>CM028130.1:1607675000-1608875000 GCA_016271365.2 Neoceratodus forsteri
TGGAAATCACAGCAGAGAGAGTGAGGGAAGCCCTCAGCTCCCTTAAGATGGAGAAAGCACCGGGGCCGGATAAGTTACATCCCAGAGTGCTGAAGGAACTTGCGGATGTCCTGGCGAAACCCCTGGTGGAGCTTTTCACCATCTCTCTGAGGACAGGGTGGGTGCCCCAGGACTGGAAGATGGCACGTATAGTGCCTATCCACAAGGGGGGATCAAGGGAGGTGGCAGAGAACTACAGGCCTCTCAGCCTGACATCGGGTGGTGGGCAAGGTGATTGAGGGCATTGTCAAGGAGAGGCTAGAGGGGGACCTGGAAAAGTCAGGGTGCCTGGACGATAAGACAGCATGGATTTGTCCCAGGGAAATCGTGTCAGACAAACCTTGTGGAGTTCTATGACTGAGTGACGAGTGCCTTGGACTTTGGTAGACCAGTGGATGTCCTCTTTCTAGACTTCAGCAAGGCATTTGACTCTGTTCCTCACATGGGCCTGTTGGATAAGCTGGGAGAAATGGGGGTGGGGAACCAGATGATCAGATGGATAGGCAATTGGCTCCAGGACTGGACCCAGAGGGTCATAGTTGGCGAGATAGTCTCATCCCCAAAGAGGGTCATTAGTGGGGTCCCACAGGGATCACTCCTTAGGCCCCTCCTGTTCAGCCTCGTCTCTGACATAAGGATAGGAATCAGGAGTGAGATGAGTCTCTTGCAGATGACTCAAAACTGGGGGCGGTGGTGGATGGGGAGGAGGGAGGGTGGCCTACAGGGGACCTGGAGGCTCTGGAAAGATGGTCTAGAAAGTGGAAGCTGAGGTTCAATGCGAGAATGCAAGGTACTCCACCTGGGGCCAGAAACCGGGCCAAGTGTACACTCTGGGGGAATGCTACAAGTCTCGATGGCTGAGAGGGACCTGGGGTGGTGGTGGATGTCAAAATGAACAACTCGGAGACTTGTAGGAGGGCAGCAGCCAAGGCCAACAGGATACTGGGATGCATCGCTAGGGGATCACCTCCAGAGGGAGGAAGTGATGCTCCTCTGTATAACTGCTTGGTGAGGCCACACCTTGAGTACTGCGTGCAGCTTTGGAGGCCACACTTAAAGAGGGACATTAAACTCCTGGAGAGGGTCCAGAGGAGGGCAACCAAAATGATTTGGGGCTTGGGGGACAGGACCTATGAGGAGAGGCTCGAAGAGCTAAATATGTACACATTAGAGGAGAGAAGGGACCGGGGGGACATGATAGAGGTCTTCAAGTACATGAAGAGGGTAAATGGGGAGGAACAGTCAGGGTGCTTCTGAAGGAAGGAGGAGGGGCCACTAGAGGGCATGGGTGGAAGCTGGAGGAGGAAGATTCAGGGAGAAAGGAGGAGGTGCTACTTCACTGAGAGGGTGGTGGGGCCATGGAATGCACTGCCTGGGGGGCTGGTGGAGGCAGAGACGGTGGAGGGGTTCAAGAGGGGCTGGGACAGGTACAGGGGAAGGGTTCTGGAAGCAAAATCCAATGCAGCAAGAATATCTGGAACTGGGAAGGGAGAAGCCAGAGAAGGCGAGGGGGGCAGCAAGGTCAGCACCCAGGATGGGGGCTGACAAATTGAGCAGACTCAAAAGACCGTTAGGCCTATTCTGCTGGCATTTTAGTATGTTAGTATGTAACCAAGCCACATGGAGACGCTGCTTGAAGACCTTCTAAAGCCATCCACGCTAGCAGAAATGAGCTATGATGGAGAAGGAGCGTCAGGCAACTTCCACCTCCTCTGCCTCCGGGGCTTCGTCCTCTTCTTCTTCCCAGAAATGTCGCTTTTCTGCTCGCTTGATCCAGGGCCTGGAGTTTTCTGCTGCGATGCATTGTCCTCTCTTGAAAGGAAGGTTCCTTGCACGCCTTCCTCCTCACCCGCCTCCTGTGAGGAAGCGCACCACGAGCTGTGGCTCATGCAGTAAAGACTACCGGTGTCGAACCTCCAACTGCCTCAGTTCCTTTTTTCCTCCATCGAGTGTGCTTCAGCGATGATGTCGCCGCCCACTGGAGTCAAACGTCAAACTAGCAGCATAGTTTTCAGTTTATTGTTTTGTAATTTATCTTCGAACGCAAGTAGATTTTAATTTATATTTATTGATTAATAAAAGAAGTCTTTAGCCCTCCATTGACGGAGTCGACCATGAGCGGGTCAGGTGATAGTAGGGAGACTTCTGATGAAAGCTGTTTAGTCAGCCGGCTGGTCCGTTCCTCCCCAGAGGGTGGGTCTGACAATGGACGGTCCAATGCTCGGGAAATGGGCAGTCCCCTTAAAGCATAAAAGGAAATGGTCCCATTCGTGGCACTGTTCAGCCGTGAGTTCTTCTTTGGCGCATGTCGAAAAGAGAAGGCATCACCGAAGTCACCTTATGGTATGTCTCCGCCGTTGATGGTCGGTCATTGGGGCTAGGCACCAATCTCCTCCCCTCTTAGAGTCGCTGGTTTCTGGCTCCGGTGTCCGACCTCTTTGACATCAGAGCACATCCCCACCTATTGGACGGGCCTCCGATAAGCAGTTTCACCAGTGGGCTGCTCTAATGGAGCAGTGGGTACGGAGGTTGGTCCAGCTGCCTGGTCCATTCACTCCTGGGCCTTCAGGCCGCATGAGGGACTGAGTAGGGTGGTTGGACTTTCCTAGTTGCACGGCGCCTTCTTCGGTGCCGTCGACTTCGTGCTCAGGTGTTCAAACAACATGGAAGTCTTGTTATATTCTGACATATGCAGTGAGTCCCAACCTTAGAACTGCTCCGGAGGTGAAAGAGTTAACTTTCCATGCCAGGCATGGAACGCTGAGCTCGAGCTTGGTTGAAACTCTGTCTGTTGTTCTTCAAACTCAAACTGTCAGATTCTTTACTCTGTCTCACTGAACAGTCGCTCCGGAGATTTCTCCTTCTGCTCAGTTCATTTTGTCGGTTAAAGTATTGTTTTTCTCGGTTTTCAACCGAATTTAAACTGCAACTGGTCAGTTCAGACTCTGTCTGTGGTATTTGTGAGTACTAGATAGGTTTTACATTAATTCTATTCTGTGTGGAACTTGTAAACGGTTTATCGGTTCGGTTTGAACCGATCAGGTTGTTTAAAATATCTTAATCTGTGATTTAGAGTGTGTTATCGTTCTTATCGGTTCTAAAAAACAAATTTAATTACGTTTTTTCCATGACCCGTGACACGGTGGGGAACCGATAAGAGGGTCTTACCTGGCGGATTGCCATAAACGGGTAAGTTTGGTTAGGACTGGCACTATGTCTGAGAAACCCAAAAGAAAAACCGGGCCCACTGGGTTTCAACACTGCAGTGTGTGTGGGGAAGTCTTTGCCAAGGCTGCCCCCCACACCACCTGTGTTTATTGTCTGGGGTTTGACCACCTCAGTGCAGACTACCAGATTTGTAAACATTTTCCTGCAGCTACCCTGGAAAAGAGAGTTGGTAGGCTCAGGGAAAGGGAGGCCAAAAGTCAGCTGAACGGATGGCCAACCGGTTCGGTTCCAACCGAACCAGAGGTGCCCTCTGACCAGGGCGAGACTTCTTGGGCAAAGGAGATCCGACTCTGAGGAGTCGGTTCCAGCAAAAAGGACTAGGAAATCAGCTGGTGTGGAGCCAAAACTTTCCTCTCCAACCGCTGAAGAAATAGCCAAAGCAATTAAAATTGTCCAGTCGCTTTCCCCGGTTCCGACCGAACCGGCACCATCAGGTAAGCACCCGGTTTGGCCGGTTCCACCGGTTCAAGAGTATGATTTAGAGGAATATTATGAACTGGAGGAGGGAGAAGAGGAGTATGAGGAGAGTGAATGTGGATTTGAAAGTCTGGAGACAGACCTTCAGGAGTGTCTCCTCCTAGGCTTTCTGAGTCCCCTTCTCATTTTATGTTTTATAAAAAAGTGGCTGAAACCCTCCAGCTCCCTATGGAGGAAGCTGTGGATGATCAAGAGGAGCCTGACTATGTGGAAATGATGGATATCCCAGAGTCTAGGAGACTGTCTATTCCTTCGCATAAATCTTTTGGGAAACAGACAGTAAAAATTCTAAAAACTCCTCATACTATACCTCCTGTGGATAAGAGAATGGAAAAGAGGTACACATTGTCAGGCTCTGATACGGAGTTCCTTACACAACAATGCAGCCATGTTAGGGTAGTGCAGGCTGCAGCCTGTGATAAGGCAAATATTCCCTTGGCTTCACACACCCCTGAAAAGGACTCCAGGAGGATTGATGCCATGGCAAAGAAACAGTACATGGCAGCATCCTTGAGACTCAGAGAGGCAAATTATATGGCTTATGCTGCTAGATACCAGAAATCCGGATGGGATACTGTTAAGGCTCTAGCAAAACAGGTCCCTGGCCAGCTTGCCAAGGAGCTGGAGCAGGTGGCTGCTGATGGTATTGAGGCATCTAAGGTGCAATTCCATGCTACAGTGGACTCTAATGATGTGTGTCAAGAGTCACAGCTACAGCCAGCCCGTCGGTGCAGCGTTGGATTTCCGCCATGACGCCGGGCGACTGGGTTCGAACGGACCCGGTCAGCCGGAGGGTCGCCGGGGAGTAGGATTGAGCCCCATGGGCAGCTCTCCTACTCTGGGGGGAGGGTGTGGGTAGTGTTCGGTGCGGTGGGGACCCCTGGTGGAGACCAGGGGTTCCACGCAGCCGACACTCAGTGTGACTGGAGGCGGGGCGGACGCTGGCGTCATTGCACGACCCCGCCTCCCCAGGGGAGAAAACCGGAAAAAGGAGGAGGAGCTGCCCGCCGTCACGGATGAAGCTCGCCGCGGCTTCAGTGTGCTTCCAGGCCGGGTCCCTGACCTAATTACAGTGCCCGCGGCATATATGGGGCCGTGTGTCGCGGGCCCCACCGTGGGGGGTAAGCCACGGGGTATCAGGGGCAGCGGCTGATTTGGAGGCAGAAGCCGTCGGCCCATGACCGGGCAGATGGATAAGGCGGCGGGCAGCTCCAGGAAGGAGGAAAAAGTTAAATGTAAAAAAAAAGAAGTCACGGCTACATCTGTGGCACTTCGCAGAATGGCTTGGCTCCGATGTACTATCCTGTCACAGGATACCCAGACTAAGGCCATGGATTTTCCTGTTGTGGGTAATTCTCTGTTTGGGGAGCAGACAGAGAATTACATGAAGAAAATGGATGAGTATAGGACCACCTATAGGAGTGCACAGGCCAAGGAAAGGCAGGCCACTCCTCAAAGGCAGCCTTCCAGGGGCAGGCCTTTTCATAGGCCTTTTACAAGCCCAGGCCTCCTCTTCAGCTTACACCCAGAGGGGGTTCTTTAGAGGGAGAGGCAGACGGGGTACAAGCAGGCCTGCTTCCACCCCTCAGCCTAAAGCCCCTGCCAAACGGGCACCCTGGTGGGGTGGCCAAGGCCGATTCTCAACTACCTGTAGGGGGCAGGCTGGCTTACTTTGTCCAGGACTGGAAGTCTCTAACATCAGACAAGTGGGTCCTGGAAGTAGTAAGCCAGGGACTGGTTCTCAGCTTCAAAACATTTCCAAAGATGAGATCCAGATCCTTTCCACCTGCAGATCCATCAGAGACACTTGCCCTAGAGGCAGAAGTCTCTACCCTCCTGGCTCTCAGAGCTGTGGAAAGGGTTCCACCCCTACACCAGGGCAAAGGATTGTACTCCAGGTACTTCCTTACCCCAAAAAGACAGGAGAATTTTTTATTTAGTTTTTGTTTACCGGTAAGTACACTAGCCAACACAATGACTATTTTCAGGTACGCATCCGGAGAGTACAACATAAAATAAGACAGGTACAAAACATTTCCATTTTTAACATGGGGAAGTAACAGCAGTTTTAGGCAACAGTACATAATGTAAAAAACATTTTAACATAACAGAGTTAATAGGTAGCATTTCAGGTTTACACGTACAGGAACAGATACCAGGGCTTAAACAGGAGGTAAACAAAACATCTGTAGCCACGGCAAGGCAAGTAGCAATTGTTGGGGGCAAAACAAGGATAGGTCAAGCAGATTACAGTTCTGCAGAGATTTTGTGTAAAAGGTCAAACTAAAAGGTCTTTAGAAATTAGAGTAGAGGAGTAGAGGCAGGGGAGGAAAGTGAGAAGAGACAAGGGGAAAGAAAGAGTGGCAAGGGAAAATGAGAAAGGTGGGTGATAGGGCAGGAGAGAGAGAGATAGGGCAGAGGAGTCGAGGGAGGAGCTGGGGTAGGGAGGGAAACATGTGTAAGAGTGAGGCAGAAAGTAGAGGTCAGGCAAGAGAGCCAGGGCAAAGGAATCATTGCATGAGGAATCTAGAGATGGGATACAGAATGAGGGAGAAACAAGTGCGGGGATACAGGGGGAGGGAGATAGAGGATTGAGAGAATGGAAAAACAACAAGGGAGGGTAAGTCTTTAGGGCTAAGGGAAAAAGTAGGGGGAACCAGACTTAATCTGAGAGGAAAAGGAAAGAGAGAGAAATCAGGGGTAACGCATCTTAACAAGGCCATCAGATAGGATTGAAGTAAGTGCAGGGGCCAGTGCGCAATAGATAGCAGTGAAGTTCTGTTTTAAAATTCTGATGCGTCTCAGCCGATTTGAGCTGAGGGGGAAGAGTATTCCAGAACATGGGAGCTGCACATTTGAAAGCCCCAGTGCTTTTTGTGGTAGAACATCTAGGAACTTGGAGTAGAGAGTTTTCCGCAGACCTCAGACCATGAGGGATGGAGTGTGGAATTAAAAGTTCTGCCAGAGATTTAGGGGATTTGAGCCTTACAACAGAGTCGGTAAGGGAGCCAAGATAATATTTTCTTGTGGCCATAGGGGAGAGCCATCCTAAGTCATCATAAAGCTGACAGCGGTGCTTTTGTCTTGAGGAGGAGGAGGATGCATATCGACATATGTTATTGTAGGTGACATCCCATTTCTGAAGGGCAGTTTTGTGAGCACTAGATAGGATGGGGGCACTGTAGGTTAGGGAAGGTAGGAGTACACCCCTGGCAATAGCTTTTTTAGCAAATGGCGTAAGCAAGTATCCAGTATTGTAAGCAGCACCTAGTTTGCAGTTTACAGCCTTGCAGATGGATTGAATGTGCAGGCTCAGATCAAGGGATTGGTCAAGCATGACACCAAGATAGTTAAATGATGAGACAGTTTCTAGTGTTGTATCATCTGAGTCATAGACTGTAAGGGAGACAGGGCTCCTCTGGAGTTTAGGGCAGAGACAAAAGCATGGCCTTGGTTTTCTTTATGTTTAGGACCAACTTGTGCTCATACAGCCAGTTTTGTATATTTGTGAAATCAGTTTGAAGTGCTGAGTTTAGATTCTCCACCTTTTATCACTGGCATAAATGACAAGATCATCAGCATACAAGAGAGATGAGCAACCCTGTAGGGCACAGGGGACATTATTTATAAAGAGTGAGAAAGGAGAGGACCAAGGATGGAGCCTTGAGGAACCCCACATTTACTGAGGCTGAGTCAGAAATGGCGAGTTAAATTTAACTGCTTGAGACCCATCGGATAGATAGCTACTAAACCAATGTACAACTGGAGAGGAGAATCCTAGGCTCTGCAAGCAGGATAGGAGTAGGGGGTGGTCCACAAGGTCGAAAGCCTTTGTAAGGTCTATGAGTACAGCACCTGTGAGTCTACCACCGTCCATGTTAGAGATTATGTCCAAGGTGAGTTTCGATAGTGCAGTGGATGTACTATGGTTTTTACGGAAACCATGTTGGGCATCAGATAGGATACCCCACTTGTTTAGAAAGTCACGTGTTTGGATAGCAACCACCTTTTCTAGTAGTTTGGACAAAACGGAGAGAATGGCAAAAGGTCTGTAGTTGTTTATCTCCTTTTTATCACCTTTTTTAAATACAGGAGTTATTCGAGCAAACTTCCACAGGACTGGGACAGTGCTAGTGATCAGGGATAGTGAAAATATTTTAGCCAGTGGTGAGGCTATGTGGGCAGCAGCAAGTCTTAGTAGACGTGGTTCAAGGAGATCAGACCCCATACTGGTGTTTCCAGATATGGATAAGAGAAGTTTAAAGACCTCTAATGTGGTAATTTCTTTAAAGTGAAAAGGAGGTGTATGCTGAGATATTTGGAGAGTAGTAGAGGAGCCAGGTAGTCTTTGAGGTTCACTACCCCGGAGGGGAGAGGTCTGTGGCGTGAAGGCAGAGGTATACAAAGACAGAATGGCGGCCCATCCTGGATTTCAGATACTTAAACAAGCACCTTTTAAAACCAAAATTCAAAATGGTGACTCTGGGAATTATTCTACCCTCTCTAAGGCCAGGGGACTGGCTAGCGTCCCTGGACCTCAAGGATGCCTACTTCCGTATTATCATCAGAAGCTCCAGTCGAAAGTACCTCAGGTTCGAGCTGCCCTCAGGCCATTACCAGTTCAGAGCAATGCCCTTTGGCCTCACCTCTGCTCCAACGGTATTCACAAAATGCCTGGCAGTAGCAGTTGCCTACCTAAGAAGGCAAAAAATTGCCATCTTTCCTTACCTGGACGACTGGCTCATAGTAGGCCAGTCTCCAGACCAAGTCAAGTTACATCTTCAGATAACTCGGCAACTGCTTACCTCTCTAGGTTTTCTTCTGAATCTTCCAAAGTCAGTTCTAGAGCCTGTCCAGCTCCTCACCTTCATAGGCTAAAATTGAACACAGAGGAAGCCAGAGCCTTCCTTCCTTTGGACAGGGCAAGGACCCTGGTCTCTCTGGCCTCCTCATTCACCCTGCAGGTCTCTCAACCAGCAAGGCATTTTCTGCAGCTCCTGGGACACATGGATGCTTCTACAGCAGTAGTGCAGGAAGCAAGATTTCAGATGAGGACATCCAGATCCATTTGAGAGCCTTTTGGTCTCAAAGGAGGGACCCTCTAACCAAATTGATCCCAGTGACTCAAACCTGATCCAAGCCCTACAGTGGTGGCATGACCAGAGCAATCTGAGACAGGGGTCCCTTTGCCCCTCAGTCTCACTCCTTAATCCTTACTACAGATGCATCCCTCTTGGGGTGGGAGCTCACATGGGCGACCTCACTACCTAGGGATTGTGGTCCCCTCAGGAATCTCTGCTCCACATTAATCTTTTGGAACTCAGAGCAGTTTTTCTAGCACTTCATGCTTTTTCCAAATCTGTTCAGAACAAAGTTATTCAGGTCAGAACAGACAACACCACCACAATGTGGTACATCAACAAGCAAGGGGGCACTCGGTTTATGGCCTTATGCACCGAAGCAATGAAGTTGTGGTCTCTGACTTACCCACTGAACACTTCCCTTATGGCAGTTCACCTCCCAGGCAAGGACAGTGTCCTGGCAGATGCTCTCAGCAGGATTTCCCAGGGCCATCATGAATGGTCACTGGATCCTCTGGTCCTGGAAGTAGTATTTGCCAGATGGGGCACCCCACAGATAGATCTTTTTGCAGCCCCAGACAATCACCGACTTCCCCTTTTTTGCTGCAGGACCCCAGTGTTGGGCTCAGTCCCTCGGGATGCCTTCCTTCTCAGTTGGGAGGGGAAATTTCTCTATGCCTTCCCCCCTTCCCTCTCCTGTTCAAAGTACTAGTCAAAATCAGATCTCAGCCCTGCAAGATGATCCTGATTGCTCCAGATTGGGCCAGACAGCCCTGGTACCCACTCCTACTGTCCTTAGCAGTCCACCTTCCCCTGTCTCTCTCCAGGAATCACAACCTGTTAACCTGCGCTCAGGGGAGAGTTTGGTACCCGAACCTCAAATCTCTCAATCTCAAGGCCTGGCTCTTGAAGAGTTAGAGTTTGCTGACCTACACCTCTCCCAAGGTGTAGTGGGTATTCTTAAGGCTTCTAGGAAGCCTTCCACCAGGGCTACTTATAATTCCAAATGGAAGAGATTTTCCATATGGTGCTCTGGAAAGCATATTTCCCCAGAATCTGCTGACTTGCCCACAGTCCTAGATTATATGGTCCACTTAAATAACTTGGGGCTGAGACCAGCTACCCTAAAAGTCGCCTGGCAGCCGTCTCTGCTTTCTTATCAGCAGGTAAGCCCTCTTCTCTTTCAGCTCATCCTGTATTCTCCAAGTTTTTCAAGGGGTTGCTTCACACCAACCCCCATTCAGGGTCCCTGCCCCTGCCTGGGATCTCAATATTTGCATTGCCCAGCTCATGCAACCCCCTTTTGAGCCCTTGTCTTCAGCAGAGCTTAAGTACTTGACTTGGAAGACTGTGTTCTTGGTAGCCATCACTTCTGCCAGACACATAAGTGAATTACAAGCCTTGTCAGTGGAGCCTGATTTTATCTCCTTTCATAGGGATAACGTGGTCCTCAGGACTAACAGGAAGTTCTTGCCTAAGGTGGTTTCAGATTTCCACCTTAATCAATCTGTGTCTCTTCCTGTGTACTTCACTGACCATTCCTCCTCTGGCGAGAGGAGACTGCACAGTTTAGTTGTCAAAAAGGGCCCTTAGTTACTACATAGAACGTACCAAGGGTCACATGTTTGACTCCCTCCAGCTGTTCCTCACTTATGGTGAGGTTAGTAAAGGGAAACCTGCCACTAAAAGATCCATTGCCAGGTGGATTATCTCTTGCATCCAATTTTGTTATGAAAAACTGGGTAAGGTTCCTCCCTCAGGCCTGAGGGCTCACTATACCAGTGGTACAGCTGCTTCTCTGGCTGCTGCCCAGGGACATCCCTATCCTAGAAATATGTCAAGCAGCTACCTGGAAAACAGTTCATACTTTTACCAAGCATTACTCCCTGGACATCCAGGCTAGGAGTGATGCTCGGTTTGGCACAGCTGTGCTTCAGAGCCTATTTCCTAAGTAGGTTCTGTCCCTCCTCCATGGAGGTACTGCTGTGTCATCTGCATATGTCATAATATAGCAAGACTTCATGTTGTTTGAAGAAAAAATTACTCACCTTAGTAATGTTGTTTCTTCTATTGGAGTCTTGCTATATTATGACCTCCCCCCTGCCCCTGCCTGCCCCTCTCAGAACCTTTGCTTTGGGATGTGGGTGGGCAGTGCAGTGTTGGCACTTAGTAGATGCCCACCTTGTTGTTTCACCCATCCTTTTTGGGGTGAATTGGTGTTGTGTTTTTCATTTTTTGGGTCTCCTGACTTGTGTCTGTTTTTGGGACCAAGAAATGTGTTGTTATGTTTAGTAGCCAGTTGGTTAGTGTAGGTTTACAGCTTCCGCACAGGACCTCAGGGAGTTTAGCTCGTAAAGGTCTGACGGTTTGAGTTTGAAGAACAACAGACAGAGTTTCAACCGAGCTTGAGCTCAAAGTTCCATGCCTGGCATGGAAAGTTAACTCTTTCACCTCCGGAACAGTTGAAGATTGGGACTCACTGCATATGTCATAATAGAGCAAGACTCCATTAGAAGAAACAACATTACTAAGGTGAGTAATTTTTTCTTCTAGGCGATTATGGCGAGGCCACCCTTGTGGTGCCGCCCTGGCCTGCTCCCTTTCGGGAGGCGTCCTTGCGTTTCTGGCAGAGGCCCTTCTCCGGAGTCCCTGCCACTAGGGACCTCAGCCAGAGGTATTGTGCTCACCCGGAGTCTCCAGGTTCTATGCCTCATCCGCAGTCCGACTTGACGCATCTGGACACCTCTGATGGGCTTCGCGCCCTCCACCATGACCGGCCCCCAGATCAAGACTCCTCGGTTTTTGATTTTTGGGGGAGGAGGACCTTCTACTCGGCACGGTTCCTACTTTCTATTTCTGCTCACCAGGCCCACTATGCAGCCTACAACAGGTTCTTGTGGTCCACGCTAGGTCAGGTCCTGGCTTCTTTGCCTGACTCGGAGCAAACCAGACAAGCCATCGCGCTCTCTGCACGTGGCCTAGAGCTAGCAAGGCACCAAGCGAGGGCATCTTACGATGCCGACAGGTAGCTACCAGGGTCATAGGGACAGTGATCTGCACCAGGAGATAGGCGTGGCAGCGCCTTTACGAGTTGTCACTCTTGGCCCGGCGAGGGTGATTTGCTCGCCCACCAGGGAACCTACCTTTTTCCGTAGAGCGAGACGGCGCTGTCGGGCAGCTTGCTTCGCCCGGGGACCCTGCCTCACTCTCCCACTCGGCCTCCCAGACCCGGAAGGTTCTCCCCTTAGTGTGTCACCCACTGGGGGCTGAGGGACTCTGTCCCTTGGGTGTAAAGAAACAACTCCAGGAGAGGGCTTGGTACTCACCCATCTGTGATGAATGGTGAAGATTGACACAGATAAGATATGAAAATTATGTACCTACCGTAATTATGATCTTTCTGTGTATCTTCACCATTCATCACAACCCCACCCACCATCCCCCTGGGGCCTCAGTCTCTGGGCCCCCTCCTTCTGTGGCTCCCCCTCTCCTCTTTTGGAGCAGGGTAAAGTAGGGACACACAGGGGGGTATTCTTCTTCAAAGGTTACAGCTCGAGCGGCACTCTTTCAAACAACATGAAGTCTTGCTATATTATGACATATGCAGTTTGTCCCAACCTTAGAACTGCTCCGGGGGTGAATGAGTTAAAGTCCATGCAAGGCATGGAACTTAGAGCTCGAGCTCGGTTGAAAATTCTATCTGCTGTTCTTCAAACTTAAACTGTCAGATTCTTTACTCCGCCTCACTGAACAGTCCCTTCCAGAGAGTCCTCCTTCTGCTCGGTTCATTTTGTCGGTTAAAGTATAAAAGTTTTCGTTTTTTTTAACCGAAATTAAACCGCAACCGGTCGGTTCAAGCTCTGTCTGTGGTATTGTAAGTACTAGATAGGTTTTACATTTTATTTCTGTGTGGAACTTGTAAACATTTTCATCGGTTCGGTTTGAACCGATCAAGTTACTTCTATTATATTACAGTCTTTTAGAAGTGCGGTTCCGGTTCTTATCGGTTCTAAAAAAGCAGGATTTAATTATGTTTGTTTCACGACCGTGACACGGTTGGGAACCGATAAGGAGTCTTGTTGGCAGGTTGCCGTAAGCAGGCAAGTTTTTTGGTTAGGCTGGCACTATGTCTGAGAAACCCAAAGAAAAACCGGGCCCACTGGGTTTCAGCACTGTGTTGTATGTGGGAAGCCTTTGGTAGGGCTGACCCCACACCACATGTGTTTATTGTCTGGGTTTGACCACCTCAATTCAGACTGCCAGATTTGCAAGGGTTTTCCTGCAGCTACCCTGGATAAGAGAGTTGGTAGACTCAGGGGCAGGAGGCCAAAAGTCCGCTGACCGGATGGCCAGCCGGTTCGGTTCAGCCGAACTGGAGGGTGCCCTGTGACCAAGGCGATACTTCCTCGGGCAAAGGAGAGCCGACTCTGAGGAGTCGGTTCCAACAAAGAAATCTAGAAAATCAGCTGGTGTGGAGTCAAAACTTCCCTCTCCAACCGCTGAAGAAATAGCTAAAGCAATAAAAATTGTTCAGTCACTCTCCCCGGTTCCGACCGAACCGGCATCATCAGGTAAGCGCTCGGTTCGGTTGGTTCCTCCGGTTCAAGAGTATTATTTAGAGGAATTTTATAAACCAGAGGAGGGGAAGTGGAGTATGAGGAGAGTGAATGTGGTTTTGAAAGTTTGGATGTGCCCATTGAACCGGACATCTCTCCAGACAGACCTTCAGGAGTGTCTCCCCCTAGGCTTTCTGAGTCCCCTTCTCATTTCATGTTTTATAAAAAAGTGGCTGAAACCCTCCAGCTCCCTATGGAGGAAGCTGTGGATGATCAGGAAGAGCCTGATTTTGTAGAAATGATGGATATCCCAGAGTCTAGGAGACTGTCTATTCCTCTGCATAAATCTTTTTGGAAACAGACAGTAAAGATTTTAAAAGCTCCTCACACCATACCTCCTGTTGATAAAAGAATGGACAAAAGGTATGCATTATCAGGCTCTGATACGGAGTTCCTTACACAACAATGCAGCCACGTGGGGGTGGTGCAGGCTGCAGCCTGTGACAAGGCAAATGTTCCCTTAGCCTCTCACCCCCCTGACAAGGACTCCAGAAAGATAGATGCCATGGCAAAGAAACAGTACATGGCAGCTTCCTTAGGACTCAGACAGGCTAATTATATGGCTTATGTTGCTAGATATCAAAAATCCAGATGGGATACGGTTTTAGCTCTAGCAAAGCAGGTTCCTGGCCAGCTGGCAAAAGAGCTGGAGCAGGTGGACGCTGATGGTATTGAGGCATCCAAAGTACAATTCCATGCTGCAGTGGACTCTAATGATGTATCATCCAGAGTCATGGCTACATCTGTGGCTCTCTTAGAATGGGGCTTGGCTCAGATGTACTAGCCTGTCACAGGATACCCAGACTAAGGCCATGGATTTCCCTGTTGTGGGCAACTCTCTGTTTGGGGAGCAAACAGAGAATTACATGAAGAAAATGGATGAATATAGGACCACCTATAGGAGTGCACAGGCCAAGGAAAGGCAGGTCACTCCCCAAAGGCAGCCTCCCAGGGGCAGGGGTAGGCCTTTTCATAGGCCTTTTTACCAAGCCCAGGCTTCCTCTTCAGCTTTTGCACAGAAGGGGCTCTTTAGAGGGAGAGGCAGACGGGGTGCAGGCAGGCCTGCTTCCACCCCTCAGCCTAAAGCCCCTGCCAAACAGGCACCCTGATGGGGCGCCCAGGGCCGATTCTCCACTACCTGTAGGGGGCAGGCTGGCTTACTTTGTCCAGGACTGGGAGTCTCTAACGTCAGATAAGTGGGTCCTGGAAGTAGTAAGCCAGGGACTGGTTCTCAGCTTCAAAAAATTTCCAAAGATGAGAATCAGATCCTTTCCACCTGCAAATCCTTCAGAGGCTCTTGCCCTGGAGGCAGAAGTCTCTACCCTCCTGGCTTTCAGAGCTGTGGAAAGGGTTCCACCCCTACACCAAGGCAAAGGGTTGTACTCCAGGTACTTCCTTACCCCAAAAAAGACAGGAGAATGGCGGCCCATCCTGGATCTCAGGTATCTAAACAAGCACCTTTTAAAACCAAAATTCAAAATGGTGACTCTGGGAATTATTTTACCCTCTTTAAGGCCAGGGGACTGGCTAGTGTCCCTGGACCTCAAGGATGCCTATTTTCATGTTCTCATCAGAAGCTCCCATCGAAAGTACCTCAGATTCGAACTGCCCTCAGGTCATTACCAGTTCAGAGCAATGCCCTTCGGCCTTACATCTGCCCCAAGGGTATTCACAAAATGCCTGGCAGTAGCAGTTGCCCACTTAAGAAGGCAAAAAATTGCCATCTTTCCTTACTTGGACGACTGGCTCATAGTAGGCCAGTCCCCAGACCAAGTCAGGTTACACCTTCAAGTAACTCAGCAACTGCTAACTTATCTAGGTTTCCTTCTCAGTCTTCCAAAGTCAGTCCTAGAGCCTGTCCAGCTTCTCACCTTCATAGGTGCAGAACTGAACACAAAAGAAGCCAGAGCCTTCCTTCCTCTGGAAAGGGCAAATACCCTGATTTCTCTGGCTTCCTCCTTCACCCTGCAGGTCTCTCGACCAGCAAGGCACTTACAGCTCCTGGGACACATGGCTGCTTCGACAGCAGTAGTGCAGGAGCCAGATTTCAGATGAGGGACATTCAGTTCCATTTGAGAGCCTTTTGGTCTCAAAGAAAGGACCCTTTCCAAATTAATTCCAGTGACTCGAACCCTGATCCAGGCCCTTCAGTGGTGGCAGGACCAGGGCAGTTTGAGACAGGGGTCCCTTTACCCCTCAGTCTCACTCCTTAATCCTTACTACTGATGCATCCCTATTGGGGTGGGGAGCTCACATGGGCGACCTCACCACCCAGGGATTGTGGTCCCTCAGGAATCTCTGCTCCACATCAATCTGTTGGAACTCAGAGCAGTTTTCTAGCACTTCAAGGTTTTCCAAATCTGTTCAGAACAAGGTTATTCAAGTCAGAACAGACAATACCACCACAATGTGGTACATCAACAAGCAAGGGGGCACTCGGTCTACGGCCTTGTGCACCGAAGCAATGAAGTTGTGGTCTCTGGCTTACTCCCTGAACACGTCCCTTGTAGCAGTTCACCTCCCAGGCAAGGACAATGTCCTGGCAGATGCTCTCAGCAGGATTTTCCAAGGCCATCACGAATGGGGTCTGGATCCCCTAGTTCTGGAGGTGGTATTTGCCAGATGGGACACACCCCAGATAGATCTTTTTGCAGCCCCAGACAATCACCAGCTTCCCCTTTTTTGTTGCAGGCCCCCAGTGTTGGGCTCAGTCCCCCTGGATGCCTTCCTTCTCAGTTGGGAAGGGAAGTTTCTCTATGCCTTTCCACCCTTCCCTCTCCTGTTCAAAGTGCTAGTAAAAATCAGGTCTTAATTCTGCAAGATGATTCTGATTGCTCCAGACTGGCCCAGACAGCCCTGGTACCCGCTCCTTATGTCCTTAGCAGTCCACCTTCCCCTGTGTCTTCCCAGGAATCACAATCTGTTATCCTGTTCTCAGGGGAGGGTTTGGTACCCGAACCTCAAATCTCTCAATCTCAAGGCCTGGCTCTTGAAGAGTTAGAGTTTGCTGACCTACACCTTTCCCAAGGTGTACTGGATATTCTGAAGGCTTCTAGGAAGCCTTCCACCAGGGCTACTTATAATTCCAAATGGAAGAGGTTTTCCATATGGTGCTCTGGGAAGCATATTTCCCCAGAATCTGCTGACTTACCCACAGTCCTGGATTATATGGTTCATTTAAATACTTTAGGGCTGAGACCAGCTACCCTAAAAGTGCACTTGGCAGCCGTGTCTGCTTTCTTGTCAGCAGGTAAGCCCTCTTCTCTTTCAGCTCATCCTGTATTCTCCAAGTTTTTCAAAGGGTTGCTTCACACCAACCCCCATTCAGGGATCCTTCCCCTGCCTGGGATCTTAATATTTGCATTGCCCAGCTTATGCACCCCTTTGAGCCCTTGTCTTCAGCAGAGCTCAAGTACTTGACTTGGAAAACTGTGTTTTTGGTAGCCATCACTTCTGCCAGGCGCATAAGTGAGTTACAAGCATTGTCAGTGGAGCCTGATTTTATCTCCTTTCACAGAGATAAGGTAGTCCTCAGGACTAACCGAAAGTTCTTGCCTAAGGTGGTTTCAGATTTCCACCTTAATCAATCTGTATCTCTCCCTGTGTACTTCACTGACCATTCCTCTTCTGGTGAGAGGAGGTTGCACAGTTTAGATGTCAAAAGATCACTTAGCTACTACATAGATCGTACCAAAGGTCACAGGTTTAACTCCCTCCAACTGTTCCTCACTTATGGTGAGGTTGGCAAAGGAAACCTGCCACTAAAGATCCATTGCCAGGTGGATCGCCTCTTGTATCCAATTCTGCTATGAAAACGGAAAGTTCCTCCTCAGGCCTGAGGGCTCACTCCACCAGAGGTACAGCTGCATCTCTGGCTGCCCAGGACATCCCTATCCTAGAGATATGTCAAGCAGCTACCTGGAAAGCGGTGCACACTTTTACTAAGCATTACTCCCTGGACATCCAGGCTAGGAGTGATGCTCGTTTTTACACAGCTGTGCTTCAGAGCCTATTTCAAGTAGGTTCTGTCCCTCCTCCATGGAGGTACTGCTGTGTAGTCTGTATATGTCATAATAGCAAGACTTCATGTTGTTTGAAGAAAAATTACTCACCTTAGTAATGTTGTTTCTTCTAATGGAGTCTTTATATATTATACCTCCCTGCCCCTCTCAGAACCTTACTCTTGGGGATGTGGGTGGGCAGGGCAGCGTTGGCACTTTTTAGATGCCCACCTTGTTTTCACCCCTCTTTTTGGGGTGATCTTTGTTGTGTTTGTCATTTTTTGGGTCTCCTGACTTGAGTCTTCATTGTGGCACCAAAAAATGTGTTTATTTAATTAGGTAGTCAGTTGGCTAGTGTAGGTTTGCAGCTTCCACACAGAGTCTTAGTGAGTTTTTGCTCGTAAAGATCTGACAGTTTAAGTTTGAAGAACAACAGATAGAATTTTCAACCGAGCTCGAGCTCTAAGTTCCATGCCTGGCATGGACTTTAACTCTTTCACCTCCGGAGAAGTTCTAAGGTTGGGACAAACTGCATGTGTCATAATATAGCAAGACTCCATTAGAAGAAACAACATTACTAAGGTGAGTAATTTTTTCTTCTCTACTACATGTCTCCACCCCAGTGGGGTGGGAGTTGGTGGTTGCCCTCCTCCTGTTCTCCTTCTTCTGGTTTCCATCCAACTGTTTTACTAAAAAAAAAATCCTTTTTCACCAAACATCTTTCCTGAGAGTATTAAATCCTGTACCCTGTCCTTCTTCCAGAATAGCCGACTCTGCTTCTGGGGTATTTGCCAGTTATTCTGTGCCTTGATTTCTGGCAGAGAGCTTTCTACTCCTTGCAGTTCCTATACAATCTGGTGACGGACAAAGGTCTCGGGTACCTTGTTACCTCTCACTCTCTCCTAAATTTTCTCCCCTCCGTACCTTCCTTCTTCCGCTTCCAGAGATTGGGGCCCCTACCCAATCCCTTTAGTCTCATCTCTTCTTTGCTGTCCTCTCAGTCGTTATTTCTCCTTTTAGTTCAGTTTTCCTTTCCTTTTTCTGTCCCTTGGACTCTCTTGTCCCACCCTCCATCCCTTCCTCTTACCTCTCCGGCGAATCAGAACTGGTAGGCAGGCAGAGTCAACACAGCCTAACGGCCAATCCTTGAGCGCCACGCAGTACGTCGGCCTCGAGGGCAGCACCGATGCTGTGTTAGCTCCGCCTACCCTTTTTAAAAAACAAAAAAGCTCCCATGGGATCCTGATCTCCGGCCAGTACCCATCTGTGATGAATAGTGAAGATACACAGAAAGATCAGAATTACGGTAGGTACGTAATTTTCATTTTTTGGTTAATAACCACGCTGTAAACACTTGAGAGGTTGCCATGACATCACTGTAAACCTCGAGGGTGTAGTTCAAAAGGTTTTCAGAGGTCATGGAAACTTCGAGAAGTGTTTTCTGCGCAGTTATTAACCAGAGACCATACATTATATTTTATAGTGTATGGGTAACCAAGATTGTGTAATCGCGCATTGAATTATTTTTCTGAGTAATTTTTACCTTAAGCAGTTGTAAATCATGCAGGTAGAATCCTCAGCACTGTTTATAATGTATGGTAAGTGCCTATTAACCACCATAATCAGCAGTCACACAGCTTTGTTATGCACTGTTTAGAATTTTAAAAGTTGTTAACCACACTTCAGAACTTCCAAACAGTGGCATAACAAAAAGAATGCACCAGAGTTCCATAATTCTCACACATAGAATGCAAACGGTGTTTCTTTGACCATACACTATGAAAGATGATGGTTGGGGATCGAGTGACAACCACGCTGAAATCACCTCTCGTGGTCACTAGGGCTACAGTAAACCTCTCGAGCTGCGCTCTCAAGGTTTACCATGTTACCCTAGCAACCACTCGAGGTGATTACAGCGTGGTTATCACCCGATCCCCATGCATTATCCTCTATATTGTGTGTTCTCCGCAACACTATTCATTGGTACAACCTGGCACAGATCAGTTAATGTAATAACAATTTAAACATTTTTCTCAAAGCAGAATATTGAATGTTGTGAGCATTCCGTTTCGTTATACCATTAATATGACATATTCAAGAAGAGTTAACAAGAGAGTGTCATGTTATTACGATGGCATAATAAGGTTATAATCTGCTTGATTTCAGTTAGTAATAAGGGCGCCCCCCCCCCATACGTTATAATGTATTCTCAGCCATACAGTAGATTTCATTGTACGTTTGTGCTTGTGGTTTAAATCATTCACTGAATGTGCCCATTTCCAGGGCAGCTGTGTGTAAGAGACACTTCACAGAATAAGAGTGTCTCCCACGCAGAGGAGATGAGTGCTCCGATTGGTCAAGAGTGCTCCCTCAATCTATAATTGTGCTTTAAATGTCTACTGTTGTACAGTGAGTGAATCTTTACCTTATCCCCGATGCACTGATAAAACAGTCTAGCTTTCATTAGACAGTAAAATGCAAGTCTAGCTTTCTGAGTCATCCAACAAATCCCTGCAGATCTTCATTTTCTTGGGAGCAAGGGAACAACTATCTCTGAAGAGGAAGACAACAAATGGAATCTTTGGGGACATTATATTTAGGGGCACCAGCTGCCACATTCCTTAGTCTAACTTCCTGTCTTTCAAACAACATGAAGTCTTGCTATATTATGACATATGCAGTGAGTCCCAACCTTCGAACTGCTCCGGAGGTGAAAGTTAACTTTCCATGCCAGGCATGGAACTCTGAGCTCGAGCTGGTTGAAAGCTCTATCTGTTGTTCTTCAAACTCAAACTGTTAGATTCTTTACTCCACCTCACTGAACAGTCGCTCCGGAGATTTCTCCTTCTGCTCGGTTCATTTTGTCGGTTAAAGTATTAATTTTTCGGGTTTTTTTAACCGAATTTAAACCGCAACCGGTCGGTTCAAGCTCTGTCTGTGGTATTTGTAAGTACTAGATAGGTTTTACATTTACTTTCTGTGTGGAACTTGTAAACGATTTTATCGGTTCGGTTTGAACCGACCAGGTTATTTTTAAATACATTATCTATCTTTTAGAAGTGCGGTTCCTGGTTCTTATCAGTTCTAAAAAAACGGATTTCATTATGGTTTTTTCCACAACCCGTGACACGGTTGGGAACCAATAAGGGAGTCTTGCTTGACGGATTGCCATAAAAGGGCAAGTTTTGGTTAGGCTGGCACTATGTCTGAGAAACCCAAAAGAAAAACCGGGCCCACTGGGTGTCAACACTGTAGTGTGAGTGGGGAAGTCTTTGCTAAGGCTGACCCCCACACCACCTGTGCTTATTGTCTGGGGTTTGACCACCTCAATGCAGAGTGCCAGATTTGTAAAAGTTTTCCTGCAGCTACCCTGGATAAAAGAGTTGGTAGGCTCAGGGAAAGGGAGGCCAAAAAGTCCGCTGAACCGGATGGCCAGCGCGGTTCGCTTGAACCGACCGGAGGGAGTGCCCTCTGACCAGGCTACGAGACTTCCTCGGCAAAGGAGAGCCAACTCTGAGGAGTCGGTTCCAGCAAAAGGACTAGAAAATCAGCTGGTGTGGAGCCAAAACTTCCTCTCCAACCGCTGAAGAAATAGCTAAAGCAGTTAAAATTGTCCAGTCACTTTCCCAGCTTCGAATCGAACCGCACCATCAGGTGTTTAACGGAGCCTGGTCGGTTCCACTGGTTCAAGAGTATGATTTAGAGGAATTTATGAACCGGAGGAGGGGAAGAGAGTATGAGGAGAGTGAATGTGGATTTGAAAGTCTGGATGTGCCCATTGACCCGGACATCTCCCCAGACAGACCTTCAGAGTGTCTCCCCTAGGCTTCCTGAGTCCCTTCTCATTTTATGTTTTATAAAAGGTGGCTGAAACCCTCCAGCTCCCTATGGAGGAAGCTGTGGATGATCAAGAGGAGCCTGACTATGTGGAAATGATGGATATCCCAGAGTCTAGGAGACTGTCTATTCCTTTGCATAAATCTTTTTGGAAACAGACAGTGAAAATTTTAAAAACTCCTCACACTATACCTCCTGTGGATGAAAGAATGGACAAAAGGTATACATTGTCAGGCTCTGATATGGAGTTCCTTACACAACAGTGCAGCCATGTGGGGTTGTGCAGGCTGCAGCCTGTGACAAGGCAAATATTCCCTTGGCCTCACACCCCTGACAAGGACTCCAGAGGATTGACGCCATGGCAAAGAAACAGTACATGGCAACATCCTTGGGACTCAGACAGGCAAATTATATGGTTTATGTTGCTAGATACCAGAAATCCAGATGGGATACTATTTTGGCTCTAGCAAAGCAGGCTCCTGGCCAGCTTGCCAAGGAGCTGGAGCAGGTGGCTGCTGACGGTATTGAGGCATCTAAAGTGCATCCAATGCTGCAGTAGACTCTAATGATGTGTCATCAAGAGTCATGGCTACATCTGTGGCTCTCCGTGAATGGCTTGGCTCAGATGTACTAGCCTGTCACAGGATACCCAGACTAAGGCCATGGATTTTTCTGTTGTGGGCAACTCTCTGTTTGGGGAGCAAACAGAGAATTACATGAAGAAAATGGATGAATATAGGACCACCTATAGGAGTGCACAGGCCAAGGAAAGGCAGGCCACTCCTCAAAGACAGCCTTCCAGGGACAGTGGCAGGCCTTTTCATAGGCCTTTTTACCAAGCCCAGGCCTCCTCTTCAGCTTATGCCCAGAGGGGGTTCTTTAGAGGAAGAGGCAGATGGGGTACAAGCAGACCTGCTTCGACTCCTCAGCCTAAAGCCCCTGCCAAGCAGGCACCCTGATGGGGTGCCCAGGGTCGATTCTCCACTACCTGTAGGGGGCAGGCTGGCTTACTTTGTCCAGGACTGGGAGTCTTTAACATCAGACAAGTGGGTCCTGGAAGTAGTAAGCCAGGGACTGGTTCTCAGCTTCAAAAAAATTCTAAAAATGAGAACTAGATCCTTTCCACCTGCAAATCCATCAGAGGCACTTGCCCTAAAAGCAGAAGTCTCTACCCTCCTGGCTCTCAGAGCTGTGGAAAGGGTTTCACCCCTACACCAGGGCAAAGGATTGTACTCCAGGTACTTCCTTACCCCAAAAAAGACAGGAGAATGGCGGCCCATCCTGGATCTCGGGTACCTAAACCAGCACCTTTTAAAACCAAAATTCAAAATCGTGACTCTGGGAATTATTTTACCTTCTCTAAGGCCAGGGGACTGGCTAGTGTCCCTGGACCTCAAGGATGCCTATTTTCACATTCTCATCAGAAGCTCCCATCGAAAGTACCTCAGATTCGAACTGCCCTCAGGCCATTACCAGTTCAGAGCATTGCCCATCGGCCTCACATCTGCCCCAAGGGTATTCACAAAATGCCTGGCAGTAGCAGTTGCCCACTTAAGAAGGCAAAACATTGCCATTTTTCCTTACCTGGACGATTGGCTCATAGTAGGCCAGTCTCCTGACCAAGTCAGATTACATCTTCAGGTAACTCAGCAACTGCTTACTTCTTTAGGTTTCCTTCTCAATCTTCCAAAGTCAGTCCTGGAGCCTGTCCAGCTTCTCACGTTTATAGGTGCAGAACTGAACACAAAAGAAGCCAGAGCCTTCCTTCCTCTGGAAAGAGCAAGGACCCTGATCTCTCTGGCCTCCTCCTTCACCCTGCAGGTCTCTCAACCAGCAAGGCATTTTCTCCAGCTCCTGGGACACATGGCTGCTTCTACAGCAGTAGTGCAGGGAGCCAGATTTCAGATGAGGGACATCCAGTTCCATTTGAGAGCCTTTTGGTCTCAAAGGAGGGACCCTCTAACCAAATTAATCCCAGTGACTCGAACCCTGATCCAGGCCCTGGTGGTGGCAGGACCAGGGCAATTTGAGACAGGGGTCCCCTTCCTCCTCAGTCTCACTCCTTAATCCTTATTACAGATGCATCCCTCTTGGGGTGGGGAGCTCACATGGCGACCTCACTACCCAAGGGATTGTGGTCCCCTCAGGAATCTCTGCTCCACATCAATCTGTTGGAACTCAGAGCAGTTTTTTCTAGCACTTCCAAGTTTTTTTCAAATCTGTTCAGAACAAAGTTATTCAGGTCAGAACAGACAATACCACCACAATGTGGTACATCAACAAGCAAGGGGGCACTCGGTCTACGACCTTGTGCACCGAAGCAATGAAATTGTGGTCTCTGGCTTACTCTCTGAACACCTCCCTTGTGGCAGTTCACCTCCCAGGCAAGGACAATGTCCTGGCAGATGCTCTCAGCAGGATTTCCCAGGGCCATCACCGTGATGAATGGTCACTGGATCCCCTAGTACTGGAGGTGGTATTTGCCAGATGGGGCACGCCTCAGATCTTTTTTGCAGCCCCAGACAATCACCAACTTCCCCTTTTTTGCTGCAGGCCCCCAGTGTTGGGCTCAGTCCCCCTGGATGCCTTCCTTCTCAGTTGGGAAGGGAAGTTTCTCTATGCTTCCCCCCTTCCCTCTCCTGTTCAAAGTGCTAGTCAAAATCAGATCTCAACCCTGCAAGATGATCCTGATTGCTCCAGACAGGGCCAGACAGCCCTGGTACCCACTCCTTATGTCCTTGACAGTCCACCTTCCCCCCTGTGTCTTCCCAGGAATCACAACCTGTTAACCTGTGCTCAGGGGAGAGTTTGGTACCCGAACCTCAAATCTCTCAATCTCAAGGCCTGGCTCTTGAAGAGTTAGAATCTGCTGACCTACACCTCTCCCAAGGTGTATTGGATATCCTGAACACTTCTAGGAAGCCTTCCACCAGGGCTACTTATAATTCTAAATGGAAGAGATTTTCCATGTGGTGCTCTGCAAAGCATATTTCCCCAGAGTCTGCTGATTTACCCACAGTCCTGGATTATATGGTCCATCTAAATTCTTTGGGGCTGAGACCAGCTACCCTAAAAGTGCACCTGGCAGCCGTGTCTGCTTTCTTATCAGTAGGTAAACCCTCTTCTCTTTCAGCCCATCCTGTATTCTGCAAGTTTTTCAAGGGGTTGCTTCACACCAATCCGCCATTCAGGGATCCTGCCCCTGCCTGGGATCTTAATGTTTGCATTGCCCAGCTTATCCAACCCCCCTTTTGAGCCCTTGTCTTCAGCAGAGCTTAAGTACTTGACTTGGAAAACTGCATTTTTGGTAGCCATCACTTCTGCCAGATGCATAAGTGAGTTACAAGCATTGTCAGTGGAGCCTGATTTTATCTCCTTTCGCAGAGATAAGGTGGTCCTCAGGACTAACAGAAAGTTCTTGCCTAAGGTGGTTTCAGATTTCCACCTTAATCAATCTATGTCTCTCCCTGTGTACTTCACTGACCATTTCTCCTCTGCCGAGAGGAGATTGCACAGTTTAGATGTCAAAAGATCCCTTAGCTACTACATAGATCGTACCAAGGGTCACAGGTTTAACTCCCTCCAACTGTTCCTCACTTATGGTGAGGTTGGCAAAGGGAAACCTGCCACTAAAAGATCCATTGCCAGGTGGATTCTCTTGTATCCAATTCTGCTATGAAAAACTGGGTAAGGTTCCTCCCTCAGGCCTGAGGGCTCACTC
This sequence comes from Neoceratodus forsteri, assembly GCA_016271365.2. Taxonomy (NCBI): domain Eukaryota; kingdom Metazoa; phylum Chordata; order Ceratodontiformes; family Ceratodontidae; genus Neoceratodus; species Neoceratodus forsteri. Next base: position 1,607,700,001 of record CM028130.1, read on the forward strand.
TACCAGAGGTACAGCTGCATCTCTGGCTGCTGTCAGGGACATCCCTATCCTAGAGATATGTCAAGCAGCTACCTGGAAAACAGTTCACACTTTTACCAAGCATTACTCCCTGGACATCCAGGCTAGGAGTGATGCTCGGTTTGGCACAGCTGTGCTTCAGAGCCTATTTCCTAAGTAGGTTCTGTCCCTCCTCCATGGAGGTACTGCTGTGTAGTCTGCATATGTCATAATATAGCAAGACTTGATGTTGTTTAAAGAAAAAAATTACTCACCTTAGTAATGTTGTTTCTTCCAATGGAGTCTTGCTATATTATGACCTCCCCCCTGCCTGCCCTTCTCAGAACCTTTACTTTTGGGATGTGGGTGGGCAGGGTAGTGTTGGCACTTAGTAGATGCCCACCTTGTTTTTCACCCCTCCTTTTTGGGGTGACTGTTGCTGTGTTTGTCATTTTTTGGGTCTTCTGACTTGAGTCTTTGTTTTGGCACCAAAAATGTGTTTATATATTTAGTAGCCAGTTGGCTAGTGTAGGTTTACAGCTTCCACACAGAGTCTTAGTGAGTAGTTGCTCGTAAAGATCTGACAGTTTGAGTTTGAAGAAGAACAGATAGAGCTTTCAACCGAGCTCGAGCTCAGCGTTCCATGCCTGGCATGGAAAGTTAACTCTTTCACCTCCGGAGCAGTTCAAAGGTTGGGACTCACTGCATATGTCATAATATAGCAAGACTCCATTAGAAGAAACAACATTACTAAGGTGAGTAATTTTTTCTTCAAGGGCATGCAGTATCCTTGAAGGCTGTAATGGTACCAGTGATAGGTGTTTACCTACCGCAAAGAATTTGAAGATCTAGTGGGATGACACCTGTACTCGGACTTACAGAAAAGCAAACACTGGTAAGTAGGGATGAATTTTTCCTTTTTTATCACATGCAGGAATTCAGAGTACCTCATCCATTACTGGGCTCGCTGGAACACCTGCATGTATAAGTGGACGGCCAGGTAGGTACATTTTTTAGTACTATTATATGATCTGAACTAGGTAACGTCTCAGGGAAAGCTCACTGCATGCCTGTCAGAAGCATCATGCCATGAGAATTTCTTTGTGGGGGCACACAAATGAACATGAGTTAACTGAAACAGTAAATTACACTTTTACCGTCCTCAGTTCAAAAAAACACTACTTTGATGGAAATCTTTGGTGGGGGCATGTGGACTAAACACCAGTGGAAGGCTCATTTCAGAGCTGAAGTGCAGGGGTGTCTGGTGGGTTGGCTATACTGCTCTGTACCTTTGCTTATTTGTTTACTGTTAGGCACTTTTAACACTGCTGGGGACCTGATGATAAGACCATGACCCCTTGTGGGCACTAGCAATGTAGTTTCATTATTTTTGTCATATTTTGCAACAAGCAGTTGTCTCAGTACTTGCGTCACCTTGGTACCTGCTGTGCAACTCCTTTTTGGTTTCTGGAAGCTACGTGGTCTGTAGGCTTGACATCCCTGATACCTGTTTTCTATTACTGCAGCGATGGGCATCCCTAAAAGGAGGCTGCAGCTACCAGAACATTTAAAGTTATTGGTAGTATCAGCTGACTTATATTATACAACAGGCTAACAATTTGCATTGTAAGCTGCACCATTCTTTATTATGAAGGGTATTGGTATGAAATCTGAATCTGTGTCCTGTTGAGTTGATCAGTGCTTCATTTTTTCTCTAACAGTGATCATAATCCCTGCTTTTGATTACAGTCTATTAATATTCTTAGAATCAGTCTTCTCCATAGAGTTCCACAGCTTCCTGTGTCAGTCTTCACCATTCATCACTGTTGGGTGTCCAGCCAGGCGCAGCACCCTGCGGCAGATTTTTATTGGGGAGGGGGCCGCGCCAGCAGCACCAACCACAAGGCTGACGTACTGTGTGGCGCTCGCGGGTTGGCCAGTAATGGCCGTTGGCTCCTCCTCCACCTCAGTTCTGCTTCTCCCACTGTCGAGACAGCACCTCGCCTGCAACAGAAGTAAAGATACTGCATCAGTGGCCTAGTTTCGGTGCAGCACCACACCTCAGTTTCTCCGGAGCTGCTTTCGATGCCATCAATGCCGTCTCAGTGATGACTTCGACGCCTCGGTTCTGCCATTCAGTTCTCTGTGCCGTTTATTGAAGATACAGTAAGATCTTTCCATTTTCTTATATTTTACACGGCGCCGAGTCTTGACTGTTTATTGTTTTGATTTTCCGTTTGCATCATGCCAGGTTCAGGGGACAAGAAGCACTCTTTGAAAGTGGGCTGTCTCCTATGCATCGGTGTCTCTGCGGCTGGCAGTTTTCCGTGATGGACCAGCATGATATCTGCCTAACCTGCCTTGGACCGCAGCACAATATGGACAACTGTGATGCCTGCTTTCAATGGACCACTGTGTTCTTCAGTACTGTGCATTTAAAGTCAGCAGGGCTCCTCTGACTTTTGAGGGGTGGCGTTGCTTGCAAAGATCCAAGTGCAGGTTGCTTCACCTTTCCTCTGGGTCTCCTCACAGACTGATATGATCCAGTGAGCAGATGGCATCCTCCTCTATCCTTGCCGCGGAGGGCCTCTTCTGCGATGCGGAGAACAAGTTTTTTTTTTTATACTTGCGGCTCCCACGGCTTTCAGAGGAGATCGTGCCTCCTCCTCTACTCAGTCCACCAGGGCAGTCCCAAGGTGTCCCATCCCTAGCCTCATCTTGCCTCGTAGGGCCAGTGTTTTTTACATTTTTCCCCGATTTTCTCCCTTAGTTCCCAGCCCCCTTAGGACGCTGGCGCCTTTAGGACTTACATCCCGAGAGGCGACGTGTGGATGCACATCATCCTCTAATGCGCCGTACGACATCCCCCCTCCCCAACTCCGACACATCAGAGCTGCCGTTCCCTTCACGGGCCGGTGCTTCCACCGGCACTCTCAACGGGAGTGTCAAATGCTGCTGCATCCCTGGTAACCCACCCCTGTGGGAGGAGAGCATCCACTAGGACGCTTGATCCTCCCTCCCCCTGCCGACCCATGGCAACCCGAGTCCGTTCCCGAACCCGGGTTGCTGGCATAGTGTGAGGTGTGGCATCCAGCGCCTCAACCCTCAGTGCCTCTGGACCGGCCAGAGGGCAGGTCTGGTTCCACCTAGAGCCAGGCTGGGAGCACCGCCCTGGCAGTCACCTCCTTGGAGGTGCAGGCTACCCCAGTGTCGGAGCCCACGGTTGCTGGGTCTGGCATGGGACATTGCTCAGCACCACCTGCTGGCGCCATCTCAGATCCTGGAGCCATTCGTTGCTCCGGTGATCAAGACAGTGCTACGAGGGGCACTGGGCCCTTTTGCAGCGCCATTGCTGGCGTCGAGGGTGGGAGAGCCCCCGGGGTCGCCAGTTTGGAGGTCTTTTGGATCTCCTCCTCTCCAGAGCCAGTCAGTCGAGAGGCCGATCTGGACTGGTGACCTGACTCCTCGGAGTTAGTGGGCCGTCTGGGGCCCAGGAACTTTATGCCTTCCCAGGTGCCTCTCCCCATGGCTCTGGTGACTGCAGTTGGCGCCTGCTCCCACACTGAGGGTGGCGCCGGGAGCAGGGCGCAGGATAGTTGTCCCGGGCCTGTGGGAGCGATGGTTCGGGTGTCAGGGAGTTCTCTTGAATCTAGAGAAGTCTCAGATTCAACCTTCCCAGCAGCTCTGCTTTATAGGTGCTCTACTGGACACCACTCATGCAAGGGCCTTCCTCCCAGAGGACAGGAAGGACTCCATTCTACAGATGGCCCACTTCGTCAGAGAGAACACGTCGGTTCAAGCTATTGCAATGCAGCAGATGCTAGGTCTCATGGCATCCTCTGATCTTCCTGGACATAAAGTCTCCACCACTCATTCACACTAATGGGATCTACGCCGGAGGTGCTAGGACTCAGTGGGAGCAAACTTTTCTCAAGAGGGCCGGCACCAGAGATGGAGCCGCAAGGAAGTGGCACCTCGAGCCCTGGCTCGTGCAGTAAAGACTATCTCGGCGTCGACCCTCCAGCTGCCTCAGTTCCTTTTTTCCCTGCCATCGAGTGTGCTTCAGTGACGACGTTGCTCGCCCACCAGGAGTCAAGCTTCAAACTAGCAGCATAGTTTTCAGTTTTTTGTTTTGTAATTTATCTTCAAAATAAGTACAGAGTAGATTTAATTTTATTGATTAGTAAAGAAGTCTTCTGCCCTCCATTGACGGAGTCGACCATGAGTGGGTCAGGTGACAGTAGGGAGACTTCGTATGAAAGCTGTTCAGTCAGTCGGGCTGGGTCTGGTCCACTGCCCTCCGTAGAAGGTGGGTCTGACAGTGGACGGTCCAATGCTCAGGGAGATGGGCGGTTCCCCCGAAATCATAAAAGGAAACAGTCCCATTCGTGGCACCGTTCAGCCTTTAGTTCTTCTTTAGCACACAAGTCAAGAAAGACAAGGCATCACTCAAGGTCACTTTCTGGTATGCCTGTGCATCGACGGCCAGTCATTGGGGCTAGACAACAGTCTCCTCCTCTCTCAGAGTCGCTGGTTTCTGTCTCGGGTGCCCGACCTCTTCGACATTGAAGCCTGTCCCCACCTATTGGAAGGGCCTCTGATGAGCAGTTTCACCAGTGGGCTGCTCTTATGGAGCAGTGGGCTCGGAGGTTGGTCCAGCTGACTTGCCCGGTCACTCCGAGGCCTTCGGGCCATTCGAGGGACCTGGTAGGGTGGTTAGACCATCCTAGTCGCACAACGTCTTTTTTGGTGCCGTCGACTCCGTACTCAGGTGTTTTCCCTCCTCACATGGCTGCAGGGCAGCGGTCCACATCGATGCCACTCTCTCCTGTTAATATTTCTTCTTTTCCTTCAAAGCGCAGTTACCTTGGGACTCTCGTGGAGCCATCCGCAGTGCCGAGGGCTCTGTTGGTGTTGTCCATGGTGCCGAGGGCTCTGTCAGTGCCATCCAGGGCGCCGGGGGCTTTGTCGGTGCCGTGGCCTTTCTCAGTGCCATGTGCTGGGCTGTTTCCGATGGCACTGACTTCCTTGAGTTTGGTGCCATGTTCTTTGTTGGCGCCAATGCTTAGTGTGGCGCCATCCAGCCTCCAGGGCTTTTCGACTCCCAATTCTTTCCCCTTCTAATTTTCATTCTGATTTTCACTCCTTTCCTATCCATACAGTCCCCCCGGACTGTCAGGAGATGATTTTGAGCCTGACCCAGATCTTCACCTGGGTGATGATGTTGAAGGAGCAGGAAAGCAAAACCTGTGGTCGAAGACCTTTCCTTTAAGTCTCTGCTGAAAAATTTCAATTCCACTCTTTCTCTCCAGACTACAGAACTCGATCCTGGGAAGCTTTTAAGACTCCAATACCTACATGTCCTGGAGATCCCTTTGGATTTAACTCCTTCGGTACAACCATCTTTTGAGACCCTTTCTCAGATGGTATGGAACAACCCTGCTCTCATCCATTCTGTGGTTAAGTCCATAGATAGGAAGTATGCTCCTCCCAAGGATAGACCCATATTGGCCTCACAAGCTTTTGCTGATCCCATTGTAGTCTTAGCAGAGAATGACAAGTCCGTCCTCCCTCAGGCATCTACAGCCCGGCCTATGAATAAAGAATCTCATAAGATAGACACCTTAGGTAAGAGAGTCTTTGCTGCTTCCACCCTGGGTATGCGTATTGCCAGTTACCAGGGCTATGTCCTTTGGCATTTGCTCAAGCAAATGGCAGAAGCTCTGCCTGAGTCAGAAGTTAATTCATAACCATAACCAGGGGCATGAGTCCAATAAACAACAGGTTAAAGCTGCAATGGACACTTTTGATACTGCTTCTTGGAGTGACGGTGGGCATTTGCACCTGTCGCCACTCTTAGCTCACGTGCTCGGACTTCAGGAATGATGCCCAGCAGCAGTCATTGCCTTACCCTTGACGGTATGTATCTGTTCTAACCCCAGGTGGAACAAACTCTGGAGGACACACAGAAGACTAGGTCAGCCGTTAAGACAGCTCAACCGCACCATCCCTCTCGAGAGTGCCAACAACATCAATTTCACAACTGTCCAGTCGTTTCAGGGCAAAGGCATTTTTTTTTTTTTTTTTTAAACAAAAACCACACCCAGCAGCCACAAAAGAGAACACAGCAGAAGGCACAAGGCCCCAAAGCGCCCAGTGCCACCTTCTGAGTTCTTGGCCCAGGTCCCACCTCAACTGCCCGAGGAGGACTCTTCCTCAGCGGTGGGAGGACGTCTGACTCAGTTCTACAACCGGTGGAAATCAATAACATCAGACAAATGGTTCTCCGGATAATCCGCAAGGGGTATTCGCTCAATCTTTCAGACCCCCCCCCCAGATCATCCCCCCAAATGACAGCCCAGGCTGTTGGCAGTACTGTCAGACTTTCTTGCTTCTGAGGTACAAGGCCTTCTGAACAACAGGGCAGTAGAAGTAGTTCTGCGGACCAGCGAAACACAGGTTTCTACTCCCATTACTTTCTAGTTCGAAAAAGCTGGCGGCATGCCCCATTTTGGATCTCAGAAAGCTAAACAAATTCCTTCACAAGGAAAAGTTCAAGATGATATCTATAGGTACCCTTCTAACTTTGATTCATCAACACGATTGGCTAGCCTCCCTAGATATGCAGGATGCCTACCAACACATTCGTATACACCCAAAGCACCACAAATACTTAAGGTTTGTAGTGTTGGGTCAACATTATCAGTTCAGAATCTTTCCCTTTGGGCTGTCCTCGACACCGCAAGTTTTTATGAAGTGTTGCACAATTCTCACAGCGCATCTCAGAAAGATCGGAATTCAAGTGTTCCCATATCTGGACGACTGGCTTCTAGCAAGCCCCTCCAGAGAGGGAACTCTGGATGCTGTAGCTAAGGCTTCAGGCTTCCCCACATCTGTGGGAGTCCTGCTAAATCGCAACAAATCGCAGTTGCAGCCCTCCCAGAAACTCCTTTTCATAGGAACTTTTCTGGATACCTCCTGTCTAAAGCTTTCTCCCAGAAGACAGAAGAGCGATATCCTACAGATGGCCCGATACATCAGAGAAAGCAGCTCGGTTCGAGCTATCTCGATACAATGGATGCTGGGTCTCATGGCATCCTCAGTGTTCGCTGACCCTAGCCAACTCCACATGAGAACCTCTCAATGGATGCTCAGTACTCAGAGGTCCCCAACCACTCACCTTCAGTTCTTTCCGTCAAGGTGACAGAACTTCTAAAGGTCACTCACCTGGTGGTTGCAAGAGGACAACCTTCTGGAAGGGTATCCCTTTGCTCTTCTGGATCATCAGATCTCCATTACCACCAACACGTCCCTGATGGGATGGGGAGCTGACTGACAGAATCTCCACACCCAAGGTACGTGGACTCTGGACGAGTCCCAGCTTCACATAAATGTTTTGGAAATGAGAGCCGTCCTCTATGCAGTCCAGGCCTTGAAGGACATACTCTGTCACAAGAACATTCTCCTTCAAATGGACAACAAAGCAGTGATGCATTACATCAACAAGCAGGGCGGTGCACACTCTTACTCATTATGCAGGGAAGCTATGAGAGTGTGAGAATGGTGCCTGGAGCACAAGGCTCTAATCCATGTGATTTACCTGCCAGGCGTGCAGAACGAACTGGCAGACCGTCTCAGCTGAACGGAGACAGATCCTCATGAGTGGTCTCTCGATCGGCCGTCGCTCAGTCACTCTTCAAATAGTGGGGAACTCCAGACCTGGACCTTTTTTCATCCCTACTCAATGCAAAACTGCATCTCTTCTGCTCCAGAAATCCAGGACCTGGCATTTTCTGTCGGGATGCGTTTAGGCTGCAGTGGACAAAACGCTTTCTGTACGCCTTTCTTCCTCTTCCTCTAATTCAGAGGGTACTTCTTAAATTCGAGTCTCAGGGAGACAGAATAATTCTCATTGCTCCCTTCTGGCCTTGGCAGATATGGTTCCCACTGCTCAACAGTCTGTGGCAACCCTCCCGAAGGCACTTCCCTTCAAGCGAACCTTCTGACCCAGGGGCCCATGGTCTATCCCAGTCTGAAGGCGCTTCACCTCACGCTTGGCTCCTGAAGAGATGGAGGTGAATAGGTTCAATGTTCCCATAGGGTTTCAGATATTCTCTTGGCTGCGCATAAACCAGCCACTGGAAGAACCTACACAGCCAAATGGAAGTGTTTCTCTCTCTGGTGTGCAAAATCCTCTTCAAACCCTTTTCCTGCCCACAAATAAAGTCTTGGAGTACCTTTTAGACCTTTCAAATTCAGGTCTGCACTACTCTACTGTTAAAGTTCATCACTGTGCATTTCAGCTTATCATGAGCCAGTACAGTCCTTGTGTCTGGCTCAGTTACCTGTAGTTAAGATGCTTCTTAAGGGTATTCTGCATATCAGACCTCTATCAGACATCCAGTCGCAGCCTGGGACATTAACCTTGTGCTAGACATGCTCATCGAAACCTTTCGAGCCTCCTGCTACCTGCGAGTTGAAGTTCCTGACTTGGAAAATGGCCTTCCTGGTGGCCATCACTTCGGCCCGTAGAGTTTCTGAAATACATGCTCTGGTCACAGAACCCCGTACGCTGTATTTCACAAGGACAAAGTAGTTCTAAGTTTCTCCTTAAGGTTGTCTCAGAATTCCATCTAAACCAACCTTTAGTCCTACCTACCTACTTTGCTAACTTTCAGAATGAAGGTGAATGTACCTTTCATTCTTTGGATGTTAAGAGGGCACTGCGATTCTATCTGGATAGAATAAAAGAAATTAGCAAGGCTCAACAGCTGTTTGTCTCCTTCAACGAGACCCGGCTGGGTCAGCCTGTCGCTATTAGGTGCATTTCAGCGTGGCTGGTATCATGCCTTCGCCACTACTATTCTATGGCACAGGTTCAGCTGGAAGGCAGAGCGTATGCTCACTCTGTTAGAGCAGTCGCAGCATCTCTGGTGGAAATCCGCAGCGTGCCCATTGCAGACATTTGCAATGTGGCTACGTGGAGCTCCATGCATACTTTCATTAAACACTACACCTTGGATGTCCATGCCAGACAACCCCTGTCATTTGGTAGGGCTATCCTTAACGGACGTCTGTCCTAAAGATGTGAGCTCTTAGTCTTTCCTTCCGCCCGTCTCGGGATTATTAGCTCAGTACTCTCCCATTAGTGTGAATGAGTGGTGGAGAGTTTATGTCCAGGAAGATATGGAAATTACGTACCTACCGTGATTCTTGATTTTTTGGAAAAAGTCTCCACCACTCATTCACACACCCACCCTCCATCCCCCGAGCTCACTTCTCTGTTTCTGATCTTCACTCCCTCAATGGCTGGGTTGTGAAGACTTCATTGTTGACCCTTCTTATACGGGTCGTTTGGACTATCTTATTTCTGATTTTGTTAGGTTAGTTACGCTGCACCTCCTTGGAAAAAAAGGTACTGAGGCAGTTGGAGGGTCGACGCCGAGATAGTCTTTACCGTACGAGCTGGGGCTCACAGTGCCACTTCCTCGTGGCTCCATCTCTGGCGCCAGCCCTCTTGAGAAAAGTTTGATCTTATCTGTGTCAATCTTCACCATTCATCACATATGGGTACTGGCCGGAAATCAGGACCCCGCGGGAGTTTTTTTTGAAAGGATAGGCGGAGCTGACACAGCATCGGCGCCGCCCTGGAGACCAACATACTGCGTGGCGCTCGAGGGTTGGCCGTTAGGCTGTGTCAACTCCGCCTGCCTACCAGTTTTCCGTCTCCCGCCGTTGAGGTCGCCTCGTGGGAAGCTTTCTGAAGAAGATTTTAGGCCTTTCAGCCTTTCGTTCGACAGTCTGTTGGTTACTTGCTAGTTCTGGGTTCTGCCTCCACTCGGCGTCGCGGTAAGATCTTTCCTTTTTTTGAAGTATTGCGACGTCAGTCTGTTGGTGTTTTTTTCCGTAGGTCATGTCTCGGTCGGAGGCCAAGAAGTTTTCTAAGGCGGGTCGGCCCCCTATGCGTCGGTGCCCGTGCGGCCGCAAATATTCCATTGCCGACCAGCATGACCGGTGTCTCGCGTGTCTTGGCCCACTTCACGACATGGATTCGTGCGATGCCTGCCTCTCCATGGACCGCCGTGTCCTTGAACAGCGCGCGTGGAAAGTGGGGCGAGCTCCGCTTTCGGGGGTAGGGTTTGCACTCGTCGGGCCAAGCCGCGCTCTCTCGGCCTTTCCTCCAGGTTCCCTCCTGGTTCTATACGGACTGAGGAGGAGGGAGCCTCAGCTACTTGTAGCCTGGCCATTGCCGAGGCTCCTTCCGTGGCGCAGGAGGCCTGTCCCGCTTCCTCGGGAGGCGGGCGGGGCCGCCGCCTGACGATCATGCTCGAGGGTAAAGGCTCCCCGGTTTTGCTCCAGCGGTTTGGAAGGCCTGGGTCAGCGCCGTCCTCGGCGCCATCGTTCGGTGCTGTAAGAGCCTTGGCCCGTTTGTAGCACCGTGGACCCTGTCGGCGCCGTGTGGGCCCTGTGGCACCGGCGCTGCTCGCGACGCCATGGGACAAGACCGGCGTCGCCTTTTGCTATGTCTTGCCTCTGCGCTGAGGTTGAGCCGCAGGCGCCATGTCTGCTGTGATTCGGTGCGTGGGGCCTTCAACCCGGTGCGCGCTGCCGTCCTCGGCGCCGTGGGTTCTCTCGGTGCCGTGTTTGGCGCCAAGTCCGCCCTCGGGGCTGTCAGCGGCGCTTCGGTCCGAGGCACCTGGCGGTGTCTTCGGCGCCGAGGCTGTTGCTGGGACTGCCATCGGCGCTGTCTCTGTCCCTGGTACGGCCCCCGGTGCTAGCAGAGTTGACGGCGCCGCGGCTGGCCCTGGCTCTGGACCTTTGGCCCGAGCTGCCATGGCGCCTTCTGTGAGCCCCACCCGCGGGGTTGTGGAGGGTGTGGGGGCTGCCTCGGCCACTGCTTTAGCTGCCGGGCCCTTTGGCAAAGTCGGTTTCGCCCGCCCTCCTACTGTTTGGCTCAGAGCCTCAGACTCTACCTCCTCGGAGTCAGGCTCAGAGTCAGACGTGCAGTCACACCTTTCAGGGTTGTCTGTGAAGGAGGTGACCCAGTGGTCTCGTCAATGAGTCGTAGTCGGCCCCCTACTGAGGGGCGTCAGGTAATCCCGAGGTTAGGGTCAGTGGTCCTGACCAGCAGGCAGTAGTGCGCGCCACCATTGCTCTGCAACCTGGCCTTGGGGGTTTCCTCGACCCCTTAGTGGCGGTACCCCCTCTAGTAGTGTGTCTTGATTGCCCAACTTTGGGGCCCATCGAGAAGCCTACAGGAGGGGAGGGTGCTGTTCCCTGGGTCTCCCCTTCGGGGGCAGCCCAGAGCTAGCAGCTACCTAGGCTGGCCCTCTCGAGGAGGAGGACCCTCTCAGACTCTGAGGGGTCGAGGGGTGTGGGGTCGGCATGTCGGCCTTTCTCTGGGGTCCACCTGGGCCCTGGGCGAAGCCGAAGTGCTGATTTCCACCCTTCCCCTTCCGGTTCCTTGAGGGGGTCCCATTCTTTTGAGGCAGGGGACTGTCCTTCTGGACTTTTATGGTCCCGGCCACCTCGCTGGGGGGATTCTTCTGGGCGCAGCCTAGGCAGTACCAACGTGGTTGTACAGCTGTCGGCTGCAGAGTCTTCCGAGGCACCCTCCTCGGGTGCTCATGGTCCGCTCCCTAGCCCTGGCGGAGGTCAGACGACTTCTTTTCTCGTCTCTGCCCCTATCCCTCTGCCGCATTCCCCAGCGCTCCCAGGCATTCTTGGTCCTAGCGGCCCTCTCACCTGGGAGCAGTTCAGAACGGTGGCTGCTCGGTTCCCTGCCTACGTTAGGGCCATGGACAGCCAGGTTTTTCAACCTCCCCCCATGCAGCCACCCTCAGAACGTATGGTGACCTCCTGCTCCTCATCCCCCTCTTCTGGGGGAGGGGAACCATCTGTCCATATCTCTCCAGCCGCTGATCTCTCAGAGTACCAGCGCTTCCTCGTGAGGATGATGGAGGACCTTCACCTTTCACCCCTGTCTGTTAGCAATCCTGAGCATGCGGCGCACGCCTTTCTAGGTGATTTTGGCGGGGCCACCCTTGTAGTGCCGCCCTGGCCTGCTCCCTTTCGGGAGGCGTCCTTGCGTTCTGGCAGAGGCCCTTCTCCGGAGTTCCTGCCCCTAGGGACCTCAGCCAGAGGTATTGCCTCCCAGTCTCAGGTTCTATGCCTCATCCGCAGTCCGGCTTGCGCACCTGGATACCCCTGATGGGATTCGCGCCTCCACTGTGACCGGCCCCAGATCAAGTCTCCTCAGTTTTGATTTCTGGGGCAGGAGGACCTTCTACTCGGCACAGTTGCTTCTCCATTTCTGCTCACCAGGCCCACTATGCAGCCTACAACAGGTTCTTGTGGTCCGCCGTAGGTCAGATCCTAGCTGCTTTGCCTGACTCGGAGCAAACCAGACAAGCCATCGCATTCTCTGCACGTGGCCTGGAGCTAGCATGGCACCAAGCGAGGGCATCTTATGATGCCAACGAGGTAGCTACCAGGGTCGTAGGGACAGCGATCTGCACTAGGAGGTCGGTGTGGCTTCATCTTTCCCGGTTATCACTCTTGGCCCGGCGTAGGGTGATTTGCTCTGCCCACCAGGGAACCTACCTCTTCTCCCGTAGGGCGTGACGGCGTTTGTCGGGGCAACTTCCTTCCCTTCAGGGGACCCGTCTCCTCTCCCCACTCGGGCCTCCTCAGGCCCAGAAGTTCCCCAGTGTGTCACCCACTGAGGGTGAGGACTCTGTCCTTGGGGTGTAATAGATCAACCCGTTGAGGGCTTGGTACTGACCCATATGTGATGAATGGTGAAGACTGAGCACAGATAAGATATGAAAATTACGCTACCTACCGTATTTATGATCTTTCTGTGTATCTCACCATTCATCACAATCCTGCCCACCATCCCCCTGGGGCCTCAGTCCCTCGGTCCCCTTCCCTATGTGCTCCCCCTCTCTTTTTAGAGCAGGGTAAAGTAGGGACACACAGGGGGGTATTCTCCTTAAGGAGTACAGCTTGAGCGGCACTCCTTCTCTACTGCATGTCTCCACCCCGTTGGGGTGGGAGTTGGTGGTTGCCCTCCTCCTGTTCTCCTTCTGGTTTCCATCACACTGTTTAAAAAAAAAAAAAAAGAAGTCTCCCTTTTTTTCACCAAACATCTTTCCCGAGAGAGTATTAAGTCCCTGTACTCTGTCCTTCTCCAGAATAGCCAACTCTGCTTCTGGGGTATTTGCCAGTTATTCTGTGCCTTGAATTCTGGCAGAGAGCTTTTCTACTCCTTGCAGTTCCTATACAATCTGGTGACCGACAAGGGTCTCGGATACCTTGTTACCTCTCACTCTCTCCTAAATTTCTCCCTTCCCTTCCTCCGCTTCCAGAGATTGGGACCCCTACCCAATCCCCTTAGTCTCTTCTTCGCTGTCCTCTCAGTCGTTATTTCTCCTTTTTTTCAGTTTTTTCCTTCCTTTTCTGTCCCTTGGACTCTCTTGTCCCACCCTCCATCCCTTCCTCTTACCTCTCCGGCGACTTAGAACTGGTAGGCAGGCAGGTTGACAGCTAACGGCCAACCCTGAAGCCATGCAGTCGTCAGCCTCGAGGGCCAGGCGCCGATGCTGTGTCGGCTCCACCTATCCTTTAAAAAAAAAAAAAAAAAAAGCTGCCTCGGGGTCCTGATCTCCGGCCAGTACCCATATGTGATGAATGGTGAAGATGCACAGAAAGATCATAATTACGATAGGTACGTAATTTTCATTTCCCACTGGGTCCTAGCGCCTCCGGTGTAGATCCCATTATTGTGAATGAGTGTTGGAGACTTCGTCCAAGAAGATCAAGAATTATAGTAGGTACATAATTTTCATTTTTCACGGTGCCCCTAGCACGGTTGCCCATGAGGACCATTCAGCAGGTGCTCAGTGCACGGTGATCTCTGACCACTCACCCACAGTCCTTTCACATCAGAGTGACACAACTACTGCTAGGATGTGGAGTTGCTGATGGTCTAAGGGGGTGGCTGTAAGGTGGTGTAAGGCTGAAAGTTGGCAGATTTATATAGAAACTAGGGGCGAAGGATTGTTGGACCCAGAGTCCAGGTATTATTGGTCACGGTAGTAGATAGAGTAGAGGAGGAGGATGGGGTAGGGATAATGGCGACACATAGACAGGGGTCATAAGAGATGTAGGAAAGCAAGGGGTGAGTTGGGGAGTAATGGCAGATAGGGAGACAAGGAAGTTGAGGTTTTTATAAAACAGAATGCAAAGTGTACCAAAATGGCATGAACCAGGTAAAAGGTGAGATTCTACTAGAGAGAAAAGAGCTGTAGAACCAGTGCCCTCCAGTGGTAGAGATGTATAAACTGCAAATGGGAAATTGGGGAGATAAAAAAAAAATCCTGAAGCACACGGAATTCCCCTTCCAACACACTGTCTACAAATAAAGCCATCAAAAGGCCTCTGATCATTTCGTTAATGATTTTTTAAGCAGCCTAATTAATTTACAGCTAAATGTGTCTTGGCTTTCAAAGGGTTTCATTCCCAATGAAACGATATACTTACAGTCTTAGCAACATAATTCAAGAATTATGCATTAGCCACAGTCGTACTTTTCCCATACCCATCCCCTTACGAGCTGCTATGGGCTGCAACTATTAGTCCCAACAAAAACTGCTAGGCACCTGTGCAGACCGTATGGCCTAGTGGTTAAAGCACCGAGCGACAAGACTGAAAGACAGTAGTAGCACCGAATTAGTCAAATTATTTTTAAAAATCCCTATTGAGAATTGTGAAACCTTTACTTAGGGATTTTGTTTTGTTTATTTGTGTGTTCACTGCTACCCAGAGCGGGTTGTCTCATCTGATAGTGTAGTTGAAAATTGACCAGATGACAGTTAAGTACTGTAATAGGAACTGGCCTCTTTCTGTGGTATAACAAAAGAATTTTAGAGGATTTTTTTCCCTAAATTTTGTGAAGGATAAATAGGGAATCTCACACAATTGCTTGACAAATTCGGTGCTACTACTGTATGAACACTATTCAAGAATCATGCATTAGCCATACTCATATTTTTGCCATATTCCTCTGCTTATCACTGGCTATGGGCTGCAACTCTTAGTCCCCAGAAAATCTGTCAGTAACCTGTGCAGACCGTGTGGCCTAGTGATTAGAGCACCGCACTACAATATAAATTACCTTTCAGTCTTGGGTTTGAATCCTGCCTCTGCCATATCACGTTTACCTTTAAACAATCACTGCACACATTTTGAGCATGGGGTTCTTATTAAGCGTACTTATTCTTCCACAAGAAGAATAATAAAATGGTGGTGAAAGTAAGCTTATTTTAAGAAAACAGGTTTTTAACAGCTTCCACTTTGTTTTCCTTAGTACTTCTCATACTGTGTATAGTTGGTCCTGAACTACACATTCTAAAAGACTAGGACAGCCATAAGAAAAAGGGCTTCGGGTGGCATACTGAATGTGTCTTGGCAATGAAAGGTTTCATTCGCAGTGAAAAGATATATTTAACATCTAATGAACAAAATTCAAGATTAATGCAATAACCATTCTGAAACTTTTCCCATACTCCTCCCCTTCATACAGCCTATGGCATACAACTTTAAGATTACCCAAAACTAGTAGTTATCTATGCAAGCAGTATAGTCTAATGGTTAGAGCACTGACCTATGAACTGAACAGCATTGTGGTCATGGGTTTGAATCCCCCATCCACCACTTGCAGACAGACATTGAACCAATCACTGTACGCCAGTCAGATCACTCAGAAGCTCCTCCAATCCCACACCCAGAAGCTCTGCCTCCAAAACCCGACTCAGAAGCTCCACCTCCAGTACCCCACTTAGAAGCTCTGCCTGTCGGCGCAGCGGTTGGATTTCTGCATGAGACACCGGCGACCTGAGTTCAGGAACAGACCAGGGTTGCTGGGTTGCTGGAGGGCCGGCCGAGGGAGAAGGATAGAGTGTCATAAGGACTGCTCTCCTTCTCCAGTGGGAGGTGGGAAAGTGCCTGTAGCATCGATGACCCCTGGCGGGGCCAAGGTCACCCCACCACGGCACTAAGCGTGTACAGGCCCGGCGGATGCGGTGTCGTCATTGACGACCCGCCTCCCCAAGAAAAATGGAAAACTAGCTGCCAGCCGCCACAGTGAAGCCTGCCACGGCTTCTCAATTAGCCCTCAGGCCAGCCCTCTGACCTATCCCCAAGACTGCAGTATGCAGGCGGAGTGCCGCAGCCCTGCCGTGGGGTAAGCCATGGGCATCGGAGGGCCTGAGGCCGATCTGAGGAGTGGAAGCCCGTGGCCTGTGACTGGGCCAAAGTACCAGGCGGCAGGCAGCTAGGGTGGTGGCAAAAAAAAAAAAAGCTCTGCCTCAAAACCCTACTAGGAATCTCTCTCCTCCAAAACCTGACTCGGAAGCTGTGCCTCCAGTCGCCACATGGAATCCCCACACATACAAGTTCTGCCTCCAGCCCCCACTGAGAGGCCCTCCATGCAATCCTCAAATGGAAGCCCCACTCCCCCATGGAATTTCTGCATCCACTCCCACAGCAAATGATTGCTGCTCTGTTTCCTCCAGATATAAATCCATCTCCAATGCCACATACAGAAGCCATGCTGCCATTCCCCTGACGTAGAATTCCCACTTGTGCTGCTGTCAAGAGAAAGGGGTTGAAGGAGAGTGAGCTTGAAGAGAAGACTCCTGATGTTTAGATGGGCAGATCTTCCTGGACATAAGTCTCCACCACTCATTCACACTATTGGGATCTGCGCCGGAGGCACTAGGACCCAGTGGGAGCAAACTTTTTTGCTGGAGGGTCGGCGCCAGAGATGGATCCGCGAGGCTGGCACCGCGAGCCTCAGCTCGTGCAGTAATGACTGTCTCGGCGTCGGCCCTCCAACCGCCTCAGTTCCTTTTTTCCCGCCGTCGAGTGCGCTTCAGTGACGACGTCGCTCACCTGCCATGAGTCAAACTTCAAACTAGCAGCATAGTTTTCAGTTTTGTTATTTTGTAGTAATATCTCGATAAGTATCGCTTAAGTTTATTCTTATATAAAACCAGACAAGCCATCGCACTCTCTGCACGTGGCCTGGAGCTAGCAAGGCACCAAGCGAGGGCATCTTATGACCCCAACAAGGTAGCTACCAGGGTTGTAGGGACAGCGATCTGCACTAGGCGATCGGCATGGCTGCGTCTTTTCCGTTGTCACCCTGGCCCCGTGAGGTGATTAGTCTACCACCAGGAATCTACCTTTTCTCCCGTGAGTGAGACGGCGCTGTCGGGTAATCTCCTTCCCTCCGGGGAACTCCGCCTCTCTCTCCCACTCTCGGCCTCTCAGGCCCTGAAGGTTCCCCTCAGTGTGTCACCCACTGAGGGTAAGGGACTTTGTCCCTTAGGGTGTAAAAAACAACCCCTTCGGGGCTGGTACTCACCCATCTGTGATGAATGGTGAAGATACACAGAAAGATTATAATTACAGCAGGTACGTAATTTTCATTTCCGGTCTCCCCACCAATTTTGGTGGAACCACCGTCCAAGCAGCCTCAGGGAGGGGCTCCCTCAAAGGAGGATCGGACAGATATGGGCTTGCCCCGTTGTCCGTCCATCACTGTCGTTCCTGATCGCCCTAGGCATATTGAAGGGGACGTGGGCAGGAGAACCTTGTATCCCGACTCTTCGGACTCGGATACCACTGGCCTTCACTCACACCCTGACGATGAGTTGTCAGTGACAGGCCTGGAGTAAGGGCCTTCCTCCTTCCAGGGCATCCTTCGACTCATTTCTGAGTCCACGGGTATGCCTTTACAGCCTATCCAAAAGAAGGCGGAATATTCTCTCACGGATATCCATAAGAGGGGGGATACCCCAACGGAGGCCTTCCCAGTGGCCGAAGCCATTATTGGCCCGGCCCTCGAGCTATGGCAGCGCCCTGCCTCTTGCCCGGCTCAGTCTGCCTGCATGGCTCGCAGGCACACCGTACTCCATGGGGTCCTTGGTGGGTTTCTGACATCCCTGGCCGAGCCTTGTGACTGCCTCAGTGTTTGGCGCCACGGGTAGCTCTGTGCATAATGACCGCCCTCCGGACAAGGAGTCCAAAAATATGGACCACTCTGCCCGGAAGGTATATGCGGCCTCATCCCTGGGCCTTTGTCAGGCCAGCTCGGCAGTGATCATGGCACACTTCTCTCACGCCTTGTTGGGGTCGCTTGATGAAGTCCTCCCTTATCTCCTAGCAGACATGCAGACCACGGTCAAGCAGGTCAGCACAAGAAGAAGCCTTTTCGGCACTCTTCCACTGCAGTTAGGCAGCCCTTCTTTCAAGGAGGTCAGCAGCACCAGCAGCAACAGCAGGCTCAAGCTTGGCACCCTAGGCCCAAGCAGGGTCCCCAACAGTCCCACAAAGGAGGCCGAGGTGCTGGTCCAGGAGCCTCCTCCTCTTCTAAGCCTGCACAGTGACGGGTCGGGAGGGTGGCCTCCCCTACACCCGTCACGCCAGTTCTGGGTCCTCCCATGGGGGGCCGGCTCCGCCACTTTCTTTCCACCTGGTCCGGTATCACTTCGGACAGGTGGGTTCTGAGAGTGGTCGGTCAGGACTGCCTCAGAGTTCGAGCAGTACCCCCAGCCGAGCCATGCCCCACGGGAGGAAAGGATCTCAGTTAGCGCTCAGTCGGCCCTTCGGGATGACATTGCTCAGCTCCTCTGCAAAGAGGCGGTAGCTCCAGTGCCGGATCCTCCTACAGACCCAGACTTCGTGTCCAGGTACTTCCTGGTGCCCAAGCGGACAGGGGGTTGGTGCCCCATCCTAGATCTTCACGACCTGAATCAATATCTCAGGTCTTGCACCTTCCGGATGGTAACTCTGAACCAGATCATACCATCTCTGGAGCGAAACATGTGGTTCTGTTCACTGGATCTACAGGACGCATTCTTTCACATCCCAATCTGTCCGTCCCACCAGCGGTTCCTCCACTTCAGGGTCGACGGGACCCTGTACGAGTTCCGAGCCATGCCGTTCGGCCTGTCATTGGCCCTTGGGTCTTCACCAAATGCATTGCAGTGGTGGAAGCCCATTCGGCGTCAAGGGGTTCAGATATACCCCTACCTTGACGATTGACTTCTAGCGGGTTCCTCCTGCAGGAGGTGGAGAGGTCCAGGGATCTGACCCTCCAAACCTGTTCCCATTTAGGCCTCCTGATCAACGGGGCCAAGTCAGAACTCGTGCCCTCTCAGGTGATGGGCTTTATCGGGGCAGAGCTCAAATCTCGTCAAGCCAGAGCTCGTCTTCCGGTGGACAGGGCAGAGGTTCTTTCCTCCTTTGCCCAGTCATTTCTGGTTGGGCACTTGCGCCCTGCCCGGGACTTCCTGCGCCTTCTGGGTTACGTGGCGGTGTGCACGTCAGTGGTCCGTTGGGCCAGGTTGCACTTGCGCCCCCTCCAGTGGGAGCTGGCTACTCAGTGGTCTCAGCGTCAGGGTCTTTTCGACCTGCTGATCACTGTCACCCATAGGATGTGGGACGCTCTCCAGTGGTGGACCATCCCAAGTCATATGCGGGAAGGGATCCCATTTGTCCGCCCCGAGCCGACGGTCATCCTCACGACCGATGCCTCTCTCATGGGCTGGGGAGCCCACATGGGGGACCACAGAACCCACGGGTTCTGGACCCTCGAGGAGTCCCGTTGCCACATCAACCCAACCTGTTGGAGCTCAGAGCAGTCAGACTGGCACTATCAGCTTTTGCTCCTCAGCTCCGGGGTCAAGTGGTTCAAGTCCAGACGGACAATACCACGACCATTTACTACCTCAACAAACAGGGCGGCACACACTCCCGTGTGCTATGCAAGGAGGCACTCTGGATCTGGACCCTCGTCAGCTGGTTGGAGCAGATCTCCTTGCCATCCATGTGGCAGGAGCCTCAAACCAACTGGCGGATGCTCTCAGCCACATAGGCCAGACATCCCATGAGTGGTCTCCCCATCCAGAGGTAGCACAGTCTGTTCTCCTGTTGGGGCACACGATTGGTGTACCTGTTTGCCTCAGGAGAACACCAAGCTGAGGCTGTTAATGCCCGCCCCCCTCAGCAGGGCTCGCTGCACTGGGATGCCTTCTTGAGGCCGTGGACCCCAGGCCTCTTCTGTGCCTTCCCTTGATCCACAAGGTGTTACTCAAGGTGAGGAGGGACAAGGCGAAGGTGATCCTGGTAGCCCCAGATTGGCCCCACCAGTTCTGGTATCCAGATCTCCTCAGCCTCAGCTGCAGGGCCCCGGAGCGGCTTTGTACATGCCTGGACCTGATATCATCGAACCAGGGGAAGGTATTCCACCCAGACCTTCAATCCTTATACGTCACACCCGGTTTCTGAGCGGCTAGAGTTCCAGGATCTGGGTCTTTCCGAGGATGTCTACACTGTGGTGGAGGCATCTCGTAAGGAATCGACCAGGAAATGTTGTGCCTTCAAATGGAAAAGGTTTTCCATTTGGTGTTAGGGTAAGAGTCTGGACCCCGTATCCTGCTCTGTGGCTAACATTTTACACTACCTTTGGTCTCTCTCCAAAGGGGGTCTTCGGTCATCGACCCTTAGGGTGCACCTGGCAGCCATCTCTGCTTACTGGGCGCAGGCCGGTCAGTCGACACTGGCACAGGAGACAGTGGTTGTTTTTTTTTTTCAAAGGCCTGGATCACATATCCCCCTCTGGTGCGTGAACCTCCACCTCCGTGGGATCTACTGCTGGTACTGCTGATACTGGCAAAGCTCATGGGCAAGCCATTCGAATCTATGCACAAGTGTACGCTCTCACACTTGTGGAAGACTGCCTTCCTGGTGGCTATCACGTCAGCCAGAAGGACAGGGCAGCTCCAGGCGCTCTTGGTGGACTCCACTTATCTGGTCTTTCACAGGGACAGAGTTGTCCTGTGCCCCAACCCGAAATTCCTTCCGAAGGTGGTGTCAGAGTTTCACCGTAACCAGGTGTTGACTCTGCCGGTATATTACCTAACTTACACCTCGGACGCCGAGCACAGGCTCAATACCCTGACCTTAGACGCGTCTTCCTACTATAAGGAAAGAACGGTGGAAATTTGTGGAGAGGTTTGCCAGCTGTTTGTCACCTACGCTGAAGCCGCTTCTGGCAGACCTGCAGCCAAATGGACTGTTGCAAGATGGATCACATCATGCATAGGTCTGTGTTATGAGTTGGCGGGCAAGGAGTCTCCCAGAGGGTTAAGAGCTCATTCTACCCGCCATACTGCTGCATCGGTGGCTGCTTCCAGGGACTTCCCTATCCAGGAAATCTGTCGGCCTGCTACCTGTAAGTCAGCAAACACCTTTATTTCCCACTACCACATCGACCTTGAGTCACGCCGAGATGCTGGTTTTGGGGCCTCGGTTCTCCAATCTCTGTTTCCCAAGTAGGGGGTGTGCACCTTGCCTCCATCCTCCCAGAGAACTGCTAGGAGTCTGCCAGACAGTGTGGATGAACAACATATCCACGCTCCTAGAAAAACAGGTTACTGACCTGTAACAGTAGTTCTAAGAGTGGTATATGTTGTTCATCCACACGCACCCACCCGACCTCCCCAGCTTTAGGCACACCACCTTGCTTCCAGCGGGCTAAGATCTGGCGTCATGAGGCGGAGCCGAGGTATATACCACCCGGGTGGGTGGGAGGAGCCAGTTTGAAGACTTCCGGCAAGATTTAAAGGGGAAAGGGACATGCCAGACAGTGTGGATGAACAACATATACCACTCCTAGAACTACTGTTACAGGTGAGTAACCTGTTTTTCCTGCCCACCGAATAAAGTCTTGAAACATCTTTTAGACCTCTCAAACTCAGGTTTGCAGTACTCCACAGTCAAAGTTTATCTTTGTGCCATTTCGGCATATCATGAGCTGGTACTTTCCATGTCGCTGGCTGAATTGCCTGTAGTTAAGAGGTTTCTTAGGGATATTCTGCATACTAGACCTCCTATTAGATGTCCAGTTGTAGCCTGGGACATTAACCTTGTGCTAGACATGCTCACTCGTAAACCTTTCAAGCCTCTAGCTACTTTCGAGTTGATGTTCCTCACTTGGAAAACGGCCTTCCTGGTGGCCATTACTTCGGCCAATAGAGTTTCTGAAATACATGCCCTGGTCACAGACCCCTCATACACTGTATTTCACAAGGACAAAGTACTTCTTAGGACTCATCCTAAGTTTCTTCCTAAGGTTGTCTCAGAATTCGATCTAAACCAACCTTTAGTCCTTCCTACCTACTTTGCGAACTTCCAGAATGAAGGGGATTGTACCCTTCATTCGCTGGATGTTAAGAGAGCATTGCGTTCTATCTAGATAGAACGAAAGAAATCATGGCTCAGCAACTGTTTGTTTCCTTCAGCGAGACCGGCTGGGTCAGCCTGTTGCTATCAGATGCATTTCAGCTTGGCTGGTGGCATGCCTTCACCTCTGCTATTCTATGGCACAGGTCAAGCTGGAAGGCAGAGTGTCGCTCACTCTACCAGAGCAGTCGCAGCATCTCTAGCGGAAATCAGTAATGTGCCCATTGCAGATATTTGCAATGCGGCTACCTGAAGCTCCATGCATACTTTTATTTATTTATTTATTTAGTTTTTGTTGACCGGGTCAGTGCACTAGACAAATCCTGCCTGTTTTCAGGCACGACCTGGGGGAGGGGAATACAGATGAATGCCAACTGACCTTGATCCAGATTAAGCTGTTGATGGTACTTTTAGTGAATGAGGGAAATTTGGTCAGGACACCGGGGAAATTCCCCTACTCTGCTGCTGCATTGTGGCCAATAGGGGGACTGGCCGTTGAGATGGCCACTTGGTGCTCGGACTCAGAGCAGGAGGACGTCTTGGAGATAGGGGAGTTGGTCTCCTTCCCTATCTCTGTTCCACAGGAGACCATCAGTGAAAGGACCATAGGAATACCGAGAGAAGCTCCGCTACGGCGGGACATAGGAAGAGTCTTGTCTGAGGATCATTCCCTTACCTCAGGTGGCGAAACCGAATTATGGCACAACCGGATTTGGTTCCTTCGAGGATTTGGCTGCTCCTTTAGGGTTTCCAGCGGCTTGTGTGCAGGCTTCCCATGGATTGTGCAGACGGGACTTTGCTTTTGCCGGTTCCTCGAGTCCTGTCAGTCACAGCGTGACGATGGTCTGACAGGCGCTGCAGTCATTCTGGAGCCGGGAGAGAATGTGGAAACAGTCGAGGCGCCGGTGCAAGGTGTCTCTGGACTACTGGGAGCAGGGGAGACTGGCAGTATTTCACTTCTTCGCGAGTGCCAGGAGTCTCCCCTTGGCTCCTCCAGACTGGCAACAGGACCGGGTGCTTTGCCTCCAGGTGTGGAGCGCGACGGAAAGGAGATCGATTTTCACTTCGGGGCTGATATTCACAGGTCTGTTTCTACAGGACAGTCGGGAGAGCGAACAGCACAACACTCAGGTACTGTACATATCCTGGTTGTGGAGCGTGGATTACAGGGACCCCATCAGCAAGTCACGGTGGTCTTGCCATACACAGCCCCCCTGGTCATGGGTTTGACTCCCACCTGTCTGCCTCAGGGTTAACTATTGCTGCAGCTCTTCGGCGCGCAGGGTGGGAGAAGTCCCCATTAGATGATTCTTGGACCTCCCCTGCACGACCCAACCCCACTCCTAAAGGTGATTTACTGGATATTTCAGACCCTCTAGAGGTCCCCTCGGGCTTAAGTCTTTCCCAGCTCCTGTCCTGGCAGGCTGGAGGGGCACAGGGTTGTGAACAGGGGTCATTCATGCATAAAACTTTGTCTACTTTCATGACAAGGCCTAGTGCTGAGGATGTGCCTCGGCCCCTATTTTACCCGCTGTGGTTTCTCATTTGCCTCTGCCTAGTACGTCTCCTATTGACATGGTGGGGACTGGGGAAGCCCTCTTCAGGCAGGTGTGCTTTGTACGACCCGTAGGCCTCCACCTACGAATGCTTCCATCAGGGTATGAACTCTGACTTTGCCTGTAAGCGCCTGGACCATCTGTTGGCCCTCAACAGCCTAAAGCTTTGCCAGCATCTTCATTCCCGAGCAGGCCAAGTGGAGTAATACTGTCCAGCTTCGATATAGGGTGGGCTGGACACATTTTCTGATCGTCTCATGTGGGGAAAACATTGATTAAATTCAGTTTGCAATTTGCTCCCTCTGAGATATATGCCTTAATCTATACATCTGGTGATAATTATTTTGATGTCAGCTTTAAAACTACCTAAGGGTTAGATACTTTTTGGCATCGTTATCAGGCTGTCCATCATACTCCATTATGGTCCCCTTTTTTTGCTATTCCCCTTACGAAACCAGCTATTAAGAATGTTACTGTTTTGTTTAAAAATGAGGGGGTGGCAATAGAGGACATTGTACAGTGGTTATCTACTAAATGCACAGTGTTGGGTTTACCTGATCCCATCATTGACTCTGAGTTTTTTTGGACGGGGGGGTGGAAGCTGCAGGTAAAATTACCTATTGTTAATGGGAGTATACAGCACATACCAAGTTGTTTTTATCTCGGTAGGGATAGGGGTTTTGTATTCTACCCAGGACAACCAAAATCTTGTTTTCGGTGTGGGACCCATACCCATCTAAGTAGTGCTTGTGACCAACTTAAATGCTCCTCATGTTTGGGTTCTGGCCGTGTGAGTCTGAATTGCCCTCACCCATCCTACTGTAATTTGTGTGAAGCAACCTCACACTCCTTTAAAGATTGTCCATGGGCTTCCCATAGTAATCCAGTGAAGCCTGCTGATTCTCAGGATGAGACTGTAACTCAGGCCCAAAGATCTGCTCAGGCTGGGTCCCAGTTTTGGCCTTTTGCTTCTGCAGTGGTCCCTTTCCCCTCTGCTCCTCCTTCTTCACAGATTGACCCGGGATTGGAACCGCCACCCCTGACAGTACCCACATCTAGTCCAGACTTAGTGTCTGGAGAATTGGGTTTACTACCTCCTGATACTGCTTCTGCCCCAGATGTTGCAGAGGAGCAGCCCCCAGCCCCTAGCACTTTAGCTCTACCCTGTGTTAAAGACGATATGCCACCCCCTGTTGATACAGATTGGGTCCGGTTGGGGAACAGGAGGCTGGCAAGGAGCTTTCTTCTGAAAGGAGTTCCCCTGCCTTGTGTCTCACCCCCCGCTGATGTGGTAGTAAAAAAAGTTTTGCTGTTTTAACTAAACGTAAGGAGGCAGTGGATACTGAGGAAGATTCGGATGCCTCCTCTGTTGCATCTTCCCAGGTTGAGATGTTGACTGATTCTGAGCAGGTTTCTGGGGACATCCAGCTTGATAAGAAAAAACGTTGTAAGTTGAAATCTCCAGGCAAGGGTCGAGGTAGAAAAAAATCTTGATTTTACCTATGTCTGATATGGGGGATGTCTTATCTTTTGGTAGGTTAAATGCTAACAGCCTTAAAAATGTTAAACGGAGACGGGCTATTTTTTCCTTCCTTTTGTCCTTGCCTTTACGTATTATTTTTTTACAGGACACTAGGTTCCATTCTTAGAGAGAGATTGGGCAGGCCTCCAGGGATTGGAGGGATGGTCTGTCTTTGGTCCTTGGCTGAGGTGGTGTGTTCGGAGTAGGGATACTGGTGAAGGGTGGGCATTCATGTTACCAGGCTAAGTGATTTAATTCAGGGTCGGTGCTTATTTTAGATGTCATTCTCCACCAACAAGAATGGTGGTTTATTAATATTTATAACCCTCAACTTAAAACTCAGAGGATTCAGACTTTAAAAACTGTCCGCCATTTCTCCATTCATCCAAATCGGTTGTTTTTGGAGGGGATTGTAACTGTATTTTGGCCTTGTCTGATAAAAGCGGAATTACCCCAAAATTATATTCGGATTCTAACTTCCTTAACACTTTGTATGTTACTGCTGACGTACGTGATGGGGCTTCTTTTGGTGTAAATCCGCCGGAACACACTTTCCTCCGGGGCAGATTTACCACACGGATTGATTACTTTTTTCTTTCTCATTGGTTGGTTAATGTCCAGTATCCGGTTCTGCCATGTGAGTTTTTGGATCATTGTGTGTTATTGTTGCGCATCGGTTGTCCCAGTAACAAACCTGTGTCTCATACATTCTGGAAGATGAATATACCTGTTTTGGGGGAGGAAGGTGGGTGGCAGGAATTGTATGGGCTTCTCCAAGACAAGGTTTCAGTATTTGAATTATATGATAACCCAGCCTTTTGGTGGCAGGATACTAAATCTGTTATTAAACAATTTTGTAAACGATTTTCTAAACAAAAATCCTCGGATCGCTATTTCTAGTACCTTAAGTGCCGGCGCCGATTATAAAGATTAATGTCTTGGCAAACTGAATGGGGCCTGGATTATTCGGCGCAGATCCGGCAGGTTAAAACTGAGATGCTGCTAAAGTAGTTAATCCCTATGATAGTAGCCACCAACAGGTTGCGTCTAAATACATGCCCTCTTTGATCTCCCATTGTGGCACCCGGATTACTGATAATCAGAACATTTTGGAGGAGGTTTCATTCCATGCTCAGTCTTTATATGGGCACGCTTATGAGCCAGAGGCCTGGGACGGGTTTTTGGGTTCCTCAGAGGTTCCTACCTTGTCCCCTGATTGTATTAAGGTTTCAAGTCAGCCCATTACTAATGCTGAAGTGGACTCTGTTATTAGCCATTTGAAAACTACCGTCACCCCTGGTCCTGATGGCATTCCCAATGAATTTTATAAAAAAGCTAAACCTTTATTGTTAATATATTTAACGAAGGTATATAATGTCATCTTACAAGGCCTCTTGCCTATTCCCATTGCATTTTCTCATAGTTATTTGATTTTTTTTTTTATAAACAGAAAAATGATAAAGACAAGTTGGACAACTGGCGTCCTATTAGTTTGTTAAATTCCGACTTCAAGATCTTGTGTAAGATTGTCTCCAATAGACTCTCACAGATTGCTGCCCAGGTAATTTATTCTATGCAGACTTGTGCGATTCCAAATCGTTCTATGCTCTCCAATTTGAAAATTTTGCGGAAAGTATTTGATGGGAGTGCCACACAAGGATATGTTCTTAGTTTAGATCAGACTAAGGCTTTTGACCAGGTTCCACATATTTATTTGCAGTTCTGGCAAAGTATGGGGTACCTGCGGAATTGCTGAGTTGGATTAAGAATTTGTATCGGTCTGCCTGCACAATGCCGTTGGTTAACGGATTGCAGGGCCCCATATCTCCTATCGAGGGGGTACTTAGGGATGTCCTTAAGTCCCTGTTGTAATGCTTTTTTCTATTGATCCTCTACTCTGGAAATTGAATGGGAGGGACCATTAGACATATCTCTGGAAAACCAGATCTCGTATTTCCCGGTGCTCTTGCTTATGCAGATGACATTTGCATTCTAGTAGCAGATCAAGCATCTGGTGAGAGGGCAGTTGAGATCATCCATTCCTTCTCCCTAATTTCTGGATCTGAGTTAAATACCCAGAAGAGTATGGGTTGTGCAGTCCATCTTCCCCACAAACGATATCTCCGGATATTGAGGATTAGTGTTCACCTTCAGAAAATTTGTATTTTGGGGTTATTTTGGCCCACCTGATGCGGTGGCATGTAATTGGATTTCATCTATGGAAGTAGCTGAATCCAAAATTGTTGGCTGAAGCGGTTCCTGTGTCCTGCAAGAAACGATTTTCTGCTTAAAACTTGCATTTTGCCGATATTTTTATTGATTAGTTATATTTTTCCCTTCCTTCCATCTTGAGGCTTATCTTTATAATTTGTTTTTCAGTTGCTATGGGGTAGTAGACTAAACCCTGTGAAGAGATCCATCACTTACTGACCTATTAAACAGGGCGGTCTTCAGATGGTAAACCCGGTGCTGTTTTATTTTTCCATTTTTGTCCATGCTTATATTTTTCCAAGTATAGTCAACCTGATGGATTGTTGGGCCCTTAGCTTTTCTTCCCGTTCTCAGTATTTTTTGGATAAATGGCAAGCCCCTGTGTGGAAACCATTTACCAGAATTCCAACCGGGACGTCTGGATACCTCATTGAAATCTTTAAAAAAGTTAAATTATGGAAAGCGTCTTATGATGTAGATTTGCTACAGCATTAGAAAGCACTTATATTCCTCCATACTGCAAACCATGTTCTTGGTGTCGCCCTGTTTTGATGTACCCTGTGATACTCACTGTTTAACAAAACAATTGTTGGAAAGCAGGATTCCGGAGAAAATGTGGGATACCCTGTGGTTGTGTTGTCACAACAAATTAAATGTTAAGGAAACCAAGCGCAAAGCAATTATCAGAAAGGTATTGTGTTCAGAACACGTGTATGTATGTTTGAATCTATGTCGCACCTGTTTTTGATTATCCATATATTGTTCACCATGGACTCAGCTGAGTCAGTCATGGGGTTTACCTATGTTCTTTGCTTTAACGTATTCAGAGTTAGTTTATGGGAATTTGGACCTGGTTGGAAAATTTTTTTCCTGGAACATTATGGGTTCTGTTTGCAGTCTGCAAATGGTGTATCTGGCACAACCGATGTATGTTTGTGTTGCAACAAAAATTGTTTCTTTGACTGAGCTAAGGGAGTACATCAGGAAGGAAATTTCTAGTATTTACTGTTCAGAAAAAACTTTACTGCACCTTTAGTGGCATTTTGATGGAGAGCGTTACCTTTAATTTTATTTGAAGGGTTACTTGAATGATGTTTTCTGAGGGTGAGTTGTGGGACTTCATTTTCGTACTATTCTCTGTTTTTCTCTGCTTCTGTTTTCACCTGTGTAGCAGATATGGTGGTTTTATTTTCTGCTCGCTGCCTATATGTATTATGATGTAAGTTTTCGTGATTTGTCTTGAGTTTTTGTTTTCTTATATTGTTTCCAATAAAAACTCCCTACTCTTTCGATAAGTGCCATGGGATCTTTAACATCCATCTGAACTACCACCAGAACAGGCAGATGGGACCTCGGTTTGACGGCACCTCAGAAGTGCAGCACCCCTCTCATGCTGCACTACAGTGTCAGTACTGGGATATTAACCCAAGTGCCAAATGTGGGAACTGAACCCACAGCCCTCTGATATCCCGGCCTCAGAGGCAAGTGTGCTACCTACTGAGCCACTGACACTTTCTTTACGCACTACGCCTTGGATGTCCATGCCAGACGACATCTGTCATTTAGCAGGACCATTCTTAACAGACTTCTGTCCTAAGCACATGAGCTCTTTATCTCCTGCCGCCCGTCTGGGGGGATTATTTAGCTCGGTACTCTGCCATTAGTGTGAATGAGTGGTGGAGAGTTTATGTCCAGGAAGATATGGAAATTACGTACCTACCGTAAGTATGGATCTTCTTGGATGAAGTCTCCACCACTCATTCACACGCCCACCCACCATCCCCCGAGCTCACTTCTCTGTTTATGGTCTTCACTCCCTCAGTGGCTGGTCTGTGAAGACTTTATTGTTGATCCTTCTTACACGGGTCATTCGGACTATTTTATGTCCGTTTTTTAGGTTAGTCCTTCTAGGTTAGTTATGCTGCACCTCCTCGGAATAAAATCAATCAATCAAATTTATTTTTAAAAAAGCGCCTTTCCAAAACCAAAGCGCTTTTACAGTAGATCAAATACATAAAATTAAAACAACATCCTAAAATCAATCAATAAATATATTTAAAAATCTGAATATGCCAGACTAATCAAATACGTCTTTAGGGCTAACTTAAAACTTTGGACGGTCAGACAATCTCTCACCCGATGAGGTAGAGAATTCCACAGGGTTGGGGCCATAAAACTAAATGATCTTGCCCCAGATGTCTTTAAACGAACCCTGGGAATCTCTAGCAATCCTTCATCGGTGGATCGGGGCTGACGAGAAGGACAGCAGGGACGAAGGAGATCTTGCAGGTAACTAGGTCCCTGATTGCGTAGGGCCTTATAGGTCAGAAAACCGACCTTAAAGGTAATCCGCTACTGCATTGGCAGCCAGTGCAGTCCACGGAGGACAGGCGTTATGTGACTGGTCCTAGACGTACCAGTCAAAAACCTGGCCGCGGCATTCTGCACTAACTGCAAGTGGCAGATATCCACCCCTGGTAGCCCTAGGTACAGGGCATTGCAGTAGTCCAAGCGGGAGGTAACGAAGGCGTGGACCAACATTGAAAGGTCATCAGCAGGAACCAGATGCTTCACTCGGGCTATATTCCTCAGATGGTAAAAAGAGATTTTGACAATGGCTGATACCTGATGTTTAAGGGTCAGACAGTAATCAAATATAACACCCAAGTTCTGCACCCGGTCTGAGGTCACCAACTGGGTCCCCAAGCCAAAGACCTGAAGGTGACCCAGTCAGCAAACCCGCCTCGACGACCTGGGTCCACAACCAACACCTCAGTTTTTCGGGTTTAACCCAACCAGCCTCACAGTCATCCAGTCCTGAATCTCGGTGAGACAGTTGTTAAAGACCAAGACAGCATCACCTAAGTCGGGCACAAAGGACAGTACTGCTGAGTATCATCTGCATAGCAGTGAAAACTCAGGCCGATCCTCCTAATAATCGCCTCCAATGGCAGCATATGTACCACAAACAACATGGGTGCCCAAATAGAGCCTCTGGGCACCCCAGAGGATAGGCGGAGTGATGCCAAGGAAAAAATACCAGACACCACCCTCTGAGTCCTACCCTCGAGGAATGATTGAAACCAACTGAGGACCGGGCCCGATAGTCCACAGATAAACCATAGGCGCTCCAAAAGCACTCCATGGTCAAGCGGTATCAAATGCGAGAGAGATCAAGAAGGACCAAGATGGAACGAGTGTTTCGATCTCTCGTTATTAGGAGGTCATTTAGTACCCGAACAAGGACAGTCTCGGTACTATGTCTCTTCCTAAATCCGGACTGGAGAGAATCATAGACATTGTGGCTGGTCATATGATCATCCAGCTGCGATGCGACCACCTTCTCAATAACCTTACCCACAGAAGACAGGTTAGAGACAGGCCTGTAGTTAGCCAGACAATCCGGGTCCAAGGAGGTCTTTTTAAGAAGGGGCCTAATCACGGCTTCCTTCAAGGGATCAGGAAAATCCCTTCTCCAATGACAGCCAGACTATCTCGGCAAGGATCGGACCGATTTATCCACATATCCTACTAAGAGGTGGGTGGGGCCCGGGTCCAAACTACAGTTGGTCGGTCACAGCGATTGGACGATCATCACTATGTCATTGATTGTGGGCCGACGAGTCAGACCACACAAACTGGGTGTCCGACAACTCCTGCCGACCACCACAACTCCTATTTGAAAGAGTTAGAAGGAAATAGGACCTGACTGTGTCAACCTTATCCACAAAGAATCTAGCAAACTCCTCACACCGTTCCTGTGAAAAACGCTCTCTCAGGCTAAAGACAGTGGATTGCACAATCTGTCCACGGTCCG
Source organism: Neoceratodus forsteri (assembly GCA_016271365.2). Classification (NCBI taxonomy): domain Eukaryota; kingdom Metazoa; phylum Chordata; order Ceratodontiformes; family Ceratodontidae; genus Neoceratodus; species Neoceratodus forsteri. The sequence continues at coordinate 1,607,731,418 of CM028130.1, forward strand.
AAAGAGCTGGGCTGGTTAATTCTGTGCAGCAGCAATTTTCCTGGACAGGAATTCTGTCTTCTTACGGGTAATTGCTGATTGATAGACCCAATAATGGTCCATCAAACTAAGCCTGTCACACTCCAGACCCGACTTCCACCAACATCTCTCAAGCCTTCTTCCCACTCTCCTCAACTCCCTTAAAGTCTCATCAAACCAAGGGAGACTTTGGGCGAAGGGTGAGGGGTGGAACACGAACAGGAGTAATGGAATCCAGGGTCCCTACTACTGCCTTATTATAGGCAAGAACCAGGTCCCCGGGATCCATGCATTCACCGATAGGAGCCTCCCAGAAGGTTAAGAGCTCATTCTACCCGCCATACTGCTGCATCGGTGCACTAGTGTGAATGAATGGTGAAGACTACTTCCAAGAAGAACAAGAATTACAGTAGGTATGTAAATTTTCATTTCTCTCACTTGTCCCCTTTGAGGGAGTCCTTACTGGGTGGGGTTGGTGCCTGTCCTTCTGGACACATGCGGCCCCGGTTCCCTCATAGGGGTGCTTCCCCCTACAGGGCTCAGTCCAGACTGCTTCAGGCTGTTTGAGTGGCTGTTGACTGAACAGACCTACAGATCCCCTAGCCATCCGGGATCACCAGCTAGGTCTTCTAGCCCTGGCAGAGGCACTTCACTGGCCGTGAAGAGTTTCTGCCCCTTGCCTCCGCATCCAGCCTCTCTTCTCCCAGGCCATGTGGATCCTTCGGGGCCCTTGACCTGAGAACAGTTCAGCTCTCAGGCTGCAGAGTTCCCACGTTACGTTAGGGCCATGGACAAGCAGGTCTTTTGCCTGTCTCCCCTGCAGCAGCCATAGTCTGAATCTTCTGGTTCATCTTCCTCCATTGAGGGAAAGGAGCCTTCTGTCCACCTGTCCTCCAACACTGATCAGACAGTGCATCCTTGCGAGACTGCTCGAGGACCTGAATATTTCCCATATTGCTAGAGACAATACCGAGCATATGACACAAGCCTTCTTAGGTGAGTACAGTGCGGACCACTTGGTGGTCCCTTCCTGGCCCATACCCTTCCAGGAGGCATTGTACAGCACCTGGCAGCTTCCATCCACCCCAGCTCCAGCCCCTTCGGACTGCCAATGTCAATACCGCACGCCCCAGGGGTCTCCAGGTACATTGCCTGATCCCTCTGGGACTGACACGGTTGGACACCTCTACCGGGCATAGGCACCTGATCCACGACTGGCCCCTGGATCCGGACTCTGCGGAGTTTGACCGTCTGCAGCGGAGAGTTTTCTCCTTGGTGTGGATAATCCTTTGTATTGCATCTCATCAGGTACTCCACGCTGCCTATAACCGGCATCTGTGGGCGATGCTGTTTAGGTGTTGGCATCGTTGCCTGATTCAGAGGTAGCCAGGCAAGCCACAGCCCTCTCTGTGATAGGCATGGAGCTAGTAAGGCAAAAAGCAAGGGCATCTTTTGACACCAGTGAGGTCGCTTCATGGCTAGCGGGGACAGCAGTCTGCATGAGGCAGGCGGCGTGGCTTCGCCTATCAAGGTTAGCACTCCTGGCCTGGTATAGGGTGATTGCCTCTGTGTTCCGGGGAGACCCGTCTTTTCTCCCACAAGTCGAGGTGAGATCTGCAGGGGTGCCTTCCTTCCCCCAGGGAGTGGGGTACCCCGCCTCGCCTTGACCAGTCACAGGCCTAACTGGCCTGGAATGGGTCTCCTCCTCCCGTGTTTCCCCCACGGGAGGCTGAGGTACGTCTGTCTGTCAGGGAAGTGCTGAACTGCCTTCAGTGGGGCTCGGTACTCACCCACCAGTGATGAATGGTTAAGATTGACACAGGGAAGAAATGAAAATTACGTAACTACCGTAATTCTTGATCTTCCTGGACTAAACATATCCACCACTCATTCACACTGATGGGACTATGCCGGAGGTGCTAGGACATCGTAGGGAGCCAAAATCTTCAGGAGGCGCCCGCCAGGATCGGATTGCACATGCTCTGCCCGTGAGACTAGCTTGCGCCTATAGGCTATCTCAGCATTGACTCTCCAACTGCCTCAGTTCCATTTCTCCTGCCATTGAGTGCACTTGTATGATGGCGTCTTGTCCTGCCGAGAGTCAAGTCTTCGTCTATCGACAGCAGCTATAGCCGTTCAGTATTCGATTAATTTACTATGTTTAGTGTTCTTTTCTTATTTTAAAAAAAAGGGAAGGGAAGAAGAAGAGGCAGAAATTCTCAGCCTGTCAACAGAGTCGACCTTAGACAGTAGCAGTTATGATAGGGAGACTGAAAGCTGTGATGGTAGTGGGACTGTGTCCGGTCCACCGCCCTTCTTGGGGGGAACAGTCACAAGAAACACAAAAGTAAGGGGCCTGATCTTATCTGTGTCAGTCTTCACCATTCATCACAGGTGGGTATGTGGCCGTAGGTCACGAGCCCGCGGGAGCTTTTTTTTTTTTTCCGGTTGGTCAGAGCTGACGCAGTGACGGCGCCACCCTCGAGGCCGACGCATTGCGTGGTGCTCACAGGTTGGCCATTAGCTGTTGCTGGCCCCGCCCTCCTGCCAGTTCTTCATTTCCTGCCATAGAGGTCGCACCTCGTGTGGAGCGCCTGTGGAAGAAGACTGCATCAGAGCTGCGGCCTAGTTGTCATTCGGCCTATTTCGTAAAAAAAGTACTGACGGTTCTGTTTCACCACCTACTTGACACTGCAAACTGGTAAGACCATCCTTTTTCTTATTCCAGTGACGTCGGGTCTGTTTTTCTCGTTTTACTGTTGATCATGTCTGGTATGGGGGCAAGAAGTCATCAAAACAGCGGCCTCCTATGCGCCAGTGCCCTGCAGCCGCCGTTATTCCGCTACCGCCAGCATGATCGCTGCCCACCTGTCTTGACCCACTTCACGACATGGATTCGCATAGCGCCTGCTTTTCCATGGACCATTGAGTTTTCAAGCTTCATGTGGAAAGTCTGATAGCGCCGCCAACTTTTGGGGTGGGTCCACACTGTAAGACCATGACACAGTCTCTTGACTTTTCCTCCGGGTCCCATCCGGTTCTATATGGACCGTGGAGGTGGCTTCTTCTTTGAGCCTTGCCACGGGGAGGCCTCTCCAGCGGTGCAGGAGCCCAGTCTGTTCCTTCTGGGGGAGGTGGGAGGCACCCGCTTGCTCGCCCCGCCGGTGGCGAAGGCACCCCGGTGCCATGTCCTGGGACCTCGGGGCCTGGGCGGCTGAGCCGGCGCCGTTCGCAGGTGCCATTTTGGGTGTAGGTGTTGCTTGCGCACCGAGGGTCTAGATGGCACCATGGTAGCGCTTGTCCGTTACTTGGCACCGTTTCTGCAGTCGGCGCCATTCGTGGCACTAATAGTGGGAGCGGCACCATGGGAAATTCTACAGTGTCTTCTGTGACAGTTTCTGGAACGGCGCCGAGATTGGAGATGGCGCCGTTTCCAGGTCTGGTGCCATTCGTAGCGCCGTGGTGGGTGACAGGGCCGTGGGTGGTGCCGTTCTTGTTTGCAGCACCAAGGGGGTCTCATTGCCATCTCTGACTCTGGCGCCGTTCGTGGCACCATAGGAGGGGACGGCACCATGTCTGGTGCCGATTCCGACCTCGGCACCGTGGTTGGAGCCGTCTCTTCCTCCAGCATCATTTGCAGTGCCGGGAAGGGAGTTGGCGCCAACCATGGTGCCAGGCCTCAAGTTGGCACATCTGTTGGTCCAGGAAGGGGCAGGGGTCAGCGGGTGGTCTGGCATCGAGCCTCTATCTCCACCTTTTCGGAGGAGGATTCCAGGTCTGATCCAGACTGGCGCCAGACTCCTTGGAGTCTGCTGACCCTCTGTAGTTTCTTCGGTGGTCTGGACCCAGCCTCCCTCTGGGAGGCGGGCAGTGGTCCCAATTCTGGGGTTAGTGGCACTGACCAGCAGGCAACAGTCCAGGTGGCCATTGCTGTGCACTCTGGAGTCAGGGGATCTTCTGCCCCTCAGTTGGGGTACCCCTCCTGTGGTGTGCCTGGATCGCCCAACTTTAGGGCCAAAGAGGGCACCCACAGAAGGGAAGGGTGCTGCACCCTGGGTGGTCTCCTCGTGGACTGCTTGGAGTTGCCTGCTGCCTAGGCTGGTGTTTTCGAGGCGGAGGGCTCTTCGGAGTCCGAAGGGGTCTGGGTTCAGTGCAGCGGCCCTTCTCTGGGACACACCCGGGCTCAGGGAGGAGCTGCAGTGCGGACCCTCATCTTTCCTCCTTGTCTCCTCAAGAGGGCCCTCCTCTTTGGAGGCCAGGGAACGTTCTTCTGGGCTCACATGGTCACGTTCGCCTCACAGGGGGACTCTTCAGGGCACGGTCTAGGCAGTTCCAGTGTAGTTGACCAGCTGTTGGGTTCCCCAGAGCTCCTCCTCCCTTGGGAGCATCCGGTGGCTCTCTTGCCCGGCAGAGGGCGATCTTACTCGAGATACAGCCCTTGCAGCAGGTTACACCATTAGGACTGAAGCCGGCAGGCGCCAGGACCCCGGAGATCTTTTCTAGCTAGCTATCTTCAGCGGGGACCGCCCCCGACGTCGGCCCGCCTCCGACGTCAGGCGTGGTATAAGAGGGGGCGGTCCCGCCAGAATCCCAGTTCTTTCCCGCCGTCGAAAGTGCATGCCTCGACCTACGGTTAGTTCTAGCGACGCGAAGCGTGGTTTTCGAAAATTCTCTGAAATTTGCTGTGGAAGATTTTCTACAATCAACCTTTTCTTATCTGATGTCCTCTCCGACCGGCCATTCTTCGAAGTGTGCGTGCGGCAAACAAATACCTTTTAAGGATCCGCACTCCGCGTGCGTGAGGTGCCTGGGCCCAGACCACGATATTAAGGCCTGTTCCCTCTGCCAGGGGTTCAATAGCCGCACCAGGATCCGCCGGCAGAAGGCCCTTCAAGCCTACCTCCTAGAAGAACAACTATGAATGATGGCCTCCAAGGGGGATTCGGCACATCGGCACGCCGAGAAAAAGAAGAGATCCAAGGATCCTGCCCGGTCGCCGGTTCGGGCCTCCGAGTCCCGGAGCTCCGGGTCTCGGTCAGACCGCTCGCCTTCCAGGGCCTCTTCGCTCCCTGCTGCGGTCCCCGCTACTCAGCCGCTCAGGCCTCTACCGCCAGGCCGTCGGCCTCTTCATCTGCCCAGAAGGCCTTGGCGAAGTCGAGAGGCGCACCACCACCACCACAAGTCGGGCTCCGCTCCTCGGCCCGCGCGTCTTCCTCACTTCCCCGGAAGACCTTGGAGCTCACTCCGTTGAGAAACGGTGGATCCGGCGTTGGCCAGACTGCCGTCGGCCGTTCGCCATCGTTCCTCCGAGCCGACGTCGGCCCCTTCCGCGCATCGGATGTCGGTGGGGGGACCGACGTCCGCGCTGCCTGAGCCGAGGGCTCCTGCGCCTCCGACGCTGGTCGGACAGGAGTCCCTCACCGAGGAGGATTCGGCCCAGCCCGATGACCAGGCGGGCGCTCCTGGCCACGCGGAGTCTCCCTGGGGTCCCTCGCCACCGCCCGAGGCCCCCGCGGAGCCGTCGACGGGACCCGACGTTCGGCCCTCGACCTCAGAGCCGACGTCGGGGCTATCCTTGGCCGAGGTGAAGGACCTCTTTACATACTGGTGGGATACTATCAGAAAGGATGTGGTACCCCCAGCCCTTCCTCCTCCACCTCCTCCTCCTCCTCCTCCTGTTGCTACAGCTCCGGCCCCACCTTCACCTGTGAGGGTCGGTTGGCCATTATGTCCCCAGGAGCCTGAGACTCCTCCCAGGGGCCGCACTCTAAAGGAGACCTCCGTCTAGATGTGTCCTCGGATCGCCCAGTCCCAAGAGGTCCAGGAGGCGGCGTCGGTCGCCGTTGCGGAGGTTCAGGATCATCTTATTCATCGTCCAGATCCCCATCTCGGTCTCGCTTCCTCGCCGGACCCACGTGAGACTCAAGGTCTCCTCCGGACGATCCATCCTTCATGGATATACTCAGACATATCCAGGAGAACATGGGTTGGGAAGCAGAGGAACTTGACCCGAAGGCTACGCCTGGCAGTACCTTCGGCAGAGAGACCCTAAGCCTGTGGTGGTGCCCACCCTTGGTGGACACTTTGTGGCGTCACCAAGGCTGCGTGGAAGCGTCCACATTCGGCTCCCAGCGGTGCGAAGAAGGCTGACAGGCTGTACAGGGCCCCTAGAGGGGACCAGTACCTGTCACAACACCCTCTGGCTGACTCCTGGTGATTACTGCCTCACATGATCGGTCCCATAGACCGCAACATTTGAGCACCCTGCCACGGACCCAGAGTCCAAACAGCTGGACTGTCTGGGAGGCGACTTACGCTTCCGCGACTTGCGCCATCAGGTTCCTGAACTACCTCACCCACATGGTGCAGTTTCAGAATGCCCTGTGGGAGCAGGGACTGGAGGCGGCTGAGAAGCTGCTGGAAGGTGAGCAGAAGGAGGACATGCTTCAGCTCCTCCGGACGGGTTCAGACGTGGGAACCCAAGTTTTAAGAGCCGCATATGATTCAGCGGACTCGTCAGCCAGGGCGGCTGCTTCAGGTGTTTGCCTCCGGAGGCACTCGTGGCTCGTGTCTCCGGTTTACCCACACGTCCAGAAAAATATTTTGGACGCTACCTTCGAAGGTGAGGTGTTGTTTGGTAATCCGTCAGAGCGGATCATTACCAAACTCCAAGAAGCTGGAAAGGCGGTCCGGACAGTCCAGGCGATGTACCGGCCGAGGCTTGGCTTCTTTCGTAGGAGCCAAGGCCGTTTCCGTGGGTGGACTCAGAGGCAACAGCCCCGTTCCGCCACACAACACAGGGGCTCTGGCTTCCGAAGGACACAGGGGAAGCAGCCCGCCGGCAGGGGTCAACGTCCTTCCAAGGCCACCCAGCCAGCGGGTCCTTCAGCCGCCACAGCATGACTCCTTTCCAGCCCCCGCCCCTCAGGATCAATGGGACTTTTCGGTCGGGGTTCGCATTGCAAACTTCCTGTCAGGTTGGCAGGCAATAACTACCGACAGGTGGGTTCTTCAGCTGGCCACTTTTTAGAGTTCGAGCGGCCACTCCGAGGCCTCCTCTGCTTTCCCGATACCGGGTCAGCACGCGACTTGATTTGGCAAGAGGTGATCGCTCTCTTGGACAGGGAGGCGATTCAATCTGTCCCAGGAAACCAGAGAGGACTGGGTATTATTCTCACTTTTCCTGGTTCCCAAAAGACAGGGACCTCCGTCCAATTCTGGACTTAGCGACCTCAATCAATCGATGCGTCTACAAAGGTTTGCATGGTGACCCTTCCGGGTCTCATTCCCATGCTAAAACAAGACGCCTATTTAGCGTCCCTAGACATGCAGGATGCCTACCTGCACATCCCCATAGCTCAGGCGCATCAGAGGTTCCTGCGCTTCGAGTTCTCAGGCCACCATTTCCAATTCCGAGCTCTTCCCTTCGGACTGTCATCCGCTCCGAGGGTTTTTACAAAGTGCATAGCAGTCGTGGCAGCTGCTCTAAGGAGGAAGGGCCACTATGTGTTCCCGTACCTCGACGATTGGCTTCTCATGGCCGCCTCCAGAGAGGCGCTTCTGGAAGCGATCCGGACACTCAGATCCTGTTCAGATCGCTCGGGATCTTGATAAACCAGGAGAAGTCGGTCTTGGTACCGTCGCAGAACCTGCAGTTCATAGGCGCAGTGCTGGACACGGTCCAGGGGAGGGCTTTCCTCCCAGGCGACAGGGCGGAACGCATCAGGTCCCTCATAGAGGACCTATCGGCGAATCAGACCGCTCCGGCCAGATTGGTCCTTCGCCTGCTCGGTCACATGGCTGCGGCCATTCCCACGGTCCCTCCGCAGCTCCATGCAGCGTGCGCAGTGGCTGCTCAAGCGCCGTGGGACCAGAGGCAAGACCATCTGCAGCACCGGTCAGAATCACAAAAAGTGATTCAGGACTGGCAATGGTGGTTAGCCCGGTCGCTCTCCAAGGGCGTCCCTTTTTGCATTACCGACCCCAGAGATTACCCTCACCGCAGACGCTTGGTCTGGTGGGAAGCTCACCTGGATGGGGTGAAGTCTCAGGGCGTTTGGAGTCCGCTGGAGCTCATCTGCATATCAATGTTCTGGAGATGAGAGTGGTACTCTATGCTCTCCAGGCTTTCAGTCCATGATCCACCGTGTACCATCCTGCTTCAGGCGGACAACACGCGGTTATGTATTACCTCAACAAACAAGAGGCGCACTCTTACCCCCTTTGCAGAGAAGCCATGAGAGTGTGGGATTGGGTAATCGGACACGGCGCAAGTCTAGTTGCGGTACACGTTCCCGGCATAGACAACACGATTGCGGATGGCCTGAGTCGCTCCCAGGCCAGAGTCCACGAGTGGGAACTTCTTCAGGGGGTAGCAGAGGACCTGTTCCTTCGATGGGGAACTCCAGAATTAGACCTATTCGCATCCCCATCCAGCATAAAACTGCCCAATTTCTGCTCGCTAGATCCAGGGCCTGGAGTTTTCTGGCGAGATCGTTATCCATCTCCTGGGAGAACAGGTTCCTCTATGCTTTCCCTCCTTTCCCGTTGATCTAGAGAGTTCTGCTCAAACTGCTGAGGGGCGTCGCGTTTGATTCTAGTGGCCCCATTCTGGCCCAGACAAATCTGGTTCCCATTGCTGGTGCAGCTGTCTCGGGAACCTCCACTTCCACTGCCGCGCAGTTCTCACCTTCTGTCTCAGGAGCAAGGTTCGTTATTACATCCGGATCTGCGGTCTTTGAACCTGCAGCCTGGCTCCTAGAGGCGTAGCCGTCATCGACCACGGGGTCTGCAGAAGGTTGCAGAGGTACTCTCTGCAGCCAGAAAGCCGGCTACTCACGCTACCGCCATGAATAGGCGCCGATTCTGTCTTTGGTCATGGGCTCGTGACCTTTGTCCTTTAGGTTGCCCTGTGAGGCAGTCTTGGACTACCTCCTCTCCCTTTTTCACTCAGGTTAGCCTACTCCTCTATTAAAGTACACCTTTGTGCTATTTCGCCTATCACCAGCGGTGACCAACACACCATTGCTCAACTGGGCGCTTCTCGGGGAGTTCCTCAGAGGGTACTGCACCTTAGGCCTCCTATTAAAGATCCGATTCCTCCATGGGATCTCCTTTTTTTTAGGAGCAACTCCGCTCCCTCCCTTTGAACCAGCCGCGGATTACGAGCTCGTTTTCTGTCTTGGAAGGCGTTGTTTTTAGTTGCAGTGACTTCAGCCAGAAGGATTTCTGAGCTTCATGCCCTGATAAGTAAGGAGCCTTATTTGGTTTTCACGAGACAGAGTGTCTCTGAGAGCGAATCCTAAGTTTTTGCCTAAGGTGGTTTCAGCTCTGACCTTAAATCAGGATATTGACCTTCGGTCTACTTCGAACTATTCCAATAGAGGAGAGGCTTTGCTCTATACTCTTGATGTTCACACCGCCTGAGGTATTACCTCAATAGAACTAAGTCCTTTGGGCTTGGCAACTTTGTGTCCTTGCGCACAGAGAATGAGAGGTCGGCCAGTGTCTAAGCAATCCTTATCCCGCTGGCTTGTGCAATGCATCTCCCATTGCTACCAATCAAACAAAAGCCCCTCCCGGGTTCCGTCCGGAGCCATTCTACTAGGGGTGTAGCCACTTCTTTGCAGCTCTCAAGAATGTCTCAACCTCAACTATTTGGCTGCAGCTACTTGGAACTCTGTGCATACCTTTATCAGGCATTACAGTCTGGATATAGCCTCTAGGCGAAGGGCTGATTCGGCCAGGCCGTGCTGCAGGGCCTCCTGTCCTGAATCGGGGTTGGGTGGCTGCTCCTCGGTTTCTTCTTTTCCTCCTCCCGATGTGAAGGGTCAAGCTTTACTGCTTGGGAATCCAGTCCTAATGGTGTAACCTGCTGCAAGAGCTGTATCTCGAATTAAGATAGTACAGTTCGTGAGAACTTACCGTAACAGTAGATCTTCGAGAACAGCTCTTGCAGCAGGTACCTTCCCGCCCGCCGTATCCCCCTTGGAGGAGGTCTTCGCTCGCAGTTGCTCCTCTAGAACGGAGGAGTGAGGGAGAAAAGGATGGTGAGTATTTCAGCCAGCCAGTCTGAATGTTCAGACGTCAGGAATTTGATTTCTTCCGCATGGCTGGGCGAGCGCAGGAGTCAGCTTTTTTCCTCGTAAGGGAATTTCCTTCTTCTCTACTCAGAGTTTTCGTACTCCTTTTTGCCTTCTGATGGTGGATCCTTGGTCTCCCCCGCTATTGCAACCTCTGGCCGGGAATCTCCGGCAGGAGAACTGGGGATTCTGGCGGGACCGCCCCTCTTTCTCACGCCCTGAGGTTGGAGGCGGGGCGATGGCTTGAGGCGGTCCCGCTGAAGATAGCTAGCTAAAAAGATCTCCGGGGTCTGGCGCCTGCCGGCTTCAGTCTAATGGTGTAACCTGCTGCAAGAGCTGTTCTCGAAGATCTACTGTTACGGTGAGTTCTTACGTAACTGTACTCTCCTCATCTTCTGTGGATCTGGCCCCATTCTCTGTCGCCATCTCCTTCTGTCCCTGGTATTTCTGGCCCTAGGGGACCTCTGACCTGGGAGCAGTTCAGGGTGCAGCTGCTCATTTTCCTACTTATATCAGGGCCATGGATGAGTGGGTGTTCCACCCTCCCTGAACAGCCAACGTCTGGATCTCGAGGTCTTCGCTTCCTCATCCTCCTCTTCTGCAGAGAGAGCCTTCCCTCCATATCTCCTGCTGCTGATCTTGCTGAGTATCAGCATTTTCTCGTGAGGATGATGGAAGACCTGCGTATCACCCACCCACTCAGCACAATCTGGCGCATTGACGCGTGCCTTCTTAAAGCGACTTCAGTGCGGCTACCCTTGTGGTGCCCACCTGGCCTGCTCCTTTCCAGGAGCCATCATTGTGGTTTGGCAAAGACCCTTTTCCGGAGTCCCAGCCCCTAGGGATGTGAGCCAGAGGTATTGTGCCCCCACCGGAGTCTCCAGGTCGTATGCCTCATCCCCAGTCAGGACTGATGCAACTGGACACTCCCGATGGGCTTTGTACCCTCCACCGTGACCGGCCCCCCAGATCAAGATTCTGCGGATTTTGACTTCTGGGGGAGGAGGACCTTCTACTCGGAATGGTTGTTACTGTTGATTTCTGCTCATCAAGCCCACTATGATTCCTATGATAGGTTCTTGTGGTCCAGGCTAGGTCAACTCCTAGCCTCCTTGCCTGAGTCAGAGGTAACCAGACAAGCCATTGCATTCTCTTCACGTGGCCTGGAGCTAGCAAGGCACCAAGCGAGGGCATCTTACGACGTCAGTGAGGTAGCTTCCAGGGTCATAGGGACAGCGATCTGCACTAGGTGGATGGCATGGCCACGTCTTTCCTGGTTGTCACCCTTGGCCCGGCATAGGGTGATTTCCTCTGCTTACTGGAGAACCCAACCTTTCTCCCTTACAGTGAGACAGTGTCTGTTGGGGCAACCTCCTGGGTCCTCGTCTCACTCTCCCCAGTCTTGGGCCTCGCTGGGCCCATAGGGGTTCTCCCTCTCAGTTCCTTCCCCCTCCCCACTGGGAGCTATGGGACTTAGTCCCTTGGGGTTTCGGGCCCCTTCGGGGGGCTCGGTACTCACCCAACTGTGATGAATGGTGAAGATTGACACAGATAAGATATGAAAATTACATACCTACCGTAATTCTTGATCTTCCTGTGTATCTTCACCATTTATCACTAAATCCCACCCTCCTTCCCCCTGTGCGCCTCAGTCTCTGGACTTCCTCTTCCCTACCCCCTGTGTGTCTATTCTTTCTTCGCTCTTTGCTCCTGAACTCGGGTCGCCGGCGCAGCACGAGGTGTGGCGTCCAATGCCTCAACCCTCAGCACCACCAGACCGGCTCCGTAATTCTGATCATTTTGTGTATCTTCACCATTCATCACAAATCCCACCCTCCATCCCCCTGGGGCCTCAGTCTCTGGTCCTCCTCCCTCTGTGTGCCCTTTTCTGCCCCCCCCTTCCTGTTGGGTAAGGAGTGCAGAGACCCTCGGGCACGCAGGGATTGATCTTCCTGGACATAAGTCTCCACCACTCATTCACACTAGTGGGATTGGCGCGGAGCACTAAGACCCATCGGGAACAAGCTTTTTTGCTGGAGGTCGGCACGAGAGCAGCGCCCATGAGAACTGCAGCGCCGTGCAACCAGCTCGAGATCTTATCTGTGTCAGTCTTCACCATTCATCAGAATTGGGTTACTGGCGGAAGTCATGACCCCAGAAGCTTCTTTTTTTTTTGTATGGGTGGAGTTTGCCCAGCGCAGGCGCCGCCCTCAGGTAATGCACTGTGGCACTCGTGGGTTGGTCATTATGTGCAGTCGACTCCGCCCTCCCGCCAGTTCTTAGGTCTTCATGCGTCGAGGTCATCTCGTAAGCTTGAGAGAGAAGAAAGTGAGCCTACTTGCTTCGCCAACAAATTTATCCATTGACTAAGTGTCGTTTCTTTTTTTTTTTAAATTTGCATTTTCCACCTCCTCCTAGCTGCCGTACCCAATGTTCAGCCGGTCACGGGCAGCGGCTTCCATCCCCCGCCGGCCTCGGGTCCTCAGTACCCGTGGCTTACCCCCCACGGTGGGGCTGCGGGATGGAAGGCGGAACATCCCGCAGAGACCGTGGTGGTGGAGGCTGGCCTGGGGGCTAATCAAAGCATGGCGGGCTTCATGGAGGCGGCGGCAGCCGTCATTTTCCTTTTTCTGGGAGGCGGGGTGGTGCGGCGTCCAGCGTCGCCCGCCTCCTACAATCTTTGGCGCGGCAGCGTGGGTGCTCCTGGCCTCCGCTAGAAGTCCCCATCGCCCCGGATGCTACCCCATCCTTCCCCCCGGAGAAGGAGAGCAGTCCAACGGACGCTCAATCCTTCTCCCAGCTGACCCTCTGGCGACCGGGTCCATTCCCGAACCGGGTTGCGGCGTCGCCAGCGGGAAATCAGCCGCTGCGCCCGGCAGAGCCAGCCTAAGTGTCGTTTCTGAGTGCCATAGTCCATCGGCTCCCTCCTGCCGGTTCTGTTAGCCACACTCGACGTCGCCCCATAAGATCTTTCCATTACTTTTGTTATACTGCGACGTCGAGTCTTTTTATGGTGTTTTTTCTCCGTAGGTCATGTCTCAGTCGGAGGCCAAGAAAACTTCAAAGACGGGACGGCCCCCCATGCGACGGTGCCCATGCAGCCGAAAATACTCCGTCACCGACCAGCACGACCATTGCCTTACGTGTCTTGGCCACTTCCGACATGGATTAGTACGCGCCTGTTTCTGCACGGACCACTGGGTCATCGAGCAACGCATGTGGAAGTGGGGTGAGCTCCGCCGACTTTCGGGGGTGGGCGCGTACTCGTTGAGCCAAGCCACGTTCTCTCGGCCTTTCCTCTGGATCCCTTCCCGGTTCTAAATGGGCCAAGGAGGAGGGAGCATTGGCCTCTCGTAGCCTAGCCATGGCCAAGGCTTCTCCCGTGGTGCAGGAGGCCCAGTCCGTTTCCTCCGGGAGATGGATGGGAGACATTGCATTAGCAATTGCCCCTTCGGGGGCGAAGGCTACCCCGGTGTCAGTCCCGCGGCTCGGAAGGCCCAGGTTGGCGCTGTCCTCAACGCCATCTGTTGGCGCCGTTTCAGGCCTCGGCACCATCCGTGGCGCCGTGGGCCCTGACTGAGTCATTGTTGGTGCCAGTCCGTCGCTCAGCGCTATGGCTGCTGTCGGTGCCGTTCACAGAGCTGATAGTGCTATCGGTGCCATAGGAGAGTTCTATGGCCATCTCTGGCTTATTTCTCGCCTCGGCACCGTCCAGCGGTGCGAGATTAGGCTGCGATGCCATGTCCATTTCCAGGGCCATTCGGCGGCCGTGGGGGTTTCGGATCGTGGCGCCAAGAGCGCTGTCGGAGCTGTCATCAGTGCCGTCTCTGTTCTCGATGCTTGCGGTGCCGTGGGACAGAATGGCACTGTGGGGGTTTCTGGCCTCGTCGCCATTCGCGGTGCCGAGAGTGCTGTCGGAGCCGTCATTGGTGCCGTCTCTGTCCTTGGAGCCGTTCGCGGTGCCGTGGGACGGGACGGCACCGTGTTGGCTTCTGGCTTGGAGACTGCTGCCCTGGTTGGAGCCGTGTCTTCTTCTGCCACCATTCGCGGTGCTGCAGAGGACACTGGTACTGACTCGGGTATGGTCTCTGTTTCTGGTGCCATATCTGGTCGACATGGCAGCAGGTGCCCGCCAACTGTTTGGCACAGGGCTTCGATCTCCACCTCTTCGGAGGAGGAGTCGGACTCTAAGTCAGATGGGCAGTCTGGCTCCTTGGAGTTAGCTGCTGGCATGGGCACCCTCGTAGTGTCCTCGACAGGCCGGAGTCAGCCCCACTCTGAGGAGTGGGCAGGGACTGCCGGGGCTGGGGTCAGGGGTTCTGACCAGCAGGCAGCGGTGCAGGCCACCATTGCACTGCAGCCCGGCCTCGGAGGGTTCTCTGACCCCTCAGTGGTGGTACCCCCTCAGGTGGTGTGCCTGGGTGCCCAACTTTGGGGCCGATCAGAGCACCCACGGGAGGAGGTGCTCAGCCCTGGCTGGCTCTCTTGAGGCGCTTTTGGATTCGAGGTCGAGGGCATGGGCTCTGTCGGCGACCTTTTCTGGAGTCTACCTGGGCTCTGGGAGGCTTCGTAGGCAGCGTATATCTCTCTTCCCTTCAGTCTCTTTGGGAGGGCCCCATTCTTTGGAGTAGGGGACCGTCCTTCTGAACTCTACACGGCCCGGTCCCTCGGGGGATTCTTCAGGGCGCAGCCAAGGCAGTTCCGAAATGGTTGTTCAGCTGTCAGCTGTGGGGTCTTCTGGAGCACCTTCTTCTGCTGGTGCTCCTGGTGCGCTCCCTAGCCCAGGCGGAGGTCAGTAGATTTCTCTTGTTGGCACTGCCCCATCCCTCTGCCACATTCTCTGGCACTCCTAGGCATCCTTGGTCCTAGCGGGCCTCTCTCCTGGGAGCAGTTCAGGGCCATGGCTGCTCGATTCCCCGCTTATGTCAGGGCAATGGACAGACAGGTTTTTCAACCCACCCCCAAGCAGCCACCCTGTGAGCAGTTGAGCTCCTCGGACTCCTCATCCCCCTCTTCTGGGGGAGAGGAGCCTTCTGTCCACATCTCCCAGCTGCTGATCTTGCCGAGTATCAGCGATTCCTTGTGAGGATGTTGGAGGACCTACACATCACCTCCCACTCAAAGCAATCCAGAGCACTCCAGCGAATGCCTTTCTGGCGACTTCAGCAAGGGCGCCCTTGTGGTGCCCCAGCCTGCTCCCTTTCGGGAGGCGTCGTTCCGATCACTGGCAGAGACCCTTCTCCGGAGTTCCCACCCTAGAGATCTCTGCCAGCGGTATTGCACCCAGTCTCCAGGTTCCATGCCTTATCCTCAGTCAGGATTGAGCGCAGCTAGACACTCCTGATGGGCTTGTGCCCTCCACGTGACCGGTCCCCAGATCAAGATTCCTTGGATTTTGACTTCTGGGGAGGAGGACATTCTACTTGCACGGTTGCTGCTTTCCACCGCAGCACATCAGGCCCACTATGCAGCCTATGATAGGTTCTTGTGGTCCAGGCTGTGTCAGCTCCTAGCCTCTTTGCCTGGCACGGAGCAAACCAGACAAGCCATCGCACTCTCTGCATGTGGCCTGGGCTATGCAGCGCACCAAGCGAGGGCGTAAGTGCGATGTAGCGAGGTAACTACTAGGGTCATGGGGACAGCAATCTGCACTAGGCGGGCCCGGCATGGCTCACGTCTTTCTCGGTTGTCCCCTTGGCCCCAGCGTGGGGTGATTAAATCCATCACCAGAGAACCTATCTCTTCTCCCGTGGGCGAGATGGCGTTTGCCGGGCAACTTCTTTTCCCACCGGGGTTTCCCATCTCTGTCTCCCCACACTCAGGCCTCCCCAGGCCCTGAAGGTTCTCCCTCTTGGTGTGTCACCCACTGAGAGCTAAGGGACTCTGTCCTTTGGGGAGTTTAAAAAGCGCCAGGGCTCAGCACTCACCCAAATGTGATGAATGGTGAAGATTGGCACAGATAAGATATGAAAATTCGTGCCTACGTGGTGTAGTCTTTCTGTGTATCTTCACCATTCATCCTAATCCGCCCGCCATCCCCTGGGCGTCAGTCTCTGGGTCCCCTCCTCTCTGTGCCTCCTTGCCCCCCTTTCTTTGTCAGGAGTAGGATAAACAGGGTCACATAGGGGATTATATTTCTAAGGGTAGAGTGGTCAGCGTGGGGGGCATTCCTTCTCCAGTGCTTGGCTCCACCCCTGTGGGGTGGGAGTTGGCAGTTGCCCTCCATTCTCTACTCTTCCTTTCCTTTGTTCCCATCAATCCTTAATTTTCTTTGTCCGTTGGACAGATCCTTCCTTATTTAAAAAAAAAAAACTTTTGCTTACACCAAAATCCTTTCCGGGGGGATCCCTGTGTCCTATCTTTCTTCCAGAATAACCGTTTTCTGCCTTTTGGAGTTATTGCCAGTAATTCCGTGCCTTGAATTCTGTCATTAAGCCTTTTGGCTACTCCTTGCAGTTCCTATACAATCTGGAGACAAGTCAAGGTCCAGGGTATGGTTGCTACCTTCTCCACCCACCCCCCCCCAAACTTACCCTTTTTACCTGTTTCCAGAGATTGGGGCCCCTACCCAATCCTCTTAGTTTCCTTCTTCTTCTTCTGTCTTCTTAGTCGTTTATTTCTCCTTTTGGTTTATATATCGTTTCCTTTGTCTGTCCTTGGACATCCTTGTCCTACCTCCCATCCTTTTCCTCACCTCTCCTGTGACTCAGAACTGGCGGAGGCGGAGTCAACTGCACACAACGCCCAACCTACGAGCGCCACACAGTGCGTCAGCCTGGAGGGCAGCACCGATGTTGCGTCGACTCCACCCATCTAAAAAAAGAAAAAAAAAAGAACCTCCCGTGGAGTCATGACCTCCGGCCAGTAACCCAATTGTGATGAATGGTGAAGATACACAAAAAGATCATAATTACAGTAGGTACATAATTTTAATTTTTTCCTGCAGCCTTTGGCATAAAAGAAAACGGTCGCACTCTCGGCATCGTTCGGCCTCGAGCTCTTCTTCGGCCCACAGGTCAAAAAAGAGAAGGCATCACTTGAGGTCGCCTTCTGGTATGTCTACGCGTTGACAGTCGGTCGTTGAGGTCAGGTGCCGGTCTCCTTCTCTGGAGTCGCCGGTTTCTGTCTCCGGTGACCGACCTCTTCAACATCGAAGCCGTTCCCCGCCTCTTGAAAGGGCTTCCGATGAGCAGTTTCATCAGTGGGCCGCTCTTATGGAGCAATGGGCTCGGAGGTTGGTGAAGCTGCCTGGCCCGGTCACTCCGAGGCCTTCTGGGGAGCGGGTAGGGTGGTTGGACCTTCCTAGTCGCGCGGCGCCATCCTCGGTGCCGTCGACTCCGCGCTCAGCTGTTTTCCCTCACATGGCTGCAGTGGGCCACACCGATACCCTTATCACCTGGTATTCTTCCTCCTTTTTCTTCAAATCAGAGTTTTGGAGCCCTGGGTTGCTTTCTGCACCGTTGGGAGCTCTCTCAGCGTTGATGTGTCTCTCTGCGTTTTCCTAGGCACCAGTGTGCTTGTCAGCGCCATCCTCAGCACCAGTGGTATCGTCAGCGCCATGGACTTTGTCAGCGCTGTGTGCTGGGTTGTTTCTGACAGCGCAGTCTCCCTTGCCTTCGGTGCCGTGTTCTTCTTCAGTGCCGAGGCTTGGTGCGTCGTTGTCCAGCCTTCAGGGTTCTCAACTCCGAATCCTTTCTCTTCCTCATTTCCTGCTGAGTTTTCCTCCTTTCCTGTCCATACAGTCGCTCCGGGGCTGTCGGGGATGATATTGAGCCTGACCCAGATCTTGACTGGGTGATGATGTTGTAGGAGCAGGGATCAATCCTGCCGCAGAGCCTGTGGTTGACGACCTGTCATTTAAGTCTCTGCTGAAATATTTCAATTCTACTCTTTCTCTCAGACTACGGATATCGATCCTGGAAAGCTTTGAGACTCCAATACCTACATGTTCCGGAGATCCCTATGGATTTAACTCCTGGTACAAACATCCTTTGAGGCGCTCTCTCAGATGGTATGGAATAATCCCGCTCTTACTCCTTCTGTGGCTAAGTCCATAGACAGGAAGTATGCCGCTCCGAAGGATCGACCCATTTTGGCCTCCCAGGCCTTTGCAGACCCTATTGTAATCCTGGCAGAGAGTGATAAGGCCATTCTTCCTCAGGCATCTACAGCCCGACCTAGAAACAAAGAATCTCATAAGATAGACACCTTAGGTAGGAGAGTCTTTGCTGCCTCCACCCTGGTTATCGTATTGTCAGCCACCAGGGCTACTTTTCTCAATATGAGTATGATCTTCCCTTGTCAATCTTCACCATTCATTACTTCCTGGGTGTAAGCGAGGGCGCACCCGCCCACGAGGCTTTTTTTTTTTTAAAGTTTACCTCGCGGCCCGCCCTCGAGAGTAGCGTCATGCGGCGGCGCGTTAATAGCGACCAACTCCTCCTCCAACTCAGTTCTGTTTCTCCGCCGTCGAGGCAGCACCTGCTTCGCGAGTAGTTTTTGTAGTCGCGCCAATTCTAACTAGGCCGACTCCTCTTTCGTTAGCACTCGACGCCATACCACGGTAAGACTGTTCTTTTCTATCTGTCACGGTCATGGTGTTTCCTACTGTGTTTTACCTTAATTGTTTGGCATTATGTCGGTTCTGGAAGCTGACGCTTTGAGCGGGCGCGCCCTATGCGTCGGTGCTCCTGTGGCGGCATTTCTCCGTCTCGGACCGGCATGGCGTTTGCCTCCGTTGCCTGGGACCCTGCCATGATATGGATACGTGCGGCGCCTGTTTCTCGATGGACCGTCGGCGTCCTCGAAACCAGCGTTTAAGCTCAGCAAGACCCCGCCCGACCTTGAGGGGCGGCGTCGCTCTCGGGATTCTCGAGACACGCTCATTGGCCTTCCTCCGGGTCCCCTCCGGGCCTATCGGTCCGAGGAGGGGGTCTCCTCTTCTATTCTTGCGAGGAGGAGACCCTTCTGTGGTGTCGAGGGCGTCGTGATCCCTCCTGGGGCGCTGGCGCCGACACCTCGGCAGTCAATCTTCCGGGTGCAGGCTCCCCGTGCCGAGGCCCTCGGCTTTTGGGCCTGGCTCGGTGGACCCTCGGCCGCCTTCGAGCGCGTTTCAGATCCCGGCGCCGTTTGCGGTGCGGTGACCAGGCAGCGCCGTTGGCGGTGCGCTTTGAGGCGTGGCGCCCGATGGACAAGCGGCGCCGTTGGCTGTGCTGCCTCGCCTTCCGGCCGCCCGGCGCCGTGGACTGTCCTTCCTCCAGGCGGTGCCCGGCGCGCGGCGCCGTTGAAACAATGAGCTAGGCCTGGCTACGGCGTGAGGGCGGCCGGCGCCTCCCCTTGGTACCCGGGGCGTTCGCGTACGCAGCCTCGAGGACCTAGGGGTGGCCAGCATTGAGGTCCTGCTGGTCTCGTCCTCCTCGGAGGGCGATGACTCAGACGTGGACCCATCCTGGCACCCCCACTCTTCGGAGTCTGGGTCCCCGGTGGCTAGAGGTGCCAGGCGGCGCAGTGGGCCCCTCCCTCTGTCCCCCCTTCCGTCGTCTCCTGAGGGTTCCCCGGCTGGGGGTGGCCGGGAGCCCCGGGGGGCAGGCGTGGGGGTGACGCAGGGGGAGGCTCCTCTCTCTGGAGGCCCGGTGACAGCTACCTCCCGGGGTGCTGTTGCCCCCTCTAGGGACAGGGGAACGCTGTGGTCGAGGAGGAGGGCCCTCTTGGAGTCCGAGGGGTTGAGGGGCAGGGGGTCTGCTGCTCGGTCTTCTTTGGCCACCCTAGGGGGGGTGGCCAGGAGCCGAAGTGCAGAGCCTCGCCCCTCCCTCCAGGGTTCTAGGGTGTCCTCCGGCGGCGTTTGTGCGGACTGCCCTTCTGGATCCATGCAGTCCGGCGTCGTCACAGGAGGTTCTCCCCAGGGCTCTTCAGGCTCCGCTTCCCCAGAGTTCCGTTCTGCGGCCTGGTCTGATATCCAGGATCCCTCCTCCCAGGGCTCCTTTCCCGGATTCCAGAGCCCTCCGGAACAGTTGCCTCATGGGGTGCCCCTCTCCCATCTCTCTGCCTCCACCACCCCGCTCCCAGGCCATATCGGTCCTCTGGGTCCATTATCCTGGGAGCAGTTCAGGGAATTCTCTGGCGGCCTTCCCCTCATATATTAGATACATGCATGAGGCGGGTCTTTCGACTCTCCCACCGCAGGAATCCTCTGGGCATTCCAGTTCCCCATCATCCTCGTCTCCCTCCTCCGAGGAGAGGAACCCCTGCTCATCTGTCCTCCGATGCTGATTTCACAGAATATCAGCGTTTCCTCTCAGGATGGTGAGGGATCTCCGGTTTCCTACGTTCGAGAAGACAATACCAAGCAGGAGCAGCGTGAATTCCTTGGTGAATTCAGTGCCCAGCATCTGGTGGTACCTTCCTGGCCTATCCCTTTCAGGAGGCGTCTATCGGTCCTGGCAGTCCCCTGCCGCTTCTTCCACCTCGGCGGACTGCCAGCGTAGGTATTGTGCCCCCTCTGAGTCTCTAGGTTCCCTTCCCAACCCGTCCTCAGGTTTGGTATACCTGGATACTCCTTCTGGGCGCCGTTGCCTGGCGCACGACCGCCCACCGGATTCGGACTCTCTCCAGTTCGACCGTTGGGGGCGAAGAGTGTTCTCTTCTTCTCATGCGAGTGCATGTATTGCATCACATCAGGCTCACCACGCTGCCTACAACCGGCATCTGTGGTCGATGATGTCCCAGCTGCTGGCATCTATGCCTGATACGGAGCAAACCAGACAAGCGTTGCCCTCTCCGCGGTAGGCCTGGAGCTGGCAAGACACCAAACAAGGGCATCTTATAGCGCCAATGAGGTGGCTTCCAGGCTTGCGGGGACAGCGATCTGCATCAGGCGGACGGCATGGCTTCGTCCTTCCAGGTTGTCACCCCTGGCCCGGCGTAGGATGATTCGCTCCGCCTTCTGGGGGACCCGTCTTTTCTCTTCCAGAGCTAGGAGACTTTTACAGGGGCTTCCTCCGTCTCCTCGTCCTCGGGAGGCATCTCCTAGCTCTTCTCCCACTTAGGCTTTCTGAATAAGCCAGGGTCTTCGCCTTCTGTTTCTCACCAGCAGAAGGCTGGGGGTCTTGTTCCCTCAGGGTATGGCCTCTTCCCCTTCCAGGGGAAGAGGAGCTTGGTACTCACCCAGGAAGTAATGAATGGTGAAGATTGACAAAGGAAGATAGGAAAAGTGCATTACCTACCGTAATTCTTGATCTTCTCTTTATCTTCACCATTCATTACCTCCCACCATCCCCTCAGTGGCCTCTTCCTGTGGCTTCTCACCTCCCATCTCCTTCCTCTCTCGCTATATATAAAAGACAAGAAAAATTGCCTAATTTTTCAAAAAAAATATATATATATATATATAAAAAAAAAAAATCTTTCTTTTTGGAGGGGTTCTAAATTTCAGAAAAATTACTTACTCTAAGATTCATGGGCCATCTAAGTGGTTTGCATTGGCGATCAGACTGCACAACTATCTCTTGCCATTCTTCTGGCAAGATACCTTTCAGGGTTTTGGCCTGGCTCAGGCTATTCAGTTTTGATCCTGCAATCCCGTGTCCAGATGTTGCCTGAAATCTAATCCCCCATTCTTGCCTTGCAGAGCAGAGGAGCAGGTACATCTATTCCTTTTTCTTTAAAAAAAAAAAAATGCTGAGGAACTCTCTTAGACTGCTATAGGCATCTTGATATCTGGGTCATGCATCTAGTCTAAAAAAAAAAATTTTTATCTGTAAAAAAAAAAAGGAAAACAAACAAGAAGGCAAATGAGAGGTAGGCTATCCTTCTCAGCTGTTTCCTATTGGTTTCTCCCTTTAAGTGTCCTCCTGGACAATTTTTACAGTAGAACAGTGCTGACCATATCCAATCCTAGCCAGCCTTAGCCTTGACCTGCCTTGGCCAGTCAGTATGAGTCCCATTTCTATCTTGAAACGCCTGAGAGGCTTACATTTTCCATTTCTAAACCCTGAGCAGCCTCTGCTGCCTGGGTTTTATTCTTCCCTCCTCGGCTGTCCTCCAGTTAAGGGCCTTCTGCGGCCAGGGCCGAGGTGGGTATCAAGAACAATGGCATGTTGAGGATGAGGACTATGCCCTCTGAGGTCTGTCTAGCGGGTTGGTGAACCTTCTCTTCAACTCTATCTCCGAGTTCTTGCTTCCTTAGTGAGCCTTTAGCTGCAAGCTAACTATGCTAGATTGGGCATTCTGGTCCCTTCAACATCCCATCTCTCTTCTCTTTCTTCTTCTTTTCCTTCTATTTTCTCATTTCCTTACTCATCTCTCCTCCTAGAGTCGCCCAGGTAAGGAGGCCCTGCAGTCCCTAGGCTAGGGATACTCTTATCTCCTCTGTCCTTTCTCCATCGGCTTATTCCTTTTTCAGTTCATTCTTCCTTGCTTTGCTATCCCTCGGCTATCTTGCCTCGCTATCTATATTTTCTGCTTTCACTTTTGCCTCTCCGGCTCACAGAACTGAGTTGGAGGAGGTAGTCGCTACTGCTTGGCCGCCCCTCGCCCGCATGCGCCATGCGTCACTCGAGAGGCGGGGCGTAGGCAAACTTTAAAAAAAAAAAAAAAGCTAGTGGGCGGTACGGCCCGGCTTACACCAGGAAGTAATGAATGGTGAAGATACAAGAGAAGATCAAGAATTACGGTAGATACGTAATTTTCCTTTCTTTAGGCATTCGCTCAAACAGATGGTAGAAGCTCTGCCCAAGTCGGACACTAGTTCAGAGCTACTTCTGACCCTAACCAGGGGTATCGAGTCCAACAACCAGCAGGTTAAAGTAGCTATGGACGCTTTTGATACTGCTTCCCTAGCCACCGTGGGCATTTGTACCCATCTTCACTCCTGGCTATGCACTTCGGGCTTCACGAATGATGCCCAACAGCAGGTTATGGCATTACCTTTTGACGGTATGTATCTGTTCGGACCTCAAGTAGAGCAAGCTCTGGAGGCCACGCAGAAGACTAGGTCAGCCATTAAAATGGCTTGACATGCTCCCACCCCTTTTCGGGGGGGTGTTAACAAGCATCAGTTTCACAACCGTCAGTCCTTTCGAGGCAAGGGCAGGGGAGGTTTCAGGAAAAAACAAGCCCCTCAGCCTCAAAAGAAAACGCAACAGAAGGCACAAGGGCCCAAAGCGCCCAGTGCCACCTTCTGAGTTTCTGGCCTGGGTCCCACCTCAGCTGCCCGAGGGGGGACTCCTCCTCAGCGGTGGGAGGACGTGTGACTCAGTTCTACAACCAGTGGAAGTCCATAACATCAGACAAATGGGTCCTCCGGATGAAGGGTACTCCCTCAACCTTTCAGAAACCCCTCCGGATCGTCCTCCCAAGCGACAGCCCAGGCTGTCAACAACACAGTCAGACTTTGCCTCCGAGATACAAGGCCTTCTGAACAACAGAGCAGTAGAAATAATTCTGCTGGATCAACGAAACACAGGTTTCTACTCCCATTGCTTCCTGGTCCTGAAAAAGACCAGTGTCATGCGCCCCATTCGGGACCTCAGAAAGTTAAACAAGTTTCTTTTTAAGGAAAAGTTCAAGATGATATTGCTCGGGACCCTGTTATCCTTGCTTCATCAGCACGATTGGCTAGCATCCCTGGACATGCAGGACACTTACCAACATATTCCTATACACCCAAAGCATCACAGATACCTACGGTTTGTAGCTCTGGGCCAGCATTATCAATTCAGAGTCCTGCCCGGTGGGCTGTCCTCGGCACACAAGATCTTCCTGGACATGAGTCTCCACCACTCATTCACACTAGTGGGATTGGCGCCGGAGGCACTAAGACCCATCGGAGCAAACTTTTGCTGGAGGAGTCGGTCGCGAGAACAGCGCCCCGCGAGACCGGAGCTGCAGCAGCGCCTCGAGCGTAATGACCATCCGCCACGACCTCCAACCGCCTCTTAGTTCCCTTCTTTTTTCCAGCTGCCGAGCGCGCTTTCAGTGACGAGATGTCATTGCCTGGCGAGTCAAACTTCAAACTAGCGCATAGTTTTCAGTTTGTTTTTGTAACTTTATCCGATAAGTAGTATCGCAATTTTATTCTATTTTTACTTAAATTTTCTAATATTAGAATTTTACTTGAAAGTCTCGGACCTACTGGGCCGAGTGGACCATGAGCAGGTCAGGTGGCCGGTAGGGACTTACGTATAAGCTATTCAGTCAGCCGGGCTGGATCCGGTCAGCCTCCTTCTCCTCAGCGGGGTTCCGACAACGGTCAGTCCGATGCCGGAGATGGCGGTCCCCGCCGGCATAAAAATAAGCGATGCATTCTCGGCACCGTTAGGCCTCGAAACTCTTCTTGACCCACAGGTCAAAAGAAGGCATCACTCGGGTTGCATTCTGGTATGTCTCTTGGCCGACGCCGGGTTATCAAGTGCTGGTTGCGGTCTCCTTCTTGAGTCGCCAACCGGTGTAATCGTCATCGATGAGTCCCTCCCCGCCTATAGGGTAGGACTCCAGATGAGCAGTTTCATCAGTGGGCGCTCTTATGGAGCAATGGGCTCGGAGGTTGGTTCTTCTGCCTGGCTCGGTTGCCTCGGGCCCTCGGGCCCCTCGGCGATCAGGTGGGCGGTTGGACCTTCCCTAGTCGCGTGGCGCCTTCTTGATGCCAGCGACTCCGTGCCAGAGTGTTTCCCCCTCACATGGCGGTTGGCGCGGGGCCTCACCCGTGCCTTATCTCCTGGTTTTCCTTCTCTGCTTTCCAGGTTCCTGAGACTTTCTAGCGCCTTGGCAGGTCTGTTGGCTTGTCGCCGTTTTCGATTTCGCTGGGTCTTCTTGGCGCCGATCATGGCGCGAGGTCCTGCTGGCGCCGCCGGTGGTGCCGTTCGGATGGCGGCGCCCGTTGGCGTCGTCCGCCTGCGCGTTCAGCGGCGCCCTATCGTAGCACGTCGTCAGGCGCCGTTGCGGCTGCCACGTCTGCAGCGCGTCATCGGCCCGCCAGCCGCGATAGATCCAGCGCGCGCCGCGAAGCGCTGCGAGGCAGCGTGCCTCTTCAGCGCCCGTCCGCCTCCTCGATCCCGTCTTCAGCCCGTTTTGCCGTCTCGGCGCCGGCAGCCGCCAAGGACTCTCCTTGTTTTCTGCTATTTCCTCCTCTCCTAATTTTCTCCTTTCCTGTCAAAACAGTCCTTTCTGGACCATCAGGAGATGATGTTGAGCCTGACCCAGACCTCGGTTGGGTGATGAAGTGGAGGAAACAGGATCTTTCTGCTACAGAGCCTGTGGTGAGGACCTGTCCTTTAAGTCTCTGTTGAAGAACCAAGGATCCACTCTCTCTCCAGACTACAGACATGCCGATCCTGGAAAGATATTAAGACTCCAGTATCTTATGCTTGGAGATCTAAGTTTGACTCCTCGATCCAGCCTTCCTTGAGGCGCTGTCTCAAATGGTATGGAATAATCCTGCTCTTATTCCCTCAGTGGCTAAATCCATTGATAAAAGTATTCAGCTCCCAAGGATCGTCCATTTGGCATCACAAACCTGCGGATCCTATTGTAATAGTCCTGGCAGAGAATGACAAGGTAGTTCTTCTCAACTACTACAGCTCGACCTATTAACAAAGAGTACTCGTAAGTTGATACATTAGGTAAGAGTGCTGCTGCCTCCACTCTAAGTATGCGTATTGCCAGTTATCAAGGCTATTTTTCTCAGTATGAGTATATCCTGTGGCACTCTATGAAAAGAATGGTTGAGCTCTTCAGATTCGGATTCAAGTCAGAGCTTCTTCTGACGTTGTAGAGTATTGGTCAATAACCAACAGGTCAAAGCCGCCATGGGCGCTTTAAACACTGCTTCTCAAGCTCAGCAGCCATGAGGGATTTGCTATCAGCGCCATTCCTGGCTGCGTACTTCTGGCTTCACCGAATGATGCTCGCAGCAGCAGGTGATGGCGCGCTGCTGATAGCTCCTTTCTTTTTGGCCCTCAGGTGGAGCAAACCTTAGAGAGCTACTCGAAGACTAGATCAGCCATTAAGTTGGCCAGACCTCCCTGCCCCCTCTAGGGGCATGTGAACAAGCGTCAGTTTCATAGTCGTCAGTCCTTCTGAGGCAGAGGCAGGGAAGCTTCCATAAAAGCAACCTGCCCAACCTCAAAGAGAGGCAGCAGAAGCGCGGGGCCTAAGCTCCAACAGCACTACCTTATAGTCGTTGGCCAAGTTCCATCCACTCTGCCGGGTGGAACTTTCTCCTCAGTGGGAGGTCGTCTGATGTACTTCTACAACCGGTGGAGTCCATAACCCGGACAAATGGGTCCTTGGATAGATAATCGAGGTTATTCTCTCAATTTCTTGAAACCCCCGAATTGTCCTCCCAGGCAACAACCCAGGTTGTGGTCTCTCATCAGACCTCCTCACCGCGGGAGATCCAGGGCCTTCTGAACAACAGGGCAATAGACTACAGGTGCCCCGCATCTCACAGAACACAGGGTTTCCTCATTACTTTCTGGTTCCAAAGAAATCTGAGGATGCGCCCATTCTGAACCTCAAGCTAAACAGATTCCTCCCAGGAGAAATTCAAGATGATTTCCTAGGTACCTGTGCCCTTGCTGCATCAGCACGACTGGCTGCCTCTCTGGATATGCGGATGCTTACCAGCATATCTCGTCACCGACCACATAAGTTCCTCAGGTTTGTAGCTTTGGGTCAGCATTATCAGTTCAAGTCCTACCCTTTGGGCTATCCTCGGCGCGCGGTTTTACAAAGTGTTGCAGTTCTTGCAGGCGCATCTCAGGAAAATCGGGATCAGTGTTTCCCTACCTGAATGATTGACTATGCAGGCCCTTCCGTCAAAGGGACTTTGGAAGCCCGTGCAACGACTCGTCTTCTCACGTCCATGGGAGTTCTGCTGAATTTGAAAAATCTCAGCTACAACACTCCCAGAGGCTCCTGTTCATAGGACCTTCTAGACACCTCTTCAATGAGCTTTCCTTCAGAGAGGACAGAGGTTCCGACATCCTTGAATGGCCCGTTACATCAGGGAGAACCAATGGGTTACAGCTCTCTCGATACAGCCATGTTGGGTCTCATGGCGTCCTCGGTCTTCACTGTCCCCTAGCCCGACTACATGAGAACCACCCAATGGATGCTCTCACTCGAGTGGTCCCGACCTCTCACACACAGTCTTATCCCATCAAGGTGACGGAGCCCTTCAGTCTCTCACCTAGTGATGGTCTCAAGAGAGCAATCTCCTGGAAGGATTCCTTTGCTCCCCGGATCATCAGATCTCCATCACCACAGGCGCATCGCTAATGGGATGGGGAGCTCACTGTCTCCCCTCCACACTCAGGTGTATGGACTCAGTTCAAACCTCATCTCACATAAATGTCCTGGAGATGAGGCGGTCCTCTATGCAATCCGAGCTCTGAAGGATGTCCTTTATACAGAACATTCTCCTTCAAAGCGGACAACAAAGCAGTGATATGTACATCACAAGCAAGGCGGTGCTCATTCTTACCCCTTTGCAGGAAAGCAATGAGGGTGTGGAGTAGTGCTTGGAGCAAGTCTCTGATTCAGCGGTTTATCTGCCAGGTATACAAACGACCCTAGCAGATCACCTCAGCAGAGCAGAGCAGACCCTCACGAGTGGTCTCCAGATCAAGCCATAGCTCAGGTCCCTGTTCAAAGTGGGGGACTCCAGACCTGGACCTTTGCATCCCCACTCAACAAAACTGCCTCTTCTGCTCCAGAAACCAGGGCCTGGCATTTTCTGTCAAGGATCGTTCAGGCTCGGTGGACAAAGCGCTTTCTTCATGCCTTTCCACCTTCCTCTAATCCAGAGAGTACTCCTCAAGTTCGAGTCTCAGGGGACAGATGATTCTCATTGCTCCTTCACCAGCCTCAACGCTATAGTTCCTCTACTCAACAGTATGTTGGCGGCCTCTCAAGACCACTTCCTTTGCAAATCAGTCTTTTGACTCAAGGGTTCGTTGGTCCATCCAGCCTGAAATCACTTCACCTTCATGCTTGGCTCTGAAGAGATAGAAGTGAGATCGGTTCAACGTCTCGTAAGTCTCAGACATCCTTCTGGCTGCTAGGAAGCCAGCCACCCAGCATCACGCTTCCAAATGGAAACGTTTTCTCTCTAGTCACTAAAATCCTCTTAGGAATCCTTTTCCTGTCCTCCTGGCAAGGTTCTAGATATCTTTTGGACCTGTCAAACTTAGGTCTTCAGTACTCCACAGTTAAGTTCACCCTAGTACCATCTCAGCGTTCCATGAGCCGTTTCTTCCTTAACTCTGGCTCAGTTACCTATGGTGAAGAGATTTCCTAAGGATTCTCATACCAGACCCCAGTTAGCGTCAGTTGCAGCCTGGGACATTAACCTGGTGCTGGACATGCTCACTGGGAAGCCTTGAACCGCCTAGCTACCTGTAGCTAAATTTCTTACCTGGAAGACTGCCTTCCTGGTGGCCATTACCTCAGCCGCAGGGGTCTCTGAGATACATGCCCTGGTTCGGGACCCTCAGTATACCCTGTATTCCATAAGAACGTAGTTCTCCGTACTCATCCTAAATTTCTTCCCAAGGTTGTGTCAGAATTCCATCTAAACCAACCTCTGGTACTTCCGCTTACTTAGCTTAATTTCCAAAATGAAGGGAACAGAGCTCTTCATTCCTTGGATGTTAAGAGAGCCTTGCGGTTCTATTTAGATAGAACCAAGGATGTTCATGAAGACTCAGCAACTGTTCGTTTCTTTCAGCGACACCCGGCTGGGTCAACCTGTCGCTATTAGATGCATCTCTTCATGGTTGGTGGCATGCTTCGTCATTGCTATTCCATGGCTCAAGTTAAATTAGAAGGTAGAGTGTCGCTCACTCTACTAGGGGCGGTTCGCGACATCCCTAGCGGAAATCGCAATGTTCCAATTGCAGATATATGCAATGCCGCCACCTGGAGCTCAAGTGCATACTAATTTAAGCACTATGCTGGATGTTCATGCTGGCGACATTCCACGTTCGGCAGAACTATCCTTAATGGGCTTCTATCTTGAGCGAGCTCTGGCCTCCTGCCGCCCTTTTGGGGTTATCAGCTGGTACTCTCCCACCAGTGTGAATGAGTGGTGAGACTTATGTCAGGAAGATAGGAATTCGTGACTCGTAATTCTTGATCTTCTTGGGCAGTCTCCACCACTCATTCACCACCCTCCCTCCATCCCCAGAGCTCACCGCTGTATGGTCTTCACTCCTCAAATCTTTAGGCCATGAGACTTCTTTGCTGACCCTTCTTACAGGTCATACGGACTATCTTGTCCGTTTTTTTAATGTTAGGTTTACTCTTACGTTAGTTGCGCTGCACCTCCTTGGTAAAAAAGTACTGAGCGCGGTTGGAGGGTAGTCGCCGAGATGGTCATTACACACTTCGAACAGCTGCTCATCTCACACCGTGTCTCATGGCGTGTCTCTGTGCCACCCTCCAGCAAAAGTTTGCTCCGATGGGTCTTAGTGCCTCCGGCGCCAATCCCACTAGTGTGAATGAGTGGTGGAGACTCGTCCAAGAAGATCAAGAATTACGGTAGGTACGTAATTTTCCTTTTTTACAAAGTGTTGTGCAATTCTTGCAGAGCATCTCAGAAAGATCAGAATACAAGTGTTCCCATATCTGGACGACTGGCTTCTAGCAAGTCCTTCCAGGCAAGGAACTCTCGATGCCGTAGCCATGGGCTCAGACTTTCTCACGTCCATTGGAGTCCTGCTAAATCTCAAGAAATTGCAGTTGTAGCCGTTCCATAAGCTCCTTTTTATAGGAACTCTTCTGGACACCTCTTGTGCAAAAGCTTTTCTGCCAGAGGACTGAAGGAGCAATATCTTACAGATGGCCCGAAACATCAGAGAGAACAGTTTGGTTCGAGCTATCTCGATGCAACGGATGCTGGGTCTCATGGCATCCTCAGTGTTCACTGTACCCCTAGCTCGTCTCCACATGAGGACCTCTCAGTGGATGCTCAGTACTCAGTGGTCCCCAACCACTCACCCACGGTCCTTTCTCATCAAAGTGACAGAACCTCTGAAGAGGTCGCTCACCTGGTGGTCGCAAGAGGACAACCTTCTGGAGGGGTATCCATTTGCTCTCCTGGATCACCAGATCTCCATTGCCACAGACGCGTCCCTGATGGGGTGGGGAGCCCACTGTCAGGATCTCCACACCCAAGGTACGTGGACTCAAGACGAGTCCCAGCTTCATATAAATGTCCTAGAAATGAGAGCCGTCCTTTATGCAGTCCGGGCTTTGCGGGGCATTCTCTGTCACAAGAACATTCTCCTTCAAACAGACAACAAAGCGATGTATTACATCCAACAAGCAGGGTGGTGCTCACTCTTACCCTTTATGCAGAGGCAGTGAGGGTGTGAATGGTGCTTGAGCACAAGGCTCTAATCAAGTGGTCTACCTGCGGTGAGTGCAGAACGAACTGGCAGACCGTCTCAGCAGAACAGAGACAGATCCTCACGAATGGTCTCTCGACTCAACCGTAGTTCAGTCACTATTCGCAGAGTGGGGAAACCCCAGACCTGGACCTTTTTGCATCCCCGCTGCAGAAATAGCTAAAGCCATACAGATTGTCCAGTCACTGTCTCAGGGTCCTGCCTAACCACCTACAGTTGGTAAAAGGTTGGTTCGTTCAGTGCCAGTGGTTCAGGAGTATGATGTTGGGGAATTTTATGAACCACAGGAGGGAGGAATTTGATCATTACATGTGTGGCTGGGAGGTCTGGACGTGCCCATTGAACGGACATTCTCCAGACAGACCTTAGAATCTCCTCCTATTCTGTCTGAGTCCCTTCTCATTTTATGTTTTACAAAGGTTGCAGAAACCCTCCAGCTTCCTTTAGAGGAAGCTGTGGATGAGCAAGAGGAGCCTGATTATGTAGAAATGATGGATATACCAGAGTCTAGAGGTTGTCTATTCCTTTGCATAAGTCATTTAGGAAGCAAACAACAAAGATTTAAAAAAATCCTCATTCTGTCCCTCCTGTAGATAAAAAAATGGACAGAAGATATACCTTGTCAGGCTGTGATACAGACTTCCTCACTGAGCAGTGTAGTCATGTAGGTGTGGTACAAGCTGCAGCCTGTGACAAGGCTAATATTCCTCTGGCCTCACATCCTCCTGATAAGGATTCCAGGAAGATTGATGCCATGGCGAAAAAACAGTATATGGCAGCTTCTTTGGGACTCAGGCAGGCAAATTATATGGCTTTATGGCTAGATATCAGAAATCTAGGTGGGACAGCAGTATTGCAGTTAGCCAAGCAGGCCCACGTGGCCAGCTGGCTAGTGAGTTGGAACAGGTGTGGCTGGCTGATGGCATTGAAGCCTCTAAAGTTCAATTTCATACTGCTGTTGATGTTAATGATGTTTCCTCTAGGGTCATGGCCACTTCTGTAGCTTTCCATAGGTTGGCATGGCTCAGATGCACTAATCTGTCCCAAGATACTCAGTCAGAGGCTATGGATTTTCCTGTTGTGGGTAATTCTCTGTTTGGGGAACAAACAGAAAACTATATGAAAAAGATGGATGAATACAGAACTACCTACAAAAGTGCCCAGGCTAAAGAGAGGCATGCCACTCCACAGAGGCACGCTCCCAGAGATAGGGGCAGGCCTTTCCACAGGCCTTTTTACCAATTTCAGGCCTCCTGCATTTGCACAGAGGGGTTTCTTTAGAGGCAGAGGTAGACGGGGCACAAGTAAACCGTCCCCCTCCCCTCAGCCTAAGGCTACTGCCAAGCAGGCACCCTGATGGGGTGCCCAGGGCCGAGTCTCCTGTACCAGTGGGGGGCAGGTTGGTTTATTTCAGCCAGAACTGGGTGTCCCTAACTTCGGACAGGTGGGTTCTGGAGGTAATAGGCCAGGGTCTGGTTCTCAGCTTCAAACAGTTTCGAAGATGAGAGCCAGACATTTCCACCTACAAATCCTTCAGAAGCCCTTGCTTTGGAAGCAGAGTTTCTTCTCTTTTGGACTGCAAAGCAGTAGAAAGGAGTCCCTCCTTGCCATCAGGGCAGGGGCTGTACTCAAGATACTTTCTGCCCCAAAAAGACAGGAGAATGACGCCCATTTTAGATTTAAGGTACCTGAACAAGCATCTTTTGAAACCAAAGTTCAAAATGTTAACTCTGACAATGATTTTGCCCTCCCTGAGGCCAGGGGACTGGTTAGCTTCCCTGGACCTCAAGGATGCCTATTTTCATGTTCTGATCAGGCCTTCTCACCGAAAGTACCTCAGGTTCGAACTACCCTCAGGCCACTACCAGTTCAGGGCAATGCCCTTCAGCCTTACCTGCGCCAAGGGTATTCACGAAATGTCTAGCTGTGGTAGTGGCTCATTTAAGAAGGCAAGAGATTGCTGTGTTTCCTACCTGGACAACTGGCTCATAGTGGGTCAGTCCCCAGATCAGGTAAAATCCCACTTGCAAGTCACCCAGCAGCTCTCACTTCCCTGGGATTCCTGCTCAGATTTACCAAAGTCAGTTCTCGAACCAGTTCAAGTACCTTTCATAGGTGCAGAATTGAACACAAAGTTAGCCAGGGCATTTCTCCCCTCGGAAGGGTGAGACAGACTCATTGCCCTTGCATCCTCCTTTACCCTGCAGGTCTCTCGACCAGCAAGGCATTTTCTGCAACTCCTAGGGCACATGGCTGCTTCCACAGCTGTAGTGCAAGGAGCAAGATTCCAGATGAGGGACATTCAGTTCCATTTGAGGGCCTATGGTCTCAAAGGAGGGACCCCTTTCCAAATTGGTTCCAGTGACCCAAACCCTGATCCTGGCCTTACACTGGTGGCAGGATCAAAGCAATCTAAAACAAGGGGTTCCTTTCATTCCCGTTCCACTCCCTCACCTCACCACGGATGCTTCCCTGTTGGGTGGGGGAGCTCACTTGGGCGACTTGTCCACTCAGGGAGTGTGGTCTCTTCAGGAATCTCTGCTCCACATCAATCTTTTGGAACTCAGAGCTGTCTTTTTAGCTCTTCAGGCGTTTTCAGCTTCTGTCCAGAACAAAGTAGTTCAAGTCAGGACAGACAACACCACAACAATGTGGTACATCAACAAGCAAGGGGCACTCGGTCATCAGCCTTGTGCACTGAAGCAATGAAGTTGTGGTCTCTGGCTTACCCATGAACACCTCCTGATAGCAGTTCACCTTCCAGGGAAGGACAATGTCTGGGGATGCCCTCAGCAGGATTTCTCAGGGCCATCACGAATGGGCTCTGAATCCTCAGGTGCTGGGGTCAGTCTTTGCCAGATGGGCACCCTCAGATAGATCTTTCGCAGCCCCAGACAACCACCAACTTCCTCCTCTGTTTTGTTGCAGGCCTCCAGTGCTGGGATCAGTCCCCCTGGATGCCTTTCAGTTGGATTGGAAAGGGAAGTTCCTGTATGCCTTTCCCCCCTTTCCCCTTCTTTTCAGGGTACTAGTAAAAATCAGATCTCAGCCCTGCAAGGTGATTCTGATTGCTCCAGATTGGGCCAGATAGCCCTGGTACCCACTGCTTCTGTCCTTGACAGTCCACCCTGCCCTGAGCTTGCCCAGAGTCCACGACTTACTGGCCTGTGCACAGGGGAGAGTGTGGTATCCGGACCTCAAATCCCTCCATCTCAAGGCATGGCTCTTGAGGAGTTAGAATTTGCTGACTTACACCTTTCTCAAGGTGTTTTGGATATTTTAAAGGCTTCAAGGAAGCCTTCCACTAAGACACTTACAATTCTAAGTGGAAAAGGTTTTCCATCTGGTGCTCTGAGAAGCAGATTATCCCAGAATCTGCTGACCTGCCCATTTACTGGACTATTTGGTCCATTTAAATTCCTTAGGCCTTAGGCCAGCTACCTTAAAGGTTCATCTGGCAGCTGTCTCTGCTTTTCTGTCAGCAGGAAGCCTGCTTCCTTTTCTTCTCACCCTGTGCTTTCCAAGTTTTTAAAGGGTTACTTCACACCAACCCTCCTTTTGAGAACCAGCTCCGCCTAGGACCTGAATATTTGCATTGCTCAGTTAATACAACGCCCTTTGAGCCTCTGTCCTCAGCGGAGCTCAAGTTTCTGACTTGGAAAACTGTTTTCCTAGTGGCTATCACTTCTGCCAGACGCATAAGTGAACTACAGCCCTGTCAGTGAGAAGATTTTATCTCTTTCCACAGAGATAAGGTAGTCCTCAGGACTAACAGAAAGTTTTGCCTAAAGTGGTTTCAGGTTTCCACCTGAACCAATCCATCTCTCTTCCAGTATTTTCACTGAGCATTCTTCCTCAGGTGAGAGAGTCTGCACAGCTTGGGCCGTCAAAAAGAGCCTTGAGCTACTATTTGGAGAACGCACCAAGGGTCACAGGTTCGAATCCTCAACTCTTCCTTACCTATGGCAGAGGTTGGCAGAGGAAACCTGCCACTAAGAGGACAATTGCAAGGTGGATTGTCTCTTGTATCAATTTTGTTATCAAAAACTAGGTAGAAACCCCTCAGGACTGAGGGCTCACTCCTGCAGGGGTACAGCTGTATCTCTAGCGGCTGCTAGGAGATATTCCCATTCTGGAAATCTGTCAAGCTGCTACTTGGAAAACAGTTCACACTTTTACCAAGCATTATTCCCTGGATATTCAGTCCAGGAGAGATGCTCGTTTGGCAAGCTGTGCTTCAGAGCCTATTTCCTAAGTAGGTTCTGACCCTCCTCCATGGAGGTACTGCTGTGTAATCTGCATATAGTCATAATATAGCAAGACTTCATGGTGTTTGAAGAAAAATTACTCACCTTAGTAATTGCTTTTCTTCTCATGGAGTCTTATATATTCTCAACCCCTCCTGCCTCTCAGAACTTCTATTTGGGTAGGGGTGGCAAATTAGTGCAAGCACTGTGTCATGCCATTTAGTTCTTCCTTTCACCCTTTATTTAGGGTTAGGGAATTAGGTATTTCTGTTTTAAGTAATATATTGGCCCCTTCCTGGACTTGAGTCTTTGGGGAAGGGGTCTAATAGTGCTTGTTAGGGAGAAACTAATAATACTATTATTCATTGTTATTATTATTATTGCTGTTTATATTATTGTTTATATTGTTGTTATTCCTACTAGTAGGTAGCCATTTGGCTAGTGTAGAACTTTCCACACAGACTTGTTGCTTAGTGTTAGCTTCGTAAGATCTGACAGTTTCATTTGAAACTGGCCAGATAAACTTTGGTATAAGCGCCTGCTGTGGAACTCCAGACTCTCTGGAGTTAACTCTTTCCTCCGGGGCAGTTCAGCTGCAGTGGCTGACTGCATATAGTCATAATATAGCAAGACTCCATGAGAAGAAAAGCAATTACTAAGGTGAGTAATTTTTTCTTCTATGCCTCCTATGTAGATAAAAAATGGGCAGAAGGTATACATTGTCAGGCCCTGATACAGAATTCCTTTCTCAGCAATGCAGTCATGTTGGGGTAGTTCAGGCTGCTGCCTGTGATAAAGCTAATATTCCTTGGCTTCACATCCTCCTGACAAGGATTCCAGGAAGATTGATGCCTGGCAAAAAACAGTATATGGCAGCCTCTCTGGGACTCAGGCAAGCAAATTATCATGGCTTATGTAGCTGGTATCAGAAATCTAGATGGGATACTGTTATGCAATTGGCCAAGCAGGCCCATGGCCAGCTGGCTAGTGAACTAGAACAGGTGGCTGCTGATGGCATTGAGGCCTCTAAGGTTCAGTTTCATGCTGCTGTGGATGTTAATGATGTTTCCTCTAGGGTCATGGCCACATCTGTAGCTTTTTAAGTGAGGTTGGCCAGGCTCAGGTGTACTAGTTTGTCACAGGATACCCAGACTAAGGCTATGGATTTTCCTGTGGTGGGAAATTCTCTGTTTGGAGAGCAGACAGAGAATTACATGAAGAAGATGGATGAATATAGGACTACTTACAAAAGTGCCCAGGCTAAGGGGCTGCAAGCCACTCCTCAAGAGCATACTCCCAGGGGTGAGTGTAGGCCTTTTCACAGGCCTTTCTACCAGACTCAGGCCTCCTCTGCCTATGCTCAGAGGGGCTTCTTCAGAGGCAGGGGCAGACGAGGGGTGGGCAGACCTGCTCCCACCCCCCAGCCTAAAGCTCCTGCGAAACAGGCACCCTGATGGGGTGCCCAGGGCCGATTCTCCTGTACCAGTGGGGGGCAGGCTGGCTTACTTCAATCAGAATTGGGCTTCTTTAACCTCAGACAAGTGGGTTCTGGAAGTAGTAAGCCAGGGTCTGGTTCTTAGCTTCAAAAAGTTTCCCAAGTTGAGAAGCAGACTTTTTCTACCTGCAAGTGCTTCAGAGATCCTTGCTCTGGAAACAGAGGTCTCATCCCTGTTAGCTCTCAGAGCAGTAGAAAGGTTCCTCCCTGCATCAGGGCAGGGTCTGTATTCAGATACTTCCTTACCCCAAAAGACAGGAGAATGGCGGCCCATTTTAGATCTCAGATATCTGAACAAGCATCTTTTTGAAACCAAAGTTCAAAATGGTAACTCTGGCAATGATTTTACCTTCCCTAAGGCCAGGGGACTGGCTAGCCTCCCTGGACCTCAAGGATGCCTATTTCCATGTCCTAATCAAAGGATCCCATCAGAAAGTACCTCAGATTCGAACTGCCCTCAGGTCATTACCAGTTCAGAGCAATGCCCTTGACCTTACCTCTGCTCAAGGGTATTCACAAAGTGTCTAGCAGTGGCAGTGGCCTACTTAAAGAGGCAGAGGATTGCTGTTTTCCTATCTAGACGACTGGCTCATTGTAGGCCAGTCCCAGAACAGGTAAAATCTCACCTGCAGGTCACCCAGCTTCTCACCTCCCTGGGTTTCTGCTAAACCTACCAAAGTCGGTTCTGGAACCAGTCCAGGTACTCACCTTTATAAGGCAGAATTGGACACAAAGCTAGCCAGAGCCTTTCTTCCCCCAGAAAGGGTAAGGAATTTAGTGGCTCTGGCCTCTTCCTTCACTCTGCAGGTCTCTCGACCAGCAAGACACTTTCTGAGCTCCTGGGGCACATGGCTGCATCCACAGCTGTTGTGCAGGAGTCAGATTTCAGCTGAGAGACATTCAGTTTCACTAAGAACCTTTGGTCTCAGAGAAGAGCCCCTTTCCAAGTTGGTCCCAGTGACTCTAACCTTGATCCTAGCTCTCCAGTGGTGGCAGGATCAGAGCAATTAGGCAGGGGGTCCCTTCATTTCCCCTTCTCACGACTTGACTCTCACTACAGATGCTTCCCTTCTGGGTTGGGAGCCCACATGGGCGACCTTTCCACTCAGGGGTTTGGTCCCCCAGGAATCTCTGCTCCACATCAATTTGCTGGAACTCAGAGCTGTCTTTTAGCTCTTCAGGCTTTTCTGCATCTGTCCACGACAAGGTGATACAAGTCAGAACAGACAACACCACAACAATGTGGTACATCAACAAACAGGGGGCACTCGGTCTTGACCTTGTGCACGAGGCA
This sequence comes from Neoceratodus forsteri, assembly GCA_016271365.2. NCBI lineage: Eukaryota > Metazoa > Chordata > Ceratodontiformes > Ceratodontidae > Neoceratodus > Neoceratodus forsteri. The sequence goes on from CM028130.1 coordinate 1,607,768,962, forward strand.
ATGAAGTTGTGGTCTCTGGCCTAGTCCCTGAACACTTGCCTCATAGCAGTTCATCTTCCAGGGAAGGGCAATGTCCTAGCGGATGCCCTCAGTAGGATTTCCCAGGGCCATCACGAATGGTCCCTGGATCCTCAAGTGCTGGGGATAGTTTTTGCCAGGTGGGGCATCCCTCAGATAGATCTTTTTACAGCCCCAGACAATCACAAACTTCTTCTGTTCTGTTGCAGGCCTCCAGTGCTGGGCTCAGTTCCCCTGGATGCCCTTCTTCTGGATTGGGAGGAAGTTCCTCTATGCTTCCCCCTTTCTTCTCTATTCAAAGTACTAGTCAAAATCAGATCTTAGCCTTGCAGGGTGATTCTGATTGCCCGTATTAGGCCAGGCAGCCCTGGTACCCCTCCTTCTGTCTCTGACAGTCCATCTTCCCTGTGCCTCCCCAGGAATCACAATCTGTTGACTTGTGCCCAGGGAAGGGTTTGGTATCCGGACCTCAATCCCTCAACCTCAAGGCCTGGCTCTTGAGGAGTTAAGAAGTTTGCTGATTTACACCTCTCTCAGGGTGTTCTTGAGATCCTAAAGGCTTCCAGAAAGCCTTCCACTAGGGCTACTTATAGTTCTAAATGGAAAAGGTTTTCCATTTGGTGTGCTGGGAAAATATTTCCCCAGAATCTGCTGAATTGCCCATTTTGTTAGATTACATGGTACATCTTAATTCCTGGGTCTCAGACCAGCTACCCTGAGAGTTCATTTGGCAGCTGTGTCTGCTTTTGTGTCAGCAGGAAAGTCATCCCCTCTTTCCTCTCATCCTGTGTTTTCCAAGTTTTTTAAGGGATTACTCCATACTAATCCTCCCTTTCGGGAACGGGCCCCTGCTTGGGACCTTAATGTTTGCATTGCCCAGTTAATGCAACCCCCTTTTGAACCTCTGTCTTCTGCCGAGCTTAAGTACCTAACTTGGAAAACTGTTTTTCTAGTGGCTATCACTTCTGCCAGACATAAGTGAATTGCAAGCCTTGTCAGTGGAGACTGACTTTATTTCTTTCCACAGGATAAAGTAGTCCTTAGGACTAATAGGAAGTTTTGCCTAAGGTGGTTTCAGATTTCCATCTTAATCAATCTATCTCCTTCCAGTATTTTTCACTGATCACTCCTCTTCGGTGAGAGGAGGTTGCACAACCTGGATGTTAAGAGAGCTTTTAGTTATTATATAGAGCGTACCAAGGTCACAGGTTCGAATCCTCCAACTTTTCCTTACCTATGGTGAAGTTGGGAAGAGGCAAACCTGCCACTAAGAGATCAATAGCCAGGTGGTTGTGTCTTGTATCCAATTTTGTTATCGGAGGTGGGCAGAGCCCCCAGTTTGAGGGCTCATTCTACCAGGGTACAGCTCGTCTCTAGCTGCTGCCAGAGATATCCTTATTAGAGATTTGCCAGGCTGCTACTTGAAAAACAGTGCACACTTTTGCAAGCATTACTCCTGGATGTCCAGGCCAGGAGAGATGCTCGGTTTGCACAGCTGTTCTTCAGAGCCTATTCCCTAAGTAGGTTCTGCCCTTCCTCCATGGAGGTACTGCTGTGTATTCTGCTAATGTCTATAATATAGCAAGACTTCATGTTGTTTGAAGAAAAAATTACTCACCTTAGTAATGTTGTTTCTTCTAATGGAGTCTTGCTATATTATAGACCTCCCCCCCAACCTGCCCCTCTCAGAACCTCTACTTGGTGGGGTGCGGGCAACTTAGTGTGGGCACTACTTATGTCCTGTTAGCATTTTGTCCCCTTTGGGACTTTGGGGGTGTGTATGTGTACGCGTGTGTGTGTTTTATTATACTTATGTTCCTTTTTCATATTATTAGAATGGTGTTAGTATTTCTGGTCCCCTGACTTGAGTCTTGGGTGTTGGGACCATCAATGGTTGTTATTATTTAGGTAGCCATTTGGCTAGTGTAGGTTACAGCTTCCACACAGACCTTAGTGAGTTTGGCTCGTAAAGATCTGACAGTTCAAGTTTGAAATGACACAGATAGAGCTGCTCTCGTGCCAAAATTCTATTTTGGAATGGTTTTAACCATTTCACTCCGGGGCAGTTCTAGAGCTGGATCAAACTGCTAATGTCTATAATATAGCAAGACTCCATTAGAAGAAACAACATTACTAAGGTGAGTAATTGTTTCTTGTCGACCCTTCTTATATGGGTTGTCTGGACTATCTTATGTCCGGTTTTTGTTAGGCTATCCTTCTAAGTTAGTTATGCTACACCTCCTCAGAAAAAAAGATATTGAGGCGGTTGGAGGGTCAACGCCAAGATAGTCATTGCCGCATGAGCCGAGGCTCACAGCTCCTCTTCTCGCGGCTCCATCTCTGGCTCCGGCCCTCTTCCAAAAAGTTTGCTCCCGCTGGGTCCTAGTGCCTCCGGCGTAGAGCCCATCAGTGTGAATGAGTGGTGGAGACTTCGTCCAAGAAGATTAAGAATTACAGTAGGTACGTAATTTCCATTTCTTGTCAAGATTGTTCAAGGAGCTCCACATTTCTCACTTTGCAAGTCGCGATCCTGCTTGTGCGACATGTGCTCTCCAAGGAGAGTTCTCCTCGGAGAATGTGGTCATTCCTCCGTGGCCTGTTCCTTTTCAGGAAGCATCCCATCAGGTCTGGCAGACTCCCTCTTCCCCCTCTCCTGCCCCAAGGGACTGCCAGCGTAGATATCGTGGTCCACAGGTTCCATGCCTCACCCCACTTCAGGGATAGAGCTACTGGATACCCCTTCTGGGCATCACTGCCGGAGACATGACCCCCCACCGGAGTTCGTCTCAGCTGAGTTTACTCACTGGGGTGAAGGTTTTTACTTGGCACGTCTCCTTCTATGCATTTCAGCCCATCAGGCCTATATTGCTGTCTATGCTAGACACTTATGGATGGTGCTAGGACAGCTCCTGGTCACTTTGCCTGACTCTGAGGCAACCAGGCAAGCCATTTGCTTTTCTGCTTCTGGCCTAGAGTTAGTGAGGCATCTCTCAAGGGCGTCATATGGTGCTAATGAGGTAGCTTCTAGGTTGGCAGGATCTGAAGTTTGTATAAGACGGGCAGCATGGCTTCGCCTTTCTAGGTTATCACCCTTGGTCTGATGTTGGGTGATTGCCTCCCCCTTTAGGAGACCATTTTTTCTCCCAGAGGGTGAGACGGGATTAGTGGGGCACCTTCCTTCTCCCAGGTCACGAGAGTCCCTGTCTCGCCCTAATCAATCACGGGCCTCACCAGACCCGTAGGGGGCTTCTCTCCCTGTGGTTCTCCCCCACAAGGGGCTGAGGGAAGTTCTGCCCTCAGGGAAGTGCCAGGTCCCCTTCTGTGGGCTTGGTACTCACCCACCAGTGATGAATGGTGAAGATTTATACACGAAGATTTGAAAATTATGTACCTACCCTTATTTTTGTTGTTCTTGTATATCTTCACCATTCGTCACTGCTTCCCGCCCACCATCCCCTCTGGCACCTGAACCTATGAGCAGTACCTCCTCCCTGCTTGCTCTCTCCTCCTTGGATACCCTTGTGGGGTAAGCATTCTGGCTTCTCTGCTCCACTGCTCCTTCCAGGGTGTTAGCAGTTCTCCTGGGGGGGTACAAGCAGGGCCTTTTGCCCTCTTATAGGGACGGCTCCTCGGGTTCCTCCCTGATCTCCAACTTTGCCTTCAGAGCAGGGCCGGAGTTCGGTCCTCCTTCAGGACCTTTTTTGAATCCTGGTGAACTCTGGGGGACCCCTCCCCTTGTCTTTTTTTCTCCTTGTTAACCGGTTTGGTTAACCTGGGACAGTTTTCCTCCTTCCACGGCTTCTCCTCCCTTGCCACTGGCTTGGGATGAGTTATAGGAAGTAACAACGCCTGAATGTGAAATGGCTGATTAGCGGTCCTTCCCCAGGGTGGGTCCTGTCCCCATCTCCATGTCCTTGGACAATCTGTAGAGACCCCGGCATCCTACTCCCCAGGGTTTTAAGGGGTGTTACCTCTTACTTCAGCCTTAAGGGTATTTTCTCTGGGCTGTCTATTAGCGTAAATTGCCTGGAATCATCTCAAATTGGAGACCGTCCAGTCTATCCTTCATGTAAAAGTGCCTGGGGAGTGTAGAGGTGGAAGCCGCCCTTGGCATCTACATCCTGTCTCCCTGGGGGGAGTTGGGTGCTGTAGGGTCTGTCGTAATTCTTTTTCTATCCCTTCTTCTGATTTTTCCTTAACCCTTCCCACTTCTCTGTCCCTTAGGACTGCCCAGTGGTTGGGGCCCCCTCCCTATGCCATACTCTCAGGTAACCTCCCTCTCCTCTTGTATCGGCTTTTTCTCCTTTCTGTTTATATCCCTTGCCCCGCCCTGTTTTTTTCTCTATATCTATTTTTCACTCTCTGGCATACAGAACTGAGGTGAGGGAGGAGTCAGCGTCGGTTACTGGCTGGCGCTTGAGCAGCACATTGTGCGTCGTCCTTGTGGGCTGCACCATCCATGACACCAGCTCCTCCCCAGGAAAAAAATTGAAAGATGAAAGCTCCCACGGGATCATAGCACCTCCGCCATATAACCCACCAGTGATGCATGGTGTAGATATACAAGAAGATCAAGAATTACGGTAGGTACATAATTTTTATTTACTACCCTTCAGGATAGTAACATTAGTATCAGTGGTTCCTGATGACAATGCTGGAGGAGCTCAATTTAACCCCAGTGCTATGACATAATACCGAGCGTGCGACTATGGTGTTTCTTGGGGAGTACAGCCAGGAATCCTTAGCAATCCCTCCGTGGCCTTGGCCCTTGGTGGAGGAGTTGCACAGCACCTGCCAGTCGCCTGCCACTTTCCCAGCCCCTGTGGACTGTCAGCGCCGGTATTGCGCCCCCTCAGGGTCTCCAGGGTCTTTGCCCCACCCTTCCTCAGGACTGGAGTGACTGGACACCCCTTCTGGGCGTCTGTGCCTAACAAGAGACTGCCTTCCTGACGTGGATTCTGCAGAGTTCGACCGCTGTGGCAGGCGGATTTTTGCCTCTTCGTCTTTCTTATCTGTCACAGCACATCAGACACACATGGTGGCCTATCAGAGGTGCTTGTGGGCCACGATGGGATTGTTCCTATTGGCCTTGCCTAATAGTGAGGCAACCAGGCATGCTGTTGCCATCTCTACAAGAGGTCTGGAGCTAGCAAGAAACCAGGCACTGGCGTTGTATGGCACCAATGGGGTAACTTCCAGACCGATGGGATCTGCGGTCTGCATTAGGTGGATGGCATGGCTTTGCCTATCCCAGTTGTCGCCCTTAGCCCGGCACAGGGTGACTGCCTCGCCTTTCCGGGGGGCCTGATTTTTCACCCGAAGAGCCAGGTGGGAGCTATCAGCACACCCTCCTTCTCCTGCTAGTCAGGAATCTTGCAGTGACTCTCAGCAGTAGCGGGTCTGGCGGACCCATGATGGGTTCTCCCCCCTAGTTACTTCCCCCATGAGGGGCTGAAGGCAGTGCAGCCTTCAGGGAGGTAGCGGTGCACTTTTGTGGGCTTGGTTCTCACCCACCAGTGATGAATGGTGAAAATTGATACAGGGAAGATATATAAATGACGTACCTACTGTAATTCTTGATCCTCCTGTATATCTTCACCATTCATCACTGCTTCCCACCCTTCATCCCCTCGTGGGCCTCATCCTCAGCCTCTGGGCAGTGCCTCCTCTCTGTTTGCCCTCCCTCCCAGTGAGACCAATTGTGGGCAGAGTCTCACTGGTACCTCTGAGATCTCTGCCACTTCTCTGAAGCAACAGGGATCCACCTGGTGGGGGGGATGGCAAGTAGAGGCTCTGGCCTTTTTTCCTGTGGCTCCCCGGTGCTCCCCTTTCAGCAGACAGTCTTCAGGTCTCTGTTGGGATCTGCTGTGGATCCCCCCCCCCACCTCTGATGGGGTCCTTTCTCCTGGTCCTTCTGCCGGAACTAAGGCCGCAGGGACCCACTATTTTCCTGACTTTTTAACCTCCTCACAAGGGACTCATTCAAATGCTCCTTTGTTATGTACTTAATTCTTTGGGATTCAGGTTAGGAGAACCTTCCTGAGGTCCTGACCTGATATGTCACATCCCTAGTGGTGCTGTGTATTAGGCATGTTTCCTTTACCACCCTGGGTCTCCTTTGGGCGACAAGGTGATGTATGGTTAGTGGGCTACCTTTTCTCAGCCCTCAGCCTTGAAGAGGAGAGAGGGCACTAAATCCTGGCCACCACTCATTCACACTGATGGCATTTCTGGACTACGCTGGAGGCGCTAGGTCCCAGCAGGAGCCAAAATTTTTCAGGAGGGTCGGCGCCAAGGTAGGGCCCTGAGGAGTGGCACCACGAGCCAGGCTCACGCTGCATAGACTACCTCGGCGTCGTCCCTCCAACAGCCTCAGTTCTTTTTTTCCTGCCGTTGAGTGCGCTTTAGTAGCGATGTCGCTCGCACGGGAATCAAAACATCTTCCTTGTCAATCTTCACCATTCATTACTTCCTGGGTATGGCGGGCGCGCACCGATCACGAAACTTTTTTTTTTAAGGTGCCCTAACGGCCGCCCTCAAGGCGCCGTCATGCGTCTGGCGAGGCTCTGTGACAAACTCCTCCTCCAACTCAGTTCTGTTTCTCCCGCCCGTCGAGGCAGCACCTGTTCGCGGTAGCTAACGAAGAATTGTATCCGACTCCTTTTCTACACTCGGCCTTCTGGTAAAGACTGTTCGCCTTTCTTTCCTTTGTGCTGCGCCGGGTGTATCTCGACTGTGTTTAATCTTGTTTATTTAGCGTTATGTCCGGTTCTGGGCGAAGCGTTCTTCTAAGAGCAGGCGTGCCCCTATCGTCGGTGCTCCTGCGGCGAATTTCTCCGTCTCGGACGGCATGGCGTCTGTCTTGGTTGCCTGGGACCCAACCATATATAGATTGATGCGGCGCTTGTTTCTCGATGGCCGTCAGCGTCCTCGAAGTCGCGTACAAGCTCGGCAAGGCCCGCCGCGACTTTGAGGCGAGGCGTCGCTCGCGGGAATCTCGGCGGATCTTAGGCCTTTCCCGGGTCCCCTCCGGGCCTATCTGATCCGAGGAGGAGGGTCTCCTCTCCCTTCTTTCAGGGAGGCCCTTCAGCAGTGTTGGGGGCGTCGTAGCCCCTCCGGCCCGCAGCGCTGACACCGCCTCGGCAGTCACCTCCGGAGGTGCAGGCTCCCCGATGTCGAGGCCCTTGGCTGGGCCGGCTCGGGTGGACCCTCGGCGATCGCCTCGCGGCGCCGTTTTGAATCAGCGCCGTTCGTGGTGCCAGTGATAGCGGCGCCCGTTCCCAAGCGCGTTTCAGATCGCGCGCCCTTCCTTGATGCGGTGATCGGAAGCGGCGCCGTTCGCGGTGCGCTTTGGATCGGCGCCGTTCGCGGCGCCGGTGATCGAGCGGCGCCGTTGGCGGTGCCATTTTAGCCTCGGCGCTGTTCGCGGTGCCGATGAGCCTGGCGGCGCCGCCGACGGTGCCGCTTCGCCTCCCGACGCCAGCGGCGTCGGCGGCCTTCCCCCTCCTCCGGGCGGTGCCGGGTCTGCCGGAGCCGCTGGGGGTGTGGTGTTGGGCCTTCATGCTGCCCGGCGTGCTGGGGGCGGCGGTGTCGCTTCGATGCGGGGCCGTTAACCCCGTGGCCTCGAGGACCCCTGGGGTAGCCAGCATCGAGGTCCTGCTGGTCTCGTCCTCCTCGGAGGCGATGACTCAGATGTGGACCCATCCTGGCATCTCCATTCTTGAATCTGGGTCCTCGGTGGCTGGGGTACCGGCGCGGCGCAGCGGGCCCCTCCCTCTGTCCCCTTGCCGTGCGTCTCCTGAGGGTTCCTCGGCTGGGGTGGCCGAGTCCGGGGGCAGGCGGGGTGACGGAGGGCTCCCCTCTGAGGTCCGGTGACAGCTACCCCGGGTGCTGTTACCTCCTCTGGGGTTAGGGGAACGTTGCAGTCGGGGAGGAGGCCTCTCGATCCGAGGGTTGAGGGCAGGCGTCCTGCTGCTCGGTCTTCTTTGGCCACCTCAGGGGTGGCCAGGAGCTCAGCGCAGGCCCGCCCCTCCCAAGTTCTAAAGGTGTCCTCTGGCGGCGTTTGTGTGGACTGCCTTCTGGATCCATACAGTCCGGGGCGTGTCACAGGGGAGTTTCTCCCCAGGGCTCTTCCAGGTTCCGCTCCCCAGAGTTCCGTTCATGCGCTCTGTTTGATATCCGGGATCCCTCCTACTAGAGCTCCTTCCCGGATTCCAGAGCCTCGCAAGAGCAGTTGCCTCGGAGGTGCCCTCTCCCATCTCTCTGCCTTCACCCCCGCCTCCCAGGCCATGTCGGTCCCACGGGTCCGCTATCCTGGGAGCAGTTCAGGGGTTCTCTATGTGGCCTTCCCTCATATGTTAGTTACATGCATGAGCGGGTCTTTCAACTCTCCCCACCGCCAGCAGGAATCCTCTGGACATTCCAGTTCCCCATCATCCTGTCTCCCTCCTCTGAGGGAGAGGAACCCTGCTCATCTGTCCTCCGATGCTGATTTCACAGAATATCAGCGTTCTCCTCGAGGATGGTGAGGGATCTTGATTTCCTACGTTCGGAGAGACAATACCGAGCGGGTGAGCGTGAATTCCTTGGTGAATTCAGTGCCCAGCATCTGGTGGTACCTTCCTGGCCTATCCCTTCCAGGAGGCGTCTATCCGGTCCTGGCAGTTCCCTCGTCGCTTTTCCCAGCCCCGCGACTGCCAGCGTAGGTATTGTGCCCTCTGAGTCTCTAGGTTCCTTCCCAACCCGTCCTCAGGTTTGGTATACCTGGATACTCCTTCTGGGCGCCGTTGCCTGGCGACCACCGCCCACGGTTCGGACTCTCTCCAGTTCGACGTTGGGGAAGCGAAGAGTGTTCTCTTCTTCAGCGATGCATGTATTGCATCACATCAGGCTCACCACTCTGCCTACAACCGGCATCTGTGGTCGATGATGTCCCAGCTGCTGGCATCTATGCCTGACACGACAAACCAGACAAGCCGTTTGCCCTCTCCGCGGTAGGCCTGGAGCTGGCAAGACACCAAGCAAGGGCATCTTATGGCGCCAATGAGGTGGCTTCCAGGCTTGCGGGACAGCGATCTGCATCAGGCGGGCGGCATGGCTTCGTCTCTCCAGGTTGTCACCCCTGGCCCGCGTGGGTGATGCGCTCCGCCTTCGGGGACCCGTCTTTTCTCATCCAGAGCTGGAGAGGCTTTTACAGGGGCTCCCTCCGTCTCCTCGTCCTCGGGAGGCACCTCTAGCTCTTCTCCCACTTAGGCTTTCTGAATAAGCCAGGGTCTTCTCCTTCTGTTTCTCACCAGCAGAAGGCTGGGAGTCTTGTTCCCTCAGGGTATGGCCTCTTCTCCCTCCTGGGGAAGAGGAGCTTGGTACTCACCCAGGAAGTAATGAATGGTGAAGATTAACAAGGGAAGATAGGAAAATTACGTACCTACCGTAATTCTTGATCTTCTCTTGTATCTTCACCATTCATTACTTACGCCCGCCCACCATCCCCTCAGTGGCCTCTTCCTGTGGCTTCTCCACCTCCCGTCTCCTTCCTCTCTCTGCATTATATAAAATATAGGGAAAATTGCTTCATTTTCCAAAAAAAAAAAAAAAAAATCTTCTTGGGGGGTTTAAAATCCAGAAAAATTATTTACTCTAAGATTCATGGGCCATCTCATGGATTGCATTGGCGATCAGACTGCACAACTATCTCTTCTATTCTTTTGGCAAGATACCTCTGGGGTTGTTTGGCCTGGCTCAGGCTATTCAGTTTGATCCTACAATCCCGTGTTCAGGTAGTTGCCCTGAAATCTAATCCCCCCTCTATTCTTGCCTTGCAGAGCAGAGGAGCAGTCGTCTGTTCCTTTCTCTTCTAAAAAAAAAAAATGCTGAGGAACTCTCTCGACTGCTATGGGCATCTTGGTATCTGGGTCATGCATCTAGTTAAAAAAAAAAAAGAAATTTTTTCTATCTGCAAAAAAAAAAAAAAAAAAGAATGGAGGAAATCAAACAAGAAGGCAAATGAGAGGTAGGCTATCCTTCTCGCTGTTTTGCTAAGTGGTTTCTCCCTTTAAGTGTCCTCCTGGACAATTTTTACAGTAGAGCTCTGCTGACCATATCCAATCTTAGCCAGCCTAAGCCTTGGCCGGCCTTAGCCAGTCAGTCTGAGTCCCGTTTCTATCTTGGAACGCCTGAAAGGCTTACATTTTCCATTTCTAAACCCCTGAGCAGCGCTCTCATGCTGCTGGGGTTTTATTCTTCCCTCCTCGGCCGCCCTCCAGTTAAAGGCCTTCCGCGGCCAGGAGCCCGAGGTGGGTGTCAAGAACAATGGCATGTTGAAGATGAGGACTATGCCCTCCTGAGTCTGTCTAGCGGGTTCGGTGAACCTTCTCTTCAGCTCTATCTCCGGGGATTCTTGCTTCCCTTTAGTCGAGCCTTCAGCTACAAGTTAACTATGCTCGTTGGGCATTCTGTCCCTTCAACATCCCATCTCTCTCTTCTCTTCTTCTTCTTCTTCTATTTTCTCATTTCTTACTCATCTCTCCTCCTAGAGTCGCCTGGGTAGGCCCTGCACTCCTAGGCTAGGGATGTTCTTATCTCCTCTGTCCTTCCTCCATCCGCTTATTCCTTTTCATTTCATTCTTCCTTGCTTTGCTATCCCTCGGCTATCTTGCCTCGCTATCTTATATTTTCTGCTTTCATTTTTGCCTCTCCGGCTCACAGAACTGAGTTGGAGGAGGAGTCCCAATCTTCTGGCCGCCCCTCATGCGCATGGCGCAGCATGGCCGCTCGGGGGGCCGTTCAAGCAACTTTAAAAAAAAAGCCGTGACGGGTGCGCCTCCGGCTTACACCCAGGAAGTAATGAATGGTGAAGATACAAGAGAAGATCAAGAATTACGGTAGGTACGTAATTTTCCTTTCTCGTCTATACGACAGCAGCTTAATCTTCAGTTTTATTTTGTAGTTTTGGTAATTTTATTATTTTCTAGAAAGAAAATAAAGTAAATGATTAATTTTATTATTATATTTCGTCAGAAGAAATCTTCAGCCCTCCTTTGACAGAGTCGGCCATGAGTGGGGCAAGTGACGGTAGGGAGAATCCATATCGTGCTGGGGTCCAAGACAAGAGAGGCACACGTGATGCTGGTCGGTCACAGAAATCTGTCGGCCACAGGGACACCGATGCTTATGGGGCCGACTCGTTTTCTTGGATCGCTTTATCCTGACGACCCGACATGACGGAACAGCAACAAAAATCTAAAATAAGCAAAGACTCGACACCGCACACAAAATAAAAGGAAAGATCTTACCGGTCTGGACTGGCGTCAAGTAGCAGAAGTGAGGCGGAGTCAAAGGTCTAAATGGCATCGAACTGTGGCGTCGTAGAATTTACTAGACTGCAATAAGTCTCGAGTTGGCTGAGGTGCTGTCTCGACGGCGGGAGAAGCATAACTGAGGTGGAGGAGGACCCAACGGCTGTTACTGGCCAACCTGCGAGAGCCACATAATATGTTGGCGGTGCTGACGGCATCAGCCCCTCCTCCAAAAAAAAAAAGTCTCCCGCTTGGTGCCTGTCTCCAGCAGACACCTAACAATGATGAATGGTGAAGATACACAGGAAAATCAAGAATTACAGTAGGTACATCATTTTCATTTTTTGTTTCACAAGTGGGTGAAACCGGTCACTTAACGTTGCCTGGTCCACTAGGGTTCTGGGTAGTGGAGGTATGGTCCTTCATTTCACTGCACCTTCTTCTCCTCCTTCCTCTTCATTCTTCATCCTTCATCTTCCTTTTTTTCATTCTTTCTTCTTCCTTCCTACTTATCTTTCTGCCTAGGGGTTGGGGCCCTAACCCACACCCAGCTAGGCTTCAATTTCCTTAGAATCTGTCCTCTCTTGTCGGCTTATCCTTTTTTCGTTTATATCCTTTCATTTTATTATTCCTTTGGACTCCCTTGCCCACCCTCCACCGTTGTTTTCTCTTTGCTGTCTTCCTCTCCGAAGAGCAGAACTGAGGTAGTGGAGGGGATGGCAACGGTTACTAGCCAACCCGTGGTGCTCATGACACAAGGTGTCGGCCTCAAGTGCGGCGCTGTCCCAATGTCGCCCCTCCTCCTAGAGCAGAAAAGCTTTTTTCTTAAAGCAAAAGCTTCCCTTGGGGTCCTGCGCCTTCGGCTGGAACCCATGAATGATGAATGGTGAAGATATACAGGAAGATCAAGAATTACGGTATGTATGTAATTGACATTTGTTGTTTTTATTGTTTTTTGCCAGTTTCTACCTAGGAGAGCAAGAGCGAGTGAGGAGAGCGAGCAAGGATCAGCAGTTTGTGGTGATGAGAGCCAGCGTGAGCCAAGGGTTGGGGTCAGGACTGGAAAGAATCAGCAGCAGTTGCAGCTGTAGGAAAACCAGTATTGTGTGTAGGGTTGTGAGGAGATGAGATTGTAGATGTCTGATCAAGGCAGATTTTACGTCTCTTTTCTCTTTCACCTGCTTGTCAACTCAGGCGTTCGCATCAACCACACGCCTGTTCAAATGCAATATCCCCCAACTGCCTCCCTCTCAACTCACAGTGGCAGTTTATTATTTCTAAGTATTTTGTTTACTTAATTTTAGTTATCATTTTTTCTGACTTATTGAGTGTTACGTAGGGAAGTGAGAGCGGGCAATCAATGAAACAAGGAGATCGAACTATTAATGACTGGGAATGGTTATTTACTGTTGGAACAGTAAAATTCGAATGGTAAATAACAAATTGAACGGAGATACTTATCGAGGGCCAGGGGACATGATTTTCATTAAAAACACATTTTTAACATATTAATAATAATAATAGTTTTATTTATAAAGCGCCTTTCAACGTATCAAGGCGCTGAACATATTAAAACTGCAACATCAGATACAAATTAATAAAACATATAAATAAAATCATACGATAACAACATCAAATATTAAAATCAAAAAATAAAATATTCCACAGAATCATAGCACAATACAATTAACTTAATCTTCCAGGAAGGCCATTTGCCACAGATAAGTTTTTAAATTTTTCTTAAATACCTCCACGGAGGTGCACTCCCTAAACCGGTGTGGTAGAAAATTCCAAAGAGTGGGTGCAGCATAAGAAAATGGTCTGCTGCCGGAGGATTTTAAACTCACTCTTGGAATCTCTAACAACCCCTCGTCGGCTGAGTGGAGCGATCAGCTGGGGCAGTAAGACACCAGAAGTTCTTTCAGATAGGTCAGACCCAGATTGTGAAGGGCTTTGAAAGTCAATAAAATGACTTTAAAGGTGATCCGCCACCGTATAGGAAGCCAGTGCAGTTCGCGCAGCACTGGGGTAATTCGACAGGACCTCCTTGTCCCAGTCAAAACCCGGGCTGCAGCGTTCTGCACCAGCTGTAGGCGACAGATTTCAACCCCAGAAAGCCCAAAGTAAAGGGCGTTGCAGCAGTCTAAGCATGAGGACACAAAGGCGTGGACCAACGTTGGCAAAGAGTCAGACGGAACAAGGTGCCTAACCCTGGCAATATTCCTAAGATAGTAAAAGGAAGTCCTGACAACGGCCAACACTTGAGATTGTAGGGTCAGCCTGTCGTCTAGGACAATCCCAAGGCTACGCACCTGTTCAGAGGTCGGAAGTGACACGCCGCCAAGAAAAATTCCAGAGGGCGTGCCATCATGCGACCTCTCTATCTGACCACCCGGGTCCACCACCAAAACCTCTGTCTTCTCTGAGTTCAACTTTAACCAACTAGAATCCACCCAACCTTGGATTTCTTCCAGACAGTTATTAAATGCCGCGAGAGCTCCATCTTGGTCGGGTGCAAAAGACAGTTATAGCTGGGTATCATCTGCATAGCAGTGAAACCTCAGCCCATACCGTCTTATAATGTCTCTGAGGGGCAGCATGTACATTGCAAATAACATGGGTGATAGCACAGAACCCTGAGGCACCCCACACAACAAAGAAGTTGGTCCGGAGGAATAAACCCCTGACACAACTCTTTGTGATCTCCCAGCGAGGAATGAAGTGAACCATTGTAGAACAGTTCCCGACATTCCACAGATTAGCCTCAGGCATGCTAACAACACCAGGTGATCCACAGTGTCAAAAGCTGACGAGAGATCGAAGAGAACCAGAATGGAACGTCTCTTCTGATCCCTCGCCCTCAGAAGATCATTAAGCACCCGAACCAGCGCAGTCTCGGTGCTGTGTCTTTTAAGAAAACCAGATTGGAAGGATTCGTGGATTTTATGGATGGTTAAATGGTCCTCCAATTGGGCTGCCACTACCTTCTCAATAACCTTCCCGATAAAGGGAAGGTTAGAGATAGGTCTGTAGTTTGAGAAACAGTCTGGGTCCAAGGTAGCTTTCTTCAAGATAGGTGTCACCACCGCCTCTTTCAGGGAGCTAGGAAACTCACCTGACTCCAAGGAGCACTAGACTATTTGCACCAGGACTGAACTGATGATATCAGAACAACCCAAAATTAGGGAAGTCGGTCCAGGATCCAAACTACAGCTTGTGGGACGCACACTATGGATGATCCTCGTAATATCCACGAACTCAGGTTGACAAAAGGAACTCCAAGAGAATTGAGGTACTGTGAACTCACACTGTTCTATGACATCACCATTAGAGATTGCTGGACACAAGTCCGCCCTGATGTCGGCCACTTTAGTTGCAAAGTAACGAGCGAGCTCCTTGCACTCTAATTGCGAAAAAGCTTTTCGAACTTGCAGACAGGCTGGGTTGCACAGTCTGTCTACAGTCTGAAACAGCAGAGCTGGTCAATTCCGAGCAACTGCAATCTCCCTGGACAGGAATTCTGCCTTCTTATGGGTGATTGCAGATTGATAGAATAATGTTCCATCAGTCTAAGGCGGTCGGCATCAAGGGCGGACTTGCGCCAACAACGCTCTACCCTTCGCCCCTGTCTCCTCATCTCCCTCAGTGTCCCATCAAACCAAGGGGACCTGGGGTGAAGGGATAAGGGGTGCTCACGAACAGGAGCAATAAGATCCAGGGCCGCCGTAACGGCCGTATTATAGGCCAACACCAGTGCCTCTGGATTACTGTTTGCCTACACGGGGGATGATAGGTCAAGGACCGCCGCAAGGCCTTGTGAAGTAATATTCCGTAATGGGCGGTACCTGACCATCTCCACAGGGGAAGACCTTCTCAGGGAGGTGCAAAAATTGAACCTCTCGGTGTAGTGGTCAGACCAGGTGACTGCTTCCACCCCCATATCGGATGCATCAATCCCTAAGAGGAAGACTAAGTCCAGAGAGTGCCCAGATTTATATGTAGCAGTGGAAACTACCTGCGTAAGACCCAAAGAAGACATTAATTGGAGGAAGTGATTACCAAATTATGAGAGTGCATCGTCGACCCAGTCATTAAAGTCACCCAGAACCATCAATCTGGGTGACTCAAACGACATATCGACGAGGAAGTCTGCTACTTCCTGTAAGAAGCATTTCCCATCTCCGGGTGGACGGTAGATGAGAACAATTCGAACGCCTACACCTGCTACAACTATGCACTCAAAGGACTCAGCCTCACCTACTACTACATTTGTGAGGCCCATTCAAACAACATGAAGTCTTGCTATATTATAGACATTAGCAGTTTGATCCAGCTCTAGAACTGCCCTGGAGTGAAATGGTTAAAACCATTCCAAAATAGAATTTTGGCACGAGAGCAGCTCTATCTGTGTCATTTCAAACTTGAACTGTCAGATTCTTTACTCCGCCTCAGTGAACAGTCGCTCCGGAGATTTCTCCTTCTGCTCGGTTCATTTCTCGGTTTAAAAAGTGTTTTCTCGGTTGGATTTAACCGAGAATAGTTTTATTTTAACCGCAAAATTGTTCGGTTCAAGCTCTATCTGTGGTAACCGTAAATAAATGAAGATTTTGTCTCTGTGGAACTTGTAAGTTATCGGTTCGGTTTTGAACTGATCAGTGGGTTTAAAACTCATTTAAAACTAAAAGTTACTATTTTAGAGTGCGGTTCCCGGTTCTTATCGGTTCTAAAAAAAACGGATTTATTACGTTTTTTTCCAATATCCGTGACATGGTTAGGAACCGATAAGGGTGTCTTGCCTGGCACTGCCGTTAAAAGGGCAAGTTTTTGGTTAGGCTGGCATTATGTCTGAGAAACCCAAAAGAAAAACCGGGCCCACTGGGTTTCAACACTGTGATGTTTGTGGGGAAGTCTTTGCCAAGGCTGACCCACACACCACATGTGTTTATTGTCTGGGGTTTGACCACCTCCAGTCAGACTGCCAGATATGTAAGAATTTCCCTGCAGCCACCTGGAAAAAAGATTGGGCAGGCTCAGGGAACGAGAGGCCAAAAAGTCCGCTGACCCGGATGGCCAGCCCGGTTCGGTGCCAACCGAACCAGAGGGAGTGCCCTCTGACCAGGGCCAGACTTCCTCGGTCAAAAGAAAAGCTGGTTCTGAGGAACCAATTCCAGTAAAGAAAAGAAGAAAATCAGTAGGTCTGGAGTCCAAAATTCCTTCTCCAACTGCTGCAGAGATAGCAAAAGCCATACAAATTGTCCAGTCACTGTCTCAGGGTCCGTCCAACCACCACTATCTGGTAAAAGGTTGGTCTGTCTGGTCCCAGTGGTTCAGGATTATGATATTGAGGAATTTTATGAACCAGAGGAGGGGAGGAGGATTATGAACAGTATGAATGTGGCTGGGAAGGTCTGGGTGCCCTATTGAACCGGACATCTCCCCAGACAGACCTTTAGAATCTCCCCTATGCTGTCTGAGTCCCATCTCATTTTATGTTTTATAAAAAAGTTGCTGAATCCCTCCAGCTTCCTTTAGAAGAGGCTGTGGATGAGCAAGAGGAACCTGATTTTGTAGAAATGTTGGATATTCCAGAGTCTAGGAGATTGTCTATTCCTTTACATAAGTCTTTTAGGAAACAAACAATTAAAATTTTAAAAGCTCCTAATTCTGTGCATCCTGTAGATAAAAAGATGGACAGAAGGTATACATTGTCAGGCCCTGAAACAGAATTCCTTTCTCAGCAATGCAGTCATGTTAGTAGTTCAGGCTGCTGCCTGTGATAAAGCTAATATTCCCTTGGCTTTCATCCTCCTGACAAGGATTCCAGGAAGATTGATGCCATGGCAAAAAATAGTATATGGCAGCCTCTCTGGGACTCAGGCAAGCAAATTATATGGCTTATGTAGCTAGGTATCAGAAATCTAGATGGGATACTGTTATGGAATTGGCCAAGCAGGCCCATGGCCAGCTGGCTAATGAACTAGAACAGGTGGCTGCTGATGGCATTGAAGCCTCTAAGGTTCAGTTTCATGCTGCTGTGGATGTTAATGATGTTTCCTCTAGGGTCATGGCCACATCTGTAGCTTTTGTAGGTTGGCCTGCTCAGGTGTATTTAGTTTGTCACAGGATACCCAGACTAAGGCTATGGATTTTCCTGTGGTGGGAAATTCTCTGTTTGGAGAGCAGACAGAGAACTACATGAAGAAGATGGATGAATATAGGACTACTTACAAGAGTGCCCAGGCTAGGATGCAAGCCACCTCAAAGGCATGCCCCAGGGTAGGGGTAGGCCTTTCACAGGCCTTTCTACTAGACTCAGGCCTCCCTGCCTATGCTCAGAGGGGGCTCTTCAGAGGCAGGGGCAGGACGTAGGGTGGGTAGACCTGCTCCACCCCCAGCCTAAAGCTCCTGCGAAACAGGCACCTTGGATGGGTGCCCAGGGCCGATTCTCCTGTACTAGTGGGGGCAGGCTGGCTTACTTCAGTCAGAATTGGGCTTCTTTAACCTCAGACAAGTGGGTTCTGGAAGTAGTAAGCCAGGGTCTGGTTCTCAGCTTCAAAAAGTTTCCCAAGTTGAGAAGCAGACTTTTCTACCTGCAAGTGCTTCAGAGACCGCCGCTCTGGAAACAGAAGTCTCATCCCTGTTAGCTCTCAGAGCAGTAGAAGGTTCCTCCCTGCATCAGGGCAGGGTCTGTATTCCAGATACTTCCTTACCCCAAAAAGACAGGAGAATGGCGGCCCATTTTAGATCTCAGATATCTGAACAAGCATCTTTTGAAACCAAAGTTCAAATGGTAACTCTGGCAATGATTTTACTTTTCCCTAAGGCCAGGGGACTGACTAGCCTCCCTGGACCTCAAGGATGCCTATTTCCATGTCCTAATCAGAAGATCCCATCTAAGTACCTCCGAATCGAACTGCCCTCAGGTCATTACCAGTTCAGAGCAATGCCTCTTCGGCCTTACCTCTCTGCTCCAAGGGTATTCACAAGTGTCTAGCAGTGGCAGTGGCCCACTTAAGGAGGCAGAGGATTGCTGTTTTTCCTTATCTCAGACGACTGGCTCATTGTAGGCCAGTCCCCAGAACAGGTAAAATCTCACCTGCAGGTCAGCCAGCAGCTTCTCACCTCCCTGGGTTTTCTGCTAAACCTACCAAAGTGGTTCTGGAACCAGTCCAGGTACTCACCTTTACAGGGGCAGAATTGGACACAAAGCTAGCCAGGGCCTTTCTTCCCCCAGAAAGGGTAAGGAATTTAGTGGCTCTGGCCTCTTCCTTCACTCTGCAGGTCTCTCGACCAGCAAGACACTTTCTGCAGCTCCTGGGGCACATGGCTACATCCACAGCTGTTGTGCAGGGAGCCAGATTTCAGATGAGAGACATTCAGTTTCACTTGAGAACATTTTGTCTCAGAGAAGAGCCCCCTTCCAAGTTGGTCCCAGTGACTCGAACCTTGATCCTAGCTCTCCAGTGGTGGTAGGATCAGAGTAATTTAAGAGCGGGGTCCCTTCATTTCCCTTCTCACGACTTGACTCTCACTACAGATGCTTCCCTTCTGGGTTGGGGAGCCCACATGGGCGACCTTTCCACTCAGGGAGTTTGGTCCCCAGGAATCTCTGCTCCACATCAATTTGCTGGAACTCAGAGCTGTCTTTTAGCTCTTAAGCTTTTTCTGCATCTGTCCACGACAAGGGATACAAGTCAGAACAGACAACACCACAACAATGTGGTACATCAACAAACAGGGGGCACTCGGTATTCGGCCTTGTGCACCGAGGAATGAAGTTGTGGCCTCTGGCCTATTCCCTGAACACTTCCCTCATAGCAGTTCATCTTCCAGGGAAGGACAATGTCCTAGCGGATGCCCTCAGTAGGATTTCCCAGGGCCATCGTGGAATGGTCCTGGATCCTCAAGTGCTGGGATAGTTTTTGCCAGGTGGGGCATCCTCAGATAGATCTTTTGCAGCCCCAGACAATCACAAACTTCCTCTGTTCTGTTGCAGGCCTCCAGTGCTGGGCCAGTTCCCTGGATGCCCTTCTTCTGGATTGGGAGGAAGTCCTCTATGCTTTCCCTTTCATCTCCTATTCAAAGTACTAGTCAAAATCAGATCTCAGCCTTGCAGGGTGATTCTGATTGCCCTGGATTGGGCCAGGCAGCCCTGGTACCCACTCCTTCTGTCTCTGACAGTCCATCTTCCCTGTGCCTCCCAGGAATCACAATCTGTTGACTTGTGCCCAGGGAAGGGTTTGTATCTGGACCTCAATCCTCAACCTCAAGGCCTGGCTCTTGAGGAGTTAAGAGTTTGCTGATTTACACCTCTCAGGGTGTTCTTGAGATCCTAAAGGCTTCCAGAAAACCTTCCACTAGGGCTACTTATAGTTCTAAATGGAAAAGGTTTTCCATTTGGTGTGCTGGGAAAAATATTTCCCCAGAATCTGCTGAATTGCCCATTTTGTTAGATTACATGGTACATCTTAATTCCTTGGGTCTCAGACCAGCTACCCTGAGAGTTCATTTTGGCAGCTGTGTCTGCTTTGTGTCAGCAGGAAAGTCATCCCCTTTCCTCTCATCCTGTGTTTTCCAAGTTTTAAGGGATTACTCCATACTAATCCTCCTTTTGGGAACCGCCCCTGCTTGGGACCTTAATGTTTGTATTGCCCAGTTAATGCAACCCCTTTGAACTCTGTCTTCTGCAGAGCTTAAGTACCTAACTTGGAAAACTGTTTTTCTAGTGGCTATCACTTCTGCCAGACACATAAGTGAATTGCAAGCCTTGTCAGTGGAGACTGACTTTTATTTCTTTCCACAGGGATAAGGTAGTCCTTAGGACTAATAGGAAGTTTTGCCTAAGGTGGTTTCAGATTTCCATCTTAATCAATCTATCTCCTTCCAGTATTTT
This sequence comes from Neoceratodus forsteri, assembly GCA_016271365.2. Taxonomy (NCBI): domain Eukaryota; kingdom Metazoa; phylum Chordata; order Ceratodontiformes; family Ceratodontidae; genus Neoceratodus; species Neoceratodus forsteri. Next base: position 1,607,789,167 of record CM028130.1, read on the forward strand.
TCACTGATCACTCCTCTTCGGGTGAGAGGAGATTGACAGCCTGGATGTTAAGAGAGCTCTTAGTTATTATATAGAGCGCACAAAGGTCACAGGTTCGAATCCCTCCAACTTTTCCTTACCTATGGTGAAGTTGGGAAAGGCAAACCTGCCACTAAGAGATCAGTAGCCAGGTGAATTGTCTCTGTATCCACTTTGTTATCAGAAAGGGCAGAGCCCCCCGGTTTGAGGGCTCATTCTACCAGGGTACAGCTGCCTCTAGCTGCTGCCAGAGATATCCCTTATTAGAGATTTGCCAGGCTGCTACTTGAAAACGGTACACTTTTACCAAGCATTACTCCCTGGATGTCCAGGCCAGGAGAGATGCCTCGGTTTGGCACAGCTGTTCTTCAGAGCCTATTCCCTAAGTAGGTTCTGCCCTCCTCCATGGAGGTACTGCTGTGTATTCTGTTAATGTTATAATATAGCAAGACTTCATGTTGTTTGAAGAAAAAATTACTCACCTTAGTAATGTTGTTTCTTCTAATGGAGTCTTGCTATATTATAGACCTCCCCAACCTGCCCCTCTCAGAACCTCTACTTGGTGGGGTGCGGGCAACTTAGTGTGGGCACTACTTATGTCCTGTTAGCATTTTGTCCCCTTTGGGACTTTGAGGGTGTGTATGTGTACGCGTGTGTGTGTTTTATTATACTTATGTTCCATTTTCATATTATTAGAATGGTGTTAGTATTTCTGGTCCCTGACTTGAGTCTTGGGTGTTGGGACCATCAATGGTTGTTATTATTTAGGTAGCCATTTGGCTAATGTAGGTTACAGCTTTCACACAGACCTTAGTGAGTTTGGCTCAAAGATCTGACAGTTCAAGTTTGAAATGACACAGATAGAGCTGCTCTCGTGCCAAAATTCTATTTTGGAATGGTTTTAACCATTTCACTCCGGGGCAGTTCTAGAGCTGGATCAAACTGCTAATGTCTATAATATAGCAAGACTCCATTAGAAGAAACAACATTACTAAGGTGAGTAATTTTTTCATTCAGTCTTAAAACAGACTGCAACCCCTCCTCTCATGCGATCCAATCTCGGGCGGTGTATCAACAAAGGGATGTACTAAGTTTAAGACAAACATGCAAGTAAGTGTATGACTGAGACCTAAATACAGGTGTTGTACTCTCTCTAAGGTGCAGTGGCTGTGAACAAGACTGTTTTGAAAATTGTTAGAAAAACAAGATGACTGCCATTTCGAACAGTATTTGTCTGAGAATCTTAACCGTTCAAACTGTATTTTACAGTTCAAACTGTTTTCATTTATCTGCCTGTCCTGCGGCTATCACAAAAATTGTTATAATTCAAAAATGGTAAATTTTTTTTTCACCAAACCATCCAAAGGCACACCCTTGGCACACACCCCATCATACATGAAAATGACAGAGGAATTTTTCATTCTATGTGGGCAGTAGATGACAGCAAAAAGTCCCATGTTAACCAAGGGGGGGGAGAAACACTTTTACTGTTTTTCACCACTTTATATCTCAAACACCACACAAGATGCCATCACAAAATTTACCAGATCTTGTGACACTGACAAAATGACAGTGCATGCCAAATTTTTCATTAAAAAAAATCCCAAAGTTATTAAGGTGCAAAAATTGGGATTTAACACTGAAGTGCTGTACCAACCCTAACTATGGGGCGCCACCGCACCCCTACAATAAAATGAGGGGTAACTCTTTAGGTGTTTTTTGATACCCTAAAAACTCTCCTCCTTTCCCTGCTAGGGATATTCCTTGGGCATATCCCTGTTGCTGCCTTGGAATTTCTCATCCTGTCCATGCCGCTGACCATCTGTTATGTAGCAGTGCTTGCCTCTTGGATACGATCCGGTTGTTAACCTTACTGTATTGCAGGGAGAGGCAGTGGAATTTTTTGTGTGCTTTATTTCCTAACCTGTTTTGCTGGTTGCTTTTAGCTATGGAAACTCTTGCTTTTACTTCCTCCTTTTCAAGTTATTTTTTTCCCTTCTTCATTTGTATGGAGTGACAAGAAGATAGTATTTCTGTTCCCGAACTCTGTCTTATCGTAGCAGCTATCTGTTCCTCTGGAGCACTTGAGGTTCATACCCTGCTAAATTCTTAGTCCATGTGGGAACACAGCAACTTTAAGATGGTATTTTACCATTTTAATTACATGGAGGTCCCCCTAGGTGTCAGTGTACTAGCCAGAGCTATGTACCAAGGCTACTGCCCATTTATCACCAGTTCCTTGTCCAGGTGACGGAGACAGGCTCTGGCTCTGATACCCACTACCCTTGTGCCATCCTTATGCTAGTTCTCCTAAGTTGGTAGTCTGGTTTTATTTTGTTTTTATATCCTTTTTCCTTTTTCTATCCCTCTGAGCTAGGAGTCTGTAGCTCTCTCTACAGCTTTCTCTGTCTCTTTAATATTCTACTTGTTTCCTTCTCCTGGCAAACAGAACTGATGTGGAGGGGGAGGTGGCGGCAGTTACAGGCTAGCTCACCTTCGTGATGTCATTATGTCAGCCTAGTGAGTGCGTTGGCACCAACATTGGTACCCTCCCAGAGTTGGAAAAGATTTTGCTTCCGCTGGGTTCTAACGCCTTCGGCTAAGACCCATTAGTATGACTGAATGGTGAAGATATTCTGGAAGATCAAGAATTACAGTGATTAGGAGCCGGCCCAGTGGTGTAAAGGGCTGAGGAGCCGTGGACGCCTTACCTCGTCCCATGCCTGCGAGCCAGGTTCAGGAACGAATGCAGGCTGCTTGGGGGTCGGCCTGGAAAAGGAGGATTGAGCATCTGTAGGACTGATTTCCTCCCCTGAGGAGGGGGATTGTGAGCCTCGCTGCCTGACTGCCATCTGGACGAATCCAGATGGCGGTGTGTGCAAGCCACAGTGGGGGAAGGCGCATGTTCAGAGCACCCGGGGTGTCTCTGTGGAGGCAGAGCTTGCAAAACATGCTCATTGCATGTCTGTGATGCCCAAAAGGAGAAAATAGGAGGAAACAATATGGAGGACAGGCTTCATACAGCCCTGCCCATCATGCTGGTGGCCTGCTTGGCCTCTCCAGTTGGGGGACAAATCTGGATTGTGTGTTCCAGGTAGGAGAGGGCAACTCTCCCTTGCTGGCCCCACCGTGGGGGGAGGGGGGCAATCCGCGGGGGATAGGGTCTCACAATACCGGAGGAGACTTGAGACAGCAGCAGCTGACTGGGAGAGGGTTGAGCAGCCGCCCATACCTGCCATGGCAGATAAAAACCTATATAAAAAAAAGAATTACCGTGATTACATAGTTTTCATTTTTTTCCAGTAGTCCATGCGGTTCATTACTATTTTGTCACATTATGCCATCTCAGTTACAACAGGGTACCAATTCTGGGCTTGGTAGTCAGGTTTTGTTTTGTAGTTTACTTATATTTCTGTAACCTTTCCCTGTCCCTTTGGGCTAGGAAATGTTTTAGTCCTCTCTCTCCTTTCTCACTTTGTTTCTGTCCTAGAGGACAGAACTGAGGTGAGCGAGGGAGCCGGCAGTGGTTACTGGCTGGTGCGCAACGCCACGTGGGAATATGCAGGCCCCATGCTCAGTAGCTGTGCCCTTCCTCCTTCCCAGCCAAGAATTTACTCCCCTGGGGTTCTGATGTCTCTGGCCCCAAACCCGTAAGTGGTAATCGGTGATTACTGAGTGTTCTGTGTATAACTTGCTCACAGGACGATGCAGTCACACGTTGTACACTGTGCCTACGATTTGTTTGTTTTGTACCAAATCGCCTCATGTCCGATATAGAAACCTTGTATTCACTGTTCTCAGATGGACCTGTGCATCAAACCTGTGTATTGTGCTTACTATTGTTGCTTGTATCAAATCTGTTTCATGTGTATTACTGTTACCTTGTACCCCACTGTCACCCTGCACCATGTGTTATGGCCCGGGTCGTGCCTGAAAACGGTCCCTGGGATCAGTGCACTCGCCTGGTTATCAAAGTCATAAATAAAAAATAAATAAATAAATGAAGATATTCTGAAAGATCAACAATTATGGGAAATATGTAAGTTTTCATTTGTTATGCAGAAGGAAAAGCTAAAGACTGAATATATGAAACTAAAGCTGAAATGTGTCTTAAAATGATATTTTTTCCAAATTTTCCTGAGAAGTGAGCGACTAAAAAAGTTAATTGCAGTATGGCAATCATTTTTCTCCTGTTTTTGTTTTGTAAACAGACATGTGTTCAAGCCCATGGTCAGTCAAGGCTTTCATCAGTGGCAGGCGCAGTTGGCAGTGTATATGATCTCTGCAGCTTTCTATGAGGTATAGTAGGTCCAAGCAGGGTAAGGGAGCTCTCAGGAAATGCAATCATGTGAGGGGGGAGAAAGGGATTCAAGCAGATGGATGACTGGATTACTATAAACTAGTGCCACTGACACTTGTAGTAACACTAGTATTTATACAATGGCATATGAAAACCCTGTAACCTCATTGGTTAAAACACATCACATGACCGTGGTATATCCTGCAATAACCCACTCCCTGTCGTACCTTATTGCTTATTATACAGTGACAAGAAAAAATCCTGGACTCTGATTGGTCAGTCTTGGGCTGGACCCGTGATGTAAACCAGTACAACATCACGGTTCTAGTCTCAGGCTCGCTATGAACCTGCTGATGGGCTTTTGGATGATGAGCTGGATGAGCTTATGGCAGGTGACCTCTTTTTTTGCATCTTCTCTTAACATAGAAACATAGACTTTGACGGCAGATAAGGACTGCTAGGCCCATCTAGTCTCCCCATTTCCCTACCTACAGGATAGGCCGCAGATCCTATTTAACCAACAGCCTATATCTTCCTGCCCCCCACAAGAATTGCCTTATGTCTGTCCCATGCATTCTTGAATTCTCCCACAGTTTTAGACCCCACAACTTCCTCAGGAAGGCTGTTCCATGCATCCACTACCCTCTCTGTGAAATAATACTTCCTCACATTGCCCCTGAACCGCCGTTAAGAAACAAAAATATTTTTCTACACTAATAAAAACATTCTTTAAAATTATTTTTTTACTTTATATACAGTATAACAACGAGCCATTGTATAATAGCAATAATGCCACCAGGGTGTGTGTCATTTGGGATAACGTCACGCCTCAGTTGTTGGATGCACTCGGCCTGCGGCCTCATGCCCAACCACTTGAGGCGTGACGTTATCCCAGCACGACACACACTCTGTCGGGCATTATTGCTTAATTTCCTCACTCCCCTTTTCTAGCTCTTGACTGCGGGGATCATGTCCAGCAAAGGCAAAACCTAAACTTTCATTTACTCAGATTTTTAAATTAGCTCTCTGTCAGAAGAATGACCTGCAAAGATGTTTTAAACCATTTGTCAATCGTGTTAATAGGAGTTATGGTCAGGGGCATGTTGCTTTATGCCACCAGGCTGCCATGGCAGATCACAGCAATGTGCGGCATGGTGCAAATAAGGTCCTGTTCACACACTACAGCACAGTGATTTAAAATGTTTTTTAATACGGATTAATTACCATGCTGCAGCATCCGTGTTGTTCTGTGCGCACTGTCAGTAGCATGTTGTAAACCGTTATTAAAAACGGTTTACAACATCTGCACTGTTGCCTCGGGACCAGATTAACTGGCAACCGGTTCCCAGTCGGGGACGTCCAGCTTCATGAAAGGGAACTGTGCCAGACCATCTGCACTGCAGGTTAGTCCGATTTAACTCCCGAAATGTTTTTAAAACCGTGTTTGTCTGGGTCTTATCAGGGTTTAAATGCAGTTTTAAAAGACAGACTAACAAGCGTGTGTAGTGCGATTGCAAACCGTGCTAGAGTACTTTAAAATGGTTTAAGCTCATTAAACCATTTTAAATACTCTAGTATGAATAGGTTTCAAGAGAACAAAAGCACCTTGGTTTTGGTTCTTTTTTTTTTTTTTTTTTTTTTGCTCCTCCCCTGGCCCCCTGGCTGGCCACCTTGGGCCACCTGGGCCCCACAGCCACCCTCCTCCATCAGGCACCATCCTGCTGCCCCTACAACTGCCTACTGATCCCCCAGATTACCCGACCTAACTTTTTGTCGGATTGGTCCCCCCCCCCACCTCGAGGGAGAAGTGCCCAGAGGCAGAACTACCTAGCCCTGGGATTAGCGGTGGGGTGATCAGCATGGGGCTATCCCGGGCTTCATGGCGTGCCGGGGGGACCGATGGCCATCATCCAGTCAGCCTGGGGCATTTTCCCTTTTTCTCGCCTGCCCACTCAACTCTGATTGGGCCTGTGGGAGTAGCGACCTACGGCGGGGACGTGCGGGGTGTGTGTGTTGAGGCTACACATCCCCCTAGCCGATCTCCAATCCACCTGCATGTCCCAAGGCCCTGACCACCCCCCTCCCCAGGAGGGAAGTGTCCAGTGGACACTGTGGAACCCCTCCCTGCCAGTCTCCGCTCCTGGCACCTGGGCTCAGGGCATGAACCCGGGTCAACAGCTTTTGTTCTTTTAATTGCTTGCTGCGTCACCTGTGACACGATCCACCAATCAGCCACGCAGCGCAAAAAGCAGCATACCACTGGTCACAACTGTAAATGTCCCCATCTAAAACTCTGCAGTCACTTGGTTGTGGGTATTGCTAAGAAGCTTAGTCTCTCTCTTTCCCTCTCTCTTTATCTCTCTCAGTCTGTCGCTCCTGTTAACTTCTACCATAAGGCAATTGAGCTAATCCTCACAGCGACAGTGCAGCGGAAAATTTTTTTTTCAAGAAATCTTCTCCACTGATTCCCACTTATGGATCTGGGTTAGAGTGCAGCACTGTGTGTGTGTGTGTGTGTGTGTGGCCGTGTGGCCGGGGGTGGGGTGCAGATGCCATGCCCAGTAGCTATAGCCATTGCAGGCCCACTGGCAAAAGCTTTGGTCCCGTAGGGTCCTAGTCCCTCTGGTCCAGACCCATAAATGGTAATCAATGGAGAGGATATTCTGGAAGTTCAACAGTTACCATTAGTACGTAACTTTAATTTTCCTGCAACAGTTAATATAGAGAATAATGTATGGGCAACCATACACAACAAGGCTGTGTTTCCATCAAGAGGTTGAGATGACAGCATATGAAGCTCGAGCGGCCCATGCTGTCATCTGAGCCCTGAGATGGAAACACATGCAGAGTTGTGTGTGGTTGACCATATTTTATTTTTTATAGTATATGTTTTTTTACATTAGAGTGACAGACCCCGACTGAAGTGAAAACAAAAAATCTTGCCATTTCTTTGTTCTACTCACATATCAAAATCAGATATCTTATGTGTGTCAGTCTTCACCATTCATCACCTTTGGGTACTTGGCAGGAGGTCATGACCCCGCGGCAGCTCTTTTTTATTTATTTATTTTTTTGGATGGGTGGAGTCAGCACCATCAGCGCCGCCCGAGGCCGGCCTTTCGTGGCTTTTCGCCAGGTTAGCTGTTAGCTATTATTGACTCTGCCCACTCCGCCAGATCTTCATCTCCGCTGTCGGCAGTCCGCCGGTGAAGCTTGCAGCGAAGAGTTTGAGGCCTACCTCTCACGCAGTTAAGTTTGCTTTTCGACTCTGTGTCGCAGTCCGTCAGCTCCCTATCTCCTGCCAGTTCTGTTAGCCTACTCGATGTCCACCTGGTAAGATTGTTCCATTATTTTATTTTGTTTTTGCAACGTCGAGTCTAGTTTGGTGTTTCTTTCTCATAGGTCATGTCTAGGTCGGAGGGCAAGAAGACTTCCAAGACGGGATGGCCTTCCATGTGACAGTGCCCTTGCGGCCGTAAGTACTCTGTCACCGACCAGCACGACCGTTGCCTCGCGTGTCTTGGCCCGCTTCACGACATGGATTTGTGCGATGCCTGTTTCTCCATGGACCGCCGGGTCATCGAGCAACACGCGTGGAAAGTGGGGCGAGCCTTGCCGACTTTCCGGGGGTCGGTGTGCACTCGTCAGGCCATGCCATGTTCTCTCGGCCTTTCCTCCAGCTCCCCTGCCAGTTCCGTATGGACAGAGGAGGAGGGGGCCTCTGCCTCTTCTAGCCTAGCCATGGCAGAGGCCTCCCACGGTGCAGGAGGCCCAGTCTGTCCCCCCCTCGGGGGACAGACAGGAAGCATCGCCTTGGCAATCCCCCTGGATCGGCGCCGTCCTTGATGCTGTCCGCCAGTGCCGTCTTGGTCCTCGGTGCTGTGGGCCCTGATGGGCTCCATCGTCAGTGCCATTGCTGCTGTCGGTGCCGTTCGTGAGGCCAATGCACATGGCGCCGTGGGGATTTCGGACCTCAGCACCGAGAGTGCTGTCGGGCCATCTCTGTCCTTGGTGCCATTCTTGGCGCCGTGGGGCGGGGCAGTGCCATGGTAGTCTCCGGCCACGGCGCCGAGAGCACAGTCAGATCCATTGTCAGTGCCATTGCTGGTCTCGACGCCGCTTGCGGCGCTGTGGGTCGGGACGGTGCCGTGACAGGCTCCAGTTTCGAGGCTGCTGCCCTTGTTGGGGCCATGTCCTCTTCTGGCACCGTTCACAGTGTGGAGGGAGGCACTGACGTTAAATCTGGTGCAGTCTCTGGTTTTGGTGCCCTGTTGAGTAGGGATGGCAGCGGGCGTCCGCACACTGTCTGGCACAGGACTTCGATCTTCACCTCTTCGGAGGAGGAGTCAGACTCTGGGTCGGACACGCAGACTGGCTCCTTGGAGTTGGCTGCTGGCGTGGACACCCTGGTAGTGTCCTCGACAGGTCGGAGTCAGCCCCCCCCGAGGAGTGGACATTGACTACCGGGTCCAGGGTCAGGGGTTCTGACCAGCAGGCAGTGGTGCAGGCCACCATTGCCCTGCAATTTGACCTCTGAGGGTTCTCTGACCCCTCAGTGGTGGTACCCCTTCAAGTGATGTGCCTGGATCGCCCAACTTTGGGGCCGATCAGAGCACCCACAGGAGGGGAGGATGCTGCTCCCTGGATAGCCCCTTCGGGGGCCAACCAGGGCTGTCAGCTGCCTAGGCAGGCTCTCTCGAGAAGGAGGGCGCTCTCGGATTCCAAGGGGTCGAGGGGCATGGGGTCTATGCAGCAGCCTTTTTCCGGAGCCCACCTGGGCTCTGGAAGAAGCAGCAATGTGGATCTTCACCCTTCCTTTTTGGTTTCCTTGAGAGGGCCCCATTCTTTGGAGGTAGGGGACCGTCCTTTTGGACCTACATGGCCACGGTCACCTCACAGGGGGGATTCTTCAGGGTGCAGCGTAGGCAGTTCCAGTTTGGTTGATCAGCTGTCGGCTGTGGAGTTTTCTGGAGCATCTTCCTTCCCTAGGGCTCCTGGTGCGCTCCCTAGCCCAGGCAGAGGTCATCCGATTCCCAATCTTTCTGGACATAAAGTCTCCACCACTCATTCACACTAATGGGATCTATGCTGGAGGCGCTAGGACCCAGCGGGAGCAAACTCTTTTGCAGGAGGGCTGGCACCAGAGATGGAGCGGCGCCGCGAGCCTCTGCTTGTGCGGCAATGACTTTCTCGGCGTCAACCCTCCAACCGCTTCAGTTCCTTTTTTCCCGCTGTCGAGTGTGCTTCAGTGATGACGTCACTCGCAGGGAGTCAAACTTCAAACTAGCAGCATAGTTTTCAGTTTATTATTATGTAGTATTTTTTGAATAAAGTTCCGCTTACGATAATTTATTCTTATCAAAGAAAGAAGTCTCAGCCTACATTGATGGAGTCGACCATGAGTGGGTCAGGTGACAGTAGGGAGACTTCGTATGAAAGCTGTTCAGTCAGCCGGGCTAGGTCCAGTCCGCCGCCTTCTCCGGGGGGTCTGACAACAGACGGTCCAGTGCCCGTGGGGATGGGCGGTCCTCCCGGAAGCATAAAAGTAAACGGTCGCATTCTCGCACCATTCGCCTCGAGCTGTTCTTCGCCCCGTGAGGTCAAAAAGAGAAGGCATCACCGAGGTCGCCTTCTGGTATGTTCAAGACGACGGTCGGGTCATTGGGGTTAGTTGCTGGTCTCCCTGCTCAGAGTCGCCGGTTTCTGGTTCTGGTCACCGACCTCTTTGACATCAGAGCCCTACCCCGCCTTCTGGTAGGGCTTTCGATGAGCAGTTTCATCAGTGGTATGATCTGATGGAACAATGGGCTCGGAGGCTGGTCAGCTGCCTGGCCCGGTCAGACCGGGGCCCTCGGGCTCTTCGGGTGATCAGGCAGGGGCGATTGGGCCTCCCTAGTTGCACGGCACCCTCTTCGGTGCCGTCGACTCCACGCTCAGGTGTTTCCCCCCTCACATAGCTGCGGCGCAGGGGGCCACATCGATGCCTCTATCTCCTGATATTCTTCCTTCTTTTCCCTCAAATCCTAATTTTCGGGGCCCTGGGTTAGTTTTGGTGCTGTCTGCGTTGGTGGGTCACTCAGCGCCGTTTTCGGCGCCGATGCGCCTGCCGGCGCCATGCTGCTTTTCAAACAACTTGAAGTCTTGCTGTATTCTGACAAGTGCAGTTAGCCCCAGCCTTTAAACTGCCCCAGAGAACAAAGGATTAACATTTCTATGCAGAGCGTAGAATGCTGAGCTCGAGCTCGGTTGATGTCTCTGTCTGTTTCCCTTTGAAAGCTAGCCATCAGATTCTTTACTCCGCCTCACTGAACAGTTGCTCCGGAGATTTCTTCTGCAGCTCGGTTCGAAAGTCAGTTGAAGTGTCGTTTATCTTCCTGGACATAAGTCTCCACCACTCATTCACACTATTGGGATCTGCACTGGAGGCACTAGGACCCATCGAGAGCAAACTTTTTGCTGGAGGGGCGGCGCCAGAGATGGCGCCGCGAGGAATGGCACCGCAAGCCCTAGCTCGTGCGGTAATGACTATCTCGGCGTCGACCCTCCAACCGCCTCAGTTCCTTTTTTCCCACCGTCAAGTGCACTTCAGTGATGACGTCACTCACCTGTCGGGAGTCAAACTTCAAACTAGCAGCATAGTTTTCAGTTTTTATTTTTTTGTAATAATATCTCGATTCAGTATCACTTAAATTTATTCTTATTTTTAAAATAAATACAAATAAAGAAGTCTCAGCCTACCTTGACGGAGTCGACCATGAGCAGGTCAGGTGATGGTAGGGAGACTTCGTATGAAAGCTGTTCAGTCAGTCGGGCTGGGTTCGGTCCGCCGCCTTCTCTGGAGGGAGGGTCTGACAATGGTCAGTCCAATGCCCGGGGGATGGGCGGTCCCCCCGGAAGCATAAAAATAAACGGTCGCACTCTCGGCACCGTTCAGCCTCGAACTCTTCTTCGGCCCACAGGTCTAAAAAGCAAAGGCATCACTCGAGGTCGCCCTGTGATATGTCTGCACGTACATGCTCGGTTATCGGGGCTAGTTGCAGATCTCCTCCTTTGGAGTCGCCAACCTCTGCTTCTGGTAGCCGACAGCTTCGACATCGGAGCCCTACCCCGCCCGCAGGTAGGTCTTCAGATGAGCAGTTTCATCAGTGGGCCGCTCTTATGGAGCAGTGGGCTCGGAGGTTGGTTCGGCTACCTGGCTCGGTCACTCGTGGGCCTTCTGGCTCTCTGGGGGACCGGGTAGGGCGGTTGGACCTTCCTGGTCACGCGGCACCTTCCTTCGTGCCGTCGACTCCACGCTTAGGTGTCCCCCCCCCCCCACATGGCTGCGGTGCAGGGGGCCTCACCGATGCCCTTATCTCCGGCTCTTCTTCCTTCAAAACCTGTTTTTCAGAGTCCGGGAGTGTTTTCTGCACCCTTGGCGTCTTGTGGCCTCTCGGCATTGCCCTCGGCGTCGGGCTGCGCTCGGCGCCGTCTTGGCATCATCGGCCTACCGACACCGTCACGGTTTCTCGGCGCCGTTCTCGGTGCATGAGCCTCGTGGCGTCGTTCCTTGCGCCGCGGCTCTCGGGGACTCCTCTTTTCACTTGTTTCCTTCTTCCTCTTCTGAATTTCATTCCTTTCCTGTCCATACAGTCCCTCCTGACTGTCAGGAGATGACGTTGAGCCTGACCCAGACCTTCGGTTGGGTGATGAAGTGGATGGCAGGATCTATTACTGCTACAGAGCCTGTGGTGAGGACCTATCCTTTAAGTCTCTGTTGAAAAATCTGAGTTCCACGCTTTCTCTCCAGACTACAGACATCGATCCTGGGAAATTGTTGAGACTCCAATATCTTCATGCCTCGGAGATCCCTACGGATTTGACTCCTCTGATTCAGCTTTCCTTCGAGATGCTGTCTCAAATGGTATGCAATAATCCTGCTCTTACCCCTTCGGTGGCTAAATCCATTGATAGAAAATATTCATCCCCCAAGGATCATCCCATTTTGGCATCTCAAGCCTTTGCGGATCCTATTGTAGTCCTGGCAGAGAATGATAAGGTCGTTCTTCCTCAAGCTACTACGGCTCGACCTATTAACAAGGAATCTCGTAAGATAGACACCTTAGGTAAGAGAGTCTTTGCTGCTTCTACCATAAGTATGCGTATTGCCAGTTACCAAGGCTATTTTTCTCAGTATGAGTATATCCTGTGGCATTCTATTAAACAGATGGTTGAAGCCCTACCGGGAGTCGGATTCAAAGTCAGAGCTTCTTCAAACCATTACCAGAGGTATTGAATCCAATAACCAGCAGGTTAAGGCAGCCATGGATGCTTTTGACACTGCTTCCCATTCAGCGGCTGCTGGTATTTGCACCCGGCGTCATTCCTGGCTGCGCACTTCGGGCTTTACGAATGACGCGCAGCAGCAGGTGATGGCATTGCCCTTTGACGGTGCATATCTTTTTGGTCCTCAGGTAGAGCAAGCTCTAGAAGCTACTCAAAAGACTAGGTCAGCCATTAAGTTGGCTCGGCCCCCTCCTGCCCCCTCTCGAGGGCATGCCAGTAAACGGCAGTTTCATAATCGCCAGTCCTTTCGAGGCAGAGGCAGAGGAAGTTTCCATAAGAACCAGCCTGCCCAACCTCAAAAGAAGGCGCAACAGAAAGCGCAAGGGCCCAAAGCGCCCAGCGCTACCTTATGAATTGCTGGCCCAAGTTCCATCTCAGCTGCCCGAGGTGGACTTTTCCTCTCCGGTGGGAGGTCGTCTGATGCACTTCTACAACCAGTGGAAGTCCATAACCTCAGACAAATGGGTCCTTCGGATAATTCGCGAGGGGTATTCACTCAATCTTGTGGAGACTCCTCCGGATCGTCCCCCCAAACGGCAACCCAGGCTGTCAACCCTTCAGTCAGACCTTCTTGCCACCGAGATTTAGGGAATTCTGAACAACAGGGCAGTAGAAGTGGTGACACGGCACCAACGAAATACGGGGTTCTACTCCCATTACTTTCTGGTTCCAAAGAAGTCCGGCGGAATGCGCCCCATTCTAGATCTCAGAAAGCTAAACAAATTTCTCTTCAGGGAGAAATTTAAAATGATTTCTCTGGGAACCCTGTTACCTCTGCTCCACCAACACGACTGGTTAACCTCCCTAGATATGCAGGACGCTTACCAGCACATTCCTGTTCACCCGAGGCATCACAAATTGCTGAGGTTTGTGGCTCTGGGACAGCACTATCAGTTCAGAGTCCTGCCCTTTGGGCTATCCTCGGCACCGCAAGTTTTTACAAAATGTTGTGCAGTTCTCGCAGCGCACCTCAGAAAGGTCGGAATTCACGTTTTTCCTTATCTGGATGATTGGCTTCTAGCAAGCCCTTCCAGGCAAGGGACTCTGGACGCTGTGGAGACGGCCTCACGCTTCCTTACGTCCATGGGAGTTCTGCTCAACCTCAAGAAATCGCAACTGCAGCCTTCCCAGAGGCTCCTTTTCATAGGGACTTTTCTGGACACCTCTTGTGCGAAGGCTTTTCTTCCAGAAGACAGGAGGAACGATATCCTTCAGATGGCCCGTCACATCGGGGAAAACAGCTGAGTCACGGCTCTCTCGATGCAACGGATGCTAGGCCTCATGGCATCCTCAGTGTTCACTGTACCCTAGCACGCCTGCACATGAGAACCACCCAGTGGATGCTCAGTACTCAGTGGTCCCCAACCACTCACCTGCAGTCCTATCTCATCAAGGTGACAGAACCTTTAAGGAGGTCACTCACCTGGTGGTCTCAAGAGAGCAATCTCCTGGAGGGGTATCCCTTTGCTCCTCTGGACCATCAGATCTCCATTACCACGGACGCATCTCTAATGGGGTGGGGAGCTCACTGTCAGGCTCTCCACACTCAAGGTGCATGGACTCAAGTCGAGTCCCAGCTCCACATAAACGTCCTAGAAATGAGAGCTGTCCTTTATGCGGTCCGAGCTTTGAAGGACATTCTGTGTCACAAGAACATTCTCCTTCAAATGGACAACAAAGCTGTGATGTATTACATCAACAAGCAGGGTGGGGCTCACTCTTACCCCTTATGCAGGGAAGCAATGAGGGTATGGGAATGGTGCTTGGAGCACGAGGCTCTAATTCAAGCGGTCTACCTGCCAGGTGTTCAGAACGATCTGGCAGACCGTCTCAGCAGAACAGAGACAGACCCTCACGAGTGGTCTCTTGACTCAACCATAGTTCAGTCACTATTCGAAGAGTGGGGAACTCCAGACCTGGACCTTTTTGCATCCCCACTCAACGCAAAACTGCCTATTTTCTGCTCCAGAAATCCAGGGCCTGGCATTTTCTGTCAGGATGCATTCAGACTGCAGTGGACAAAACGCTTTCTTTCCACCTTTCCGCCTCTTCCTCTAATTCAGAGGGTACTCCTCAGGTTCGAATCCCAGGGGGGATAAAATGATTCTCATTGCTCCCTTTTGGCCTCGGCAGCTGTGGTTTCCACTGCTCAACAATATGTTGGCAGTTCCCCCGAGACCACTTCCCCTGCAGATGAACCTTTTGACTCGGACCGGTGGTCCATCCCAACCTGAGATCACTTCACCTTCACGCTTGGCTCCTGAAGAGGTCGAAGTAAACTGGTTCAATGTCTCTCGAAGAGTTTCAGATATTCTTCTGGCTACACGGAAGCCAGCCACTCGGAAAACTTGCACAGCCAAGTGGAAGCGTTTTTCGCTCTGGTGTGCAAAGTCCTCTTTGAATCCCTTTTCCTGTCCACCAGATAAGGTTTTGGAGTACCTTTTGGACCTCTTAAATTCGGGTCTGCAGTACTCTACAGTCAAAGTTCATCTTAGTGCCATTTCAGCGTATCATGAGCCCGTTATTTCCTTAACTCTAGCTCAGTTACCTATGGTTAAGAGGTTTCTTAAGGGGATTCTGCATACCAGACCTCCTACAAGATGTCCAGTCGCAGCCTGGGACATTAATCTTGTGCTAGACATGCTCACTTGGAAACCTTTCGAACCTCTGGCTACCTGTGAGCTAAAATTTCTCACTTGGAAGACTGCCTTCCTAGTGGCCATTACCTCAGCCCGCAGGGTCTCTGAGATACATGCCCTAGTCACAGACCCTCCGTATACTGTGTTCCATAAGGACAAAGTAGATCTTATCTGTGTCAATCTTCACCATTCATCACAGATGGGTACTGGCGGAGATCAGGAGCCCGCGGAGCCTTTTTTTTTTTTTTTTAAAGGATAGGCGTGAGCCGACGCGCAGTCATGGCGACATCCTCGAGGCCAACGTACTACGTAGCGCTCGAGGATTAGCCATTAAGCTGTGTCGACTCCGCCTGCCTACCAGTTCTTCGTCTCCTGCCATCGAGGTCACCTCGTGGGAAGCCTGTGGAGAAGATTTTCAGTAATCTTAGGCCTTAGCCTTTTGTCGTCGACAGTCCGTTGTTTCCTGCTAGTTCTAGTCTGCCATACTCAACGTCGCTGGTAAGATCTTTCCATTTATTTTACAGTTTAGCGACGTTGAGTCTGTTTTTGGTGGGGTTTTTTCCCGTTAGGTAATGTCGCGGTCGGAGGGCAAAAAGTCGTCTAAGGCGGGGCGGCCCCTCATGCGTCGGTGCCCGTGCGGCCGCAAGTATTCCGTTACCGACCAGCATGACCGGTGTCTCGTGTCTTGGCCGCTTCCGACATGGATTGCGTGCGATGCCTGCTTCTCCATGGACCGCGCGACCTCGAACAGCTGCTTTAAGTAGGGCGAGGTCCGCCGACTTTCGGGTAGGTCTCTTTTCGTCGGGCCAAGCCGCTATCTCGGCCTTCCTCCGGGTCCCTCCGGTTCTATATGGACCGAGGAGGAGGAGCCTCGGCCTTCGTGAGCCTAGCCTTGGCCGAGACTCCTTCAGCGGCGCAGGAGGCCCGTCCCACTTCCTCCTGGGAGCGGGCGGGAGGCGCCGCTATGGCAATCACCCCTTCGGGGGTGAAGGCTCCCCCGGAATTGCTCCCACGGTCCGGAAGGCCCGGGTCGACACTGTCGCTCGGTGCCGTCGGCGCCGATCGCTGCGCCGTGGGTCCTGTCGGCGCTGACTCGTCTTTCAGCGCCGTGGGCCTTGGCGCCGTTTGCAGTGCCGACCCCGCTTGCAGCGCCGTGACCCTGGAATCGGCGTCGCCTTTTGCCATGTCTCACCTCGGCGCCGAGGTTGAGCACGGTGCTGTGGGGCCTTCGGAGTCATCCGTCGGTGCCGTCCTCGGTGCCGTTGGTGCTCTCGGTGCTGCTCGCAGCGCCGAGGGGCCTGGCGGTGTCGAGTTCGGCGCCGAGTCCGCCCTCAGAGTCGTCGGCGCCGCTTCGGTCTTCGGTGCCGCTCGCGGTGCCGAGGGGCCTGGCGGCATCATGCTCAGCGCCGAGTCCACCCTCGGAGTCGTCAGCACCACCTCGGTCCTCGGTGCCGCTCATGGCGCTGAGGGGCCTGGCAGCGGCGTCAGCGCTGAGGCGGTTGCTGGGGCTTCTGTCAGCGCCGTCTCTGTTCCTGGTACCGCCCCGGTGCTGGTGGACTTGACGGTGCCGCAGCTGGCCCTACTTCAGGATCTTTGGCCCGTGCTGCCCTGCCGCCTTCTGCCAGCGCCACTTGCGGGGCTGTGGAGGGTGCAGGTGCCGCCTTGGCCACTGCTTGGACTTCTGGGCCCTTTGGTAAGGTTGCCCTCCCTCGCCCTCCTACCGTCTGGCTTAGGGCCTCAGACTCTACCTCTTCGGAGTCGGAGTCGGGCTCGGAGTCGAGCGGGCAGTCACACCCTTTGGGGTTGTCTGCAGAGGAGGATGAGCCGGTGGTCTCCATGACGGGTCTCAGTCAGCCCCCTTCTGAGGTGCGTCTGGTTCCCTCCGAGGTTAGGGTCAGTGGTACTGACCAGCAGGCTGTGGTGCGTGCCACCATTGCCATGCAACCTGGCCTTGGGGGGTTCCTTGACCCCTCGGCGGTGGTACCCCCTCCGGTGGTGTGTCTCGATCGCCCAACTTTGGGGCCTATCGGGAAGCCCACAGGAGGGGAGGGTGCTGCTCCCTGGGTCTCCCCTTCGGGGGCAGCCCAGAGCTGCCAGCTTCCTAGGCTGGCCCCCTTCCGGCACTAGGACTCTCTCGGACTCCGAGGGGTCGAGGGGTGTGAGGTCGGCGCGTCGACCTTTCTCTGGGACCCACCCGGGCCCTGGATGAAGCCGAAGCGCGGACTTCCGCCCTTCCCCTTCTGGTTCCTCGAGGGGGTCGCATTCTTTGGAGGCAGGGGACCGTCCTTCTGGATCTATACGGCCCCGGTCACCTCACTTGGGGGATTCTTCTGGGCGCAGCCTAGCCAGTACCAACGTGGTTGTACAGCTGTCGGCTGCGGAGTCTTCCAGGACACCCTCCGCGGGGGTCCATGGTCCGCTCCCTAGTCCTGGCAGAGGTCAGCCGACTTCCTCTCTCGGCTCTGCCCCTTCCCCTCTGCCGCCTTCTCCAGCATTCCTAGGTATTCTTAGTCCTAGCGGTCCTCTCACCTGGGAACAGTTCAGAGCAGTGGCTGCTCGGTTCCCTGCCTATGTTAGGGCCATGGACAGCCAGGTTTTTCAACCTCCCCCCGAGCAGCCACTCTCAGAGCGCATGGTGACCTCCAGCTCCTCATCCCCCTCTTCAGGGGGAGAGGAACCGTCTGTCCATATCTCTCCTGCCGCTGATCTCTCCGAGTATCAGCGTTTCCTCGTGAGGATGTTTGAGGACCTTCACCTCTCTCCCCTCTCCATGAGCAATCCTGAGCATGCGGCGCACACCTTTCTAGGTGATTTCGGTGCGGCCACCCTTGTGGTGCCGCCCTGGCCTGCTCCCTTTCGGGAGGCGTCCATGCGTTTCTGGCAGAGGCCCTTCTCCGGAGTTCCTGCCCCTAGGGACCTCAGCCAGAGGTATTGTGCTCCACCAGAGTCTCCAGGTTCTATGCCTCATCCACAGTCCGGATTGACGCACCTGGACTCTCCTGACGGGCTTCGCGCCCTCCACCGTGACCGGCCCCCAGATCAGGACTCTTCGGATTTTGATTTCTGGGGGGGGAAGGACTTTCTACTCGCACGGTTGCTTCTCTCCATCTCTGCTCATCAGGCCCACTATGCAGCCTACAACAGGTTCTTGTGGTCAGCGTTGGGTCAGATCCTAGCTGCTTTGCCTGACTCAGAGCAAACCAGGCAAGCCATCGCTCTCTCTGCACGTGGCCTGGAGCTAGAAAGGCACCAAGCAAGGGCATCTTACGATGCCAATGAGGTAGCTACCAGGGTAGTAGGGACAGCGATCTGCACCAGGAGATCGGCGTGGCTTCGCCTTTCCTGGTTGTCACCCTTGGCCCGGTAGGGGCGGTTGCTCGCTCACCGGGAACCTATCTCTTTTCCCGTGAGGCCGACGGGCGTTTGTCGGGGCAAATTCCTTCTCCTCCGGGAGACCCATCTCACTCTCCCCACTCCCGGCCTCCTCAGGCCCAGAAGGTTCCCCTCTAGTGTGTCACCCACTGAGGGCTAAGGGACACTGTCCCTTAGGGTGCAATTAATCAACCCCCTTCGGGGGGCTTGGTACTCACCCATCTGTGATGAATGGTGAAGATTGACACAGATAAGATATAGAAATTACGTACCTACCGTAACTATGATCTTTCTGTGTATCTTCACCATTCATCACAATCCCGCCCGCCATCCCCCTGGGAATCCAGTCTCTGGATCCTCCTCCCTCAGTGCCTACCCCTCTTTTTGAGAGTGGTAAAGTTGGGACACACAGCGGGGTAATTTCTTCCTCAAAGGGTACAGTTCGAGTGGCATTTCCTCTCTACTATTATCTTCACCCCTACAGGGTGAGAACAGGTGGTTGCCCTCCTTCTGTTATCCTCCTTTAAAAAAAAAAAAAAGAGAACCCTTTTTTCACCAAATATCTTTACAGAGAGAGTACTGAGTCCCTGTAGCCTGTCCTTCTCCAGAATAGCCGACTCTGCTTTTGGGGTTTGCCAGTTATTCTGTGCCTTGAATTCTGGCAGGTGAGCTTTGCCACTCCTTGCAGTTCCTATACAGTCTGGTGACGGACAAGGGTCCTGGATTCTTGTTACCTCTCACTCTCTCCTAAATTCTCTCTCCCCTTCCTCCCTTCCTCCTTTTTCCAGAGATTGGGGCCCCTACCCAATCCCCTTAGTTTTACTTCTTCTATGCTGTCCTCTCAGTCGTTATTTCTCCTTTTAGTTCAGTTTCTCTTCCTTTTTCTGTCCCTTGGACTCTCTTGTCCCACCCTCCATCCCTTCCTCTTACCTCTCCGGCGACTCAGAACTGGTAGGCAGGCGGAGTCGACACAGCTTACGGCTAATCCTCGCGCCACGTAGTACGTCGGCTTCGAGGGCGGCGCCGATGCTGCGTCGGCTCCGCCTATCCTTTTAAAAAAAAAAAAAGGCTCCCTCGGGGTCCTGATCTCCGGCCAGTACCCATCTGTGATGAATGGTGAAGATACACAGAAAGATCATAATTATGGTAGGTACGTAATTTCTATTTCTTCGTACTCATCCTAAATTTCTTCCTAAGGTTGTGTCATAATTTCATCTAAACCAATCTTTGGTCCTTCCCTCTTATTTTCCGGACTTCCAAAATGAAGGAGAACGTTCTCTTCATTCTTTGGATGTTAAGAGGGCCTTGCGTATCTATCTAGATAGAACCAAGGATTTTCGCAAAGCTCAGCAACTGTTCGTTTCCTTCAGTGAAACCCGGCTGGGTCAACCTGTCGCTATCAGATGTATCTCATCATGGCTAGTGGCGTGCCTTCGTCACTGCTATTCCATGGCGCAGGTTAAGTTGGAGGATAGACTTTACGCTCACTCTACCAGAGCGGTCGCGGCATCCCTAGCGGAAATCCTCAATGTGCCCATTGCAGACATCTGCAATGCGGCCACCTGGAGCTCAGTGCATACTTTCGTTAAACATTATGCACTAGATGTCCATGCCAGATGACATTCTTCCTTTGGCAGAGCCATCCTCAGTGGACTTCTGTCCTAGAAACGTGAGCTCTTGGTCTCTCCTGCTGCCCTCTCGGGATTATTAGCTCGGTACTCTCCCAATGTGTGAATGAGTGGTGGAGACTTATGTCCAGGAAGATATGAAAGTACGCACTTACCTGGTAATTCTTGATCTTCTTGGACGGTCTCCACCACTCATTCACACTCCCTCCCTCCATCCCCGAGCTCACCTTTCTTTTGTTGGTCTTCACCCTCAAATCTTTAGGCCGTGAAGACTTTTTATTGACCCTTCTTACACGGGTCGCCTGGACTATCTTATGTCCGCTTTTAGGTTAGGCTACCCTTCTAGGTTAGTTACGCTGCACCTCCTTGGTAAAAAGGTACTGAGGCGGCTGGAGGGTCGACGCTTAAGATAGTCACACATGAGTAGGCTCGGTGCCATACCTCGCGGCACCATCTCTGGCGCCGACCTCCAGCAAAAAGTTTGCTCCCGATGGGTCCTAGTGTCTCCAGCGCAGATCCCAATAGTGTGAATGAGTGGTGGAGACTCGTCCAAGAAGTTCAAGAATTACGGTAGGTACGTAATTTTCATTTTTCGTCGGTTTCTAACCGAAAAAGTTTCCGGCATAGTCGGTTCAGTCTCTGTCTGTGGTACCGTGGGTACTAGATAGATTTTGTACTGTGTTTTTCTGTGTGGAACTTGTAAAAGGTGAGGATCGGTTCAGCTGAACCGATCATTTGCTAAATTCTTGTGTAACTTTAGTGTGTGGTTACCGGTCCTTATCAGTTCTAAAAAACGTGTTTTGAAACGTTTTTTTCCAAGACCCGTGACACGGTTAGGAATTGATAAGGAAGTCTTGCTTGGCGGTTGCCGAAAAAAGGGTAAGTTTGGTGAGGTTGGCCATGTCTGAGAAACCCAAGAAAAAAAAACAGGCCCACTGGGTTTCAACACTGCAGTGAGTGTGGGGAGGTCTTTGCTAAGGCCGATCCCCACCACCTGTGTTTATTGTCTGGGGTTTGAACACCTCGATTCAGACTGCCAAATTTGCAAAAAGTTTTCCCAAGTCTACCCTTGAAAAGAGATTAGGTAGACTGAGGGAAAAGGAGGCCGAGAAGTCCGCTGACCCAGATGGCCAGCCCGGTTCGGTTCCGACCGAACCAGAAGGAGTGCCCTCTGACCAGGGCGATACTTTTTCAGGCAAAAGGAGAGCCGATCCCGAGGGGTTGGTTCCGACTAAAAGAAAGTGTAAAGAAAAATAATCCGGTTCGGATCCAGAAGTCCATGTTCCGACCAGCGAAGGAATAGCCAGAGCGATTCAGATTGTGGAGTCACTTCGCCCGGTTCCAGCAGATCTGGCACCTTTTGGCAGGGGCTCGGTTTGGTCGGTTCCCCTGGTTCATGATTATACTTTGGAAGAATTTTTTGAACCGGAGTTTGAGGAGGAAGGGGAGTCTGAAGATGATGATGGTGATGGTGAAAGTCTAGATGTGCCTGTGGAACCGGACATCTCCCCAGACAGGCCTTCAGGTGTATCCCCTCCTAGGCTTTCTGAGTCCCTTTTCCACTTTATGTTCTACAGAAAGGTGGCTGAGACCCTCCAGCTTCCTATGGAAGAGGCAATGGAGGATCAGGAGGAGCCTGATTTTGTAGAAATGATGGACATCCCAGAGTCCAGGAGACTGTCTGTTCCCCTCCACAAATCTTTTGGGAAACAGGCACAAAAAATTCTGAAGTCTCCCAATTCTATACCTCCTGTGGACAGAAGAATGGACAAGAGGTATACACGCTCAGGCTCAGAAATTGAGTTTTTATATCACCAATGCAGCCATGTTGGGGTTGTGCAGGCTGCTGCCTGTGATAAGGCTAGCATTTCCTTGACTTCACAGCCCCCAGACAAAGACTCTAGGAAGACTGATGCCATGGCAGAGAAGCAGTACACGGCATCTTCTTTGGGACTCAAGCAGGCAAATTACATGGCCTATACAGCCAGGTACTAGAAGTCCAGGTGGGACACTGTACTGGCACTGGCTAAACAGGCCTCCCCCCAGCTAGCCAAGGAGCTGGAGGCGGTGGCTGCAGATGGGATTGAGGCATCTAAAGTTCAGTTTCATGTTGCTGTGGACTCTACTGATGTGTCATCAAGAGTCATGGCTACATCTGTGGCTTTTCGGAGAATGGCTTGGCTCAGATGTACTAGCCTCTCGCAGAATACCCAGGCTAAGGCCTTGGATTTTCCTGTTGTGAGTAATTCTCTGTTTGGGGAGCAGACAGAGAATTACATGAAGAAAATGGATGAGTACAGAACCACCTACAGGAGTGCTCAGGCCAAGGAGAGGCAGGCAACTCCTCAAAGGCAGCAGTCTAGGGGCAGGGGCAGGCTTTTTCAAAGGCCCTTTTACCAAGCACAAGCCTCTTCTTCCTTTTCACAGAGGGAGTTCTTCAGAGGAGAAGGAGAAGGGGATGAGCAGGGCTGCATCCACCTCAGCCTAAGGCCCTGCCAAGCAGACACCCTGATGGGCCTGCCGGGTCGACTCTTTTATTCCAGTAGGGGGCAGGCTGGCTTACTTTGTCCAGGACTGGATGTCTATTACATCAGACAAGTGGATCCTGGAAGTAGTAAGCCAGGGACTGTTTCTCAGCTTCAGAAAATTTCCAAAGATGAGAGCCAGATCTTTTCCACCTGCAAATCTCTCAGAAACCCTTGCCCTAGAGGGAGAGGTTTCATCTCTTCTGGCCTTAAGAGCCATAGAGAGAGTACCTACCCTACACTGGGGCAAAGGGCTGTACTCCAGGTACTTCCTGACCCCAAAAAGACAGGGGAGTGGCGACCCATCCTAGACCTAAGATATCTAAACAAACATCTTTTAAACCAAAGTTCAAGATGGTAACTCTGGGAATAATTCTTCCTCTCTAAGGCCAGGGACTGGCTAGCCTCCTGGACCTCAAAGATGCCTACTTTCACATTCCCATCAGGTGCTCCCACAGAAAGTACCTCGGGTCTGAGTTGCCCTCAGGCCACTATCAGTTCAGAGCAATGCCCTTTGGCTCAACCTCAACCCCAAGGGTTTTCACAAAGTGCCTGGAGTAGTAGTTGCCTTTCTAAGAAGGCAAAGATTTCTGTTTTCCATATCTTGACGATTGGCTACATAGTGGGCCAGTCTCCAGGCCAAGTCAAGTCTCACCTGCAAGTGACCCAGCAAGTGTTCACTTCTCTAGGATTTCTTCTCAACCTTCCCAAGTTAGTTCTCGAACCAGTCCAGCTTCTTACCTTTATAGGGGCAGAACTGGACACACTCAGAGCAAGAGCCTTTCTTTCCCTGGAAAGGGCAAGGGTTCTTATAGAACTAGTCTCTTCCTTCAGCCTTCAGGTATCTCGACCAGCAATGCATTTCCTCCTGCTCTTGGGCCACATGGCAGCTTCAACAGCAGTGGTCCAATGGGCAAGATTCCAGATGAAGGATATTCAGTTCCATCTGAGAGCTTTTTGGTCTCAGAGGAAGGATTCCCTTACCAAACTGATCCCAGTGCCTCTGACCTTGATCCAAGCCCTCCATTGGTGGCAGGATCAGGACAATTTAAGACAAGGGGTTCCTTTTGCCACTCAGCCTTGTTCAGTGCTTCTTACCACGAACACTTCTTTTCTGGGCTGGGGAGCCCATCTGGGGGCCCTCACTGCCCAGGGACTGTGGTCCCCCTAAGAATCCCTTCTCCATATCAACCTCCTAGAACTCAGGGCAGTTTTTCTGGCCCTGAAAGCTTTCTCTCAATCAGTGCAGAACAAGGTGGTTCAGGTCAGAACGGACAACACCACCACCATGTGGTACATCAACAAGCAGGGAGGCACTCGGTCCACGGCCTTGTGCATGGCAGCCATGAAATTGTGGTCCCTGGCTTATTTCCTGCAAACCTCTCTGGTAGCAGTCCACCTTCCAGGGAAGGACAATGTGCTAGCAGATGCACTGAGCAGGATTTCTCAGGGCCATCACGAATGGTCCCTGGACCCTCAGGGGTTGAAAGTGATTTTTCAAGGTGGGGCACCCCAGAGATAGATCTCTTTGCAGCCCCAGACAATCACCAACTTCCTCTTTTTTGTTGTAGACCCCCAGTCTTGGGCTCAGTCCCCTTGGATGCCCTGATTCTGAATTGGGAAGGGAAATTTCTGTATGCCTTCCTTCCCTTCCCACTCCTATTCAAAGTTTTAGTCAAGATAAGGTCTCAACCTTGCAAAGTGATTCTGATTGCTCCAGACTGGGCCAGACAGCCCTGGTACCCCTTGTTGTTGTCCCTAGCAGTCCATCTTCCCCTGTCTCTTTCCAGGAATTACAACCTGTTAACATCCTCTCAGGGAAGGATTTGGTACCCCAATCTTCAGTCTCTCAATCTCAAGGCATGGCTCTTGAAGAGTTAGAGTTTGCAGATTTGCATCTGTCTCAGGGGAGTTCTGGATATTCTCAAAGCTTCTCGAAAGCCCTCCACCAGAAAGACATATAATTCCAAATGGAAGAGATTAAGGATTTGGTGTTCTACTAAGCATATTTCTCCAGATACTGCTGAATTGCACACGGTTCTGGATTATGTGGTCCATCTTAATGGAACCTGACTTTATCTCCTTTCACAGGGATAAAGTGGTCCTTAGAACCAGTAGAAGGTTCTTGCCCAAAGTGGTTTCAGACTTCCATTTAATTCAGTCTATGTCTCTTCCTGTTTTCTTCACTGATCATTCTTCCTCAGGAGAGAGGAGGCTGCACAGTTTGGATGTTAAAAGAGCCCTTAGATACTACATAGAGCATACCAAGGGTCACAGGTTTGACTCCCTCCAGTTGTTCCTCACTTATGGAGAAGTGGGAAAGGGCAGACCTGCCACCAAGAGATATATTGCCAGGTGGATTGTGTCTTGTATACAATTTTGCTATGAAAAATTGGGAAAAATTCCACCCTCAGGCCTGAGGGCTTATTCCACAAGAGGTACAGCTGCTTCCCTGGCTGCTACCAGGGATATCCCTCTCTTAGAAATTTGTCAAGCAGCCACCTGGAAAATAGTCCATACCTTTACCAAGCATTACTCTCTGGATATCCAGGCTTGGAGTGATGCTCAGTTTGGCACAGCAGTACTTCAGAGCCTATTCCCAAAGTAGATCTTCCTGGACATAAGTCTCCACCACTCATTCACACTATTGGGATCTGCGCCGGAGGCACTAGGACCCATCGGGAGCAAACTTTTTGCTGGAGGGTCGGCGCCGCGAGGAACGGTGCCGCGAGCCCTGGCTCATGCAGTAACGACTATCTCGGCGTCGACCCTCCAACCACCTCAGTTCCTTTTTTCCCGCCGAGTGCACTTCAGTGACAACGTCGCTCGCCTGTCGGGAGTCAAACTTCAAACTAGCAGCATAGTTTTCAGTTTTAATTTTTTTTTAGTATTATCTCGATACAGTATCGCTTATTTTTATTCTTAATTTTAAAATAAAATACAATAAAGAAGTCTCAGCCTACCTTGACGGAGTCGACCATGAGCAGGTCAGGTGACGGTAGGAGACTTCTGATGAAAGCTGTTCAGTCAGTTGGCTGGGTCCCGTCCGCCGCCTTCTCCGAGGGGGGTCTGACAACGGTCAGTCCAATGCCCGGGGGGATGGGCGGTCCCCCCGGAAGCATAAAAATAAACGGTCGCACTCTCGGCACCGTTCGGCCTCGAGCTCTTCTTCGGCCCACAGGTCTAAAAAGAGAAGGCATCACTCGAGGTCGCCCTCTGATATGTCTGCGCGTAGACGCTCGGTTATCGGGGCTAGTTGCCGGTCTCCTCCTTCGGAGTCACCAACCTCTGCTTCTGGTAGCCGACGGCTTCGACATCGGAGTCCTTCCCCGCCCGCAGGTAGGTCTTCAGATGAGCAGTTTCATCAGTGGGCTGCTCTTATGGAGCAGTGGGCTCGGAGGTTGGTTCAGCTACCTGGCTCGGTCGCTCGTGGGCCTTCGGGCTCTTTGGGCGACCAGGTAGGGCGATTGGACCTTCCTGGTCGCGCGGCACCTTCTCCGGTGCCGTCGACCCCGCGCATAGGTGTTCCCCCCCTCACATGGCTGCGGCGCAGGGGGTCACACCGATGCCCTTATCTCCGGCTCTTCTTCCTTCAAAACCTGTTTTTCGGCCTCTGGGGTGTTTTGGCGCCCTCGGCATCGTGCGCCTATGGCGCCGTCCTCGGCGTTGCTGCTGCGCTCGGCGCCCGTGCAGCTCAGCGCGCCGTCCTCGGGCGCCATCCGGGTCTCGGCACCATTTTCGCGTCGTGGCCTCGCATCGTTCTCAGTGCCGTCGCGCCCTTGGCGCTGGCGGCTCGGGGACTCCTCTTTCTCTCTTCCTTCCTTCTTCCTCCTCTTCTGGATTTCATTCCCTTCCTGTCCATACAGTCCCTCCTGGACTGTCAGGAGATGACGTTGAGCCTGACCCAGACCTTCGGTTGGGTGATGAAGTGGACGAAGCAGGTTCTATTACTGCTACAGAGCCTGTGGTCGAGAACCTATCCTTTAAGTCTCTGTTGAAGAATCTGAGTTCCACACTTTCTCTCCAGACTACAGACATCGATCCTGGGAAATTGTTGGGACTCCAATATCTTCATGCCTCGGAGATCCCTACAGATTTGACTCCTCCGATTCAGCCTTCCTTCAAGACGCTGTCTCAAGTGGTATGGAATAATCCTGCTTTTACCCCTTCGGTGGCTAAATCCATTGATAGGAAGTATTCAGCCCCAAAGGACCATCCCATTTTGGCATCTCAAGCCTTTGCGGATCCTATTGTAGTCCTGGCAGAGAATGATAAGGTCGTTCTTCCTCAAACTACTACAGCTCGACCTATTAACAAAGAATCTCGTAAGATAGACACCTTAGGTAAGAGAGTCTTTGCTGCTTCTACTCTAAGTATGGGTATTGCCAGTTACCAAGGCTATTTTTCTCAGTATGAGCATATCCTGTGGCATTCTATTAAACAGATGGTTGAAGCCGTACGAGTCGGATTCAAAGCCAGAGCTTCTTCAAACCATTACCAGAGGTATTGAATCTAACAATCAGCAGGTTAAAGCAGCCATGGATGCTTTTGACACTGCTTCCGTTCAGCGGCTGCTGGTATTTGCACCGGCGTCATTCCTGGCTCGCGCGGGCTTCTGAATGTGGCGCGGCAGCAGGTGATGGCTTTGCCTTTGACAGTGCATATCTTTTTGGTCCTCAGGTAGAGCAAGCTCTAGAAGCTACACAAAAGACTAGGTCAGCCATTAAGTTGGCTCGGCCCCCTCCTGCCCCCTCTCAAGGGCATGCCAGTAAACGACAGTTTCATAATCGCCAGTCCTTTCGAGGCAGAGGAAGTTTCCATAAGAACCAACCTGCCCAACCTCAAAAGAAGGCGCAACAGAAAGCGCAAGGGCCCAAAGCGCCCAGCGCTACCTTATGAATTGCCGGCCCAAGTTCCATCTCAGCTGCCCGAGGTGGACTTTTCCTCTCCGTTGGGAGGTCATCTGATGCACTTTTACAACCAGTGGAAGTCCATAACCTCAGACAAATGGGTCCTTTGGATAATTCACGAGGCGTAGTCACTCAATCTTGTGGAGACCCCTCCGGATTGTCCTCCCAAATGACAGCCCAGGCTGTCAACTTTTCAGTCAGACCTTCTCGCCTCCGAGATTCAGGGCCTTCTGAACAACAGGGCAGTAGAAGTGGTGCCTCTGCACCAACAAAACACGGGGTTCTACTCCCATTACTTTCTGGTTCCAAAGAAGTCCGGGGGAATGCGCCCCATTCTAGATCTCAGAAAGCTAAACAAATTTCTCCCCAAGGAGAAATTCAAAATGATTTCTCTGGGAACCCTGTTACCTCTGCTCCATCAGCACGACTGGCTAGCCTCCCTAGATATGCAGGACGCTTACTAGCACATTCCTATTCACCCGAGGCATCACAAATTCCTGAGGTTTGTGGCTCTGGGACAGCATTATCAGTTCAGAGTCCTGCCCTTTGGGCTATCCTCGGCGCCGCAAGTTTTTTACAAAATGTTGTGCAGTTCTCACGGTGCACCTCAGAAAGGTCGGAATTCAGGTGTTTCCTTATCTGGACGATTGGCTTCTAGCAAGCCCTTCCAGACAAGGGACTCTGGACGCTGTGGAGACGACCTCGCGCCTCCTTACGTCCATGGGAGTTCTGCTCAACCTCAAGAAATCGCAACTGCAGCCCTCCCAGAGGCTCCTCTTTATAGGGACTCTTCTGGACACCTCCTGTGCGAAGGCTTTTCTTCCAGAAGACAGGAGGAACGATATCCTTCAGATGGCCTGTCACATCGGGGAAAGCAGCTCAGTCACAGCTCTCTCGATGCAACGGATGCTGGGCCTCATGGCATCCTCAGTGTTCACTGTACCCCTAGCACGTCTGCACATGAGAACCACCCAGTAGATGCTCAGTACTCAGTGGTCCCCAACCACTCACCCGCAGTCCTATCTCATCAAGGTGACAGAACCTTTAAGGAGGTCACTCACCTGGTGGTCTCAAGAGAGCAATCTCCTGGAAGGGTATCCCTTTGCTCCTCTGGACCATCAGATCTCCATTACCACGGACACGTCCTTAATGGGGTGGGGAGCTCACTGTCAGGCTCTCCACACTCAGGGTGCGTGGACTTAAGTTGAGTCCCAGCTCCACATAAACGTCCTGGAAATGAGAGCCGTCCTCTATGCGGTCCGAGCTTTTGAAGGACATTCTGTGTCACAAGAACATCCTCCTTCAAACGGACAACAAAGCAGTGATGTATTACATCAACAAGCAGGGCGGTGCTCATTCTTACCCCTTATGCAGGGAAGCAATGATGGTATGGGAATGGTGCTTGGAGCACGAGGCCCTAATTCAAGCGGTCTACCTGCCAGGTGTTCAGAACGAACTGGCAGACCGTCTCAGCAGAACAGAGACAGACCCTCATGAGTGGTCTCTCGACTCAACCATAGTTCAGTCACTATTCGAAGAGTGGGGAACTCCAGACCTGGACCTTTTTGCATCCCCACTCAATGCAAAACTGCCTCTCTTCTTCTCCAGAAATCCAGGGCCTGGCATTTTCTGTCAGGATGTGTTCAGGCTGCGGTCGACAAAACGCTTTCTTTACGCCTTTCTGCCTCTTCCTCCAATTCAGGGGGTACTCCTCAAGTTCGAATCCCAGGGGGACAAAATGATTCTCATTGCTCCCTTTTGGCCTCGACAGCTGTGGTTTCCACTACTCAACAATATGTTGGCAGTTCCTCCGAGACCGCTTCCCCTGCAGATGAACCTTTTGACTCAGGGACCGGTGGTCCATCCCAACCTGAGATCACTTCACCTTCATGCTTGACTCCTGAAGAGGTCAAGTAAACCAGTTCAATGTCTCTAAGAGTTTCAGATATTCTTCTGGCTGCACGAAGCCAGCCACTCGGAAAACTTACACAGCCAAGTGGAAGCGTTATTCGCTCTGCTGTGCAAAGTCCTCTTTGAATCCCTTTTCCTGTCCACCAGATAAGGTTTTGGAGTACCCTTTGGACCTCTCAAATTCAGGTCTGCAGTACTCTAAAGTCAAAGTTCATCTTAGTGCCATTTCAGCGTATCATGAGCCCGTTTTTTCCTTAACTCTGGCTCAGTTACCTATGGTTAAGAGATTCCTTAGGGGGATTCTGCATACCAGACCTCCTACCAGACGTCCAGTTGCAGCCTGGGACATTAATCTTGTGCTAGACATGCTCACTCGGAAACCTTTCGAATCTCTGGCTACCTGTGAGCTAAAATTTCTCACCTGGAAGACTGCCTTCCTAGTGGCCATTACCTCAGCCCGTAGGGTATCTGAGATACATGCCCTGGTCACAGACCCTCCATATACTCTGTTCCATAAGAACAAAATAGTCCTTCGTACTCATCCTAAGTTTCTTCGTAAGGTCATGTCAGAATTTCATCTAAACCAACCTTTGGTCCTTCCCTCTTATTTTTCGGATTTCCAAAATGAAGGGGAACGTTCTCTTCATTCTCTGGATGTTAAGAGGGCCTTACGTTTCTATCTAGATAGAACCAAGGATTTTCGCAAAGCTCAGCAACTGGTCGTTTCCTTCAGTGAGACCCGGCTGGGTCAACCTGTCGCTATCAGATGTATCTCATCATGGATAGTGGCGTGCCTTCGTCACTGCTATTCCATGGCACAGGTTAAGTTGGAGGGTAGAGTTTACGCTCACTCTACCAGAGCGGTCGCAGCATCCCTAGCGGAAATCCGCAACGTGCCCATTGCAGACATCTGCAATGCGGCCACCTGGAGCTCAGTGCATACTGCTAAAACATTATGCACTAGATGTCCATGCTAGACGACATTTTCCTTTGGCAGAGCCATCCTCAATGGACTTCTGTGCTAGAAACATGAGCTCTTGGTCTTTCCTGCCCCTCTCTCGGGGGATTATTAGCTCGGTACTCTCCCAATAGAGTGAATGAGTGGTGGAGACTTATGTCCAGGAAGATATGAAAATTACTTACCTACTGTAATTCTTGATCTTCTTGGACGAGTCTCCACCACTCATTCACACGCCCACCCTCCATCCCCCGAGCTCACCTTTCTTGTTGGTCTTCACTCCCTCAAATCTTTAGGCCGTGAAGACTTCTTTATTGACCCTTCTTACACGGGTCGCTCGGACTATCTTATGTCCGGTTTTTAGGTTAGGCTACCCTTCTAGGTTAGTTACGCTGCACCTCCTTGGTAAAAAAGGTACTGAGGCGGTTGGAGGGTCGACGCCGAGATAGTTGTTACCGCATGAGCCAGGACTCGCGGCGCCATTCCTTGCTGGCGCCTACCCTTCAGCAAAAAGTTTGCTCCCGGTGGGTCCTAGTGCCTCCGGCGCAGATCCCAATAGTGTGAATGAGTGGTGGAGACTCATCCAAGAAGATCAAGAATTACAGTAGGTACGTATTTTTCATGTTCTGTCCTCCTCCATGTAGGTACTGCTTGGTAGTCTGCACTTGTCAGAATACAGCAAGACTTCAAGTTGTTTGAAGGAAAAATTACTCATCTTAGTAATTATGTTTCTTCTATTGGAGTCTTGCTGTATTCTGACCTCCCTCCTTGCCTCCCCTCTCAGAACCTGGTTTTGGGAAGTGGGTGGGCAGGTGCAGTGTTGCACCTCAGGGGTGCTCTTTTTACACCCTCTTCTTTGTGTGGCTGTTTAATTTGTTATATTCCTCTTTGGTTTGGGTTTTGAGTTTTGGGTTTCCTGACTTGAGTCTTCTTTTGGTACTCCAAAACTTTTTGTTGCCGGTTGGCTATTAAAACTTTTTTTTTTACAATTTCCGCATAGAATACTATTAGAGTGTTGCTCATAAGAATCTGACGGTTAGCGTTCAAAGGGAAACAGACGGAGACATCAGCCGAGCTCGAGCTCATCATTCTGTGCTCTGCATAGAAATGTTAACCCTTTGTTCTCCAGGGCAGTTTAAAGGCTGGGGCTAACTGCACTTGTCAGAATACAGCAAGACTCCAATAGAAGAAACATAATTACTAAGGTGAGTAATTTGTTCTTTGGCGCCGTTGAGTTTCTCGGCACCATGTGGCCTTTTGGTGCCGTGTTCTTCTTCTTCGGCACCGAGGCCTGGCTTTCCATCTGCCACTCTTCAGGTTTCTCCTCTCCGAATTCTTTTCCTTCCTCTTTCCTGCTGATTTTCATTCCTTTCCTGTCCATGCAGTCCCTTCAAACAACATGAAGTCTTGCTATATTATGACATATGCAGTTTGTCCCAGCCTTAGAACTGCTCCGGAGGTGAAAGAGTTAACTTCCATGCCAGGCATGGAATCTTGAGCGCGAGCTCGGTTGAAAAAACTCTGTCTGTTGATCTTCAAACTGAAACTGTCAGATTCTTTACTCCGCCTCACTGAACAGTCACTCTGGAGATTCCTCCTACTGCTCGGTTCATTTGTCGGTTAAAAAAGTGTTATTTCTCGGTTTTCTAAACCGCAATTATATATTTTAACCGCAACCGGTCTGTTCAAGCTCTGTCTGTGGTATCGTAAGTAATAGACAGGTTTTACTTTTCTCTGTGTGGAACATGCAAACGTTGTTATCGGTTCGGTTTGAACCGATGAGGTTGTTGTTAAAACTTATTAAATTACATTTAGAGTGTGGTTCCCGGTTCTTATCGGTTCTAAAAAAAACGGATTTCATTACTGTTTTTTCCACGACCCGTGACACAGTTGGGAACCGATAAGGGTGTCTTGCTTGGCGATTTGCCGGAAAAGGGCAAGTTTTTGGTTAGGCTGGCATTATGTCTGAGAAACCCAAAAGAAAAACCGGGCCCACTGGGTTTCAGCACTGTAGTGTCTGTGGGGAAGCTTGCCAAGGCTGACCCACACACCACATGTGTTTATTGTCTGGGGTTTGACCACCTCAATGCAGACTGCCAGATTTGCAGAATTTCCTGCAGCTACCCTGGATAAGAGAGTTGGTAGGCTCAGGGAACGAGAGGCCAAAAAGTCCGCCGACCCAGATGGCCAGCCCGGTTCGGTGCCAACCGGAGGGAGTGCCCTCTGACCAGGGCGATACTTCCTCGGGCAAACGAAGAGCCGACTCGGAGGAGCCAGTTCCAGCAAAGAGGACTAGAAAATCAGCAGGTGTGGAGCCAAAATTTCCTTCTCCAACCGCTGCAGAGATAGCCAAAGCGATCCAAATTGTCCAGTCGCTTTCCCCGGTTCCGTCCGAACCGACACCAGCAGGTAAACGGTCGGTTCAGCCGGTTTCACCGGTTCAAGAATATGATATAGAAGAATTTTATGAACCGAGAAGGGGAGGAGGATTATGAAGAGAGTGAATATGATTTTGAAAGTCTGATGTGCCCATTGAACTGACATCTCCCCAGACAGACCTTCAGAGTATCCCCCAGGCTTTCTGAGTCCCCTTCATTTCTGTTTTATAAAAAGTTGTTGAAACCCTCCAGCTCCCTTGGAAGAAGCTGTGGATGAACAGGAGGAGCCTGACTATGTGGAAATGATGGATATCCCAGAGTCTAGGAGATTGTCTATTTCTTTACATAAATCTTTTAGGAAACAGACAATAAAGATTTTAAAAGCTCCTAATTCTGTACCTCCTGTGGATAAAAAGATGGACAGGCGGTATACATTGTCAGGCTCTGATACGGAGTTCCTTTCACAACAATGCAGCCATGTTGGCTTAGTGCAGGCTGCAGCCTGTGATAAGGCAAATATTCCCTTGGCTTCACACCCCCCTGACAAGGACTCCAGGAGGATTGATGCCATGGCAAAGAAACAATACATGGCAGCATCCTTGGGACTCAGACAGGCAAATTATATGGCCTATATTGCAAGATACCAGAAATCCAGATGGGATACTGTTATGGCTTTAGCGAAACAGGTCCCTGTACAGCTTGCCAAGGAGCTGGAACAGGTGGCTGCTGATGGTATTGAGGCATCCAAGGTGCAATTCCATGCTGCAGTGGACTCTAATGATGTATCTTCAAGAGTCATGGCTGCATCTGTGTCTTTTCGTAGAATGGCTTGGCTCAGGTGTACTAGCCTGTCACAGGATACCCAGGCTAAGGCCATGGATTTTCCTGTTGTGGGTAATTCTCTGTTTGGGGAGCAGACAGAGAATTACATGAAGAAAATGGATGAGTATAGGACCACTTATAGGAGTGCACAGGCCAAGGAGAGGCAAGCCACCCTCAGAGGCAGCTTTCAGGGCAGGGGCAGGCCTTTTCACAGGCCTTTTACTAAGCCCATGCCTCCTCTTCAGCTTATGCCCAGAGGGGTTCTTCAGAGGAGGCAGACGGGCACGAGCAGGCCTGCTCCCACCCCTCAGCCTAAAGCTCCTGCCAAACAGGCACCCTGATGGGATGCCCAGGGCCGATTCTCCATTACCTGTAGGGGCAGGCTGGCTTACGTCCAGGACTGGGAGTCTTTAACATCAGACAAGTGGGTCCTGGAAGTAGAAGTTGAGGACTGGTTCTCAGCTTCAGAAAATTTCCAAAGATGAGAACCAGATCCTTTCCACCTGCAAATCCATCAGAGGCTCTTGCTTTGGAAACAGAAGTCTCAACCCCTGGCTCTCAGAGCTGTAGAAAGGGTTCCTCCTCACACCAGGGCAAAGGACTGTACCCAGGTACTTCCTTACCCCAAAAAGACAGGAGAATGGCAGCCCATCCTGGATCTAAGATACCTAAACAAGCACCTTTTAAAACCAAAATTCAAAATGGTGACTCTGGGAATTATTTTACCTCTCCCTAAGGCCAGGGGACTGGCTAGCGCCCCTGGACCTCAAGGATGCCTACTTCCATGTTCTCATCAGAAGCTCCCACCGAAAGTACCTCAGATTCGAACTGCCCTCAGGCCATTACCAGTTCAGAGCAATGCCCTTCGGCCTCACCTCTGCCCCAAGGGTATTCACCAAATGCCTGGCAGTAGCAGTTGCTCACTTAAGAAGGCAAAAGATTGCCATCTTTCCTTACCTGGACGACTGGCTCATAGTGGGTCAGTCTCCAGACTAAGTCAAATCACACCTTCAGGTTACCCAGCAGCTGCTTACATCTCTAGGTTTTCTTCTCAATCTTCCAAAGTCAGTTCTAGAGCCTCTTCAGCTACTCACCTTCATAGGCACAGAACTGGACACAAAGCAGGCCAGAGATTTCCTTCCTCTAGAAAGAGTAAAGACCCTGGTGGCTCTGGCCTTCTCCTTCACTCTGCAGGTCTCTCGACCAGCAAGGCACTTTCTACAGCTCCTTGGCCACATGGCTGCTTCCACAGCTGTAGTGCAAGGAGCAAGATTTCAGATGAGGGACATCTGGTCTCAAAGGAAATATCCTCTAACCAAATTGGTCCCAGTAACTCGAACCCTGATCCAGGCCCTGCAGTGGTGGCAGGATCAGAGCAATCTGAGACAGGGGGTTCCTTTCATCCCTCAATCTCACTGCTTGACCCTTACTACAGATGCGTCCCTCTTGGGATGGGGAGCTCACATGGGTGACCTCACCACCCAGGGATTGTGGCCCCTCAGGAATCTCTGCTCCACATCAATCTGTTGGAACTCAGAGCTGTTTTTCTAGCACTTCAGGTTTTTTCTGCATCTGTTCAGAACAAAGTGGTACAGGTCAGAACAGACAACACCACTACAATGTGGTACATCAACAAGCAAGGGGGCACTCGGTCTTTGGCCTTGTGCACCGAGGCGATGAAGTTGTGGTCTCTGGCTTATTCCCTGAACACCTCCCTCATGGCAGTTCACCTCCCAGGCAAAGACAATGTCCTGGCAGATGCTCTCAGCAGGATTTCCCAGGGCCATCACGAATGGTCACTGGATCCCCTAGTACTGGGGTTAGTATTTGCCAGGTGGGGCACCCCTCAGATAGATCTTTTTGCAGCCCCAGACAATCACCAACTTCCGCTTTTTTGTTGCAGGCCCCCAGTGTTGGGCTCAGTCCCTCTGGATGCCTTCCTTCTTGATTGGGAAGGGAAGTTCCTCTATGCCTTTCCCCCCTTCCCTCTCTTGTTCAAGGTGCTAGTCAAAATCAGATCTCAACCTTGCAAGATGATTCTGATTGCTCCAGATTGGGCCAGACAGCCCTGGTATCCACTCCTTCTGTCCTTAGCAGTCCACCTTCCCCTGTGTCTCCCCAGGAATCACAATCTGTTAACCTGTGCCCAGGGGAGAGTTTGGTATCCGAATCTCAAATCCCTCAACCTCAAGGCCTGGCTCTTGAGGAGTTAGAGTTTGCTGACCTACACCTCTCTCAAGGTGTTTTGGATATCTTGAAGGCTTCTAGGAAGCCTTCCACCAGGGCTACTTATAATTCCAAATGGAAGAGATTTTCTATATGGTGTTCTGCAAAGCATATTCCCCCAGAATCTGCTGGTTTACCCACAGTCCTGGATTATATGGTCCATCTAAATACTTTGGGGCTGAGGCCAGCTACCCTGAAAGTGCATTTGGCAGCTGTCTTTGCTTTTATTTCAGCAGGAAAGCCCTCTTCTCTTTCTGCTCACCCTGTATTCTCCAAGTTTTTCAAGAGATTGCTTCACACCAACCCTCCATTCAGGGACCCTGCTCCTGCCTGGGATCTTAATGTTTGCATTGCTCAGCTAATGCAACCCCCTTTTGAGTCTTTGTCTTCAGTAGAGCTTAAGTACTTGACTTGGAAAACTGTGTTTCTAGTAGCCATCACTTCTGCCAGGCGCATAAGTGAATTGCAAGCTTTATCAGTGCAGCCTGATTTTATCTCCTTTCACAGAGATAAGGTAGTCCTCAGGACTAACAGGAAGATCTTCCTGGACATAAATCTCCACCACTCATTCACACTATTAGGATCTGCGCGGGAGGCACTAGGACCCATCGGGAGCAAACTTTTTGCTGGGGAGTCGACGCCAGAGATGGCGCCGTGAGCCCTAGCTCGCGCCAAGTAATGACCATCTGGCGCCGACTCCCCCAACCGCCTTAGTTCTTTTTTCCCGCGCCGAAAGTGCGCTTCAGTGACGACGCCGTCAGCTTGATCGGAGTCAAACTTCAAACTAGCAGCATAGTTTTCAGTTTTTATTATTTTGTAGTATTATCTCGATACGGTATCGCTTAAGTTATTCTTATTTTTTAATAAAATTGATAAAGAAGTCTCAGCCTACTCTGACGGAGTTGACCATGAGCAGGTCAGGTGACGGTAGGGAGTCTTCGTATGAAAGCTGTTCAGCCAGTCGGGCTGGGTCCGGTCCGCCGCCTTCTCCGGAAGGGGGGGTCTGACAACGGTCAGTCCAGTGCCCGGGGGGATGGGCGGTCCCTGCGGAAGCA
Source organism: Neoceratodus forsteri (assembly GCA_016271365.2). Taxonomy (NCBI): domain Eukaryota; kingdom Metazoa; phylum Chordata; order Ceratodontiformes; family Ceratodontidae; genus Neoceratodus; species Neoceratodus forsteri. The sequence goes on from CM028130.1 coordinate 1,607,826,234, forward strand.
TAAAGCCAAACGGTCGCATTCTCGGCATCATTTGGCCTCGAGCTCTTCTTCGGCCCACAGATCTAAAAAGAGAAGGCATCACCGAGGTCGCCCCTCTGATACCGCCTGCGCCAGAGACGCCGGGTTATCGGGTTAGTTGTCGGGTCTCCTCCTTCGAGTCGCCAACAGCGGCTTCTGGTAGCTGAAGTCTTCGACATTGGAGTTCTACCCGCCCTCGAGGTAGGTCTTCAGATGAGCAGTTTCATCAGTGGGCGCTCTTTTGGAGCAGTTGCTCACCTGGCTCGATGCGTTCGTGGGCCTGGGCTCTCTGGGCGACCAGGTAGAGTGGACTCCTTCCGGTCGCAAGGTACCTTCTTCGGTGCCGTTGACCATGTGCTAGGTGTCCCCACATGCTGTGGCTCGGGTGCAGGGGCCACACCGATGCCCTTATCTCCTGCTCTTTTCCTTCCAAACCTGTTTTTCGGTCTCTGGGGCGCCACCGGCGCCGTGCGTTGCAGCGCCATCTTCGATGTCCCCCATGGTGTCTGGCGCGGCGTCACTTTTCAGCGCCGGTCAGCACCATGTGGCGCTGTGGCACTGTCCTCAGCACTGTGCGGCTTCGGGCGACCGCTTTGGTGCCGCATGGTTCCTCGGCGTCGTTCTCAGCGCCATGCACCTCCTTGGCGCCAGGGGCTCCCGGAGAGTTTCCTTTTGTCTCTTTTCCTCCTTCCTCTTCTGGCTTTCATCCCTTTCCTGTCCATACAGTCCCTCCTGGACTGTCAGGAGATGACGTTGAGCCTGACCCAGACCTTCGGCTGGGCGATGAGGTGGACGAAGCAGGATCTTTTACTGCTGCAGAGCCTGTGGTTAAGGACCTGTCATTTAAGTCTCTGCTGAAGAATATGATTTCCACACTTTCTCTCCAGACTACAGACATCGATCCTGGGAAATTGCTAAAACTCCAGTACCTTCGTGCCTCGGAGATCCCTACGGATTTGACTCCTCTGATTCAGCCTTCCTTCGAGTCGCTGTCTCAAATGGCATGGAATAATCCTGCTCTCTCTTCGTCGGTGGCTAAATCCATTGATAGAAAATATTCAGCCCCCAAGGATCGTCCCATTTTGGCATCCCAAGCTTTTGCGGATCCTATTGTAGTCCTGGCAGAGAATGATAAGGTCGTCCTTCCTCAAACCACTACAGCTCGACCTATTAACAAGGAATCTCGTAAGATAGACACCTTAGGTAAAAGAGTCTTTGCTGCTTCTACCCTAAGTATGCGTATTGCCAGTTATCAGGGCTATTTTTCTCAATACGAGTATATCCTGTGGCACTCTCTCAAGCAAATGGTTGAAGCTTTTCCGGACTGGATTCAAACCAGAGCTTCTCCAAACCATTACCAGGGTATTGAATCTAACAACCAACAGGTTAAAGCAGCCATGGACGCTTTCGACTCAGCTTTCGTTCAGCAGCTGCTGGTATTTGCACCGCCGCCATTCCTGGCTACGCACTCAGGTTCACCAATGATGCCAACAGCAGGTAATGGCATTGCCCCTGATGGTGCATATCTTTTGGTCCTCAGGTCGAGCAAGCCTAGAAGCTACACAAAAGACTAGGTCAGCCATTGCTGGCTAGACCCTCCTGCCCCTCTAGAGGGCATGCCAGTAGACGCCAGTTTTATAACCGTCAGTCCTTTCGAGGCAGAGGCAGAGGTAGTTTCCGTAAGAACCAACCTGCCCAACCTCAAAAGAAGGCGCAGCAGAAAGCGAAGGGCCCAAACGGCGCCACTTTATGAAGGTGTTGGCCCAGTCCCACCTCAACTGCCCGAGGTGGACTTTTCCTCTCTGGTGGGAGGTCGGCTGATGCACTTCTACAGCCAATGGAAGTCCATAACTTCAGACAAATGGGTCCTTCGGATAATCCGCGAGGGGTACTCACTCAATTTTGTGGAAGCTCCTCCGGATTGTCCTCCCAAACGGCAGCCCAGGCTGTCGGCCCTTCAGTCAGACCTTCTCACCGCCGAGATTCAGGGCCTTCTAAACAACAGGGCAGTAGAACTTGTGCCGCTGTATCAACGAAATACGGGGTTCTACTCTCATTACTTTCTGGTTCCAAAGAAGTCTGGCGGAATGCGCCCCATTCTGGATCTCAGAAAGCTAAACAAATTTCTCCCCAAGGAGAAATTCAGAAGGATTTCTCTAGGAACTCTGTTACCCTTGCTTCATCAGCACGACTGGTTAGCCTCCCTAGACATGCAAGATGCTTACCAGCACATTCCCATTCACCCGAGACATCACAAATTCCTGAGTTTTGCGGCTCTGGGACAACATTATCAGTTCAGAGTCCTACCCTTTGGGCTATCCTCGGCGCAGAGGTTTTACAAAGTGTTGTGCAGTTCTGCATGAGCGCACCTCTGAAAACTTCGGGAATACGGTGTTCCCTTATCTGGACGATTGGCTGGCAAGTCCTTCCAGGCAAGGGACTCTGGATCAGAGACGGCGCTCTCACCTCCTTACGTCCCATGGGAGTCCTGCTGAACCTCAAGAAATCACAGCTGCAGCACTCCCAGAGGCTCCTTTTCATAGGGACCCTTCTGGACACATCCTGTGCGAAGGCTTTTCTCCCAGAGGACAGAAGGAACAATATCCTTCTGATGGCCCGTTACATCGGAGAGAACAGGTCAGTTACAACACTCTCGATGCAACGGATGCTGGGCCTCATGGCATCCTCAGTGTTCACTGTACCTCTGGCCCGTCTGCACATGAGAACCACCCAGTGGATGCTCAGTACTCAGTGGTCTCCAACCACTCTCCCGCAGTTCTATCTCATCAAGGTGACAGAACCCCTACGGAGGTCTCTCACCTGGTGGTCTCAAGAGGACAATCTCCTGCAAGGATACCCCTTGCCCCTCTGGACCATCAGATCTCCATTACCACAGACGCCTCACTAATGGGGTGGGAGCTCACTGTCAGGCTCTCCACACCAGGGTGTGTGGACTCAATCAGTCTCAGCTTCACATAAATGTCCTAGAAATGAGCGCCGTCCTTTATGTGGTCCGAGCTTTGAAGGACATTCTTTGTCACAAGAATATTCTCCTCCAAACGGACAACAAAGCAGTGATGTATTACATCAACAAGCAGGGCGGTGCTCATTCTTACCCCTTATGCAGAGAAGCGATGAGGGTCTGGGAATGGTGCTTGGAGCACAAGGCTCTAATTCAAGCAATCTACCTGCAAGGTGTACAGAACGACTTGGCAGACCGTCTCAGCAGCACAAAGACAGATCCTCACGAGTGGTCTCTCGACTCAACCATAGTTCAGTCACTATTCGAAGAGTGGGGAACTCTGGACCTGGACCTTTGTGCGTCCCCACTCAACGCAAAACTGCCTCTCTTCTGCTCCAGAAATCCAGGGCCTGGCATTTTTTGTCAGGATGCGTTCAGGATGCGGTGGACAAAACGCTTTTACGCCTTTCCGCCTCTTCCTCTAATTAGAGAGTACTCTCAGGTTCGAGTCTCAGGGAGACAAGATGATTCTCATTGCTCCCTTTGGCCTCGACAACTGTGGTTTCCACTTCTCAACAGTATGTTGGCAGTTCCTCGAGACCACTTCCCTGCAGATGAACCTTTAACTCAGGGACCGGTGGTCCATCCCAATCTGAGATCTCTTCACCTTCACGCTTGGCTCCTGAAGAGGTAGAAGTAAATTGTTCAATGTCTCGAAGAGTTTCACGATATCCTTCTGGCTGCGTGAAACCAGCAACTCGGAAAACTTACACAGCTAAGTGGAAGCGTTTTTCCCTCTGGTGTGCAAAGTCCTCTTTGAATCCTTTTTCCTGCCCTCCGGATAAAGTTTTAGAGTACCTTTTGGACCTCTCAAATTCAGGTCTCCAGTACTCTACAGTTAAGGTTCACCTTAGTGCCATTTCAGCGTATCATGAGCCAGTTTTTTCTCTTTCTCTGGCTCAGTTACCTATGGTTAAGAGATTTCTTAAGGGCATTCTGCACACCAGACCCCCTACAAGACGTCTGGTTGCAGCCTGGGACATTAATCTTGTGCTAGACATGCTCACCCGGAAACCCTTTGAGCCTCTAGCTACCTGTGAACTAAAGTTCCTCACCTGGAAGACTGCCTTCCTATTGGCCATTACCTCAGCTCGTAGGGTCTCTGAGATACATTCCCTGGTCTCAGACCCTCCATACACTGTGTTCCATAAGGACAAAGTAGTCCTTCGTACTCATCCTAAATTTCTTCCTAAGGTTGTGTCAGAATTTCATCTTAACCAACCTTTGGTCCTTCCCTCTTATTTTGCAGACTTCCAAAATGAAGGGGAACGCTCTCTTCATTCTCTGGATGTTAAGAGGGCCTTGCGTTTCTACTTAGGTAGAACCAAGGATTTTCGTAAAGCTCAGCAACTGTTCGTTTCCTTCAGTGAGGCCCGGCTGGGTCAACCTGTCGCTATTAGATGTATCTCAGCATGGCTAGTGGCGTGCTTTCGTCACTGCTATTCCATGGCGCAGGTTAAGTTGGAGGGTAGAGTTTACGCTCACTCTACCAGAGCGGTAGCGGCATCCCTAGCGGAAATCCGCAACGTGCCCATTGCAGACATCTGCAATGCAGCCACCTGGAGCTCAGTGCATACTTTCGTTAAGCATTATGCACTCGATGTCCATGCCAGACGACATTCTTCCTTTGGCAGAGCCATCCTTAATGGACTTCTGTCTTAAGAAACGTGAGCTCTTGGTTTCTCCTGCCACCCTCTCGGGGGATTATTAGCTCGGTACTCTCCCAATAGTGTGAATGAGTGGTGGAGACTTATGTCCAGGAAGCTATGAAAATTACGTACCTACCGTAATTCTTGATCTTCTTGGACGAGTCTCCACCACTCATTCACATGCCCACCCTCCATCTCCTGAGCTCACCTCTCTTGTTGGTCTTCACTCCCTCAAATCTTTAGGCCTTGAAGACTTCTTTGTTGGCCCTTCTTACACGGGTCGTCCAGACTATCTTATGTCCGGTTTTTAGGTTAGGCTACCCTTCTAGGTTAGTTACGCTGCACCTCCTTGGTAAAAAAGGTACTGAGGCAGTTGGGGAGTCGACACCGAGATAGTCATTGCTGCGCGAGCTTGGGCTCGCGGCGCTGTTCCTCGCGGCGCCATCTCTGGCGTCGACTCCCCAGCAAAAAGTTTGCTCCCGATGGGTCCTAGTGCCTCCGGCGCAGATCTCAATAGTGTGAATGAGTGGTGGAGACTCGTCCAAGAAGCTCAAGAATTACGGTAGATACGTAATTTTCATTTTTTGCTTAAGGTGGTTTCAGATTTCCATCTTAATCTATATCTCTTCCAGTGTACTTCACTGACCATTCCTCCTCTGGTGACAGGAGGCTGCACAGTTTAGATGTAAAGAGAGCCCTTAGTTACTACATGGAGCCTACCAAGGGTCACAGGTTTGACTCCTTCCAACTGTTCCTCACTTGTGGTGAGGTTGGTAAAGGGAAACCTGCCACTAAAAGATCCATTGCCAGGTGGATTGTCTCTTGTATCCAGTTTTGCTATCAAAAACTGGGTAAGGTTCCCCCTTCAGGCCTGAGGGCTCACTCTACCAGAGGTACAGCTGCGTCCCTAGCTGCTGCCAGGGACATCCCTATCTTAGAGATGTGTCAAGCAGCTACCTGGAAAACAGTACACACTTTCACGAAGCATTACTCCCTGGACATCCAGGCTAGGAGTGATGCTTGGTTTAACACACACTGTGCTTCAGAGCCCTATTTCCTAAGTAGGTTCTGTCCTCCTCCATGGAGGTACTGCTGTGTAGTCTGGATGTCATAATATAGCAAGACTTCATGTTGTTTGAAGAAAAAATTACTCACCTTAGTAATGTTGTTTCTTCTAATGGAGTCTTGCTATATGATGACCTCCCCCCCTGCCTGCACCTCTCAGAACCTCTGCTCTTGGGATGTGGGTGGGCAATGCAGTGTTGGCACTTAATGATGCCCACCTTGTGTTTTCACCCCTTTTTTTTTATGTGTTGTATTTTATTTTATTTTATTTTCTGGATCCCGTGACTTGAGTCTTTGTTTTGGGACCAGAAATATGTGTTAATATTTTAGTAGCCAGTTGGCTAGTGTAGGTTTACAGCTTCCACACAGAACCTTAGTGAGTTTTGCTCGTAAAGATCTGACAGTTTCAGTCTGAAGATCAACAGACAGAGTTTTTTCAACCGAGCTCGCACTCAAGATTCCATGCCTGGCATGGAAGTTAACTCTTTCACCTCCGGAGCAGTTCTAAGGCTGGGACAAACTGCATATGTCATAATATAGCAAGACTCCATTAGAAGAAACAACATTACTAAGGTGAGTAATTTTTTCTTTTGGGATCTGGGTGGGCAGTGCAGTGTTAGCACTTAGTAGATGCCCACCTTGTTTTTTTCACCCCCTTTTTTTTTGGGGTGTTTGGGTGTTGTGTTTTTATTTTTTGAATCCCCTGACTTGAGTCTTTGTTTTGGGGCCAAAAAATGTGTTAATATTTTAGTAGCCAGTTGGCTAGTGTAGGTTTACAGCTTCCACACAGAATCTTAGTGAGTTTTGCTCGTAAAGATCTGACAGTTTGAGTTTGAAGAACAACAGACAGAGTTCTCAACCGAGCTCGTGCTCAAGATTCCATGCTTGGCATGGAAAGTTAACTCTTTCACCTCCGGAGCAGTTCGAAGGCTGGGTCAAACTGCATATGTCATAATATAGCAAGACTCCATTAGAAGAAACAACATTACTAAGGTGAGTAATTGTTTCTTTCCGTTACTCAACAGTATGTCAAAAACCTCTCCGAAAGCGCTTCCCCTTTGGAGCGAACCTTCTGACTCAGGGGCCTGTGGTCCATCCCAATTTGCAGATTGCAACATACAAACATACGCATTTGCCAGCAGATAAAGGCCTAAAGGTCTATCAAGTCTGCTCAAATGTGCAGCTAGCACCCCTTATTCTGCAGCTGCCCCTCCCTTCCATCCTTCCCCTTCATTAACCCTCCCCCTTGTCCTGTCCCATCCTCGTTTGAAGCAGTCCACCTTTCTACTGCATACCATTTCTGCAGGTAGCGCATTCCACCCAGCCACCACCCTCTCTGTAAAAAAGTGTCTCCTCATCTCCCTCCTGAACCTTCCTCGCTCCAGTCTCATATCATGGCCTCTGGTGGCCTTCCCCTCCCTTACTTTGAACAGCCCCTCTCTACCCATCTTGTTTATTCCTTTCATGTATTTAAAGGTTTCAATCATGTCACCCTTGTCTCTCCTCTCCTCCAGTGAGTACATGTTCAACTCCTTCAACCTCCTTTCATATGATAAGTCCCCCAGCCCCTTGATCATCTTTGTCGCCCTGCGCTGCACCCCCCCCAGTAACTTAATGTCCCTCTTCAGATACGGACGCCAGTACTGCACGCAGTACACCAGGTGTGGTCTAACTAGTGACCTATACAGTGGCAGAATCACCTCCTCCCTCGTCGAGGATATACCCCTTGCAATACAACCCAGCATTTTGTTGGCCTTTGCAGCTGCCTTCCTACGTAAGCCGAGTTGTTCATTGACCCTGTAATGAGCACACCCAGATCCTTCTCCTCCTCCTCTGTGTGGCTAGCTGCACCCCCTAGCCGGTAACTCCTCCTTGGGTTCTTCACCCCAAAATGCAGCACCTTGCACTTTTTGGCACTAAACCCCAGTTGCCAGGTGTCTGACCAGGTTTCAAGCTTTGCCAGATCATCCTGCAACCCCTGCCATCCCCCAGGTCATCCACCACCGCGCCTACCTTGGTATCATCAGCAAACAGACTGATCTTGCTTTTGATGTCCCATGATATGTCTGCAATGAATATCCCAAACAACACTGGTCCCAACACCGAGCCCTGTGGAACACCGCTCGTCACTGCCCTTGGGTGTGAGAGCTCCCCACCCACCACCACCCTCTGTTGCCTTCCCTGCAGCCAGTTTCCTACCCATCTCACCAGCTTTGCACCCGCCCCTGTGCCTACTAACTTCCTTCCCAGCCTTCCATGTGGCACCAAGTCGAATGCCTTACTGAAGTCCAGATACAGGACATCCACTGCATGGCCCCTGTCCAGTTGCCTAGTTACCCAGTCATAGAACTCGACCAGCTTGGTTTGGCAGGATCTGCCACATATGAAGCCATGCTGTCTGCTGTCCTGTAGTCCTTTGGCCTCTAGGAGGGCCACCAGCCTCTCCTTCAGGATAGTCTCCATTAGCTTACCCACGATGGAAGTGAGACTCACTGGTCTGTAGTTTCCCGGTTCATCCTTGGGGTTACTTTTGTGGAGTGGCACCATATGAGCCATCCTCCAGTCCTGAGGTACACACCCTGAATGTAGTGAAGCATTAAATAGGTCTGCCAAAGGTCCTGCAAGGACCTCTGCCAGCTCCTTCAGTACCCTGGGGTGGATGCCATCTGGGTCTGGCGCCTTGTCCAACCTCAGTGCCTTCAAACCCTCTTGAACTCTGCCCTCCATAATTTCCCCATCTGTCACCACTTCCCCCCCTGCTTCTGCCATTTCTCCCACATTGGGTGTCACCCCCTCTTCTCTTTAGTAAATACTGAGCAGAAGTACTCATTTAGTGCTTCCGCCTTATCGTACCCTGCTTCCACCCAACCCCCCTCCTTCCTAATCCTTACTATGTGGTCCTTACAGCTCCTTTTCTCCCTGATGTACTTAAAGAAGTCCTTCTCCCCCCCTTCTTAATGCCTTGTGCCAGCCTGAATTCCGTAGATGCTTTGGCTCCCCTTACTGCCCTTGTCACCTCCTTTGATTCTGTCAAGTACTCCTCTCTGTCCTCCCCACTCCCTGCTTTCTTGTACTTCCTAAAGGCAGCTCTTTTCTTCCTTTCCTTTTCCATGACCTCCTTGCTCAACCAGCTCGGTTTCTTAGCCCTAGCCTTCTTGCTCTGGGCTTTGCAGCAGGTTTTGGTTGCATCCACTATCCCCAGCTTTATGAGCTCCCACCTCTGGTTAGTGTCCATATTAGATTGAATTCTGGCCTGGTACCCTTTTACCATTTCCCCCATCCTCCCAAAGTCGGCCCTCTTGAAGTTCAGCACTCTTGTGCCAGATTCCACTCCTTCCTTGCCCATATCCAATGAGAGCCATACTGAGTGGTGGTCACTCCCTGACAGCGGTTCATCCACTGTAAGTTCACTCACAAAGTCCCCATTTGCCAGCACAAGGTCAAGGGTATTCCCTAACCTGGTTGGTTCACTGACCATTTGCAGCAGGAAGCTGTCCTGAAGGCATCCAGCAGTACCTGCTCCCTTCTGTTCCTGGTTGTTGGGGTGCTCCAGTCCACTCCTGGCATGTTGAAGTCCCCCACAATCACCACACTACCCTTCTCGCAGGTCCTCCTGATCTGTCCCGCTAGTTCCCTGTCTGACTCCTCCGTCTGAGATGGTGGTCTGTACACCACTCCCATTCTAAGAATCCTATTCTTGGAATCCTGGATGTGCATCCAAAGTGACTCCGTACTACCCTCCTTCCCTTCCTCCCTTACACTTCAGTCCTTCCTTCACATATGTGCCACCCCCTTCCCAATCACCCTGTCCCTACAAATAACCTGTACCTGGTACAGACAGGTCCCTGTCATTGTATTGAGTGGCCCATGTTTCCGTGATGGCTGCAATGTCCACCTCTCCCTCTGCCATGAGAACCTGTAACTCTGCAGTTTTCCTCCCAAGGCTCCTAGCATTAAGGGTAACCACCTTCCACCCCCCCCCAATCCTGCCCTCCTTTCCTAGCATCACCAATAGTACTTGCCATTTGTCCTTTGTCACTGTTATGGGGGGGTTGATATGGTTTCCCAACCTGTGGTCTCTGCATATCTCTTCCCCAACTGCCACCCCCCACTACTAGTTTAAATTCCCAACTTCCTCTATGTACTCCTCCATCCTCTGTTTCAACACTTTCTTTCCTCCTCACTCAAGTGTAGTCTGTCCTTGGCATAGAGACTACTGTCCTCCCAGGTCCCTCCCACCCCCGCCAACAGCCCATACCCTTTAGCACAAAACCAGGTTCTTAGCCATCCGTTAAATTCCTCTATTCTCAGCTTTCTTGTTGTGCTTGCCTTTGGCACCGGAAGTATCTCTGAAAAAGTTACTGATCTTCCTGCCCCCACACATAATTGTGCTAGTTCCTCAAACCTCCTCTGGACTATATCAACTGTCTTGTCAGCCAGGTCATTTGTCCCAAGATGTATAATTAAATGAGGCTTGTCCCTACCCCTTCTAGCATATTTCAGAACAGACTGTCCCACCTTTACCGCTGTCATTCCTGGCATGGCCTCTACCCAAATACGACTATGCCTCTCCCCCTTGCTACCCCACCTAACTCCTCTTATTATTGAGTCCCCCAGCCCTAAGATTCCACCCCTCTTACTCCCTGCTTGCGTCCATTCATCTCCCTCTCTCATTTCCAGCTCCTCTTCTTCCTCCTGCACATTATTTTCCCCTTTTACCCCTGTTGCAATTCTCCTAGCAGAACTTCCCCCCACTCCAGTTTGGTCCAGGCATTTATCAATTACTCCTCTAATTTCATCATTTCCCTCCTCCACTTTCTTCCTCTTTAGCAGTGCACAGCTGTTTTCTGAAGACCCTTTTTGAGGTCGCTTCACCTTCACGGTTGGCTCCTGAAGAGATAGAGGTGAACAGGTTCAATGTCTCTCAGAGAGTTTTAGATATTCTTTTGGCTGCACGCAAGCCAGCCACCAGAAAAACTTACACAGCCAAGTGGAAGCGGTTTTCTCTCTGGTGTGCAAAATCCTCTTTGAATCCCTTTCCTTGCCCAACAAATAAAGTTCTAGAGTACCTTTTAGACCTCTCAAATTCAGGTCTACAATACTCTACAGTCAAAGCTCACCTTTGTGCCATTTCAGCTTATCAAGAGCCAGTATGTTTCTTGTCACTAGCTCAGTTACCTGTAGTTAAGAGGTTTCTTAAGGGTATTCTGCATACCAGACCTCCTATCAGACGTCCAGTTGCAGCCTGGGACATTAATCTTGTGCTAGACATGCTCACTTGAAAGCCTTTCGATCTTCTAGCTACCTGTGAGCTGAAATTTCTTACTCAGAAAACAGCCTTCCTGGTGGCCATTACCTTGGCCTGCAGGGTTTCTGAAATGCATGCCTTGGTCACAGACCCTCCATATACTGTATTTCAGAAGGACAGAGGAATTCTTAGGACCCATCCTAAGTTTCTCCGTAAGGTTGTTTCAGAATTCCGTCTGAACCAACCTTTAGTCCTACCTACTTAGTTTGTGAACTTCCAAAATGAAGGAAACCGTACCCTTCATTCTTTGGATGTGAAAAGAGCTCTGCGTTTCTATTTGGATAGAAAAAAAGAAATTTGCAAAGCTCAACAACTGTTTGTTTCCTTCAGCGAGACCCGGCTGGGTCATCTTGTCGCTATCAGTGCATTTCGGCATGGCTGGTGGCATGCCTTCGCCACTGTTATTCCATGGCACAAGTTAAGCTGGAGGGCAGAGTGTACGCTCACTCTACTAGAGCAGTCGCGGCATCCCTGGTGGAAATCCACAACGTGCCCATTCCAGACATTTACAGTGCGGCTACCTGGAGCTCAGTGCATACTTTCGTCAAACACTATGCCCTGGATGTCCATGCCAGGTGACGTCTTTCGTTTGGCAGGACTATCCTTAACGGACTTCAGTCCTAAAATTGTTAGATCTTCCCTTGTCAATCTTCACCATTCATTACTTCCTGGGTGTAAGTCGGGCGGCGCACCCGATCACGAAGGGGCTTTTTTTTAAACTTTGGCTAACGGCACCGCCCTCGCGAGTGACGTCATGCGTCATGGAAGGCGGCCGTTAGTAGCGACCCGACCTCCTCCAACTCAGTTCTGTTTCTCCCGCCGTCAAGGCAGCACCTGTTGCGAGTAGCGGTCATTTTAGTGTGTGTTTGCCGACTCCTGTTTTTCTTGACACTCGACGCCGATCCGGTAAGACTGTTCCTTTTTCTATCTACGGCGCCGGTTGTGTTTCTTGCTGTGTTTTAGCCTTGTTATTTTCGCGTTATGTCCGGTTCGGGAGCAAAGCGCTTTTCCAAGACGGGCTGCGCCCCTATGCCTCGGTGCTCCTGTGGCCGGCATTTCTCCGCCTCGGACCGGCATGACGTTTGCCTTCGCTGCCTGGGACCCAACCATGATATGGATTGTACATGACTTGTTTGCTCGATGGACTGCTATACCGTAATCCATGAAGTTTCGGCAAGGTCTGCCTGACTGGGACGATGTCGCCTCGGGATTCTCGGCAGCGTCGTTAGGCCCTCCTCTGGTCCCTCCCGGCCTGTACGGTTATCCGGAGGAGGAGGGGTCTCGCTTTCTTCCGAGGAGGAGGCCCTTCCGCGGTGTTGGGGAGTGTCGTGAGTCCCTTCGGCGCCGCGACGGCGACACCGCCGGGTAGTCACCTCTTCGGAGGTGCAGGCTCACCCGTGTCGAGGCCCTTGGCTTTTGGGCCTGGCTCGGTGGACCGACGCCGGCCGACGCTGTTGGATCCTGGTACCGCTCGCTGTGCCGGTGATCGAGGCAGTAACGTTGATCCCGGCGTTGCTTTGCGGCGCTGTGATCAGGCGGTGCCGTGGTGCTTATGGATCCTGGCGCTATTTGCGGTGCCGTGATCGGGTAGCGCCGGCGGTGCCGCTTGGGCATCGGCGCCGTCATCGCGCCGAGGACGTGGCGGGCGCCGTCGGCAGTGCCGCTTCGCTTCCGACGCAGGCCGGTGGCGCGCAGGCCTTGTCCTTCCTCGCTGGTGCTGGCCTGCCCGCCGCCTGGGTCTGAGTTGGGCCTGGCGTACCGTGGGGGCGAGCGGCATCACCCTTGGTATTGGGGCGCTCGCGGCGCCGAGCCTCAGGGACCCCTGGGTGGCCAGCATCGAGGTCCAGCTGGTCTCGTCCTCCTCGAGGCGATGACTTGGACGTGGACCCATCCTGGCACCCCCACTCTTCGGGTCTGGGTCCCTGTGGCTACAGGTACCAGGCGGCGCAGTGGCCCTCCTCTGTCCCCCTTCCGTCGTCTCCTGAGGGTTCCCCGGCTGGGGTGGCCGGGGAGCCGGGGAGCATGCGTGGGGGTGACCCGGAGGAAGCAGCCCCTCTCTGGAGAGCGGGACAGCTACCCCCACGGTGCTGTTGCCCTCTAGGGACAGGGGACGCTGTGGTCGAGGAGGAGGGCCTCTTGAGTCCGGAGGTTGAGGGGCAGGGGTCTGCCACTCGGTCTTCTTGGCCACCCTCAGGGGGTGGCCAGGAAGCACATAGTGCGGAACCTCGCCCCTCCCTCCAGGGTTCTAGGGTGTCCTCCGGCGGCGTTTGTGCGGACTGCCCTTCTGGATCCATGCAGTCCCGGCGTCGTCACGGGGAGGTTCTCCCCCAGGGCTCTTCCAGGCTCCGCTTCCCCAGAGTTCCGTTCTTCGGCCTGGTCTGATATCCGGGATCCCTCCTACTAGGGCTCCTTTCCCGGGATTCCAGAGCCCTCGCAGAGAGCAGTTGCCTCCTCGGAGGTGCCCCTCTCCCATCTCTCTGCCTTCTCCACCCCCGCTCCCAGGCCATGTTGGTCCTACGGGTCCGTTATCCTGGGAGCAGTTCAGGGGTTCTGCGGTGGCCTTCCCCTCATCTGTTAGATACATGCATGAGCGGGTCTTTCGACTCTCCCCACCGCCGCAGGAATCCTCTGGACATTCCAGCTCCCCATCATCCTCGTCTCCCTCCTCTGAGGGAGAGGAACCCCCTGCTCATCTTTCCTCCGATGCTGATTTCACTGAATATCAGCGTTTCCTCTCGAGGATGGTGAGGGATCTTCGGATTTCCTATGTTCGGAGAGACAATACCGAACGGGAGACGCGAGAATTCCTTGGTGAATTCAGTGCCCAGCATTTGGTGGTACCTTCCTGGCCTATCCCTTTCCAGGAGGCGTCTATCCGGTCCTGGCAGTCCCCAGCCGCTTCTTCTCCAGCCCCGGCTGACTGTCAGCGTAGGTATTGTGCCCCCTCAGAGTCTCTAGGTTCTCTTCCCAACCCGCCCTCTGGTTTGGTTTACCTAGACACTCCTTCTGGGCGCTGCTGCCTGGCGCACGACCGCCCACCGGATCCGGACTCTCTCCAGTTCGACCGTTGGGGGCGAAGAGTGTTCTCTTCTTCTCGTGAGAGTGCCAGTATTGCATAGAAACATAGAAACATAGAATTTGACGGCAGATAAGGACCGCTTGGCCCACCCAGTCTGCCCATTTCCCTACCTACTGGATAAGCTGCAGATCCTAGTTAACCAGCAGCCTACTTCTTCCTACCCCCACCCCCAGAATTGCCTTATGACTATCCCATGCATGCTTGAATTCCACCACTGATTTTGACTCCACAACCTCCTCCGGAAGGCCATTCCATGCATCCACAACCCTCTCTGTGAAAAAATACTTCCTTAAATTACCTCTGAGCCGCCCCCTCTATCTTCAAATTGTGCCCTCTTGTTCTTGCACACCTCTTTTTATGAAAGATGCTACCCTCTTGGACTTTGTTGATTCCCTTGAGGTACTTGAAAGTTTCTATCATGTCCCCCTCTCCCTCCTTTCCTCGAGGCTATACATATTAAGCTCCTTAAGTCTCTCTTCATATGTCTTCCGGTGCAGACCCTGCACCATTTTAGTTGCCCTCCTCTGGACAGCTTCCATCCTGTCTATGTCTTTGCGGAGATTGGGTCTCCAGAACTGCACACAGTACTCCAGATGGGGTCTCACCAGCTGTCTGTACAGAGGGATAATAACTTCCTGTTTTCTACTGGTGATGCCTCTCCCTATGCACCCCAGTATCCCCCCAGCCCTCCTTGCTGCCTTCTCACATTGCTTGCCCACCTTTAGGTCATCTGATATGACTACCCCCAGGTCCCTTTCCATTTTTGTTGTTGTTAGTATCTCACCCCCCATTGTGTACTCTTCCCCTGGGTTTTTGTTTCCCAGGTGCATTACCTTGCACTTCTTAGCATTGAATCTAAGCTGCCATACATTTGACCATTCCTCTAACCTTGCCAAGTCCCTTCTCATCCTTTCCACCCCACCCTGTGCATCAACTCGGTTGCAGATCTTGGTGTCATCTGCAAAGAGACATACTTTTCCTTCCAGTCCTTCTGCAATGTCGCCTATAAAGACATTGAAGAGGACTGGTCCTAATACTGAACCCTGCGGTACCCCGCTAGTATCCCTTCTTTCTTCTGAGTGGACTCCATTTACTATTACTCTCTGTGTCCTATTCTCCAGCCATTCTTACCCAGGCTGTCATCTTGGGACCCACTCCAGGCTGGCTAACTTATATATTAATCTTTTGTGTGGGACTGTGTCAAATGCCTTGCAAAAGTCTAGGTAGGCCATGTCCACAGCCCCTCCCTGATCTACTACTTTGGTCACCCAGTCAAAGAAATCTATCAGATTCGTCTGGCATGACCTTCCGCTGTGAATCCATGCTGCCTAGGGTCCTGTGCCCTTCTGGCCTCTAGATGCAGCGACAATTCAAGAAAGCCTAAGTGGGGAAGAGCTAGGAGGTGCCTCCGAGGGACGAGGGAGGCGGAGGGGAGCCCTGTAAAGTCTCCTAGCTCTAGAGGAAAGGCGGGGTCCCGGGAGGCGGAGCCAGCGAATCACCTCGCCCGGGCCAGGTGACAACCTGGAAAGACGAAGCCATGCCGTCCGCCTGATGCAGATCGCTGTCCCCGCAAGCCTGGAAGCCACCTCATTGGTGTCATAAGATGCCCTTGCTTGGTGTCTTGCCAGCTCCAGGTCTTGCATCTCATCAGGCTCACCACGCTGCCTACAACCGGCATTTGTGGTCGATGATGTCCCAGCTGTTGGCATCAATGCCTGACACAGAGCAAACCAGACAAACCAACCTCCGAGCCCATTGCTCCATAAGAGCGCCCACTGATGAAACTGCTCATCTGGAGTCCTACCTATAGGGCGGGAGGGACTCGATGTCGAGGACTACGACATCGAAGTTGGCGATCAAGAAGGAGACCGCAACCAGCACCTATAACCGAGCGCCGACGCCAGACATACCAGAATGCAACCTCGAGTGATGCCTTCTTTTTGACCTGTGGGGTCAAGAAGAGTTTCGAGGCCGAACGGTGCCGAATGCATCATTATTTTATGCCGGCGGGGGACCGCCTATCCCCCGGCATCGGACTGACCGCTGTCGGAACCCCCGCTGAGGAGAAGGAGGCTGACCGGATCCAGCCCGGCTGACTGAATAGTTTCTCATACGAAGTCTCCTTACCGCCACCTGACCTGCTCATGGTCGACCCGTTCCAGTAGGCCGAGACTTCAAGTAAATTCTAATATTAGAAAAATTTAACGTAAAATAGAATAAAATTAAGCGATACTACTTATCGAGATAAGTTACAAAAACAAACTGAAAACTATGCGCTAGTTTGAAGTTTGACTCGACAGGCGAGCTATGCCGTCACTGAAGCGCACTTGACGGGCGGGAAAAAGGAACTGAGGCGTGTTGAGGGTCGCCGCCGAGATGGTCATTTCCGCGTGAGCCGCTGCTCGCGTAATCGTTGTCTCTCGGGCGCTTGTCTCTCGCTACCGACTCCTCCAGCAAAAGTTTGCTCCGATGGTGTCTTAGTGCCTCCGGCGCCAATCCCACTAGTGTGAATGAGTGGTGGAGATCTATGTCCAGGAAGATCTTGTGGTGCCGAGGACAGCCCACCGGGCAGGACTCTGAATTGATAATGTTGGCCCAGAGCTACAAACCGTAGGTATCTGTGGATGCTTTGGGTGTATAGGAATATGTTGGTAAGTGTCCTGCATGTCCAGGGATGCTAGCCAATCGTGTTGGATGAAGCAAGGATAACAGGGTCCCGAGCAATATCATCTTGAACTTTTCCTTAAAAAGAAACTTGTTTAACTTTCTGAGGTCCCGAATGGGGCGCATGACACTGGTCTTTTTCAGGACCAGGAAGCAATGGGAGTAGAAACCTGTGTTTCGTTGATCCAGCAGAATTATTTCTACTGCTCTGTTGTTCAGAAGGCCTTGTATCTCGGAGGCAAAGTCTGACTGTGTTGTTGATAGCCTGGGCTGTCGCTGGGAGGACGATCCGGAGGGGTTTCTGAAAGGTTGAGGGAGTACCTTCATCCGGAGGACCCATTTGTCTGATGTTATGGACTTCCACTGGTTGTAGAACTGAGTCACACGCCCTCCCACTGCTGAGGAGGAGTCCCCTCGGGCAGCTGAGGTGGGACCCAGGCCAGAAACTCAGAAGGTGGCACTGGGCGCTTTGGGCCCTTGTGCCTTCTGTTGCGTTTTCTTTTGAGGCTGAGGGGCTTGTTTTTTCCTGAAACCTCCCCTGCCCTTGCCTCGAAAGGACTGACGGTTGTGAAACTGATGCTTGTTAACACCCCCCCGAAAAGGGGTGGGAGCATGTCAAGCCATTTTAATGGCTGACCTAGTCTTCTGCGTGGCCTCCAGAGCTTGCTCTACTTGAGGTCCGAACAGATACATACCGTCAAAAGGTAATGCCATAACCTGCTGTTGGGCATCATTCGTGAAGCCCGAAGTGCATAGCCAGGAGTGAAGATGGGTACAAATGCCCACGGTGGCTAGGGAAGCAGTATCAAAAGCGTCCATAGCTACTTTAACCTGCTGGTTGTTGGACTCGATACCCCTGGTTAGGGTCAGAAGTAGCTCTGAACTAGTGTCCGACTTGGGCAGAGCTTCTACCATCTGTTTGAGCGAATGCCAAAGAAAGGAAAATTACGTACCTACCGTAATTCTTGATCTTCTCTTGTATCTTCACCATTCATTACTTCCTGGGTGTAAGCCGGGCGCTGCACCCTCGCCACTTGCTTTTTTTTTTTTTTTAAAGTTTGCCTAGGCCCCGCCTCGAGAGTGACGCTATGCGTCCATGGCGGGCGAGGGGCGGCCAAGTAGTAGCGATTGACCTCCTCCAACTCAGTTCTGTGAGCCGGAGAGGCAAAAGTGAAAGCAGAAAATATAGATAGCGAGGCAAGATAGCCTGAGGATAGCTAAAGCAAGGAAGAATGAACTGAAAAAGGAATAAGCCGATGGAGAAAGGACAGAGGAGATAAGAGTATCCCTAGCCTAGGGACTGCAGGGCTCCTTACCTGGGCGACTCTAGAGGAGAGATGAGTAAGGAAATGAGAAAATAGAAGGAAAAGAAGAAGAAAGAGAAGAGAGATGATGGATGTTGAAGGGACCAGAATGCCCAATCTAGCATAGTTAGCTTGCAGCTAAAGGCTCACTAAAGGAAGCAAGAATCCTCGGAGATAGAGTTGAAGAGAAGGTTCACCGAACCCGCTAGACAGACCCAGAGGGCATAGTCCTCATCCTCAACATGCCATTGTTTTGATACCCACCTCGGCTCCTGGCCGCAGAAGGCCTTAACTGGAGGACAGCCGAGGAGGGAAGAATAAAACCCAGGCAGCATGAGAGGCTGCTCAGGGTTTAGAAATGGAAAATGTAAGTCTCAGGCGTTTCAAGATAGAAATGGGACTCATACTGACTGGCCAAGGCAGGTCAAGGCTAAGGCTGGTAGGATTGGATATGGTCAGCACTGTTCATCTGTAAAAATTGTCCAGGAGGACACTTAAAGGGAGAAACCAATAGGAAACAGCGAGAAGGATAGCCTACCTCTCATTTGCCTTCTTGTTTGTTTTCCTTTTTTTTTTTACAGATAAAAATTTTTTTTTTTTAGACTAGATGCATGACCCAGATATCAAGATGCCTATAGCAGTCTAAGAGAGTTCCTCAGCATTTTTTTTTTTTTAAAGAAAAGGAATAGATGTACCTGCTCCTCTGCTCTGCAAGGCAAGAATGGGGGATTAGATTTCAGGCACCATCTGGACACGGATTGCAGGATCAAAACTGAATAGCCTGAGCCAGGCCAAAACCCTAAAGGTATTCTTGCCAGAAGAATGGCAAGAGATAGTTGTGCAGTCTGATCGCCAATGCAAACCACTAGATGGCCCATGAATCTTAGAGTAAGTAATTTTCTGAATTTAGAACCCCTCCAAAAAGAAAGATTTTTTTTTTTTAATTATATATATATATATATTTTTTGAAAATTAGGCAATTTTTCTTGTCTTTTATATATATGCAGAGAGAGGAAGGAGATGGGAGGTGGAGAAGCCACAGGAAGAGGCCACTGAGGGGATGGGGCGAGGTAGAATGAATGGTGAAGATATAAGAGAAGATCAAGAATTACGGTAGGTAATGCACTTTTCCTATCTTCCTTTGTCAATCTTCACCATTCATTACTTCCTGGGTGAGTATTAAGCTCCTCTTCCCCTGGAGGGAAGAGGCCATACCCTGAGGGAACAGACCCCCAGCCTTCTGCTGGTGAGAAACAGAAGGCGAAGACCCTGGCTTATTCAGAAAGCCTAGTGGGAGAAGAGCTAGGAGATGCTCCCGAGGACGAGGAGACGGAGGAAGCCCCTGTAAAGTCTCCTAGCTCTGGAAGAGAAAAGATGGGTCCCCAGAAGGCGGAGCGAATCATCCTACGCCGGGCCAGGGTGACAACCTGGAAGACGACGCATGCCGTTCGCCTGATGCAGATCGCTGTCCCCGCAAGCCTGGAAGCACCTCATTGGCGCTATAAGATGCCCTTGTTTGGTGTCTTGCCAGCTCCAGGCCTACCGCGGAGAGGGCAACGGCTTGTCTGGTTTGCTCCGTATCAGGCATAGATGCCAGCAGCTGGGACATCATCGCACCACAGATGCCGGTTGTAGGCAGCGTGGTGAGCCTGATGTGATGCAATACATGCACTCGCACGAGAAGAAGAGAACACTCTTCGCCCCCAACGGTCGAACTGGAGAGAGTCCGAATCCGGTGGGCGGTCGTGCGCCAGGCAACGGCGCCCAGAAGGAGTATCCAGGTATACCAAACCTGAGGACGGGTTGGGAAGGGAACCTAGAGACTCAGAGGGGGCACAATACCTACGCTGGCAGTCCGCCGGGGCTGGGGAAGAAGCGGCAGGGGACTGCCAGGACCGGATAGACGCCTCCTGAAAGGGGATAGGCCAGGAAGGTACCACCAGATGCTGGGCACTGAATTCACCAAGGAATTCACGCGTCTCCCGTTTGGTATTGTCTCTTCGAACGTAGGAAATCCGGAGATCCCTCACCATCCTCGAGAGGAAACGCTGATATTCTGTGAAATCAGCATCGGAGGACAGATGAGCAGGGGGGTTCCTCTCCCTCGGAGGAGGGAGACGAGGATGATGGGGAACTGGAATGCCCAGAGGATTCCTGCGGCGGTGGGGAGAGTCGAAAGACCCGCTCATGCATGTATCTAATATATGAGGGGAAGGCCGCCGCAGAATCCCCTGAACTGCTCCCAGGATACGGACCGAGGACCGATATGGCCTGGGAGCGGGGTGGTGGAGGCAGAGAGATGGGAGAGGGGCACCATGAGGCAACTGTTACCGGAGGGCTCTGGAATCCGGGAAAGGAGCCCTGGGAGGAGGGATCCTGATATCAGACCAGGCCGCAGAACGGAACTCTGGGGAAGCGGAGCCTGAAGAGCCCTGGGGAGAACCTCCTGTGACGACGCCTGGACTGCATGGATCCAGAAGGGCAGTCCGAGACAAACGCCGCCGGAGGACACCCTAGAACCCTGAGGAGGGGCGAGGCTCTGCACTGCTCCTGGCCACCCCCTAGGGTGGCCAAAGAAGACCGAGCAGCAGACCCCTGCCCCTCAACCCTCGACTCCAAGAGGGCCCCTCCTCCTCAACCACAGCGTCCCTGTCCCTCAGATGGGGCAACAGCACCTCGGGAGGTAGCTGTCACCGGCCTCCAGAGAGAGGAGCCTCCCCGCGTCACCTCACGCCTGCCCCCGGCTCCCGGCCACCCCAGCCGGGAACCCTCAGAGACGACGGGAGGGGACAGAGGGAGGGGCCCACTGCGCCGCCTGGCACCTTCAGCCACCGGGGACCCAGACTAAGAGTGGGGTGCCAGGATGGGTCCACGCCTGAGTCATCGCCTCCGAGGAGGACGAGACCAGCAGGACCTCAATGCTGGCCACCCCTAGGTCCTCGAGGCTGCGTACGCGAACGCCCCGGGTACCAAGGGGAGGCGCCGGCCGCCCTCACGCCGTAGCCAGGCCTAGCTCATTGTTTCAACGGCGCCGCGCGCCGGGCACCGCCTGGAGGAAGGACAAGGCCACGGCGCCGGGCGCGCCGGAAGGCGAGGCAGCACAGCCAACGGCGCCGCTTGTCCATCGGGCGCCACGCTCAAAGCGCACCGCCAACGCGCTGCTGATCACCGCACCGCAAACGGCGCCGGGATCTGAAACGCGCTCGAAGGCGGCCGAGGGTCCACCGCGGCCAGGCCCAAAAGCCGAGGGCCTCGACACGGGGAGCCTGCACCAAGAGGTGACTGCCGAGGCGGTGTCGGCGCCGCTGCCCCAGGAGGGACTACGACGCCCCGACACCACAGAAGGGTCCCTCCTCGCAAGAATAGAGCGAGGAGACCCTCCTCCCGGACCGATAGGCCCGGAGGGACCCGGAGGAAGGCCAAATGAGCGTGCCCGAGAATCCCGGAGCGACGCCGCCCCTCAAGGTCGGCGGGGTCTTGCTGAGCTTAACGCGTGGTTTCGAGGACGCCGACGGTCCATCGAGAAACAGGCGCCGATCGAATCCATATCATGGCAGGGTCCCAGGCAACGGAGGCAAACGCCATGCCGGTCCGAGACGGAGAAATGCCGCCACAGGAGCATCACGACGATAGGGCGCGCCCGCTCAAAGCGTCAGCTTCCAGAACCGACATAATGCCAAACAATTAAGGTAAAACACAGTAGGAAACACCATGACCGTGACAGATAGAAAAGAACAGTCTTACCGTGGTATGGCGTCGAGTGCTAACGAAAGAGGAGTCGGCCTAGTTAGAATTGCGCACTACAAAAACTACTCGCGAAAGCAGGTGCTGCCTCGACGGCGGGAGAAACAGAACTGAGTTGGAGGAGGAGTTGGTCGCTATTAACGGCCGCCGCGCATGACGCTCTCTCGAGGGCGGGCCGTTAGGTAAACTTTAAAAAAAAAAAAAAAAGCCCCGTGGGCGGGTGCGCGCCTCCGGCTTACACCCAGGAAGTAATGAATGGTGAAGATTGACAAGGGAAGATCATACTCATATTGAGAAAAGTAGCCCTGGTGGCTGACAATACGCATACCCAGGGTGGAGGCAGCAAAGACTCTCCTACCTAAGGTGTCTATCTTATGAGATTCTTTGTTTCTAGGTCGGGCTGTAGATGCCTGAGGAAGAATGGCCTTATCACTCTCTGCCAGGACTACAATAGGGTCTGCAAAGGCCTGGGAGGCCAAAATGGGTCGATCCTTCGGAGCGGCATACTTCCTGTCTATGGACTTAGCCACAGAAGGAGTAAGAGCGGGATTATTCCATACCATCTGAGAGAGCGTCTCAAAGGATGTTTGTACCAGGGGAGTTAAATCCATAGGGATCTCCGGAACATGTAGGTATTGGAGTCTCAAAAGCTTTCCAGGATCGATATCCGTAGTCTGGAGAGAAAGAGTAGAATTGAAATATTTCAGCAGAGACTTAAATGACAGGTCGTCAACCACAGGCTCTGCGGCAGGATTGATCCCTGCTCCTACAACATCATCACCCAGTCGAAGATCTGGGTCAGGCTCAATATCATCCCCCGACAGCCCCGGAGCGACTGTATGGACAGGAAAGGAGTGAAAATCAGTAGGAAATGAGGAAGAGAAAGGATTCGGAGTTGAGAACCCCTGAAGGCTGGACAACGACGCACCAAGCCTCGGCACTGAAGAAGAACACGGCACCGAAGGCAAGGGAGACTGCGCTGTCAGAAACAACCCAGCACACAGCGCTGACAAAGTCCATGGCGCTGACGATACCACTGGTGCTGAGGATGGCGCTGACAAGCACACTGGTGCCTAGGAAAACGCAGAGAGACACATCAACGCTGAGAGAGCTCCCAACGGTGCAGAAAGCAACCCAGGGCTCCGAAAACTCTGATTTGAAGAAAAAGGAGGAAGAATACCAGGTGATAAGGGTATCGGTGTGGCCCCTTGCACTGCAGCCATGTGAGGGGGGAAAACAGCTGAGCGCGGAGTCGACGGCACCGAGGATGGCGCCGCGCGACTAGGAAGGTCCAACCACCCTACCCGCTCCCCAGAAGGCCTCGGAGTGACCGGGCCAGGCAGCTTCACCAACCTCCGAGCCCATTGCTCCATAAGAGCGGCCCACTGATGAAACTGCTCATCGGAAGCCCTTTCAAGAGGCGGGGAACGGCTTCGATGTTGAAGAGGTCGGTCACCGGAGACAGAAACCGGCGACTCCAGAGAAGGAGACCGGCACCTGACCTCAACGACCGACTGTCAACGCAGACATACCAGAAGGCGACTCTCAAGTGATGCCTTTCTTTGACCTGTGGGCAAGAAGAGCTCGAGGCCGAACGATGCCGAGAGTGCGACTGCTTTTTATGCCAAAGGCTGCAGGAAAAATTAAAATTATGTACCTACTGTAATTATGATCTTTTGTGTATCTTCACCATTCATCACAATTGGGTTACTGGCCGGAGGTCATGACTCCACGGGAGGTTCTTTTTTTTTTCTTTTTTTAGATGGGTGGAGTCGACGTACATCGTGCTGCTCCCTCCAGGCTGACGACTGTGTGGCGCCTGAGGTTGGGCGCAGTGTGCAGTTGACTCCGCCTCCGCCAGTTCTGAGTCACAGGAGAGGTGAGGAAAAGGATGGGAGGGTAGGACAAGGATGTCCAAGGACAGACAAAGAAACGATATATAAACCAAAAGGAGAAATAAACGACTAAGAAGACAGAAGAAGAAGAAGGAAACTAAGAGGATTGGGTAGGGGCCCCAATCTCTGGAAACAGGTAAAAAGGGTAAGTTTGGGGGTGGTGGAGAAGGTAGCAACCATACCCTGGACCTTGACTTGTCTCCAGATTGTATAGGAACTGCAAGGAGTAGCCAAAAGGCTTAATGACAGAATTTAAGGCACGGAATTACTGGCAATAACTCCAAAAGGCAGAAAACGGTTATTCTGGAAGAAAGATAGGACAGGATCCGTCCCGGAAAGGATTTTGGTGTAAGCAAAGTTTTTTTTTTTTAAATAAGGAAGGATCTGTCCAACGGACAAAGAAAATTAAGGATTGATGGGAACAAAGGAAAGGAAGAGTAGAGAATGGAGGGCACTGCTAACCCTACCCCACAGGGGTGGAGCCAAGCACTGAGAAGGAATGCCCCCACGCTGACCACTCTACCCCTTAGAAATATAATCCCTATGTGACCCTGTTTATCCTACTCCTGACAAAGAAAGGGGGGCAAGGGAGGCACAGAGGAGGGGACCCAGAGACTGACGCCCAGGGGATGGCGGGCGGATTAGATGAATGGTGAAGATACACAGAAAGACTACACCACGTAGGCACGAATTTTCATATCTTATCTGTGTCAATCTTCACCATTCATCACATTTGGGTGAGTGCTGAGCCCTGGCGCTTTTTAAACTCCCCAAAGGACAGAGTCCCTTAGCTCTCAGTGGGTGACACACCAAGAGGGAGAACCTTCAGGGCCTGGGGAGGCCCGAGTGTGGGGAGACAGAGATGGGAACACCCCGGTGGGGGAAAGAAGTTGCCCCGACAAACGCCATCTCGCTCTACGGGAGAAGAGATAGGTTCTCTGGTGAGCGGATTTAATCACCCTACGCTGGGCCAAGGGGACAACCGAGAAAGACGTAGCCATGCCGTCCGCCTAGTGCAGATTGCTGTCCCTATGACCCTAGTAGCTACCTCGTAGGCATCGTACGATGCCCTCGCTTGGTGCCTTGCTAGCTCCAGGCCACATGCAGAGAGTGCGATGGCTTGTCTGGTTTGCTCCGTGCCAGGCAAAGAGGCTAGGAGCTGACACAGCCTGGACCACAAGAACCTATCATAGGCTGCATAGTGGGCCTGATGTGCTGCGATGGAAAGCAGCAACCGTGCCAAGTAGAATGTCCTCCTCCCCCAGAAGTCAAAATCCAAGGAATCTTGATCTGGGGACCGGTCACGGTGGAGGGCACAAAGCCCATCAGAGTGTCTAGCTGCGCTAATCCTGACTGAGGATAAGGCATGGAACCTGGAGACTGGGGTGCAATACCGCTGGCAGAGATCTCTAGGGGTGGGAACTCCGGAGAAGGGTCTCTGCCAGGAACGGAACGACGCCTCCCGAAAGGGAGCAGGCCGTGGGGCACCACAAGGGCGTCCTTGCTGAAGTCGCCTAGAAAGGCATTCGCTGAGTGCTCTGGATTGCTTTGAGTGGGAGGGGTGATGTGTAGGTCCTCCAACATCCTCACAAGGAATCGCTGATACTCGGCAAGATCAGCAGCTGGGGAGATGTGGACAGAAGGCTCCTCTCCCCCAGAAGAGGGGGATGAGGAGTCCGAGGAGCTCAACTGCTCACAGGGTGGCTGCTTGGGGGTGGGTTGAAAAACCTGTCTGTCCATTGCCCTGACATAAGGGAATCGAGCAGCCATGGCCCTGAACTGCTCCCAGGAGAGAGGCCCGCTAGGGACCAAGGATGCCTAGGAGTGCCAGAGAATGTGGCAGAGGGATGGGGCAGTGCCAACAAGAGAAATCTACTGACCTCCGCCTGGGCTAGGAGCGCACCAGGAGCACCAGCAGAAGAAGGTGCTCCAGAAGACCCCACAGCTGACAGCTGAACAACCATTTCGAACTGCCTTGGCTGCGCCCCTGAAGAATCCCCTGAGGTGACCGGGCCGTAGAGTTCAGAAGGACGGTCCCCTACTCCAAAGAATGGGGCCCTCCCAAAGAGACTGAAGGGAAGAGGAGATATACGCTGCCTACGAAGCCTCCCAGAGCCCAGGTAGACTCCAGAAAAGGTCGCCGACAGAGCCCATGCCCTCGACCTCGAATCCAAAAGCGCCTCAAGAGAGCCAGCCAGGGCTGAGCACCTCCTCCCGTGGGTGCTCTGATCGGCCCCAAAGTTGGGCACCCAGGCACACCACCTGAGGGGGTACCACCACTGAGGGGTCAGAGAACCCTCCGAGGCCGGGCTGCAGTGCAATGGTGGCCTGCACCGCTGCCTGCTGGTCAGAACCCCTGACCCCAGCCCCGCAGTCCCTGCCCACCCTCAGAGTGGGCTGACCGCCTGTCGAGGACACTCACTAGGGTGCCCATGCCAGCAGCTAACTCCAAGGAGCCAGACTGCCCATCTGACTTAGAGTCCGACCCTCCAAGAGGTGGAGATCGAGCCCTGTGCCAAACAGTTGGCGGCACCTGCTGCCATGTCGACCAGATATGGCACCAGAAACAGAGACCATACCCGAGTCAGTACCAGTGTCCTCTGCAGCACCGCTAATGGTGGCAGAAGAAGACACGGCTCCAACCAAGGGCAGCAGTCTCAAGCCAGAAGCCAACACGGTGCCGTCCGCTCCACGGCACGCTGAGCGGCTCCAAGGACAGAGACGGCACCAATGACGGCTCCGACAGCACTCGGCACCGCCGAATGGCGACGAGGCCAGAAACCCCCACAGTGCCATTCTGTCCCACGGCACCGCAAGCATCGAGAACAGAGACGGCACTGATGACAGCTCCGACAGCGCTCTTGGCGCCACGATCCGAAACCCCCACGGCCGCGAATGGCCCTGGAAATGGACATGGCACCGTGCTCAACTTCCGCACCGCGGACGGTGCCGAGGCGAGAAACAGTCAGAGATGGCGCCATAGAACCTCCTATGGCACCGATAGCACTATCAGCTCTGTGAACGGCACCGACAGCAGCCATAGCGCTGAGCGACGGACTGGCACCAACAATGACTCAGTCAGGGCCCACGGCGCCACGGATGGTGCCGAGGCCTGAAACGGCGCCAACAGATGGCGTTGAGGACAGCGCCAACCTGGGCCTTCCGAGCCGCGGGACTGACACCGGGTAGCCATCGCCCCCGAAGGGGCAATTGCTAATGCAATGTCTCCCATCCATCTCCCGGAGGAAACGGACTGGGCCTCCTGCACCACGGGAGAAGCCTTGGCCATGGCTAGGCTACGAGAGGCCAATGCTCCCTCCTCCTTGGCCCATTTAGAACCGGGAGGGGATCCAGAGGAAAGGCCGAGAGAACGTGGCTTGGCTCAACGAAAGCGCGCCACCCCGGAAGTCGGCGGAGCTCACCCCACTTCCATTACGCGCTGCTCGATGACCCAGTGGTCCGGCAGAAACAGGCGCGTACTAATCCATGTCGGAAGTGGCCAAGACACGAAGGCAATGGTCGCTGGTCGGTGACGGAGTATTTTCGGCCGCATGGGCACCGTCGCATGGGGGTCATCGCTTTGAAGTTTTCTGCCTCCGACTGAGACATGACCTACGGAGAAAAACACTAAAAAGACTCGACGCCGCAGTATAACAAAAGTAATGGAAAGATCTTATGGGGCGACGCCGAAAGTGTGGCAACAGAACCGCAGGAGGGAGCCGATGGACTATGGCACTCAGAAACGACACTTAGGCTGGCTGCCGGGCGCAGCGGCTGATTTCCCGCTGGCGACGCCGCAACCCGGTTCGGGAATGGACCCGGTCGCCAGAGGGTCGGCCGGTGGGAGAAGGATTGAGCCGTTGGACTGCTCTCCTTCTCCGGGGGGAGGGATGGGGTAGCATCCGGGGCGATGGGGACTTCTAGCGGAGGCCAGGAGCACCCACGCTGCCGCTCAAAGATTGTAGGAGGCGGGGCCGACGCTGGACGTCATTGCACGACCCCGCCTCCCAGAAAAAGGAAAATGACGGCTGCCGCCGCCTCCATGAAGCCCGGCCATGCGATTAGCCCCCAGGCCAGTCCTCCGACCACCACGGCCCTGCGGGATGTTCCGCCTTCCATCCCGCAGCCCCACCGTGGGGGGTAAGCCACGGGTACTGAGGACCCGAGGCCGGCGGGGGATGGAAGCCGCTGCCCGTGACCGGCTGAACATTGGGTACGGCAGCTAGGAGGAGGTGGAAAATGCAAATTTAAAAAAAAAGAAACGACACTTAGTCAATGGATAAATTTGTTGGCGAAGCAAGTAGGCCTCACTTTCTTCTCTCGAAGCTTTCACGAGATGACCTCGACGGCGGAAGACGAAGAACTGGCGGGAGGGCGGAGTCGACTGCACATAATGACCAACCCACGAGTGCCACACAGTGCATTGGCCTTGAGGGCGGCGCCGATGCTGCGCCAACTCCACCCATACAAAAAAAAAGAAGCTTCTGCAGGGTCATGACTTCCGCCAGTAACCCAATTCTGATGAATGGTGAAGACTGGACAGATAAGATTCGAGCTGGCTTCAAGGCGCTGCAGTTCTCATGGGCGCTGCTCTCGTGCCGACCTCCAGCAAAAAAGCTTGCTCCCGATGGGTCTTAGTGCCTCCGGCGCCAATCCCACTAGTGTGAATGAGTGGTGGAGACTTATGTCCAGGAAGATCAATCCCTGCGTGCCCGAGGGTCTCTGCACTCCTTACCCAACAGGAAGGGGGGGGCAGAAAGGGCACACAGAGGGAGGAGGACCAGAGACTGAGGCCCCAGGGGGATGGAGGGTGGGATTTGTGATGAATGGTGAAGATACACAAAATGATCAGAATTACGGAGCCGGTCTGGTGGTGCTGAGGGTTGAGGCATTGGACGCCACACCTCGTGCTGCGCCGGCGACCCGAGTTCAGGAGCAAAGAGCGAAGAAAGAATAGACACACAGGGGGTAGGGAAGAGGAAGTCCAGAGACTGAGGCGCACAGGGGGAAGGAGGGTGATTTAGTGATAAATGGTGAAGATACAGAAGATCCAAGAATTACGGTAGGTATGTAATTTTCTATCTTATCTGTGTCAATCTTCACCATTCATCACAGTTGTGAGTACCGAGCCTCCAAGGCCCGAACCCCAAGGGACTAAGTCCCATAGCTCCCAGTGGGAGGGGAGGAACTGAGAGGGAGAACCCCTATGGGCCCAGCGAGGCCCAAGACTGGGGAGAGTGAGACGAGGACCCAGGAGGTTGCCCCAACAGACACTGTCTCACTGTAAGGGAGAAAGGTTGGGTTCTCCAGTAAGCAGAGGAAATCACCCTATGCCGGGCCAAGGGTGACAACCAGGAAAGACGTGGCCATGCCATCCACCTAGTGCAGATCGCTGTCCCTATGACCCTGGAAGCTACCTCACTGACGCCGTAAGATGCCCTCGCCTGGTGCCTGCTAGCTCCAGGCCACGTGAAGAGAATGCAATGGCTTGTCTGGTTACCTCTGACTCAGGCAAGGAGGCTAGGAGTTGACCTAGCCTGGACCACAAGAACCTATCATAGGAATCATAGTGGGCTTGATGAGCAGAAATCAACAGTAACAACCATTCCTAGTAGAAGGTCCTCCTCCCCCAGAAGTCAAAATCCGCAGAATCTTGATCTGGGGGGCCGGTCACGGTGGAGGGTACAAAGCCCATCGGGAGTGTCCAGTTGCATCAGTCCTGACTGGGGATGAGGCATACGACCTGGAGACTCCGGTGGGGGCACATACCTCTGGCTCACATCCCTAGGGGCTGGGACCGGAAAGGGTCTTTGCCAAACCACAATGATGGCTCCTGGAAAGGAGCAGGCCAGGTGGGCACCACAAGGGTAGCCGCACTGAAGTCGCCTAAGAAGGCACGTGTCGAATGCGCCAGATTGTGCTGAGTGGGTGGGGTGATACGCAGGTCTTCCATCATCCTCACGAGAAAATGCTGATACTCAGCAAGATCAGCAGCAGCGGAGATATGGAGGGAAGGCTCCTCTCTGCAGAAGAGGAGGATGAGGAAGCGGAAGACCTCGGAGATCCAGACGTTGGCTGTTCAGGGGAGGGTGGAACACCCACTCATCCATGGCCCTGATATAAGTAGGAAAATGAGCAGCTGCACCCCTGAACTGCTCCCAGGTCAGAGGTCCCCTAGGGCCAGAAATACCAGGGACAGAAGGAGATGGCGACAGAGGAATGGGGGCCAGATCCACAGAAGATGAGGAAAGTACAGTTACGTAAGAACTTACCGTAACAGTAGATCTTCGAGAACAGCTCTTGCAGCAGGTTACACCATTAGGACTGAAGCCGGCAGGCGCCAGGACCCCGGAGATCTTTTCTAGCTAGCTATCTTCAGCGGGGACCGCTCCCGCCATCGTCCCGCCTCCAACCTCAGGCGTGGTATAAGAGGGGGCGGTCCCGCCAGAATCCCCAGTTCTCCTGCCGGAGATTCCCGGCCAGAGGTTGCAATAGCGGGGGAGACCAAGGATCCACCATCAGAAGGCAAAAAGGAGTACGAAAACTCTGAGTAGAGAAGAAGGAAATTCTTACTGAGGAAAAAAAGCTGACTCCTGCGCCGCCCAGCCATGGAAGAAATCAAATTCCTGACGTCTGAACATTCAGACTGGCTGGCTGAAATACTCACCATCCTTTTCTCCCTCACTCCTCCGTTCTAGAGGAGCAACTGCGAGCGAAGACCTCCTCCAAGGGGGATACGGCGGGCGGGAAGGTACCTGCTGCAAGAGCTGTTCTCGAAGATCTACTGTTACGGTAAGTTCTTACGTAACTGTACTATCTTAATTCGAGATACAGCTCTTGCAGCAGGTTACACCATTAGGACTGATTCCCAAGCAGTAAAGCTTGACCCCTTCACATCGGGAGGAGGAAAAAGAAGAAACCGAGGAGCAGCCACCCAACCTCGATTCAGGACAGGAGGCCCTGCAGCACGGCCTGGCCGAAATCAGCCCTTCGCCTAGAGGCGATATCCAGACTGTAATGCCTGATAAAGGTATGCACAGAGTTCCAAGTAGCTGCAGCGCAAATAGTTGAGGTTGAGACATTCTTGAGAGCTGCAAAAGAAGTGGCTACACCCCTAGTAGAATGGCCCCGGACGGAACCCGGGAGGGGCTTTTGTTTGGATTGGTAGCAATGGGAGATGCATTGCACAAGCCAGCGGGATAAGGATTGCTTAGACACTGGCCGACCTCTCATTCTCTGTGCGAAGGACACAAAAAGTTGCTCCGAAGCCCGAAAGGACTTAGTTCTATTGAGGTAATCCTAGGCTGCGGTGTGAACATCAAGAGTATAGAGCAAAGCCCTCCTCTATTGGAATAGTTCGAAGTAGACCGAAGGTCAATATCCTGATTTAAGGTCAGAGCTGAAACCACCTTAGGCAAAAACTTAGGATTCTGCTCTCAGAGACACTCTGTCTCGTGAAAACCAAATAAGGCTCCTTACTTATCAGGGCATGAAGCTCAGAAATCCTTCTGGCTGAAGTCACTGCAACTAAAAACAACGTCTTCCAAGACAGAAAACGTAGCTCGCAATCCGCGGCTGGTTCAAAGGGAGGGAGCGTGAGTTGCTCCAAAACAAAAAGGAGATCCCATGGAGGAATCGGATCTTTAATAGGAGGCCTAAGGTGCAGTACCCCTCTGAGGAACTCCCGAGAAGCGTCCAGTTGAGCAATGGTGTGTTGGCCCACCGGCTGGTGATAGGCCGAAATAGCACAAAGGTGTACTTTAATAGAGGAGTAGGCTAACCTGAGTGAAAAAGGGAGAGGAGGTAGTCCAAGACTGCCCCACAGGGCAACCTAAAGGACAAAGGTCACGAGCCCATGACCAAAGATAGAATCGGCATTATCATGCATGTAGCAGTGAGTAGCTCGGCTTTCTGGCTGCAGAGAGTACCTCTGCAACCTTCTGCAGACCCCGTGGTCGATGACGGCCACGCCTCTAGGAGCCAAGCGTGCAGGTTCAAAGACCGCAGATCCGGATGTAATCAACGAACCTTGCTCCTGAGACAGAAGGTGAGAACTGCGGGCAGTGGAAGTGGAGGTTCCCGAGACAGCTGCACCAGCAATGGGAACCAGATTTGTCTGGGCCAGAATGGGGCCACCAGAATCAAACGCGCACGCCCCGCGCGAGTTTGAGCAGAACTCTCTAGATCAACGGGAAAGGAGGGAAAGCATAGAGGAACCTGTTCTCCCAGGAGATGGATAACGATCTCGCCAGAAAACTCCAGGCCCTGGATCTAGCGAGCAGAAATTGGGCAGTTTTGCGTTGGATGGGGATGCGAATAGGTCTAATTCTGGAGTTCCCCATCGAAGGAACAGGTCCTCTGCTACCCCCTGAAGAAGTTCCCACTCGTGGACTCTGGCCTGGGAGCCACTCAGGCCATCCGCAATCGTGTTGTCTATGCCGGAACGTGTACCGCAACTAGACTTGCGCCTGTCCGACTACCCAATCCCACACTCTCATGGCTTCTCTGCAAAGGGGTAAGAGGTGCGCCTCTTGTTTGTTGAGGGCATTACAACGCCTGTGTTGTCCGTGCCTGAAGCAGGATGGTACACGGTGGGATCATGGACTGAAAGCCTGGAGAGCAAGGAGTACCACTCTCATCTCCAGAACATTGATATGCAGATGAGCTTCCAGCGGACTCCAAACGCCTGAGACTTCACCCCATCCAGGTGAGCTTCCCACCCAGACCAAGCGTCTGCGGTGAGGGTAATCTTGGGGTCGGTGAATGCAAAAGGGACGCCCTTGGAGAGCGACCCGGGGGCTAACCACCATTGCCAGTCCTGAATCACTCTTTTTGTGATTCTGACCGGTGCTGCAGATGGTCTTGCCTCTGGTCCCACTGCGCCTTGAGCAGCCACTGCGTTACGCGCATGTGGAGCTGCGCGAGAGGGACCGTGGGAATGGCCGCAGCCATGTGACCGAGCAGGCGAAGGACCAATCTGGCCGGAGCGGTCTGATTCACCGATAGGTCCTCTATGAGGGACCTGATGCGTTCCGCCCTGTCGCCTGGGAGGAAAGCCCTCCCCTGGACCGTGTCCAGCACTGCGCCTATGAACTGCAGGTTCTGCGACGGTACCAAGACCGACTTCTCCTGGTTTATCAAGATCCCGAGCGATCTGAACAGGATCTGAGTGTCCCGGATCGCTTGCAGAAGCGCCTCTCTGGAGGCGGCCATGAGAAGCCAATCGTCGAGGTACGGGAACACATAGTGGCCCTTCCTCCTTAGAGCAGCTGCCACGACTGCTATGCACTTTGTAAAAACCCTCGGAGCGGATGACAGTCCGAAGGGAAGAGCTCGGAATTGGAAATGGTGGCCTGAGAACTCGAAGCGCAGGAACCTCTGATGCGCCTGAGCTATGGGGATGTGCAGGTAGGCATCCTGCATGTCTAGGGACGCTAAATAGGCGTCTTGTTTTAGCATGGGAATGAGACCCGGAAGGGTCACCATGCGAAACCTTTTGTAGACGACCGATTGATTGAGGTCGCTTAAGTCCAGAATTGGACGGAGGTCCCCTGTCTTTTTGGGAACCAGGAAAAAGTGAGAATAATACCCCAGTCCTCTCTGGTTTCCTGGGACAGATTGAATCGCTCCCTTGTCCAAGAGAGCGATCACCTCTTGCCAAATCAAGTCGCGGTGCTGACCCGAGTATCGGGAAAGCAGAGGAGGCCTCGAGGGTGGCCGTTCTGCGAACTCTAAAAAGTGGCCAGCTGAAGAACCCACCTGTCGGTAGTTATTGCCTGCCAACCTGACAGGAAGTTTGCAATGCGAACCCCGACCGAAAAGTCCCATTGATCCTGAGGGGCGGGGGCTGGAAAGGAGTCATGCTGTGGCGGCTGAAGGACCCGCTGGCTGGGTGGCCTTGGAAGGACGTTGACCCCTGCCGGCGGGCTGCTTCCCTGTGTCCTTCGGAAGCCAGAGCCCCTGTGTTGTGTGGCGGAACGGGGCTGTTGCCTCTGAGTCCACCCACGGAAACGGCCTTGGCTCCTACGAAAGAAGCCAAGCCTCGGCCGGTACATCGCCTGGACTGTCCGGACCGCCTTTCCAGCCTCTTGGAGTTTGGTAATGATCCGCTCTGACGGATTACCAAACAACACCTCACCTTCGAAGGTAGCGTCCAAAATATTTTTCTGGACGTGTGGGGTTAAACCGGAGACACGAGCCACAAGTGCCTCCGGAGGCAACACCTGAAGCAGCCGCTCTGGCTGACGAGTCCGCTGAATCATATGCGGTCTTTAAAACTTGGGTTCCACTGCCTGAACTCGTCCGGAGGAGCTGAAGCATGTCCTCCTTCTGCTCACCTTCCAGCAGCTTCTCAGCCGCCTCCAGTCCCTGCTCCCACAGGGCATTCTGAAACTGCACCATGTGGGTGAGGTAGTTCAGGAACCTGATGGCGCAAGTCGCGGAAGCGTAAGTGCGCCTCCCCAGACAGTCCAGCTGTTTGGACTCTGGGTCCGGTGGCAGGGTGCTCAAATGTTGCGGTCTATGGGACCGATCATGTGAGGCAGTAATCACCAGGGAGTCAGCCAGAGGGTGTTGTGACAGGTACTGGTCCCCCTTAGGGGCCCTGTACAGCCTGTCAGCCTTCTTCGGCACCGCTGGAGCGAATGTGGACGCTTCCACGCAGCCTTGGTGACGTCCACGAAAGTGTCCACCAAGGGTGGCACCACCACAGGCTTAGGGTCTCTCTGCCGAAGGTACTTCGCCAGGCGTAGCCTTTCCGGGTCAAGTTCCTCTGCTTCCCAACCCATGTTCTCCTGGATATGTCTGAGTATATCCATGAAGGATGGATCGTCCGGAGGAGACCTTGGAGTCTCACGTGGGTCCGGCGAGGGAAGCGAGACCGGAGATGGGGATCTGGACGATGAATAAGATGATCCCGTAACCTCCGTCAACGGCGACCGACGTCGCCTCCTGGACCTCTTGGGACTGGGCGATCCGGAGGACGACGATCTAGACGGAGGTCTCCTTTTAGAGTGCCGGCCCCTGGGAGGAGTCTCAGGCTCCCTGGGGACATAATGGCCAGCCGACCTCACAGGTGAAGGTGGGGCCGGAGCTGTAGCAACAGGAGGAGGAGGAGGAGGAGGTGGAGGAGGAAGGGCTGGGGGTACCACATCCTTTCTGATAGTATCCCACCAGTATGTAAAGAGGTCCTTCACCTCGGCCAAGAGATAGCCCGAGCGTCGGCTCTGAGGTCGAGGGCGAAGCGGTCGGTCCGTCGACGCGCTCGCTGGGGCCTCGGGCGGTGGCGACCCCAGGGAGACTCCTCGCGGCCAGGAGCGCCCGCCTGGTCATCGGGCTGGGCCGAATCCTCCTCGGTGAGGGACTCCTGTCCGACCAGCGTCGGAGGCGCAGGAGCCCTCGGCTCAGGCAGCGCGGACGTCGGTCCCCCCACCGACATCCGATGCGCGGAAGGGGCCGACGTCGGCTCGGAGGAACGATGGCGAACGGCCGACGGCAGTCTGGCCAACGCCGGATCCACCGGTTTCCTCAACGGAGTGAGCTCCAAGGTCTTCCGGGGGGGAAGTGAGGAAGACCGGGCGTCCGGGGCCGAGGAGCGGGAGCCCGACTTGTGGTGGTGGTGGTGGCGTTCCCCCGACTTCGCCAAGGCCTTCTGGGCAGATGAAGAGGACGACGGCCTGGCGGTAGAGGCCTGAGCGGGCTGAGTAGCGGGGACCGCAGCAGGGAGCGAAGAGGCCCTGGAAGGCGAGCGGTCTGACCGAGACCCGGAGCTCCGGGACTCGGAGGCCCGAACCGGCGACCGGGCAGGATCCTTGGATCTCTTCTTTTTCTCGGCGTGCCGATGTGCCGAATCCCCCTTGGAGGCCATCGTTCATAGTTGTTCTTCCAGGAGGTAGGCTTGAAGGGCCTTCTGCCGGCGGATCCTGGTGCGGCTATTGAACCCCTGGCAGAGGGAACAGGCCTTAATATCGTGGTCTGGGCCCAGGCACCTGACGCACGCGGAGTGCGGATCCTTAAAAGGTATTTGTTTGCCGCACGCACACTTCGAAGAATGGCCGGTCGGAGAGGACATCAGATAAGAAAAGGTTGATTGTAGAAAATCTTCCACAGCAAATTTCAGAGAATTTTCGAAAACCACGCTTCGCGTCGCTAGAACTAACCGTAGGTCGAGGCATGCACTTTCAACGGCGGGAAAGAACTGGGGATTCTGGCAGGACCGCCCCCTCTTATACCACGCCTGACGTCGGAGGCGGGCCGACGTCGGGGGCGGTCCCCGCTGAAGATAGCTAGCTAGAAAAGATCTCCGGGGTCCTGGCGCCTGCCGGCTTCAGTCCTAATGGTGTAACCTGCTGCAAGGGCTGTATCTCGAAGTAAGATCGTCCTCTGCCCGGGCAAGAGAGCCCACCGGATGCTCCCAAGGGAGGAGGAGCTCTGGGGGAACCCAACAGCTGGTCAACTACACTGGAACTGCCTAGACCGTGCCCTGAAGAGTCCCCCTGTGAGGCGAACGTGACCATGTGAGCCCAGAAGAACGTTCCCTGGCCTCCAAAGAGGAGGGCCCTCTTGAGGAGACAAGGAGGAAAGATGAGGGTCCGCACTGCAGCTCCTCCCTGAGCCCGGGTGTGTCCCAGAGAAGGGCCGCTGCACTGAACCCAGACCCCTTCGGACTCAAGAGCCCTCCGCTCGAAAACACCAGCCTAGGCAGCAGGCAACTCCAAGCAGTCCACGAGGAGACCACCCAGGGTGCAGCACCCTTCCCTTCTGTGGGTGCCCTCTTTGGCCCTAAAGTTGGGCGATCCAGGCACACCACAGGAGGGGGGTACCCCAACTGAGGGGCAGAAGATCCCCTGACTCCAGAGTGCACAGCAATGGCCACCTGGACTGTTGCCTGCTGGTCAGTGCCACTAACCCCAGAATTGGGGACCACTGCCCGCTCCTCAGAGGGAGGCTGGGTCCAGACCACCGAAGAAACTACAGAGGGGTCAGCAGACTCCAAGGAGTCTGGCGGCCAGTCTGGATCAGACCTGGAATCCTCCTCCGAAAAGGTGGAGATAGAGGCTCGATGCCAGACCACCCGCTGACCCCTGCCCCTTCCTGGACCAACAGATGTGCCAACTTGAGGCCTGGCACCATGGTTGGCGCCAACTCCCTCCCCGGCACTGCAAATGATGCTGGAGGAAGAGACGGCTCCAACCACGGTGCCGAGGTCGGAATCGGCACCAGACATGGTGCCGCCCTCCTATGGTGCCAGAACGGCGCCAGAGTCAGAGATGGCAATGAGACCCCTTGGTGCTGCAAACAAGAACGGCACCACCCACGGCCCTGTCACCCACCACGGGCGCTGCTACGAATGGCACTAGACCTGGAACGGCGCCATCTCCAATCTCGGCGCTGCTCCAGAAACTGTCACAGAAGACACTGTAGAATTTCCCATGGTGCGCTCCACTATTAGTGCCACGAATGGCGCCCGACTGCAGAAAGCGGTGCCAAGTAGCGGACAAGCGCTACCATGGTGCCATCTAGACCCTCGGTGCAAGCAACACCTACACCCAAAATGGCACGTCGAAACCTGCTCGCCGCCCAGGCCCGCGAGGTCCCAGGACATGGCACCGGGGTGCCTTCGCCACCGGCGGGCGAGTCAAGCGGTGCCTCCCACCTCCCCCAGAAGGAACAGACTGGGCTCCTGCACCGCTGAGAGGCCCCCTCCGTGGCAAGGCTCAAAGAAGGAAGCCACCTCCTCCACGGTCCATATAGAACCGGGATGGGACCCGGAGGAAAAGTCAAGAGACTGTGTCATGGTCTTACGAGTGTGGACCCACCCCCCAAAAGTTGGCGGCGCTCATCAGACTTTCCACGCATGAAGCTTGAAAACTCAATGGTCCATGGAAAAGCAGGCGTCATGCGAATCCATGTCGTGAAGTGGGTCAAGACAGGTGAGGCAACGATCATGCTGGCCGGTAACGGAATAACGACGGCTGCAGGGGCACTGACGCATAGGAGGCCGCTGTTTTCGATGACTTCTTGCCCCCCATACCAGACATGATCAACAGTAAAACGAGCAAAAAACAGACCCGACGTCACTGGAATAAGAAAAAGGATGGTCTTACCAGTTTGCAGTGTCAAGTAGGTGGTGAAACAGAACCGTCAGTACTTTTTTTACAAAATAGGCCGAATGACAACTAGGCCGCAGCTCTGATGCAGTCTTCTTCCACAGGCGCTCCACACGAGGTGCGACCTCTATGGCAGGAAATGAAGAACTGGCAGGAGGGGGGCCAGCAACAGCTAATGGCCAACCTGTGAGCACCACGCGTCGTCGGCCTCGAGGGTGGCGCCGTCACTGCGTCAGCTCTGACCAACGGAGAAAAAAAAAAACCAGCGGACTCGTGACCTACGGCCACATACCCACCTGTGATGAATGGTGAAGACTGACACAGATAAGATCAGGCCCGCTACTTTGTGTTTCTTGATGACTGTCTCCCCCCAAAGGGGGCGTGTGGACCGGACACAGTCCCACTACCATCACAGCTTTCAGTCTCCCTATCATAACTGCTACTGTCTAAGGTCGACTCTGTTGACAGGCTGAGAATTTCTGCCTCTTCTTCTTCCTCTTCCCCTTTTTTTTTTTAAAATAAGAAAAGAACACTAAACATAGTAAATTAATCGAATACTGAACGGCTAT
This sequence comes from Neoceratodus forsteri, assembly GCA_016271365.2. Taxonomy (NCBI): domain Eukaryota; kingdom Metazoa; phylum Chordata; order Ceratodontiformes; family Ceratodontidae; genus Neoceratodus; species Neoceratodus forsteri. Next base: position 1,607,864,659 of record CM028130.1, read on the forward strand.
AGCTGCTGTCGTATAGACGAAGACTTGACTCCCCGGCAGGACAACGACGTCATCATACAAGTGCACTCAATGGCAGGAGAAATGGAACTGAGGCAGTTGGAGAGTCAATGCTGAGATAGCCTATATGGCGCAAGCTAGTCTCACGGCGCAGAGCATGTGCAATCCGATCCTGGCGATGGCCCTCCTGAAGATTTTTGGCTCCCACGATGTCCTAGCACCTCCGGCATAGTCCCATCAGTGTGAATGAGTGGTGGATATGTTTAGTCCAGGAAGATCAAGAATTACGGTAGTTACGTAATTTTCATTTCTTCCCTGTGTCAATCTTAACCATTCATCACTGGTGGGTGAGTACCGAGCCCCACTGAAGGCAGTTCAGCACTTCCCTGACAGACAGGCGTACTTCAGCCTCCCGTGGAAACACGGGAGGAGGAACCATTCAGGCCAGTTAGGCTTGTGACTGGTCAAGGCGAGGCGGGTACCCCACTCCCTGGGGAAGGAAGGCACCCTGCAGATCTCACCGACTTGTGGGAGAAAAGACGGTCCCCGGAACACAGAGGCAATCACCCATACCAGGCCAGAGTGCTAACCTTGATAGGGACGGCAGCACGCCGCCTGCCTCATGCAGACTGCTGTCCCGCTAGCCATGAAGCGACCTCACTGGTGTCAAAAGATGCCCTTGCTTTTTGCCTTACTAGCTCCATGCCTATCACAGAGGGGCTGTGGCTTGCCTGGCTACCTCTGAATCAGGCAACGATGCCAACACCTAAACAGCATCGCCCACAGATGCCGCGTTATAGGCAGCGTAAATTCTGATGAGATGCAATACAAAGGGATTATCCACACCAAGGAGAAAACTCTCCGCCTGCAGACGGTCAAACTCCGAGAGTCCGGATCCAGGGCCAGTCGGGATCAGGGTGCCTATGCCCGTAGAGGTGTCCAACGTGTCAGTCCCAGAGGGATCAGGCAATGTACCTGGAGACCCTGGGGCGTGCAGTATTGACATTGGCAGTCGAAGGGGCTGGAGCTGGGGTGGATGGAAGCTGCAGGTGCTGCACAATGCCTCCTGGAAGGTATGGCAGGAAGGGACCACCAAGTGGTCCGCACTGTACTCACCTAAGAAGGCTTGTGTCATATACCGGTGTTGTCTCTAGCAATATGGGAAATATTCAGGTCCTCGAGCAGTCTCGCAAGGATGCACTGTCTGATCAGTGTTGGAGGACAGGTGGACAGAAGGCTCCTTTCCCTCAATGGAGGAAGATGAACCAGAAGATTCAGACTATGGCTGCTGCAGGGGAGACAGGCAAAAGACCTGCTTGTCCATGGCCCTAACGTAACGTGGGAACTCTGCAGCCTGAGAGCTGAACTGTTCTCAGGTCAAGGGCCCCGAAGGATCCACATGGCCTGGGAGAAGAGAGGCTGGATGCGGAGGCAAGGGGCAGAAACTCTTCACGGCCAGTGAAGTGCCTCTGCCAGGGCTAGAAGACCTAGCTGGTGATCCCGGATGGCTGGGGATCTGTAGGTCTGTTCAGTCAACAGCCACTCAAACAGCCTGAAGCAGTCTGGACTGAGCCCTGTAGGGAAGCACCCTATGAGGAACAAAGTGCAGTGTGTCCAGAAGGACAGGCACCAACCCCACCCAGTAAGGACTCCCTCAAAGGGGACAAGTGAGAGAAATGAAAATTTACATACCTACTGTAATTCTTGTTCTTCTTGGAAGTAGTCTTCACCATTCATTCACACTAGTGCACCGATGCAGCAGTATGGCGGGTAGAATGAGGCTCTTAACCTTCTGGGGCTCCTATCGGTGAATGCATGTGGATCCGAGGACCTGGTTCTTGCCTATAATAAGGCAGTAGTAGGACCCTGGATTCCATTACTCCTGTTCGATGTTCCACCCTCACCCTTCGCCCAAGTCTCCTTGGTTTGATGAGACTTTAAGGGAGTTGAGGAGAGTGGGAAGAAGGCTTGAGAGATGTTGGTGGAAGTCGGGTCTGGAGTGTGACAGGCTTAGTTTGATGGACCATTATGGGTCTATCAATCAGCAATTACCCTAAGAAGACAGAATTCCTGTCCAGGAAAATTGCTGCTGCACAGAATTAACCAGCCCAGCTCTTTCGGACCGTGGACAGATTGTGCAATCCACTGTCTTTAGCCTGAGAGAGCGTTTTTCACAGGAACGGTGTGAGGAGTTTGCTAGATTCTTTGTGGATAAGGTTGACACAGTCAGGTCCTATTTCCTTCTAACTCTTTCAAATAGGAGTTGTGGTGGTCGGCAGGAGTTGTCGGACACCCAGTTTGTGTGGTCTGACTTCGATCGGCCCACAATCAATGACATAGTGATGATCGTCCAATCGCTGTGACCGACCAACTGTAGTTTGGACCCGGGCCCCACCCACCTCTTAGTAGGATATGTGGATAAAATCGGCCCGATCCTTGCCGAGATAGTCTGGCTGTCATTGGAGAAGGGGATTTTTCCTGATCCCTTGAAGGAAGCCGTGATTAGGCCCCTTCTTAAAAAGACCTCCTTGGACCCGGATTGTCTGGCTAACTACAGGCCTGTCTCTAACCTGTCTTCTGTGGGTAAGGTTATTGAGAAGGTGGTCGCATCGCAGCTGGATGATCATATGACCAGCCACAATGTCTATGATTCTCTCCAGTCCGGATTTAGGAAGAGACATAGTACCGAGACTGTCCTTGTTCGGGTACTAAATGACCTCCTAATAACGAGAGATCGAAACACTCGTTCCATCTTGGTCCTTCTTGATCTCTCTGCGGCATTTGATACCGTTGACCATGGAGTGCTTTTGGAGCGCCTGCGGTTTATCTGTGGACTATCGGGCCCGGTCCTCAGTTGGTTTCAATCATTCCTCGAGGGTAGGACTCAGAGGGTGGTGTCTGGTATTTTTTTCCTTGGCATCACTCCGCCTATCCTCTGGGGTGCCGCAGGGCTCTATTTGGGCACCCATGTTGTTTGTGGTACATATGCTGCCATTGGAAGCGATTATTAGGAGGTACGGCCTGAGTTTTCACTGCTATGCAGATGATACTCAGCTGTACATGTCCTTTGTGCCCGACCAGGGTGATGCTGTCTTGGTCTTTAACAACTGTCTCACCGAGATTCAGGACTGGATGACTGTGAGCTGGTTGCGGTTAAACCCCGGAAAAACTGAGGTGTTGGTTGTGGACCCAGGTCGTCGGGGGGCGGGTTTGCTGACTGGGTCACCTTCAGGTCTTTGGCTTGGGGGGACCCAGTTGGTGACCTCAGACCGGGTGCAGAACTTGGGTGTTATATTTGATTACTGTCTGACCCTTAAACATCAGGTATCAGCCATTGTCAAAATCTCTTTTTACCATCTGAGGAATATAGCCCGAGTGAAGCATCTGGTTCCTGCTGATGACCTTTCAATGTTGGTCCACGCCTTCGTTACCTCCCGCTTGGACTACTGCAATGCCCTGTACCTAGGGCTACCAGGGGTGGATATCTGCCACTTGCAGTTAGTGCAGAATGCGGCGGCCAGGTTTTTGACTGGTACGCCTAGGACCAGTCACATAACTGTCCTCCGCTGGACTGCACTGGCTGCCAATGCAGTAGGGATTACCTTTTAAGGTCGGTTTTCTGACCATAAGGCCCTACGCACTTCAGGGACCTAGTTACCTGCAAGATCTCCTTCGTCCCTGCTGTCCTTCTCGTCAGCTCCGATCCACCGATGAAGGATTGCTAGAGATTCCCAGGGTTCGTTTAAAGACATCTGGGGCAAGATCATTTAGTTTTATGGCCCCAACCCTGTGGAATTCTCTACCTCATCGGGTGAGAGATTGTCTGACCGTCCAAAGTTTTAAGTTAGCCCTAAAGACGTATTTGATTAGTCTGGCATATTCAGATTTTTAAATATATTTATTGATTGATTTTAGGATGTTGTTTTAATTTTATGTATTTGATCTACTGTAAAAGCGCTTTGGTTTTGGAAAGGCCTTTTTAAAAATAAATTTGATTGATTGATTTTATTCCGAGGAGGTGCAGCATAACTAACCTAGAAGGACTAACCTAAAAAACGGACATAAAATAGTCCGAATGACCCGTGTAAGAAGGATCAACAATAAAGTCTTCACAGACCAGCCACTGAGGGAGTGAAGACCATAAACAGAGAAGTGAGCTCGGGGGATGGTGGGTGGGCGTGTGAATGAGTGGTGGAGACTTCATCCAAGAAGATCCATACTTACGGTAGGTACGTAATTTCCATATCTTCCTGGACATAAACTCTCCACCACTCATTCACACTAATGGCAGAGTACCGAGCTAAATAATCCCCCCAGACGGGCGGCAGGAGATAAAGAGCTCATGTGCTTAGGACAGAAGTCTGTTAAGAATGGTCCTGCTAAATGACAGATGTCGTCTGGCATGGACATCCAAGCGTAGTGCGTAAAGAAAGTGTCAGTGGCTCAGTAGGTAGCACACTTGCCTCTGAGGCCGGGATATCAGAGGGCTGTGGGTTCAGTTCCACATTTGGCACTGGTTAATGTCCAGTACTGACACTGTAGTGCAACATGAGAGGGTCTGCACTTCTGAGGTGCCGTCAAACCGAGGTCCCATCTGCCTGTTCTGGTGGTAGTTCAGATGGATGTTAAAGATCCCATGGCACTTATCGAAAAGAGTAGGGGAGTTTTTTATTGGAAAACAATATAAGAAAACAAAAACTCAAGACAAATCACGAAAAACTTACATCATAATACATATAGGCAGCGAGCAGAAAATAAAAACCACCATATCTGCTACACAGGTGAAAACAGAAGCAGAGAAAAAACAGAGAATAGTACGAAAATGAAGTCCCACAACTCACCCCCTCAGAAAACATCATTCAAGTAACCCCTTCAAATAAAATTAAAGGTAACGCTCTCCATCAAAATGCCACTAAAGGTGCAGGTAAAGTTTTTTTTTCTGAACAGTAAATACTAGAAATTTCCTTCCTGATGTACTCCCTTAGCTCAGTCAAAGAAACAATTTTTTGTTGCAACACAAACATACATCGGTTGTGCCAGATACACCATTTGCAGACTGCAAACAGAACCCGCAATGTTCCAGGAAAAAAAATTTTCCAACCAGGTCCAAATTCCCCATAAACTAACTCTGAATACGTTAAAGCAAAGAACATAGGTAAACCCCATGACTGACTCAGCTGAGTCCATGGTGGAGCAATATATGGATAATCAAAAAACAGGTGCGACATAGATTCAAACATACACATACACGTGTTCTGAACACAATACCTTTCTGATAATTGCTTGTGCGCTTGGTTTCCCTTAACATTTAATTTGTTGTGACAACACAACCACAGGGTATCCCACATTTTCTCCGGAATCCTGCTTTCCAACAATTGTTTTGTTAAACAGTGAGTATCACAGGGTACATCAAAACAGGGCGACACCAAGAACATGGTTTGCAGTATGGAGGAATATAAGTGCTTTCTAATGCTGTAGCAAATCTACATCATAAGGCGCTTTCCATAATTTAACTTTTTAAAGATTTCAATGAGGTATCCAGAGCGTCCCGGTTGGAATTCTGGTAAATGGTTTCCACACAGGGGCTTGCCATTTATCCAAAAAATACTGAGAACGGGAAGAAAAGCTAAGGGCCCAACAATCCATCAGGTTGACTATACTTGGAAAAATATAAGCATGGACAAAAATGGAAAAATAAAACAGCACCGGGTTTACCATCTGAAGACCGCCCTGTTTAATAGGTCAGTAAGTGATGGATCTCTTCACAGGGTTTAGTCTACTACCCCATAGCAACTGAAAAAACAAATTATAAAGATAAGCCTCAAGATGGAAGGGAAGGGGAAAAATATAACTAATCAATAAAAATATCGGCAAAATGCAAGTTTTAAGCAGAAAAATCTGTTTCTTGCAGGACACAGGGAACCGCTTCCAGCCAACAATTTTGGATTCAGCTACTTCCATAGATGAAATCCAATTACATGCCACCGCATCAGGTGGGCCAAAAATAACCCCCAAAATACAAATTTTCTGAAGGTGAACACTAATCCCTCCAATATCCGGAGATATCGTTTGTGGGGGAAGATGGACTGCACAACCCATACTCTTCTGGGTATTTAACTCAGATCCAGAAATTAGGGAGAAGGAATGGATGATCTCAACTGCCCTCTCACCAGATGCTTGATCTGCTACTAGAATGCAAATGTCATCTGCATAAGCAAGAGCACCGGGAAATACGAGATCTGGTTTTCCAGAGATATGTCTAATGGTCCCCTCCCCATTCAATTTCCAGAGTAGAGGATCAATAGAAAAAACGTACAACAGGGGACTTAAAGGACATCCCTGACGTACCCCCCTCGATAGGGATATGGGGGCCCTGCAATCCGTTAACCAACGGCATTGTGCAGGCAGACCGATACAAATTCTTAATCCAACTCAGCAATTCCGCAGGTACCCCATACTTTGCCAGAACTGCAAATAAATATGTGGAACCTGGTCAAAAGCCTTAGTCTGATCTAAACTAAGAACATATCCTTGTGTGGCACTCCCATCAAATACTTTCCGCAAAATTTTCAAATTGAGAGCATAACGATTTGGAATCGCTTTAAAGTCTGCATAGAATAAATTACCTGGGCAGCAATCTGTGAGAGTCTATTGGAGACAATCTTACACAAGATCTTGAAGTCGAATTTAACAAACTAATAGGGCGCCAGTTGTCCAACTTGTCTTTATCATTTTCTGTTTATAAAAAAAAATCAAATAACTATGAGAAAATGCAATGGAATAGGCAAGAGGCCTTGTAAGATGACATTATATACCTTCGTTAAATATATTAACAATAAAGGTTTAGCTTTTTATAAAATTCATTGGGAATGCCATCAGGACCAGGGGTGATGGTAGTTTTCAAATGGCTAATAAGAGTCCACTTCAGCATTAGTAATGGGCTGACTTGAAACCTTAATACAATCAGGGGACAAGGTAGGAACCTCTGAGGAACCCAAAACCCGTCCCAGGCCTCTGGCTCATAAGCGTGCCCATATAAAGACTGAGCATGGAATGAAACCTCCTCCAAAATGTTCTGATTATCAGTAATCCAGGTGCCACAATGGGAGATCAAAGAGGGCATGTATTTAGAGCGCAACCTGTTGGTGGCTACTATCATAAGGGATTAACTACTTTAGCAGCATCTCAGTTTTAACCTGCGGATCTCGGCGAATAATCCAGGCCCCATTCAGTTTGCCAAGACATTAATCTTTATAATCGGCGCCGGCACTTAAGGTACTAGAAATAGCGATCCGAGGATTTTTGTTTAGAAAATCGTTTACAAAATTGTTTAATAACAGATTTAGTATCCTGCCACCAAAAGGCTGGGTTATCATATAATTCAAATACTGAAACCTTGTCTTGGAGAAGCCCATACAATTCCTGCCACCCACCTTCCTCCCCCAAAACAGGTATATTCATCTTCCAGAATGTATGAGACACAGGTTTGTTACTGGGACAACGATGCGCAACAATAACACACAATGATCAAAAACTCACATGGCAGAACCGGATACTGGACATTAACCAACCAATGAGAAAGAAAAAGTAATCAATCCGTGTGGTAAATCTGCCCCGGAGGAAAGTGTGTTCCGGCGGATTTACACCAAAAGAAGCCCCATCACGTACGTCAGCAGTAACATACAAAGTGTTAAGGAAGTTAGAATCCGAATATAATTTTGGGGTAATTCCGCTTTTATCAGACAAGGCCAAAATACAGTTACAATCCCCTCCAAAAACAACCGATTTGGATGAATGGAGAAATGGCCGGACAGTTTTTAAAGTCTGAATCCTCTGAGTTTTAAGTTGAGGGTTATAAATATTAATAAACCACCATTCTTGTTGGTGGAGAATGACATCTAAAATAAGCACCCGACCCTGAATTAAATCACTTAGCCTGGTAACATGAATGCCCACCCCCTTCACCAGTATCCCTACTCCGGAACACACCACCTCAGCCAAGGACCAAAAAGACAGACCATCCCTCCAATCCCTGGAGGCCTGCCCAATCTCTCTCTAAGAATGGAACCTAGTGTCCTGTAAAAAAATAATACGTAAAGGCAAGGACAAAAGGAAGGAAAAAATAGCCCGTCTCCGTTTAACATTTTTAAGGCTGTTAGCATTTAACCTACCAAAAGATAAGACATCCCCCATATCAGACATAGGTAAAATCAAGATTTTTTTCTACCTCGACCCTTGCCTGGAGATTTCAACTTACAACATTTTTCTTATCAAGCTGGATGTCCCCAGAAACCTGCTCAGAATCAGTCAACATCTCAACCTGGGAAGATGCAACAGAGGAGGCATCCGAATCTTCCTCAGTATCCACTGCCTCCTTACGTTTAGTTAAAACAGCAAAACTTTTTACTACCACATCACGGGGGTGAGACACAAGGCAGGGAACTCCTTTCAGAAGAAAGCTCCTGCCAGCCTCCTGTTCCCCACCGGACCCAATCTGTATCAACAGGGGTGGCATATCGTCTTTAACACAGGTAGAGCTAAAGTGCTAGGGGCTGGGGCTGCTCCTCTGCAACATCTGGGGCAGAAGCAGTATCAGGAGGTAGTAAACCCAATTCTCCAGACACTAAGTCTGGACTAGATGTGGGTACTGTCAGGGGTGGCGGTTCCAATCCCGGGTCAATCTGTGAAGAAGGAGGAGCAGAGGGGAAAGGGACCACTGCAGAAGCAAAAGGCCAAAACTGGGACCCAGCCTGAGCAGATCTTTGGGCCTGAGTTACAGTCTCATCCTGAGAATCAGCAGGCTTCACTGGATTACTATGGGAAGCCCATGGACAATCTTTAAAGGAGTGTGAGGTTGCTTCACACAAATTACAGTAGGATGGGTGAGGGCAATTCAGACTCACAGCCAGAACAAACATGAGGAGCATTTAAGTTGGTCACAAGCACTACTTAGATGGGTATGGGTCCCACACACGAAAACAAGATTTTGGTTGTCCTGGGTAGAATACAAAACCCCTATCCCTACCGAGATAAAAACAACTTGGTATGTGCTGTATACTCCCATTAACAATAGGTAATTTTACCTGCAGCTTCCACCCCCCCGTCCAAAAAAACTCAGAGTCAATGATGGGATCAGGTAAACCCAACACTGTGCATTTAGTAGATAACCACTGTACAATGTCCTCTATTGCCACCCCCTCATTTTTAAACAAAACAGTAACATTCTTAATAGCTGGTTTAGTAAGGGAATAGCAAAAGGGGACCATAATGGAGTATGATGGACAGCCTGATAACGATGCCAAAAGTATCTAACCCTTAGGTAGTTTTAAAGCTGACATCAAAATAATTATCACCAGATGTATAGATTAAGGCATATATCTCAGAGGCAAATTGCAAACTGAATTTAATCAATGTTTTCCCCACATGAGGCGATCAGAAAATGTGTCCAGCCCACTATATCGAAGCTGGACAGTATTACCCACTTGGCCTGCTCGGGGAATGAAGATGCTGGCAAAAGCTTTAGGCTGTTGAGGCCAACAGATGGTCCAGGCGCTTACAGGTAAAGTCAGAGTTCATACCCTGATGGAAGCATTCGTAGGTGGAGGCCTACGGGTCGTACAAAGCACACCTGCCTGAAGAGGGCTTCCCCCAGTCCCCACCATGTCAATAGGAGACGTACTAGGCAGAGGCAAATGAGAAACCACAGCGGGTAAAATAGGGGCCGTAGGCACATCCTCAGCACTAGGCCTTGTCATGAAAGTAGACAAAGTTTTATGCATGAATGACCCCTGTTCACAACCCTGTGCCCCTCCAGCCTGCCAGGACAGGAGCTGGGAAAGACTTAAGCCCGAGGGGACCTCTAGAGGGTCTGAAATATCCAGTAAATCACCTTTAGGAGTGGGGTTGGGTCGTGCAGGGGAGGTCCAAGAATCATCTAATGGGGACTTCTCCCACCCTGCGCGCCGAAGAGCTGCAGCAATAGTTAACCCTGAGGCAGACAGGTGGGAGTCAAACCCATGACCAGGGGGGCTGTGTATGGCAAGACCACCGTGACTTGCTGATGGGGTCCCTGTAATCCACGCTCCACAACCAGGATATGTACAGTACCTGAGTGTTGTGCTGTTCGCTCTCCCGACTGTCCTGTAGAAACAGACCTGTGAATATCAGCCCCGAAGTGAAAATCGATCTCCTTTCCGTCGCGCTCCACACCTGGAGGCAAAGCACCCGGTCCTGTTGCCAGTCTGGAGGAGCCAAGGGGAGACTCCTGGCACTCTCGAAGAAGTGAAATACCAGTCTCCCTCCCAGTAGTCCAGAGACACCTTGCACCGCGCCACTGTTTCACATTCTCTCCCGGCTCCAGAATGCACTGCAGCGTCCTGTCAGACCACGTCACGCTGTGACTGACAGGACTCGAGGGAACCGGGCAAAGCAAAGTCCCGTCTGCACAATCCATGTGGGAAGCCTGCACACAAGCCGCTGGAAACCCTAAAGGAGCAGCCAAATCCTCCGAAGGAACCAAATCCGGTTGTGCCATAATTCCGGTTTCGCCACCTGAGGTAAGGGAATGATCCTCAGACAAGACTCTTCCTATGTCCCGCCGTAGCGGAGCTTCTCTCGGTATTCCTATGGTCCTTTCACTGATGGTCTCCTGTGGAACAGAGATAGGGAGGGAGACCAACTCCCCTATCTCCAAGACGTCCTCCTGCTCTGAGTCCGAGCACCAAGTGGCCATCTCAACGGCCAGTCCCCTATTGGCCACAATGCAGCAGCAGAGTAGGGGAATTTCCCCGGTGTCCTGACCAAATTTCCCTCATTCACTAAAAGTACCATCAACAGCTTAATCTGGATCAAGGTCAGTTGGCATTCATCTGTATTCCCCTTCCCCAGGTCGTGCCTGAAAACAGGCAGGATTTGTCTAGTGCACTGACCCGGTCAACAAAAACTAAATAAATAAATAAATAAAAGTATGCATGGAGCTTCAGGTAGCCGCATTGCAAATATCTGCAATGGGCACATTACTGATTTCCGCTAGAGATGCTGCGACTGCTCTGGTAGAGTGAGCGTACACTCTGCCTTCCAGCTTGACCTGTGCCATAGAATAGCAGAGGTGAAGGCATGCCACCAGCCAAGCTGAAATGCATCTGATAGCAACAGGCTGACCCAGCCGGGTCTCGCTGAAGGAAACAAACAGTTGCTGAGCCATGCGGATTTCTTTCGTTCTATCTAGATAGAACCGTAATGCTCTCTTAACATCCAGCGAATGAAGGGTACAATCCCCTTCATTCTGGAAGTTCGTAAAGTAGGTAGGAAGGACTAAAGGTTGGTTTAGATCGAATTCTGAGACAACCTTAGGAAGAAACTTAGGATGAGTCCTAGAAGTACTTTGTCCTTGTGAAATACAGTGTATGAGGGTCTGTGACCAGGGCATGTATTTCAGAAACTCTATTAGCCAAGTAATGGCCACCAGGAAGGCGTTTTCAAGTGAGGAACATCAACTCTAAGTAGCTAGAGGCTTGAAAGGTTTACAGTGAGCATGTCTAGCACAAGGTTAATGTCCCAGGCTACAACTGGACATCTAATAGGAGGTCTAGTATGCAGAATATCCCTAAGAAACCTCTTAACTACAGGCAATTCAGCCAGCGACATGGAAAGTACCAGCTCATGATATGCCGAAATGGCACAAAGATAAACTTTGACTGTGGAGTACTGCAAACCTGAGTTTGAGAGGTCTAAAAGATGTTTCAAGACTTTATTCGGTGGGCAGGAAAAACAGGTTACTCACCTGTAACAGTAGTTCTAGGAGTGGTATATGTTGTTCATCCACACTGTCTGGCATGTCCCTTTCCCCTTTAAATCTTGCCGGAAGTCTTCAAACTGGCTCCTCCCACCCACCCGGGTGGTATATACCTCGGCTCCGCCTCATGACGCCAGATCTTAGCCCGCTGGAAGCAAGGTGGTGTGCCTAAAGCTGGGGAGGTCGGGTGGGTGCGTGTGGATGAACAACATATACCACTCTTAGAACTACTGTTACAGGTCAGTAACCTGTTTTTCTAGGAAGCGTGGATATGTTGTTCATCCACACTGTCTAGCAGAACTCTAGCAGTTCTCTGGGAGGATGGAGGCAAGGTGCACACCCCCTACTTGGGAAACAGAGATTGGAGAACCGAGGCCCCAAAACCAGCATCTCGGCGTGACTCAAGGTCGATGTGGTAGTGGGAAATAAAGGTGTTTGCTGACTTACAGGTAGCAGCCCGACAGATTTCCTGGATAGGGAAGTCCCTGGAAGCAGCCACCGATGCAGCAGTATGGCGGGTAGAATGAGCTCTTAACCCTCTGGGAGACTCCTTGCCCGCCAACTCATAACACAGACCTATGCATGATGTGATCCATCTTGCAACAGTCCATTTGGCTGCAGGTCTGCCAGAAGCGGCTTCAGCGTAGGTGACAAACAGCTGGCAAACCTCTCCACAAATTTCCACCGTTCTTTCCTTATAGTAGGAGAGAGCACGTCTAAGGTCCAGGGTATTGAGCCTGTGCTCGGCGTCCGAGGTGTAGTTAGGGTAATATACCGGCAGAGTCAACACCTGGTTACGGTGAAACTCTGACACCACCTTCGGAAGGAATTTCGGGTGGGGGCACAGGACAACTCTGTCCCTGTGAAAGACCAGATAAGTGGAGTCCACCAAGAGCGCCTGGAGCTGCCCTGTCCTTCTGGCTGACGTGATAGCCACCAGGAAGGCAGTCTTCCACAAGTGTGAGAGCGCACACTTGTGCATAGATTCGAATGGCTTGCCCATGAGCTTTGCCAGCATCAGCAGTACCAGCAGTAGATCCCACGGAGGTGGAGGTTCACGCACCAGAGGGGGATATGTGATCCAGGCCTTTGAAAAAAAAAAACAACCACTGTCTCCTGTGCCAGTGTCGACTGACCGGCCTGCGCCCAGTAAGCAGAGATGGCTGCCAGGTGCACCCTAAGGGTCGATGACCGAAGACCCCCTTTGGAGAGAGACCAAAGGTAGTGTAAAATGTTAGCCACAGAGCAGGATACGGGGTCCAGACTCTTACCCTAACACCAAATGGAAAACCTTTTCCATTTGAAGGCACAACATTTCCTGGTCGATTCCTTACGAGATGCCTCCACCACAGTGTAGACATCCTCGGAAAGACCCAGATCCTGGAACTCTAGCCGCTCAGAAACCGGGTGTGACGTATAAGGATTGAAGGTCTGGGTGGAATACCTTCCCCTGGTTCGATGATATCAGGTCCAGGCATGTACAAAGCCGCTCCGGGGCCCTGCAGCTGAGGCTGAGGAGATCTGGATACCAGAACTGGTGGGGCCAATCTGGGGCTACCAGGATCACCTTCGCCTTGTCCCTCCTCACCTTGAGTAACACCTTGTGGATCAAGGGAAGGCACAGAAGAGGCCTGGGGTCCACGGCCTCAAGAAGGCATCCCAGTGCAGCGAGCCCTGCTGAGGGGGGCGGGCATTAACAGCCTCAGCTTGGTGTTCTCCCTGGAGGCAAACAGGTACACCAATCGTGTGCCCCAACAGGAGAACAGACTGTAAGCTACCTCTGGATGGGGAGACCACTCATGGGATGTCTGGCCTATGTGGCTGAGAGCATCCGCCAGTTGGTTTGAGGCTCCTGCCACATGGATGGCAAGGAGATCTGCCTCCAACCAGCTGACGAGGGTCCAGATCCAGAGTGCCTCCTTGCATAGCACACGGGAGTGTGTGCCGCCCTGTTTGTTGAGGTAGTAAATGGTCGTGGTATTGTCCGTCTGGACTTGAACCACTTGACCCCGGAGCTGAGGAGCAAAAGCTGATAGTGCCAGTCTGACTGCTCTGAGCTCCAACAGGTTGGGTTGATGTGGCAACGGGACTCCTCGAGGGTCCAGAACCCGTGGGTTCTGTGGTCCCCCATGTGGGCTCCCCAGCCCATGAGAGAGGCATCGGTCGTGAGGATGACCGTCGGCTCGGGGCGGACAAATGGGATCCCTTCCCGCATATGACTTGGGATGGTCCACCACTGGAGAGCGTCCCACATCCTATGGGTGACAGTGATCAGCAGGTCGAAAGACCCTGGCGCTGAGACCACTGAGTAGCCAGCTCCCACTGGAGGGCGCGCCAACTAGGCCCACGGACCACTGACGTGCACACCGCCACGTAACCCAGAAGGCGCAGGAAGTCCCGGGCAGGGCGCAAGTGCCCAACCAGAAATGACTGGGCAAAGGAGGAAAGAACCTCTGCCCTGTCCACCGGAAGACGAGCTCTGGCTTGACGAGATTTGAGCTCTGCCCCGATAAAGCCCATCACCTGAGAGGGCACGAGTTCTGACTTGGCCCCGTTGATCAGGAGGCCTAAATGGGAACAGGTTTGGAGGGTCAGATCCCTGGACCTCTCCACCTCCTGCAGGGAGGAACCCGCTAGAAGTCAATCGTCAAGGTAGGGGTATATCTGAACCCCTTGACGCCGTAAATGGGCTTCCACCACTGCAATGCATTTGGTGAAGACCCCAGGGGCCAATGACAGGCTGAACGGCATGGCACGGAACTCGTACAGGGTCCCTTCAACCCTGAAGTGGAGGAACCGCTGGTGGGACGGACAGATTGGGATGTGAAAGAATGCGTCCTGTAGATCCAGTGAACAGAACCACATGTTTCGCTCCAGAGATGGTATGATCTGGTTCAGAGTTACCATCTGGAAGGTGCAAGATCTGAGATATTGATTCAGGTCGTGAAGATCTAGGATGGGGCACCAACCCCCTGTCCGCTTGGGCACCAGGAAGTACCTGGACACGAAGTCTGGGTCTGTAGGAGGATCCGGCACTGGAGCTACCGCCTCTTTGCAGAGGAGCTGAGCAATGTCATCCCGAAGGGCCGACTGAGCGCTAACTGAGATCCTTTCCTCCCGTGGGGCATGGGCTCGGCTGGGGGGTACTGCTCGAACTCTAGAGGCAGTCCTGACCGACCACTCTCAGAACCCACCTGTCCGTGATACGGACCAGGTGGAAAGAAAGTGGCGGAGCCGGCCCCATGGGAGGACCCAGAACTGGCGTGACGGGTGTAGGGAGGCCACCTCCCGACCCGTCACTGTGCAGGCTTAGAAGAGGGGAGGCCCTGGACCAGCACCTCGGCCTCCTTTGTGGGACTGTTGGGGACCCTGCTTGGGCCTAGGTGCCAAGCTTGAGCCTGCTGTTGCTGCTGGTGCTGCTGACCTCCTTGAAAGAAGGGCTGCCTAACTGCAGTGGAAGAGTGCCGAAAGAGCTTTTCTTGTGCTGACCTGCTTGACCGTGGTCTGCATGTCTGCTAGGAGATAAGGGAGGACTTCATCAGCGACCCCAACAAGGCGTGAGAGAAGTGTGCCATGATCACTGCCGAGCTGGCCTGACAAAGGCCCAGGGATGAGGCCATATACCTTCCGGGCAAGGTGGTCCATATTTTGGACTCCTTGTCCGGAGGCGAATCAGGAGTACAGAGAACTCCCGTGGCGCCAAACACTGAGGCAGTCACAAGGCTCGGCCAGGGATGTCAGAAACCCACCAAGGACCCCATGGAGTACGTGTGCACTGCGAGCCATGCAGGCAGACTGAGGCGGGCAAGGGCAGGGCGCTGCCATAGCTCGAGGCCAGGCCAAATGGCTTCGGCCACTGGGAAGGCCTCCGTTGAGGTATCCCCCCTCTTATGGATATCCGTGAGAGAATATTCCGCCTTCTTTTGGATAGGCTGTAAAGGCATACCCGTGGACTCAGAAATGAGTCGAAGGATGCCCTGGAAGGAGGAAGGCCCTTACTCCAGGCCTGTCACTGACAACTCATCGTCAGGGTGTGAGTGAAGGCCAGTGGTATCCGAGTCCGAAGAGTCGGATACAAGGTTCTCCTGCCCACGTCCCCTTCAATATGCCTAGGGCGATCAGGAACGACAGTGATGGACGGACAACGGGGCAAGCCCATATCTGTCCGATCCTCCTTTGAGGGAGCCCCTCCCTGAGGCTGCTTGGGCGGTGGTTCCACCAAAATTGGTGGGGAGACCGGAAATGAAAATTACGTACCTGCTGTAATTATAATCTTTCTGTGTATCTTCACCATTCATCACAGATGGGTGAGTACCAAGCCCCCCCCGAAGGGGGTTGTTTCTTTACACCCTAAGGGACAAAGTCCCTTAACCCTCAGTGGGTGACACACTAAGGGGGGGAACCTTCAGGGCCTGGAGAGGCCCGAGAGTGGGGAGAGAGAGAGACGGAGTTCCCCGGAGGGAAGGAGATTACCCGACAGCGCCGTCTCACTCACGGGAGAAAAGGTAGATTCCTGGTGGTAGAGCTAATCACCTCATGCCGGGCCAAGGGTGACAACCGGGAAAGACGCAGCCATGCCGATCGCCTAGTGCAGATCGCTGTCCCTACAACCCTGGTAGCTACCTTGTTGGGGTCATAAGATGCCCTCGCTTGGTGCCTTGCTAGCTCCAGGCCACGTGCAGAGAGTGCGATGGCTTGTCTGGTTTTATATAAGAATAAACTTAAGCGATACTTATCGAGATATTACTACAAAATAACAAAACTGAAAACTATGCTGCTAGTTTGAAGTTTGACTCATAACAGTGGCGACGTAATCACTAGAGCGCACTCGGCCAGAGGGAAAAAGGAACTGAGGCGGTTGGAGGGCCGACGCCGAGACAGTCATTACTGCACGAGCTGAGGCTCGCGGTGCCGCTCCTCGCGGATCCATCTCTGGCGCCGACCCTCCAGCAAAAAAGTTTGCTCCCACTGGGTCCTAGTGCCTCCGGCGCAGATCCCAATAGTGTGAATGAGTGGTGGAGACTTATGTCCAGGAAGATCTGCCCATCTAAACATCAGGAGTCTTCTCTTCAAGCTCTCTCTCCTTCAACCCCTTTCTCTTGACAGCAGCACAAGTGGGAATTCTCAGTAGGGGAATGGCAGCATGGCTTCTGTATGTGGCATTGGAGATGGATTTATATCTGGAGGAAACAGAGCAGCAATCCTGTGGGAGTGGATGCAGAAATTCCATGGGGGAGTGGGGCTTCCATTTGAGGATTGCATGGAGGGCCTCTCAGTGGGGGCTGGAGGCAGAACTTGTATGTGTGGGGATTCCATGTGGCGACTGGAGGCACAGCTTCCGAGTCAGGTTTTGGAGGAGAGAGATTCCTAGTAGGGTTTTGGAGGCAGAGCTTTTTTTTTTTTTTTTTTTGCCACCACCCTAGCTGCCTGCCGCCTGGTACTTTGGCCCAGTCACAGGCCACGGGCTTCCACTCCTCAGATCGGCCTCAGGCCCTCCGATACCCCATGGCTTACCCCCCACGGCAGGGCTGCGGCACTCCGCCTGCATACTGCAGTCTTCGGGATAGGTCAGAGGGCTGGCCTGAGGAGCTAATTGAAGCCGTGGCAGGCTTCACTGAGGGCGGCTGGCAGCTAGTTTTCCATTTTTCTGGGGGAGGCGGGGTCGTGCAATGACGACACCGGCATCCGCCGCCTGTACACGCTAGTGCCGGTGGCTGTGTGACTCCTGGCCTCCGCCAGGGGTCATCGATGCTACAGGCACTTTCCCCAACCTCCCACTGGAGAAGGAGAGCAGTCCTTATGACACTCTATCCTTCTCCCTCGGCCGGCCCTCCAGCAACCCAGCAACCCTGGTCTGTTCCTGAACTCAGGTCGCCGGTGTCTCATGCAGAAATCCAACCGCTGCGCCGACAGGCAGAGCTTCTAAGTGGGGTACTGGAGGTGGAGCTTCTGAGTCGGGTTTTGGAGGCAGAGCTTCTGGGTGTGGGATTGGAGGAGCTTCTGAGTGATCTGACTGGCGTACAGTGATTGGTTCAATGTCTGTCTGCAAGTGGTGGATGGGGGATTCAAACCCATGACCACAATGCTGTTCAGTTCATAGGTCAGTGCTCTAACCATTAGACTATACTGCTTGCATAGATAACTACTAGTTTTGGGTAATCTTAAAGTTGTATGCCATAGGCTGTATGAAGGGGAGGAGTATGGGAAAAGTTTCAGAATGGTTATTGCATTAATCTTGAATTTTGTTCATTAGATGTTAAATATATCTTTTCACTGCGAATGAAACCTTTCATTGCCAAGACACATTCAGTATGCCACCCGAAGCCCTTTTTCTTATGGCTGTCCTAGTCTTTTAGAATGTGTAGTTCAGGACCAACTATACACAGTATGAGAAGTACTAAGGAAAACAAAGTGGAAGCTGTTAAAAAACCTGTTTTCTTAAAATAAGCTTACTTTCACCACCATTTTTATTATTCTCTCTTCGTGTGGAAGAATAAGTACGTTTAATAAGAACCCCATGCTCAAAATGTGTGCAGTGATTGTTTAAAGGTAAACGTGATATGGCAGAGGCAGGATTCAAACCCAAGACTGAAAGGTAATTTATATTGTAGTGCGGTGCTCTAATCACTAGGCCACACGGTCTGCACAGGTTACTGACAGATTTTCTGGGGACTAAGAGTTGCAGCCCATAGCCAGTGATAAGCAGAGGAATATGGCAAAAATATGAGTATGGCTAATGCATGATTCTTGAATAGTGTTCATACAGTAGTAGCACCGAATTTGTCAAGCAATTGTGTGAGATTCCCTATTTATCCTTCACAAAATTTAGGGGAAAAAAATCCTCTAAAATTCTTTTTGTTATACCTACAGAAAGAGGCCAGTTCCTATTACAGTACTTAACTGTCATCTGGTCAATTTTCAACTACACTATCAGATGAGACAACCCGCTCTGGGTAGCAGTGAACACACAAATAAACAAAACAAAATCCCTAAGTAAAGGTTTCACAATTCTCAATAGGGATTTTTAAAAATAATTTGACTAATTCGGTGCTACTACTGTCTTTCAGTCTTGTCACTCGGTGCTTTAACCACTAGGCCACCGGTCTGCACAGGTGCCCTAGCAGTTTTTGTTGGGACTAATAGTTGCAGCCCATAGCAGCTCGTAGGGATGGGTATGGGAAAAGTAATGACTGTGGCTAATGCATAATTCTTGAATTATGTTGCTAAGACTGTAAGTATATCGTTTCATTGGGAATGAAACCCTGAAAAGCAAGACACATTTAGCTGTAAATTAATTAGGCTGCTAAAAAATCATTAGAAATGATCAGAGGCCTTTTGATGGCTTTATTTGTAGACAGTGTGTTGGAAGGAATTCCGTGCTTCAGGATTTTTTTTATCTCCCCAATTTCCCATTTGCAGTTTATACATCTCTACCACTGGAGGGCACTGGTTCTACAGCTCTTTTCTCTCTAGTAGAATCTCACCTTTTACCTGGTTCATGCCATTTTGGTACACTTTGCATTCTGTTTTATAAAAACCTCAACTTCCTTGTCTCCCTATCTGCCATTACTCCCCAACTCACCCCTTGCTTTCCTACATCTCTTATGACCCCTGTCTATGTGTCGCCATTATCCCTACCCCATCCTCCTCCTCTACTCTATCTACTACCGTGACCAATAATACCTGGACTCTGGGTCCAACAATCCTTCGCCCTAGTTTCTATATAAATCTGCCAACTTTCAGCCTTACACCACCTTACAGCCACCCCCTTAGACCATCAGCAACTCCACATCCTAGCAGTAGTTGTGTCACTCTGATGTGAAAGGACTGTGGGTGAGTGGTCAGAGATCACCGTGCACTGAGCACCTGCTGAATGGTCCTCATGGGCAACCGTGCTAGGGGCACCGTGAAAAATGAAAATTATGTACCTACTATAATTCTTGATCTTCTTGGACGAAGTCTCCAACACTCATTCACAATAATGGGATCTACACCGGGGGCGCTAGGACCCAGTGGGAAATGAAAATTACGTACCTATCGTAATTATGATCTTTCTGTGCATCTTCACCATTCATCACATATGGGTACTGGCCGGAGATCAGGACCCAGCAGCGCTTTTTTTTTTTTTAAGGATAGGTGGAGCCGACACAGCATCGAGGCGCCCGTCCTCGGGGCTGGACGACTGCATGGCTTCAGGGTTGGCCGTTAGCGTGTCAACTCTGCCTGCCTACCAGTTCTAAGTCGCCGAGAGAGGTAAGAGGAAGGGATGGAGGGTGGGACAAGAGAGTCCAAGGGACAGAAAAGGAAGGAAAAAACTGAAAAAAAGGAGAAATAACGACTGAGAGGACAGCGAAGAAGAGACTAAGGGGATTGGGTAGGGGTCCCAATCTCTGGAAGCGGAGGAAGGGAAGGGAGAAATTTAGGAGAGAGTGAGAGGTAACAAGGTATCCGAGACCCTTGTCGGTCACCAGATTGTATAGGAACTGCAAGGAGTAGCAAAGCTCTCTGCCAGAATTCAAGGCACAGAATAACTGGCAAATACCCCAGAAGCAGAGTTGGCTATTCTGGAGAAGGACAGAGTACAGGGACTTAATACTCTCGGGAAAGATGTTTGGTGAAAAAAAGGGAGACTTCTTTTTTTTTTTTTTTAAACAGTGTGATGGAAACCAGAAGGAGAACAAGAGGAGGGCAACCACCAACTCCCACCCCAACGGGTGGAGACATGCAGTAGAAGGAGTGCCAGCTCAAGCTGTACTCCTTAAGGAGAATACCCCCCTGTGTGTCCCTACTTTACCCTGCTCTAAAAAGAGAGGGGGAGCACATAGGGAAGGGGACCGAGGGACTGAGGCCCCAGGGGGATGGTGGGCAGGATTGTGATGAATGGTGAGATACACAGAAAGATCATAAATACGGTAGGTACGTAATTTTCATATCTTATCTGTGTCAGTCTTCACCATTCATCACATATGGGTCAGTACCAAGCCCCCCTAACGGGTTGATCTATTACACCCCAAGGACAGAGTCCCTCACCCCTCAGTGGGTGACACACTATGGGGAACTCTGGGCCTGAGGAGGCCCGAGTGGGAGAGCGACGGGTCCCTGAAGGGAAGGGTTGCCCCGACAAGCCGCTCACGCCTACGGGAGAAGAGGTAGGTTCCCTTGTGGGCAGAGCAAATCACCCTACGCCGGGCCAAGAGTGATAACCGGGAAAGATGAAGCCACACCGACCTCCTAGTGCAGATCGCTGTCCCTACGACCCTGGTAGCTACCTCGTTGGCATCATAAGATGCCCTCGCTTGGTGCCATGCTAGCTCCAGGCCACGTGCAGAGAATGCGATGGCTTGTCTGGTTTGCTCCGAGTCAGGCAAAGCAGCTAGGATCTGACCTAGCGCGGACCACAAGAACCTGTTGTAGGCTGCATAGTGGGCCTGGTGAGCAGAAATGGAGAGAAGCAACCGTGCCGAGTAGAAGGCCCTCCTGCCCCAGAAATCAAAATCCGAGGAGACTTGATCTGGGGGCCGGTCACAGTGGAGGGCGCGAATCCCATCAGGGGTATCCAGGTGCGTCAAGCCGGACTGCGGATGAGGCATAGAACCTGGAGACTGGGGAGTGCAATACCTCTGGCTGAGGTCCCTAGGGGCAGGAACTCCGGAGAAGGGCCTCTGCCAGAAACGCAAGGACGCCTCCCGAAAGGGAGCAGGCCAGGGCGGCACTACAAGGGTGGCCCCGCCAAAATCACCTAGAAAGGCGTGCGCCGCATGCTCAGGATTGCTAACAGACAGGGGTGAAAGGTGAAGGTCCTCCATCATCCTCACGAGGAAGCGCTGGTACTCTGAGAGATCAGCGGCTGGAGAGATATGGACAGATGGTTCCCTCCCAGAAGAGGGGAGAGGAGCAGGAGGTCACCATACGTTCTGAGGGTGGCTGCATGGGGAGGTTGAAAACCTGGCTGTCCATGGCCCCTAACGTGGGCAGGAACCGAGCAGCCACCGCTCTGAACTGCTCCCAGGTGAGAGGGCCGCCAGGACCAAGAATGCCTGGGCGCTGGGAATGCGTGCAGAGGGATAGGGGCAGAGACGAGAAAAGAAGTCGTCTGACCTCCGCCAGGGCTAGGGAGCGGACCATGAGCACCCGAGGAGGGTGCCTCGGAAGACTCTGCAGCCGACAGCTGTACAACCACGTTGGTACTGCCTAGGCTGCGCCCAGAAGAATCCCCCCAGCGAGGTGGCCGGGACCATAAAAGTCCAGAAGGACAGTCCCCTGCCTCAAAAGAATGGGACCCCCTCAAGGAACCGGAAGGGGAAGGGTGGAAATCAGCACTTCGGCTTCGCCCAGGGCCCGGGTGGACCCCAGAGAAAGGCCGACGCGCCGACCCCACACCCCTCGACCCCTCAGAGTCCGAGAGGGTCCTCCTCCTCGAGAGGGCCAGCCTAGGTAGCTGGCAGCTCTGGGCTGCCCCGAAGGGGAGACCCAGGGCACAGCACCCTCCCCTCCTGTAGGCTTCTCGATGGGCCCCAAAGTTGGGCAATCAAGACACACTACTAGAGGGGGCACCGCCACTAAGGGTCGAGGAAACCCCCAAGGCCAGGTTGCAGAGCAATGGTGGCGCGCACTACTGCCTGCTGGTCAGGACCACTGACCCTAACCTCGGGGATTACCTGACGCTCCTCAGTAGGGGGCCGACTACGACTCATTGACGAGACCACTGGGTCACCCTCCTTCACAGACAACCCTGAAAGGTGTGACTGCACGTCTGACTCTGAGCCTGACTCCGAGGAGGTAGAGTCTGAGGCTCTGAGCCAAACAGTAGGAGGGCGGGCGAACCGACTTTGCCAAAGGGCCCGCAGCTAAAGCAGTGGCCGAGGCAGCCCCACCCTCCACAACCCCGCTGGTGGGGCTCTGAGAAGGCGCCATGGCAGCTCGGGCCAAAGGTCCAGAGCAGGGCCAGCCAGCGCGTCATTAACTCTGCTAGCACCGGGGCGTACCAGGGACAGAGACAGCGCCGATGGCAGTCCCAGCAACAGCTCGGCGCCAAGACACCGCCAGGTGCCTCGGATCAAGCGCGCTGACAGCCCCGAGGGCGGACTTGGCGCCAAACACGGCACCGAGAGAACCACGGCGCCGAGGACGGCAGCGACCGCCGAGGCTGAAGGCCCCACGGCACCGAACCGCGCAGACATGGCGCCGTGCTCAACCTCAGCGCAGAGGCAAGACATAGCAAAAGGCGACGCCGGGTCTTGTCCCATGGCGTCGCGAGCAGCGTCGGTGCCACAGGGCCCACACGGCGCCGACAGGGTCCACGGTGCCACAAACGGCGCCGAAGGCTCTTACAGCACCGAACGATGGCGTCGAGGACGGCGTTGACCCAGGCCTTCCAAACCGCTGGAGCAAAACCGGGGAGCCTTTACCTCAGGCATGCGCGTGGCGGCGCCCCGCCCCGCCTCCCGAGGAAGCGGGACAGGCCTCCTGCGCCACGGAAGGAGCCTCGGCAATGGCCAGGCTACAGTAGCTGAGGCTCCCTCCTCCTCAGTCCGTATAGAACCAGGAGGGAACCTGGAGGAAAGGCCGAGAGAGCGCGGCTTGGCCCGACGAGTGCAAACCCTACCCCCGAAAGCGGAGCTCGCCCCACTTTCCACGCGTGCTGTTCAAGGACACGGCGTCCATGGAGAGGCAGGCATCGCACGTAATCCATGTCGTGAAGTGGCGCCAAGACACGCGAGACACCGGTCATGCTGGTCGGCAATGGAATACACTTGCGCCGCACGGCACGACGCATAGGGGCCAGACCCTTTAGAAAACTTCGCCTCTCCGACCGAGACATGACCTGACGGAAAAAAACACCACAACAGACTCGACGTCGCAATACT
Organism: Neoceratodus forsteri; assembly: GCA_016271365.2. Taxonomy (NCBI): domain Eukaryota; kingdom Metazoa; phylum Chordata; order Ceratodontiformes; family Ceratodontidae; genus Neoceratodus; species Neoceratodus forsteri. The sequence goes on from CM028130.1 coordinate 1,607,888,317, forward strand.
TCAAATAAAAAGGAAAGATCTTACCGGCGACGTCGAGTGGAGGCAGAACCCAGAACTAGCAAGTAACCAACAGACTGTCGAACGAAAGGCTGAAAGGCCTAAAATCTTCTTCAGAAAGCTTCCCACGAGGCGACCTCAACGGCGGGAGACGGAAAACTGGTAGGCAGGCGGAGTTGACACAGCCTAACGGCCAACCCTCGAGCGCCACGCAGTATGTTGGTCTCCAGGGCGGCGCCGATGCTGTGTCAGCTCCGGCCATCCTTTCAAAAAAAAACTTCGCTGGGTCCTGATTTCCGCCAGTACCCATATGTGATGAATGGTGAAGATTGACACAGATAAGATCAAACTTTTCTCAAGAGGGCTGGCGCCAGAGATGGAGCCACGAGGAAGTGGCACTGTGAGCCCCAGTCGTGCGGTAAGACTATCTCGCGCCGACCCTCCAACTGCCTCAGTACCTTTTTTTCCAAGGAGGTGCAGCGAACTAACCTAACAAAATCAGAAATAAGATAGTCCAAACGACCCGTATAAGAAGGGTCAACAATGAAGTCTCACAACCCAGCCATTGAGGAGTGAAGATCAGAAACAGAGAAGTGAGCTCGGGGATGGAGGTGGTGTGTGAATGAGTGGTGGAGACTTTTTCCAAAAATCAAGAATCACGGTAGGTACGTAATTTCCATATCTTCCTGGACATAAACTCTCCACCACTCATTCACACTAATGGGAGTACTGAGCTAATAATCCTAGACGGGGAAGGAAAGACTAAGAGCTCACATCTTTAGGACAGACGTCCGCTAAGGATAGCCCTACCAAATGACAGGGTTGTCTGGCATGGACATCCAAGGTGTAGTGTTTAATGAAAGTATGCATGGAGTCTACGTAGCCACATTGCAAATGTCTGCAATGGGCACGCCATGGATTTCCACCAGAGATGCTGCGACTGCTCTAACAGAGTGAGCATACGCCTGCCTTCCAGCTGAACCTGTGCCATAGAATAGTAGTGGCGAAGGCATGATACCAGCCACGCTGAAATGCACCTAATAGCGACAGGCTGACCCAGCCGGTCTCGCTTGAAGGAGACAAACAGCTGTTGAGCCTTGCTAATTTCTTTTATTCTATCCAGATAGAATCGCAGTGCCCTCTTAACATCCAAAGAATGAAAGGTACATTCACCTTCATTCTGAAAGTTAGCAAAGTAGGTAGGTAGGACTAAAGGTTGGTTTAGATGGAATTCTGAGACAACCTTAAGGAGAAACTTAGAACTACTTTGTCCTTGTGAAATACAGCGTACGGGGTTCTGTGACCAGAGCATGTATTTCAGAAACTCTACGGGCCGAAGTGATGGCCACCAGGAAGGCCATTTTCCAAGTCAGGAACTTCAACTCGCAGGTAGCAGGAGGCTCGAAAGGTTTCCGAGTGAGCATGTCTAGCACAAGGTTAATGTCCCAGGCTGCGACTGGATGTCTGATAGGAGGTCTGATATGCAGAATACCCTTAAGAAGCATCTTAACTACAGGTAACTGAGCCAGACACAAGGACTGTACTGGCTCATGATAAGCTGAAATGCACAGTGATGAACTTTAACAGTAGAGTAGTGCAGACCTGAATTTGAAAGGTCTAAAAGGTACTCCAAGACTTTATTTGGTGGGCAGGAAAAAGGGTTTGAAGAGGATTTTGCACACCAGAGAGAGAAACACTTCCATTTGGCTGTGTAGGTCTTTCCAGTGGCTGGTTTATGCGCAGCCAAGAGAATATCTGAAACCCTATGGGAAACATTGAACCTATTCACCTCCATCTCTTCAGGAGCCAAGCGTGAAGGTGAAGCGCCTTCAGACTGGGATAGACCATGGGCCCCTGGGTCAGAAGGTTCGTTTGAAGGGGAAGTGCCTTCGGGAGGGTTGCCGACAGACTGTTGAGCAGTGGGAACCATATCTGCCAAGGCCAGAAGGGAGCAATGAGAATTATTCTGTCTCCCTGAGACTCGAATTTAAGAAGCACCTCTGAATTAGAGGAAGAGGAAGAAAGGCGACAGAAAGCTGTTTTGTCCACTGCAGCCTAAACGATCCCGACAGAAAATGCCAGGTCCTGGATTTCTGGAGCAGAAGAGATGCAGTTTTGCATTGAGTAGGGATGAAAAAAGGTCCAGGTCTGGAGTTCCCCACTATTTGAAGAGTGACTGAGCGACGGCCGATCGAGAGACCACTCATGAGGATCTGTCTCCGTTCAGCTGAGACGGTCTGCCAGTTCGTTCTGCACGCCTGGCAGGTAAATCACATGGATTAGAGCCTTGTGCTCCAGGCACCATTCTCACACTCTCATAGCTTCCCTGCATAATGAGTAAGAGTGTGCACCGCCCTGCTTGTTGATGTAATGCATCACTGCTTTGTTGTCCATTTGAAGGAGAATGTTCTTGTGACAGAGTATGTCCTTCAAGGCCTGGACTGCATAGAGGACGGCTCTCATTTCCAAAACATTTATGTGAAGCTGGGACTCGTCCAGAGTCCACGTACCTTGGGTGTGGAGATTCTGTCAGTCAGCTCCCCATCCCATCAGGGACGTGTTGGTGGTAATGGAGATCTGATGATCCAGAAGAGCAAAGGGATACCCTTCCAGAAGGTTGTCCTCTTGCAACCACCAGGTGAGTGACCTCTTTAGAAGTTCTGTCACCTTGACGGGAAAGAACTGAAGGTGAGTGGTTGGGGACCTCTGAGTACTGAGCATCCATTGAGAGGTTCTCATGTGGAGTTGGCTAGGGGTACAGCGAACACTGAGGATGCCATGAGACCCAGCATCCATTGCATCGAGATAGCTCGAACCGAGCTGCTTTCTCTGATGTATCGGGCCATCTGTAGGATATCGCTTTCTTCTGTCTTCTGGGAGAAAAGCTTTAGCACAGGAGGTATCCAGAAAAGTTCCTATGAAAAGGAGTTTCTGGGAGGGCTGCAACTGCGATTTGTTGCGATTTAGCAGGACTCCCACAGATGTGGGGAAGCCTGAAGCCTTAGCTACAGCATCCAGAGTTCCCTCTCTGGAGGGGCTTGCTAGAAGCCAGTCGTCCAGATATGGGAACACTTGAATTCCGATCTTTCTGAGATGCGCTGTGAGAATTGTGCAACACTTCATAAAACTTCGTGTCGAGGACAGCCCAAAGGGAAAGATTCTGAACTGATAATGTTGACCCAACACTACAAACCTTAAGTATTTGTGGTGCTTTGGGTGTATACGAATGTGTTGGTAGGCATCCTGCATATCTAGGGAGGCTAGCCAATCGTGTTGATGAATCAAAGTTAGAAGGGTACCTATAGATATCATCTTGAACTTTTCCTTGTGAAGGAATTTGTTTAGCTTTCTGAGATCCAAAATGGGGCGCATGCCGCCAGCTTTTTTTCCGAACTAGAAAGTAATGGGAGTAGAAACCTGTGTTTCGCTGGTCCGGCAGAACTACTTCTACTGCCCTGTTGTTCAGAAGGCCTTGTACCTCAGAAGCAAGAAAGTCTGACAGTACTGCCAACAGCCTGGGCTGTCATTTGGGGATGATCTGGGGGTCTGAAGATTGAGCGAATACCCCTTGCGGATTATCCGGAGACCCATTTGTCTGATGTTATTGATTTCCACCGGTTGTAGAACTGAGTCAGACGTCCTCCCACCGCTGAGGAAGAGTCCTCCTCGGGCAGTTGAGGTGGGACCTGGGCCAAGAACTCAGAAGGTGGCACTGGGCGCTTTGGGGCCTTGTGCCTTCTGCTGTGTTCTCTTTTGTGGCTGCTGGGTGTGGTTTTTGTTTAAAAAAAAAAAAAAAAAATGCCTTTGCCCTGAAACGACTGACAGTTGTGAAACTGATGCTTGTTGGCACCCCCGAGAGGGGATGGGTGCGGGTTGAGCTGTCTTAACGGCTGACCTAGTCTTCTGTGTGTCCTCCAGAGTTTGTTCCACCTGGGGTTAGAACAGATACATACCGTCGAAGGGTAAGGCAATGACCTGCTGCTGGGCATCATTCCTGAAGCCCGAAGTACGTAGCCAAGAGTGGCGACAGGTGCAAATGCCCACCGCCGCCGCTCAAGAAGCAGTATCAAAAGTGTCCATTGCAGCTTTAACCTGTTGTTTATTGGACTCGATGCCCCTGGTTATGGTTATGAATTAACTTCTGACTCAGGCAGAGCTTCTGCCATTTGCTTGAGCAAATGCCAAAGGACATAGCCCTGGTAACTGGCAATACGCATACCCAGGGTGGAAGCAGCAAAGACTCTCTTACCTAAGGTGTCTATCTTATGAGATTCTTTATTCATAGGCCGGGCTGTAGATGCCTGAGGGAGGACGGACTTGTCATTCTCTGCTAAGACTACAATGGGATCAGCAAAAGCTTGTGAGGCCAATATGGGTCTATCCTTGGGAGGAGCATACTTCCTATCTATGGACTTACCCACAGAATGGATGAGAGCAGGGTTGTTCCATACCATCTGAGAAAGGGTCTCAAAAAGATGGTTGTACCAAGGAGTTAAATCCAAAGGGATCTCCAGGACATGTAGGTATTGGAGTCTTAAAAGCTTCCCAGGATCGAGTTCTGTAGTCTGGAGAGAAAGAGTGAATTGAAATTTTCAGCAGAGACTTAAAGGAAAGGTCTTCGACCACAGGTTTTGCTTTCCTGCTCCTTCAACATCATCACCCAGGTGAAGATCTGGGTCAGGGCAAAATCATCTCCTGACAGTCCGGGGACTGTATGGATAGGAAAGGAGGAAAATCAGAATGAAAATTAGAAGGGGAAAGAATTGGGAGTCGAAAAGCCCTGAGGCTGGATGGCGCCACACTAAGCATTGCGCCTAACAGTAACATGGCACCAAACTCAAGGAAGTCAGTAAAGCCATCGGAAACAGCCCAGCACATGGCACTGAGAAAGGCCACGGCACCGACAAAGCCCCCGCGCCTGGATGGCACTGACAGAGCCCTCGGCACCATGGACAACACTCAACAGAGCCCTCGGCATCTGGATGGTCCACGAGAGTCCCAAGGTAACTGGCGCTTTGAAGGAAAAGAAGAAATATTAACAGGAGAGAGTGGCATCGATGTGGGACCGCTGCCCTGCAGCCATGTGAGGAGGAAAACACCTGAGTACGGAGTCGACGGCACCAAAAAGACGCTAGCGACTAGGATGGTCTAACCACCTACCAGGTCCTCGAATGGCCCCAAGGCTCGGAGTGACCGGGCAAGTCAGCTGGACCAACCTCCAGCCCACTGCTCCATAAGAGCAGCCCACTGGTGAAACTGCTCATCAGAGGCCCTTCCAATAGGTGGGGACAGGCTTCAATGTCGAAGGTCGGGCACCGAGACAGAAACCAGCGACTCTGAGAGGAGGAGACTGTTGTCTAGCCCCAATGACTGGCCGTCGATGCACAGGCATACCAGAAAGTGACCTTGAGTGATGCCTTGTCTTTCTTGACTTGTGTGCTAAAGAAGAACTAAAGGCTGAACGGTGCCACGAATGGGACTGTTTCCTTTATGATTGGGGAACCGCCCATCTCCCTGAGCATTGGACCGTCCACTGTCAGACCCACCTTCACGGAGGGCAGTGGACCAGACCCAGCCCGACTGACTGAACAGCTTCACGAAGTCTCCCTACTGTCACCTGACCCACTCATGGTCGACTCCGCCAATGGAGGGCAGAAGACTCTTTTACTAATCAATAAAATTAAATCTACTCTGTACTTATTTTGAAGATAAATTACAAAACAAAAACTGAAAACTATGCTGCTAGTTTGAGGCTTGACTCTGGGCGAGCAGCGTCGTCACTGAAGCACACTTCGATGGCAGGGAAAAAGGAACTGAGGCAGCTGGAGGGTCGACGCCGAGATAGTCTTTACTGCACGAGCCAGGGTCATGTGCCACCTGCGGGGCTCCATCTCTGGTGCCGGCCCTCTTGAGAAAGTTTGTTCCACTGAGTCCTAGCACCGGCGAGATCCCATTAGTGTGAATGAGTGGTGGAGACTTTATGTCCAGGAAGATCAGAGGATGCCATGAGACCCAGCATCTGCTGCATTGCAATAGCTTGAACCGACGTTGTTCTCTGACGAAGTGGCCATTCAGGAATGGAGTCCTTCCTGTCCTCTGGGAGGAAGGCCCTTGCATGAGTGGTGTCCAGTAGAGCACCTATAAAGCAGAGCTGCTGGGAAGGTTGAATCTGAGACTTCTCTAGATTCAAGAGAACTCCCTGACACCCGAACCATCGCTCCCACAGGCCCGGGACAACTATCCTGCGCCCTGCTCCCGGCGCCACCCTCAGTGTGGGAGCAGGCGCCAACTGCAGTCACCAGAGCCATGGGGAGAGGCACCTGGGAAGGCATAAAGTTCCTGGGCCCCAGACGGCCCACTAACTCCGAGGAGTCAGGTCACCAGTCCAGATCGGCCTCTCGACTGACTGGCTCTGGAGAGGAGGAGATCCAAAAGACCTCCAAACTGCACCTGGGGCTCTCCCACCGACGCCAGCAATGGCGCTGGGCAAAAGGCCCAGTGCCCTCGTAGCACTGTCTTGATCACCGGAGCAACGAATGGCTCCAGGATCTGAGATGGCGCCAGCAGGTGGTGCTGAGCAATGTCCCATGCCAGACCCAGCAACCGTGGGCTCCGACACTGGGGTAGCCTGCACCTCCAAGGAGGTGACTGCCAGGGCGGTGCTCCCAGCCTGGCTCTAGGTGGAACCAGACCTGCCCTCTGGCCGGTCCAGAGGCACTGAGGGTTGAGGCGCTGGATGCCACACCACACTATGCCAGCAACCCGGTTGGGAACGGACCTGCCGCCATGGGTCGGCAGGGGAGGGAGGATGCCGCCCCTAGTGGATGCTCTCCTCCCACAGGGGTGGGTTACCAGGATGCAGCAGCATTTGACACTCCCGTTGAGAGTGCCGGTGGAAGCACCGGCCCGTGAAGGGAACGGCAGCTCTGATGTGTCGGAGTTGGGGAGGGGGGATGTCGTACGGCGCATTAGAGGATGATGTGCATCCACACGTCGCCTCTCGGGATGTAAGTCCTAAAGGCGCCAGCGTCCTAAGGGGGCTGGGAACTAAGGGAGAAAATCGGGGAAAAAATGTAAAAAAAACACTGGCCCTACGAGGCAAGATGAGGCTAGGGGATGGGACACCTTGGGGACTGCCCTGGTGGACGGAGTAGGAGGAGGAGGTACGAGATCTCCTCTGAAAGCCGTGGGAGCCGGCAAGTATAAAAAAAAAAAAAAAAAACTTGCCCTCCGGCACCGCAGAAGAGGCCTCCTCCGTGGCAAGGATAGAAGAGGAGGATGCCATCTGCTCACTGGATCATATCAGTCTGTGAGGAGACCCAGAGGAAAGGTGAAGCAACCTGCACTTGGATCTTTGCAAGCAACGCCACCCCTCAAAAGTCAGAGGAGCCCTGCTGACTTTAAATGCACAGTACTGAAGAACACAGTGGTCCATTGAAAGCAGGCATCACAGTTGTCCATATTGTGCTGCGGTCCAAGGCAGGTTAGGCAGATATCATGCTGGTCCATCACGGAAAACTGCCAGCCGCAGAGACACCGATGCATAGGAGACAGCCCACTTTCAAAGAGTGCTTCTTGTCCCCTGAACCTGGCATGATGCAAACGGAAAATCAAAACAATAAACAGTCAAGACTCGGCGCCGTGTAAAATATAAGAAAATGGAAAGATCTTACTGTATCTTCAATAAACGGCACAGAGAACTGAATGGCAGAACCGAGGCGTCAAGTCATCACTGAGACGGCATTGATGGCATCGTAAGCAGCTCCGGAGAAACTGGGTGTGGTGCTGCACCGAAACTAGGCCACTGATGCAGTATCTTTACTTCTGTTGCAGGCGAGGTGCTGTCTCGACAGTGGGAGAAGCAGAACTGAGGTGGAGGAGGAGCCAACGGCCATTACTGGCCAACCCGCGAGCGCCACACAGTACGTCAGCCTTGTGGTTGGTGCTGCTGGCGCGGCCCCCTCCCCAATAAAAATCTGCCGCAGGGTGCTGCGCTCTGGCTGGACACCCAACAGTGATGAATGGTGAAGACTGACACAGGGAAGCTGTGGAACTCTATGGAGAAGACTGATTCTAAGAATATTAATAGACTGTAATCAAAAGCAGGGGATTATGATCACTGTTAGAGAAAAAAAATGAAGCACTGATCAACTCAACAGGACACAGATTCAGATTTCATACCAATACCCTTCATAATAAAAGAATGGTGCAGCTTACAATGCAAATTGTTAGCCTGTTGTATAATATAAGTCAGCTGATACTACCAATAACTTTAAATGTTCTGGTAGCTGCAGCCTCCTTTTAGGGATGCCCTATCGCTGCAGTAATAGAAAACAGGTATCAGGGATGTCAAGCCTACAGACCACGTACCCCCCAGAAACCAAAAAGGGGAGTTGCACAGCAGGTACCAAGGTGACGCAAGTACTGAGACAACTGCTTGTTGCAAAATATGACAAAAATAATGAAACTACATTGCTAGTGCCCACAAGGGGTCATGGTCTTATCATCAGGTCCCCAGCAGTGTTAAAAGTGCCTAACAGTAAACAAATAAGCAAAGGTACAGAGCAGTATAGCCAACCCACCAGACACCCCTGCACTTCAGCTCTGAAATGAGCCTTCCACTGGTGTTTAGTCCACATGCCCCCCCCCCACCAAAGATTTCCATCAAAGTAGTGTTTTTTTGAACTGAGGACGGTAAAAGTGTAATTTACTGTTTCAGTTAACTCATGTTCATTTGTGTGCCCCCACAAAGAAATTCTCATGGCATGATGCTTCTGACAGGCATGCAGTGAGCTTTCCCTGAGACGTTACCTAGTTCAGATCATATAATAGTACTAAAAAATGTACCTACCTGGTCGTCCACTTATACATGCAGGTGTTCCAGCAGGCCAGTAATGGATGAGGTACTCCTGAATTCTGCATGTGATAAAAGGAAAATTCATCCCTACTTACCAGTGTTTGCTTTTCTGTAAGTCCGAGTACAGGTGTCATCCCACTAGATCTTCAAATTCTTTGCGGTAGGTAAACACCTATCACTGGTACCATTACAGCCTTCAAGGATACTGCATGCCCTTGAAGAAAAAATTACTCACCTTAGTAATGTTGTTTCTTCTAATGGAGTCTTGCTATATTATGACATATGCAGTGAGTCCCAACCTTTGAACTGCTCCGGAGGTGAAAGAGTTAACTTTCCATGCCAGGCATGGAACGCTGAGCTCGAGCTCGGTTGAAAGCTCTATCTGTTCTTCTTCAAACTCAAACTGTCAGATCTTTACGAGCAACTACTCACTAAGACTCTGTGTGGAAGCTGTAAACCTACACTAGCCAACTGGCTACTAAATATATAAACACATTTTTTGGTGCCAAAACAAAGACTCAAGTCAGAAGACCCAAAAAATGACAAACACAGCAACAGTCACCCCAAAAAGGAGGGGTGAAAAACAAGGTGGGCATCTACTAAGTGCCAACACTACCCTGCCCACCCACATCCCAAAAGTAAAGGTTCTGAGAAGGGCAGGCAGGGGGGAGGTCATAATATAGCAAGACTCCATTGGAAGAAACAACATTACTAAGGTGAGTAATTTTTTTCTTTAAACAACATCAAGTCTTGCTATATTATGACATATGCAGACTACACAGCAGTACCTCCATGGAGGAGGGACAGAACCTACTTAGGAAATAGGCTCTGAAGCACAGCTGTGACAAGCATCACTCCTAGCCTGGATGTCCAGGGAGTAATGCTTGGTAAAGTGTGAACTGTTTTCCAGGTAGCTGCTTGACATATCTCTAGGATAGGGATGTCCCTGACAGCAGCCAGAGATGCAGCTGTACCTCTGGTAGAGTGAGCCCTCAGGCCTGAGGGAGGAACCTTACCCAGTTTTTCATAGCAGAATTGGATACAAGAGAATCCACCTGGCAATGGATCTTTTAGTGGCAGGTTTCCCTTTGCCAACCTCACCATAAGTGAGGAACAGTTGGAGGGAGTTAAACCTGTGACCCTTGGTACGATCTATGTAGTAGCTAAGGGATCTTTTGACATCTAAACTGTGCAATCTCCTCTCGCCAGAGGAGAAATGGTCAGTGAAGTACACAGGGAGAGACATAGATTGATTAAGGTGGAAATCTGAAACCACCTTAGGCAAGAACTTTCTGTTAGTCCTGAGGACCACCTTATCTCTGCGAAGGAGATAAAATCAGGCTCCACTGACAATGCTTGTAACTCACTTATGCATCTGGCAGAAGTGATGGCTACCAAAAACACAGTTTTCCAAGTCAAGTACTTAAGCTCTGCTGAAGACAAGGGCTCAAAAGGGGTTGGATAAGCTGGGCAATGCAAACATTAAGATCCCAGGCAGGGCAGGATCCCTGAATGGCGGATTGGTGTGAAGCAACCCCTTGAAAACTTGCAGAATACAGGATGGGCTGAAAGAGAGAGGGTTTACCTACTGATAAAGAAAGCAGACACGGCTGCCAGGTGCACTTTAGGGTAGCTGGTCTCAGCCCCAAAGAATTTAGATGGACCATATAATCCAGGACTGTGGGTAAATCAGCAGACTCTGGGGAAATATGCTTTGCAGAGCACCACATGGAAAATCTCTTCCATTTAGAATTATAAGTAGCCCTGGTGGAAGGCTTCCTAGAAGTGTTCAGGATATCCAATACACCTTGGGAGAGGTGTAGGTCAGCAAACTCTAACTCTTCAAGAGCCAGGCCTTGAGATTGAGAGATTTGAGGTTCGGGTACCAAACTCTCCCCTGAGCACAGGTTAACAGGTTGTGATTCCTGGGAAGACACAGGGGAAGGTGGACTGCTAAGGACATAAGGAGTGGGTACCAGGGCTGTCTGGCCCAGTCTGGAGCAATCAGGATCATCTTGCAGGGTTGAGATCTGATTTTGACTAGCACTTTGAACAGGAGAGGGAAGGGGAAGCAGAGAAACTTCCCTTCCCAACTGAGAAGGAAGGCATCCAGGGGACTGAGCCCAACACTGGGGCCTGCAGCAAAAAGGGAAGTTGGTGATTGTCTGGGGCTGCAAAAGATCTGAGGCGTGCCCCATCTGGCAAATACCACCTCCAGTACTAGGGGATCCAGTGACCATTCATCACGGTGATGGCCCTGGGAAATCCTGCTGAGAGCATCTGCCAGGACATTGTCCTTGCCTGGGAGGTGAACTGCCACAAGGGAGGTGTTCAGAGAGTAAGCCAGAGACCACAATTTCATTGCTTGTGCACAAGGTCGTAGACCGAGTGCCCTTGCTTGTTGATGTACCACATTGTGGTGGTATTGTCTGTTCTGACCTGAATAACTTTGTTCTGAACAGATTTGAAAAAAACTTGGAAGTGCTAGAAAAAATGCTCTGAGTTCCAACAGATTGATGTGGAGCAGAGATTCCTGAGGGGACCACAATCCCTGGGTAGTGAGGTCGCCCATGTGAGCTCCCCACCCCAAGAGGGATGCATCTGTAATAAGGATTAAGGAGTGAGACTGAGGAGTGAAGGGGACCCCCTGTCTCAAATTGCCCTGGTCCTGCCACCACCGAAGGGCCTGGATCAGGGTTCGAGTCACTGGGATTAATTTGGTTAGAGGGTCCCTCCTTTGAGACCAAAAGGCTCTCAAATGGAACTGGATGTCCCTCATCTGAAATCTGGCTCCCTGCACTACTGCTGTAGAAGCAGCCATGTGTCCCAGGAGCTGGAAAATGCCTTGCTGGTTGAGAGACCTGCAGGTGAAGGAGGAGGCCAGAGAGATCAGGGTCCTTGCTCTTTCCAGAGGAAGGAAGGCTCTAGCTTCTTTTGTGTTCAGTTCTGCACCTATAAACGTGAGAAGCTGGACAGGCTCCAGGACTGACTTGGAAGATTGAGAGGAAACCTAAAGAAGTAAGCAGTTGCTGAGTTACCTGAAGATGTAATCTGACTTGGTCAGGAGACTGGCCTACTATGAGCCAATCGTCCAGGTAAGGAAAAATGGCAATGTTTGCCTTCTTAAGTGGGCAACTGCTACTGCCAGGCATTTGTGAATACCCTTGGGGCAGATGAGGCCGATGGGCAATGCTCTGAACTGGTAATGGCCTGAGGGCAGTTGAATCTGAGGTACTCGATGGGAGCTTCTGATGAGAATGTGAAAATAGGCATCCTTGAGGTCCAGGGACACTAGCCAGTCCCTGGCCTTAGAAAGGTAAAATAATTCCCAGAGTCACGATTTTGAATTTGGTTTTAAAAGGTGCTGGTTTAGGTACCGAGATCCAGGATGGGCCGCCATTCTCCTGTCTTTTTGGGGTAAGGAAGTACCTGGGTACAATCCTTTGCCCTGGTGTAGGGTGAAACCCTTTCCACAGCTCTGAGAGCCAGGAGGGTAGAGACTTCTGCTTTTAGGGCAAGTGCCTCTGATGGATTTGCAGGTGGAAAGGATCTAGTTCTCATTTTAGAATTTTTTGAAGCTGAGAACCAGTCCCTGGCTTACTACTTCCAGGACCCACTTGTCTGATGTTAAAGACTCCCAGTCCTGGACAAAGTAACGCCAGCCTGCCCCTACAGGTAGTGGAGAATCGACCCTGGGCACCCCATCAGGGTGCCTGCTTGGCAGGGCTTTAGGCTGAGGAGTGAAGCAGGTCTGCTTGTACCCCATCTGCCTCTTCCTCAAAGAACCCCTCTGGGCATAAGCTGAAGAGGAGGCCTGGGCTTGGTAAAAAGGCCTATGAAAAGGCCTGCCACTGTCCCTGGAAGGCTGTCTTTGAGGAGTGGCCTGCCTTTCCTTGGCCTGTGCACTCCTATAGGTGGTCCTATATTCATCCATTTTCTTCATGTAATTCTCTGTTTGCTCCCCAAACAGAGAGTTGCCCACAACAGAAAAATCCATGGCCTTAGTCTGGGTATCCTGTGACAGGCTAGTACATCTGAGCCAAGCCATTCTACGGAGAGCCACAGATGTAGCCATGACTCTTGATGACACATCATTAGAGTCTACTGCAGCATTGAATTGCACTTTAGATGCCTCAATACCGTCAGCAGCCACCTGCTCCAGCTCCTTGGCAAGCTGGCCAGGAGCCTGCTTTGCTAGAGCCAAAATAGTATCCCATCTGGATTTCTGGTATCTAGCAACATAAACCATATAATTTGCCTGTCTGAGTCCCAAGGATGTTGCCATGTACTGTTTCTTTGCCATGGCGTCAATCCTTCTGGAGTCCTTGTCAGGGGGGTGTGAGGCCAAGGGAATATTTGCCTTGTCACAGGCTGCAGCCTGCACAACCCCCACATGGCTGCACTGTTGTGTAAGGAACTCCATATCAGAGCCTGACAATGTATACCTTTTGTCCATTCTTTCATCCACAGGAGGTATAGTGTGAGGAGTTTTTAAAATTTTCACTGTCTGTTTCCAAAAAGATTTATGCAAAGGAATAGACAGTCTCCTAGACTCTGGGATATCCATCATTTCCACATAGTCAGGCTCCTCTTGATCATCCACAGCTTCCTCCATAGGGAGCTGGAGGGTTTCAGCCACCTTTTTATAAAACATAAAATGAGAAGGGGACTCAGGAAGCCTAGGGGGAGACACTCCTGAAGGTCTGTCTGGGGAGATGTCGGGTCAATGGGCATCCAGACTTTCAAATCCACATTCACTCTCCTCATACTCCTCTTCCCCTCCTCCGGTTCATAAATTCCTCTAAATCATACTCTTGAACGGTGGAACAGACCGAACCCGTTAAACACCTGATGGTGCCGGTTCGGTCGAAACCGGGGAAAGTGACTGGACAATTTTAACTGCTTTAGCTATTTCTTCAGCGGTTGGAGAGGGAAGTTTTGGCTCCACACCAGCTGATTTTCTAGTCCTTTTTGCTGGAACCGACTCCTCAGAGTTGGCTCTCCTTTGCGAGGAAGTCTCGAGCCTGGTCAGAGGGCACTCCCTCCGGTCGGTTTCAACGAACCGCGCTGGCTCATCGGTTCAGCCCGGACTTTTTGCCTCCTTTCCTGAGCCTACCAACTCTTTTATCCAGGGTAGCTGCAGGAAAACTTTACAAATCTGGCACTCTGCATTGAGGTGGTCAAACCCCAGACAATAAGCACAGGTGGTGTGGGGTCAGCCTTAGCAAAGACTTCCCCACTACACTACAGTGTTGACACCCAGTGGGCCCGGTTTTTCTTTTGGGTTTCTCAGACATAGTGCCAGCCTAACCAAAACTTGCCCTTTTATGGCAATCCGTCAAGCAAGACTCCCTTATTGGTTCCCAACCGTGTCACGGGTTGTGGAAAAACCATAATGAAATCCGTTTTTAGAACTGATAAGAACCAGGAACCGCACTTCTAAAAGATAGATAATGTATTTAAAATAACCTGGTCGGTTCAAACCGAACCGATAAAATCGTTACAAGTTCCACACAGAAAGTAAATGTAAAACCTATCTAGTACTTACAAATACCACAGACAGAGCTTGAACCGACGGTTCGGTTTAAATTCGGTTAAAAAAACCCGAAAAATTAATACTTTAACCGACAAAATGAACCGAGCAGAAGGAGAAATCTCCGGAGCGACTGTTCAGTGAGGTGGAGTAAAGAATCTAACAGTTTGAGTTTGAAGAACAACAGATAGAGCTTTCAACCGAGCTCGAGCTCAGAGTTCCATGCCTGGCATGGAAAGTTAACTCTTTCACCTCCGGAGCAGTTCGAAGGTTGGGACTCACTGCATATGTCATAATATAGCAAGACTTCATGTTGTTTGAAAGACAGGAAGTTAGACTAAGGAATGTGGCAGCTGGTGCCCCTAAATATAATGTCCCCAAAGATTCCATTTGTTGTCTTCCTCTTCAGAGATAGTTGTTCCCTTGCTCCCAAGAAAATGAAGATCTGCAGGGATTTGTTGGATGACTCAGAAAGCTAGACTTGCATTTTACTGTCTAATGAAAGCTAGACTGTTTTATCAGTGCATCGGGGATAAGGTAAAGATTCACTCACTGTACAACAGTAGACATTTAAAGCACAATTATAGATTGAGGGAGCACTCTTGACCAATCGGAGCACTCATCTCCTCTGCGTGGGAGACACTCTTATTCTGTGAAGTGTCTCTTACACACAGCTGCCCTGGAAATGGGCACATTCAGTGAATGATTTAAACCACAAGCACAAACGTACAATGAAATCTACTGTATGGCTGAGAATACATTATAACATTAGGGCTCCTTATTACTAACTGAAATCAAGCAGATTATAACCTTATTATGCCATCGTAATAACATGACACTCTCTTGTTAACTCTTCTTGAATATGTCATATTAATGGTATAGCAAACGGAATGCTCACAACATTCAATATTCTGCTTTGAGAAAATGTTTAAATTGTTATTACATTAACTGATCTGTGCCAGGTTGTACCAATGAATAGTGTTAGGAGAACACACAATATAGAGATAATGCATGAGGATCGGGTGATAACCACGCTGTAATCACCTCAGTGGTTGCTAGGGTAACATGGTAAACCTTGAGGCGCGGCTTCGAGGTTTACTGTAGTGACCACATTCAACGTGGTTATCCTCGATCTACATCATCTTTCATAGTGTATGGTCAAAGAAACACCGCTTGCATTCTATGTGTGAGAATTATGGAACTCTGGTGCATTTTTTTGTTATGCCACTGTTTGGAAGTTCTGAAGTGTGGTTAACAACTTTTAAAATTCTAAACAGTGCATAACAAAGCTGTGTGACTGCTGATTATGGTGGTTAATAGGCACTTACCATACATTATAAACAGTGCTGAGGATTCTACCTGCATGATTTACAACTGCTTAAGGTAAAAATTACTCAGAAAAATAATTCAATGCGTGATTACACAATCTTGGTTACCCATACACTATAAAATATAATGTATGGTCTCTGGTTAATAACTGCGCAGAAAACACTTCTCGAAGTTTCCATGACCTCTGAAAACCTTTTGAACTACACCCTCGAGGTTTACAGTGATGTCATGGCAACCTCTCGAAGTGTTTACAGCGTGGTTATTAACCAAAAAATGAAAATTACGTACCTACCGTAATTCTGATCTTTCTGTGTATCTTCACTATTCATCACAGATGGTACTGGCGGAGATCAGGATCCCATGGGAGCTTTGTTTTTTAAAAGGGTAGTAAGACTAACACAGCATCGGTGCTGCCCTCGAGACGACGTACTGCGTGACGCCTGCAAGGATTGGCCGTTAGGCTGTGTTGACTCTGCCTGCCTACCAGTTCTGATTCGCTCGGAGAGGTAAGAGGAAGGGATGGAGGGTGGGACAAGAGAGTCCAAGGGACAGAAAAAGGAAAGGAAAACTGAACTAAAAGGAGAAATAACGACTGAGAGGACAGCAAAAGAGATGAGACTAAAGGATTGGGTAGGGGCCCCAATCTCTGGAAGCGGAAGAAGGAAGGTACGGAGGGAGAAAATTTAGGAGAGAGTGAGAGGTAACAAGGTACCGAGACCTTTGTCCATCACCAGATTGTATAGGAACTGCAAGGAGTAGCAAAGCTCTCGCCAGAAATCAAGGCACAGAATAACTGGCAAATACCCCAGAAGCAGAGTCGGCTATTCTGGAAGAAGGACAGGGTACAGGGATTTAATACTCTCTCAGGAAAGATGTTTGGTGAAAAAAGGATTTTTTTTTTTTTTAGTAAAACAGTTGGATGGAAACCAGAAGAAGGAGAACAGGAGGAGGGCAACCACCAACTCCCACCCCACTGGGGTGGAGACATGTAGTAGAGAAGAAAAAATTACTCACCTTAGTAATGTTGTTTCTTCTAATGGAGTCTTGCTATATTATGACACATGCAGTTTGTCCCAACCTTAGAACTTCTCCGGAGGTGAAAGAGTTAAAGTCCATGCCAGGCATGGAACTTAGAGCTCGAGCTCGGTTGAAAATTCTATCTGTTGTTCTTCAAACTTAAACTGTCAGATCTTTACGAGCAAAAACTCACTAAGACTCTGTGTGGAAGCTGTAAACCTACACTAGCCAACTGACTACCTAATTAAATAAACACATTTTTTGGTGCCACAATGAAGACTCAAGTCAGGAGACCCAAAAAATGACAAACACAACAAAGATCACCCCAAAAAGAGGGGTGAAAACAAGGTGGGCATCTAAAAAGTGCCAACGCTGCCCTGCCCACCCACATCCCAAAGTAAGGTTCTGAGAGGGGCAGGCAGGGAGGTCATAATATAGCAAGACTCCATTAGAAGAAACAACATTACTAAGGTGAGTAATTTTTCTTCAAACAACATGAAGTCTTGCTATATTATGACATATACAGACTACACAGCAGTACCTCCATGGAGGAGGACAGAACCTACTTGGAAATAGGCTCTGAAGCACAGCTGTGCAAAGCGAGCATCACTCCTAGCCTGGATGTCCAGGGAGTAATGCTTAGTAAAAGTGTGCACCGTTTTCCAGGTAGCTGCTTGACATATCTCTAGGATAGGGATGTCCCTGGCAGCAGCCAGAGATGCAGCTGTACCTCTGGTGGAGTGAGCCCTCAGGCCTGAGGGAGGAACTTTACCGTTTTCATAGCAGAATTGGATACAAGAGACGATCCACCTGGCAATGGATCTTTTAGTGGCAGGTTTCCCTTTGCCAACCTCACCATAAGTGAGGAACAGTTGGAGGAGTTAAACCTGTGACCTTTGGTACGATCTATGTAGTAGCTAAGTGATCTTTTGACATCTAAACTGTGCAACCTCCTCTCACCAGAAGAGGAATGGTCAGTGAAGTACACAGGGAGAGATACAGATTGATTAAGGTGGAAATCTGAAACCACCTTAGGCAAGAACTTTAGTTAGTCCTGAGGACTACCTTATCTCTGTGAAAGGAGATAAAATCAGGCTCCACTGACAATGCTTGTAACTCACTTATGCGCCTGGCAGAAGTGATGGCTACCAAAAACACAGTTTTCCAAGTCAAGTACTTGAGCTCTGCTGAAGACAAGGGCTCAAAAGGGGGTTGCATAAGCTGGGCAATGCAAATATTAAGATCCCAGGCAGGGGAAGGATCCCTGAATGGGGGGTTGGTGTGAAGCAACCCTTTGAAAAACTTGGAGAATACAGGATGAGCTGAAAGAGAAGAGGGCTTACCTGCTGACAAGAAAGCAGACACGGCTGCCAAGTGCACTTTTAGGGTAGCTGGTCTCAGCCCTAAAGTATTTAAATGAACCATATAATCCAGGACTGTGGGTAAGTCAGCAGATTCTGGGGAAATATGCTTCCCAGAGCACCATATGGAAAATCTCTTCCATTTGGAATTATAAGTAGCCCTGGTGGAAGGCTTCCTAGAAGCCTTCAGAATATCCAGTACACCTTGGGAAAGGTGTAGGTCATCAAACTCTAACTCTTCAAGAGCCAGGCCTTGAGATTGAGAGATTTGAGGTTTGGGTACCAAATCCTCCCCTGAGAACAGGATAACAGATTGTGATTCCTGGGAAGACACAGGGGAAGGTGGACTGCTAAGGACATAAGGAGCGGGTACCAGGGCTGTCTGGGCCAGTCTGGAGCAATCAGAATCATCTTGCAGAATTAAGACCTGATTTTTACTAGCACTTTGAACAGGAGAGGAAGGGTGGAAAGGCAAGAAACTTCCTTCCCAACTGAGAAGGAAGGCATCCAGGGGACTGAGCCCAACACTGGGGCCTGCAACAAAAAGGGAAGCTGGTGATTGTCTGGGGCTGCAAAAGATCTATCTGGGGTGTGTCCCATCTGGCAAATACCACCTCCAGAACTAGGGGATCCAGACCCCATTCGTGATGGCCTTGGAAATCCTGCTGAGAGCATCTGCCAGGACATTGTCCTTGCCTGGGAGGTGAACTGCTACAAGGGACGTGTTCAGGAGTAAGCCAGAGACCACAACTTCATTGCTTCGGTGCACAAGGCCGAGACCGAGTGCCCTTGCTTGTGATGATGTACCACATTGTGGTGGTATTGTCTGTTCTGACTTGAATAACCTTGTTCTGAACAGATTTGGAAAAAGCTTGAAGTGCTAGAAAAACTGCTCTGAGTTCCAACAGATTGATGTGGAGCAGAGATTCCTGAGGGGACCACAATCCCTGGGTGGTGAGGTCGCCCATGTGAGCTCCCCACCCCAATAGGGATGCATCAGTAGTAAGGATTAAGGAGTGAGACTGAGGGGTAAAGGGACCCCTGTCTCAAACTGCCCTGGTCCTGCCACCACTGAAGGGCCTGGATCAGGGTTCGAGTCACTGGAATTAATTTGGTAAAGGGTCCTTTCTTTGAGACCAAAAGGCTCTCAAATGGAACTGAATGTCCCTCATCTGAAGCACTACTGCTGTCGAAGCAGCCATGTGTCCCAGGAGCTGTAGAAAGTGCCTTGCTGGTCGAGACCTGCAGGGTGAAGGAGGAAGCCAGAGAAATCAGGGTATTTGCCCTTTCCAGAGGAAGGAAGGCTCTGGCTTCTTTTGTTCAGTTCTGCACCTATGAAGGTGAGAAGCTGGACAGGCTCTAGGACTGACTTTGGAAGACTGAGAAGGAAACCTAGAGAAGTTAGCAGTTGCTGAGTTACTTGAAGGTGTAACCTGACTTGGTCTGGGGACTGGCCTACTATGAGCCAGTCGTCCAAGTAAGGAAAGATGGCAATTTTTTGCCTTCTTAAGTGGGCAACTGCTACTGCCAGGCATTTTGTGAATACCCTTGGGGCAGATGTAAGGCCGAAGGGCATTGCTCTGAACTGGTAATGACCTGAGGGCAGTTCGAATCTGAGGTATTTTCGATGGGAGCTTCTGATGAGAACATGAAAATAGGCATCCTTGAGGTCCAGGGACACTAGCCAGTCCCCTGGCCTTAAAGAGGGTAAAATAATTCCCAGAGTCACCATTTTGAATTTTGGTTTTAAAAGGTGCTTGTTTAGATACCTGAGATCCAGGATGGGCTGCCATTCTCCTGTCTTTTTTGGGGTAAGGAAGTACCTGGAGTACAACCCTTTGCCTTGGTGTAGGGGTGGAACCCTTTCCACAGCTCTGAAAGCCAGGAGGGTAGAGACTTCTGCCTCCAGGGCAAGAGCCTCTGAAGGATTTGCAGGTGGAAAGGATCTGATTCTCATCTTTGGAAATTTTTTGAAGCTGAGAACCAGTCCCTGGCTTACTACTTCCAGGACCCACTTATCTGACGTTAGAGACTCCCAGTCCTGGACAAAGTAAGCCAGCCTGCCCCAGGCCTAGTGGAGAATCGGCCTGGGCCCCATCAGGGTGCCTGTTTGGCAGGGGCTTTAGGCTGAGGGGTGGAAGCAGGCCTGCCTGCACCCCGTCTGCCTCTCCCTCTAAAGAACCCCTTCTGTGCAAAAGCTGAAGAGGAAGCCTGGGCTTGGTAAAAAGGCCTATGAAAAGGCCTACCCCTGCCCCTGGGAGGCTGCCTTTGGGGAGTGACCTGCCTTTCCTTGGCCTGTGCACTCCTATAGGTGGTCCTATATTCATCCATTTTCTTCATGTAATTCTCTGTTTGCTCCCCAAACAGAGAGTTGCCCACAACAGGGAAATCCATGGCCTTAGTCTGGGTATCCTGTGACAGGCTAGTACATCTGAGCCAAGCCATTCTACGGAGAGCCACAGATGTAGCCATGACTCTGGATGATACATCATTAGAGTCCACTGCAGCATGGAATTGTACTTTGGATGCCTCAATACCATCAGCGTCCACCTGCTCCAGCTCTTTTGCCAGCTGGCCAGGAACCTGCTTTGCTAGAGCTAAAACCGTATCCCATCTGGATTTTTGATATCTAGCAACATAAGCCATATAATTAGCCTGTCTGAGTCCTAAGGAAGCTGCCATTTCTTTGCCATGGCATCTATCTTTCTGGAGTCCTTGTCAGGGGGAGAGGCTAAGGAACATTTGCCTTGTCACAGGCTGCAGCCTGCACCACCCACGTGGCTGCATTGTTGTGTAAGGAACTCCGTATCAGAGCCTGATAATGCATACCTTTTGTCCATTCTTTTATCAACAGGAGGTATGGTGTGAGGAGCTTTTAAAATCTTTACTGTCTGTTTCCAAAAAGATTTATGCAGAGGAATAGACAGTCTCCTAGACTCTGGGATATCCATCATTTCTACAAAATCAGGCTCTTCCTGATCATCCACAGCTTCCTCCATAGGGAGCTGGAGGGTTTCAGCCACTTTTTTATAAAACATGAAATGAGAAGGGGACTCAGAAAGCCTAGGGGGAGACACTCCTGAAGGTCTGTCTGGAGAGATGTCCGGTTCAATGGGCACATCCAAACTTTCAAAACCACATTCACTCTCCTCATACTCCACTTCCCCCTCCTCTGGTTTATAAAATTCCTCTAAATAATACTCTTGAACCGGAGGAACCGACCGAACCGAGCGCTTACCTGATGATGCCGGTTCGGTCGGAACCGGGGAGAGTGACTGAACAATTTTTATTGCTTTAGCTATTTCTTCAGCGGTTGGAGAGGAAGTTTTGACTCCACACCAGCTGATTTTCTAGATTTCTTTGTTGAACCGACTCCTCAGAGTGCGGCTCCCTTTGCCCGAGGAAGTATCGCCCTGGTCACAGGGCACTCCCTCCAGTTCGCAAAACCGAACCGGGCTGGCCATCCGGGTCAGCGGACTTTTTGGCCTCCCGTTCCCTGAGTCTACCAACTCTCTTATCCAGGGTAGCTGCAGGAAAACCCTTGCAAATCTGGCAGTCTGAATTGAGGTGGTCAAACCCCAGACAATAAACACATGTGGTGTGGGGTCCAGCCTTACCAAAGGCTTCCCCATACAACACAGTGCTGAAACCCAGTGGGCCCGGTTTTTCTTTTGGGTTTCTCAGACATAGTGCCAGCCCTAACCAAAAAACTTGCTTACGTTCGGCAACCTGCCAAACAAAGACTCCTTATCGGTTCCCAACCGTGTCACGGGTCGTGGAAAAAAACGTAATTAAATCCGTTTTTTTAGAACCGATAAGAACCGGGAACCGCACTTCTAAAAGACTGTAATATAATAGAAGTAACTTGATCGGTTCAAACCGAACCGATGAAAATGTTTACAAGTTCCACACAGAAATAAAATGTAAAACCTATCTAGTACTTACAATACCACAGACAGAGCTTGAACCGACCGGTTGCGGTTTAATTTCGGTTAAAAAAACGAAAACTTTTATACTTTAACCGACAAAATGAACCGAGCAGAAGGAGGACTCTCTGGAAGGGACTGTTCAGTGAGGCGGAGTAAAGAATCTGACAGTTTAAGTTTGAAGAACAGCAGATAGAATTTTCAACCGAGCTCGAGCTCTAAGTTCCATGCCTTGCATGGACTTTAACTCATTCACCCCCGGAGCAGTTCTAAGGTTGGGACAAACTGCATATGTCATAATATAGCAAGACTTCATGTTGTTTGAAAGAGTGCCGCTCGAGCTGTAACCTTTGAAGAAGAATACCCCCTGTGTGTCCCTACTTTACCCTGCTCCAAAGAGGAGAGAGCCACAGAAGGAGGGCCCAGAGACTGAGGCCCCAGGGGATGGTGGGTGGGGTTGTGATGAATGGTGAAGATACACAGAAAGATCATAATTACGGTAGGTACAATTTTCATATCTGTCTGTTCAATCTTCTCGTCATCTAGATAGGTAATACCAAGCCCCTCCCGAAGAGTTGTTTCTTTACACCCTAAGGGACAGAGTCCCTTAGCCCCCAGTGGGTGACACACTAAGGGAGAACCTTCGGGTCTGGGGAGGCCGAGTGGGGAGAGTGAGGCAGGGTCCCCGGGCGACAAGCTGCCCGACAGCGCCGTCTCGCTCTACGGAAAAAGGTAGGTTCCCTGGTGGGCGGAGCAAATCACCCTACGCCGGGCCAAGAGTGACAACCGGTAAAGGCGTTGCCACGCCTATCTCCTGGTGCAGATCACTGTCCCTATGACCCTGGTAGCTACCTCGTCGGCATCGTAAGATGCCCTCGCTTGGTGCCTTGCTAGCTCTAGGCCACGTGCAGAGAGCGCGATGGCTTGTCTGGTTTGCTCCGAGTCAGGCAAAGAAGCCAGGACCTGACCTAGCGTGGACCACAAGAACCTGTTGTAGGCTGCATAGTGGGCCTGGTGAGCAGAAATAGAAAGTAGGAACCGTGCCGAGTAGAAGGTCCTCCTCCCCCAAAAATCAAAAACCGAGGAGTCTTGATCTGGGGGCCGGTCATGGTGGAGGGCGCGAAGCCCATCAGAGGTGTCCAGATGCGTCAAGTCGGACTGCGGATGAGGCATAGAACCTGGAGACTCGGGTGAGCACAATACCTCTGGCTGAGGTCCCTAGTGGCAGGACTCGGAGAAGGGCCTCTGCCAGAACGCCAAGGACGCCCCCGAAGGGAGAAAAGGCCAGGTGACCATACAAGGGTGGCCTCGCCCATAATCGCTTAGAAGAAAAAATTACTCACCTTAGTAATGTTGTTTCTTCTAATGGAGTCTTGCTATATTATGACATATGCAGTGAGTCCCAATCTTCGAACTGTTCCGGAGGTGAAAGAGTTAACTTTCCATGCCAGGCATGGAACTTTGAGCTCAAGCTCGGTTGAAACTCTGTCTGTTGTTCTTCAAACTCAAACCGTCAGACCTTTACGAGCTAAACTCCCTGAGGTCCTGTGCGGAAGCTGTAAACCTACACTAACCAACTGGCTACTAAACATAACAACACATTTCTTGGTCCCAAAACAGACACAAGTCAGGAGACCCAAAAAATGAAAAACACAACACCAATTCACCCCAAAAAGGATGGGTGAAACAACAAGGTGGGCATCTACTAAGTGCCAACACTGCACTGCCCACCCACATCCCAAAACAAAGGTTCTGAGAGGGCAGGCAGGAGGTCATAATATAGCAAGACTCCAATAGAAGAAACAACATTACTAAGGTGAGTAATTTTTCTTCAAACAACATGAAGTCTTGCTATATTATGACATATGCAGATGACACAGCAGTACCTCCATGGAGGAGGACAGAACCTACTTAGGAAATAGGCTCTGAAGCACAGCTGTGCCAAACCGAGCATCACTCCTAGCCTGGATGTCCAGGAGTAATGCTTGGTAAAGTATGAACTGTTTCCAGGTAGCTGCTTGACATATTTCTAGGATAGGATGTCCCTGGCAGCAGCCAGAGAAGCAGCTGTACCACTGGTATAGTGAGCCCTCAGGCCTGAGGGAGGAACCTACCCAGTTTTCATAACAAAATTGGATGCAAGAGATAATCCACCTGGCAATGGATCTTTAGTGGCAGGTTTCCTTTACTAACCTCACCATAAGTGAGGAACAGCTGGAGGAGTCAAACATGTGACCCTTGGTACGTTCTATGTAGTAACTAAGGGCCCTTTGACAACTAAACTGTGCAGTCTCCTCTGCCAGAGGAGGAATGGTCAGTGAAGTACACAGGAAGAGACACAGATTGATTAAGGTGGAAATCTGAAACCACCTTAGGCAAGAACTTCCTGTTAGTCCTGAGGACCACGTTATCCCTATGAAAGGAGATAAAATCAGGCTCCACTGACAAGGCTTGTAATTCACTTATGTGTCTGGCAGAAGTGATGGCTACCAAGAACACAGTCTTCCAAGTCAAGTACTTAAGCTCTGCTGAAGACAAGGGCTCAAAAGGGGGTTGCATGAGCTGGGCAATGCAAATATTGAGATCCCAGGCAGGGGCAGGGACCCTGAATGGGGGTTGGTGTGAAGCAACCCCTTGAAAAACTTGGAGAATACAGGATGAGCTGAAAGAGAAGAGGGCTTACCTGCTGATAAGAAAGCAGAGACGGCTGCCAGGCGCACTTTTAGGGTAGCTGGTCTCAGCCCCAAGTTATTTAAGTGGACCATATAATCTAGGACTGTGGGCAAGTCAGCAGATTCTGGGGAAATATGCTTTCCAGAGCACCATATGGAAAATCTCTTCCATTTGGAATTATAAGTAGCCCTGGTGGAAGGCTTCTAGAAGCCTTAAGAATACCACTACACCTTGGGAGAGGTGGGTCAGCAAACTCTAACTCTTCAAGAGCCAGGCCTTGAGATTGAGAGATTTGAGGTTAGGGTACCAAACTCTCCCTGAGCGCAGGTTAACAGGTTGTGATTCCTGGAGAGAGACAGGGAAGGTGGACTGCTAAGGACAGTAGGAGTGGGTACCAGGGCTGTCTGGCCAATCTGGAGCAATCAGGATCATCTTGCAGGGCTGAGATCTGATTTTGACTAGTACTTTGAACAGGAGAGGAAGGGAAGGCATAGAGAAATTTCCTCCCAACTGAGAAGGAAGGCATCCGAGGACTGAGCCCAACACTGGGGTCCTGCAGCAAAGAAGTCGGTGATTGTCTGGGGCTGCAAAAGATCTATCTGTGGGGTGCCCCATCTGGCAAATACTACTTCCAGGACCAGAGGATCAGTGACCATTCATGATGGCCTGGAAATCCTGCTGAGAGCATCTGCCAGGACACTGTCCTTGCCTGGGAGGTGAACTGCCATAAGGGAAGTGTTCAGTGGGTAAGTCAGAGACCACAACTTCATTGCTTGGTGCATAAGGCCATAAACCGGTGCCCCTTGCTTGTTGATGTACCACATTGTGGTGGTGTTGTCTGTTCTGACCTGAATAACTTTGTTCTGAACAGATTTGGAAAAAGCATGAAGTGCTAGAAAACTGCTCTGAGTTCCAAAAGATTAATGTGGAGCAGAGATTCCTGAGGGGACCACAATCCCTAGGTAGTGAGGTCGCCCATGTGAGCTCCCCACCCCAAGAGGGATGCATCTGTAGTAAGGATTAAGGAGTGAGACTGAGGGGCAAAAGGGACCCCCTGTCTCAGATTGCTCTGGTCATGCCACCACTGTAGGGCTTGGATCAGGGTTTGAGTCACTGGGATCAATTTGGTTAGAGGGTCCCTCCTTTGAGACCAAAAGGCTCTCAAATGGATCTGGATGTCCCTCATCTGAAATCTTGCTTCCTGCACTACTGCTGTAGAAGCATCCATGTGTCCCAGGAGCTGCAGAAAATGCCTTGCTGGTTGAGAGACCTGCAGGGTGAATGAGGAGGCCAGAGAGACCAGGGTCCTTGCCCTGTCCAAAGGAAGGAAGGCTCTGGCTTCCTCTGTGTTCAATTTTGCGCCTATGAAGGTGAGGAGCTGGACAGGCTCTAGAACTGACTTTGGAAGATTCAGAAGAAAACCTAGAGAGGTAAGCAGTTGCCGAGTTATCTGAAGATGTAACTTGACTTGGTCTGGAGACTGGCCTACTATCAGGCCAGTCGTCCAGGTAAGGAAAGATGGCAATTTTTGCCTTCTTAGGTAGGCAACTGCTACTGCCAGGCATTTTGTGAATACCGTTGGAGCAGAGGTGAGGCCAAGGGCATTGCTCTGAACTGGTAATGGCCTGAGGGCAGCTCGAACCTGAGGTACTTTCTGAGGGAGCTTCTGATGATAATCGAAGTAGGCATCCTTGAGGTCCAGGGGACGCTAGCCAGTCCCTGGCCTTAGAGAAGGTAGAATAATTCCCAGAGTCACCATTTTGAATTTTGGTTTTAAAAGGTGCTTGTTTAAGTATCTGAAATCCAGGATGGGCCGCCATTCTGTCTTTGTATACCTCTGCCTTCACGCCACAGACCTCTCCCCTCCGGGGTAGTGAACCTCAAAGACTACCTGGCTCCTCTACTACTCCAAATATCTCAGCATACACCTCCTTTTCACTTTAAAGAAATTACCACATTAGAGGTCTTTAAACTTCTCTTATCCATATCTGGAAACACCAGTATGGGGTCTGATCTCCTGAGACCACGTCTACTAAGACTTGCTGCTGCCCACATAGCCTCACCACTGGCTAAAATATTTTCACTATCCCTGATCACTAGCACTGTCCCAGTCCTGTGGAAGTTTGCTCGAATAACTCCTGTATTTAAAAAAGGTGATAAAAAGGAGATAAACAACTACAGACCTTTTGCCATTCTCTCCGTTTTGTCCAAACTACTAGAAAAGGTGGTTGCTATCCAAACACGTGACTTTCTAAACAAGTGGGTATCCTATCTGATGCCCAACATGGTTTCCGTAAAAACCATAGTACATCCACTGCACTATCGAAACTCACCTTGGACATAATCTCTAACATGGACGGTGGTAGACTCACAGGTGCTGTACTCATAGACCTTACAAAGGCTTTCGACCTTGTGGACCACCCCCTACTCCTATCCTGCTTGCAGAGCCTAGGATTCTCCTCTCCAGTTGTACATTGGTTTAGTAGCTATCTATCCGATAGGTCTCAAGCAGTTAAATTTAACTCGGCCATTTCTGACTCAGCCTCAGTAAATGTGGGGGTTCCTCAAGGCTCCATCCTTGGTCCTCTCCTTTCTCACTCTTTATAAATAATGTCCCCTGTGCCCTACAGGGTTGCTCATCTCTCTTGTATGCTGATGATCTTGTCATTTATGCCAGTGATAAAAAGGTGGAGAATCTAAACTCAGCACTTCAAACTGATTTCACAAATATACAAAACTGGCTGTATGAGCACAAGTTGGTCCTAAACATAAAGAAAACCAAGGCCATGCTTTTTGTCTCTGCCCCTAAACTCCGTAGGAGCCCTGTCTCCCTTACAGTCTATGACTCAGATGATACAACACTAGAAACTGTCTCATCATTTAACTATCTTGGTGTCATGCTTGACCAATCCCTTGATCTGAGCCTGCACATTCAATCCATCTGCAAGGCTGTAAACTGCAAACTAGGTGCTGCTTACAATACTGGATACTTGCTTCGCCATTTGCTAAAAGCTATTGCCAGGGTGTACTCCTACCTTCCCTAACCTACAGTGCCCCATCCTATCTAGTGCTCACAAAACTGCCCTTCAGAAATGGGATGTCACCTACAATAACATATGTCGATATGCCATCCTCCTCCTCCTCAAGACAAAAGCACCGCTGTCAGCTTTATGATGACTTAGGATGGCTCTCCCCTATGGCCACAAGAAAATATTATCTTGGCTCCCTTACCGACTCTGTTGTAAGGCTCAAATCCCTAAATCTCTGGCAGAACTTTTAATTCCACACTCCATCCTCATGGTCTGAGGGTCTCTGGAAAACTCTCTACTCCAAGTTCCTAGATGTTCTACCACAAAAGCACTGGGGCTTTCAAATGTGCAACTCCCATGTTCTGGAATACTCTTCCCCCTCAGCTCAAATCGGCTGAGACGCATCAGAATTTTAAAACAGAACTTCACTGCTATCTATTGCGCACTGGCCCCTGCACTTACTTCAATCCTATCTGATGGCCTTGTTAAGATGCGTTACCCCTGATTTCTCTCTCTTTCCTTTTCCTCTCAGATTAAGTCTGGTTCCCCCTACTTTTTCCCTTAGCCCTAAAGACTTACCCTCCCTTGTTGTTTTTCCATTCTCTCAATCCTCTATCTCCCTCCCCCTGTATCCCCACACTTGTTTCTCCCTCATTCTGTATCCCATCTCTAGATTCCTCATACAATGATTCCTTTGCCTAGCTCTCTTGCCTGACCTCTACTTTCTGCCTCACTCTACACATGTTTCCCTCCCTACCCCAGCTCCTCCCTCGACTCTCTGCCCTATCTCTCTCTCTCCTGCCCTATCACCCACCTTTCTCATTTTCCCTTGCCACTCTTTCTTTCCCCTTGTCTCTTCTCACTTTCCTCCCCTGCCTCTACTCCTCTACTCTAATTTCTAAAGACCTTTTAGTTTGACCTTTTACACAAAATCTCTGCAGAACTGTAATCTGCTTGACCTATCCTTGTTTTGCCCCCAACAATTGCTACTTGCCTTGCCCACCGTGGCCTACAGATGTTTTGTTTACCTCCTGTTTAAGCCCTGGTATCTGTTCCTCGCCACGTGTAAACCTGAAATGCTACCTATTAACTCTGTTATGTTAAAATGTTTTTTACATTATGTACTGTTGCCTAAAACTGCTGTTCGCTTCCCCCCATGTTAAAAATGGAAATGTTTTGTACCTGTCTTATTTTATGTTGTACTCTCCCGGGTCGTACCTGAAAATAGTCATTGTGTTGGCTAGTGTACTTACCCGGTAAACAAAAACTAAATAAAAAAATTCTCCTGTCTTTTTTGGGGTAAGGAAGTACCTGGAGTACAATCCTTTGCCCTGGTGTAGGGGTGGAACCCTTTCCACAGCTCTGAGAGCCAGGAGGGTAGAGACTTCTGCCTCTAGGGCAAGTGTCTCTGATGGATCTGCAGGTGGAAAGGATCTGGATCTCATCTTTGGAAATGTTTTGAAGCTGAGAACCAGTCCCTGGCTTACTACTTCCAGGACCCACTTGTCTGATGTTAGAGACTTCCAGTCCTGGACAAAGTAAGCCAGCCTGCCCCCTACAGGTAGTTGAGAATCGGCCTTGGCCACCCCACCAGGGTGCCCGTTTGGCAGGGGCTTTAGGCTGAGGGGTGGAAGCAGGCCTGCTTGTACCCCGTCTGCCTCTCCCTCTAAAGAACCCCCTCTGGGTGTAAGCTGAAGAGGAGGCCTGGGCTTGGTAAAAAGGCCTATGAAAAGGCCTGCCCCTGGAAGGCTGCCTTTGAGGAGTGGCCTGCCTTTCCTTGGCCTGTGCACTCCTATAGGTGGTCCTATACTCATCCATTTTCTTCATGTAATTCTCTGTCTGCTTCCCAAACAGAGAATTACCCACAACAGGAAAATCCATGGCCTTAGTCTGGGTATCCTGTGACAGGATAGTACATCGGAGCCAAGCCATTCTGCGAAGTGCCACAGATGTAGCCGTGACTTCTTTTTTTTTACATTTAACTTTTTCCTCCTTCCTGGAGCTGCCCGCCCCTTATCCATCTGCCGGTCATGGGCGCACGGCTTCTGCCTCCAAATCAGCCGCTGCCCCTGATACCCGTGGCTTACCCCCATGGTGGGCCCGCGACCTACGGCCCCATATATGCCGGGCACTGTAATTAGGTCAGAGACCCGGCTGGAAGCACACTGAAGCCGCAGCGGAGCTTCATCCGTGACGACGGGCAGCTCCTCCTCCTTTTCCGGTTTTTCTCCCTGGGGAGGCGGGGGTCGTGCAATGGCGCCAGCATCCGCCCGCCTCCAGTCACACTGAGTGTCGGCTGCGTGGAACCCCTGGTCTCACCAGGGGTCCCCCGCACCGAACACTACCACACCCTCCCCAGAGTAGGAGAGCTGCCCATAGGGACGCTCAATCCTACTCCCCCGCCCTCCGACGACCCGGGTCCGTTTCCGAACCCCGGTCGCCGGCGTCGCAAGCGGAAATCCAACCGCTGCACCGACGGGCCGGCTGTAGCTGTGACTCTTGACGACACATCATTAGAGTCCACTGTAGCATGGAATTGCACCTTAGATGCCTCAATACCATCAGCAGCCACCTGCTCCAGCTCCTTGGCAAGCTGGCCAGGGACCTGTTTTGCTAGAGCCTTAACAGTATCCCATCCGGATTTCTGGTATCTAGCAGCATAAGCCATATAATTTGCCTCTCTGAGTCTCAAGGATGCTGCCATGTACTGTTTCTTTGCCATGGCATCAATCCTCCTGGAGTCCTTTTCAGGGGTGTGTGAAGCCAAGGGAATATTTGCCTTATCACAGGCTGCAGCCTGCACTACCCTAACATGGCTGCATTGTTGTGTAAGGAACTCCGTATCAGAGCCTGACAATGTGTACCTCTTTTCCATTCTCTTATCCACAGGAGGTATAGTATGAGGAGTTTTTAGAATTTTTACTGTCTGTTTCCCAAAAGATTTATGCGAAGGAATAGACAGTCTCCTAGACTCTGGGATATCCATCATTTCCACATAGTCAGGCTCCTCTTGATCATCCACAGCTTCCTCCATAGGGAGCTGGAGGGTTTCAGCCACTTTTTTATAAAACATAAAATGAGAAGGGGACTCAGAAGCCTAGGAGGAGACACTCCTGAAGGTCTGTCTCCAGACTTTCAAATCACATTCACTCTCCTCATACTCCTCTTCTCCCTCCTCCAGTTCATAATATTCCTCTAAATCATACTCTTGAACCCGGTGGAACCCGTAGGCAGGTGCTTACCTGATGGTGCCGGTTCGGTCGGACAGGAAAGCGACTGGACAATTTTAATTGCTTTGGCTATTTCTTCAGCGGTTGGAGAAAGTTTTGGCTCCACACCAGCTGATTTCCTAGTCCTTTTTGCTGGAACCGACTCCTCAGAGTCGGATCTCCTTTTGCCCGAAGAAGTCTCGCCCTGGTCAGAGGGCACTCCCTCTGGTTCGGTTGGAACCGAACCGGGTTGGCCATCCGGTTCAGCTGACTTTTTGGCCTCCCTTTCCCTGAGCCTACCAACTCTCTTTTCCAGGGTAGCTGCAGGAAAATGTTTACAAATCTGGTAGTCTGCACTGAGGTGGTCAAACCCCAGACAATAAACACAGGTGGTGTGGGGGCGGCCTTGGCAAAGACTTCCCCACACACACTGCAGTGTTGAAACCCAGTGGGCCCGGTTTTTCTTTTGGGTTTCTCAGACATAGTGCCAGTCCTAACCAAACTTACCCGTTTATGGCAATCCGCCAGGTAGGAGCCCTCTTATCGGTTCCCCAGCGTGTCACGGGTCATGGAAAAAAACGTAATTAAATTTGTTTTTTTTAGAACCGATAAGAACCGGTAACCACACTCTAAATCACAGATTAAGATATTTTAAACAACCTGATCGGTTCAAACCGAACAGATAAACCGTTTACAAGTTCCACACAGAAGAGAATTAATGTAAAACCTATCTAGTACTCACAAATACCACAGACAGAGTCTGAACTGACCGGTTGCAGTTTAAATTCGGTCGAAAACCAAGAAAAATAATACTTTAACCGACAAAATGAACTGAGCAGAAGGAGAAATCTCCGGAGCGACTGTTCAGTGAGACAGAGTAAAGAATCTGACAGTTTGAGTTTGAAGAACAACAGACAGAGTTTCAACCAAGCTCGAGCTCAGCGTTCCATGCCTGGCATGGAAAGTTAACTCTTTCACCTCGAGCAGTTCTAAGGTTGGGACTCACTGCATATGTCAGAATATAACAAGACTTCCATGTTGTTTGAACACCTGAGCAGAAGTCGCCGCAGCACGAAGAAGGCGCCGTGCAACTAGAAGAAGTCCAACCACCCTACTCAGTCCCTCATGCGGCCTGAAGGCCCAGGGTGAATGGACCAGGCAGCTGGACCAACCTCCGTAGCCACTGCTCCATTAGAGCAGCCCACTGGTGAAACTGCGTATCGGAGGCCCGTCCAATAGGTGGGGATGTGCTCTGATGTCAAAGAGGTCGGACACCGGAGCCAGAAACCAGCGACTCTAAGAGGGGAGGAGATTGGTGCCTAGCCCCAATGACCGACCATCAACGCGCAGACATACCATAAGGTGACTTCGAGTGATGCCTTCTCTTTCTCGACTTATGCGCCAAAGAAGAACTCACGGCTGAACAGTGCCACGAATGGGACCATTTCCTTTTATGCTTTAAGGGAGACTGCCCATTTCCCCGAGCATTGGACCGTCCATTGTCAGACCCACCCTCTGGGAGGGCGGCGAACCGGACCCAGCCCGGCTGACTAAACAGCTTTCATACGAAGTCTCCCTACTATCACCTGACCCGCTCATGGTCGACTCCGTCAATGGAGGGCTAAAGACTTCTTTTATTAATCAATAAATATAAATTAAAATCTACTCGGTACGTTCGAAGATAAATTACAAAACAATAAACTGAAAACTATGCTGCTAGTTTGACGTTTGACTCCCGGTGGGCGAGCGACATCATCGCTGAAGCACACTCGATGGAGGGAAAAAAGGAACTGAGGCAGTTGGAGGTTCGACACCGAGGTAGTCTTTACTGCATGAGCCACAGCTCGTGGTGCCGCTTCCTCACAGGAGCGGGTAGGAGGAAGGCGTGCAAGGAACCTTCCTTTCAAGAGAGGGACAATGCATCGCAGAAAACTCAGGCCCTGGATCAAGCGAGCAAAGCGACATTTCTGGGAAGAAGAGAGGACAAGCCCGGAGGCAGAGGAGGTGGAAGTTGCCTGGCGCTCCTTCTCCATCATAGCTCATTTCTGCTAGCGTGGATGGCTTTAGAAGGTCTTCAAGCAGCGTCTCCATGTGGCTTGGTTACATACTAACATACTAAAATGCCAGCAGAATAGGCCTAACGGTCTTTGAGTCTGCTCAATTTGTCAGCCCCATCCTGGGTGCTGACCTTGCTGCCCCTCGCTTCTGGCTTCTCCCTTCCCAGTTCCAGATATTCTTGCTGCATTGGATTTTGCTTCCAGAACCCTTCCTGTACCTGTCCCAGCCCTCTTGAACCCCTCCACCGCCTCTGCCTCCACCAGCCCCCAGGCAGTGCATTCCATGGCCCCACCACCCTCTCAGTGAAGTAGCACCTCCTCCTTTCTCCCCTGAATCTTCCCTCCTCCAGCTTCCACCCATGCCCTCTAGTGGCCCCCTCCTCCTTCCTTCGAAGCACCCTGACTGTTCCTCCCCATTTACCCTCTTCATGTACTTGAAGACCTCTATCATGTCCCCCCGGTCCCTTCTCTCCTCTAATGTGTACATATTTAGCTCTTCGAGCCTCTCCTCATAGGTCCTGTCCCCCAAGCCCCAAATCATTTTGGTTGCCCTCCTCTGGACCCTCTCCAGGAGTTTAATGTCCCTCTTTAAGTGTGGCCTCCAAAACTGCACGCAGTACTCAAGGTGTGGCCTCACCAAGCAGTTATACAGAGGGAGCATCACTTCCTCCCTCTGGAGGTGATCCCCTAGCGATGCATCCCAGTATCCTGTTGGCCTTGGCTGCTGCCCTCCTACAAGTCTCCGAGTTGTTCATTTTGACATCCACCACCACCCCAGGTCCCTCTCAGCCATCGAGACTTGTAGCATTCCCCCAGAGTGTACACTTGGCCCGGGTTTCTGGCCCCCAGGTGGAGTACCTTGCATTTCCCTGCATTGAACCTCAGCTTCCACTTTCTAGACCATCTTTCCAGAGCCTCCAGGTCCCCCTGTAGGGCCACCCTTCCCTCCTCCCCATCCACCACCGCCCCCAGTTTTGAGTCATCTGCAAAGAGACTCATCTCACTCCTGATTCCTATCCTTATGTCAGAGACGTAGGCGTTGAACAGGAGGGGCCCAAGGAGTGATCCCTGTGGGACCCCACTAATGACCCTCTTTGGGGATGAGACTATCTCGCCAACTATGACCCTCTGGGTCCAGTCCTGGAGCCAATTGCCTATCCATCTGATCATCTGGTTCCCCAACCCCATTTCTCCCAGCTTATCCAACAGGCCCATGTGAGGAACAGAGTCAAATGCCTTGCTGAAGTCTAGAAAGAGGACATCCACTGGTCTACCAAAGTCCAAGGCACTCGTCACTCAGTCATAGAACTCCACAAGGTTTGTCTGACACGATTTCCCTTGGACAAATCCATGCTGTCTTATCGTCCAGGCACCCTGACTTTTCCAGGTCCCCTCTAGCCTCTCCTTGACAATGCCCTCAATCACCTTGCCCACCACCCGATGTCAGGCTGAGAGGCCTGTAGTTCTCTGCCACCTCCCTTGATCCCCTTGTGGATAGGGCACTATACGTGCCATCTTCCAGTCCTGGGGCACCCACCCTGTCCTCAGAGAGATGGTGAAAAGCTCCACCAGGGTTTCGCCAGGACATCCTAAGTTCCTTCAGCACTCTGGGATGTAACTTATCCGGCCCGGTGCTTTCTCCGTCTTAAGGGAGCTGAGGGCTCCCTCACTCTCTCTGCTGTGATTTCACTTCAGTACCTCTTCTCCCTGCTTAGCCCTCCCCTGTCCTGCCAGTGATGCCTCCCCTCTCCCCAGACCAGCCAATCGGTAGGGGTCCCCCCCTCAGTATCTCTGTCTCCTCCCATGTATGATGCAGCACTCCATTTTCCTTGGTGAAAACTGCGGTGAAGTACTCATTTAGTACCTCAGCCTGCTCCCCCGGGTCTTGTGCCCATCTCTCCCCTGATTTAATCCTGCTAATCTGCCCCTTCACCCTTCGTTTTTCCCCAATGTATCTAAAGAACCCCTTGTTTCCTCTCCTGATTTCCCTGGCCAGGTTCTGCTCCTTCCTTGCCTTAGCCGCCCTCACCACCCTAGTTGCCCTTCTAGCCATCAGCTCATACTCCCCTCGATCCCTTTCACTCCTTGAGCACTTGAATTGCCTATAGGCTGCCTTCTTTCCCCGCACCACCTCCTGGACCTCCCTGGTCCACCAGCAGGGTTTTCGGGCCCCTACCGCATTTCGCTTACTCTTGCACAGGTGCTGGTAGCATCTTGCACCCCTCTCCTGATGATTTCCCACCTACTATCAGCATCCATGTCTGACCCAATCCCATCCAAATGCTCCTTAAGGATCCTTCCCATTTCCTTAAAATCCGTTCCCCTGAAGTCAGTTACCTCCATCTTTGTGCAACTTTCTAGCCCTCCTAGGTCCAGGCAGAACCAGACCGAGGCATGGTACATAGATATTGTCGGCAGATAAGGGCCTATGGCCCACCCAGTCTGCCCAGGGAGGAAAGGTGTACAGGAACCTTCCTTCCCAGTCTGCCCATTCAAGTCCTAGCACTGCTTGCAGGCCTTGGTGTTGTGGTTGGGGCATAGGCAGAGCAGGCAGGAAAAGTGACTGTCTTTAGCAGGGATCTGCTTGTCACAGGCACACTTTGAAGGCTGGTCAGAAGACAGAAGCTGGAGAAGAAGACATAAACGATCTGAAGAAAATTTATTTATTTTATTTTATTTATTTAGTTTTTGTTGACCGGAAATGCACTAGACAAATCCTGCCTATTTTCAGGCAAGACCCAGGGGAGAGGGATACAGATGAATGCCAACTAACCTTGAACCAGATTAAGCTGTTGGTGGTATTTTTTAGTGAATGAGGGAAATTTGGCCAGGACACCGGGGACATTCCCCTACTCTTTTCGATAAGTGCCATGGGATCTTTAACATCCACTTGAATTACCACCAATCCAGGTAGATGGGACCTCGGTTTAACGTCTCATCTGAAAGACGGCACATCAGAAGTGCAGCACCCCTCTCATGCTGCACTACAGTGTCAGTACTTGGATACTGGCCCAAGTGCCAGATGTGGGAACTGAACCCACAGCCCTCTGATCTCCCGGCCTCAGAAGCGAGTGTGCTACCTACTGAGCCACTGACACTGCCGAATGCCGAAACTCGATGTTAAAACCACAGAAAAGGGTAAAAAAATGTTAGGTAAATTACAAAGAAAATTGGGTCAACTGAAGCAGGAGTACATGGAGATCTGACATGCATGGGTCGACAGCGGGAAAAGAACTGAGATAGGTCTGGGGGAACCATCCCTTTTATACCATAGGATGGACGTCAGCATGCCAATGTTGGGGACGGTCCCATGCTGTAGACTGCTAGCTAGAAGTTTTCCGTGTGGTCCTGGTGCCTGGCAGCTAAGTCCTACCAGTGCTGCCTGCTGCAAGAGCCACCTTGAAGTAAAATCAGTTGCTTTAATACCGTAACAGCAGGTAGGATCTGTGCAGCGGTCAGGGCTTCATCTATGCCTGTAGTTCTTTTTTTTTGCTCCTCCCTAGTGATCCCTGACTGACCACTCCTTCGGGCCTCTAAGGTGCACCCCAGCAACATTCGTCTCCTTGCCACCATCCATCGCCCCTAGAAGCCACCCCCAGGTAACCTGACATATTCCTTCGTCGGGAGGGTCCCTTCCTTTCAGTGGGGGGCACCCATCAGGCGCAACTCTGTATCCTGGGTGCTGCAGTGTTGGTCTGGGCACTTTCTGGGGCTCCTTGGCATTGGGGGACTGAATGCCATTGTCCGGTGGCTCAAAGGGCTTCTTCCATTTTCTGCCCTCCCACTCCCTTCACCCTGATTGGGCCTATGCGTGATGGCAACCTGTGGCGGGGGCGTGTCGAGGCTTCATGTTGCCTTGCACGTTGCCCAATTCACCTCCAGGTGCTGAGGCCCTGCCCATCCCCCCCAGGAGGGAAGTGTTCAATGGATGCTTGGATTCCCTCCTGCTGATCTCCGCCTCCTGACACCTGGGATCGAGGCACAAACCTGGGTCACCAGCATGCCGAGCTGGTCCCTTCACTGCCACAGAGCCAACTTCTGTAGTTCTCCTTTAATGAAAATTATATTTAGGTTCTGGAAGGGAGGTAAGGTGGGGACTTTAAACATAGTGAGGAATCTCTGAGAAGAAACAACATTACTATAGTGAGTAATTTTTTCTTCTAACCTCAGGAATCCCTCAATTAATGTTTGCACTTTATGCAGACTGAATAAGTACATCATCAGAAAAACACCTTGCTCATTTTGAAAAAATACAGTCCAAAAAGATAGTGTTACAATAATACACCGTCAGCCAATACCAAAAATATAGTAGTTTTCAAACATACAAAATCGGGATATCTGCTTACCATCACTTTTATATGCAAAACTGCTTTTGTGATACTAACGGAAATGAAAATAGGATTACACTTTAGGTGTCCATTTCAATGTACCTAATCATTAATTACATGCAGCAGGGTAATTACACTGTAGACAAATTGACTGGTACAAAGCACATACTGAACTGTCAATACAGAAATATTGGGAATTACATATATATCACCTTATTATATATATAAAACAGATACATTCCGTGAAGGAAAAATACACCAAGGGAAAGCTTAACTCAAAATGGCTTAGCAAGTCAATAAAAGGCTTATTACATTAAACAATAATAAATATAGCTAGATATTTGAAGTCTAAAACTACACACAATTAGGAAAACTACCTCTCCTATCAAAAGAAATGTAAATGTAGTATTAAAAGTCAAAAAGAAAGTGGAACTTAATCTGGCCAAAAATGCTAACAAATCTAATAGTAAGTTCTTTTTTCACATATTAATTCTTAAAAAAAAAAAAAAACAATGTAAGTTTGGACTAATTCTAGTTGGTAATAATGTCATACAACATCCTACAGATATGGCTAACGTCTTTAATACAGAATTCTGTAAAGTATTTTCTGATACAACTTCTAGTGGTCCTAGCCTTCAGATCAATAGCGAAGCTCCAATTGCCTTTGAGCCTAAAACTATAGCGATATATTATTATCACAAAAAGGTAAATGAGCATGGGTCCTGACAGTCTAACTGGGCATTTTCTATACTTATTGGCTGGTAAATTAGTGGTCCCTTTAAAACTATTGTTTGAGTCATGTCTAACCAATAACTTTGTCCCTAATGAATGGAAAAGGGCCAATGTTATACCTATACATAAAAAAGGTATAAAATCTGAATGGTCAAATTATCGATCCATAAGTCTAATATCGCGCTTATGTAAAATATTGATTAAGGATGTAATTGAATCTTCTCTTAATCTAATAGACAAGGAACAACATGGCTTTAAGAAAGGGAGAGGCTGTCTGACCAACCTGATGAGTTTTTATGAAGATATTAGTCAATTAGTTGATCTTAAAAAACCTTGTGATATTGTATTTATTGATTTTTGCAAGGCATTTGATATCATGCCTCATTGGGCCTTAAGGTTAAAATTACAAAATGTACATGACAATAGATATATTATAAACTGGATCCATAATTGGCTGTCTAATCGTACACAACGGGTCATTATTAATGAATGTCTCTTAGATATGGGTAATGTGACCAGTGGGGTACCACAGGGCTCTGCTTTGGGCCCCTGTTTATTTCAGGCCTTCATCTTTGATCTCACCACAAACTGTCAATCAATATCTGTCAAATATGCTGACGACATTAAGATTGGTGGTCCATGATCAAGCCCTGATGAGATAAGAATAATCCAGCAGTATCTGGATTTTATCTCAGCTTTGGTTACTACATGGGGCATGAAGTTTAACAACAATAAATGTAAGATCATGCACTTACGCTTCAAAAATCGAGAGAGTGCATATGTCTCGGGTAACTGCACACTGGCTATTACCACAGACAAGAAGGACTTGGGCATCATTATCTCCAAGAATTTGGATTATGAACATCACATAAACAATGCAGTATATAAAAGTAATAAGATTATTTGGTCTATTAAATGTAACATCACGTCCAGAGATTCCAGGGTAATGATGCCATTGTTTAGAGCTTATGTTAGGCCACATTTGGAGTATGTGTCACAACTCTGGTGCCCATATAAAAAGTCCCACATCAATCAATTAGAGAAAGCACAGAGGAGATATACTAAATATCTAAAAGGCATGTATAGTCTATCTTATAAAAATAGACTCGACAGACATAATCTACTATCTTTAGAAACACGTCGAGTTCTCGAGGGGACATATTATTTCTATATGATATAGTACAGGATCCAGAGCTAATGACTGAGTTGGGACTCGAGTTTAAAGATAACAGATATGACACCAGAGGTCACCCACTTCAATTGATAAGGAAATCTCATAACTCTTTACGTAGGAAGTTTTTCTTTACTCTCAGAACTATCAACACATGGAACAAACTTCCTCTTCATGTTATTATTAGTAAAAATGGAACTGAATTTAAAGCGAGATTGGATACCTATCTAATATCAGATACCCAACTATCATATTATAACTGACTAGTATGGGAGCTCTCATGGGCCTTTGGTTCGCTTGCTCTCTAAGTAACCTTAGTATAAACCTTAGTAGTTACATGTTTGTTGCATGCTACTACATTTCATTTGCAATGCAGGTACAGTGTAGTTAACTGACACTTAAAGTGTAACTGAAAATAGGCATTACATCGTTTAAAATGCATTTTTATTTTCTGTTCTCTTTAAATTCCAATTTCATTTTTTTAAACAAAAGTCTTTCATATGATTTATGATATGTACAGTTCATGTGTCTCTTATGGTTATACAAGTTTCTTCTCCAAGTCCACTGTTTGCCAGAACTGCTGAGCTCTGCTTCATAGTTCTCGCCCAAAACTAGAATGCACTCTTACAACGAAAGAGACACAGTCCAACTGTACATATAAGATTAAGAGTGTCTCACATGCAGAGATGGGAGTGCTCTGATTGGTCGATAGCACTTCCTCAATCTATAATGCATACTGACAGATTATTCCGTGTAATTGAATAAGGCCCTGTGTTTTGGTGTTATTCACAAAAATGTAGCACCCAGCATTTTTTTTTTTTTACATACAATTCAAAACTCTGTCTCGGCAATCAACCTAGAAGTGATGAATTAAGACTGCAATGGAGAACATACCCCTAGACTGTGTCTAAAAAAGATTTTCAGTTCTCCATTTTTAACTGAATATGGACATAACATGGCCTGGGGGGTTGGACACTGTCCTATTAAAGACATAAAGAACATATGTAGTCTGTTCCGGTCCCAACCCAGAAGCAAATGCAGCTGTATGCCCCATGTAGTTAGATGCTATCATTAAATCCCAGCAGGCAAGCTGTAATGAAGACATTCATTTACTAAATCAGTGCTGTGCGAACAGCACCAAAAAACAAGAAGTCTTTTGTCAAAGAGGAAGTACGTCCTCGAAGCACTAAGGTGTTGAACTTTAGTCAGGTCAGCTTTCTAGGTCTGCTACAGGCCTTAGCTAA
Organism: Neoceratodus forsteri; assembly: GCA_016271365.2. Lineage (NCBI taxonomy): Eukaryota > Metazoa > Chordata > Ceratodontiformes > Ceratodontidae > Neoceratodus > Neoceratodus forsteri. The sequence goes on from CM028130.1 coordinate 1,607,928,780, forward strand.
ATGAGACAACAGGATGGCATTTGCATAAAGTACTTTGCACATTATGTGGCAGTTTTATTTGCAGAACATTGATTTAATAGGCAGGCGGCTTCATTACCAGCTTGCCTGCTACGACTGACAGCATCTGACTGCATAGGGAGTGCAACTGCATTTGTGTCTGTGTTTGGACTGTCTCTATGAGCTACCCCCTGCTGCACCAAGCCCCTGTACCATGACACAGTCCTCTTTGTACTTCTTTGTTTGAGTACAGTCTGTTGCTTTTTGTCATTAATTCTTTGCACCACAATCCAAGATATTTAGTACATTTTCATATTCAAAACAGGGCAAAACGTTTTGACAACAGTGCTTTACAGTGAAAAAAAAATACACTTACCACCAATCGAGATAGAACCCTCGATCCCCAAAGCACAGAAGCTCTGCAATGAGATTGAGGCAGGAGTGGAAGAACCAGTAAAAAAAGATCAGCCAGATAAAATGATTCGGAATCTGCAGGATGAAGATACAGGAAACGAGAACAGGTTTGTGGCATTTCTTGACCCTATGGCAGTACAACATTTTCTGTTTTTCAGAGCATACTTGGCTTTTGCTCACATTTCTCAGCCTGGTGCATTCGCAGCACAGTAGCACGCAGTTTCCTTTTCACGGGGACTGCCGAATGATTCATCCCCCTCCACAAGAAATGATCCTGTCTTTCCACTTTCTTAAAGCACATGGATTTAGGCCTCCTTAGGAGGTAAGAAACAATTACTCACCGTAGTAAGGATGTTTCTTTTAGAGGGTTTATTAGTGAGTCATACAGATTTCATCATCTCATCCATGTGTTGTTGCCCCAGGGACAGGACTTTAGAACATTAACGTTCAAACTCTGTTCTCTGGTTAACACTCTCCCAACCCCCGTGTTCTAATCTCAGATTTATTGCTGAAGACCACAAGAGAGCTGTGACCAGCTACCTAGCCTGTGCTATACATTCTTTCCTAATGCACATGTAAATAAGAATGCAAAAAACACACCTGGAGATTGTAAACTTGCAAAGTGGGCACGAATAAAATGCTCAAGCAAATTAAATCAATTTTGTTTATCATTAACAATCCTCACTTTTTACGGTTCTAGAAGGGGAGGTAAGAAGGGCTTGTATTACTCACTAGTAAATCTTCTACAAGAGGGTCCTTCCTGCTGTCCTTTTCAAAACATCACAAGCTTGTTGTACAAAGTTTGGCTGATGCAACATTTGGGCGCGACATGTTTCATGCAGGTGTGAGAAGGTAATTGTTTGTTTATTGAAGAGAAATCAGAATTACAATCCTTTGAGTCATAGACTCCTTTGCAAAGGTTCCACGTCAGAACAAGAAAGGTTAAAACATTATAGTCCCTATAGGGTCTCGTATGGATCAATATTCTCCCCCTCCCAGGTTTTTTGGATGGGTACTGAATTTTAGAACCCATGTGTAAAGATTACCCATTGACAATGCGGGTGACACAGAAGAAAAATTACTCACCTTAGTAATGTTGTTTCTTCTAATGGAGTCTTGCTATATTATGACAGTAGCAGTTTGATCCAGCTCTAGAACTGCTCCGAGGTGAAATGGTTAAAACCATTCCAAAATAGAATTTTGGCCATGAGCTCTAAGAAGCAGCTCTATCTGTGTTATTTCAAACCTGAACTGTCAGATCTTACGAGCCAAACTCACTAAGGTCTGTGTGGAAGCTGTAACCTACACTAGCCAAATGGCTACCTAAATAATAACAACCATTGCTGGTCCCAACACCCAAGACTCAAGTCAGGGGACCAGAAATACTAACATAATTCTAATCATATGAGAATAAAACATAAGTATAATAAAACACACACACACACACACACCCAAAGCCCCAAAAGGGGACAAAAATGCTAACAGGGCATAAAAAAGGTGCCCACACCAAGTTGTCCGCACCCACCCAAGTAGAGGTTCTGAGAGGGCAGGTTAGAGGAGGTCATAATATAGCAAGACTCCATTAGAAGAAACAACATTACTAAGGTGAGTAATTTTTTCTTCAAACAACATGAAGTCTTGCTATATTATGACAGTAGCAGAATACACAGCAGTACCTCCATGGAGGAGGGGCAGAACCTACTCAGGGAATAGGCTCTGAAGAACAGCTGTGCCAAACCGAGTATCTCTCCTGGCCTGGACATCCAGGGAGTAATGCTTGGTAAAAGTGTGTACCGTTTTTCAAGTAGCAGCCTGGCAAATCTCTAATATAGGGATGTCTCTGGCAGCAGCTAGAGACGCAGCTGTACCCCTGGTAGAGATGAGCCTTCAAACCGGGGGGCTCTGCCCAGTTCTGATAACAAAATTGGATACAAGAGACAATCCACCTGGCAGTTGATCTCTTAGTGGCAGGTTTGCCTTTCCCAACTTCACCATAGGTAAGGAAAAGTTGGAGGATTCAAACCTGTGACCTTTGTGCGGCTCTAAATAGTAACTAAGAGCTCTCTTAACATCCAGGCTGTGCAACCTCCTGTCACCAGAAGAGGAGTGATCAGTGAAAATACTGGAAGGAGATAGATTGATTAAGATGGAAATCTGAAACCACCTTAGGCAAAAACTTCCTATTAGTCCTAAGGACTACCTTATCCCTGTGGAAAGAAATAAAGTCAGTTTCCACTGACAAGGCTTGCAACTCACTTATGCGTCTGGCAGAAGTGATAGCCACTAGAAAAACAGTTTTCCAAGTTAGGTACTTAAGCTCTGCAGAAGACAGAGGTTCAAAAGGGGGTTGCATTAACTGGGCAATGCAAACATTAAGGTCCCAAGCAGGGGCCGGTTCCCGAAAGGGTGGATTAGTATGGAGTAATCCCTTAAAAAACTTGGAAAACACAGGATGAGAGGAAAGAGGGGATGACTTTCCTGCTGACACAAAAGCAGATACAGCTGCCAAATGAACTCTCAGGGTAGCTGGTCTGAGACCCAAGGCATTAAGATGTACCATGTAATCTAACAAAATCGGCAAATCAGCAGATACTGGGGAAATATTTTTTCCAGCACACCAAATGGAAAACCTTTTCCATTTAGAACTATAAGTAGCCCTAGTGGAAAGCTTTCTAGAAGCCTTTAGGATCTCAAGAACACCCTGAGAGAGATGTAAATCAGCAAACTCTAACTCCTCAAGAGCCAGGCCTTGAGGTTGAGGGACTTGAGGTCCGGATACCAAACCCTTTCCTGGGCACAAGTCAACAGGTTGTGATTCCTGGGGAGGCAAAGGGGAAGATGGATTGTCAGTGACAGAAGCAGTGGGTACCAGGGCTGCCTGGCCCAATCAGGGCAATCAGAATCACCCTGCAAGGCTGAGATCTGATTTTGACTAGTACTTTGAATAGGAGAGGGAAGGGAAAGCAAGAGAAACTTCCCTCCCAATCCAGAAGAAGGGCATCCAAGGGAACTGAGCCCAGCACTGGAGGCCTGCAACAGAACAGAGGAAGTTTGTGATTGTCTGGGGCTGCAAAAGATCTATCTGAGGAGTGCCCCATCTGGCAAAGACTATCCCCAGCACTTGAGGATCCAGGGACCATTCGTGATGGCCCTGGGAAATCCTGCTGAGAGCATCCGCTAGGACATTGTCCTTCCCTGGAAGATGAACTGCTATGAGGGAAGTGCTCAGGGAATAGGCCAGAGACCACAACTTCATTGCCTCGGTGCACAAGGCCGAAGACCGAGTGCCCCCGTTTGTTGATGTACCACATTGTTGTGGCATTGTCTGTTCTGACTTGTATCACCTTGTCGTGGACAGATGCAGAAAATGCTTGAAGAGCTAAAAAGACAGCTCTGAGTTCCAGCAAATTGATGTGGAGCAGAGATTCCTGGGGGGACCACACTCCCTGAGTGGAAAGGTCGCCCATGTGGGCTCCCAACCCAGAAGGGAAGCATCTGTAGTGAGAGTCAAGTCGTGAGTAGGGGAATGAAGGGGACCCCAATCTCAAGTGCTCTGATCCTGCCACCACTGGAGGCTAGTATCAGGTTCGAGTCACTGGGACCAACTTGGAAAGGGGTCTCTTCTCTGAAACCAATAGGTTCTCAAGTGAAACTGAATGTCTCTCATCTGAAATCTTGCTCCCTGCACAACAGCTGTGGATGCAGCCATGTGCCCCAGGAGCTGCAGAAAGTGTCTTGCTGGTCGAGAGACCTGCAGAGTGAAGGAGGAGGCCAGAGCCACTAAATTCCTTACCCTTTCTAAGGGAAGAAGAAAAAATTACTCACCTTAGTAATGTTGTTTCTTCTAATGGAGTCTTGCTATATTATAGACATTAGCAGTTTGATCCAGCTCTAGAACTGCCCCGAAGTGAAATGGTTAAACCCATTCCAAAATAGAATTTTGGCACGAGAGCAGCTCTATCTGTGTCATTTCAAACTTGAACTGTCAGATCTTTGAGCCAAACTCACTAAGGTCTGTGTGAAGCTGTAACCTACACTAGCCAAATAGCTACCTAAATAATAACAACCACTGATGGTCCCAACACCCAAGACTCAAGTCAGGGGACCAGAAATACTAACACCATTCTAATAATATGAAAATGGAACATAAGAATAATAAAACACACACAGCGTACACTACACACCTCCAAAGTCCCAAAGGGACAAAATGCTAACAGGACATAAGTAGTGCCCACACTAAGTTGCCCGCACCCACCAAGTAGAGGTTCTGAGAGGGCAGGTTGGGAGGTCTATAATATAGCAAGACTCCATTAGAAGAAACAACATTACTAAGGTGAGTAATTTTCTTCAAACAACATGAAGTCTTGCTATATTATAGATTACAGAAATACACAGCAGTACCTCCATGGAGGAGGGCAGAACCTACTTAGGGAATAGGCTCTGAAGAACAGCTGTGCCAAACCGAGCATCTCTCCTGGCCTGGACATCCAGGGAGTAATGCTTGGTAAAAGTGTGTACCATTTCCAAGTAGCAGCCTGGCAAATCTCTAATAAGGGGATATCTCTGGCAGCAGCTAGAGACGCAGCTGTACCCCTGGTAGAATGAGCCCTCAAACCAGGGGGGGGGCTCTGCCCACTTTCTGATAACAAATTGGATACAAGAGACAATCCACCTGGCTATTGATCTCTTAGTGGCAGGTTTGCCTTTCCCAACTTCACCATAGGTAAGGAAAAGTTGGAGGGATTCAGACCTGTGACCTTTGTGCAGCTCTATATAATAACTAAGAGCTCTCTTAACATCCAGGCTGTGCAACCTCCTCTCACCGAAGAGGGTGATCAGTGAAAATACTGGAAGGAGATAGATTGATTAAGATGGAAATCTGAAACCACCTTAGGCAAAACTTCCTATTAGTCCTAAGGACTACCTTATCCCTAGTGGAAAGAAATAAAGCCAGTCTCCACTGACAAGGCTTGCAATTCACTTATCGTCTGGCAGAAGTGATAGCCACTAGAAAAACAGTTTTCCAAGTTAGGTACTTAAGCTCTGCAGAAGACAGAGGTTCAAGGGAGTTGCATTAACTGGGCAATGCAAACATTAAGGTCCCAAGCAGGGGCGGTTCAAACGGAGGATTAGTATGGAGTAATCCCTTAAAAAACTTGGAAAACACAGGATGAGAGGAAAGAGGGGATGACTTTCCTGCTGACAGAAAAACAGACACAGCTGCCAAATTAACTCTCAGGGTAGCTGGTCTGAGACCCAAGGAATTAAGATGTACCATGTAATCTAACAAAATGGGCAATTCGGCAGATTCTGGGGAAATATTTTTCCCAGCACACCAAATGGAAAACCTTTTCCATTTAGAACTATAAGTAGCCCTGGTGGAAGGCTTTCTGGAAGCCTTTAGGATCTCAAGAACACCCTGAGAGGTGTAAATCAGCAAACTCCTCAAGAGCCAGGCCTTGAGGTTGAGGATTTGAGGTCCGGATACCAAACCCTTCCCTGGGCACAAGTCAACAGATTGTGATTCCTGGGGAGGCACAGGGGAAGATGGACTGTCAGAGACAGAAGGAGTGGGTACCAGGGCTGCCTGGCCCAATCCGGGGCAATCAGAATTACCCTGCAAGGCTGAGATCTGATTTTGACTAGTACTTTGAATAGGAGAGGAGAAGCGGGGAAAGCAGAGACTTCCCTCCCAATCCAGAAGAAGGGCATCCAGGGGAACTGAGCCCAGCACTGGAGGCTTGCAACAGAACAGAGGAAGTTTGTGATTGTCTGGGGCTGCAAAAAGATCTATCTGAGGGATGCCCCACCTGGCAAAAACTATCCCCAGCACTTGAGGATCCAGGGACCATTCGTGATGGCCCTGGGAAATCCTGCTGAGGGCATCCGCTAGGACATTGTCCTTCCCTGGAAGATGAACTGCTATGAGGGAAGTGTTCAGGGAATAGGCCAGAGACCACAACTTCATTGCCTCGGTGCACAAGGCCCAAGACCGAGTGCCCCCGCTTGTTGATGTACCACATTGTTGTGGTGTTGTCTGTTCGACTTGTATCACCTTGTCATGGACAGATGCAGAAAAAGCTTGAAGAGCTAAAAGACAGCTCTGAGCTCCAGCAAATTGATGTGGAGCAGAGATTCCTGGGGGCCAAACTCCTGAGTGGAAAGGTCGCCATGTGGCTCCCCAACCCAGAAGGGAAGCATCTGTAGTGAGAGTCAGAGTCGTGAGAAGGGAAATGAAGGGACCCCGCTCTTAAATTGCTCTGATTCTGCCACCACTGGAGAGCTAGGATCAAGGTTAGAGTCACTGGGACCAACTTTGGAAAGGGGTCTCTTCTCTGAGACCAAAGGTTCTCAAGTGAAACGAATGTCTCTCATCTGAAATCTGGCTCCCTGCACAACAGCTGTGGATGCAGCCATGTGCCTCAGGAGCTGCAGAAAGTGTCTTGCTGGTCGAGAGACCTGCAGAGTGAAGGAAGAGGCCACAGCCACTAAATTCCTTACCCTTTCTGGGGGAAGAAAGGCTCTGGCTAGCTTTGTGTCCAATTCTGCCCCTATAAAGGTGAGTATCTGGACTGGTTCCAGAACCGACTTTGGTAGGTTTAGCAGAAACCCAGGGAGGTGAGAAGCTGCTGGATAACCTGCAGGTGAGATTTTACCTGTTCTGGGACTGGCCTACAATGAACCAGTCGTCTAGATAGGGAAAACAGCAATCCTCTGCCTCCTTAAGTGGGCCACTGCCACTGCTAGACACTTTGTGAATACCCTTGGAGCAGAGGTAAGGTCGAAGGGCATTGCTCTGAACTGGTAATGACCTGAGGGCAGTTTGAATCTGAGGTACTTTCGATGGGATCTTCTGATTAGGACATGGAAATAGGCATCCTTGAGGTCCAGGAGGCTAGCCAGTCCCTGGCCTTAGGGAAGGTAAAATCATTGCCAGAGTTACCATTTTGAACTTTGGTTTCAAAAGATGCTTGTTCAGATATCTGAGATCTAAAATGGGCCGCCATTCTCCTGTCTTTTGGGGTAAGGAAGTATCTGGAATACAGACCCCTGCCCTGATGCAGGGAGGAACCCTTTCTACGCTCTGAGAGCTAACAGGGATGAGACCTCTGTTTCCAGAGCGAGGGTCTCTGAAGCACTTGCAGGTAGAAAAAGTCTGCTTCTCAACTGGGAAACTTTTGAGTTGAGAACCAGACCCTGGCTTACTACTTCCAGAACCCACTTGTCTGAGGTTAAAGCCCAATTCTGACTGAAGTAAGCCAGCCTGCCCCACTGGTACAGGAGGGTGGCCCTGGGCACCCCATCAGGGTGCCTGTTTACAGGAGCTTTAGGCTGGGGGTGGGAGCAGGTCTGCCCACCCCTCGTCTGCCCTGCCTCTGAAGAAGCCCCTCTGAGCATGAGCAGAGGAGGCCTGAGTCTGGTAAAAGGCCTGTGAAAAGGCCTACCCTTCCCGTAGGTATGCCTTTGAGGAGTGGCTTGCCACTCCTTAGCCTGGGCACTCTTGTAAGTAGTCCTATATTCATCCATCTTCTTCATGTAATTCTCTGTCTGCTCTCCAAACAGAGAATTTCCCACCACAGGAAAATCCATAGCCTTAGTCTGGGTATCCTGTGACAAACTAGTACACCTGAGCCAGGCCAACCTACGAAAAGCTACAGATGTGGCCATGACCCTAGAGGAAACATCATTAACATCCACAGCAGCATGAAACTGAACCTTAGAGGCTTCAATGCCATCAGCAGCCACCTGTTCTAGTTCACTAGCCAGCTGGCCATGGGCCTGCTTGGCCACTGCATAACAGTATCCCATCTAGAGTTCTGATACCTAGCTACATAAGCCATATAATTTGCTTGCCTGAGTCCCAGAGAGGCTGCCATATACTTTTTTTTGCCATGGCATCAATCTTCCTGGAATCCTTGTCAGGAGGATGTGAAGCCAAGGAATATTAGCTTTATCACAGGCAGCAGCCTGAACTACCCCAACATGACTGCATTGCTGAGAAAGGAATTCTGTATCAGGGCCTGACAATGTATACCTTCTGTCCATCTTCTTATCTACAGGAGGCACAGAATTAGGAGCTTTTAAAATTTTAATTGTTTGTTTCCTAAAAGACTTATGTAAAGGAATAGACAATCTCCTAGACTCTGGAATATCCATCATTTCTACAAAATCAGGTTCCTCTTGCTCATCCACAGCCTCTTCTAAAGGAACCTGGAGGGTTTCAACAACTTTTATAAAACATAAAATGAGATGGGGACTCCAGACAGCATAAGGAGATTCTAAAGGTCTGTCTGGGAGATGTCCGGTTCAATGGGCACACCCAGACCTTCCCAGCCACATTCATACTGTTCATAATCCTCCTCCCCTCCTCTGGTTCATAAAATTCCTCAATATCATAATCCTGAACCACTGGGACCGGACGAACCGACCTTTTACCAGATAGTGGTGGTTTGGACGGACCCAGAGACAGTGACTGGACAATTTGTATGGCTTTTCCATCTCTGCAGCAGTTGGAGAAGGAAATTTTGGACTCCAGACCTGCTGATTTTCTTCTTTTCTTTACTGGAATTGGTTCCTCAGAACCAGCTTTTCTTTTATCAGGAAGTCTGGCCCTGGTCAGAGGGCACTCCCTCTGGTTCGGTTGGCACCGAACTGGGCTGGCCATCCGGGTCAGCGGATTTTCTTGGCCTCTCATTCCCTGAGCCTGCCCAATCTTTTTTCCAGGGTGGCTGCAGGGAAATTCTTACATATCTGGCAGTCTGACTGGAGGTGGTCAAACCCCAGACAATAAACACATGTGGTGTGTGGGTCAGCCTTGGCAAAGACTTCCCCACAAACATCACAGTGTTGAAACCCAGTGGGCCCGGTTTTTCTTTTGGGTTTCTCAGACATAATGCCAACCTAACCAAAAGAAACTTGCCCTTTTAGCAGTGCCAAGTGCAAGAGACCACACCCTTGATCCCGGTTCCTAACACGTGTCACGGGTATTGGAAAAAAGCGTAATAAATCCGTTTTTTAGAACCGATAAGAACAGAACCGCACTCTAAAATAGTAACTTTTAGTTTTAAATGAGTTTAAACCCACTGATCGGTTCAAAACCGAACGATAACTTAAGTTCCACACAGACAAAACCTTCATTTACTTATGGTTACCACAGATAGAAGCTTGAACCGAGCGGTTTTGCGGTTAAAATAAAACTATTCTCGGTTAAATCCAACCGAAAACACTTTTAAACGAGAAATGAACCGAGCAGAAGGAGAAATCTCCGGAGCGACTGTTCACTGAGGCGGAGTAAAGAATCTGACAGTTCAAGTTTGAAATGACACAGATAGAGCTGCTCTCGTGCAAAATTCTATTTTGGAATGGTTTTAACCATTTCACTCCGGGGCAGTTCTAGAGCTGGATCAAACTGCTAATGTCTATAATATAGCAAGACTTCATGTTGTTTGAAGGAGGGGTGGTGCAAATGAGGTCAAGGGATAGAAAAAAGGAAAGATATAAAACCAAAAGGAGAAATAAACGACAGACAGGACAGGAAAGAGAGAAGCCTAAGGGACTGGGGAAGGGGGCCCTAATCTCTGGGCGATAGGATTGGGTGGAGAAGGGAGGGTAGAAGGAGGAAGGGAGGGAAGCGGAGACACGCCCCCGCTACAATAACTGCCTGGACCTCTTGATGGGTAAGCCACAGAGTTCTGACACTCAGGCTGCAAGATGATTTAACTGCAAGGTTTAGGGCATGACTACATGTCCATGGTGGAGCAAGGGTAGGCAAAGAGCCAGTGCCAGAGCTTGAAGAATAATAACCCCCTACTTGAGGTCGAGGCAGGCCACGAAATAGGGTGGGGTGGGCAGGTGTCTACTCCTCCCAGCCAACCAACAAGCAGTAGGTCTGAAAAGGGTGCCAAGGAAAACACCTCAGGGACAAGGAAGTGGAGAAAGAGGGTGAAAAAATAAACTTTAGGGAACAACTGAGGGGTCCTAAGAGATCCCTCCCTCCCCTCCACTGGCTCCCGAGGGTCAGAGCACTAAATCTTGAGAGGAGGAGGCGGGAAAAGAGACAGAGAGAGAGACCCGTGACCCCATCAGCATCACTCTCCCTGTCTGCCTACCCAGAGCCTTCTCCTCCGAACCACAAGGGAGAGGTGCTGGAGACAACAATGGGAGACATACAGGAGGAGGATCGCCCAGAGACTGAGGCCCCAGGGGAAGGAGGTGGGATTTAGTGATGAATGGTGAAGATACACAGAAAGATCAAGAATGACGGAAGATCGTAATTTTCATATCTTATCTGTGTCAATCTTCACCATTCATCACTTGTCGAGTACCATGCCCCGAAGGGGGCTCAGCACCTCCTAAGGGACAGCGTCCCTTAGCCTCCAGTGGGGGAGATACCAGAGGGGAGAACCCCTACAGGCCTGGCTAGGCCTGGGACTGGTCTGGGTGAGGTGGGGATCTCCTCGCAGGAGAAGGAAGATGCCCTTGAAGCTCCTGCCTCACCCTATGGGAGAAAAGGTGGGTTCTCCGGAAAGTGGAGGAAATCACCCTACGCTGGACTAAAGGTGACAACCGGGAGAGACAAAGCCATGCTGACTGCCTAATGCAGACTGCTGTCCCTACCAGCCTGGAAGCCACCTCATCGGCATCGTATGATGCCCTTGCTTGGTGCCTTGCAAGCTCCGGGCCCTGCGCGGCGAGGGCAATGGCTTGTCTGGATGCCTCTGTATCAGGCAAAGAGGCTAGAATCTGTCCTAGCTATGACCACAAGTACCTGTTGTAGGTCGCATGGTGGGCCTGATGCGCTGCCATGTAAAGCAAGATCCGTGCCGAGGAGAACATCCTCCTGCCCAGAGATCATGCTCCATAGAGTCTGAATCCGGGGGCCGGTCGTGGCTTGGGTTTCTGTGCCCAGAAGGGGTATCCAGGAGTGTCACGCCCAAAGGGGGGTGTGAGGCAGAGTTCCTGAAGATCCCAGAGGGGCATAATACTACTGGTGAAGGTCTCTCAGGGCTGGAACAAAGGAAAAGAGACGTCGCCAGACCCAGTGCAATGCCTTCCTGAAGGAACAGGCCAGGAGGAGACCAAAGGTCGACTGCACTGTACTACGCCTAGGAAGGCACATGCGCCAGTCGGATTGCATTCTCCAGGGTGGAGATATGAGTTTGATCAAGCAACCCCGATAGGAAGCACTGACAGCTGGAATGATCAGCTGCTGGGGAAAGGTGAACAGAGGTTTCCCCTCCCTCGGAGGAGGAAGATTAGGAAGCCGACGAGCCCCGAGATTCAGGGTCAGGCTGTACTGGGTAGTGGTGAAACACCTGCTTGTCCATGGCTCTAAAGTAGGCAGGGTAACGTGCAGCTGTGGCCCTGAACTGCTCCCAGGTAAGAGATCCCTTTGGACCGGAGACACCTAGGAGAGAAGGATGAGCTGGCAGAGGCATGGTGCCAGGCACCTCAAGGAGGAGCACGGCCTCTGCCTGGGCAGGGGAGACCAGCGGATGACCCCAAAGGAGGGGGCAAGACCCAGTGGTCCCAGCAGACAAGAGCCATTCAACTGGACTGGAATGGCTGGGGCAGCCCGAAGAAACCCTGTGGGGTGACTGGGGCCGTGTGAGCCCAAAGGACGCCCCTGATCTCCTATAAAGATGTGCCTCCTGGAGAAACATTGGGGGGAAGAAGCACGAGCCCACGCTACGACTCTTCACAGAACCTGGCTGGGTCCCTGGGAGGGGCAGCTACGCCGAACCCTGGCCGCTCAACCCTTCAGACTCTGAAAGGGTCCTCTTCTTCACCACTAGCTGAGGCAACTGACACCCCATGGCTGACTTCTGGGAGGCAGCTGGAGGTGGAGCACCCTCCCCTGTCTGGGATGCCCCAGCCGGCCCAGAAGATGGGCTAGCCAGGACAACCACTGAAGGGTATGCCTCCAGGGAGCAGACAGGTCTCCAGTTCCAGGCTGCCCCATGGTGCCCACCTGGGCACCGCCAAGGCTGGTCAGTACCACCGACCCCAGAACCACAGAAATCCACCCGCCTCGGGGCCTATGGGGGGCCTAAGCAGTGGACCTTGAGGAATCAGAAGAATCTGGAAGCCAATCCAGGTCAGACTCTGTATCCTCGGAAGAGGACGTCGTGGCCCGGACCCAGACAACCCCCCGACCCCTGCCGGTCCCCGGACTGCGAGCGGGGCCACCCCCATCCCTGGCACCACGAGATGGCACTGAAGGTGGGCGTGGCACCATGAGCAGAACCACCCCATCCTGAAGCAGCGAATGGCAAAATAGACAGAAGTGGCGCCGCCAGCAACACTGCAGACAGGTCCCGTGCCACCCACGGTGCTGCTCCGTCCCCAGCACATGACGATGCCACAGTAAGTGTGGCACTGTGGGCGGCGCGCTGTTCACAGTGCCACTCAGACCCTGGTTCCATGGCGACAAGCGGAGTCAGGGGTGGCACCGACAGACGGAGCCGGCTCAGGCCTCGCGGGTCCCCGAGCACAACGCCGGGGGAGCCTTTGCTTCCAAGGAAGCGATTGCGAAACTGGGCCTCCTACCGGCCCCTGAGTGGGCCAGACTGGGCCTCCTGCACCATGGAAAAGCCCCCACCGCAGCAAGGCTAGTCATGAGAGGCCCCTCCTGCATGGGCCACACAGGACGGGAGGGAACAGGAGGAAGGCCTGAGAAATGAAAATTATATATTTACCGTAATTCTTGATCTTTCTGTGTATCGTCACCATTCATCGCTAAATGGGTTATAGCTCTGGAGCTAGGACCCAAGGGAGACTTTTTTTTTCCTAGGGGTGGAGTCGCCGATGAGGCCGATGATCTGCATGGCACTCAGAGGTTGGCTGTCAACTGCCATTGACTCTGCCCTTGCCTCAGTTCTGAGATGCGGAGAGAGAAGAAAGAGATGGAGGGGGGGCAAGGGGCCCAAGGGACAGACAAAGGAAAGGATATAATAACCAAAAGGAGAAATAAAGCGACAGAGGACAGAAAGGAGAAAACTCAGAAACATAGAAGTTGACAGCAGATAAGGACTGCAGGGCCCATCCAGTCTGCCCATTTCTTTTACCTTATGAATATGCCATAGGCCTTTGCTCTGTCAATGGCCATCTATTCATACTCATCTGTATTGCTCCCTTATGCCTATCCCATGCCTGTTTGAAGCCCTGCACTGTATTCATATCCACCACTTCCTGAGGCAGGCGTCCATGCATCTACCACCTTTCTGTGAAAAAGAACTTCCTCAAATTACTCTTTAATCGGCCTCCCTCTAATCTCATGCTGTGTCCTCGTGTCCTGCTATTTTTCTTATATTGAAACATGTTAGACTCTTTCACCTTGTTAATGCCCTTAAGGTGTGTCAATCATATCACCTCTCTCCCTCCTTTGCTCTAGGGTATACCTACTGAGTTCAGTTTATCTGTCCTCATAAGTTTTTTGATGCAGTCCCTGCACCATTTTGGTTGCTCTTCTCTGGACTGCCTCAATTTGGTTAATGTCCTTGTGAATGTGTGGCTTCCAGTACTGCACACAGTACTCCAGATGGAGCCTAAACAGTGTCTTGTAAAGAGGGATTATTACCTCCCTCTTCCGACTTGTGATACCCCTACTAATACACCCCAAAATCTCTCTAGCCTTACCTACTGCTTTAGAGGTCTGCTTGGATGATTTCAGGTCATCGGTGATGATGACGCCCAAGTCTCTTTCTTCCCTTGTGACTGCCAGCAACTCCCCTCCCAGCCTATAGGTGGCTTCAGGGTTTCTCTTCCCTATGTGCATGATCTTGCACTTCTTTGCATTAAACCCCAGTTGCCACTCTTCCGACCATTTTGCTAGTTTATCCAGATCTCTTCTCATTCTGCCCAGATCATCTACTCTGTTGCAGATCTTGGTGTCATCTGCAAACAGACAAACCTTACCCTCCAGTCCATCTGGAATGTCACTGATGAAGATATTGAAGAGGACTGGCCTAGGACTGATCCCTGAGGTACCCCACTTGTGACTTGCATCTCTTCTGACTGTATACCGTTTACCACCACTCTCTGTTTTCTGCCCATCAACCAGTTTGCCACCCAGCTGACCAATGTCTGACCCACCCGAGCCTACCCAGCTTATTAATCAATCTTCTATGTGGAACAGTATCGAAAGCTTTGCTGAAGTCAAGGTAGGCAACATCAACTGCTCCCCCTTGGTCCACCACTCTGGTTACCCAGTCAAAGAAATCTATGAGATTAGTTTGACAGGACCTTCCTTTTGTAAACCCATGCTGTCTTGGATCCTGTGCTCCTATGGATTCCAGGTGTTGCACTATCCTTTCCTTAAGTAGTATTCCCATAATCTTGCCCACAACTGAGGTAAGACTGACTGGTCTGTAGTTCCCTGCCTCCTCCCTGCTACCACCCTTGTGGAGCGGGATCACATGAGCCCTTCTCCAGTCTCAAAGACTCACTAAACAGTTCTGATAATGGCTCTGCTAGTTCCACCCTTAGCTCCTTTAGAACCCTGGGATGTATGCCATCAGGTCCCATTGCCTTGTCCACCCTGAGCTTATCGAGCTCTTGTAGGACCCTTTCTTTTGTGAAGGGACTAGTGCACACCTTCCTTCCCCCTGTGTCCATGGTGCAGAGCTGTGGGCCCTGCCCTACCTTCTCTTCAGTAAATACAGAGCAGAAGTATCTATTTAGGATAGATGCTTTTACATGGTCCTCCTCCTCACACGCCCCCTTATCCCCTTTGATCTTAGTAATATCCCTCTGGACTTTCTTCTTTCACTAATGTATCTATAGAAAGTCTTGTCACCTTCTTTTACTGTTCGTGCTAGTGTTTCCTCAGTTTGGGCCTTTGCCTGCCTTACTGCCTTCCTGCTTCCCTTGAGGAAGTTTGGTATGCCTCCTTATCTTCATCCTGCTGCGTTCCTTATATTTCCTGAAGACCAGCCTTTTGGCTCTGACCTTTTCTGCTACTGTGTTTGAGAACCAAAGTGATTTCCTTCTTCTTTTTGCACTTCATTTTCTCACTAACACAATGGGATGTTGCTTCAAGTATTGCATCTTTAATGCTTGCCCACTTTGCCTGTACCCCCTCACCTGTATTTCTTTTTGCCAGGGCTAGCTTAACTCTGTTCGCAATCTTATCAAAGTCTGCTCCTCTGAAGTCCCATATTTTTGCCTTTGAATGTGATGATTTTGTTCTAGTGGCCAAATTGAACCATACCATGTGATGGTCACTGGCCCCCAGGTGACCCTCTACCTGGTGATCTGTGATCCTTTCCCTGTTAGTCAGTACTAGATCTAGGATAGCGCTGTCTCTTGTGGGCTGTTGTACCAGTTGTTTGAGGCCCTCCCCCTGCAGGGAATCCACCATGTGTCTAGTTCTGGCAGATGTCCCTGCTGGTATTGACCAATCTGTATCTGACATGTTGAAGTCTCCCATTACCAGAACCTCCCCTTTAGCTGTCATGTTTTGTATATCTGCTAACAGTAACGTGTCTATGTCCTCCCCTGGTCTGAGAGGCGGTACAACCCAGTTAGTATGGCTGTCCCATTTCCTGTTTCAGGGTGACCCACAGTTCTTCTGGCTCCTTATGTGTATTCTGAATTTCTGTAGCTTTGATATTTTCATTGACATAAAGGGCCACCCACCTTTTTGCACCTCGGTTTCTTCTGAACAGTACATAGCCAGGTACTGAAGTCTCCCAAGTGTGGTTACTGGTAAACCATGTCTCGCTAATAGCTACTATGTCCAGTTTAGCCTCTGTTATTATTGCCTGCAGGTCTGGGATCTTGTTTCCCAGACTGCGAGCATTTGTGTACATGATTTTCCATTGGTCAGATTTTGGTGTGTTAGTTTTTGGGCGAGGTCCGGCATTTCCCTGTGCATCGTATGGGGAGCCGGACCTTTTTCTTACCTGGTGATGCAAATGAATTACAAACATGCTGAACTCCTGTTTGACCACTAGCTGAGGGAGGAGGGTGTTCTTCCCATTCGATGTTTTGGGTGCTGCACCCTCTCCCATTTCTAGTTAAATATTCTGCAAAGACATCAAACTTCTGCCCCAATACACTGAATCCCTCCTTAGTCAGATGCAGTCCATCAAATTAAAGAACTTTCGCTCTCCCAAAACTGTTGCCAGTTCCCTACAAATTTGTGTCCTTTTCCTGGCACCAGCCCTTGAGCCACATGTTTAGCTCAACTTGTCTAAGGAATTGGGAAAGGGGCCCCAATCTCTGGAAAAGAGGTAGGGATGGGAGGGGGAGGAAGGAAGGAAGAGAAAACAAATGGGGGAGGAGAGGACTCGTTCGTGACAGAAATGGACCCTGACCCCTACAACTTAAAACAAGATTTGATAGCAGACAAGAACAGCCTGGCCCACCCAGTCTGCCCATTTAAGAGAAGGAGAGAAATGAAATTAAGTACCTACGTAATTCTCATCTTTCTGTGTATCTACACCATTCATGACCTTTGGGTACTGGCGGTCGTGACCTGAGGAGCTTTATTTTATTTTTTGGATAGGCGGGTAGCCGCACCATCGGTACCGCCTCAGGCCGCCGCACTGCGTGGCGCTCCACGGGTTGGCCGTTAGGTGTTGTAGACTCGCCTCCGCCAGTCCTGAGTCACCGTAGTGGTGAGAAAAAGGGTTGGGAGGGTGGGACAGGAAGTCCACGGAGAGACAAAGGAAAAGATATATAAACTAAAAGGAGAAATAAGCGACTGATAGGACAGAACAAGTTTGAAAGAGGAAGGGATTGGGTAGGGGCTCCAATCTCTGGAAGTAGAAAGGAGGAGGGAGGGAGGGTTAAGGATTTTAGAAATAAGGATGAAAGTGAGAGGGGGGGGAACTGGAAAACATACCCTGGAACCTTGACCTGTCTCCAGATTGTATAGGAACTGCGAAGAAGTAGCCAAGAGGCTAACTGCCAGAATTCAAGGCACAGAATCACTGGCAATAACTCCAACAAAAGCAGAATCGGCTATTCTGGAAGAAAAGACAGGATACAGGGATATCTCTTCCCCCACCAAGGAAATTTTGGTGTAAGAAACCTAGTTTCTTAAATTAATTGAGGTTACGTCCAAGGACAAGGAAATCAAAGGATTGATGGGGAGAAGGGAGAAGGAAAGAAAAGGGCAACTGTCAACCCCACCCACAGGAGTGGAGCCAAAGCACTGAAGAGGGAGTGCCCCCCCGACCACTCTCCCCCCAGAAAGAATTATCCCCCTATGTGCCCAATATTATCCCACTCCTGACTGACAGAAAGGAGAGGGACAAGGGAGAGGGCACAGAGAGGAAAGGTAACCCAGAGACTGAGGCCCCGGGGGGGTGGAGGGTGGGATTGCGATGAATGGTGAAGATACACAGAAAGATCAGAATTACGGTAGGTAGTCACTTCACTTCCAGTCTAGCATTGCTTGTAAAGCACTTTGGATGTATGAAAAGCGCTATATAAATGCTGATTCTTCTTCTTCTTCTACATAATTTTCATATCTTATCTGTGTCAATCTTCACCATTCATCACCTTTGGGTGAGTGCCAAGCCCGCCCCGAAGGGGGCTTTAACCCTAAGGGACTGAGGCCCTTATCTCTTAGTGGGTGACACACCAAGAGGGAGAACCTTCATGGGTCTGGAGAGGCCCAAGAGTGGGGAGAGTGAGACGGGGACCCCACGAAGGGGGGTAGGAAGTTGCCCCGACAGACGCCGTCTCATCCTACGGGAAAAAAGATAGGTTCTCTGGTGAGCAGAGTTAATCACCCTTCGCCAGGTCAAGGGTGACAACCGGGAGAGACGCAGCCATGCCATCCGCCTAGTGCAGATCGCTGTCCCTACGACCCTGGTAGCTACCTCACTGGCATCATACGATGCCCTTGCTTGGTGCCTGTTAGCCCAGGCCATGTGCAGAGAGTGCAATGGCTTGTCTGGTTTCGGTCCGGTCATAGAGGCTAGGAGTTGACTCTAGCCTGGACCACAGGAACCTATCATAGGTAGCATAGTGTGCCTGATGAGCAGATATTGAGAGAAGCAACTGTGCCGAGTTAAAGGTCCTCCTACCCCAGAAGTCAAAATCCAAGGCATCTTGATCTGAAGGCGGTCACGGTACAGGGCATGAAACCTGTTGTGAGTATCCAATTGCGTTAATCCTGAGCTATGATGAGGCATGGAACCTGGGGACTCGGGGGCACAATACTGCTGGCAGAGATAACTAGGGGCTGGGACTCTGGAAAGGGTCTCTGCCAGGAACGCAACGACACCTTCTGAAAGGAAGCAGGCCAGGGGGGCAGCACAAGGGTGTCCGCACTGAAATCACCTAGGAAGGCACGCGTCAAGTGCTCTGGATTGTGTTGAGTGGGTGGGGTGATGTGCAGATCCTCTAACATGCTCACGAGGAATCACTGATACTCTGCGAGATCAGCAGCTGGAGAGATGTGGACAGATGCTCTTCTCCCCAGAAGAGGGGATGAGGAGTTAGAGGACCTCAAGAGTTCAGAAGCTGACTTCCGGTTGGGCTTCAAGCAGCATGGCGGTGTAAACACAGAGCTCCTCTACACCCCCGCTAATCTTCCGATTTCAAGATTCTTAACAACAAACAAACCAAAATAAACAAGAGCCAGATATCGGGGACATATGTAAGAAAAATTTAAAAAATAAAAATAAAAGAAACAGTACAACTACGGGTAGCAGTGAGCAAAATTAAAGCGAGTAGCAATGTCGGCACAGGAGCCCTCCGATTCCGAGAACTCTCAAGCGCCATCAGAACGGCAGGACCAGATGACCATACCAAATAATAAAGCGAGACACAAACGCATAAGGTTAGATACTATATACAAGGAGCTATCGTTTCGGGCAGAAATTAAAGATCTTTACAGAGAGCTTCGCAGAGACGTAGTGAGCCTGAAGCAACGAGCTGATGCATCGGAGAGACAGATAACAGCAGTAGAGAAGAGAGTAGATGACATGTAGAAAACAATTCAACTCTTACAAGATCAATGTGTACAACTGCAAGAAAAACAAGAAGATCTAGAAAATAGAACTTGCAGAAAGAACCTGAGATTATATTGCATTCCTGAAGGTTCAGAAGGTCAGGACATTACTGAGTTTACTATTACTTTGCTCAAAACAGCTCTTGAAGTGCCCGCTAATATTCAGTTATCATTAGAGAGAGTTCACCATGCACTGGACCCACGGCCTACAGATCTGAATGCTAGGCCTCGATCTATAATTATGCGCTTTCTAAGCTACGCAGTCAAGGAGACAGTATTAACAGCAGCATGGCAAAAAGGCAAGATCTTTTATGGACAAACCCATTTTTATGTAGATAATGACTATGCTACACAAACTATGAGTAATCGCAGCGCATGTGCAGATATCTTACCAGCTTTGAAGGAGGCAGCCATCAGATTTACAACACTGTACTCAGCTAGACTTGTGCTGCAACTGCCATCGGGAAGGAAGGAATTTCATACTGCGGAGGAGGCCAGAGAGGAGCTCCGAAAAGAAAAAATTACTCACCTTGGTAATGTTGTTTCTTCTAATGGAGTCTTGCTATATTATGACAGTAGGAGTTTGATCCAGCTCTAGAACTGCTCCGGAGGTGAAATGGTTAAAACCATTCCAAAATAGAATTTGGCCACGAGCTCTAAGAAGCAGCTCCCATCTGTGTTATTTCAAACCTCAACTGTCAGATCTTTACGAGCCAAACTCACTAAGGTCTGTGTGGAAGCTGTAACCTACACTAGCCAAATGGCTACCTAAATATTAACAACCATTGCTGGTCCCAACACCCAAGACTCAGGTCAGGGGACCAGAAATACTAACACAATTCTAATCATATGAGAATAAAACAAGTATAATAAAACACACACACACACACCCCAAAGCCCCAAAAGGGGACAAAAATGCTAACAGGGCATAAAAAGATGCCCACACCAAGTTGCCCGCACCCCACCCAAGTAGAGGTTCTGACAGGGGCAGGTTGGGGGGGAGGTCATAATATAGCAAGACTCCATTAGAAGAAACAACATTACTAAGGTGAGTAATTTTTTCTTCAAACAACATGATGTCTTGCTATATTATGACAGTAGCAGAATACACAGCAGTACCTCCATGGAGGAGGGCAGAACCTACTTAGGAATAGGCTCTGAAGAACAGCTGTGCCAAACCGAGCATCTCTCCTGGCCTGGACATCTAGGGAGTAATGCTTGGTAAAATGTGTACCGCTTTCCAAGTAGCAGCCTGGCAAATCTCTAATATAGGGATGTCTCTGGCAGCAGCTAGAGACGCAGCTGTACCCTGGTAGAATGAGCCCTCAAACCGGGGGCTCTACCAGTTTCTGATAACAAAATTGGATACAAGAGACAATCCACCTGGCAATTGATCTCTTAGTGGCAGGTTTGCCTTTCCCAGCTTCACCATAGGTAAGGAAAAGTTGGAGGATTCAACCTGGACCTTGGTACGCTCTATATAGTAACCAAGAGCTCTCTAACATCCAGGCTGTGCAACTCCTCTCACCAGAAGAGGGTGATCAGTGAAAAATACTGGAAGGGAGACAGATTGATTAAGATGGAAATCTGAAACCACCTTAAGCAAAAACTTCCTATTAGTCCTAAGGACTACCTTATCCCTGTGGAAAGAAATAAAGTCAGTTTCCAATGACAAGGCTTGCAACTCACTTATGCGTCTG
This sequence comes from Neoceratodus forsteri, assembly GCA_016271365.2. NCBI lineage: Eukaryota > Metazoa > Chordata > Ceratodontiformes > Ceratodontidae > Neoceratodus > Neoceratodus forsteri. Next base: position 1,607,949,861 of record CM028130.1, read on the forward strand.
GCAGAAGTGATAGCCACTAGAAGAAAAAATTACTCACCTTAGTAATGTTGTTTCTTCTAATGGAGTCTTGCTATATTATAGACATTAGCAGTTTGTTCCAGCTCTAGAACTGCCCCGGAGTGAAATGGTTAAAACCATTCCAAAATAGAATTTTGGCACGAGAGCAGCTCTATCTGTGTCATTTCAAACTTGAACTGTCAGATCTTTACAAGCCAAACTCACTAAGGTCTGTGTGGAAGCTGTAACCTACACTAGCCAAATAGCTACCTAAATAATAACAACCATTGATGGTCCCAACACCCAAGACTCAAGTCAGGGGACCAGAAATACTAACACCATTCTAATAATATGAAAATGGAACATACAGTATAATAAAACACACACAGCGTACACATACACACCCCAAAGTCCCAAAGGGGACAAAATGCTAACAGGACATAAGTAGTGCCCACACTAAGTTGCCCGCACCCCACCAAGTAGAGGTTCTGAGAGGGCAGGTTGGGGAGGTCTATAATATGCAAGACTCCATTAGAAGAAACAACATTACTAAGGTGAGTAATTTTTCTTCAAACAACATGAAGTCTTGCTATATTATAACGATAAGCAGAATACACAGCAGTACCTCCATGGAGGAGGGCAGAACCTACTTAGGAATAGGCTCTGAAGAACAGCTGTATGCAAACCGAGCATCTCTCCTGGCCTGGACATCCAGGGAGTAATGCTTGGTAAAAGTGTGTGCCGTTTCCAAGTAGCAGCCTGGCAAATCTCTAATAAGGGATATCTCTGGCAGCAGCAGCTAGAAGCAGCTGTACCCTGGTAGAATGAGCCCTCAACCCGGGGGCTCTGCCACTTTCTGATAACAAAATTGGATACAAGAGACAATCCACCTGGCTATTGATCTCTTAGAGGCAGGTTTGCCTTTCCAACTTCACCATAGGTAAGGAAAAGTTGGAGGATTCGAACCTGTGACCTCTGAGTGCACGCTCTATATAATAACTAAGAGCTCTCTTAACATCCAGGCTGTGCAACCTCCTCTCACCCGAAGAGGAGTGATCAGTGAAAAATACTGGAAGGAGATAGATTGATTAAGATGGAAATCTGAAACCACCTTAGGCAAAACTTCCTATTAGTCCTAAGGACTACCTTATCCCTGTGGAAAGAAATAAAGTCAGTCTCCACTGACAAGGCTTACAATTCACTTGTCGTCTGGCAGAAGTGATGGCCACTAGAAAAACAGTTTTCCAAGTTAGGTACTTAAGCTCTGCAGAAGACAGAGGTTCAAAAGGGGGTTGCATTAACTGGGCAATGCAAACATTAAGGTCCCAAGCAGGGGCCGGTTCCCGAAAGGGAGGATTAGTATGGAGTAATCCCTTAAAAAACTTGGAAAACACAGGATGAGAGGAAAGAGGGATGACTTTCCTGCTGACAGAAAACAGACACAGCTGCCAAATGAACTCTCAGGGTAGCTGGTCTGAGACCCAAGGAATTAAGATGTACCATGTAATCTAACAAAATGGGCAATTCAGCAGATTCTGGGGAAATTTTTTCCCAGCACACCAAATGGAAAACCTTTTCCATTTAGAACTATAAGTAGCCCTAGTGGAAGGCTTTCTGGAAGCATTTGGGATCTCAAGAACACCCTGAGAGAGGTGTAAATCAGCAAACTCTAACTCCTCAAGAGCCAGGCCTTGAGGTTGAGGATTGAGGTCGGATACAAACCCTTCCCTGGGCACAAGTCAACAGATTGTGATTCCTGGGGAGGCACAGGAAGATGGACTGTCAGAGACAGAAGGAGTGGGTACCAGGGCCGGCTGGCCAATCCGGGGCAATCAGAATCACCCTACAAGGCTGAGATCTGATTTTGACTAGTACTTTGAATAGGAGAGGAAAGGGAAGCATAGAGGAACTTCCTCCCAATCCAGAAGAAGGGCATCCAGGGAACTGAGCCCAGCACAGGAGGCCTGCAACAGAACAGAGGAAGTTTGTGATTGTCTGGGGCTGCAAAAGATCTATCTGAGGGATGCCCCACTGGCAAAAACTATCCCCAGCACTTGAGGATCCAGGGACCATTCGTGATGGCCCTGGGAAATCCTGCTGAGGGCATCCGCTAGGACATTGTCCTTCCCTGGAAGATGAACTGCTAGAGGCAAGTGTTCAGGAATAGGCCAGAGACCACAACTTCATTGCTTCGTGCACAAGGCCGAAGACCGAGTGCCCCTGTTTGCTGTGATGTACCACATTGTTGTGGTGTTGTCTGTTCTGACTTGTATCCTTGTCGTGGACAGATGCAGAAAAAGCTTGAAGAGCTAAAAGACAGCTCTGAGTTCCAGCAAATTGATGTGGAGCAGAGATTCCTGGGGACCAAACTCCCTGAGTGGAAAGGTCGCCCATGGGCTCCCCAACCCAGAAGAGAAGCATCTGTAGTGAGAGTCAAGTCGTGAGAAGGGAAATGAAGGGGACCCCGCTCTTAGAATTGCTCTGATCCTGCCACCACTGGAGAGCTAGGATCAAGGTTAGAGTCACTGGGACCAACTTGGAAAGGGGGTCTCTTCTCTGAGACCAAAAGGTTCTCAAGTGAAACTGAATGTCTCTCTCATCTGAAATCTGGCTCCCTGCACAACAGCTGTGGATGCAGCCATGTGCCCCAGGAGCTGCAGAGAAGTGTCTTGCTGGTCGAGAGACCTGCAGAGTGAAGGAAGAGGCCAGAGCCACTAAATTCCTTACCCTTTCTGGGGAAGAAAGGCTCTGGCTAGCTTTGTGTCCAATTCTGCCCCTATAAAGGTGGAGTACCTGGACTGGTTCCAGAACCGACTTTGGTAGGTTTAGCAGAAAACCCAGGAGGTGAGAAGCTGCTGGGTGACCTGCAGGTGAGATTTACCTGTTCTGGGGACTGGCCTACAATGAGCCAGTCGTCTAGATAGGGAAAACAGCAATCCTCTGCCTCCTTAAGTGGGCCACTGCCACTGCTAGACACTTTGTGAATACCCTTGGAGCAGAGGTAAGGCCGAAGGGCATTGCTCTGAACTGGTAATGACCTGAGGGCAGTTCGAATCTGAGTACTTTCGATGGGATCTTCTGATTAGGACATGGAAATAGGCATCCTTGAGGTCCAGGAGGCTAGCCAGTCCCTGGCCTTAGGGAAGGTAAAATCATTGCCAGAGTTACCATTTTGAACTTTGGTTTCAAAAGATGCTTGTTCAGATATCTGAGATCTAAAATGGGCATGCCATTCTCCTGTCTTTTTGGGGTAAGGAAGTATCTGGAATACAGACCCCTGCCCTGATGCAGGAGGAACCCTTTCTACTGCTCTGAGGCTAACAGGGATGAGACCTCTGTTTCCAGAGCGAGGGTCTCTGAAGCACTTGCAGGTGAAAAAGTCTGCTTCTCAACTTGGGAAACTTTTGAAGCTGAGAACCAGACCCTGGCTCACTACTTCCAGAACCCACTTGTCTGAGGTTAAAGAAGCCCAATTCTGACTGAAGTAAGCCAGCCTGCCCCCACTGGTACAGGAGTTGGCCCTGGGCACCCCATCAGGGTGCCTGTTTCATAGGAGCTTTAGGCTGGGGGTGGGAGCAGGTCTGCCCACCCCTCGTCTGCCCCTGCCTCTGAAGAAGCCCCTCTGAGCATAGGCAGAGGAGGCCTGAGTCTGGTAGAAAGGCCTGTGAAAGGCCTACCCCTACCCCTGGGGGCATGCCTTTGAGGAGTGGCTTGCCGCTCCTTAGCCTGGGCACTCTTGTAAGTAGTCCTATATTCATCCATCTTCTTCATGTAATTCTCTGTCTGCTCTCCAAACAGAGAATTTCCCACCACAGGAAAATCCATAGCCTTAGTCTGGGTATCCTGTGACAAACTAGTACACCTGAGCCAGGCCAACCTACAAAAGCTACAGATGTGGCCATGGCCCTAGAGGAAACATCATTAACATCCACAGCAGCATGAGACTGAACCTTAGAGGCTTCAATGCCATCAGCAGCCACCTGTTCTAGTTCACTAGCCAGCTGGCCATGGGCCTGCTGGGCCAACCACATCACAGTATCCCATCTAGATTTCTGATACCTAGCTACATAAGCCATATAATTTGCTTGCCTGAGTCCCAGAGAGGCTGCCATATACTGTTTTTGCCATGGCATCAATCTTCCTGGAATCCTTGTCAGGAGGATGTGAAGCCAGGAATATTAACTTTATCACAGGCTGCAGCCTGAACTACTAACATGACTGCATTGCTGAAAAGGAATTCTGTATCAGGGCCTGACAATGTATACCTTCTGTCCATCTTTTTATCTACAGGAGGCACAGCATTAGGAGCTTTTAAAATTTTAATTGTTTGTTTCCTAACAGACTTCTGTAAAGGAACAGACAATCTCCTAGACTCTGGAATATCCATCATTTCTACAAAATCAGGCTCCTCTTGCTCATCCACAGCCTCTTCTAAGGGAAGCTGGAGGGTTTCAGCAACTTTTTTATAAAACATAAAATGAGATGGGGACTCAGACAGCATAGGGGAGATTCTAAAGGTCTGTCTGGGGAGATGTCCGGTTCAATGGGCACACCAGACCTTCCCAGCCACATTCATACTGTTCATAATCCTCCTCCCTCCTCTGGTTCATAAAATTCCTCAATATCATAATCCTGAAACCACTGGGACCGGACGAACCGACCTTTCACCAGATAGTGGTGGTTCGGACGGACCTAGACAGTGACTGGACAATTTGTATGGCTTTTACTATCTCTGCAGCAGTTGGAGAAGAATTTTGGACTCCAGACCTGCTGATTTTCTTGTTTTCTTTACTGGAATTGGTTCCTCAGAACCAGCTTTTCTTTGCCTAAGGAAGTCTGGCCCTGGTCAGAGGGCACTCCCTCTGGTTCGGTTGGCACGAACTGGGCTGGCCATCGGGTCAGTGGACTTTTGGCCTCTAGTTCCCTAAGCCTGCCCAATCTTTTTCCAGGGTGGCTGCAGGAAATTCTTACATACCTGGCAGTCTGACTGGAGGTGGTCAAACCCCAGACAATAAACACATGTGGTGTCGGGTCAGCCTTGGCAAAGACTTCCCCACAAACATCACAGTGTTGAAACCCAGTGGCCGGTTTTTCTTTTGGGTTTCTCAGACATAATGCCAGCCCTAACCAAAACTTGCTGCTTAGCTGAGTGTAGGCAAGACACCATATCGGTTCCTAAAGCGTGTCAGGTATTGGAAAAACCGTAATAAATCCGTTTTTAGAACCGATAAGAACAGAACCGCACTCTAAAATAGCAACTTTTAGTTTTAAATGAGTTTTAAACCCACTGATCAGTTCAAAACAGTTTGATTTTATTTAGCTTGTCTGCATTTCCCTTTATTTGTATTGGGGAGGTATATCCCCAGGAGGCCTGGGCATTTGGTGTTACCAGATATCCTCCGGTGACCTCAAACTATCAGGAGGCACACTTAGGGAGTAAGTTTTAAGACTCCCCTACCTTGGAAGTCAATATTATTTGGAATACAGTGTATGTACATAGTTATCAAGAAAAAAGTCAGACACATAAATAAAATAAAACTATTCTCGGTTAAATCCAACCGAGAAAACACTTTTTAAACCGAGAAATGAACCGAGCAGAAGGAGAAATCTCCAGAGCGACTGTTCACTGAGGCGGAGTAAAGAATCTGACAGTTCAAGTTTGAAATGACACAGATAGAGCTGCTCTCCTGCCAAAATTCTATTTTGGAATGGTTTTAACCATTTCACTCCGGGGCAGTTCTAGAGCTGGATCAAACTGCTAATGTCTATAATATAGCAAGACTTCATGTTGTTTGAATGACCTATCTGTCAAGAGACATTATCAACAGATTCTTCAGTCAAGCTCCAAGGGTGTGCCACACCTCAACAGATAGGCAGCATCTAAATTATCCACTCTCAAAGTGGATTCAATGAACTTTTTTTTGTTTGTTGATACCAGCTATTACGTTATGTTTTGTTCTGTTGTACATTCTATTCAATTGTTTTCTGCACTATTATGTGATATCAAATGTTTACTATCTTTTATATGTATCACTTGTGGTGTTGACATGCCTAGTTTCTGTTTTGTCACAAATATACCATTCCATTTTTGCCCATTCTATGATTACCATTGTACCAACTCCAAAACAGGATGCTTTTCATGGTTGCCTTGACTATCTGTATGCTGGCAATTCGTTTTAAAAAACAAAAAGGTTTTCATGTAATCAATTATAAACTGTTTTTCTAGCTTTAAAAATTGTAGCTTGCATTATGATAGCTTAAAAATGACGTAAGGTAAAAGTATTAGCATGCAATTAACAGAGTAAGATAAAAATTGCTTAGTTATACTAAACATATTAATCAAAGTATTCATAGGGGGGTTCGGGACTCCCCTTACTGGTCTTCCCTCAACTATAATCAGAATTAAGTGTCCCAGTTAACACCAGGGCCCCCTAGCAGATTAACTGCCACCTCAATACCTGAAACCCTTATAAATAATGTACAGTTTATGTTTATACCTGTTGTCTTAAATATCTCCCACTGAAATATGGCTGAGTTTGGACACTGCACACAAACTAATGTGTCCTTATTTTATGCCTCCCTGGTAACAGATGTAATAGCAGCCCATCATCAGAGGTCACAAAATAGAATCGCAGGGCGAGAAATTCTAAGAACATTTAGTTAATAATTAGTAACTATATTGTTATGTTTAATTTTATGAAGGTTTGGGGTCCCCCAGAGGTTCCCCCTTGCCTTCAAGGTGGGGACTGTTAAAAGTGGCCAGTGGCCAGAGTTTTAGTGACCAGGGGCCAAAGTTTTAGTGACCAAAGTTTTTTACAAGTTTACCAATAACAACATTTATATATAGTTGGCTATAAAAAAGTTACAAAGATACAAAGAGTGTACAAGGCTTGCAGAGGCTGCAAATGGTTAATGAGTACTAAATTATGCCAACATGTCAATTAATATGTATGGCTAGTAAAGGGCTGCAAGTGGCTAGTGAATGTGGACTAATGTGTATGTACGTGTAAGAGTTTAAGAGGTTAATCGTTAGAGCCCTATAACATAAAATGTAGAAAATAATTGGAAAAGCATAAGCCATGTTAAGAACAAGATGTCTTAAGCAAATGAATTCATTTTGTTCAGCAGAAAGCAATTTGGTAACAAAAATAGAAATTACGTATTTAGTAATTATGATCTTTCGTGTATCTTCACCATTCATCACAGATGGGTACTGGCGGAGGTCAGGACCCTCGCGAAACCTTTTTTTTTTTTTTAAAGGGATAGGAGGAGCCGGCTTGCATCGGCGCGCCTTGAGGCCGATATTACTACGTGGTGCTTGAGGATTAGCCGTTAGGCTGCGCCGACTCCGCCTGCCTACCAGTTCCGAGTCGCAAGAGGTAAGAGGAAGGGATGGAGGGTGGGACAAGAGAGTCCAAGGGACAGAGAAAGGAAAGGAAAAACCGAACCAAAAGGAGAAATAACGACTGAGAGGACAGCATAGAAGAGATGAGACAAAGGGATTGGGTAGGGGCCCCAATCTCTGGAAGCGGAAGAAGGGGGAAGGGAAGAAAATTTAGGAGAGAGTGAGAGGTAACAAGGATCCGGGACCCTTGTCCGTCACCAGACTGTATAGGAACTGCAAGGAGTAGCAAAGCTTTCTTGCCAAAATTCAAGGCACAGAATATGTGGCAATACCCCAAAAGCAGAGTCGGCTATACTGGAGAAGGACAGGGTACAGGGATTAGTACTCTCTCTGTAAAGATATTTGGCGAAAAGAAGAATTCTTTTTTTTTTTTTTCTTGAAACAGTTGGATAACAAGAGGAGGCAACCACCAACTCCCACCCTGTTAGGGGTGGAGATATGCGATAGAAAGGAGTGCCACTAGAGCTGTACCCTTTAAGGAAAATTTACACCCCCTGTGTCTCCCTACTTACCCTGCTCTAAAGAGAGGAGAGGCACAGAGGAGGGGGGACCCAGGACTGAGGCCCCAGGGGACGGTGGAGTGTTGTGATGAATGGTGAAGATCACAGAAAGATCATAATTACGGTAGGTACGTAATTTCTATATCTTATCTGTGTCAATGTTCACCATTCATCACAGATGGGTGAGTACCAAGCCCCCCTAAAGGGGTTGAATCAATGTACCCTAAGGGACAGGGTCCCTTAGCCCTCAGTGGGTGACACACTAAGGGGGGGAACCTTCTGGGCCTGGAGAGGCCCGAGAGTGGGGAGAACGAGATGGGGTCCCCCTGGAGGGGGAAGGAAGGTTGCCACGACAACGCCGACCGTGCCCTACGGGAAAAGAGATAGATTCCCTGGTGAGCGGAGCAAATCACCCTACGCCGGGCCAAGGGTGACAACCGGGAAAGGCGAAGCCACACCGATCTCCTGGTGCAGATCGCTGTCCCTACGACCCTGGTAGCTACCTCATTGGCGTCGTAAGATGCCCTTGCTTGGTGCCTTGCTAGCTCCAGGCCACGCAGAGAGTGCGATGGCTTGCCTGGTTTGCTCCGAGTCAGGCAAAGCGGCTAGGATCTGACCTAGTGCTGACCACAAGAACCTGTTGTAGGCTGCATAGTGGGCCTGATGAGCAGAGATGGAGAGAAGTAACCATGCCGAGTAGAAAGTCCTCCTCCAACAGAAATCAAAATCCAAAGAGTCCTGATCTGGGGGCCGGTCACGGTGGAGGGCGCGAAGCCCGTCAGGGTGTCCAAGTCGCCAGTCCGGACTGCGGATGAGGCATAGAACCTGGAGACTCGGGAGTGCAATACCTCTGGCTGAGGTCCCTAGGGGCAGGAACTCCAGAGAAGGGCCTCTGCCAGAAATGCATGGACGCCTCCCGAAAGGGAGCAGGCCAGGGCGGCACCACAAGGGTGGCTGCACCAAAAACGCCTAGAAAGGCGTGCGCCGCATGCTCAGGATTGCTCACGGACAGGGGAGAGAGGTGAAGGTCCTCCATCATCCTCATGAGGAAACGCTGATACTCAGAGAGATCAGCGGCAGGAGAGATATGGACAGATGGTTCCTCTCCCCCTGAAGAGGGGGATGAGGAGCTGGAGGTCACCATGCATTCCGAGAGTGGCTGCTCGGGGGGAGGTTGAAAACCTGGCTGTCCATGGTCCTAACGTATGCAGAAACCGAGCAGCCACTGCTCTGACCTGTTCCCAGGTGAGAGGGCCTAGGACCAAGAATACCTGGGAACGCTGGAGAAGGCGGCAGGGGGAGGGGCAGAGGTGAGAGAGGAAGTCGGCTGACCTCTGCCAGGGTTAGGAGCGGATCAGGACCCCCAGCGGAGGATGTCCTGGAAGACTCCGCAGCCGACAGCTGTACAACCACGTTGGTACTGCCTAGGCTGCGCCCAGAAGAATCCCCCAAGTGAGGTGACCAGGGCCGTATAGATCCAGAAGGACGGTCCCCTGCCTCCAAAGAATGGGACCCCCTCAAGGAAACCAGAAGGGGAAGGGCGGAAGTCCGCACTTTGGCTTCGTCCAGGGCCCAGGTGGGTCCCAAAGAAAGGCCGACGCACCAACCCCACACCCCTCGACCCCTCGGAGTCCTAGTCCTCGAAAGGGCCAGCCTAGGAAGCTGGCAACTCTGGGCTGCCCCCGAAGGGGAGACCCAGGGAGCAGCACCCTCCCCTCCCATGGGCTTCCCAATAGGCCCCAAAGTTGGGCGATCAAGACACACCTCCGGAGGGGTACCACCGCCGAGGGGAAAAGGAACCCCCCAAGGCCAGGTTGCATGGCAATGGTGGCACGCACCACAGCCTGCTGGTCAGTACCACTGACCCTAACCTCGGGGGGAACCAGACGCACCTCAGTAGGGGGCTGACTGAGACCCGTCGTGGAGACCACCGGCTCGTCCTCCTCTGCAGACAACCCTGAAGGGTGTGACTGCCCGTTCGACTCCGAGCCCGACTCCAGCTCTGAAGAGGTAGAGTCTGAGGCCCTAAGCCAAACGGTAGGAGGGCGAGGGAAGGCGACCTTACCAAAGGGCCCAGAAGTCAAAGCAGTGGCCAAGGCGGCACCTGCACCCTCCACAGCCCCGCTAGCAGCGCTGGCAAAAGGCCGCAGGGCAGCACGGGCCAAAGGTCCTGAACTAGGGCCAACTGCGGCACTGTCAAGTCCACCGGCACCAGGGGCGGTACCAGGAACAGAGACGGCACCGACAGAAGCCCCAGCAACAGCCTCGGTGCTGACGACGCCAGGCCCGTTGGCACCGCGCGCGGCACCGAGGACTGAAGCGGCGCCGACAACTCTCAGGGAGGACTGTGCGCCGAACAAGACCCCTCGGCACCACGAGCGACACCGAGAGCACCAACGGCGCCGAGGACGGCACCGATGGACAACTCTGAAGGCCCCACGGCACCGTGCTCAACCTCGGCGCCATCCTCGGCGAGACATGGCGGCGACGCTGAATCAGGGTCACGGCGCTGAACGCCGCCAAGGCCCATGGCATCGAGAGGCGGTCGGGCGCTGCCATGGCCCACGGCACTCTGACGGGCGCCGAAGGCCCAGCGGCACCGGAAGGCGGGCGTCGACCAAGGCCTTCCGGACCCGGAGGGAGCGACTGCAGAGGCTTCACCCCGAATGGGGTGTGATTGCCATAGTGGCACCTCCACCCGCCTCCCGGGAGGAAGCGGGACGGCCTCCTGCGCCGTGGAAGAAGCCTCAGCCAAGGCTGGCTACAAGGCGAGAGGCTCCCTCCCTCCCGGTCCATTAGAACCGGAGGGGACCCGGAGGAAAGGCCGAGAGAGTGCGGCTTGGCCCAACGAGTGCGAATCCTACCCCTGAAAGTCGGCGGAGCTCGCCCTACTTTAAACGCGCGCTGTTCGAGGACGCGGCAGTCCATGGAGAAGCAGGTGTCGCACGAATCCATGTCAAGAAGCGGGCCAAGACACGAGAGACACCGGTCATGCTGGTCGGTAACGGAGTACTTGCGGCCGCACGGGCACCGACGCATGGGGGGCACCCCACCCAGACGACTTGTTGCCCTCCCGACCGACATGACCTACGGAAAAAACACAAAACAGACTCGACGTCGCTTATACTGTAAAATAAATGGAAAGATCTTACCAGCGCGTCGAGCAGGGCAGACTAGAACTAGCAGGAACTGATGGACTGTCGACGATAAAAGGCTAAGGCCTAAAAGTTTGAACATTTCTTCAGCTGGCTTCCCACTCAGGCGACTTCGACGGCGTGGAGACGAAGAACTGGTAGGCGGAGTCAACGCAGCCTAACGGCTAACCGAGTGCCATGTAGTACCGCCGGCCTCGAGGGCAGCACCGATGCCGCGCCGGCTCCACCCATCCCTTTAAAAAAAAAAAAAAAAAAGGTTCATGGGTCCTGACCTCCGCCAGTACCCATCTGTGATGAATGGTGAAGATTGACACAGATAAGATCAGGTCTTTTTGAAGGTTATGGCCGAAGATAAGATGCAGCTGTTAGTAACCTCGTCTGGCCTTGACTATTGAAGCTCCTCATCCCAAGACTATTTGTGTTTAAAAATATGTATAACGAGGAACTGATAAGAGATGCTGGTATACGTGCTTGGCCACTGTCTAGTACAAGGCTACTTTTGCATTTGCCAGCAAGTTATTTAAAATGGAGTGAAGTCTCCTCATTTGTTTTCTATCTCCTAAGCAAGTTATTTTTGATAAATATAAAATCCCCATACCACTTGTTTTTCCATCCAAGGATGACGATAAATGAAACTCCCTTGTCTCGGCAAAATGCCAAATGTATCTTATGACCGAGACTCATGGCCATTGTACTTTTAATGCTTTTCATGATGTTATTGAATGACGAGTGTCTAAGCTGAAATTTGCTGAGCAGCTTAGAAATTTCCACTATGCAGTTTTGATGTAAATAATCTGAGTATAAATACAGGACCTAGGTGTCATGTCCAGTGTGTCCAAGAGGAACAGCCATCGATGCTTGAACACCCAGAAAAAGGGAGCAATTTGCTTCACTTTTTCTGTTCACCTGTAACCCTGTGGTAAAAAGCCATCAGCTGTTTAGACTTAATCATGTTAGAGGTAAATTTGTTAAGGCTTATTTGGATATTAATAAACTGCAACTGATTTAAAACAACATCTGGTGTCAAGTGGCTTTATTGGATTACGGGGACCACTAACCACAAACCTTGTGATTGTACTACCTACTGTCATCACTGTGGTACAGTTTCTTTACTTACAAATGGAAGGTGCCTGTATGAAGGACCAATCTCACGTGTGCCAGGTCATGCAGGAGAGGCGTTGGGTCTAGTGATTTGTATGACCTTGTAAATAGCGCTCCTTGGGGGGTGCTGTGGGCCTGTGACTTTCCTGACCATGTAGGTCATATGGTGGTCGCTTAGAGAGTCTGGAAAAGATCAGCATTAATAATCCAGTGTGGGTGGGAGGTGAGGGCCGAGTCCAGGGGGAATGGTTTTGTGTTTCATGGTTTAGCCTGTGGTTTATGGCTGGGGTGCCCAAACAAAAAATGGAAATTACGTACCTACCGTAATTCTTGATCTGCTTGGATGAAGTCTCCACCACTCATTCACACTAAAGGGAACTACGCCGGAGGTGCCAGGGCCCAGCGGGAGCAAACTTTTTTTGCAGAGGGTCAGCACCAGAGATGGAGCCGGAAGCAGCTGCGCGAGCCTCAGCTCGTGCGGCAATGACTATCTCGGCGTCGACCCTCAAACGCCTCAGTACCTTTTTTCCCCAAGGAGGTGCAGCGAACTAACCTAGAAGGATAGCCTAATAAAAAACGGACATAAGATAGTCCGGGAGTCCTGTATAAGAAGGGTCAAGAAAGAAGTCTTCACAGCCTAAAAATTGAGGGATGAAGACCAACAACAGAGGTGAGCTCGGGGAAGGTGGGTGGGCGTGTGAATGAGTGGTGGGAACTTGGTCAAGAAGATCAAGAATTACAGTGATGCGTAATTTCCATATCTTCCTGGACATAAAGTCTCCACCACTCATTCGCACTAATGGAGAGTACCGAGCTAATAATCCCCGAGAGCGGCAGGAGAGACCAAGACCTCACAAATTTAGGATAGAAGTCCATTAAGGATGGGTCTGCCGAATGAAATTTGTCACCTGGCATGGACATCCAGGGCATAGCGCTGACGAGTATGCACTGAGCTCCAGGTAGCTGCATTGCAAATATCTGCAATAGGCACGTTATGGATTTCCACCAGGGATGCCGTGACCGCTCTAGTAGAGTGAGCGTACACTCTGCCCTCCAGCTTAACCTGCGCCATGGAATAACAGTGGCAAGGCATGCCACCAGCCATGCTGAAATGCATCTGATAACAACAGGTTGACCCAGCTTGGTCTCGCTGAAGGAAACAAACAGTTGTTGAGCTTGCGAATCTCCTTTGTTCAATCTTAATAGAAATATAGAGCTCTTTTGATGTCCAAAATATGAAGGGAACGCTCCATCATTTGGAAGTTCGCAAAGTAAGTAGGAAGGACCAAATGTTGGTTTAGATGGAATTCTGAAACAACCTTCAGGAGAAACTTAGGATGGGTCCTAAGAACTACTTTATCTTACGAAACACAGTATACGGAGGGTCTGTGATTAAGGCATGTATCTCAGAGACCCTGTGGGCAAGGACGAGCTATCAGGAAGGCCATTTTCAGTGAAATTTCAGCTCACATGTAGCTAGAGCTCGAGGCCTATCGAGTGAGCATGTCTAGTACAAGACTAATATCCCAGGCTGTGACTGGATGTCTGATAGGAGAGGTCTGGTATGCAGAATTCCCTTAAGAAATATCTTAACCACAGGTAACTGGGCCAGTGACAAGGAAAGTACTGGCTCATGATAAGCTGAAATGGCACAAAGGTGAACCTTGACTGTACAGTATTGCAGACCTGAATTTGAGAGGTCTAAAATGTACTCTAGAACTTTATTGGGTGGACAGGAAAAAGGATTCAAAGAGGATTTTGCTCACCAGAGCAAAAAACGCTTCCATTTGGCTGTGTAAGTTTTCCTAGTGGCTGGCTTGCGCGCAACCAAAAGAATATTTGAAACTCTGTGAGAGACATTGAACCTGTTCACTTCTATCTCTTCAGGAGCCAAGCGTGAAGGTGAAGCGATCTCAGATTGGGATGTACCACAGGCCACTGAGTCAGAAGGTTCTTCTGAAGGGGAAGTGCCTTCGGAGAGGTTTTCGACATAGTGTTGAGTAACTGAAAATGAAAATTACGTACCTACCGTAATTCTTGATCTTCTTGGACGAGTCTCCACCACTCATTCACACTATTGGGATCTGCGCCGAGGCACTAGGACCCATCGGGAGCAAACATTTTGCTGGGAGTCGGCGCCAGATATGGCACAGCGAGGAATGGCGCATGAGCTCTAGCTCGGCACAGTAATGACTATCTCGCCGACTTCCAAATCGCCTTGAAATATTTTTTACCAAGGAGGTGCAGCGAATTCAACCGAGAAGGGTAACCAAGCCAAAGACCGGACATAAGATAGTCCGGACGACCCATGTAAGAAGGGTCAACAAAGAAGTCTTCACGGCCTAAAGATTTGAGGGAGTGAAGACCAACAAGAGAGGTGAGCTCGGGGGATGGAGAGTGGGCGTGTGAATGAGTGGTGGAGACTCGTCCAAGAAGATCAAGAATTACGGTAGGTACGTAATTTTCATATCTTCCTGGACGTAAGTCTCCACCACTCATTCACACTATTGGGAGAGTACTGAGCTAATAATTCCTGAGAGGGTGGCAGGAGAGACCAAGAGCTCACGTTTCTTAAGACAGAAGTCCATTAAGGATGGCTCTGCCAAAGGAAGAATGTCATCTGGCATGGACATCTAGTGCATAATGCTTAATGAAGGTGTGCACTGAGCTCCAGGTGGCTGCATTGCAGATGTCTGCAATGGGCACGTTGTGAATTTCCGCTAGGGATGCCGCGACCGCTCTAGTAGAGTGAGCGTAAACTCTACCCTCCAACTTAACCTGCACCATGGAATAGCAGCGACGTAAGGCATGCCACTAGCCATGATGAGATACATCTGATACCGACAGGTTGACCCAGCCGGTCTCACTGAAGGAAACGAACAGTTGCTGGGCTTACGAAAATCCTTGGTTCTATCTAAATAGAAACGCAAGGCCCTCTAACATCCAGAGAATGAAGAGAGCGTTCCGTTCATTTTGGAAGTCCATAGAAATAAGAGGAAGGACCAAAGGTTGGTTAAGATGAAATTCTGACACAACCTTAGGAAGAAATTTAGGATGAGTATGAAGGACTACTTTGTCTTTATGAAACACAGTGTACGGAGGATCTGTGACCAGGGCATGTATCTCGGAGACCCTGCAGGCTGAGGTAATGGCCACTAGGAAGGCAGTCTTCCAGGTGAGGAACTTTAGTTCGCAGGTAGCTAGAGGCTCGAAAGGTTTCTGAGTGAGCATGTCTAGCACCAGATTAATGTCCCAGGCTGCAACTGGACGCCTTGTAGGAGGTCTGGTATGCAGAATGCCCTTAAGAAATCTCTTAACCATAGGTAACTGAGCCAGTGAAAGGGAAAAAACCAGCTCATGGTACGCTGAAATGGCACTAAGGTGAACTTTAACTGTAGAGTACTGTAGACCCGAATTTGAGAGGTCCAAAAGGTACTCCAAAACTTTATCTGGTGGGCAGGAAAAGGGATTCAAAGAGGACTGTGCACACCAGAGCGAAAAACGCTTCCACTTAGCTGCGTAAGTTTTCCGAGTGGCCGGCTTCTGCACAGCTAGAAGGATATCTGAAAATTTTCGAGAGACATTGAACCGATTTACTTCTACCTCTTCAGGAGCCAAGCGTGAAGGTGAAGAGATCTCAGGTTGGGATGGACCACCGGTCCCTGAGTTAAAAGGTTCCTCTGCAGGGGAAGTGGTCTCGGAGGAACTGCCAACATACTGGTGAGTAGTGGAAACCACAGTTGTCGAGGCCAAGAGGGAGCAATGAGAATCATCTTGTCCCCCTGAGACTCGAACTTGAGGAGTACTCTCTGAATTAGAGGAAGAGGCGGGAAGGCGTAAAGAAAGCGCTTGTCCACCGCAGCCTGAACGCATCCTGACAGAAATGCTAGGCCCTGGTTTCTGGAGCAGAAGAGAGGCAGTTTCGTTGAGTGGGGATGCAAAAGTCCAGATCTGGAGTTCCCCACTCTTGGAATAGTGACTGAACTATGGTTGAGTCGAGAGACCACTCGTGAGGATCTGTCTCTGTTCTGCTGAAACGGTCTGCCAATTCGTTCTGTACACCTGGCAGGTAGATTGCTTGAATTAGAGCCTTGTGCTCCAAGCACCATTCCCATACCCTCATTGCTTCCCTGCATAAGGGGTAAGAATGAGCACCGCCCTGCTTGTTGATGTAATACATCACTGCCTTGTTGTCCGTTTGGAGGAGAATATTCTTGTGACAGAGAATGTCCTTCAATGCCCGGACCGCATAAAGGACGGCTCTCATTTCTAGGACATTTATGTGGAGCTGGGACTCTAGTTGAGTCCACACACCCTGAGTGTGGAGAGTCTGACAGTGAGCTCCCCACCCCATTAGAGAGGCGTCTGTGGTAATGGAGATCTGATGGTCCAGAGGGGCAAAGGGGTATCCTTGCAGGAGATTGTCCTCTTGAGACCACCAGGTGAGAGACCTCTTTAAGGGTTCTGTCACCTTGATGAGATAGGACTGCGGATGAGTGGTTGGAGACCACTGAGTACGCGAGCATCCACTGGGTGGTTCTCATATGCAGGCGGGCTAATGGCACAGTGAACACTGAGGATGCCATGAGGCCTAGCATCCGTTGCATTGAGTGCTGTAACTGACGTGTTTTCCTGATGTAACGGGCCATCCAGAAGGATATCGTTCCTTCTGTCTTCTGGAAGAATAGCTTTTGCACAGGATGTGTCAGAAGGGTCCCTAAGAAAGGAGCTTCTGGGAGGGCTGCAGTTGCGATTTTTGAGGTTTAGCAGGACTCCCATGGAAGTAAGGAGGCGAGAGGCCGTCTCTACGACATCCAGAGTCCCTTGCCTGGAAGGACTTGCCAGAAGCCAATCGTCTAGATAAGGGAACACCTGTATTCAGAGTTTTCTGAGGTGCGCTGCGAGAACTGCACAACACTTTGTAAAAACTCGCGGCGCCGAGGATAGCCCAAAAGGGCAGGACTCTGAACTGATAATGTTGTCCCAGAGCCACAAACCTCAGGAATTTGTGATGCCTCGGGTGAATAGGAATGTGCTGGTAAGCATCCTGCATGTCCATGGAGGCTAGCCAGTCGTGTTGATGAAGCAAGGGCAACAGGGTTCCCAGAGAAATCATTTTGAATTTCTCCTTGGGGAGAAATTTGTTTAGCTTTCTGAGATCTAGAATAGGCGCATTCCCAGTTTCTTTGGAACCAGAAAGTAATGTGAGTAGAACCCGTGTTTAGTCGATGCAGCGGCACAAGTTCTACTGCCCTGTTTTCAGAAGGCCCTGAATCTCGGTGGTGAGAAGGTCTGACTGAAGGTAGACAGCCTTGGCTGCCGTTTGGGAGGGGCGATTCGAGGGGTTTCATAAGATTGAGTGAATATCCCTCGTGGATTATCCGAAGGACCCGTTTGTCTGAGGTTATGGGCTTCCACTGGCTGTAGAAGTGCATCAGCCGACCTCCCACCGGAGAGGAAAAGTCCACCTCGGGCAGTTGAGGTGGGACTTGGGCCAGCAATTCATAAGGTAGCGCTGGGCGCTTTGGGCCCTTGTGCTTTCTGTTGCACCTTCTTTTGAGGTTGGGCAGGTTGGTTCTTATGGAAACTTCCTCTGCCTCTGCCTTGAAAGGACTGACGGTTATGAAAGTGACGTTTACTGGCATGCCCTCGAGAGGGGGCAGGAGGGGGGCTGGCCAACTTAATGGCTGACCTAGTCTTTTGTGTAGCTTCTAGAGCTTGCTCGACCTGAGGACCAAAAGATATGCACCATCAAGGGCAATGCCATTACCTGTTGTTCGCATCATTGGTGAAGCCTGAAGTGCGCAGCCAGGAATGGCGGCCGGGTGCAAATACCAGCAGCTGCCGAGCGGGAAGCAAGTGGCGTCCATGGCTACTTTAACCTGCTGATTGTTAGATTCAATACCTCTGGTAATGGTTTGAAAAGCTCTGGCTTTGAATCCAACTCTGGAAGAGCTTCAACCATTTGCTTGAGAGAGTGCCACAGGATATACTCGTACTGGGAAAAACAGCCTTGGTAACTGGCAATACGCATACTTAGGGTAGAAGCAGCAAAAACTCTCTTACCTAAGGTGTCTATCTTATGAGATTCCTTGTTAATAGGTCGAGCTGTAGTGGTTTGTGGTAGGACGACCTTATCATTCTCTGCCAAGACTACAATAGGATCCACAAAGGCTTGAGATGCCAAAATGGGACAATCCTTGGGAGCTGAATATTTTCTATCAATGGATTTAGCCACCGATGAAGAGAGAGCAGGATTATTCCATACCATTTGAGACAGCGTCTCGAAGGAAGGCTGAATCGGAGAAGTCAAATCCGTAGGGATCTCCGAGGTATGAAGGTATTGGAGTCTTAACAATTTCCCAGGATCGATGTCTGTAGTCTGGAGAGAAAGAGTGGAAATCATATTCTTCAGCAGAGACTTAAATGACAGGTCCTCGACCACAAGCTCTGCAGAAGTAAAAGACCCTGCTTCATCCACCTCATCGCCCAGCCAAAGGTCTGGGTCAGGCTCAACATCATCTCCTGACAGTCAGGAGGACTGCATGGACAGGAAAGGATGAAAGACAGAGAGGAGGAGGAAGCGAGAGGAAGGGAAGTCTCCGAGGGCCCTGGCGCCAGGAGGCGCACGGCGCTGAGAGCGATGCCGAGGAGCACGCGGTGCCGAGAAGCCACATGGCGCCGATGCCCACAGCAAGGACACCACAGGCGCTGAGGGCGAGCGCGCGCCCGCGGCCAGACGCCACCAGACTACAGGTGCTGAGACGGGCGCGCCGGCGGCAATGCCTGCTGACGCAGCACCAGGGCGGGCGCTGACGACGCCCGCAAGGCCACCGGTGCCAAGGGCCCGCCGCATGGCGGCCCTGAAATGAATGAAGGCACTCCCAGAAAATGAAAAACAGGTTTTGAAGGAAAAAGATCAGGAGATAAAGGCATCGGTGTGGCCCCCTGCGCGAGAAGCCATGTGAGGCGGACACTAAGCACGGGTCGGCGGCACCGAAGAAGGTGTCCATCGACCAGGAAAAATCCAACTGCCCTACCGGTCACCCGGAGAGTCCGAAGGCCCACGGGCGACCGGGCCAGGTAGCTGAACCAACCTCCGAGCCCATTGCTCCATGATAGCGGCCCACTGATGAAACTGCTCATCTGACGATCTACCTGCGGGCAGGGTAGGACTCCGATGTCGAAGACGTCGGCTATCAGAAGCCGATGTTGGCGACTCCGAAGGAGGAGACCGGCAACTAGCCCCGATAAACGAACGTCGACGCGCAGACGTATCAGAGGGCGACCTCGAGTGATGCCTTCTCTTTTTAGACCTGTGGGCCGAAGAAGAGCTCGAGGCCGAATGGTGCCGAGAAAGCGACCGTTTGCTTTTATGCTTCCGCGGGAACCGCCCATCCCCCGGCACTGGACTGACCGTTGTCAGACCCCCTTCCGGAGAAGGTGGCGGGACCGGACCCAGCCCGACTGACTGAACAGCTTTCATACGAAGTCTCCCTACCGTCACCTGACCTGCTCATGGTCGACTCCGTCAGAGTAGGCTGAGACTTCTTTATTGTTTTATTTAAAAATAAGAATAAATTAAGCGATACTTATTCAAGATAATACTACAAAATAATAAAACTGAAAACTATGCTGCTAGTTTGAAGTTTGACTCCACAGACAGCTGTGGTCACTGAAGCGCTTACTCGGCGGTGGAAAAAAAGGAACTGAGGCGGTTGAGATCGGCGTGAGACAGTTATTACCACATGAAAGGAGTCATGGGCACCGCTCCTCAGGGTGCCATCTCTGGCGCCGACTCCCAGCAAAAAGTTTGCTCCCGACGGGTCCTAGTGCCTCCGGCGCAGATCCCAATAGTGTGAATGAGTGGTGGAGACTTATGTCCAGGAAGATCCATATTTGTCGAGGCCAGAAGGGAGCAATGAGGATCATTTTGTCCCCCTGGGACTCGAACTTGAGAAGTACACTCTGAATCAGAGGAAGAGGCGGAAAGGCGTATAGAAAGCATTTTGTCCACTGCAGCCTGAACGCATCCTGACAGAAAATGCCAGGCCCTGGATTTCTGGAGCAGAAGAGAGGCAGTTTTGTGTTGAATGGGGATGCAAAAAGGTCCAGGTCTGGAGTTCCCCACTCTGCGAATAGTGACTGAACTACGGTTGAGTCGAGAGACTATTTGTGAGGTTCCATTTCTGTTCTGCTGAGACGGTCTGCCAGTTCGTTCTGCACTCCCGGCAGGTAGACCCCTTAAATTAGAGCCTTGTGCTCCAAGCACCATTCCCATACCCTCATCGCTTCCCTGCATAAGGCGTAAGAATGAGCACCGCCCTGCTTGTTGATGTAATACATCACTGCTTTGTTGTCCGTTTGAAGGAGAATGTTCTTGTGACAGAGAATGTCCTTCAAAGCCCGGACTGCACAAAGGACGGCTCTCATTTCTAAGACATTTATGTGAAGCTGGGACTCGTCCTGAGTCCACGTACCTTGAGTGTGGAGATTCTGACAGTGAGCTCCCCACCCCATCAGGGACGCGTCCATGGTAATGGAAATCTGATGATCCAGGGCAGCAAAGGGATACCCTTCCAGAAGATTGTCCTCTTGCGACCACCAGGTGAGTGACTCCTTCAGAGGTTCTGTCACCTTGATGAGAAAGGACTGAGGGTGAGTGGTTGGGGACCACTGAGTACTGAGCATCTACTGAGAGGTTCTCATGTGGAGGCATGCTAGGGGTACAGTGAACACTGAGGATGCCATGAGACCTAGCATCCTTTGCATTGAGATAGCTTGAATCGAGCTGTTCTCTCTGATGTATTGGGCCATCTATAGGATATCGCTCCTTCTGTCCTCTGGTAGAAAAGCTTTCACACAGGAGGTGTCCAGAAGAGTTCCTATGAAAAGGAGCCTCTGGGAGGGCTGCAACTGCGATTTTTTGAGATTTAGCAGGACTCCCATGGACGTGAGAAAGTCTGAGGCCGCGGCTATGGCATCGAGGGTTCCTTGCCTGGAAGGGCTTGCTAGAAGCCAGTCATCCAGATATGGGAACAATTGCATTCTGATCTTTCTGAGATGCGCTCCGAGAATTGCACAACACTTTGTAAAAACTCGTGGCGCCGAGGATAGCTCAAAGGGCAGGTCTCTGAACTGATAATGCTGTGGCCCAAAGCCACGAACCTTAGATATTTGTGATGCTTTGGATGAATAGGAACATGTTGGTAAGCATCCTGCATGTCCAGGGAGGCTAACCAGTCATGTTGACAAAGCAAAGGTAACAGGGTTCCTAGCGATATCATTTGAATTTCTCTTTGGGAAGAAATTTGTTTAATTTTCTGAGGTCCAAAATGGGGCAGATGCCCCCGGTTTTCTTTGGAACTAGAAAGTAATGGGAGTAGAACCTGTGTTTTGTTGATCCAGCGGAATTACTTCTACTGCCCTGTTGTTCAGAAGGCCTTGTATCACAGAGGCGAGAAGTTCTGACTGAAGGATTGACAGGTTTGGCTGTCGTTTGGGGGGACGATCTGGTGGGGTCACTGAAAGATTGAGGGAATATCCCTCGTAGATTATCCAGAGGACCCATTTGTCTGATGTTATGGACTTCCACTGGTAGTAGAATTGAGTCAGACAACCTCCCACCTTTAAGAAGTCCCCCTCGGGCAGCTGAGGTGGGACTTGGGCCAGAAATTCAGAAGGCAGCACTGGGTGCTTTGGGTCCTTGCACTTTCTGTTGCGTTTTCTTTTGAGGCTGAAGGGCTTGATTTTTATTAAAACCTCCCCTGCCTTTGCCTTGAAAGGACTGATGGTTATGAAACTGGTGTTTGTTAATACCCCCCCCCAAGAAGCGATGGGAGGAGGTCGAGCCAATGGCTGACCCAGTCTTTGTGTGGCCTCTAGAGCCTGTTCTACTTGAGGACCGAAGAGATACATACCATCAAGGGGAATGCCATGATCTGTTGCTGGGCATCACTCGTTAAACCTGAAATGCGCAGCTAGGAATGAGTGGCGGGTACAAATGCACACCGCTCGGGAGGCAGTATCGAAGGTGTCCATAGCTGCTTTAACCTGCTGGTTGTTGGACTCGATGCCCCTGCTTATGGTATGAAGAAGCTCTGAATTAGTGTCCAACTCGCAGAGCTTCAACCATTTGTTTGAGCGAATGCCAAAGAATATACTCATATTGAGAGAAACAGCCCTAGTAGCTGGCGATACACATACCCAGAGTAGATGCAGCAAAGACTCTCTTACCTAAAGTATCTATCTTACGAGATTCTTTGTTTATACTGTAGGTCGAGCTGTAGTAGTCTGAGGAAGGATGACCTTATCATTCTTTGCCAAGACTACAATAGGATCTGCAAAGGCTTGAGAGGCCAAAATAGATTGATCCTTGGGAGCAGCATACTTCCTATCTATGGACTTAGCCACAGAAGGAATGAGAGTAGGATATTCCAAACTATTTGAGAAAACATCTCAAAGGAAGGTTGTACTGGGGGAGTTAAATCCATAGGGATGTCCAAAACATGAAGGTATTGGAGTTTTAAAAGCTTCCCAGGATCGATGTCCATAGTCTGGAGAGAAAGAGTGGAATTCAAATTTTTCAGCAGGGACTTAAATGGCAGGTCCTCGACCACAGGCTCTGCAACAGAATTAGGTCCTGGTCCTTCCACATCATCACCCAGTCTAAGATCTGGGTCAGGCTCAATATCATCTCCTGACAGCCCAGGAGGGACTGTATGGACAGGAAAGGAATGAAAATCAGCAGGAAAAGGAAGGAAAAGAATTCGGAGGAGAGCCCTGAAGATTTGGCAAATGAAAGCTGGGTCGCCCCAGACAAACATGGTGCCGAAAGGCCCTCACGTGCCGACAAAGCAGACAGCTCCAAAGAACAAGGCGCCCAAAAGCTGCACTGCACCAAAAATGGCACCGAAAGGCACACGCACCGAAAACTCAATGGCACTAAAAGTCCGTATGGCACCAAGGATGGCGCTGACAGGCACACTGGCACCAAGGATGGCACCGACAGGCGCACTGGCACTGAAGTTGGCACTAAGCGACCCACCGCCAATGGCGCCAAAACCAACCCAGGGCCCCGAAAATTAGGATTTGAAGGAAAAGGAGGAAGAATACCAGGAGATAGAGGCATCGGAGTGGCTCCCTGCACCGCTGCCATGTGGGGGGGGGGGGCACCTGAGCACGGAGTCGACGGCATCGAAGAGGGCGCCGCATGACTAGGGAGGCCCAATCACCTTGCCCCATCCCCGAAGAGCCAAAGGGCCCCGGAGTGACTGGGCCAGGCACTTGAACCAACCCCCGAGCCCACTGCTCCATCAGAGCGGCCCACTGATGAAACTGCTCATTGGAAGCCCTACCAGAAGGTGGGGAAGGGCTCCAATGTCGAAGAGGCCGATGACCAGAACCAGAAACCAGTGACTCTGAATGAGGATACCGGCAACTGACCCCAATGACCGACCGTCGACATGCAGACGTATCAGAGGGTGACCTTGAGTGATGCCTTCTCTTTCTTGACCTACGGGTGAGGAAGAGCTCGAGGCGAATGGTGCCGAGAATGTGACCATTTTCTTTGCTAAGCGAGGGGCCACCCTCCCTCGGAGCACTGGACCATCTGTTGTCAGATCCCCCCTCTGGAGAAGGCGTGGACCGGACCCAGCCCGCTGATTGAACAGCTTTCATCAGAAGTCTCCCCACCGACACCTGACCTTACTCATGGTCGACTCCGCAATGTAGGCTGAGACTCTTTAAGAATAAATTACTGTAAGTTGTACTTTACTCAAAAATACTATAAAATAATAAACTGAAAACTATGCTGCTAGTTTGAAGTTTGACTCCCAGCAGGCGAGCGAAGTCGCCACTGAAGTGCACTGACGGGCGGGAAAAAGGAACTGAGGCGGTTGGAGAGGGTTGACGATAGTCACACTGCATGAGCCTCAAGGCCCCGCCTCTGGTGCCGCACCCTCTAGCAAAAGTTTGCTCCTGCAGGGTTCTAGTGCCTCCTGTGCAGATCCCATTAGTGTGAATGAGTGGTGGAGACTTTATGTCCAGCAAGATCTAGAGGGCACAAGGTGAGCGGGAGTGATCACTGGTGTTTGCCTACTTCTGCCTGGCAACCACCCAGCCACATTCTCTCCATCTTTGGTGCTTACCTCGGGAGGGGTCAGGAGCATTTCCACCCCATGGTGGATTCATTTGGGGGCTGTGGAAGTCCCCACTCTGGTCTGTGAAATACAGAGGACAGAAACCAGTTGGAGTGGTGGGAGCCCAAGCCTCCCATTGCCATGGTCTGGGGATTTTCTACTTAGTTTCTCCTTAGCCCCAACAACACAGCTGTTGTGGTCTCCATGGTAAACACAATTGTGCGGCTGTGTTCTGGAGACAGGCTGCATCCTGCCCCTCAAGCTTCTCTGTCTGCACCGCCACTTGTGGTCACAGAGGAAACTGTATTACAGTGGCGAATGGTGCCCGCTCCCTAGAATAGGAGAAGAGCATCCTGTGGGATGCTCACTCCTGCTCCCCGACCAGCCCCAGACATCCTGGGCTCATTCCCAAAGCCGGGTCATCGGAATCGTGAACTATAACCTTACTGCTGCGCCGACAGGCTGGCTATGGAGTCCATTTGTAACTTACAGACTAATTTATCTCCAGAAAAAAAAACCACAACCACTGGAAATCAGACACAACAGGATGACAAACCTAAATCTGAAAACAGGAAAACCTCTGACTGAGCTGCCAGTCAAGGGATGGTCTCTTACCGATAATTTCAAAAGATATGCAATCAGCTGCATCACCTCGATCTCCTGCAAAAACAAAACAAAACAAAAAAAAAAACAACAGCATGTCAAAGATGGGCACAGGAATGCATGAAAGAACGTGAATGAATGCAAATTTTTCAAAAGTAGAAATTTTAAAAAAACTTACTGCCAAGGGTTTCATATGGACTTGCATCATTGGTGAAAACCACTAAAGAAAAGACCAACAGTGAACAACAGACAACACTCATGTTTTTGTGCCACTTTACTGAAACTATATTCACGTTTTTTTTACATTGTTTTTTATCCGTACTTTCAGTATTTCATAACTTGCTTATATAGAGAATATATAATGGGCTGACTCAAAATATGCAATTTGTCTTCAAGTGTGAGGGGTAGGGCTACAAATAGAAATTACGTACTTATGGTAATTCCTGATCTTCTTGGACCAAGTCTCCACCACTCATTCACACCTAATGGGACTACGCTGAAGGCGCTAGGACCTGAGGAGCTAAAATCTTCAGGAGGGCCGGCGCCGGATAGGACCACGCATGCTGGATGCCGCACACAGCTCACGCTGAATAGGCTATCTGAGCGTCAACCCTCCAACCGCCTCAGTACCTTTTCGACCAAGGAGGTGAAGCAACCAATGAAAGAAAACCTAACCCTAACTTGGGCATGTGAAAGCCTGGATGACTGGAATCATCTTGGTCCCCTGAGACTCGAACTTGAGGAGTACTCTCTGGATTACAGGAAGCGGTGGAAAGGCGTAAAGAAAGCGTTTTGTCCACCGCAGCCTGAACGCATCCTGACAGAAAATGCCAGGCCCTGGATTTCTGGAGCAGAAGAGAGGCAGTTTTGCGTTGAGTGGGGATGCAAAAAGGTCCAGGTCTGGAGTCCCCCACTCTTTGAACAGGGACCGAGCTACGGCTGGATCGAGAGACCACTCGTGAGGGTCTGCCTCCGTTCTGCTGAGGTGATCTGCTAGGTCGTTTTGTATACCTGGCAGATAAACCACTTGAATCAGAGACTTGTGCTCCAAGCACCACTCCCACACCCTCATTGCTTCCCTGCAAAGGGGATAAGAATGAGCACCGCCTTGCTTGTTGATGTAATACATCACTGCTTTGTTGTCCGTTTGAAGGAGAATGTTCTTGTGACAAAGGACATCCTTCAGAGCTCGGATTGCATAGAGGACCGCTCTCATCTCCAGGACATTTATGTGGAGATGAGTTTCGAACTGAGTCCATACACCTTGAGTGTGGAGGGAGAGACAGTGAGCTCCCCATCCCATTAGCGATGCGTCTGTGGTGATGGAGATCTGATGATCCGGGAGCAAGGGAATCCTTCCAGAGATTGTCTCTTGAGACCACCAGGTGAGAGACCTTCAAGGGGCTCCGTCACCTTGATGGGATAAGACTGGGGTGAGAGGTCGGGACCACTGAGTGGAGAGCATCCATTGGGTGGTTCTCATGTGCAGTCGAGCCAGAGGACAGTGAAGACCCGAGGCGCCATGAGACCCAACATGCGTTGCATCGAGAGAGCTGTAACCCATTGGTTCTCCTGATGTAACGGGCCATTCGAAGGATGTCGAGTCTTCTGTCCTCTGGAAGGAAAGCCTTCGCTGAAGAGGTGTCTAGAAGCGTCCCTATGAAAAGGAGCCTCTGGGAGGGTTGCAGTTGAGATTTTTTCAAATTCAGCAGAACTCCCATGGACGTGAGAAGACGAGAAGTCGTTTGCACGGCTTCCAAAGTCCCTTGGCCGGAAGGGCTTGCTAGAAGCCAATCGTCCAGGTAGGGAAACACCTGAGTCCGATTTTCCTGAGATGCTAACGCAGAACTGCACAACACTTTGTAAAATCCTCGCTACGCCGAGGATAGCCCAAAGGGCAGGGCTCTGAATCCGATAATGCTGACCCAAAGCCACAAACCTGAGGAACTTGCGGTGGGTCGGGTGGACGGGATATGCTGGTAAGCATCCTGCATATCCAGAGAGGCCAGCCAGTCGTGCTGATGCAGCAAGGGTAACAGGGTACCTAGGGAAATCATCTTGAATTTCTCCCTGAGGAGGAATTTGTTTAACTTTCTGAGGTCTAGAATGGGGCGCATCCCCCCAGATTTCTTTGGAACCAGAAAGTAATGGGAGTAGAACCCTGTGTTTCGCAGATGCGGGGGCACCAGTTCTATTGCCCTGTTGTTCAGAAGGCCCTGGATCTCCGCGGTAAGGAGGTCTGACTGAGAGGCCGACAACCTGGGTTGTCGCCTGGGAGGACAATTGGGGTTTCAAGAATTGAGAGAATAACCCTCGCGAATTATCAAGGACCCATTGTCCGAAGTTATGGACTTCCACTGGTTGTAGAAGTACATCAGACGACCTCCCACCGGAGGAGAAAGTTCCACCTCGGGCAGAGTGGATGGAACTTGGGCCAACGACTCATAAGGTAGCGCTGGGAGCTTTAGGCCCCTGCGCTTTCTGCTGCGTCTTCTTTTGAGGTTGGGCAGGTTGGCTTTTATGGAAGCTTCCCCTGCCTCTGCCTCGAAAGGACTGGCGACTATGAAACTGAGCGTCTGTTCACATGCCCGAGGGGGGCAGCGAGTCTGGCCAACAATGGCGATCTAGTCTTCTGAGTGGCCTCTAAGGCTTGCTCCACCTGAGGCCAAAAAAAGGAGCCATCAAAGGCAAGCGCCATCACCTGCTGCTGAGCATCATTCGTGAAGCCAGAGTGCATGACCAGGAATGGCGCCCAGTACAACCTCGCGGCTGCTGAGCGAGAAGCAGTGTCGAAAGCTCCCATGGCGGCTTTGACCTGTTGGTTATTGGACTCAATACCTCTAATAACGTCAGAAGAAGCTCTGACTTGGAATCCGAATCTGGAAGAGCTTCAACCATTCTTTTCATAGAGTGCCACAGGATATACTCATACTGAGAAAAATAGCCTTGATAACTGGCGTCGCATACTTAGAGTGGAGGCAGCAAAGACTCTCTTACCTAATGTATCAATCTTACGAGACTCTTTGTTAATAGGTCGAGCTGTAGTAGTTTGAGGAAGAACGACCTTGTCATTCTCTGCCAGGACTACAATAGGATCCGAAAGGCTTGGGATGCCAAAATGGGACGATCCTTGGGACTGAATACTTCTTATCAATGGATTTAGCCACTGAGGGAATAAGAGCAGGATTATTCCATACCATTTGAGACAGCGCCTCGAAGGAAGGCTGGATCGGAGGAGTCAAATCGTAGGGATCTCCGAGCATGAAGATACTGGAGTCTTAATATCTTCCCAGGATCGATGTCTGTAGTCTGGAGAGAAAGAGTGGATCCCAGGTTCTTCAACAGAGACTTAAAGGACAGGTCCTCGACCACAGGCTCTGTAGCAAAGAAAGATCCTGTTTCCTCCACTTCATCACCCAACCGAAGGTCTGGGTCAGGCTCAACATCATCTCCTGATGGTCCAGAAAGGACTGTTTGGACAGGAAAGGAGTGAAAATTAGGAGAGGAGGAAATAGCAGAAAAACAAGGAGAGTCCCCAAGTGTCTGCCGGCGCGGGGCAGCAAAAGCGAGACTGAAGAGCGGCACCAGGGCGCCTGCAGCGCCCGAAGAGCCTGTGACCCATAGCCCCAGCGGCGCCCAGCGGACGACGCAACAGCTGGCCGATGGCGAGCGCCTGGCTGCCGTGGGCGGCATGATCCGGCGACGCCCATCCAGCGGCACCACGGCGCCGTGGGCGGCGCTGCAAGACCCAGCGGCACCAGCGGCACCGACAAGCCAGCAGACCCTGCGGAGGCGCGGAAGAGCCCAGGAACCTGAAAGCTAGAGAAGGAAAAAACCAGGAGATAAGGGCATCGGTGAGGCCCTACGCCGAACCATGTGAGGGAAACACTAAGCGGAGTCGCTGGCACCGAAGAAGGCGCCACGCGACTAGAAGGCCCAACCGCCCTACCTGATCGCCGGAGGGGCCCGGGGCCCGAGGCAACCGAGCCAGGCAGAAGAACCAACCTCCGAGCCCATTGCTCCATAAGAGCGGCCCACTGATGAAACTGCTCATCTGGAGTCCTACCTATAGGCGGGAGGGCTCCGATGTCGAGGGACGACGATTACGGAAGTTGGCGACTCCGAAGAAGAGACCGGCAACCAGCGATAACCGGCGTCGGCGGCATGAACATACCAGAGGGCGACCTCGAGTGATGCCTTCTCTTTTTGACCTGTGGGCGAAGAAGAGCTCGAGCCGAACGGTGCGAGAATCGACCGTTTATTTTTATGCGGCGGGGACCGCCCATCCCCGGCATCGGACTGACCGCTGTCGGAACCCCGCTGAGGAGAAGGAGGCTGACCGACCCAGCCCGGCTGACTGAACAGCTTTCATACTGAAGTCTCCCTACCTGCTCATGGTCGACTCCGTCCAGTAGGCGAGACTTCTTCAAGTAAAATTTAAATATTAGAAAAATTTAACGAAAATAGAATAAAATTAAGCGATACTACTTATCGTGATAAAGTTACAAAAAACTGAAAACTATCGCTAGTTTGAAGTTTGACTCCGACAAGCGGCGACGACGTCGTCACTGAAGCGCACTCGGCAAGGCGGGAAAAAAGAACTGAGGCGGTTGGAGGGTCGTCCGAGATGGTCATTACCGAAGGCCGCTGCTCATGGGCGCTGCCTCTCCTCGGGGCGCCTGCCTCTCGCGCCGACCCTCCAGCAAAAGTTTGCTCCCGATGGGTCTTAGTGCCTCCGGCGCTAATCCCACTAGTGTGAATGAGTGGTGGAGACTTATGTCCAGGAAGATATACTGAGCTACGTTCATCAGGTCCACGAGGCACCCCATAATTTTACTTGGTGGGCAACCAAAAAGAGTCCAGATGGAACTTTGCACATCAGATGGGGACGTGTAACCACTTAACCACACAAGTCCTCCTGGTGGAAGGTCTACACATGGCAAGAAGATATGCACGATTGTCTGGAAACCTAAAACTTGCTCACTTTCATCTCCTCAGGAGCCCAGCATGGAGATGAAGGGAGCAGAGGACGGATGGACCAAGTCCCTGTGTCAGAGGGTCTGCTTGAAGAGGAGTCGCCTTAGGGGAACCTGTGACCAACTATTTATCTACACAAATTATATCTGCGAGGCCAGTCTGGGATAATGAGAATCATCCTGTCCCCTTGCCTACAACTTGAGCAGCACCCACTGAACTAAGGGAAGAGGAGGAAAGCGAAGGAGCATCTTGTCTACTGCAGTGAATACACCCTGACAGAAAACACCAGGGTCTGGATTTCTGCAGCAGGATAGAGGCAGATTTGCATTGAGAGGGGATGCAGAAAGGACCAGGCCTGGACTGCCCCAGTTGTCGAAAAGCAACTGCACAATGATTGAACTGATGCAACGTCCTCAAGGCACCACTCACCCTCCCACGGCCTTCCTGCACAAAGGGTAGGCGAGTGCTCCACCCTGCTTTGTTGATGAAAACATCAATTTTGTCATCCGTCAAGTGGAATCACTTTGTGGCAGAGGGCCTCCTTCAGGACTTGGAAAGCATGTAAGACAGCTCTCATCTCTAAGAAATTTATGAGAAGGTGATGCTCTTCCTCCTGGCTCCTCACCTGAGTGTTGAGGTCTTGACAATGAGCTCCCCAACCAATCAGGAGTGCAACTGTGTTGATGCTGATCTGGGATTTAGAGGGTAAGGGTAGACCTAGCAGAAGCTATGCCAACTGCGTTTACCATGTAAGTAATTTTGTCTGAGGTTCTGTCATTTAAGCAGAGGATTGTGGATGCGTGGTCGGAGACCACTATTTGCTGCGGACGAAGGCATAAGTCCCAGCATCCGTGGCATTGAAAAGGGCCCGGACAGAGTTGCTTTCCATGAAGTAACAAGACATCTTAAGGTGTTGTTTCTTCTGTTCTCTAGAAGGGAGAACCCTCACCTTGGAGGTATCCAGGAGGACTCCTATGGAAAGGAGCTGCTGGGAAGGTGAAACTGGCACCTTCCCTGAATTATAAAACCCCCTCCTGGAAGAAAGTAACTGAGAAGCTGTGGCAACTGCTTTCTGAGACGCTAGCCCAGATGGGCTGTCTCAGAGCCAAACGGCCAGGAAGTGAAGGTTTGAATACTGAGGTTGTAGTGAACTCCTCCCTGAACAGGTACTTGTTTAACCTTTCAAGGTCGAGAAATGGGCACATGCCACCTGTTATCTTGGAACCAAGCAAGAAAGTAGGAACCCATGTTCTGACCCGCTGTTGAACAACTTCTACTGCTCTGAGGCCCTGTCTCTCACAGGAAAGAGGGTCTAACAGAGAGGCAAACAGACTGGGTTGCCATCTGGGTCTAGGGAAAAACTCTGTGAAATTGGGAGAGTATCCCTCTCAGACAATCCTGATGACCCATACGTCCACGAGTTATAAAACCATATCAGGTGCCCCCCACTAGAGAGGTGGACACTTCAGACAGCTGAGGCGGGACCTGGGCCGGATCAAGAGGATGGTACCAGGTGCTTTCGGACCTTGTGCCCTCTGCAGTTGAGGAGTTGACTCCTGACAAAGGCTTTCAGGCCTCGTCCTTGAAGGGACTGCCCGTTACGAGAATGACCGGTGCTGTCCCTCTGAGGGGCAGCAGGAGTCTCAGTGCCCGTCAAAGTGAGGGCCAAACCAATAAGCACTGCCAAGGAGATGTTAGTCACCCGCTGCCCATGGCAGCTACATTAGAAGCAGTGTCATAGGGGTCTATAAAAGCTTTTAACTGATTACTGGGCTATATCCCCGTAGCAATGGAGCGGTAGAGTTCGGGAGGCTCTTGATCACTGAATTTAGTATGTTCCACAGGGCATACTTGTACTGAGGACTGAAGAAACTCCAGACGCAGAACTCTGCTTCGGTCCACAGATGAAGTCTGAAATGTTATGGTGGAGCCCATATCCCTGAGGAAAAACTGAAAAGAAGATCTTCCATCACAGGCTCTGCTGATACAGAAGGCTTGCATTCCAGCCTCTAAAATGAGTCATTTGCTGTATCTCCAACAGAGTAGGAGAGGGAGAGACCCATCCAGATCCACTTCTACCCCAGGAGAACCTCCAAAAGGCAGGTCCAGGACAGAATCAAGAGAGACACCACCATCTGGAATGGCGTAGGGGGGTTTGGCGCCATTCACAGCGCCCGCATCACACGCTGCACCACTCGCAGCACCACCACCACTCGTGGTGCCAGCACCACACATGGCACCGCCACCACAAGTGGCGCCGACACCACTCATGGCACCGCCACCACTCATGGTGCCAGCACCACATGAGTCGCCGGCACCACACATGGTGTCGGGCATACTGGCCTAGACCTGAAAAAAAAAAGCGGAGAAGGAAAGCGGTACCCATGCCAGCCCCTGCAGAGGAATAAGTGAGGGGGGTAGGCACACAGGGTCGACGTCGATGGTGCTGGCACTGGAGAAGGCACAATGCACATCCTGCCCACCCGACTCAGCAGTGGCCCAATGGCTCCGAGGCCTGGAACTGGTCCACAGGCCAAGTCAACTGGGCAGACATCATACCTCCTGCTCTAAAAGAGCAGCCCAGAGGTAAAACTGCTCACCAGAGCCCTATCAAGGACAGAGACAGGGTCCGGTGTCAAAGATCATGGCCATTAAGAATGGAACCACAGAAGACCCCACCAAAGTTGGGTCAGGCCTACTGCTTGCCACCACCGATGATCCCCGTGCAAACGTACCAGAGGGCAACCTCGAGCAGTACCGTTTCTTCTTCCACCGACAGGAGGAAGAAGAGCTCATGGTCGAGCAGAGCCGGGTTGCCAATCGAGGTCGGGAATTGGCCTGCTGCTTTTGTGCTTCGGGCGGACTGTCCTCCCTCCCTCCCGAGCACTGGACTGCCCATGGTCGGACCCCCCCCTCGCAAAGGGCAGCAGACTGGACACAGCCCCATTGCCATCACAGCTTTCAAACAAAGTCTCTCTACCATCACCGCTATCGTCTAAGGTCGACTCCGTTGATGGCAGGTTGAGAATTTCCTCATCTTCTTCTTCTTCATCTTTTTCTTTCTTTTTTTTTTAAATAAAAAAGAACACTAAGTAGTACATTAATCTAATACTGAACGGCTATAGCTGCTGTCGTATAGACGAAGACTTGACTCTTGACAGGTGAACGACGTTGACATCGAAGCGCACTTGATGGCGGGAGAAAAGGAACTGAGACAGTTGGAGGGTCGACGCCAAAATAGCCTATAAAGAAGCGAAACTGTGGCGCCTGCAGCATGCGTGGTCCCATCCCGCGCTCGCCCCTCCTGAAGATTTTGGCCCCGTGAGGTCATAGCACCTCCGCATAGTCTCATTAGTGTGAATGAGTGGTGGAGACTTTAGTCCAAGAAGATCTCATGAGTGGCAGAAAGTCCTGCCCACTCACAAGTGATGACAAATTGCCTATTTTGAGTCAGACTATTGTATATTTGATATATATACAACAGTAGTTTACAAGTTTGTTTCTTTGTTTATTTAAAATCTGGAAAAGTCCATGGACCAAAGACCTGTTTGTATGGGTGACCAGATACAGAAAAGATATAAACAAACAAACAAATGAAACATCATACAAAAGTGCATTCACAGACATTTCTAGTAGATGGCAATTTTTACAAATTAATAAATAGAGGACATCAGACATTATTGCAATCACAAATACTTGTAGTAGCTAACCACTTCTTTAGTTTAGACTTAAAACAGCCAAGGAATAGAGTGAACTTTTCAGATCAGTTGGAAGATTATTAAAACAGACGGAAATCTATATAACAGAGACTTCTGACCTAATAATGTTTTCATGGTTGGTAGTAAAAAACTAAAATTATATGAAGATCTGGTATGTACCTGAACTGATGTTGAGTGTTTGTGAAAATAAGTATGAAAACATGTTGGAACCCTCTCAAGAACAATCTTTTAACCATAGTCCCCACTTGGAGTTGAAATCTCTGATCTAATTGTAACCATCCCAGTGCCATTAGGAGATATCATTAGGCGATACAGTCTGGGTTGTCACTGCTATGCAGATGATACCCAGCTGTATCTGTCCTTTACTCCTGGACAGGTTGATGCGATCTCCGTGTAACAGCTGTCTATCTGAGATCAAAAACTGGATGAGTGCTAGCTGGCTTTGGTTAAATCCGGATAAGACCCGAGGTGCTGGTTGTGGACCTGGTGGCTGTGAGATGGGTCGTGGGGCTGGGGTTCCGTCAGGCCTATGGCTTGATGGTGTCCAGTTCTCAACCTCAGATCTCATAATCTGGGCGTTATTATTGATGACTGTTTGACCCTGAAATCGCAGGTGTCTGCCGTTGTCAACTCTTCCTTTTACCATCTTAGAATATCGCCCGGGTGAAACACCTAGTTTCTCTGGCTGACCTTTCTACCTTGGTCCATGCCTTCGTGACCACCCCTTGATTACTGTAATGCCTGTACCTAGGGATACCAGGGGTTGATATCCGCCACTTGCAGCTAGTGCAGAGCCGTGGCCAGGCTTTAGACTGGGACATCTAGAAAAACAGGTTACTCACCTGTAACAGACTCCAAGCAGTTCTCCGGGAGGAGGGAGGAAAGGCGCACACCCCCTACTTGGGAAATAGAGAAATAGAGACTGGAGAACTGAGGCCCCAAAAATACAGGTTACTCACCTGTAACAGGAGTTCTAGGAATGGTATATGTTGTTCATCCACACTATCTGGCTTTAAATCTTGCCGGAAGGTCTTCAAGCTGGCTCCTCCCACCCACCCGGGTGGTAAAACTCTCGGCTCCGCCCCATGACGCCAGATCTGGCCGCTGGAAGCTCAGGTTGTGCGTCGAGAGCCGGGGGAGTCAGGTGGGTTATAATGGATGAACAACATGCCATTCCTAGAACTCCTGTTCAGTGAGTAACCTGTATTTCTAGGACATGGATATGTTGTTCATCCACACTATCTGGCAGACTCCTAGCAGTTCTCCGGGAGGAGAGGAGGCAAGCACACCCCTTAATACTTACTTGGGGAATAAGGACTGGAGAACGAGGCCCCAAAACCAGCATCCCGAGTGACTCAAGGTCGATGTGGTAGTGGGTAATGAAGGTGTTTGCTGACTTCAGGTAGCAGCCCTGCAGATTTCCTGGATAGGGACATCCCTGGAAGCAGCCACCGATGCAGCAGTATGACGGGTAGAATGAGCTCTTATCCTCTGGGAGGCTCCATGCCCGCCAACTCATAGCAGAGATCTATGCAGGAGGTGACCCATCTGCTTATCGTCCGCTTGGCTGCAGGTCTGCCAGGTGCGGCTTCAGCGTGAGTGACAAACAGCTGGCGAACCTCTCCCGAATCCCAGCCGTGCTCCTTGTAATGGCGGCGCCTTCTAGGGTCCAAAGTATGGAGCCTATATTCGGCCTCCGAGGTGTGATTGGGTAGAACACCGCAGAGCTCAACACCTGATTAAGGTGAAACTCCAACACCACCTTCTCGGAAGGAATTGGTGGGGGCATGGGACAACCTTGTCCCTGTGGAAGACCAGGTAAGGAGACTCGTGCTAAGCACCGGAGTTCTCCCATCCTTCTGGCTGGCGTGATAGCCACCAAGAAGGCGGTCTTCCGACAGGTGGGGAGACCACACCTGTGCATTGTTCGAATGGCTTGCCCATGAGCTTTGCCAATACCAGCAGTAAATCCACGGAGGTGGGGGTTCCCGCACTGGAGGAAATGTGATCAAGGTCTTTGAAGAAGGCCCGACCACCTTCTCCTGCGCCACTGACTGCTGACCTGCCCCGGTAAGCAGAGATGGCTGCCAGGTGCACCTTAGGGTCGTCGACCTAAGCCCTTGACTAGATAGGGACCATAGATAGTCCAAAATGCTGGCCACAGAACAAGAGGAAGGGTCCAAGCCCTTACCCGACACCAAATGGAGAATCTCTTCCATTTGAAGGCGTAGCATTTTCTGGTCGACCACGGGACGCCTCACGACGTTGGAGGACCTCGTCGAAAGACCCAAGACCTGAATCTGCAGCCAGGAACCAGGTCGTCAGGTGCAGGGATTGAAGGTCCGGATGGAACACCTTCCCCTGATTGACTGAGAGCAGGTCCGGGTGAGCTGGAAGCTGCCTCGGGAACCTGGAGCTGAGACTGAGGAGATCTGGGTACCAGAACTGGCGTGGCTAGTCTGGGGCTATCAGAATCACCTGCGCCTTGTCCCTCCTCGCTTTGAGCAGGACCCTGTGAATCAGGGGAAAGGGGGGAAAGGCGTAAAAGAGGCCCGGGGTCCACGGCCTCGAGAAGGCATCCCCCTGCAGCGAGCCCTGCTGAGGGGGGCGGGCATGAAACAGCCTCAACTTCGGCTTCTCCCTGGAGGCAAACAGATCCACCAGAGGTGTGCCCCAAAGGGAGAACAGATCTTGTACTACCTCCGGCAGGAGAGACCACTCGTGCGATGCAGCCCCTATCCGGCTCAGGGCATCGGCCAGGGTGTTGGAGGCTCCTGCCACATGAATGGCCAGGAGATCCGCCTCCAGGCTGCGACAAGTGACCAGATGCAGAGAGCTTCCTTGCATAGAAGCATGGAGCGCGTCCCGCCCTGGCGGTTTAG
Organism: Neoceratodus forsteri; assembly: GCA_016271365.2. NCBI lineage: Eukaryota > Metazoa > Chordata > Ceratodontiformes > Ceratodontidae > Neoceratodus > Neoceratodus forsteri. The sequence goes on from CM028130.1 coordinate 1,607,986,340, forward strand.
GTAGTACATGGTCGTGGTATTGTCCGTCTGGACTCGGACCACTTGACCCCGGAGAAACGGAGCAAAGGCGGTGAGAGCTAGGCGGACCACACGGAGCTCCAGCAGGTTGATGTGGCATCGGGACTCCCGCGGGGACCAGAGGCCGTGCACTCGGTGTTCCCCCACATGGGCACCCCAACCCATCAAAGAGGCGTCGGTCGTCAGAGAGACCGTCGGCTCGGGGCGGACAAACGGGATGCCCTCCTGCAGATGGGATGGAACGGTCCACCACTGGAGAGCGTTCCACATCTCCTGGGTCGTCACCACAAGCTGGTCCAAGGGATCGCAGCATTGTGACCATTGGCTGGCCAGTCCCCACTGAAGGGGACGCATGTGCCAACGTGCCCAACGGACCACGCTGGTACAGGCCGCCATGAGACCCAGGAGGCGAGGAAGTCCCGGTAGATGCGATTGCCCAACCAGAAATGATTGGGCAAAGGAGGTAAGAACCTTGGCCTGTCCGCCGGAGCCATGCTCTGGCTCAGAAGAGACGAGCTCTGCCCCGATGAACAGTATCATCTGCTTCGCTCGAGTTCGATTTGGCCTCGCTGATAAGGAGGCCGACTTGAGAAACAAACCGGAGGGCCAGGTCCCTGGACCTCCGCCTCCTGACTGGAGGGGGCTGCTATCAAGCTAATCGTCCAGGTAAAGGTACACCCGGACCCTCGGCGCCATGAGAGATGCTGTCACCACTGCCATGCATTTGGTGAAGACCCTGGGAGCTACGAAAGGCCGAAGGGCATGGCCTGGAACTCGAACAGGGATCCCTCCGCCGGAAGCGGAGGAATCTCCGTGAGACGGACGGATAGAGGACGTGAAAGAACGCGTCCTGAAAGTCAGAGAGCAGAACCACATGCCGTGTTCCAGAGATGGTATTATCTGAGCCAGAGTGACCATTCTGAAGGTTCGAGACCTTAGGAACTTGTTTAGGTCGTGTGGGTCGAGGATGGGCGCCAGCCCCGTCGTTCGGGACCAGGAAATACCTGGACACAAACCCGGGTCTGAAGGAAGGTCCTCCACCTCTTATCACCTCCTTCTGGAGGAGGAGGCGATGTATCTCGTGAGCCGCCAGTGAGGCTGGGGAGCCCTTTCCAGAGGGCGACAGCCTGAAGGGCGGTGCCTGCTCGAATTCCAGAGGCAGGCTCTTCCCACCACTCTCCAAACCCACCTGTCCGTGGTAACAGCGGACCAGGCGGAAAGGAAGTGCCGGAGCCGTCCCCCCACGGGGGGAACCAGGGGTAAGGCGACGGGAATGGGGGCGACACCCCTCAGCCCGTCACTGGGCAGGCTTAGTGGAGGGACCGGCCGAGGAACCTCCTGGGCCCTTACCTCCTTGCTTCCTATTAGAGGAAGACGACGGCTTGGGTTTGGGGTACCAAGGTCGAGCCTGCTGGCCCTGACGTTGCTGGGCCGGGGCCGCGCGCGGGCACAGAAGGGCGAAAGGGCTTAGGCTGAGGCTTACGGCCTTTGTCCTTCTGGGCAGAGGAGACCGAGTCCAAGGTGGCATTGGACTTTTCGATCCTCTGGAGGTGACCTTCCACTCCAGGGCTGAAGAGGTCTGTTCCCAGGAAGGGAACATCCGCCAGTTTGTGCTGGGTATCCGAGGTGAAGGTGGATATCCTCAGCCACGCCCGCCGACGCATGGCCACTGCGGTCACCACTGACCTGGCACAGTCTCCGATGTCGAGAGCAGTCTGGAGCTGCTGCTTAGCCACTGCCCTGATCCCGCACCTGTTTGACCGTGGTCTGCAGGTCCGCGGGAAGATGGGGAACGACCTCATCCAGGGAGCCCAACAGGGCATGGGAGAAGTGTGCCATCAGGACGGCCGAACTGGCCTGACGAAGGCCGAGAGAAGAAGCAGCATAGACTTTTCGCCCGGCGTAATCCAATTTCTTGGATTCTTTGTCGGGCGGTTTGTCCACGTCCCTGGCGTTCCCGGCGCGCCGGAAAACGCTATCGGTAACCAACCCCTCAGCAGAGGGGTGTTCAAAACGGACAGGGAACCGGTGGGGACCGCGTACTTCCTGGCCATCCTGGCGGCGCAGGGCAGGAAGCGGACGCTGCCATAGTTCAAGGCGGACTAGCGATGGCTGGCCACCGGAAAGGCCTCCGTCGGAGAATCCCCTCGGTCCAGAATCTCCGTGAGGGGATATCTGGCCCGTTTGGAAACGGGTTCGAGCTTCATCCCGGTGGACTCCGAGATGAGCCAAAGTAGGCCAAGGAAGGATGAAGGGCTATCGTCCACTGACTGCCCCCCTGAGGACTCCAAGTCCATCCGCCTGGAGAACAGGGAGGAGTCATCTTCCGACTCTGACGAGTCTTCAAAGAGCTGCCTCGAGCCTGAGAAACCCTCCACCTGCCGAGGTTTATCGGGAGTGAGAGTGACCGACAGCCTAAGGGCAGCCCCTGAGCCGACCGAGAACTCTTGGTCGGAGCCCAAACTAAAGGCTGAGGAGGAGGCGGTTCCACCAAAATCGGTGGGGCAGCAGTAATTGGCCGAACAACCGGCCTGGGAACAGGCTCCTCGACCACAGCGAGGGTTGTTTGCCGCTCGGTGACAGCCACTTATGGCGGAGAAGAGCGACTGGGTCGCTTATTCCCGGCCAACAGAAACTGTTGCCACATAAGTCCTCATATTCTCGGCGCAGCTTGCGCCAAGCCTCCTCGTCGAGGAGGAGGAGGAAGAGCGATGGCGCCGCTTGGCGCGGTGCCGAGACTGAGACCCGCCTATGTGACACGAGGCATTTCAACGTGGTTGTCACCGATCCCCAACCATCATCTTTCATAGTGTATGGTCAAAGAAACACCGCTTGCATTCTATGTGTGAGAATTATGGAACTCTGGTGCATTCTTTTGTTATGCCACTGTTTGGAAGTTCTGAAGTGTGGTTAACAACTTTTAAAATTCTAAACAGTGCATAACAAAGCTGTGTGACTGCTGATTATGGTGGTTAATAGGCACTTACCATACATTATAAACAGTGCTGAGATTCTACCTGCATGATTTACAACTGCTTAAGGTAAAATTACTCAGAAAAATAATTCAATGAGATTACACAATCTTGGTTACCCATACACTATAAAATATAATGTATGGTCTCTGAGTTAATAACTGCGTAGAAAACACTTCTCGAAGTTTCCATGACCTCTGAAAACCTTTTGAACTACACCCTCGAGGTTTACAGTGATGTCATGGCAACCTCTCGAAGTGTTTACAGCGTGGTTATTAACCAAAAAATGAAAATTACGTACCTACCGTAATTCTGATCTTTCTGTGTATCTTCACTATTCATCACAGATGGGTACTGGCCGGAGATCAGGATCCCATGGGAGCTTTTTTGTTTTTTAAAAAGGGTAGTGAAGCTAACACAGCATCGGTGCTGCCCTCGAGGCGACTACTGACCGTGACGCCTGAAGGATTGGCCGTTAGGCTGTGTTGACTCTGCCTGCCTACCAGTTCTGATTCGCCGGAGAGGTAAGAGGAAGGGATGGAGGGTGGGACAAGAGAGTCCAAGGGACAGAAAAAGGAAAGGAAAACTGAACTAAAAGGAGAAATAACGACTGAGAGGACAGCAAGAAGAGATGAGACTAAAGGGATTGGGTAGGGGCCCCAATCTCTGGAAGCGGAAGAAGGGAAGGTACGGAGGGGAGAAAATTTAGGAGAGAGTGAGAGGTAACAAGGTACCCGAGACCTTTGTCCGTCACCAGATTGTATAGGAACTGCAAGGAGTAGCAAAGCTCTCTGCCAGAAATCAAGGCACAGAATAACTGGCAAATACCCCAGAAGCAGAGTCGGCTATTCTGGAAGAAGGACAGGGTACAGGGATTTAATACTCTCTCAGGAAAGATGTTTGGTGAAAAAATTTTTTTTTTAGTAAAACAGTTGGATGGAAACCAGAAGAAGGAGAACAGGAGGAGGGCAACCACCAACTCCCACCCCACTGGGGTGGAGACATGTAGTAGAGAAGAAAAATTACTCACCTTAGTAATGTTGTTTCTTCTAATGGAGTCTTCTATATTATGACACATGCAGTTTGTCCCAACCTTAGAACTTCTCCGGAGGTGAAAGAGTTAAAGTCCATGCCAGGCATGGAACTTAGAGCTCGAGCTCGGTTGAAAATTCTATCTGTTGTTCTTCAAACTTAAACTGTCAGATCTTTACGAGCAAAAACTCACTAAGACTCTGTGTGGAAGCTGTAAACCTACACTAGCCAACTGACTACCTAATTAAATAAACACATTTTTTGGTGCCACAATGAAGACTCAAGTCAGGAGACCCAAAAAATGACAAACACAACAAAGATCACCCCAAAAAGAGGGGTGAAAACAAGGTGGGCATCTAAAAAGTGCCAACACTGCCCTGCCCACCCACATCCAGTAAGGTTCTGAGAGGGGCAGGCAGGGGGGAGGTCATAATATAGCAAGACTCCATTAGAAGAAACAACATTACTAAGGTGAGTAATTTTTCTTCAAACAACATGAAGTCTTGCTATATTATGACATATGCAGACTACACAGCAGTACCTCCATGGAGGAGGGACAGAACCTACTTAGGAAATAGGCTCTGAAGCACAGCTGTGCCAAAGCGAGCATCACTCCTAGCCTGGATGTCCAGGGAGTAATGCTTAGTAAAAGTGTGCACCGTTTTCCAGGTAGCTGCTTGACATATCTCTAGGATAGGGATGTCCCTGGCAGCAGCCAGAGATGCAGCTGTACCTCTGGTGGAGTGAGCCCTCAGGCCTGAGGAGGAACTTTACCGTTTTCATAGCAGAATTGGATACAAGAGACGATCCACCTGGCAATGGATCTTTTAGTGGCAGGTTTCCCTTTGCCAACCTCACCATAAGTGAGGAACAGTTGGAGGGAGTTAAACCTGTGACCTTTGGTACGATCTATGTAGTAGCTAAGTGATCTTTTGACATCTAAACTGTGCAACCTCCTCTCACCAGAAGAGGAATGGTCAGTGAAGTACACAGGGAGAGATACAGATTGATTAAGGTGGAAATCTGAAACCACCTTAGGCAAGAACTTTCAGTTAGTCCTGAGGACTACCTTATCTCTGTGAAAGGAGATAAAATCAGGCTCCACTGACAATGCTTGTAACTCACTTATGCGCCTGGCAGAAGTGATGGCTACCAAAAACACAGTTTTCCAAGTCAAGTACTTGAGCTCTGCTGAAGACAAGGGCTCAAAAGGGGGTTGCATAAGCTGGGCAATGCAAATATTAAGATCCCAGGCAGGGGAAGGATCCCTGAATGGGGGGTTGGTGTGAAGCAACCCTTTGAAAAACTTGGAGAATACAGGATGAGCTGAAAGAGAAGAGGGCTTACCTGCTGACAAGAAAGCAGACACGGCTGCCAAGTGCACTTTTAGGGTAGCTGGTCTCAGCCCTAAAGTATTTAAATGAACCATATAATCCAGGACTGTGGGTAAGTCAGCAGATTCTGGGGAAATATGCTTCCCAGAGCACCATATGGAAACTCTCTTCCATTTGGAATTATAAGTAGCCCTGGTGGAAGGCTTCCTAGAAGCCTTCAGAATATCCAGTACACCTTGGGAAAGGTGTAGGTCAGCAAACTCTAACTCTTCAAGAGCCAGGCCTTGAGATTGAGAGATTTGAGGTTCGGGTACCAAACCCTCCCCTGAGAACAGGATAACAGATTGTGATTCCTGGGAAGACACAGGGGAAGGTGGACTGCTAAGGACATAAGGAGCGGGTACCAGGGCTGTCTGGGCCAGTCTGGAGCAATCAGAATCATCTTGCAGAATTAAGACCTGATTTTTACTAGCACTTTGAACAGGAGAGGAAGGGTGGAAGGCATAGAGAAACTTCCTTCCCAACTGAGAAGGAAGGCATCCAGGGGACTGAGCCCAACACTGGGGCCTGCAACAAAAAGGGAAGCTGGTGATTGTCTGGGGCTGCAAAAAGATCTATCTGGGGTGTGTCCCATCTGGCAAATACCACCTCCAGAACTAGGGGATCCAGACCCCATTCGTGATGGCCTTGGAAAATCCTGCTGAGAGCATCTGCCAGGACATTGTCCTTGCCTGGGAGGTGAACTGCTACAAGGGACGTGTTCAGGGAGTAAGCCAGAGACCACAACTTCATTGCTTCGGTGCACAAGGCCGTAGACCGAGTGCCCCCTTGCTTGTTGATGTACCACATTGTGGTGGTATTGTCTGTTCTGACTTGAATAACCTTGTTCTGAACAGATTTGGAAAAACCTTGAAGTGCTAGAAAAACTGCTCTGAGTTCCAACAGATTGATGTGGAGCAGAGATTCCTGAGGGGACCACAATCCCTGGGTGGTGAGGTCGCCCATGTGAGCTCCCCACCCCAATAGGGATGCATCAGTAGTAAGGATTAAGGAGTGAGACTGAGGGGTAAAGGGAACCCCCTGTCTCAAACTGCCCTGGTCCTGCCACCACTGAAGGGCCTGGATCAGGGTTCGAGTCACTGGAATTAATTTGGTAAAAGGGTCCTTTCTTTGAGACCAAAAGGCTCTCAAATGGAACTGAATGTCCCTCATCTGAAATCTGGCTCCCTGCACTACTGCTGTCGAAGCAGCCATGTGTCCCAGGAGCTGTAGAAAGTGCCTTGCTGGTCGAGAGACCTGCAGGGTGAAGGAGGAAGCCAGAGAAATCAGGGTATTTGCCCTTTCCAGAGGAAGGAAGGCTCTGGCTTCTTTTGTTCAGTTCTGCACCTATGAAGGTGAGAAGCTGGACAGGCTCTAGGACTGACTTTGGAAGACTGAGAAGGAAACCTAGATAAGTTAGCAGTTGCTGAGTTACTTGAAGGTGTAACCTGACTTGGTCTGGGGACTGGCCTACTATGAGCCAGTCGTCCAAGTAAGGAAAGATGGCAATTTTTTGCCTTCTTAAGTGGGCAACTGCTACTGCCAGGCATTTTGTGAATACCCTTGGGGCAGATGTAAGGCCGAAGGGCATTGCTCTGAACTGGTAATGACCTGAGGGCAGTTCGAATCTGAGGTATTTTCGATGGGAGCTTCTGATGAGAACATGAAAATAGGCATCCTTGAGGTCCAGGGACACTAGCCAGTCCCCTGGCCTTAAAGAGGGTAAAATAATTCCCAGAGTCACCATTTTGAATTTTGGTTTTAAAAGGTGCTTGTTTAGATACCTGAGATCCAGGATGGGCCGCCATTCTCCTGTCTTTTTTGGGGTAAGGAAGTACCTGGAGTACAACCCTTTGCCTTGGTGTAGGGGTGGAACCCTTTCCACAGCTCTGAAAGCCAGGAGGGTAGAGACTTCTGCCTCCAGGGCAAGAGCCTCTGAAGGATTTGCAGGTGGAAAGGATCTGATTCTCATCTTTGGAAATTTTTTGAAGCTGAGAACCAGTCCCTGGCTTACTACTTCCAGGACCCACTTATCTGACGTTAGAGACTCCCAGTCCTGGACAAAGTAAGCCAGCCTGCCCCAGGCCTAGTGGAGAATCGGCCTGGGCCCCATCAGGGTGCCTGTTTGGCAGGGGCTTTAGGCTGAGGGGTGGAAGCAGGCCTGCCTGCACCCCGTCTGCCTCTCCCTCTAAAGAACCCCTTCTGTGCAAAAGCTGAAGAGGAAGCCTGGGCTTGGTAAAAAGGCCTATGAAAAGGCCTACCCCTGCCCCTGGGAGGCTGCTTGGGGAGTGACCTGCCTTTCCTTGGCCTGTGCACTCCTATAGGTGGTCCTATATTCATCCATTTTCTTCATGTAATTCTCTGTTTGCTCCCCAAACAGAGAGTTGCCCACAACAGGGAAATCCATGGCCTTAGTCTGGGTATCCTGTGACAGGCTAGTACATCTGAGCCAAGCCATTCTCGGAGAGCCACAGATGTAGCCATGACTCTGGATGATACATCATTAGAGTCCACTGCAGCATGGAATTGTACTTTGGATGCCTCAATACCATCAGCGTCCACCTGCTCCAGCTCTTTGCCAGCTGGCCAGGAACCTGCTTTGCTAGAGCTAAACCGTATCCCATCTGGATTTTTGATATCTAGCAACATAAGCCATATAATTAGCCTGTCTGAGTCCTAAGGAAGCTGCCATTTCTTTGCCATGGCATCTATCTTTCTGGAGTCCTTGTCAGGGGGAGAGGCTAAGGAACATTTGCCTTGTCACAGGCTGCAGCCTGCACCACCCACGTGGCTGCATTGTTGTGTAAGGAACTCCGTATCAGAGCCTGATAATGCATACCTTTTGTCCATTCTTTTATCAACAGGAGGTATGGTGTGAGGAGCTTTAAAATCTTTACTGTCTGTTTCCAAAAAGATTTATGCAGAGGAATAGACAGTCTCCTAGACTCTGGGATATCCATCATTTCTACAAAATCAGGCTCTTCCTGATCATCCACAGCTTCCTCCATAGGGAGCTGGAGGGTTTCAGCCACTTTTTTATAAAACATGAAATGAGAAGGGGACTCAGAAAGCCTAGGGGGAGACACTCCTGAAGGTCTGTCTGGAGAGATGTCCGGTTCAATGGGCACATCAAACTTTCAAAACCACATTCACTCTCCTCATACTCCACTTCCCCCTCCTCTGGTTTATAAAATTCCTCTAAATAATACTCTTGAACCGGAGGAACCAACCGAACCGAGCGCTTACCTGATGATGCCGGTTCGGTCGGAACCGGGGAGAGTGACTGAACAATTTTTATTGCTTTAGCTATTTCTTCAGCGGTTGGAGAGGGAAGTTTTGACTCCACACCAGCTGATTTTCTAGATTTCTTTGTTGGAACCGACTCCTCAGAGTCGGCTCCCCTTTTGCCCGAGGAAGTATCGCCCTGGTCAGAGGGCACTCCCTCCAGTTCGGATGAAACCGAACCGGGCTGGCCATCCGGGTCAGCGGACTTTTTGGCCTCCCGTTCCCTGAGTCTACCAACTCTCTTATCCAGGGTAGCTGCAGGAAAACCCTTGCAAATCTGGCAGTCTGAATTGAGGTGGTCAAACCCCAGACAATAAACACATGTGGTGTGGGGGTCAGCCTTGGCAAAGGCTTCCCCACATACAACACAGTGCTGAAACCCAGTGGGCCCGGTTTTTCTTTTGGGTTTCTCAGACATAGTGCCAGCCCTAACCAAAAAACTTGCTTACGTTCGGCAACCTGCCAAACAAGACTCCCTTATCGGTTCCCAACCGTGTCACGGGTCGTGGAAAAAAACGTAATTAAATCCGTTTTTTTTAGAACCGATAAGAACCGGGAACCGCACTTCTAAAAGACTGTAATATAATAGAAGTAACTTGATCGGTTCAAACCGAACCGATGAAAATGTTTACAAGTTCCACACAGAAATAAAATGTAAAACCTATCTAGTACTTACAATACCACAGACAGAGCTTGAACCGACCGGTTGCGGTTTAATTTCGGTTAAAAAAACGAAAACTTTTATACTTTAACCGACAAAATGAACCGAGCAGAAGGAGGACTCTCTGGAAGGGACTGTTCAGTGAGGCGGAGTAAAGAATCTGACAGTTTAAGTTTGAAGAACAGCAGATAGAATTTTCAACCGAGCTCGAGCTCTAAGTTCCATGCCTTGCATGGACTTTAACTCATTCACCCCCGGAGCAGTTCTAAGGTTGGGACAAACTGCATATGTCATAATATAGCAAGACTTCATGTTGTTTGAAAGAGTGCCGCTCGAGCTGTAACCTTTGAAGAAGAATACCCCCTGTGTGTCCCTACTTTACCCTGCTCCAAAGAGGAGAGAGCCACAGAAGGAGGGCCCAGAGACTGAGGCCCCAGGGGATGGTGGGTGGGGTTGTGATGAATGGTGAAGATACACAGAAAGATCATAATTACGGTAGGTACAATTTTCATATCTGTCTGTTCAATCTTCTCGTCATCTAGATAGGTAATACCAAGCCCCTCCCGAAGAGTTGTTTCTTTACACCCTAAGGGACAGAGTCCCTTAGCCCCCAGTGGGTGACACACTAAGGGAGAACCTTCGGGTCTGGGGAGGCCGAGTGGGGAGAGTGAGGCAGGGTCCCCGGGCGACAAGCTGCCCGACAGCGCCGTCTCGCTCTACGGAAAAAGGTAGGTTCCCTGGTGGGCGGAGCAAATCACCCTACGCCGGGCCAAGAGTGACAACCGGTAAAGGCGTTGCCACGCCTATCTCCTGGTGCAGATCACTGTCCCTATGACCCTGGTAGCTACCTCGTCGGCATCGTAAGATGCCCTCGCTTGGTGCCTTGCTAGCTCTAGGCCACGTGCAGAGAGCGCGATGGCTTGTCTGGTTTGCTCCGAGTCAGGCAAAGAAGCCAGGACCTGACCTAGCGTGGACCACAAGAACCTGTTGTAGGCTGCATAGTGGGCCTGGTGAGCAGAAATAGAAAGTAGGAACCGTGCCGAGTAGAAGGTCCTCCTCCCCCAAAAATCAAAAACCGAGGAGTCTTGATCTGGGGGCCGGTCATGGTGGAGGGCGCGAAGCCCATCAGAGGTGTCCAGATGCGTCAAGTCGGACTGCGGATGAGGCATAGAACCTGGAGACTCCGGGTGAGCACAATACCTCTGGCTGAGGTCCCTAGTGGCAGGACTCGGAGAAGGGCCTCTGCCAGAACGCCAAGGACGCCCCCGAAGGGAGAAAAGGCCAGGTGACCATACAAGGGTGGCCTCGCCCATAATCGCTTAGAAGAAAAAATTACTCACCTTAGTAATGTTGTTTCTTCTAATGGAGTCTTGCTATATTATGACATATGCAGTGAGTCCCAATCTTCGAACTGTTCCGGAGGTGAAAGAGTTAACTTTCCATGCCAGGCATGGAACTTTGAGCTCAAGCTCGGTTGAAACTCTGTCTGTTGTTCTTCAAACTCAAACCGTCAGACCTTTACGAGCTAAACTCCCTGAGGTCCTGTGCGGAAGCTGTAAACCTACACTAACCAACTGGCTACTAAACATAACAACACATTTCTTGGTCCCAAAACAGACACAAGTCAGGAGACCCAAAAAATGAAAAACACAACACCAATTCACCCCAAAAAGGATGGGTGAAACAACAAGGTGGGCATCTACTAAGTGCCAACACTGCACTGCCCACCCACATCCCAAAACAAAGGTTCTGAGAGGGCAGGCAGGAGGTCATAATATAGCAAGACTCCAATAGAAGAAACAACATTACTAAGGTGAGTAATTTTTCTTCAAACAACATGAAGTCTTGCTATATTATGACATATGCAGATGACACAGCAGTACCTCCATGGAGGAGGACAGAACCTACTTAGGAAATAGGCTCTGAAGCACAGCTGTGCCAAACCGAGCATCACTCCTAGCCTGGATGTCCAGGAGTAATGCTTGGTAAAGTATGAACTGTTTCCAGGTAGCTGCTTGACATATTTCTAGGATAGGATGTCCCTGGCAGCAGCCAGAGAAGCAGCTGTACCACTGGTATAGTGAGCCCTCAGGCCTGAGGGAGGAACCTACCCAGTTTTCATAACAAAATTGGATGCAAGAGATAATCCACCTGGCAATGGATCTTTAGTGGCAGGTTTCCTTTACTAACCTCACCATAAGTGAGGAACAGCTGGAGGAGTCAAACATGTGACCCTTGGTACGTTCTATGTAGTAACTAAGGGCCCTTTGACAACTAAACTGTGCAGTCTCCTCTGCCAGAGGAGGAATGGTCAGTGAAGTACACAGGAAGAGACACAGATTGATTAAGGTGGAAATCTGAAACCACCTTAGGCAAGAACTTCCTGTTAGTCCTGAGGACCACGTTATCCCTATGAAAGGAGATAAAATCAGGCTCCACTGACAAGGCTTGTAATTCACTTATGTGTCTGGCAGAAGTGATGGCTACCAAGAACACAGTCTTCCAAGTCAAGTACTTAAGCTCTGCTGAAGACAAGGGCTCAAAAGGGGGTTGCATGAGCTGGGCAATGCAAATATTGAGATCCCAGGCAGGGGCAGGGTCCCTGAATGGGGGTTGGTGTGAAGCAACCCCTTGAAAAACTTGGAGAATACAGGATGAGCTGAAAGAGAAGAGGGCTTACCTGCTGATAAGAAAGCAGAGACGGCTGCCAGGTGCACTTTTAGGGTAGCTGGTCTCAGCCCCAAGTTATTTAAGTGGACCATATAATCCAGGACTGTGGGCAAGTCAGCAGATTCTGGGGAAATATGCTTTCCAGAGCACCATATGGAAAATCTCTTCCATTTGGAATTATAAGTAGCCCTGGTGGAAGGCTTCTAGAAGCCTTAAGAATACCACTACACCTTGGGAGAGGTGGGTCAGCAAACTCTAACTCTTCAAGAGCCAGGCCTTGAGATTGAGAGATTTGAGGTTAGGGTACCAAACTCTCCCTGAGCGCAGGTTAACAGGTTGTGATTCCTGGAGAGAGACAGGGAAGGTGGACTGCTAAGGACAGTAGGAGTGGGTACCAGGGCTGTCTGGCCCAATCTGGAGCAATCAGGATCATCTTGCAGGGCTGAGATCTGATTTTGACTAGTACTTTGAACAGGAGAGGAAGGGAAGGCATAGAGAAATTTCCTCCCAACTGAGAAGGAAGGCATCCGAGGACTGAGCCCAACACTGGGGTCCTGCAGCAAAAAAGGGGAAGTCGGTGATTGTCTGGGGCTGCAAAAAGATCTATCTGTGGGGTGCCCCATCTGGCAAATACTACTTCCAGGACCAGAGGATCAGTGACCATTCATGATGGCCTTGGGAAATCCTGCTGAGAGCATCTGCCAGGACACTGTCCTTGCCTGGGAGGTGAACTGCCATAAGGGAAGTGTTCAGTGGGTAAGTCAGAGACCACAACTTCATTGCTTGGTGCATAAGGCCATAAACCGGTGCCCCTTGCTTGTTGATGTACCACATTGTGGTGGTGTTGTCTGTTCTGACCTGAATAACTTTGTTCTGAACAGATTTGGAAAAAGCATGAAGTGCTAGAAAAACTGCTCTGAGTTCCAAAAGATTAATGTGGAGCAGAGATTCCTGAGGGGACCACAATCCCTAGGTAGTGAGGTCGCCCATGTGAGCTCCCCACCCCAAGAGGGATGCATCTGTAGTAAGGATTAAGGAGTGAGACTGAGGGGCAAAAGGGACCCCCTGTCTCAGATTGCTCTGGTCATGCCACCACTGTAGGGCTTGGATCAGGGTTTGAGTCACTGGGATCAATTTGGTTAGAGGGTCCCTCCTTTGAGACCAAAAGGCTCTCAAATGGATCTGGATGTCCCTCATCTGAAATCTTGCTTCCTGCACTACTGCTGTAGAAGCATCCATGTGTCCCAGGAGCTGCAGAAAATGCCTTGCTGGTTGAGAGACCTGCAGGGTGAATGAGGAGGCCAGAGAGACCAGGGTCCTTGCCCTGTCCAAAGGAAGGAAGGCTCTGGCTTCCTCTGTGTTCAATTTTGCGCCTATGAAGGTGAGGAGCTGGACAGGCTCTAGAACTGACTTTGGAAGATTCAGAAGAAAACCTAGAGAGGTAAGCAGTTGCCGAGTTATCTGAAGATGTAACTTGACTTGGTCTGGAGACTGGCCTACTATCAGGCCAGTCGTCCAGGTAAGGAAAGATGGCAATTTTTGCCTTCTTAGGTAGGCAACTGCTACTGCCAGGCATTTTGTGAATACCGTTGGAGCAGAGGTGAGGCCAAGGGCATTGCTCTGAACTGGTAATGGCCTGAGGGCAGCTCGAACCTGAGGTACTTTCTGAGGGAGCTTCTGATGATAATCGAAGTAGGCATCCTTGAGGTCCAGGGGACGCTAGCCAGTCCCTGGCCTTAGAGAAGGTAGAATAATTCCCAGAGTCACCATTTTGAATTTTGGTTTTAAAAGGTGCTTGTTTAAGTATCTGAAATCCAGGATGGGCCGCCATTCTGTCTTTGTATACCTCTGCCTTCACGCCACAGACCTCTCCCCTCCGGGGTAGTGAACCTCAAAGACTACCTGGCTCCTCTACTACTCTCCAAATATCTCAGCATACACCTCCTTTTTCACTTTAAAGAAATTACCACATTAGAGGTCTTTAAACTTCTCTTATCCATATCTGGAAACACCAGTATGGGGTCTGATCTCCTGAGACCACGTCTACTAAGACTTGCTGCTGCCCACATAGCCTCACCACTGGCTAAAATATTTTCACTATCCCTGATCACTAGCACTGTCCCAGTCCTGTGGAAGTTTGCTCGAATAACTCCTGTATTTAAAAAAGGTGATAAAAAGGAGATAAACAACTACAGACCTTTTGCCATTCTCTCCGTTTTGTCCAAACTACTAGAAAAGGTGGTTGCTATCCAAACACGTGACTTTCTAAACAAGTGGGTATCCTATCTGATGCCCAACATGGTTTCCGTAAAACCATAGTACATCCACTGCACTATCGAAACTCACCTTGGACATAATCTCTAACATGGACGGTGGTAGACTCACAGGTGCTGTACTCATAGACCTTACAAAGGCTTTCGACCTTGTGGACCACCCCCTACTCCTATCCTGCTTGCAGAGCCTAGGATTCTCCTCTCCAGTTGTACATTGGTTTAGTAGCTATCTATCCGATAGGTCTCAAGCAGTTAAATTTAACTCGGCCATTTCTGACTCAGCCTCAGTAAATGTGGGGGTTCCTCAAGGCTCCATCCTTGGTCCTCTCCTTTCTCACTCTTTATAAATAATGTCCCCTGTGCCCTACAGGGTTGCTCATCTCTCTTGTATGCTGATGATCTTGTCATTTATGCCAGTGATAAAAAGGTGGAGAATCTAAACTCAGCACTTCAAACTGATTTCACAAATATACAAAACTGGCTGTATGAGCACAAGTTGGTCCTAAACATAAAGAAAACCAAGGCCATGCTTTTTGTCTCTGCCCCTAAACTCCGTAGGAGCCCTGTCTCCCTTACAGTCTATGACTCAGATGATACAACACTAGAAACTGTCTCATCATTTAACTATCTTGGTGTCATGCTTGACCAATCCCTTGATCTGAGCCTGCACATTCAATCCATCTGCAAGGCTGTAAACTGCAAACTAGGTGCTGCTTACAATACTGGATACTTGCTTCGCCATTTGCTAAAAGCTATTGCCAGGGTGTACTCCTACCTTCCCTAACCTACAGTGCCCCATCCTATCTAGTGCTCACAAAACTGCCCTTCAGAAATGGGATGTCACCTACAATAACATATGTCGATATGCCATCCTCCTCCTCCTCAAGACAAAAGCACCGCTGTCAGCTTTATGATGACTTAGGATGGCTCTCCCCTATGGCCACAAGAAAATATTATCTTGGCTCCCTTACCGACTCTGTTGTAAGGCTCAAATCCCTAAATCTCTGGCAGAACTTTTAATTCCACACTCCATCCTCATGGTCTGAGGGTCTCTGGAAAACTCTCTACTCCAAGTTCCTAGATGTTCTACCACAAAAAGCACTGGGGCTTTCAAATGTGCAGCTCCCATGTTCTGGAATACTCTTCCCCCTCAGCTCAAATCGGCTGAGACGCATCAGAATTTTAAAACAGAACTTCACTGCTATCTATTGCGCACTGGCCCCTGCACTTACTTCAATCCTATCTGATGGCCTTGTTAAGATGCGTTACCCCTGATTTCTCTCTCTTTCCTTTTCCTCTCAGATTAAGTCTGGTTCCCCCTACTTTTTCCCTTAGCCCTAAAGACTTACCCTCCCTTGTTGTTTTCCATTCTCTCAATCCTCTATCTCCCTCCCTGTATCCCCACACTTGTTTCTCCCTCATTCTGTATCCCATCTCTAGATTCCTCATACAATGATTCCTTTGCCTAGCTCTCTTGCCTGACCTCTACTTTCTGCCTCACTCTTACACATGTTTCCCTCCCTACCCCAGCTCCTCCCTCGACTCCTCTGCCCTATCTCTCTCTCTCCTGCCCTATCACCCACCTTTCTCATTTTCCCTTGCCACTCTTTCTTTCCCCTTGTCTCTTCTCACTTTCCTCCCCTGCCTCTACTCCTCTACTCTAATTTCTAAAGACCTTTTAGTTTGACCTTTTACACAAAATCTCTGCAGAACTGTAATCTGCTTGACCTATCCTTGTTTTGCCCCCAACAATTGCTACTTGCCTTGCCCACCGTGGCCTACAGATGTTTTGTTTACCTCCTGTTTAAGCCCTGGTATCTGTTCCTCGCCACGTGTAAACCTGAAATGCTACCTATTAACTCTGTTATGTTAAAATGTTTTTTACATTATGTACTGTTGCCTAAAACTGCTGTTCGCTTCCCCCCATGTTAAAAATGGAAATGTTTTGTACCTGTCTTATTTTATGTTGTACTCTCCCGGGTCGTACCTGAAAATAGTCATTGTGTTGGCTAGTGTACTTACCCGGTAAACAAAAACTAAATAAAAAAATTCTCCTGTCTTTTTTGGGGTAAGGAAGTACCTGGAGTACAATCCTTTGCCCTGGTGTAGGGGTGGAACCCTTTCCACAGCTCTGAGAGCCAGGAGGGTAGAGACTTCTGCCTCTAGGGCAAGTGTCTCTGATGGATTTGCAGGTGGAAAGGATCTGGATCTCATCTTTGGAAATGTTTTGAAGCTGAGAACCAGTCCCTGGCTTACTACTTCCAGGACCCACTTGTCTGATGTTAGAGACTTCCAGTCCTGGACAAAGTAAGCCAGCCTGCCCCGTACAGGTAGTTGAGAATCGGCCTTGGCCACCCCATCAGGGTGCCCGTTTGGCAGGGGCTTTAGGCTGAGGGGTGGAAGCAGGCCTGCTTGTACCCCGTCTGCCTCTCCCTCTAAAGAACCCCCTCTGGGTGTAAGCTGAAGAGGAGGCCTGGGCTTGGTAAAAAGGCCTATGAAAAGGCCTGCCCCTGGAAGGCTGCCTTTGAGGAGTGGCCTGCCTTTCCTTGGCCTGTGCACTCCTATAGGTGGTCCTATACTCATCCATTTTCTTCATGTAATTCTCTGTCTGCTTCCCAAACAGAGAATTACCCACAACAGGAAAATCCATGGCCTTAGTCTGGGTATCCTGTGACAGGATAGTACATCGGAGCCAAGCCATTCTGCGAAGTGCCACAGATGTAGCCGTGACTTCTTTTTTTACATTTAACTTTTTCCTCCTTCCTGGAGCTGCCCGCCCCTTATCCATCTGCCGGTCATGGGCGCACGGCTTCTGCCTCCAAATCAGCCGCTGCCCCTGATACCCGTGGCTTACCCCCATGGTGGGCCCGCGACCTACGGCCCCATATATGCCGGGCACTGTAATTAGGTCAGAGACCCGGCTGGAAGCACACTGAAGCCGCAGCGGAGCTTCATCCGTGACGACGGGCAGCTCCTCCTCCTTTTCCGGTTTTTCTCCCTGGGGAGGCGGGGGTCGTGCAATGGCGCCAGCATCCGCCCGCCTCCAGTCACACTGAGTGTCGGCTGCGTGGAACCCCTGGTCTCACCAGGGGTCCCCCGCACCGAACACTACCACACCCTCCCCAGAGTAGGAGAGCTGCCCATAGGGACGCTCAATCCTACTCCCCCGCCCTCCGACGACCCGGGTCCGTTTCCGAACCCCGGTCGCCGGCGTCGCAAGCGGAAATCCAACCGCTGCACCGACGGGCCGGCTGTAGCTGTGACTCTTGACGACACATCATTAGAGTCCACTGTAGCATGGAATTGCACCTTAGATGCCTCAATACCATCAGCAGCCACCTGCTCCAGCTCCTTGGCAAGCTGGCCAGGGACCTGTTTTGCTAGAGCCTTAACAGTATCCCATCCGGATTTCTGGTATCTAGCAGCATAAGCCATATAATTTGCCTCTCTGAGTCCCAAGGATGCTGCCATGTACTGTTTCTTTGCCATGGCATCAATCCTCCTGGAGTCCTTTTCAGGGGTGTGTGAAGCCAAGGGAATATTTGCCTTATCACAGGCTGCAGCCTGCACTACCCTAACATGGCTGCATTGTTGTGTAAGGAACTCCGTATCAGAGCCTGACAATGTGTACCTCTTTTCCATTCTCTTATCCACAGGAGGTATAGTATGAGGAGTTTTTAGAATTTTTACTGTCTGTTTCCCAAAAGATTTATGCGAAGGAATAGACAGTCTCCTAGACTCTGGGATATCCATCATTTCCACATAGTCAGGCTCCTCTTGATCATCCACAGCTTCCTCCATAGGGAGCTGGAGGGTTTCAACCACTTTTTATAAAACATAAAATGAGAAGGGACTCAGAAGCCTAGGAGGAGACACTCCTGAAGGTCTGTCTCCAGACTTTCAAATCACATTCACTCTCCTCATACTCCTCTTCTCCCTCCTCCAGTTCATAATATTCCTCTAAATCATACTCTTGAACCCGGTGGAACCCGTAGGCAGGTGCTTACCTGATGGTGCCGGTTCGGTCGGACAGGAAAGCGACTGGACAATTTTAATTGCTTTGGCTATTTCTTCAGCGGTTGGAGAGGAAAGTTTTGGCTCCACACCAGCTGATTTCCTAGTCCTTTTTGCTGGAACCGACTCCTCAGAGTCGGATCTCCTTTTGCCCGAAGAAGTCTCGCCCTGGTCAGAGGGCACTCCCTCTGGTTCGGTTGGAACCGAACCGGGTTGGCCATCCGGTTCAGCTGACTTTTTGGCCTCCCTTTCCCTGAGCCTACCAACTCTCTTTTCCAGGGTAGCTGCAGGAAAATGTTTACAAATCTGGTAGTCTGCACTGAGGTGGTCAAACCCCAGACAATAAACACAGGTGGTGTGGGGGCGGCCTTGGCAAAGACTTCCCCACACACACTGCAGTGTTGAAACCCAGTGGGCCCGGTTTTTCTTTTGGGTTTCTCAGACATAGTGCCAGTCCTAACCAAACTTACCCGTTTATGGCAATCCGCCAGGTAAGACCCTCTTATCGGTTCCCCAGCGTGTCACGGGTCATGGAAAAAGCGTAATTAAATTTGTTTTTTTTAGAACCGATAAGAACCGGTAACCACACTCTAAATCACAGATTAAGATATTTTAAACAACCTGATCGGTTCAAACCGAACAGATAAACCGTTTACAAGTTCCACACAGAAGAGAATTAATGTAAAACCTATCTAGTACTCACAAATACCACAGACAGAGTCTGAACTGACCGGTTGCAGTTTAAATTCGGTCGAAAACCAAGAAAAATAATACTTTAACCGACAAAATGAACTGAGCAGAAGGAGAAATCTCCGGAGCGACTGTTCAGTGAGACAGAGTAAAGAATCTGACAGTTTGAGTTTGAAGAACAACAGACAGAGTTTCAACCAAGCTCGAGCTCAGCGTTCCATGCCTGGCATGGAAAGTTAACTCTTTCACCTCGAGCAGTTCTAAGGTTGGGACTCACTGCATATGTCAGAATATAACAAGACTTCCATGTTGTTTGAACACCTGAGCAGAAGTCGCCGCAGCACGAAGAAGGCGCCGTGCAACTAGAAGAAGTCCAACCACCCTACTCAGTCCCTCATGCGGCCTGAAGGCCCAGGAGTGAATGGACCAGGCAGCTGGACCAACCTCCGTACCCACTGCTCCATTAGAGCAGCCCACTGGTGAAACTGCTTATCGGAGGCCCGTCCAATAGGTGGGGATGTGCTCTGATGTCAAAGAGGTCGGACACCGGAGCCAGAAACCAGCGACTCTAAGAGGGGAGGAGATTGGTGCCTAGCCCCAATGACCGACCATCAACGCGCAGACATACCATAAGGTGACTTCGAGTGATGCCTTCTCTTTCTCGACTTGTGCGCCAAAGAAGAACTCACGGCTGAACAGTGCCACGAATGGGACCATTTCCTTTTATGCTTTAAGGGAGACTGCCCATTTCCCCGAGCATTGGACCGTCCATTGTCAGACCCACCCTCTGGGAGGGCGGCGAACCGGACCCAGCCCGGCTGACTAAACAGCTTTCATACGAAGTCTCCCTACTATCACCTGACCCGCTCATGGTCGACTCCGTCAATGGAGGGCTAAAGACTTCTTTTATTAATCAATAAATATAAATTAAAATCTACTCGGTACGTTCGAAGATAAATTACAAAACAATAAACTGAAAACTATGCTGCTAGTTTGACGTTTGACTCCCGGTGGGCGAGCGACATCATCGCTGAAGCACACTCGATGGAGGGAAAAAAGGAACTGAGGCAGTTGGAGGTTCGACACCGAGGTAGTCTTTACTGCATGAGCCACAGCTCGTGGTGCCGCTTCCTCACAGGAGCGGGTAGGAGGGAAGGCGTACAGGAACCTTCCTTTCCAAGAGAGGGACAATGCATCGCACCAGAAAACTCCAGGCCCTGGATCAAGCGAGCAGAAAAGCGACATTTCTGGGAAGAAGAAGAGGACGAAGCCCCGGAGGCAGAGGAGGTGGAAGTTGCCTGGCGCTCCTTCTCCATCATAGCTCATTTCTGCTAGCGTGGATGGCTTTAGAAGGTCTTCAAGCAGCGTCTCCATGTGGCTTGGTTACATACTAACATACTAAAATGCCAGCAGAATAGGCCTAACGGTCTTTGAGTCTGCTCAATTTGTCAGCCCCATCCTGGGTGCTGACCTTGCTGCCCCTCGCTTCTGGCTTCTCCCTTCCCAGTTCCAGATATTCTTGCTGCATTGGATTTTGCTTCCAGAACCCTTCCTGTACCTGTCCCAGCCCTCTTGAACCCCTCCACCGCCTCTGCCTCCACCAGCCCCCAGGCAGTGCATTCCATGGCTCCACCACCCTCTCAGTGAAGTAGCACCTCCTCCTTTCTCCCCTGAATCTTCCCTCCTCCAGCTTCCACCCATGCCCTCTAGTGGCCCCCTCCTCCTTCCTTCGAAGCACCCTGACTGTTCCTCCCCCATTTACCCTCTTCATGTACTTGAAGACCTCTATCATGTCCCCCCGGTCCCTTCTCTCCTCTAATGTGTACATATTTAGCTCTTCGAGCCTCTCCTCATAGGTCCTGTCCCCCAAGCCCCAAATCATTTTGGTTGCCCTCCTCTGGACCCTCTCCAGGAGTTTAATGTCCCTCTTTAAGTGTGGCCTCCAAAACTGCACGCAGTACTCAAGGTGTGGCCTCACCAAGCAGTTATACAGAGGGAGCATCACTTCCCTCCCTCTGGAGGTGATCCCCCTAGCGATGCATCCCAGTATCCTGTTGGCCTTGGCTGCTGCCCTCCTACAAGTCTCCGAGTTGTTCATTTTGACATCCACCACCACCCCAGGTCCCTCTCAGCCATCGAGACTTGTAGCATTCCCCCAGGGTGTACACTTGGCCCGGGTTTCTGGCCCCCAGGTGGAGTACCTTGCATTTCCCTGCATTGAACCTCAGCTTCCACTTTCTAGACCATCTTTCCAGAGCCTCCAGGTCCCCCTGTAGGGCCACCCCCCTCCTCCCCATCCACCACCGCCCCCAGTTTTGAGTCATCTGCAAAGAGACTCATCTCACTCCTGATTCCTATCCTTATGTCAGAGACGTAGGCGTTGAACAGGAGGGGCCCAAGGAGTGATCCCTGTGGGACCCCACTAATGACCCTCTTTGGGGATGAGACTATCTCGCCAACTATGACCCTCTGGGTCCAGTCCTGGAGCCAATTGCCTATCCATCTGATCATCTGGTTCCCAACCCCCATTTCTCCCAGCTTATCCAACAGGCCCATGTGAGGAACAGAGTCAAATGCCTTGCTGAAGTCTAGAAAGAGGACATCCACTGGTCTACCAAAGTCCAAGGCACTCGTCACTCAGTCATAGAACTCCACAAGGTTTGTCTGACACGATTTCCTTGGGACAAATCCATGCTGTCTTATCGTCCAGGCACCCTGACTTTTCCAGGTCCCCTCTAGCCTCTCCTTGACAATGCCCTCAATCACCTTGCCCACCACCCGATGTCAGGCTGAGAGGCCTGTAGTTCTCTGCCACCTCCCTTGATCCCCTTGTGGATAGGGCACTATACGTGCCATCTTCCAGTCCTGGGGCACCCACCCTGTCCTCAGAGAGATGGTGAAAAGCTCCGCCAGGGGTTTCGCCAGGACATCCTCAAGTTCCTTCAGCACTCTGGGATGTAACTTATCCGGCCCCGGTGCTTTCTCCATCTTAAGGGAGCTGAGGGCTTCCCTCACTCTCTCTGCTGTGATTTCACTTCAGTACCTCTTCTCCCTGCTTAGCCCTCCCCCCTCCTGCCAGTGATGCCTCCCCTCTCCCCAGACCAGCCAATCGGTAGGGGTCCCCCCCTCAGTATCTCTGTCTCCTCCCATGTATGATGCAGCACTCCCATTTTCCTTGGTGAAAACTGCGGTGAAGTACTCATTTAGTACCTCAGCCTGCTCCCCCGGGTCTTGTGCCCATCTCTCCCCTGATTTAATCCTGCTAATCTGCCCCTTCACCCTTCGTTTTTCCCCAATGTATCTAAAGAACCCCTTGTTTCCTCTCCTGATTTCCCTGGCCAGGTTCTGCTCCTTCCTTGCCTTAGCCGCCCTCACCACCCTAGTTGCCCTTCTAGCCATCAGCTCATACTCCCCTCGATCCCTTTCACTCCTTGAGCACTTGAATTGCCTATAGGCTGCCTTCTTTCCCCGCACCACCTCCTGGACCTCCCTGGTCCACCAGCAGGGTTTTCGGGCCCTACCGCATTTTCGTCTTACTCTTGCACAGGTGCTGGTAGCATCTTGCACCCCTCTCCTGATGATTTCCCACCTACTATCAGCATCCATGTCTGACCCAATCCCATCCAAATGCTCCTTAAGGATCCTTCCCATTTCCTTAAAATCCGCTCCCTGAAGTCAGTTACCTCCATCTTTGTGCAACTTTCTAGCCTCCTAGGTCCAGGCAGAACCAGACCGAGGCATGGTACATAGATATTGTCGGCAGATAAGGGCCTATGGCCCACCCAGTCTGCCCAGGGAGGAAAGGTGGCCAGGAACCTTCCTTCCCAGTCTGCCCATTCAAGTCCTAGCACTGCTTGCAGGCCTTGGTGTTGTGGTTGGGGCATAGGCAGAGCAGGCAGGAAAAGTGACTGTCTTTAGCAGGGATCTGCTTGTCACAGGCACACTTTGAAGGCTGGTCAGAAGACAGAAGCTGGAGAAGAAGACATAAACGATCTGAAGAAAATTTATTTATTTTATTTTATTTATTTAGTTTTTGTTGACCGGGTAAATGCACTAGACAAATCCTGCCTATTTTCAGGCAAGACCCAGGGGAGAGGGATACAGATGAATGCCAACTAACCTTGAACCAGATTAAGCTGTTGGTGGTATTTTTTAGTGAATGAGAAATTTGGCCAGGACACCGGGACATTCCCCTACTCTTTTCGATAAGTGCCATGGGATCTTTAACATCCCTTGAATTACCACCAATCCAGGTAGATGGGACCTCGGTTTAACGTCTCATCTGAAAGACGGCACATCAGAAGTGCAGCACCCCTCTCATGCTGCACTACAGTGTCAGTACTTGGATACTGGCCCAAGTGCCAGATGTGGGAACTGAACCCACAGCCCTCTGATCTCCCGGCCTCAGAAGCGAGTGTGCTACCTACTGAGCCACTGACACTGCCGAATGCCGAAACTCGATGTTAAAACCACAGAAAAGGGTAAAAAAATGTTAGGTAAATTACAAAGAAAATTGGGTCAACTGAAGCAGGAGTACATGGAGATCTGACATGCATGGGTCGACAGCGGGAAAAGAACTGAGATAGGTCTGGGGGAACCATCCCTTTTATACCATAGGATGGACGTCAGCATGCCAATGTTGGGGACGGTCCCATGCTGTAGACTGCTAGCTAGAAGTTTTCCGTGTGGTCCTGGTGCCTGGCAGCTAAGTCCTACCAGTGCTGCCTGCTGCAAGAGCCACCTTGAAGTAAAATCAGTTGCTTTAATACCGTAACAGCAGGTAGGATCTGTGCAGCGGTCAGGGCTTCATCTATGCCTGTAGTTCTTTTTTTTTGCTCCTCCCTAGTGATCCCTGACTGACCACTCCTTCGGGCCTCTAAGGTGCACCCCAGCAACATTCGTCTCCTTGCCACCATCCATCGCCCCTAGAAGCCACCCCCAGGTAACCTGACATATTCCTTCGTCGGGAGGGTCCCTTCCTTTCAGTGGGGGGCACCCATCAGGCGCAACTCTGTATCCTGGGTGCTGCAGTGTTGGTCTGGGCACTTTCTGGGGCTCCTTGGCATTGGGGGACTGAATGCCATTGTCCGGTGGCTCAAAGGGCTTCTTCCATTTTCTGCCCTCCCACTCCTTCCACCCTGATTGGGCCTATGCGTGTCGGCAACCTGTGGCGGGGGCGTGTCGAGGCTTCATGTTGCCTTGCACGTTGCCCAATTCACCTCCAGGTGCTGAGGCCCTGCCCATCCCCCCAGGAGGAAGTGTTCAATGGATGCTTGGATTCCCTCCTGCTGATCTCCGCCTCCTGACACCTGGGATCGAGGCACAAACCTGGGTCACCAGCATGCCGAGCTGGTCCCTTCACTCGGCGCCACAGAGCCAACTTCTGTAGTTCTCCTTTAATGAAAATTATATTTAGGTTCTGGAAGGGAGGTAAGGTGGGGACTTTAAACATAGTGAGGAATCTCTGAGAAGAAACAACATTACTATAGTGAGTAATTTTTTCTTCTAACCTCAGGAATCCCTCAATTAATGTTTGCACTTTATGCAGACTGAATAAGTACATCATCAGAAAAACACCTTGCTCATTTTGAAAAAATACAGTCCAAAAAGATAGTGTTACAATAATACACCGTCAGCCAATACCAAAAATATAGTAGTTTTCAAACATACAAAATCGGGATATCTGCTTACCATCACTTTTATATGCAAAACTGCTTTTGTGATACTAACGGAAATGAAAATAGATTACACTTAGGTGTCCATTTCAATGTACCTAATCATTAATTACATGCAGCAGGGTAATTACACTGTAGACAAATTGACTGGTACAAAGCACATACTGAACTGTCAATACAGAAATATTGGGAATTACATATATATCACCTTATTATATATATAAAACAGATACATTCCGTGAAGGAAAAATACACCAAGGGAAAGCTTAACTCAAAATGGCTTAGCAAGTCAATAAAAGGCTTATTACATTAAACAATAATAAATATGCTAGATATTTGAAGTCTAAAACTACACACAATTAGGAAAACTACCTCTCCTATCAAAAGAAATGTAAATGTAGTATTAAAAAGTCAAAAAGAAAGTGGGAACTTAATCTGGCCAAAAATGCTAACAAATCTAATAGTAAGTTCTTTTTCCATATATTAATTCTTAAAAAAAAAAAAAAACAATGTAAGTTTGGACTAATTCTAGTTGGTAATAATGTCATACAACATCCTACAGATATGGCTAACGTCTTTAATACAGAATTCTGTAAAGTATTTTCTGATACAACTTCTAGTGGTCCTAGCCTTCAGATCAATAGCGAAGCTCCAATTGCCTTTGAGCCTAAAACTATAGCGGATATATTATTATCACAAAAAGGTAAAATGAGCATGGGTCCTGACAGTCTAACTGGGCATTTTCTATACTTATTGGCTGGTAAATTAGTGGTCCCTTTAAAACTATTGTTTGAGTCATGTCTAACCAATAACTTTGTCCCTAATGAATGGAAAAGGGCCAATGTTATACCTATACATAAAAAAGGTATAAAATCTGAATGGTCAAATTATCGATCCATAAGTCTAATATCGCGCTTATGTAAAATATTGATTAAGGATGTAATTGAATCTTCTCTTAATCTAATAGACAAGGAACAACATGGCTTTAAGAAAGGGAGAGGCTGTCTGACCAACCTGATGAGTTTTTATGAAGATATTAGTCAATTAGTTGATCTTAAAAAACCTTGTGATATTGTATTTATTGATTTTTGCAAGGCATTTGATATCATGCCTCATTGGGCCTTAAGGTTAAAATTACAAAATGTACATGACAATAGATATATTATAAACTGGATCCATAATTGGCTGTCTAATCGTACACAACGGGTCATTATTAATGAATGTCTCTTAGATATGGGTAATGTGACCAGTGGGGTACCACAGGGCTCTGCTTTGGGCCCCTGTTTATTTCAGGCCTTCATCTTTGATCTCACCACAAACTGTCAATCAATATCTGTCAAATATGCTGACGACATTAAGATTGGTGGTCCATGATCAAGCCCTGATGAGATAAGAATAATCCAGCAGTATCTGGATTTTATCTCAGCTTTGGTTACTACATGGGGCATGAAGTTTAACAACAATAAATGTAAGATCATGCACTTACGCTTCAAAAATCGAGAAGTGCATATGTCTCGGGTAACTGCACACTGGCTATTACCACAGACAAGAAGGACTTGGGCATCATTATCTCCAAGAATTTGGATTATGAACATCACATAAACAATGCAGTATATAAAAGTAATAAGATTATTTGGTCTATTAAATGTAACATCACGTCCAGAGATTCCAGGGTAATGATGCCATTGTTTAGAGCTTATGTTAGGCCACATTTGGAGTATGTGTCACAACTCTGGTGCCCATATAAAAAGTCCCACATCAATCAATTAGAGAAAGCACAGAGGAGATATACTAAATATCTAAAAGGCATGTATAGTCTATCTTATAAAAATAGACTCGACAGACATAATCTACTATCTTTAGAAACACGTCGGTTACGAGGGGACATATTATTTCTATATGATATAGTACAGGATCCAGAGCTAATGACTGAGTTGGGACTCGAGTTTAAAGATAACAGATATGACACCAGAGGTCACCCACTTCAATTGATAAGGAAATCTCATAACTCTTTACGTAGGAAGTTTTTCTTTACTCTCAGAACTATCAACACATGGAACAAACTTCCTCTTCATGTTATTATTAGTAAAAATGGAACTGAATTTAAAGCGAGATTGGATACCTATCTAATATCAGATACCCAACTATCATATTATAACTGACTAGTATGGGAGCTCTCATGGGCCTTTGGTTCGCTTGCTCTCTAAGTAACCTTAGTATAAACCTTAGTAGTTACATGTTTGTTGCATGCTACTACATTTCATTTGCAATGCAGGTACAGTGTAGTTAACTGACACTTAAAGTGTAACTGAAAATAGGCATTACATCGTTTAAAATGCATTTTTATTTTCTGTTCTCTTTAAATTCCAATTTCATTTTTTTAAACAAAAGTCTTTCATATGATTTATGATATGTACAGTTCATGTGTCTCTTATGGTTATACAAGTTTCTTCTCCAAGTCCACTGTTTGCCAGAACTGCTGAGCTCTGCTTCATAGTTCTCGCCCAAAACTAGAATGCACTCTTACAACGAAAGAGACACAGTCCAACTGTACATATAAGATTAAGAGTGTCTCACATGCAGAGATGGGAGTGCTCTGATTGGTCGATAGCACTTCCTCAATCTATAATGCATACTGACAGATTATTCCGTGTAATTGAATAAGGCCCTGTGTTTTGGTGTTATTCACAAAAATGTAGCACCCAGCATTTTTTTTTTTTTACATACAATTCAAAACTCTGTCTCGGCAATCAACCTAGAAGTGATGAATTAAGACTGCAATGGAGAACATACCCCTAGACTGTGTCTAAAAAAGATTTTCAGTTCTCCATTTTTAACTGAATATGGACATAACATGGCCTGGGGGGTTGGACACTGTCCTATTAAAGACATAAAGAACATATGTAGTCTGTTCCGGTCCCAACCCAGAAGCAAATGCAGCTGTATGCCCCATGTAGTTAGATGCTATCATTAAATCCCAGCAGGCAAGCTGTAATGAAGACATTCATTTACTAAATCAGTGCTGTGCGAACAGCACCAAAAAACAAGAAGTCTTTTGTCAAAGAGGAAGTACGTCCTCGAAGCACTAAGGTGTTGAACTTTAGTCAGGTCAGCTTTCTAGGTCTGCTACAGGCCTTAGCTAAATGAGACAACAGGATGGCATTTGCATAAAGTACTTTGCACATTATGTGGCAGTTTTATTTGCAGAACATTGATTTAATAGGCAGGCGGCTTCATTACCAGCTTGCCTGCTACGACTGACAGCATCTGACTGCATAGGAAGTGCAACTGCATTTGTGTCTGTGTTTGGACTGTCTCTGGGGTAGCCACCCCCTGCTGCACCAAGCCCCTGTACCATGACACAGTCCTCTTTGTACTTCTTTGTTTGAGTACAGTCTGTTGCTTTTTGTCATTAATTCTTTGCACCACAATCCAAGATATTTAGTACATTTTCATATTCAAAACAGGGCAAAACGTTTTGACAACAGTGCTTTACAGTGAAAAAAAAATACACTTACCACCAATCGAGATAGAACCCTCGATCCCCAAAGCACAGAAGCTCTGCAATGAGATTGAGGCAGGAGTGGAAGAACCAGTAAAAAAAGATCAGCCAGATAAAATGATTCGGAATCTGCAGGATGAAGATACAGGAAACGAGAACAGGTTTGTGGCATTTCTTGACCCTATGGCAGTACAACATTTTCTGTTTTTCAGAGCATACTTGGCTTTTGCTCACATTTCTCAGCCTGGTGCATTCGCAGCACAGTAGCACGCAGTTTCCTTTTCACGGGGACTGCCGAATGATTCATCCCCCTCCACAAGAAATGATCCTGTCTTTCCACTTTCTTAAAGCACATGGATTTAGGCCTCCTTAGGAGGTAAGAAACAATTACTCACCGTAGTAAGGATGTTTCTTTTAGAGGGTTTATTAGTGAGTCATACAGATTTCATCATCTCATCCATGTGTTGTTGCCCCAGGGACAGGACTTTAGAACATTAACGTTCAAACTCTGTTCTCTGGTTAACACTCTCCCAACCCCCGTGTTCTAATCTCAGATTTATTGCTGAAGACCACAAGAGAGCTGTGACCAGCTACCTAGCCTGTGCTATACATTCTTTCCTAATGCACATGTAAATAAGAATGCAAAAAACACACCTGGAGATTGTAAACTTGCAAAGTGGGCACGAATAAAATGCTCAAGCAAATTAAATCAATTTTGTTTATCATTAACAATCCTCACTTTTTACGGTTCTAGAAGGGGAGGTAAGAAGGGCTTGTATTACTCACTAGTAAATCTTCTACAAGAGGGTCCTTCCTGCTGTCCTTTTCAAAACATCACAAGCTTGTTGTACAAAGTTTGGCTGATGCAACATTTGGGCGCGACATGTTTCATGCAGGTGTGAGAAGGTAATTGTTTGTTTATTGAAGAGAAATCAGAATTACAATCCTTTGAGTCATAGACTCCTTTGCAAAGGTTCCACGTCAGAACAAGAAAGGTTAAAACATTATAGTCCCTATAGGGTCTCGTATGGATCAATATTCTCCCCTCCCAGGTTTTTGGATGGGTACTGAATTTTAGAACCCATGTGTAAAGATTACCCATTGACAATGCGGGTGACACAGAAGAAAAATTACTCACCTTAGTAATGTTGTTTCTTCTAATGGAGTCTTGCTATATTATGACAGTAGCAGTTTGATCCAGCTCTAGAACTGCTCCGAGGTGAAATGGTTAAAACCATTCCAAAATAGAATTTTGGCCATGAGCTCTAAGAAGCAGCTCTATCTGTGTTATTTCAAACCTGAACTGTCAGATCTTACGAGCCAAACTCACTAAGGTCTGTGTGGAAGCTGTAACCTACACTAGCCAAATGGCTACCTAAATAATAACAACCATTGCTGGTCCCAACACCCAAGACTCAAGTCAGGGGACCAGAAATACTAACATAATTCTAATCATATGAGAATAAAACATAAGTATAATAAAACACACACACACACACACACCCAAAGCCCCAAAAGGGGACAAAAATGCTAACAGGGCATAAAAAGGTGCCCACACCAAGTTGTCCGCACCCCACCCAAGTAGAGGTTCTGAGAGGGCAGGTTAGAGGAGGTCATAATATAGCAAGACTCCATTAGAAGAAACAACATTACTAAGGTGAGTAATTTTTACTTCAAACAACATGAAGTCTTGCTATATTATGACAGTAGCAGAATACACAGCAGTACCTCCATGGAGGAGGGGCAGAACCTACTCAGGGAATAGGCTCTGAAGAACAGCTGTGCCAAACCGAGTATCTCTCCTGGCCTGGACATCCAGGGAGTAATGCTTGGTAAAAGTGTGTACCGTTTTTCAAGTAGCAGCCTGGCAAATCTCTAATATAGGGATGTCTCTGGCAGCAGCTAGAGGCCTAGCTGTACCCCTGGTAGAGATGAGCCTTCAAACCGGGGGGCTCTGCCCAGTTCTGATAACAAAATTGGATACAAGAGACAATCCACCTGGCAGTTGATCTCTTAGTGGCAGGTTTGCCTTTCCCAACTTCACCATAGGTAAGGAAAAGTTGGAGGATTCAAACCTGTGACCTTTGTGCGGCTCTAAATAGTAACTAAGAGCTCTCTTAACATCCAGGCTGTGCAACCTCCTGTCACCAGAAGAGGAGTGATCAGTGAAAATACTGGAAGGAGATAGATTGATTAAGATGGAAATCTGAAACCACCTTAGGCAAAAACTTCCTATTAGTCCTAAGGACTACCTTATCCTATGGAAAGAAATAAAGTCAGTTTCCACTGACAAGGCTTTGCAACTCACTTGTCGTCTGGCAGAAGTGATAGCCACTAGAAAACAGTTTTCAAGTTAGGTACTTAAGCTCTGCAGAAGACAGAGGTTCAAAGGGGTTGCATTAACTGGGCAATGCAAACATTAAGGTCCCAAGCAGGGGCGGTTCCCGAAAGGGTGGATTAGTATGGAGTAATCCCTTAAAAAACTTGGAAACACAGGATGAGAGGAAGAGGGATGACTTTCCTGCTGACACAAAAGCAGATACAGCTGCCAAATGAACTCTCAGGGTAGCTGGTCTAGAGACCCAAGGCATTAAGATGTACCATGTAATCTAACAAAATCGGCAAATCAGCAGATACTGGGGAAATATTTTTCCAGCACACCAAATGGAAAACCTTTTCCATTTAGAACTATAAGTAGCCCTAGTGAAAGCTTTCTAGAAGCCTTTAGGATCTCAAGAACACCCTGAGAGAGATGTAAATCAGCAAACTCTAACTCCTCAAGAGCCAGGCCTTGAGGTTGAGGACTTGAGGTCCGGATACCAAACCCTTTCCTGGGCACAAGTCAACAGGTTGTGATTCCTGGGGAGGCAAAGGGAGATGGATTGTCAGTGACAGAAGCAGTGGGTACCAGGGCTGCCTGGCCCAATCGGGGCAATCAGAATCACCCTGCAAGGCTGAGATCTGATTTTGACTAGTACTTTGAATAGGAGAGGAAGGGGAAAAGCAAAAGAAACTTCCCTCCCAATCCAGAAAAGGGCATCCAAGGGAACAGGCCCAACACTGGAGGCCTGCAACAGAACAGAGGAAGTTTGTGATTGTCTGGGGCTGCAAAAGATCTATCTGAGGGTGCCCATCTGGCAAACTATCCCCAGCACTTGAGGATCCAGGGACCATTCGTGATGCCCTGGGAAATCCTGCTGAGAGCATCCGCTGGGACATTGTCCTTCCTGGAAGATGAACTGCTATGAGAAGTGCTCAGGGAATAGGCCAAGACCACAACTTCATTGCCTCGGTGCACAAGGCCGAGACCGAGTGCCCCGTTTTGTTGATGTACCACATTGTTGTGGCATTGTCTGTTCTGACTTGTATCACCTTATGTCGTGGACAGATGCAGAAAATGTGAAGAGCTAAAAGACAGCTCTGAGTTCCAGCAAATTGATGTGGGCAGCGAGATTCCTGGGGACCACACTCCCTGAGTGGAAGGTCGCCCATGTGGGCTCCCAACCCAGAAGGGAAGCATCTGTAGTGAGAGTCAAGTCGTGAGTAGGGGAATGAGGGGACCCCCAATCTCAAGTGCTCTGATCCTGCCACCACTGGAGGCTAGTATCAGGTTCGAGTCACTGGGACCAACTTGGAAGGGGGTCTCTTCTCTGAAACCAATAGGTTCTCAAGTGAAACTGAATGTCTCTCATCTGAAATCTTGCTCTCTCACAACAGCTGTGGATGCAGCCATGTGCCCCAGGAGCTGCAGAAAGTGTCTTGCTGGTGACGAGACCTGCAGAGTGAAGGAGGAGGCCAGAGCCACTAAATTCCTTACCCTTTCTAAGGGAAGAAGAAAAAATTACTCACCTTAGTAATGTTGTTTCTTCTAATGGAGTCTTGCTATATTATAGACATTAGCAGTTTGATCCAGCTCTAGAACTGCCCCGAAGTGAAATGGTTAAACCCATTCCAAAATAGAATTTTTGTACGAGCAGCAGCTCTATCTGTGTCATTTCAAACTTGAACTGTCAGATCTTTCTGAGCAAAACTCACTAAGGTCTGTGTGGAGCTGTAACCTACACTAGCCAAATAGCTACCTAAATAATAACAACCACTGATGGTCCCAACACCCAAGACTCAAGTCAGGGGACCAGAAATACTAACACCATTCTAATAATATGAAAATGGAACATAAGAATAATAAAACACACACAGCGTACATACACACCTCCAAGTCCCAAAGGGACAAAATGCTAACAGGACATAAGTAGTGCCCACACTAAGTTGCCCGCACCCACCAAGTAGAGGTTCTGAGAGGGGCAGGTTGGAGGTCTATAATATAGCAAGACTCCATTAGAAGAAACAACATTACTAAGGTGAGTAATTTTTCTTCAAACAACATAAGTCTTGCTATATTATAACATTAACAGAATACACAGCAGTACCTCCATGGAGGAGGCAGAACCTACTTAGGGAATAGGCTCTGAAGAACAGCTGTGCCAAACCGAGCATCTCTCCTGGCCTGGACATCCAGGGAGTAATGCTTGGTAAAAGTGTGTACCATTTTCAAGTAGCAGCCACAGCAAATCTCTAATAAGGGGATATCTCTGGCAGCAGCTAGGCGCAGCTGTACCCCTGGTAGAATGAGCCCTCAAACCAGAGGCGGGGGCTCTGCCCACTTTCTGATAACAAAATTGGATACAAGAGACAATCCACCTGGCTATTGATCTCTTAGTGGCAGGTTTCTTTCCCAACTTCACCATAGGTAAGGAAAAGTTGGAGGATTCGACCTGTGACCTTTAGTGCAGCTCTATATAATAACTAAGAGCTCTCTTAACATCCAGGCTGTGCAACCTCCTCTCACCCGAAGAGGGTGATCAGTGAAAATACTGGAAGGAGATAGATTGATTAAGATGGAAATCTGAAACCACCTTAGGCAAAACTCCTATTAGTCTTAGGACTACCTTATCCCCTATGGAAAGAAATAAAGCCAGTCTCCACTGACAAGGCTTGCAATTCACTTATCGTCTGGCAGAAGTGATAGCCACTAGAAAAACAGTTTTCAAGTTAGGTACTTAAGCTCTGCAGAAGACAGAGAGTTCAAAGAGTTGCATTAACTGGGCAATGCAAACATTAGGTCCCAAGCAGGGGCGGTTCCAACCGGAGGATTAGTATGGGTAATCCTTAAAAAACTTGGAAAACACAGGATGAGAGGAAGGGGATGACTTTCCTGCTGACAGAAAAACAGACACAGCTGCCAAATTAACTCTCAGGGTAGCTGGTCTGAGACCAAAATTAAGATGTACCATGTAATCTAACAAAATGGGCAATTCGGCAGATTCTGGGGAAATATTTTCCCAGCACACCAAATGGAAAACCTTTCCATTTAGAACTATAAGTAGCCCTGGTGGAAGGCTTTCTGGAAGCCTTTAGGATCTCAAGAACACCCTGAGAGGTGTAAATCAGCAAACTCCTCAAGAGCCAGGCCTTGAGGTTGAGGATTGAGGTCGGATACCAAACCCTTCCCTGGGCACAAGTCAACAGATTGTGATTCCTGGGGAGGCACAGGGGAAGATGGACTGTCAGAGAGACAGAAGGAGTGGGTACCAGGGCTGCCTGGCCCAATCCGGGGCAATCAGGAATTACCCTGCAAGGCTGAGATCTGATTTTGACTAGTACTTTGAATAGGAGAGAAGCGGGGAAAGCATGAAGACTTCCCTCCCAATCCAGAAGAAAGGCATCCAGGGGAACTGAGCCCAGCACTGGAGGCTTGCAACAGAACAGAGGAAGTTTGTGATTGTCAGAGGGCTGCAAAAGATCTATCTGAGGATGCCCACCTGGCAAAAACTATCCCCAGCACTTGAGGATCCAGGGACCATTCGTGATGGCCCTGGGAAATCCTACTGAGGGCATCCGCTAGGACATTGTCCTTCCCTGGAAGCTGAACTGCTATGAAGTGTTCAGGGAATAGCCAGAGACCACAACTTCATTGCCTCGGTGCACAAGGCCGAAGACCGAGTGCCCCCGTTGTTGATGTACCACATTGTTGTGGTGTTGTCTGTTCGACTTGTATCACCTTGTCATGGACAGATGCAGAAAAAGCTGAAGAGCTAAAGACAGCTCTGAGCTCCAGCAAATTGATGTGGAGCAGAGATTCCTGGGGGCCAAACTCCTGAGTGGAAAGGTCGCCATGGGCTCCCAACCCAGAAGGAAGCATCTGTAGTGAGAGTCAAGTCGTGAAGGAAATGAAGGGACCCCGGCTCTTAAATTGCTCTGATTCTGCCACCACTGGAGAGCTAGGATCAAGGTTAGAGTCACTGGGACCAACTTTGGAAGGGGTCTCTTCTCTGAGACCAAAAGGTTCTCAAGTGAAACTGAATGTCTCATCTGAAATCTGGCTCCCTGCACAACAGCTGTGGATGCAGCCATGTGCCTCAGGAGCTGCAGAAAGTGTCTTGCTGGTCGAGACCTGCAGAGTGAAGGAAGAGGCCACAGCCACTAAATTCCTTACCCTTTCTGGGGAAGAAAGGCTCTGGCTAGCTTTGTGTCCAATTCTGCCCCTATAAAGGTGAGTATCTGGACTGGTTCCAGAACCGACTTGTAGGTTTAGCAGAAACCCAGGGAGGTGAGAAGCTGCTGGATAACCTGCAGGTGAGATTTTACCTGTTCTGAGGACTGGCCTACAATGAACCAGTCGTCTAGATGAGGAAAACAGCAATCCTCTGCCTCCTTAAGTGGGCCACTGCCACTGCTAGACACTTTGTGAATACCCTTGGAGCAGAGGTAGGCCGAAGGGCATTGCTCTGAACTGGTAATGACCTGAGGGGCAGTTTGAATCTGAGGTACTTTCGATGGGATCTTCTGATTAGGACATGGAAATAGGCATCCTTGAGGTCAGGGAGGCTAGCCAGTCCCTGGCCTTAGGGAAAAGTAAAATCATTGCCAGAGTTACCATTTTGAACTTTTGGTTTCAAAAGATGCTTGTTCAGATATCTGAGATCTAAAATGGGCACGCCATTCTCCTGTCTTTTTGGGGTAAGGAAGTATCTGGAATACAGACCCCTGCCCTGATGCAGGAGGAACCCTTTCTACTGCTCTGAGAGCTAACAGGGATGAGACCTCTGTTTCCAGGCGAGGGTCTCTGAAGCACTTGCAGGTGAGAAAAAGTCTGCTTCTCAACTTGAAACTTTTTTGAGTTGAGAACCAGACCAGCTTACTACTTCAGAACCCACTTGTCTGAGGTTAAAGCCCAATTCTGACTGAAGTAAGCCAGCCTGCCCCACTGGTACAGGAGGGTGGCCCTGGGCACCCCATCAGGGTGCCTGTTTAGCAGGAGCTTTAGGCTGGGGGTGGGGCAGGTCTGCCCACCCCTCGTCTGCCTGCCTCTGAAGAAGCCCCTCTGAGCATGAGCAGAGGAGGCCTGAGTCTGGTAAAAGGCCTGTGAAAAGGCCTACCCCTTCCCGATAGGTATGCCTTTGAGGAGTGGCTTGCCACTCCTTAGCCTGGGCACTCTTGTAAGTAGTCCTATATTCATCCATCTTCTTCATGTAATTCTCTGTCTGCTCTCCAAACAGAGAATTTCCCACCACAAGAGAAAATCCATAGCCTTAGTCTGGGTATCCTGCTGACAAAACTAGTACACCTGAGCCAGGCCAACCTACGAAAGCTACAGATGT
The DNA here is from genome assembly GCA_016271365.2 of Neoceratodus forsteri. Classification (NCBI taxonomy): domain Eukaryota; kingdom Metazoa; phylum Chordata; order Ceratodontiformes; family Ceratodontidae; genus Neoceratodus; species Neoceratodus forsteri. Next base: position 1,608,022,163 of record CM028130.1, read on the forward strand.
GGCCATGACCCTAGAATATCATTAACATCCACAGCAGCATGAAACTGAACCTTAGAGGCTTCAATGCCATCAGCAGCCACCTGTTCTAGTTCACTAGCCAGCTGGCCATGGGCCTGCTTGGCCAGTGCATAACAGTATCCCATCTAGAGTTCTGATACCTAGCTACATAAGCCATATAATTTGCTTGCCTGAGTCCCAGAGAGAGCTGCCATATACTGTTTTTTGCCATGGCATCAATCTTCCTGGAATCCTTGTCAGGAGGATGTGAAGCCAAGGAATATTAGCTTTATCACAGGCAGCAGCCTGAACTACCCAACATGACTGCATTGCTGAGAAAGGAATTCTGTATCAGGGCCTGACAATGTATACCTTCTGTCCATCTTCTTATCTACAGGAGGCACAGAATTAGGAGCTTTTAAAATTTTAATTGTTTGTTTCCTAAAAGACTTATGTAAAGGAATAGACAATCTCCTAGACTCTGGAATATCCATCATTTCTACAAATCAGGTTCCTCTTGCTCATCCACAGCCTCTTCTAAAGGAACCTGGAGGGTTTCAACAACTTTTTATAAAACATAAAATGAGATGGGGACTCAGACAGCATAAGGGAGATTCTAAAGGTCTGTCTGGGGAGATGTCCGGTTCAATGGGCACACCCAGACCTTCCAGCCACATTCATACTTTCATAATCCTCCTCCCCTCCTCTGGTTCATAAAATTCCTCAATATCATAATCCTGAACCACTGGGACCGGACGAACCGACCTTTTACCAGATAGTGGTGGTTCGGACGGACCCTGAGACAGTGACTGGACAATTTGTATGGCTTTTGCCATCTCTGCAGCAGTTGGAGAAGGAATTTTGGACTCCAGACCTGCTGATTTTCTTCTTTTCTTTACTGGAATTGGTTCCTCAGAACCAGCTTTTCTTTTTCGAGGAAGTCTGGCCCTGGTCAGAGGGCACTCCCTCTGGTTCGGTTGGCACCGAACCGGGCTGGCCATCCGGGTCAGCGGACTTTTTGGCCTCTCATTCCCTGAGCCTGCCCAATCTTTTTTCCAGGGTGGCTGCAGGGAAATTCTTACATATCTGGCAGTCTGACTGGAGGTGGTCAAACCCCAGACAATAAACACATGTGGTGTGTGGGTCAGCCTTGGCAAAGACTTCCCCACAAACATCACAGTGTTGAAACCCAGTGGGCCCGGTTTTTCTTTTGGGTTTCTCAGACATAATGCCAACCTAACCAAAAGAAACTTGCCCTTTTAGCAGTGCCAAGGCAAGAGACCACACCCTTGCTCCCGGTTCCTAACCGTGTCACGGGTATTGGAAAAAGCGTAATAAATCCGTTTTTTAGAACCGATAAGAACAGAACCACACTCTAAAATAGTAACTTTTAGTTTTAAATGAGTTTAAACCCACTGATCGGTTCAAAACCGAACCGATAACACAAGTTCCACACAGACAAAACCTTCATTTACTTATGGTTACCACAGATAGAAGCTTGAACCGAGCGGTTTTGCGGTTAAAATAAAACTATTCTCGGTTAAATCCAACCGAGAAAACACTTTTAAACCGAGAAATGAACCGAGCAGAAGGAGAAATCTCCGGAGCGACTGTTCACTGAGTACGAGTAAAGAATCTGACAGTTCAAGTTTGAAATGACACAGATAGAGCTGCTCTCGTGCAAAATTCTATTTTGGAATGGTTTTAACCATTTCACTCCGGGGCAGTTCTAGAGCTGGATCAAACTGCTAATGTCTATAATATAGCAAGACTTCATGTTGTTTGAAGGAGGGGTGGTGCAAATGAGGTCAAGGGATAGAAAAAAGGAAAGATATAAAACCAAAAGGAGAAATAAACGACAGACAGGACAGGAAAGAGAGAAGCCTAAGGGACTGGGGAAGGGGGCCCTAATCTCTGGGCGATAGGATTGGGTGGAGAAGGGAGGGTAGAAGGAGGAAAGGGAGGAAAAGCGGAGAGACACACCCCCGCTACAATAACGGCCTGGACCTCTTGATGGGTAAGCCACAGAGTTCTGACACTCAGGCTGCAAGATGATTTAACTGCAAGGTTTTAGGGCATGACTACATGTCCATGGTGGAGCAAGGGTAGGCAAAGAAGCCAGTGCCAGAGCTTGAAGAATAATAACCCCCTACTTGAGGTCGAGGCAGGCCACCGAAATAGGGTGGGGTGGGCAGTGTCTACTCCTCCTGCCAACCTAACAAGCAGTAGGTCTGAAAAAGGGGTGCCAAGGAAAACACCTCAGGGACAAGGAAGTGGAGAAAGAGGGTGAAAAAATAAACTTTGGGAACAACTGAGGGTCCTAGAATCCCTCCCTCCCCTCCACTGGCTCCCGAGGGTCAAGCACTAAATCTTGAGAGGAGGAGGCGGGAAAAGAGACAGAGAGAGAGACCGTGATCCCCATCAGCATCACTCTCCCTGTCTGCCTACCCAGAGCCCTCCTCCGAACCACAAGGGAGAGTGCTGGAGACAACAATGGAGACATACAGGAGGAGGATCGCCCAGAGACTGAGGCCCCAGGGGAAGGAGGTGGGATTTAGTGATGAATGGTGAAGATACACAGAAAGATCAAGAATGACGGAAGATCGTAATTTTCATATCTTATCTGTGTCAATCTTCACCATTCATCACTTGTCGAGTACCATGCCCCGAAGGGGGCTCAGCACCTCCTAAGGGACAGCGTCCCTTAGCCTCCAGTGGGGAGATACCAGAGGAGAACCCCCACAGGCCTGGCTAGGCCTGGGACTGGTCTGGGTGAGGTGGGGATCTCCTCGCAGGAGAAGGAAGATGCCCTTGAAGCTCCTGCCTCACCCTATGGGAGAAAAGGTGGGTTCTCCGGAAAGTGGAGGAAATCACCCTACGCTGGACTAAAGGTGACAACCGGGAGAGACAAAGCCATGCTGAGCTGCCTAATGCAGACTGCTGTCCCTACCAGCCTGGAAGCCACCTCATCGGCATCGTATGATGCCCTTGCTTAGTGCCTTGCAAGCTCCAGGCCTCATGGCGAGGGCAATGGCTTGTCTGGATGCCTCTGTATCAGGCAAAGAGGCTAGAATCTGTCCTAGCTATGACCACAAGTACCTGTTGTAGAGTCGCATGGTGGGCCTGATGCGCTGCCATGTAAAGCAAGATCCGTGCGAGGAGAACATCCTCCTGCCCAGAGATCATGCTCCATAGAGTCTGAATCAGGGGCCGGTCGTGGCTTGGGTTTCTGTGCCCAGAAGGGGTATCCAGGAGTGTCACGCCAAGGGGGTGTGAGGCAGAGTTCCTGAAGATCCCAGAGGGGCATAATACTACTAGTGAAGGTCTCTCAGGGCTGGAACAAAGGAAAAGAGACGTCGCCAGACCCAGTGCAATGCCTTCCTGAAAGGAACAGGCCAGGAGGAGACCAAAGGTCGACTGCACTGTACTACGCCTAGGAAGGCACACGCGCCAGTCGGATTGCATTCTCCAGGGTGGAGATATGGAGTTTGATCAAGCAACCCGATAGGAAGCACTGACAGCTGGAATGATCAGCTGCTGGGAAAGGTGAACAGAGGTTTCCTCCCTCGAGGAGGAAGATTAGAAGCCGACGAGCCCTCGAGATTCAGGGTCAGGCTGTACTGGTAGTGGTGGAAACACCTGCTTGTCCATGGCTCTAAAGTAGGCAGGGTAACGTGCAGCTGTGCCCTGAACTGCTCCCAGGTAAGAGATCCCTTTGGACGGAGACACCTAGGAGAGAAGGATGAGCTGGCAGAGGCATGGTGCCAGGCACCTCCAGGAGGAGCACGGCCTCTGCCTGGGCAGGGGAACCAGCGGATGACCCCAAAGGAGGGGCCCAAGACCCAGTGGTCCCAGCAGACAGAGCCATTCAACTGGACTGGAATGGCTGGAGCAGTGCCCGAAGAAACCCTGTGAGGTGACTGGGGCCGTGTGAGCCCAAAAGGACGACCCCTGATCTCCTATAAAGATGTGCCTCCTGGAGAAACATTGGGGGGAAGAAGCACGAGCCCACGCTACGACTCTTCACAGAACCTGGCTGGGTCCCTGGGAGGGGCAGCTACGCCGAACCCTGGCCGCTCAACCCTTCAGACTCTGAAAGGGTCCTCTTCTTCACCACTAGCTGAGGCAACTGACACCCCATGGCTGACTTCTGGGAGGCAGCTGGAGGTGGAGCACCCTCCCCTGTCTGGGATGCCCCAGCCGGCCCAGAAGATGGGCTAGCCAGGACAACCACTGAAGGGGGTATGCCCTCCAGGGGAGCAGACAGGTCTCCAGTTCCAGGCTGCCCCATGGTGCCCACCTGGGCACCCGAAGGCTGGTCAGTACCACCGACCCCAGAACCACAGAAATCCACCCGCTCCTCGGGGGGGGGGGGCCTGAGTGGGGGCCTAAGCAGTGGACCTTGAGGAATCAGAAGAATCTGGAAGCCAATCCAGGTCAGACTCTGTATCCTCGGAAGAGGACGTCGTGGCCCGGACCCAGACAACCCCCCGACCCCTGCCGGTCCCCGGACTGCGAGCGGGGCCACCCCCATCCCTGGCACCACGAATGGCACTGAAGGTGGACGTGGCACCATGAGCAGAACCACCCCATCCCTGGCGCAACGAATGGCAAAATAGACAGAAGTGGCGCCGCCAGCAGCACTGCAGACAGGTCCCGTGCCACCCACGGTGCTGCTCACGTCCCCAGCACCGGGAACGATGCCACAGTAAGAATTGGCACTGTGGGCCGGCCCAGCGCTGTTCACAGTGCCACTCAGACCCCTGGTTCCATGGCGACAAGCGGAGTCAGGGTGGCACCCGACAGACGGAGCCGGCTCAGGCCTGCGGGTCCCCGAGCACAACGCCGGGGGAGCCTTTGCTTCCAAGGAAGCGATTGCGAAAACTGGGCCTCCTACCCGGCCCCTGAGTGGGCCAGACTGGGCCTCCTGCACCATGGAAAAAGCCCCCACCGCAGCAAGGCTAGTCATGGCAGAGGCCCCCTCCTGCATGGGCCACACAGGACGGGGAGGGGAACAGGAGGAAGGCCTGAGAAATGAAAATTATATATTTACCGTAATTCTTGATCTTTCTGTGTATCGTCACCATTCATCGCTAAATGGGTTATAGCTCTGGAGCTAGGACCCCGCGGGAGACTTTTTTTTTCCTAGGGGTGGAGTCGCCGATGAGGCCGATGATCTGCATGGCACTCGCAGGTTGGCTGTCAACTGCCATTGACTCTGCCCTTGCCTCAGTTCTGAGATGCCGGAGAGAGAGAAAGAAAGAGATGGAGGGGTGGGGCAAGGGAGCCCAAGGGACAGACAAAAGGAAAGGATATAATAACCAAAAGGAGAAATAAACGACAGAGGACAGAAAGGAGAAAAACTCAGAAACATAGAAGTTGACAGCAGATAAGGACTGCAGGGCCCATCCAGTCTGCCCATTTCTTTTTCTACCTTATGAATATGCCATAGGCCTTTGCTCTGTCAATGGCCTATCTATTCATACTCATCTGTATTGCTCCCTTATGCCTATCCCATGCCTGTTTGAAGCCCTGCACTGTATTCATATCCACCACTTCCTGAGGCAGGCCGTTCCATGCATCTACCACCCTTTCTGTGAAAAAGAACTTCCTCAAATTACTCTTTAATCGGCCTCCCTCTAATCTCATGCTGTGTCCTCGTGTCCTGCTATTTTTCTTATATTGAAACATGTTAGACTCTTTCACCTTGTTAATGCCCTTAAGGTGTGTCAATCATATCACCTCTCTCCCTCCTTTGCTCTAGGGTATACCTACTGAGTTCAGTTTATCTGTCCTCATAAGTTTTTGATGCAGTCCCTGCACCATTTTGGTTGCTCTTCTCTGGACTGCCTCAATTTGGTTAATGTCCTTGTGAATGTGTGGCTTCAGTACTGCACACAGTACTCCAGATGGAGCCTAAACAGTGTCTTGTAAAGAGGGATTATTACCTCCCTCTTCCGACTTGTGATACCCCTACTAATACACCCCAAAATCTCTCTAGCCTTACCTACTGCTTTAGTGGTCTGCTTGGATGATTTCAGGTCATCGGTGATGATGAGCCCAAGTCTCTTTCTTCCCTTGTGACTGCCAGCAACTCCCCTCCCAGCCTATAGGTGGCTTCAGGGTTTCTCTTCCCTATGTGCATGATCTTGCACTTCTTTGCATTAAACCCCAGTTGCCACTCTCCGACCATTTTGCTAGTTTATCCAGATCTCTTCTCATTCTGCCCAGATCATCTACTCTGTTGCAGATCTTGGTGTCATCTGCAAACAGACAAACCTTACCCTCCAGTCCATCTGGAATGTCACTGATGAAGATATTGAAGAGGACTGGCCCTAGGACTGATCCCTGAGGTACCCCCACTTGTGACTTGCATCTCTTCTGACTGTATACCGTTTACCACCACTCTCTGTTTTCTGCCCATCAACCAGTTTGCCACCCAGCTGACCAATGTCTGACCCACCCGAGCCTATCCAGCTTATTAATCAATCTTCTATGTGGAACAGTATCGAAAGCTTTGCTGAAGTCAAGGTAGGCAACATCAACTGCTCCCCCTTAGTCCACCACTCTGGTTACCCAGTCAAAGAAATCTATGAGATTAGTTTGACAGGACCTTCCTTTTGTAAACCCATGCTGTCTTGGATCCTGTGCTCCTATGGATTCCAGGTGTTGCACTATCCTTTCCTTAAGTAGTATTCCCATAATCTTGCCCACAACTGAGGTAAGACTGACTGGTCTGTAGTTCCCTGCCTCCTCCCTGCTACCACCCTTGTGGAGCGGGATCACATGAGCCCTTCTCCAGTCTCAAAGACTCACTAAACAGTTCTGATAATGGCTCTGCTAGTTCCACCCTTAGCTCCTTTAGAACCCTGGGATGTATGCCATCAGGTCCCATTGCCTTGTCCACCCTGAGCTTATCGAGCTCCTGTAGGACCCTTTCTTTTGTGAAGGGACTAGTGCACACCTTCCTTCCCCCTGTGTCCATGGTGCAGAGCTGTGGGCCCTGCCCTACCTTCTCTTCAGTAAATACAGAGCAGAAGTATCTATTTAGGATAGATGCTTTTACATGGTCTTCCTCCTCACACGCCCCCTTATCCCCTTTGATCTTAGCAATATCCCCTCTGGTCTTTCTTCTTTCACTAACGTATCTATAGAAAGTCTTGTCACCTTCTTTTACTGTTCGTGCTAGTGTTTCCTCAGTTTGGGCCTTTGCCTGCCTTACTGCCTTCCCTGCTTCCCTTAGGGAAGTTTGGTATGCCTCCTTATCTTCATCCTGCTGCGTTCCCTTATATTTCCTGAAGACCAGCCTTTTGGCTCTGACCTTTTCTGCTACTGTGTTTGAGAACCAAAGTGATTTCCTTCTTCTTTTGCACTTCATTTTCTCACTAACACAATGGGATGTTGCTTCAAGTATTGCATCTTTAATGCTTGCCCACTTTGCCTGTACCCCTCACCTGTATTTCTTTTTGCCAGGGCTAGCTTAACTCTGTTGGCCATCTTATCAAAGTCAGCTCCTCTGAAGTCCCATATTTTTGCCTTTGAATGTGATGATTTTGTTCTAGTGGCCAAATTGAACCATACCATGTGATGGTCACTGGCCCCAGGTGACCTCTACCTGGTGATCTGTGATCCTTTCCTGTTAGTCAGTACTAGATCTAGGATAGCGCTGTCTCTTGTGGGCTGTTGTACCAGTTGTTTGAGGCCCTCCCCCTGCAGGGAATCCACCATGTGTCTAGTTCTGGCAGATGTCCCTGCTGGTATTGACCAATCTGTATCTGACATGTTGAAGTCTCCCATTACCAGAACCTCCCCTTTAGCTGTCATGTTTTGTATATCTGCTAACAGTAACGTGTCTATGTCCTCCCCCTGGTCTGGAGGTCGGTACACAACCCCAGTTCGTATGGCTGTCCCATTTCCTGTTTCCAGGTGACCCACAGTTCTTCTGGCTCCTTATGTGTATTCTGAATTTCTGTAGCTTTGATATTTTCATTGACATAAAGCGCCACCCCCCTTTTGCACCTCGTTTTTCTGAACAGTACATAGCCAGGTACTGAAGTCTCCCAAGTGTGGTTACTGGTAAACCATGTCTCGCTAATAGCTACTATGTCCAGTTTAGCCTCTGTTATTATTGCCTGCAGGTCTGGGATCTTGTTTCCAGACTGCGACATTTGTGTACATGATTTTCCATTGGTCAGATTTTGGTGTGTTAGTTTTGGCGAGGTGCGGCATTTCCCCTGTGCATTCTATGGGGAGCCGGACCTTTTTCTTCCTGGTGATGCAAATGAATTACAAACATGCTGAACTCCTGTTTGACCACTAGCTGAGGGAGGAGGGTGTTCTTCCCATTCGATGTTTGGGTGCTGCACCCTCTCCCATTTCTAGTTTAAATATTCTGCAAAGACATCAAACTTCTGCCCCAATACACTGAATCCCTCCTTAGTCAGATGCAGTCCATCAAATTTAAAGAACTTTCGCTCCCAAAACTGTTGCCAGTTCCCTACAAATTTGTGTCCTTTTTCCTGGCACCAGCCCTTGAGCCACATGTTTAGCTCAACTTGTCTAAGGAATTGGGAAAGGGGCCCCAATCTCTGGAAAAAGAGGTAGGGATGGGAGGGAGGGAGGAAGGAAGGAAGAGAAAACAAATGGGGGGAGGAGAGGACTCCGCTCGTGACAGAAATGGACCCTGACCCCTACAACTTAAAACAAGATTTGATAGCAGACAAGAACAGCCTGGCCCACCCAGTCTGCCCATTTAAAGAGAAGAGAGAAATGAAAATTAAGTACCTACGTAATTCTCATCTTTCTGTGTATCTACACCATTCATGACCTTTGGGTACTGGCGGTCGTGACCTTGAGGAGCTTTATTTTATTTTTGGATAGGCGGGTCAGCCGCACCATCGGTACCGCCCTGAGCCCGGCGCACTGCGTAGCGCTCACGGGTTGGCCGTTAGGTGTTGTAGACTCGCCTCCCTGCCAGTCCTGAGTCACCGTAGTGGTGGAGAAAAGGGTTGGGAGGGTGGGACAGAAGTCCACGGAGAGACAAAGGAAAAGATATATAAACTAAAAGGAGAAATAAACGACTGATAGGACAGAACAAGTTTGAAAGAGGAAGGGGATTGGGTAGGGGCTCCAATCTCTGGAAGTAGAAAGGAGGAGGGAGGGAGGGTTAAGGATTTTAGAAATAAGGATGAAAGTGAGAGGGGGGGGAACTGGAAAACATACCCTGGAACCTTGACCTGTCTCCAGATTGTATAGGAACTGCGAAGAAGTAGCCAAGAGGCTAACTGCCAGAATTCAAGGCACAGAATCACTGGCAATAACTCCAACAAAAGCAGAATCGGCTATTCTGGAAGAAAAGACAGGATACAGGGATATCTCTTCCCCCACCAAGGAAATTTTGGTGTAAGAAACCTAGTTTCTTAAATTAATTGAGGTTACGTCCAAGGACAAGGAAATCAAAGGATTGATGGGGAGAAGGGGAGAAGGAAAGAAAAAAGGGCAACTGTCAACCCCAACCCCACAGGGAGTGGAGCCAAAGCACTGAAGAGGGAGTGCCCCCGACCACCTCCCCCAGAAAGAATTATCCCCTATGTGCCCAATATTATCCACTCCTGACTGACAGAAAGGAGAGGGACAAGGAGAGGGCACAGAGAGGAAAGGTAACCCAGAGACTGAGGCCCGGGGGGTGGAGGTGGGATGCGATGAATGGTGAAGATACACAGAAAGATCAGAATTACGGTAGGTAGTCACTTCACTTCCAGTCTAGCATTGCTTGTAAAGCACTTTGGATGTATGAAAAGCGCTATATAAATGCTGATTCTTCTTCTTCTTCTACATAATTTTCATATCTTATCTGTGTCAATCTTCACCATTCATCACCTTTGGGTGAGTGCCAAACCACGCCCGAAGAGCTTTAACCCTAAGGGACTGAGGCCCTTATCTCTTAGTGGGTGACACACCAAGAGGAGAACCTTCATGGGTCTGGAGAGGCCCAAGAGTGGGAGAGTGAGGCACGGGACCCCACGAAGGGGTGGGAAGATTGCCCGACAGACGCATCTCATCCCTACGGGAAAAAAGATAGGTTCTCTGGTGAGCAGAGTTAATCACCCTTCGCCAGGTCAAGGGTGACAACCAGGAGAGACGCAGCCATGCCATCCGCCTAGTGCAGATCGCTGTCCCTACGACCCTGGTAGCTACCTCACTGGCATCATACGATGCCCTTGCTTGGTGCCTTGCTAGCTCCAGGCCATGTGCAGAGAGTGCAATGGCTTGTCTGGTTTCGTCCGTGTCATAGAGGCTAGGAGTTGACCTAGCCTGGACCACAGGAACCTATCATAGGTAGCATAGTGTGCCTGATGAGCAGATATTGAGAGAAGCAACTGTGCCGAGTTAAAGGTCCTCCTACCCCAGAAGTCAAAATCCAAGGCATCTTGATCTGAAGGCGGTCACGGTACAGGGCATGAAACCTGTTGGAGTATCCAATTGCGTTAATCCTGAGCTATGATGAGGCATGGAACCTGGGGACTCGGGGGGCACAATACTGCTGGCAGAGATAACTAGGGGCTGGGACTCTGGAAAGGGTCTCTGCCAGGAGCATGAGACACCTTCTGAAAGGAAGCAGGCCAGGGGGCAGCACAAGGGTGTCCGCACTGAAATCACCTAGGAAGGCACGCGTCAAGTGCTCTGGATTGTGTTGAGTGGGTGGGGTGATGTGCAGATCCTCTAACATGCTCACGAGGAATCACTGATACTCTGCGAGATCAGCAGCTGGAGAGATGTGGACAGATGGCTCTTCTCCCCCAGAAGAGGGGGATGAGGAGTTAGAGGACCTCAAGAGTTCAGAAGCTGACTTCCGGTTGGGCTTCCAAGCAGCATGGCGGTGTAAACACAGAGCTCCTCTACACCCCCCGCTAATCTTCCCGATTTCAGGATTCTTAACAACAAACAAACCAAAATAAACAAGAGCCAGATATCGGGGACATATGTAAGAAGAAATTTAAAAAATAAAAATAAAAGAAACAGTACAACTACGGGTAGCAGTGAGCAAAATTAAAGCGAGTAGCAATGTCGGCACAGGAGCCCTCCGATTCCGAAAACTCTCAAGCGCCATCAGAACGGCAGGACCAGATGACCATACCAAATAATAAAGCGAGACACAAACGCATAAGGTTAGATACTATATACAAGGAGCTATCGCTTCGGGCAGAAATTAAAGATCTTTACAGAGAGCTTCAGAAGACGTGAGTGAGCCTGAAGCAACGAGCTGATGCATCGGAGAGACAGATAACAGCAGTAGAGAAGAGAGTAGATGACATGTGAAAACAATTCAACTCTTACAAGATCAATGTGTACAACTGCAAGAAAAACAAGAAGATCTAGAAAATAGAACTTGCAGAAAGAACCTGAGATTATATTGCATTCCTGAAGGTTCAGAAGGTCAGGACATTACTGAGTTTACTATTACTTTGCTCAAAACAGCTCTTGAAGTGCCCGCTAATATTCAGTTATCATTAGAGAGAGTTCACCATGCACTGGACCCGGCCTACAGATCTGAATGCTGGCCTCGATCTATAATTATGCGCTTTCTAAGCTACATGAGTCAAGGAGACAGTATTAACAGCAGCATGGCAAAAGGCAAGATCTTTTATGGACAAACCCATTTTTATGTAGATAATGACTATGCTACACAAACTATGAGTAATCGCAGCGCATGTGCAGATATCTTACCAGCTTTGAAGGAGGCAGCCATCAGATTTACAACACTGTACTCAGCTAGACTTGTGCTGCAACTGCCATCGGGAAGGAAGGAATTTCATACTGCGGAGGAGGCCAGAGAGGAGCTCCGAAAAGAAAAAATTACTCACCTTGGTAATGTTGTTTCTTCTAATGGAGTCTTGCTATATTATGACAGTAGGAGTTTGATCCAGCTCTAGAACTGCTCCGGAGGTGAAATGGTTAAAACCATTCCAAAATAGAATTTTGGCCACGAGCTCTAAGAAGCAGCTCTATCTGTGTTATTTCAAACCTCAACTGTCAGATCTTTACGAGCCAAACTCACTAAGGTCTGTGTGGAAGCTGTAACCTACACTAGCCAAATGGCTACCTAAATATTAACAACCATTGCTGGTCCCAACACCCAAGACTCAGGTCAGGGGACCAGAAATACTAACACAATTCTAATCATATGAGAATAAAACAAGTATAATAAAACACACACACACACACCCAAAGCCCCAAGGGGACAAAAATGCTAACAGGGCATAAAAAGATGCCCACACAAGTTGCCCGACCCCACCCAAGTAGAGAGTTCTGACAGGGGCAGGTTGGGAGAGGTCATAATATAGCAAGACTCCATTAGAAGAAACAACATTACTAAGGTGAGTAATTTTTCTTCAAACAACATGATGTCTTGCTATATTATAGACAGTAACAAATACACAGCAGTACCTCCATGGAGGAGGGCAGAACCTACTTAGGAATAGGCTCTGAAGAACAGCTGTGCCAAACCGAGCATCTCTCCTGGCCTGGACATCTAGGGAGTAATGCTTGGTAAAAGTGTGTACCGCTTTTCCAAGTAGCAGCCTGGCAAATCTCTAATATAGGGATGTCTCTGGCAGCAGCTAGAGCAGCTGTACCCTGGTAGAATGAGCCCCTCAAACCGGGGGCTCTACCAGTTTCTGATAACAAAATTGGATACAAGAGACAATCCACCTGGCAATTGATCTCTTAGTGGCAGGTTTGCCTTTCCCAGCTTCACCATAGGTAGGAAAGTTGGAGGATTCAACCTGTGACCTTTGTACGCTCTATATAGTAACCAAGAGCTCTCTTAACATCCAGGCTGTGCAACCTCCTCTCACCAGAAGAGGAGTGATCAGTGAAAAATACTGGAAGGGAGACAGATTGATTAAGATGGAAATCTGAAACCACCTTAAGCAAAAACTTCCTATTAGTCCTAAGGACTACCTTATCCCTGTGGAAAGAAATAAAGTCAGTTTCCAATGACAAGGCTTGCAACTCACTTATGCGTCTGGCAGAAGTGATAGCCACTAGAAGAAAAAATTACTCACCTTAGTAATGTTGTTTCTTCTAATGAGTCTTGCTATATTATAGACATTAGCAGTTTGTTCCAGCTCTAGAACTGCCCGTGAGTAAATGGTTAAAACCATTCCAAAATAGAATTTTGGCACGAGAGCAGCTCTATCTGTGTCATTTCAAACTTGAACTGTCAGATCTTTACAAGCCAAACTCACTAAGGTCTGTGTGGAAGCTGTAACCTACACCTAGCCAAATATACCTAAATAATAACAACCATTGATGGTCCCAACACCCAAGACTCAAGTCAGGGGACCAGAAATACTAACACCATTCTAATAATATGAAAATGGAACATACGTATAATAAAACACACACACGCGTACACATACACACCCCCAAAGTCCCAAAGGGGACAAAATGCTAACAGGACATAAGTAGTGCCCACACTAAGTTGCCCGCACCCCACCAAGTAGAGGTTCTGAGAGGGGCAGGTTGGGGAGGTCTATAATATAGCAAGACTCCATTAGAAGAAACAACATTACTAAGGTGAGTAATTTTTCTTCAAACAACATGAAGTCTTGCTATATTATAACATAACAGAATACACAGCAGTACCTCCATGGAGGAGGGCAGAACCTACTTAGGAATAGGCTCTGAAGAACAGCTGTATGCCAAACCGAGCATCTCTCCTGGCCTGGACATCCAGGGAGTAATGCTTGGTAAAAGTGTGTGCCGTTTCCAAGTAGCAGCCTGGCAAATCTCTAATAAGGGATATCTCTGGCAGCAGCAGAGAAGCAGCTGTACCCTGGTAGAATGAGCCCTCAAGCCCGGGGGCTCTGCCACTTTCTGATAACAAAATTGGATACAAGAGACAATCCACCTGGCTATTGATCTCTTAGAGGCAGGTTTGCCTTTCCCAACTTCACCATAGGTAAGGAAAAGTTGGAGGATTCGAACCTGTGACCTCTGAGTGCACGCTCTATATAATAACTAAGAGCTCTCTTAACATCCAGGCTGTGCAACCTCCTCTCACCCGAAGAGGAGTGATCAGTGAAAAAATACTGGAAGGAGATAGATTGATTAAGATGGAAATCTGAAACCACCTTAGGCAAAACTTCCTATTAGTCCTAAGGACTACCTTATCCCTGTGGAAAGAAATAAAGTCAGTCTCCACTGACAAGGCTTGCAATTCACTTATCGTCTGGCAGAAGTGATGGCCACTAGAAAAACAGTTTTCCAAGTTAGGTACTTAAGCTCTGCAGAAGACAGAGGTTCAAAAGGGGGTTGCATTAACTGGGCAATGCAAACATTAAGGTCCCAAGCAGGGGCGGTTCCCGAAAGGGAGGATTAGTATGGAGTAATCCCTTAAAAAACTTGGAAAACACAGGATGAGAGGAAAGAGGGGATGACTTTCCTGCTGACAGAAAAACAGACACAGCTGCCAAATGAACTCTCAGGGTAGCTGGTCTGAGACCCAAGGAATTAAGATGTACCATGTAATCTAACAAAATGGGCAATTCAGCAGATTCTGGGGAAATTTTTTCCCAGCACACCAAATGGAAAACCTTTTCCATTTAGAACTATAAGTAGCCCTAGTGGAAGGCTTTCTGGAAGCATTTAGGATCTCAAGAACACCCTGAGAGGTGTAAATCAGCAAACTCTAACTCCTCAAGAGCCAGGCCTTGAGGTTGAGGATTGAGGTCGGATACCAACCCTTCCCTGGGCACAAGTCAACAGATTGTGATTCCTGGGGAGGCACAGGGAAGATGGACTGTCAGAGACAGAAGGAGTGGGTACCAGGGCCTGGCCCAATCCGGGGCAATCAGAATCACCCTGCAAGGCTGAGATCTGATTTTGACTAGTACTTTGAATAGGAGAGAAAGGGAAGCATAGAGGAACTTCCCTCAATCCAGAAGAAGGGCATCCAGGGAACTGAGCCCAGCACAGGAGGCCTGCAACAGAACAGAGGAAGTTTGTGATTGTCTGGGGCTGCAAAAGATCTATCTGAGGATGCCCCACCTGGCAAAACTATCCCCAGCACTTGAGGATCCAGGGACCATTCGTGATGGCCCTGGGAAATCCTACTGAGGGCATCCGCTAGGACATTGTCCTTCCCTGGAAGATGAACTGCTATGAGGCAAGTGTTCAGGAATAGGCCAGAGACCACAACTTCATTGCTTCGGTGCACAAGGTCAAGACCGAGTGCCCCTGTTTGCTGATGTACCACATTGTTGTGGTGTTGTCTGTTCTGACTTGTATCACCTTGTCGTGGACAGATGCAGAAAAAGCTTGAAGAGCTAAAAGACAGCTCTGAGTTCCAGCAAATTGATGTGGAGCAGAGATTCCTGGGGACCAAACTCCCTGAGTGGAAAGGTCGCCCATGGGCTCCCCAACCCAGAAGAGAAGCATCTGTAGTGAGAGTCAAGTCGTGAGAAGGGAAATGAAGGGGACCCCGCTCTTAATTGCTCTGATCCTGCCACCACTGGAGAGCTAGGATCAAGGTTAGAGTCACTGGGACCAACTTGGAAGGGGGTCTCTTCTCTGAGACCAAAAGGTTCTCAAGTGAAACTGAATGTCTCTCATCTGAAATCTGGCTCCCTGCACAACAGCTGTGGATGCAGCCATGTGCCCCAGGAGCTGCAGAAAGTGTCTTGCTGGTCGAGAGACCTGCAGAGTGAAGGAAGAGGCCAGAGCCACTAAATTCCTTACCCTTTCTGGGGAAGAAGGCTCTGGCTAGCTTTGTGTCCAATTCTGCCCCTATAAAGGTGAGTACCTGGACTGGTTCCAGAACCGACTTTGGTAGGTTTAGCAGAAAACCCAGGAGGTGAGAAGCTGCTGGGTGACCTGCAGGTGAGATTTACCTGTTCTGGGGACTGGCCTACAATGAGCCAGTCGTCTAGATAGGAAAAACAGCAATCCTCTGCCTTTAAGTGGGCCACTGCCACTGCTAGACACTTTGTGAATACCCTTGGAGCAGAGGTAAGGCCGAAGGGCATTGCTCTGAACTGGTAATGACCTGAGGGCAGTTCGAATCTGAGGTACTTTCGATGGGATCTTCTGATTAGGACATGGAAATAGGCATCCTTGAGGTCCAGGAGGCTAGCCAGTCCCCTGGCCTTAGGGAAGGTAAAATCATTGCCAGAGTTACCATTTTGAACTTTGGTTCAAAAGATGCTTGTTCAGATATCTGAGATCTAAAATGGGCCATATTCTCCTGTCTTTTTGGGGTAAGGAAGTATCTGGAATACAGACCCCTGCCCTGATGCAGGGGAGGAACCCTTTCTACTGCTCTGAGAGCTAACAGGGATGAGACCTCTGTTTCCAGAGCGAGGGTCTCTGAAGCACTTGCAGGTAGAAAAAGTCTGCTTCTCAACTTGGGAAACTTTTGAAGCTGAGAACCAGACCCTGGCTCACTACTTCCAGAACCCACTTGTCTGAGGTTAGAAGCCCAATTCTGACTGAAGTAAGCCAGCCTGCCCCCCACTGGTACAGGAGAATTGGCCCTGGGCACCCCATCAGGGTGCCTGTTTCGCAGGAGCTTTAGGCTGGGGGGTGGGAGCAGGTCTGCCCACCCCTCGTCTGCCCCTGCCTCTGAAGAAGCCCCTCTGAGCATAGGCAGAGGAGGCCTGAGTCTGGTAGAAAGGCCTGTGAAAAGGCCTACCCCTACCCCTGGGGGCATGCCTTTGAGGAGTGGCTTGCCGCTCCTTAGCCTGGGCACTCTTGTAAGTAGTCCTATATTCATCCATCTTCTTCATGTAATTCTCTGTCTGCTCTCCAAACAGAGAATTTCCCACCACAGGAAAATCCATAGCCTTAGTCTGGGTATCCTGTGACAAACTAGTACACCTGAGCCAGGCCAACCTACAAAAGCTACAGATGTGGCCATGGCCCTAGAGGAAACATCATTAACATCCACAGCAGCATGAGACTGAACCTTAGAGGCTTCAATGCCATCAGCAGCCACCTGTTCTAGTTCACTAGCCAGCTGGCCATGGGCCTGCTGGGCCAACTACATCACAGTATCCCATCTAGATTTCTGATACCTAGCTACATAAGCCATATAATTTGCTTGCCTGAGTCCCAGAGAGGCTGCCATATACTGTTTTTTTGCCATGGCATCAATCTTCCTGGAATCCTTGTCAGGAGGATGTGAAGCCAGAGGAATATTAACTTTATCACAGGCTGCAGCCTGAACTACCACAACATGACTGCATTGCTGAGAAGGAATTCTGTATCAGGGCCTGACAATGTATACCTTCTGTCCATCTTTTTATCTACAGGAGGCACAGCATTAGGAGCTTTTAAAATTTTAATTGTTTGTTTCTAACAGACTTCTGTAAAGGAACAGACAATCTCCTAGACTCTGGAATATCCATCATTTCTACAAAATCAGGCTCCTCTTGCTCATCACAGCCTCTTCTAAGGAAGCTGGAGGGTTTCAACAACTTTTTATAAAACATAAAATGAGATGGGGACTCAGACAGCATAGGGGAGATTCTAAAGGTCTGTCTGGGGAGATGTCCGGTTCAATGGGCACACCAGACCTTCCCAGCCACATTCATACTGTTCATAATCCTCCTCCCTCCTCTGGTTCATAAAATTCCTCAATATCATAATCCTGAACCACTGGGACCGGACGAACCGACCTTTCACCAGATAGTGGTGGTTCGACGGACCAGAACAGTGACTGGACAATTTGTATGGCTTTTGCTATCTCTGCAGCAGTTGGAGAAGGAATTTTGGACTCCAGACCTGCTGATTTTCTTGTTTTCTTTACTGGAATTGGTTCCTCAGAACCAGCTTTTCTTAAGGAAGTCTGGCCCTGGTCAGAGGCACTCCCTCTGGTTCGGTTGGCACCGAACTGGGCTGGCCATCGGGTCAGTGGACTTTTGGCCTCTAGTTCCCTAAGCCTGCCCAATCTTTTTCCAGGGTGGCTGCAGGGAAATTCTTACATACCTGGCAGTCTGACTGGAGGTGGTCAAACCCCAGACAATAAACACATGTGGTGTGCGGGTCAGCCTTGGCAAAGACTTCCCCACAAACATCACAGTGTTGAAACCCAGTGGGCGGTTTTTCTTTTGGGTTTCTCCAGACATAATGCCAACCCTAACCAAACTTGCTGCTGCTTGTAGTGTAAGCAGAACACCATATCGGTTCCTAAAGCGTGTCAGGTATTGGAAAAACCGTAATAAATCCGTTTTTTAGAACCGATAAGAACGGAACCGCACTCTAAAATAGCAACTTTTAGTTTTAAATGAGTTTTAAACCCACTGATCAGTTCAAAACAGTTTGATTTTTATTTAGCTTGTCTGCACATTTCCCTTTATTTGTATTAGGGGAGGAGTATATCCCCAGGAGGCCTGGGCATTTGGTGTTACCAGATATCCTCCGGTGACCTCAAACTATCAGGAGGCACACTTAGGAGTAAGTTTTAAGACTCCCCTACCTTGAAGTCAATATTATTTGGAATACAGTGTATGTACATAGTTATCAAGAAAAAGTCAGACACATAAATAAAATAAAACTATTCTCGGTTAAATCCAACCGAGAAAACACTTTTAAACGAAAATGAACCGAGCAGAAGGAGAAATCTCCAGAGCGACTGTTCACTGAGGCGAGTAAAGAATCTGACAGTTCAAGTTTGAAATGACACAGATAGAGCTGCTCTCCTGCCAAAATTCTATTTTGGAATGGTTTTAACCATTTCACTCCGGGGCAGTTCTAGAGCTGGATCAAACTGCTAATGTCTATAATATAGCAAGACTTCATGTTGTTTGAATGACCTATCTGTCAAGAGACATTATCAACAGATTCTTCAGTCAAGCTCCAAGGGTGTG
The DNA here is from genome assembly GCA_016271365.2 of Neoceratodus forsteri. Lineage (NCBI taxonomy): Eukaryota > Metazoa > Chordata > Ceratodontiformes > Ceratodontidae > Neoceratodus > Neoceratodus forsteri. The sequence continues at coordinate 1,608,041,032 of CM028130.1, forward strand.
CCACACCTCAACAGATAGGCAGCATCTAAATTATCCACTCTCAAAGTGGATTCAATGAACTTTTTTTTGTTTGTTGATACCAGCTATTACGTTATGTTTTGTTCTGTTGTACATTCTATTCAATTGTTTTCTGCACTATTATGTGATATCAAATGTTTACTATCTTTTATATGTATCACTTGTGGTGTTGACATGCCTAGTTTCTGTTTTGTCACAAATATACCATTCCATTTTTGCCCATTCTATGATTACCATTGTACCAACTCCAAAACAGGATGCTTTTCATGGTTGCCTTGACTATCTGTATGCTGGCAATTCGTTTTAAAAAACAAAAAAAGGTTTTTCATGTAATCAATTATAAACTGTTTTTCTAGCTTTAAAAATTGTAGCTTGCATTATGATAGCTTAAAAATGACGTAAGGTAAAAGTATTAGCATGCAATTAACAGAGTAAGATAAAAAATTGCTTAGTTATACTAAACATATTAATCAAAGTATTATCTGTGGGGGTTCGGGACTCCCCTTACTGGTCTTCCCTCACCCCTATAATCAGAATTGTTAAGTGTCCCCAGTTAACACCAGGGCCCCCTAGCAGATTAACTGCCACCTCAATACCTGAAACCCTTATAAATAATGTACAGTTTATGTTTATACCTGTTGTCTTAAATATCTCCCACTGAAATATGGCTGAGTTTGGACACTGCACACAAACTAATGTGTCCTTATTTTATGCCTCCCTGGTAACAGATGTAATAGCAGCCCATCATCAGAGGTCACAAAATAGAATCGCAGGGCGAGAAATTCTAAGAACATTTAGTTAATAATTAGTAACTATATTGTTATGTTTAATTTTATGAAGGTTTGGGGTCCCCCAGAGGTTCCCCCTTGCCTTCAAGGTGGGGACTGTTAAAAGTGGCCAGTGGCCAGAGTTTTAGTGACCAGGGGCCAAAGTTTTAGTGACCAAAGTTTTTTACAAGTTTACCAATAACAACATTTATATATAGTTGGCTATAAAAAAGTTACAAAGATACAAAGAGTGTACAAGGCTTGCAGAGGCTGCAAATGGTTAATGAGTACTAAATTATGCCAACATGTCAATTAATATGTATGGCTAGTAAAGGGCTGCAAGTGGCTAGTGAATGTGGACTAATGTGTATGTACGTGTAAGAGTTTAAGAGGTTAATCGTTAGAGCCCTATAACATAAAATGTAGAAAAATAATTGGAAAAGCATAAGCCATGTTAAGAACAAGATGTCTTAAGCAAATGAATTCATTTTGTTCAGCAGAAAGCAATTTGGTAACAAAAATAGAAATTACGTATTTACCGTAATTATGATCTTTCTGTGTATCTTCACCATTCATCACAGATGGGTACTGGCCGGAGGTCAGGACCCTGCGGGACCCTTTTTTTTTTTTTTTTTTTAAAGGGATAGGAGGAGCCGACGCAGCATCGGCCCCGCCTTGAGGCCGATATATACTACGTGGTGCTTGAGGATTAGCCGTTGGCTGCGCCGACCTCATGCCTACCAGTTCCGAAGTCAAGAGGTAAGAGGAAGGGATGGAGGGTGGGACAAGAGAGTCCAAGGACAGAGAAAGGAAAGGAAAACCGAACCAAAAGGAGAAATAACGACTGAGAGGACAGCATAGAAGAGATGAGACAAAGGGATTGGGTAGGGGCCCCAATCTCTGGAAGCGGAAGAAGGGGGAAGGGAGGGGAGAAAATTTAGGAGAGAGTGAGAGGTAACAAGGATCCGGGACCCTTGTCCGTCACCAGACTGTATAGGAACTGCAAGGAGTAGCAAAGCTTTCTTGCCAAAATTCAAGGCACAGAATATGTGGCAATACCCCAAAAGCAGAGTCGGCTATACTGGAGAAGGACAGGGTACAGGGATTAGTACTCTCTCTGTAAAGATATTTGGCGAAAAGAAGGGAATTCTTTTTTTTTTTTTTCTTGAAACAGTTGGATAACAAGAGGAGGGCAACCACCAACTCCCACCCTGTTAGGGTGGAGATATGCAGTAGAGAAGGAGTGCCACTAGAGCTGTACCCTTTTAAGGGAAAAATTTACACCCCTGTGTGTCCCTACTTTACCCTGCTCTAAAGAGAGGGAGAGGCACAGAGGGAGGGGGACCCAGAGACTGAGGCCCCAGGGGGACGGTGGGCGGGGTTGTGATGAATGGTGAAGATACACAGAAAGATCATAATTACGGTAGGTACGTAATTTCTATATCTTATCTGTGTCAATGTTCACCATTCATCACAGATGGGTGAGTACCAAGCCCCCCTAAAGGGGGTTGAATCAATGTACCCTAAGGGACAGGGTCCCTTAGCCCTCAGTGGGTGACACACTAAGGGGGGGAACCTTCTGGGCCTGGAGAGGCCCGAGAGTGGGGAGAACGAGATGGGGTCCCCCTGGAGGGGGAAGGAAGTTGCCACGACAAACGCCGTCGTGCCCTACGGGAAAAGAGATAGATTCCCTGGTGAGCGGAGCAAATCACCCTACGCCGGGCCAAGGGTGACAACCGGGAAAGGCGAAGCCACACCGATCTCCTGGTGCAGATCGCTGTCCCTACGACCCTGGTAGCTACCTCACTGGCGTCGTAAGATGCCCTTGCTTGGTGCCTTGCTAGCTCCAGGCCACGTGCAGAGAGTGCGATGGCTTGCCTGGTTTGCTCCGAGTCAGGCAAGGCGGCTAGGATCTGACCTAGCGCTGACCACAAGAACCTGTTGTAGGCTGCATAGTGGGCCTGATGAGCAGAGATGGAGAGAAGTAACCATGCCGAGTAGAAAGTCCTCCTCCACCAGAAATCAAAATCCAAAGAGTCCTGATCTGGGGGCCGGTCACGGTGGAGGGCGCGAAGCCCGTCAGGGGTGTCCAAGTCGTCCAGTCCGGACTGCGGATGAGGCATAGAACCTGGAGACTCCGGGAGTGCAATACCTCTGGCTGAGGTCCCTAGGGGCAGGAACTCCAGAGAAGGGCCTCTGCCAGAAATGCATGGACGCCTCCCGAAAGGGAGCAGGCCAGGGCGGCACCACAAGGGTGGCTGCACCGAAATCGCCTAGAAAGGCGTGCGCCGCATGCTCAGGATTGCTCACGGACAGGGGAGAGAGGTGAAGGTCCTCCATCATCCTCATGAGGAAACGCTGATACTCAGAGAGATCAGCGGCAGGAGAGATATGGACAGATGGTTCCTCTCCCCCTGAAGAGGGGGATGAGGAGCTGGAGGTCACCATGCATTCCGAGAGTGGCTGCTCGGGGGGAGGTTGAAAAACCTGGCTGTCCATGGTCCTAACGTATGCAGAAAACCGAGCAGCCACTGCTCTGACCTGTTCCCAGGTGAGAGGGCCGCTAGGACCAAGAATACCTGGGAACGCTGGAGAAGGCGGCAGAGGGGAGGGGGCAGAGGTGAGAGAGGAAGTCGGCTGACCTCTGCCAGGGTTAGGGAGCGGATCAAGGACCCCCACGCGGAGGATGTCCTGGAAGACTCCACAGCCGACAGCTGTACAACCACGTTGGTACTGCCTAGGCTGCGTCCAGAAGAATCCCCCAAGTGAGGTGACCAGGGCCGTATAGATCCAGAAGGACGGTCCCCTGCCTCCAAAGAATGGGACCCCCTCAAGGAAACCAGAAGGGGAAGGGCGGAAGTCCGCACTTTGGCTTCGCCCAGGGCCCAGGTGGGTCCCAAAGAAAGGCCGACGCCAACCCCACACCTCGACCCTCGGGTCCTAGTCTCGAAAGGGCCAGCCTAGGAAGCTGGCAACTCTGGGCTGCCCGAAGGGAGACCCAGGGAGCAGCACCCTCCCCTCCATGGGCTTCCCAATAGGCCCCAAAGTTGGGCGATCAAGACACACCTCCGGAGGGTACCACCGCCGAGGAAAAGGAACCCCAAGGCCAGGTTGCATGGCAATGGTGGCACGCACCACAGCCTGCTGGTCAGTACCACTGACCCTAACCTCGGGGAACCAGACGCACCTCAGTAGGGGCTGACTGGACCCGTCTGTGGAGACCACCGGCCGTCCTCCTCTGCAGACAACCCTGAAGGTGTGACTGCCCGCTCGACTCGAGCCCGACTCCAGCTCTGAAGAGGTAGAGTCTGAGGCCCTAAGCCAAACGGTAGGAGGGCGAGGGGCGACCTACCAAAGCGGGCCCAGAAGTCAAAGCAGTGGCTAGGCGGCACCTGCACCTCCACAGCCCGCTAGCAGCGCCTGGCAAAGCGCAGGGCAGCACGGGCCAAAGGTTCTGAACTAGGGGCCAACTGCGGCACTGTCAAGTCCACCGGCACCAGGGCGGTACCAGGAACGAGACGGCACGACAGAAGCCCCAGCAACAGCCACCGGTGCTGGCAGCGCCAGGCCCGTTGGCACCCATGGCACCGAGGACTGAAGCGGCCGACAACTCTCAGGGAGGACTGTGCGCCGAACAAGACCCTCGGCACCACGAGCGACACGAGAGCACCAGGCGCCGAGGGACGGCACCGATGGACAACTCTGAAGGCCCACGGCACCGTGCTCAACCTCGGCGCCATCCTCGGCGAGACACAGCGGCCCGCTGAATCAGGGTCACGGCGCATGACGCCGCCAAGGCCCTTAGCCGAGAGGCGATCCGGGCGCTGCCATGGCCCCATGACACTCTGACGGCGCGCCCGAAGCCCAGCGGCACCCGGCGGCGGGCGTCGACCAAGAGCCTTCCGGACCGGGGAAGCGGCTTGCAGGAGCCTTCACCCCGAATGGTGAGGTGCCATATTAGCACCTCCACCCGCTCCCGGGAGGCGGGGCGGGCCTCCTGCGCCGTGGAAGAAGCCTCCAGCCAAGGCTGGGCTACAAGGCCGAGGCTCCCTCCTCGGTCCATATAGAACCGGAGGGACCCGGAGGAAGGCGAGAGTGCGGCTTGGCTCAACGAGTGCGAATCCTACCCTGAAAGTCAGCTGGGCTGTACCTACTTTAAGCGCACTGTTCGAGGACGCGGCAGTCCATGGAGAAGCAGGTGTCTGACGAATCCATGTCAAGAAGCGGCCAAGACACGTGAGACACCGGCTCATGCTGGTCGGTAACGAGTACCTCTGCGGCCGCATCGGGCACCGACGCATGGGGGGGCACCCCACCCTAGACGACTTGTTGCCCTCCGACCGCGACATGACCTACGGAAAAAAACACCAAAAACAGACTCGACGTCGCTTATACTGTAAAATAAATGGAAAGATCTTACCAGCGACGTCGAGCAGGGCAGACTAGAACTAGCAGGAACTGATGGACTGTCGACGACAAAAGGCTAAGGCCTAAAAGTTTGAACATTTCTTCAGCTGGCTTCCCACTAGGCGACTTCGACGGCGGGAGACGAAGAACTGGTAGGCAGGCGGAGTCAACGCAGCCTAACGGCTAATCCTCGAGTGCCATGTAGTACGTCGGCCTCGAGGGCAGCACCGATGCTGCGTCGGCTCCACCTATCCCTTTTAAAAAAAAAAAAAAAGGCTCCCTCGGGGTCCTGACCTCCGGCCAGTACCCATCTGTGATGAATGGTGAAGATTGACACAGATAAGATCAGGTCTTTTGAAGGTTATGGCGAAGATAAGATGCAGCTGTTAGTAACCTCGTCTGGCCTTGACTATTGAAGCTCCTCATCCCAAGACTATTTGTGTTTAAAATATGTATAACGAGGAACTGATAAGAGATGCTGGTATCACGTGTTTGGCCACTGTCTAGTACAAGGCTACTTTGCATTTGCCAGCAAGTTATTTAAATGGAGTGAAGTCTCTCATTTGTTTTCTATCTCCTAAGCAAGTTATTTTTGATAAATATAAAATCCCCATACCACTTGTTTTTCCATCCAAGGATGACGATAAATGAAACTCCCTTGTCTCGGCAAAATGCCAAATGTATCTTATGACCGAGACTCATGGCCATTGTACTTTTAATGCTTTTCTCATGATGTTATTGAATGACGTAGTGTCTAAGCTGAAATTTGCTGTAGCAGTTTAGAAATTTCCACTATGCAGTTTTGATGTAAATAATCTGAGTATAAATACAGGACCTAGGTGTCATGTCCAGTGTGTCCAAGAGGAACAGCCATCGATGCTTGAACACCCAGAAAAAGGGAGCAATTTGCTTCACTTTTTCTGTTCACCTGTAGCCCTGGTGGTAAAAAGCCATCAGCTGTTTAGACTTAATCATGTTAGAGGTAAATTTGTTAAGGCTTATTTGGATATTAATAAACTGCAACTGATTTAAAACAACATCTGGTGTCAAGTGGCTTTATTGGATTACCGGGGACCACTAACCACAAACCTTGTGATTGTACTACCTTACTGTCATCACTGTGGTACAGTTTCTTTACTTACAAATGGAAGGTGCCTTCGGTATGAAGGACCAATCTACGTGTGCCAGGTCATGCAGGAGAGACGTTGGGTCTAGTGATTTGTATGACCTTGTAAATAGCGTCCTTGGGGGGGTGCTGTGGGCCTGTGTACTTTCCTGACCATGTAGGTCATATGGTGGTCGCTTAGAGAGTCTGGAAAAAGATCAGCATTAATAATCCAGTGTGGGTGGGAGGTGAGGGCCGAGTCCAGGGGGAATGGTTTTGTGTTTCATGGTTTAGCCTGTGGTTTATGGCTGGGGTGCCCAAACAAAAAATGGAAATTACGTACCTACCGTAATTCTTGATCTGCTTGGATGAAGTCTCCACCACTCATTCACACTAAAGGAACTACGCGGAGGTGCCAGGGCCCAGCGGGAGCAAACTTTTTTTTTTTGCAAGAGGGTCAGCACCAGAGATGGAGCCGCGAGAAGCAGCGCCGCGAGCCTCAGCTCGTGCGGCAATGACTATCTCGGCGTCGACCCTCCAACCGCCTCAGTACCTTTTTTCCCCCAAGGAGGTGCAGCGTAACTAACCTAGAAGGATAGCCTAATAAAAAAACGGACATAAGATAGTCCGGGAGTCCTGTATAAGAAGGGTCAAGAAAGAAGTCTTCACAGCCTAAAAATTGAGGGGATGAAGACCAACAACAGAGGTGAGCTCGGGGGAAGGTGGGTGGGCGTGTGAATGAGTGGTGGAGACTTCGTCCAAGAAGATCAAGAATTACGGTAGGTACGTAATTTCCATATCTTCCTGGACATAAAGTCTCCACCACTCATTCGCACTAATGGGAGAGTACCGAGCTAATAATCCCCCGAGAGGGCGGCAGGAGAGACCAAGACCTCACAAATTTAGGATAGAAGTCCATTAAGGATGGGTCTGCCGAATGAAATTTGTCACCTGGCATGGACATCCAGGGCATAGCGCTTGACGAAAGTATGCACTGAGCTCCAGGTAGCTGCATTGCAAATATCTGCAATAGGCACGTTGCGGATTTCCACCAGGGATGCCGTGACCGCTCTAGTAGAGTGAGCACACACTCTGCCCTCCAGCTTAACCTGCACCATGGAATAACAGTGGCAAAGGCATGCCACCAGCCATGCTGAAATGCATCTGATAACAACAGGTTGACCCAGCTTGGTCTCGCTGAAGGAAACAAACAGTTGTTGAGCTTTGCGAATCTCCTTTGTTCAATCTTAATAGAAATATAGAGCTCTTTTGATGTCCAAAATATGAAGGGAACGCTCTCCATCATTTTGGAAGTTCGCAAAGTAAGTAGGAAGGACCAAATGTTGGTTTAGATGGAATTCTGAAACAACCTTCAGGAGAAACTTAGGATGGGTCCTAAGAACTACTTTATCTTTACGAAACACAGTATACGGAGGGTCTGTGATTAAGGCATGTATCTCAGAGACCCTGTGGGCCAAGGGAACGGCTATCAGGAAGGCCATTTTCCAAGTGAGAAATTTCAGCTCACATGTAGCTAGAGGCTCGAAGGCCTATCGAGTGAGCATGTCTAGTACAAGACTAATATCCCAGGCTGTGACTGGATGTCTGATAGGAGAGGTCTGGTATGCAGAATTCCCTTAAGAAATATCTTAACCACAGGTAACTGGGCCAGTGACAAGGAAAGTACTGGCTCATGATAAGCTGAAATGGCACAAAGGTGAACCTTGACTGTACAGTATTGCAGACCTGAATTTGAGAGGTCTAAATGTACTCTAGAACTTTATTGGGTGGACAGGAAAAAGGATTCAAAGAGGATTTTGCTCACCAGAGCAAAAACGCTTCCATTTGGCTGTGTAAGTTTTCCTAGTGGCTTGGCTTCTGGCACAACCAAAAGAATATTTGAAACTCTGTGAGAGACATTGAACCTGTTCACTTCTATCTCTTCAGGAGCCAAGCGTGAAGGTGAAGCGATCTCAGATTGGGATGTACCACAGGCCACTGAGTCAGAAGGTTCTTCTGAAGGAGAAGTGCCTTCGGAGAGGTTTTCGACATAGTGTTGAGTAACTGAAAATGAAAATTACGTACCTACCGTAATTCTTGATCTTCTTGGACGAGTCTCCACCACTCATTCACACTATTGGGATCTGCGCCGGAGGCACTAGGACCCATCGGGAGCAAACATTTTGCTGGGGAGTCGACGCCAGATATGGCACCGCGAGGAATGGCGCCGCGAGCTCTAGCTCGCGCAGTAATGACTATCTCGGCGTCGACTCCCCAACCGCCTCAGTACTTTTTTTACCAAGGAGGTGCAGCGTAACTAACCGAGAAGGGTAACCCAAGCTAAAGACCGGACATAAGATAGTCCGGACGACCCGATGTAAGAAGGGTCAACAAAGAAGTCTTCACGGCCTAAAGATTTGAGGGAGTGAAGACCAACAAGAGAGGTGAGCTCGGGGGATGGAGAGTGGGCGTGTGAATGAGTGGTGGAGACTCGTCCAAGAAGATCAAGAATTACGGTAGGTACGTAATTTTCATATCTTCCTGGACGTAAGTCTCCACCACTCATTCACACTATTGGGAGAGTACTGAGCTAATAATTCCCTGAGAGGGTGGCAGGAGAGACCAAGAGCTCACGTTTCTTAAGACAGAAGTCCATTAAGGATGGCTCTGCCAAAGGAAGAATGTCATCTGGCATGGACATCTAGTGCATAATGCTTAATGAAGGTGTGCACTGAGCTCCAGGTGGCTGCATTGCAGATGTCTGCAATGGGCACGCTTAATTCCGCTAGGGATGCGCGACCGCTCTAGTAGAGTGAGCGCAAACTCTACCCCTCCAACTTAACCTGCACCATGGAATAGCAGCGACGAAGGCATGCCACTAGCCATGATGATACATCTGATACCGACAGGTTGACCAGCCGGGTCTCACTGAAGAAACGAACAGTTGCTGGGCTTTACGAAAATCCTTGGTTCTATCTAAATAGAAACGCAAGGCCTAACATCCAGAGAATGAAGAGAGCGTTCCCTGTCATTTTGGAAGTCCATAAAATAAGAGGGAAGGACAAAGGTTGGTTAAGATGAAATTCTGACACAACCTTAGGAAGAAATTTAGGATGAGTACTGAAGGACTACTTTGTCTTTATGAAACACAGTGTACGGAGGATCTGTGACCAGGGCATGTATCTCGGAGACCCTGCAGGCTGAGTAATGGCCACTAGGAAGGCAGTCTTCCAGGTGAGGAACTTTAGTTCACTGAGTAGCTAGAGGCTCGAAAGGTTTCTGAGTGAGCATGTCTAGCACCAGATTAATGTCCCAGGCTGCAACTGGACGCCTTGTAGGAGGTCTGGTATGCAGAATGCCCTTAAGAAATCTCTTAACCATAGGTAACTGAGCCAGTGAAAGGGAAAAAACCAGCTCATGGTACGCTGAAATGGCACTAAGGTGAACTTTAACTGTAGAGTACTGTAGACCCGAATTTGAGAGGTCCAAAAGGTACTCCAAAACTTTATCTGGTGGGCAGGAAAAGGGATTCAAAGAGGACTGTGCACACCAGAGCGAAAAACGCTTCCACTTAGCTGCGTAAGTTTTCCGAGTGGCCGGCTTCTGCACAGCTAGAAGGATATCTGAAAATTTTCGAGAGACATTGAACCGATTTACTTACCTCTTCAGGAGCCAAGCGTGAAGGTGAAGAGATCTCAGGTTGGGATGGACCACCGGTCCCTGAGTTAAAAGGTTCCTCTGCAGGGGAAGTGGTCTCGGAGGAACTGCCAACATACTGGTGAGTAGTGGAAACCACAGTTGTCGAGGCCAAGAGGGAGCAATGAGAATCATCTTGTCCCCCTGAGACTCGAACTTGAGGAGTACTCTCTGAATTAGAGGAAGAGGCGGGAAGGCGTAAAGAAAGCGTTTTGTCCACCGCAGCCTGAACGCATCCTGACAGAAAATGCTAGGCCCTGGATTTCTGGAGCAGAAGAGAGGCAGTTTTGCGTTGAGTGGGGATGCAAAAAAGTCCAGATCTGGAGTTCCCCACTCTTGGAATAGTGACTGAACTATGGTTGAGTCGAGAGACCACTCGTGAGGATCTGTCTCTGTTCTGCTGAAACGGTCTGCCAATTCGTTCTGTACACCTGGCAGGTAGATTGCTTGAATTAGAGCCTTGTGCTCCAAGCACCATTCCATACCCTCATTGCTTCCCTGCATAAGGGTAAGAATGAGCACCGCCCTGCTTGTTGATGTAATACATCACTGCCTTGTTGTCCGTTTGGAGGAGAATATTCTTGTGACAGAGAATGTCCTTCAATGCCGGACCGCATAAAGGACGGCTCTCATTTCTAGGACATTTATGTGGAGCTGGGACTCTAGTTGAGTCCACACACCCTGAGTGTGGAGAGTCTGACAGTGAGCTCCCCACCCCATTAGAGAGGCGTCTGTGGTAATGGAGATCTGATGGTCCAGAGGGGCAAAGGGGTATCCTTGCAGGAGATTGTCCTCTTGAGACCACCAGGTGAGAGACCTCTTTAAGGGTTCTGTCACCTTGATGAGATAGGACTGCGGATGAGTGGTTGGAGACCACTGAGTACCGAGCATCCACTGGGTGGTTCTCATATGCAGACGGGCTAATGGCACAGTGAACACTGAGGATGCCATGAGGCCTAGCATCCGTTGCATTGAGAGCGCTGTAACTGACGTGTTTTCCCTGATGTAACGGGCCATCTGAAGGATATCGTTCCTTCTGTCTTCTGGAAGAATAGCTTTTGCACAGGATGTGTCCAGAAGGGTCCCTAAGAAAAGGAGCTTCTGGGAGGGCTGCAGTTGCGATTTTTTTGAGGTTTAGCAGGACTCCCATGGAAGTAAGGAGGCGAGAGGCCATCTCTACGGCATCCAGAGTCCCTTGTTTGGAAGGACTTGCTAGAAGCCAATCGTCTAGATAAGGGAACACCTGTATTCTGAGTTTTCTGAGGTGCGCTGCGAGAACTGCACAACACTTTGTAAAAACTCACGGCGCCGAGGATAGCCCAAAGGGCAGGACTCTGAACTGATAATGCTGTCCCAGAGCCACAAACCTCAGGAATTTGTGATGGCTCGGGTGAATAGGAATGTGCTGGTATGCATCCTGCATGTCTAGGGAGGCTAGCCAGTCGTGCTGATGAAGCAAGGGCAACAGGGTTCCCAGAGAAATCATTTTGAATTTCTCCTTGGGGAGAAATTTGTTTAGCTTTCTGAGATCTAGAATAGGGCGCATTCCCCCGGATTTCTTTGGAACCAGAAAGTAATGTGAGTAGAACCCCGTGTTTCGTCGATGCAGCGGCACAAGTTCTACTGCCCTGTTGTTCAGAAGGCCCTGAATCTCGGTGGTGAGAAGGTCTGACTGAAGGGTAGACAGCCTTGGCTGCCGTTTGGGAGGACGATTCGGAGGGGTTTCCATAAGATTGAGTGAATATCCCTCGTGGATTATCCGAAGGACCCGTTTGTCTGAGGTTATGGGCTTCCACTGGCTGTAGAAGTGCATCAGCCGACCTCCAACCGGAGAGGAAAAGTCCACCTCGGGCAGTTGAGGTGGGACTTGGGCCAGCAATTCATAAGGTAGCGCTGGGCGCTTTGGGCCCTTGTGCTTTCTGTTGCACCTTCTTTTGAGGTTGGGCAGGTTGGTTCTTATGGAAACTTCCTCTGCCTCTGCCTTGAAAGGACTGACAGTTATGAAAGTGACGCTTACTGGCATGCCCCGAGAGGGGCAGGAGGGGCTGGCCAACTAATGGCTGACCTAGTCTTTTGTGTAGCTTCTAGAGCTTGCTCGACCTGAGGACCAAAAAGATATGCACCATCAAAGGGCAATGCCATTACCTGTTGTTGCGCATCATTGGTGAAGCCTGAAGTGCGCAGCCAGGAATGGCGGCGGGTGCAAATACCAGCAGCTGCCGAACGGGAAGCAGAGTCGAAAGCGTCCATGGCTGCTTTAACCTGCTGATTGTTAGATTCAATACCTCTGGTAATGGTTTGAAGAAGCTCTGGCTTTGAATCCAACTCTGGAAGAGCTTCAACCATTTGCTTGAGAGAGTGCCACAGGATATACTCGTACTGGGAAAAACAGCCTTGGTAACTGGCGATACGCATACTTAGGGTAGAAGCAGCAAAAACTCTCTTACCTAAGGTGTCTATCTTATGAGATTCCTTGTTAATAGGTCGAGCTGTAGTGGTTTGAGGTAGGACGACCTTATCATTCTCTGCCAAGACTACAATAGGATCCACAAAGGCTTGAGATGCCAAAATGGGACAATCCTTGGGAGCTGAATATTTTCTATCAATGGATTTAGCCACCGATGAAGAGAGAGCAGGATTATTCCATACCATTTGAGACAGCGTCTCGAAGGAAGGCTGAATCGGAGAAGTCAAATCCGTAGGGATCTCCGAGGTATGAAGGTATTGGAGTCTTAACAATTTCCCAGGATCGATGTCTGTAGTCTGGAGAGAAAGAGTGGAAATCATATTCTTCAGCAGAGACTTAAATGACAGGTCCTCGACCACAAGCTCTGCAGAAGTAAAAGACCCTGCTTCATCCACCTCATCGCCCAGCCAAAGGTTTGGGTCAGGCTCAACATCATCTCCTGACAGTCCAGGAGGGACTGCATGGACAGGAAAGGGATGAAAGACAGAAGAGGAAGGAGGAAACGAGAGGAAAGGGAAGTCTCCGAGGGCCCCTGGCGCCGAGGAGGCGCACGGCGCTGAGAACGATGCCGAGGAGCACGCGGTGCCGAGAAGCCACATGGCGCCGATGCCACAGCAAGGACACACGGCGCTGAGGGCGAGCGCGCGCCCGCGGCCAGACGCCACCAGACACACGGTGCTGAGACGGGCGGCGCCGGCGGCAATCCTACAGACGCAGGCACCAGAGGCGGGCGCTGGCGACGCCCGCAAGGCCACACGGTGCCAAGGACGCCGCCGCAGGCGACCCTGAGAATGGTGCCGAAGGCACTCCCAGAAAATGAAAAACAGGTTTTGAAGGAAAAAGATCAGGAGATAAAGGCATCGGTGTGGCCCCCTGCGCCGAAGCCATGTGAGGGGGCGGACACCTAAGCACGGAGTCGACGGCACCGAAGAAGGTGTCGCACGACCAGGAAAATCCAACTGCCCTACCCGGTCACCCGGAGAGTCCGAAGGCCACAGGCGACCGGGCCAGGTAACTGAACCAACCTCCGAGCCCATTGCTCCATGATAGCGGCCCACTGATGAAACTGCTCATCTGACGATCTACCTGCGGGCAGGGTAGGACTCCGATGTCGAGGCGTCGGCTATCAAGCCGATGTTGGCGACTCGAAGGAGAGACCGGCAACTAGCCCGATAAGCGAGCGTCGGCAGCGCCAGGCGTATCAGAGGCGACCTCGGTGATGTACCTTCTCTTTTTAGACCTGTGGGCGAAGAAGAGCTCGAGGCGAATGGTGCCAGAAGCGACGTTTGCTTTTATGCTTCGACGGAACCGCCCATCCCCCGGGCACTGGACTGACCGTTGTCAGACCCCCTTCCGGAGAAGGTGGCGGACCGGACCCAGCCCGACTGACTGAACAGCTTACACTGAAGTCTCCCTACCGTCACCTGACCTGCTCATGTTAGCTCCGTCAAATGAGGCTGAGACTTCTTTATTGTTTTATTTAAAAATAAGAATAAATTAGCGATACTTATTCAAGATAATACTACAAATAATAAAACTGAAAACTATACTGCTAGTTTGAAGTTTGACTCCCGACTAGTGACGGCGTGGTCACTGAAGCGCTCTCGGCGGTGGGAAAAAAAAAGGAACGAGGCGGTTGAGAATTGGCCGGAACAGTCGTGCAGCGACATGAAGCTGTGGCACACGATTCTCTCAGGGTGTCCATCTCTGGCGTCGACTCCCAGCAAGAAGTTTGCACTCGACGGTCCTAGTGCCTCCGGCGAGATCCCAATAGTGTGAATGAGTGGTGGAGACTTATGTCCAGGAAGATCCATATTTATCGAGGCCAGAAGGGAGCAATGAGGATCATTTTGTCCCCTGGGACTCGAACTTGAGAAGTACTCTGAATCAGAGGAAGAGGCGGAAAAGTATAGAAAGCATTTTGTCCACTGCAGCCTGACGCATCCTGACAGAAAATGCCAGGCCCTGGATTTCTGGAGCAGAGAAGCAGTTTTGTGTTGAATGGGGATGCAAAAGGTCCAGGTCTGGGTTCCCCACTCTGCGAATAGTGACTGAACTACGGTTGAGTCGAGAGACTATTTGTGAGGTTCCATTTCTGTTCTGCTGAGACGGTCTGCCAGTTCGTTTCTGCACTCCGGCAGGTAGACCCCTTAAATTAGAGCCTTGTGCTCCAAGCACCATTCCATACCCTCATCGCTTCCTGCATAGGCGTAAGAATGAGCACCGCCCTGCTTGTTGATGTAATACATCACTGCTTTGTTGTCCGTTTGAAGGAGAATGTTCTTGTGACAGAGAATGTCCTTCAAAGCCCGGACTACACAAAGGACGGCTGTCATTTCTAAGACATTTATGTGAGCTGGGACTCGTCCTGAGTCCACGTACCTTGAGTGTGGAGATTCTGACAGTGAGCTCCCACCCCATCAGGGGCGGTCCATAGTAATGAAATCTGATGATCCAGGGCAGCAAAGGGATACCCTTCCAGAAGATTGTCCTCTTACGACCACCAGGTGAGTGACTCCTTCAGAGGTTCTGTCACCTTGATGAGAAAGGACTGAGGGTGGTGGTTGGGGACCACTGAGTACTGAGCATCTACTGAGGGTTCTCATGTGGAGGCATGCTAGGGCACAGTGAACACTGAGGATGCCATGAGACCTAGCATCCTTTGCATTGAGATAGCTTGAATCGAGCTGTTCTCTCTGATGTATTGGGCCATCTATAGGATATCGCTCCTTCTGTCCTCTGGTGAAAAGCTTTCACACAGGAGGTGTCCAGAAGAGTTCCTATGAAAGGAGCCTCTGGGAGGGCTGCAACTGCGATTTTTGAGTTTAGCAGGACTCCCATGGACGTGAGAAAGTCTGAGGCGCAGCTGTGGCATCGAGGGTTCCTTGCCTGGAAGGGCTTGCTAAAGCCATCATCCAGATATGGGAACAATTGCATTCTGATCTTTCTGAGATGCGCCAGAGAATTGCACAACACTTTGTAAAAACTCGTGGCGCCGAGGATAGCTCAAAGGGCAGGTCTCTGAACTGATAATGCTGTGGCCCAAAGCCACGAACCTTAGATATTTGTGATGCTTTGGATGAATAGGAACATGTTGGTAAGCATCCTGCATGTCCAGGGAGGCTAACCAGTCATGTTGACAAAGCAAAGGTAACAGGGTTCCTAGCGATATCATTTTGAATTTCTCTTTGGGAAGAAATTTGTTTAATTTTCTGAGGTCCAAAATGGGGCAGATGCCCCCGGTTTTCTTTGGAACTAGAAAGTAATGGGAGTAGAACCTGTGTTTTGTTGATCCAGCGGAATTACTTCTACTGCCCTGTTGTTCAGAAGGCCTTGTATCACAGAGGCGAGAAGTTCTGACTGAAGGATTGACAGGTTTGGCTGTCGTTTGGGGGACGATCTGGTGGGGTCACTGAAAGATTGAGGAATATCCTCTAGATTATCAGAGGACCCATTTGTCTGATGTTATGGACTTCCACTGGTAGTAGAATTGAGTCAGACAACCTCCCACGTTAAAGAAGTCCCCTCGGGCAGCTGAGGTGGGACTTGGGCCAGAAATTCAGAAGGCAGCACTGGGTGCTTTGGGTCCTGCACTTTCTGTGCGTTTTCTTTTGAGGCTGAAGGGCTTGATTTTATTAAACCTCCCTGCCTTTGCCTTGAAAGGACTGATGGTTATGAAACTGGTGTTTGTTAATACCCCCCCCCAAGAAGCGATGGGAGGAGGTCGAGCCAATGGCTGACCCAGTCTTTTGTGTGGCCTCTAGAGCCTGTTCTACTTGAGGACTGAAGAGATACATACCATCGAAGGGGAATGCCATGATCTGTTGCTGGGCATCACTCGTTAAACCTGAAATGCGCAGCTAGGAATGGTGGCGGGTACAAATGCACACCGCTCGGGAGGCAGTATCGAAGGTGTCCATAGCTGCTTTAACCTGCTGGTTGTTGGACTCGATGCCCCTGCTTATGGTATGAAGAAGCTCTGAATTAGTGTCCAACTCCGGTAGAGCTTCAACCATTTGTTTGAGCGAATGCCAAAGAATATACTCATATTGAGAGAAACAGCCCTAGTAGCTGGCGATACACATACCCAGAGTAGATGCAGCAAAGACTCTCTTACCTAAAGTATCTATCTTACGAGATTCTTTGTTTATACTGTAGGTCGAGCTGTAGTAGTCTGAGGAAGGATGACCTTATCATTCTTTGCCAAGACTACAATAGGATCTGCAAAGGCTTGAGAGGCCAAAATAGATTGATCCTTGGGAGCAGCATACTTCCTATCTATGGACTTAGCCACAGAAGGAATGAGGTAGGATATTCCAAACTATTTGAGAAAAACATCTCAAAGGAAGGTTGTACTGGGGAGTTAAATCCATAGGGATGTCCAAAACATGAAGGTATTGGAGTTTTAAAAGCTTCCCAGGATCGATGTCCATAGTCTGAGAGAAAGAGTGGAATTCAAATTTTTCAGCAGGGACTTAAATGGCAGGTCCTCGACCACAGGCTCTGCAACAGAATTAGGTCCTGGTCCTTCCACATCATCACCCAGTCTAAGATCTGGGTCAGGCTCAATATCATCTCCTGACAGCCCAGGAGGGACTGTATGGACAGGAAAGGAATGAAAATCAGCAGGAAAAGAGGAAGGAAAAGAATTCGGAGAGGAGAAGCCCTGAAGATTGGCAAATGAAAAGCTGGGTCTCGCCACCAAAGACGAACATGGTGCCGAAAGGCCTCACGGTGCCGACAAAGCAGACAGCTCCAAAGAACAAGGCGCCGAAAAGCTGCACTGCACCAAAAATGGCACCGAAAGGCCACACGGCACCGAAAAACTCAATGGCACTAAAAAGCCGTATGGCACCAAGGATGGCGCTGACAGGCACACTGGCACCAAGGATGGCACCGACAGGCGCACTGGCACTGAAGTTGGCACTAAGCGACCCACCGCCAATGGCGCCAAAACCAACCCAGGGCCCCGAAAATTAGGATTTGAAGGAAAAGGAGGAAGAATACCAGGAGATAGAGGCATCGGAGTGGCTCCTGCACCGCTGCCATGTGGGGGGCACCTGAGCACGGAGTCGACGGCATCAAGAGGGCGCCAGATGACTAGGGAGGCCCAATCACCTTGCCCCATCCTCCAAGAGCCAAAGGGCCCCGGAGTGACTGGGCCAGGCACTTGAACCAACCCCGAGCCCACTGCTCCATCAGAGCGGCCCACTGATGAAACTGCTCATTGAAGCCCTACCAGAAGGTGGGGAAGGGCTCCAATGTCGAAGAGGCCGATGACCAGAACCAGAAACCAGTGACTCTGAATGAGGATACCGGCAACTGACCCCAATGACCGACCGTCGACATGCAGACGTATCAGAGGGTGACCTTGAGTGATGCCTTCTCTTTCTTGACCTACGGGTCGAGGAAGAGCTCGAGGCCGAATGGTGCCGAGAATGTGACCATTTTCTTTTATGCTTCCGAGGGGGCCACCCTTCCCCTCGGGCACTGGACCATCTGTTGTCAGATCCCCCCCTGGAGAAGGCGGTGGACCGGACCCAGCCGCTGATTGAATTTACACGTAAGTCTCCCCACCCACACCTGACCGTACCATGGTCGACTCCGCTAATGTAGGCTGAGACTTTTTAAGAATAAATTACTGTAAGTTGTACTTTACTCAAAAAATACTATAAAATAATAAACTGAAAACTATGCTGCTAGTTTGAAGTTTGACTCCCAGCAGGCGAGCGAAGTCGCCACTGAAGTGCACTGACGGGCGGGAAAGGAACTGAGGCGGTTGGAGGGTTGATCACCAGATAGTCATTACTGCATGAGCTCGCGGCCCCGTCTCTGGTGCCGACCCTCTAGCAAAAAGTTTGCTCCTGCAGGGTTCTAGTGCCTCCTGTGCAGATCCCATTAGTGTGAATGAGTGGTGGAGACTTTATGTCCAGCAAGATCTAGAGGGCACAAGGTGAGCGGGAGTGATCACTGGTGTTTGCCTACTTCTGCCTGGCAACCACCCAGCCACATTCCTCTCCATCTTTGGTGCTTACCTCGGGAAGGGGGTCACAGAGCATTTCCACCCCATGGTGGATTCATTTGGGGGGGCTGTCGGGGAAGTCCCCCACTCTGGTCTGTGAAATACAGAGGACAGAAACCAGTTGGAGTGGTGGAGCCCAAGCCTCCTATTGCCATGGTCTGGGGATTTTCTACTTAGTTTCTCCTTAGCCCCAACAACACAGCTGTTGTGGTCTCCATGGTAAACACAATTGTGCTGCTGTGTTCTGGAGACAGGCTGCATCCTGCCCCCTCAAGCTTCTCTGTCTGCACCGCCACTTGTGGTCACAGAGGAAACTGTATTACAGTGGCGAATGGTGCCCGCTCTCCCTAGAATAGGAGAAGAGCATCCTGTGGGATGCTCACTCCCTGCTCCCCCGACCAGCCCCAGACATCCTGGGCTCATTCCCAAAGCCGGGTCATCGGAATCGTGAACTATAACCTTACTGCTGCGCCGACAGGCTGGCTATGGAGTCCATTTGTAACTTACAGACTAATTTATCTCCAGAAAAAAAAACCACAACCACTGGAAATCAGACACAACAGGATGACAAACCTAAATCTGAAAACAGGAAAACCTCTGACTGAGCTGCCAGTCAAGGGATGGTCTCTTACCGATAATTTCAAAGATATGCAATCAGCTGCATCACCTCGATCTCCTGCAAAACAAAACAAAAAAAAAAAAAACAACAGCATGTCAAAGATGGGCACAGGAATGCATGAAAGAACGTGAATGAATGCAAATTTTCAAAAGTAGAAATTTTAAAAAACTTTACCAAAGGGTTTCATATGGACTTGCATCATTGGTGAAAACCACTAAAGAAAAGACCAACAGTGAACAACAGACAACACTCATGTTTTTGTGCCACTTTACTGAAACTATATTCACGTTTTTTTTACATTGTTTTTTATCCGTACTTTCAGTATTTCATAACTTGCTTATATAGAGAATATATAATGGGCTGACTCAAAATATGCAATTTGTCTTCAAGTGTGAGGGGGTAGGGCTACAAATAGAAATTACGTACTTATGGTAATTCCTGATCTTCTTGGACCAAGTCTCCACCACTCATTCACACTAATGGGACTACGCTGAAGGCGCTAGGACCACGCGGGAGCTAAAAATCTTCAGGAGGGCCGGCGCCGGGATAGGACCACGCATGCTGGATGCCGCAAGCCTAGCTCACGCTGAATAGGCTATCTGAGCGTCAACCCTCCAACCGCCTCAGTACCTTTTCGACCAAGGAGGTGAAGCGCAAACTAATGAAAGAAAACCTAACCCTAACTTCTGGGCATGTGAAAGCCTGGATGACTGGAATCATCTTGGTCCCCTGAGACTCGAACTTGAGGAGTACTCTCTGGATTACAGGAAGCGGTGGAAAGCCGTAAAGAATGCGTTTTGTCCACCGCAGCCTGAGCGCATCCTGACAGAAAATGCCAGGCCCTGATTTCTGGAGCAGAAGAGAGCAGTTTTATGCTGAGTGGGATGCAAAAAGGTCCAGGTCTGGAGTCCCCCACTCTTTGAACAGGGACCGAGCTACGGCTGGATCGAGAGACCACTCGTGAGGGTCTGCCTCCGTTCTGCTGAGGTGATCTGCTAGGTCGTTTTGTATACCTGGCAGATAAACCACTTGAATCAGAGACTTGTGCTCCAAGCACCACTCCCACACCCTCATTGCTTCCCTGCAAAGGGGATAAGAATGAGCACCGCCTTGCTTGTTGATGTAATACATCACTGCTTTGTTGTCCGTTTGAAGGAGAATGTTCTTGTGACAAAGGACATCCTTCAGAGCTCGGATTGCATAGAGGACCGCTCTCATCTCCAGGACATTTATGTGGAGATGAGTTTCGAACTGAGTCCATACACCTTGAGTGTGGAGGGAGAGACAGTGAGCTCCCCATCCCATTAGCGATGCGTCTGTGGTGATGGAGATCTGATGATCCGGGGAGCAAGGGGAATCCTTCCAGGAGATTGCTCTTTGAGACCACCAGGTGAGAGAGACTCTCAAGGGCTCCGCCACCTTGATGGGATAAGACTGGGGTGAGAGGTCGGGGACCACTGAGTGGAGAGCATCCATTGGGTGGTTCTCATGTGCAGTCAGACCAGAGGACAGTGAAGACCGAGGGCCATGAGACCCAACATGCGTTGCATCGAGAGAGCTGTAACCCGTTTGGTTCTCCTGATGTAACGGGCCATTCAAGGATGTCGAGTCTTCTGTCCTCTGGAAGGAAAGCCTTCGCTGAAGAGGTGTCTAGAAGCGTCCCTATGAAAAGGAGCCTCTGGGAGGGTTGCAGTTGAGATTTTTCAAATTCAGCAGAACTCCCATGGACGTGAGAAGACGAGAAGTCGCTTTGCACGGCTTCCAAAGTCCCTTGGCCGGAAGGGCTTGCTAGAAGCCAATCGTCCAGGTAGGGAAACACCTGAGTCCGATTTTCCTGAGATGCTAACGCAGAACTGCACAACACTTTGTAAAATCCTCGCTACGCCGAGGATAGCCCAAAGGGCAGGGCTCTGAATCCGATAATGCTGACCCAAAGCCACAAACCTGAGGAACTTGGCGTGGAGTCGGGTGGACGAGGATATGCTGGTAAGCATCCTGCATATCCAGAGAGGCCAGCCAGTCGTGCTGATGCAACAAGGGTAACAGGGTACCCCAGGAATCATCTTGAATTTCTCCCTGAGGAGGAATTTGTTTAACTTTCTGAGGGTCTAGAATGGGCGCATCCCCCAGATTTCTTTGGAACCAGAAAGTAATGGGAATAGGACCCTGTGTTTCGCGAAGCGGGGCACCAGTTCTATTGCCCTGTTGTTCAGAAGGCCCTGGATCTCCGCGGTAAGGAGGTCTGACTGAGAGAGCCGACAACCTGGGTTGTCGTCTGGGAGGACAATTCGGGGGTTTCAAGAATTGAGAGAATAACCCTCGCGAATTATCAAGAGACCCATTGCCGAAGTTATGGACTTCACTGGTTGTAGAAGTACATCAGACGACCTCCCACGGAGAAAAGTTCACCTCGGGCAGAGTGGATGGAACTTGAGCCAGCGACTCATAAGGTAGCGCCAGGGCTTTAGGCCCTGTCGCTTTCTGCTGCGTCTTCTTTTGAGGTTGGGCAGGTTGGCTTTTATGGAGGCTTCCCTGCCTCTGCCTCGAAAAGGACTGAGCGACTATGAAACTGGCGTCTGTTCACATGCCCCGAGAGGGCAGGCGGAGATACTGGCCAACAATGGCGATCTAGTCTTCTAGTGGCCTCTAAGGCTTGCTCACCTGAGGGCCAAAAGAAAGGAGCCATCAAAGGCAGCGCCATCACCTGCTGCTGAGCATCATTCGTAAAGCCAGAATGCGCAGCCAGGAATGGCGCGAGTACAAATCCGCGGCTGCTGGTGCGAGAAGCAGTGTCGAAAAGCGTCCATGGCGGCTTTTGACCTGTTAGTTATTGGACTCAATACCTCTAATAACGGTCAGAAGAAGCTCTGACTTGGAATCCAATCTGGAAGAGCTTCAACCATTCTTTTCATAAGTGCCACAGGATATACTCATACTGAGAAAAATGGCCTTGATAACTAGCGTCACATACTTAGGAGTGGAGCAGCAAGACTCTCTTACCTAATGTATCAATCTTACGAGACTCTTTGTTAATAAGTAGAGCTGTAGTAGTTTGAGGAAGAACGACCTTGTCATTCTCTGCCAGGACTACAATAGGATCCATAAAGGCTTGGGATGCCAAAATGGGACGATCTCGGGAGCTGAATACTTCTTATCAATGGATTTAGCCACTGAGGGAATAAGAACAGGATTATTCCATACCATTTGAGACAGCGTCTCGAGAGGAAGACTGGATCGGAGGAGTCAAATCCGTAGGGATCTCCGAAGCATGAAGATACTGGAGTCTTAATATCTTCCCAGGATCGATGTCTGTAGTCTGGAGAGAGAGTGGATCCCAGGTTCTTCAACAGAGACTTAAGGACAGGTCCTCGACCACAGGCTCTGTAGCAAAGAAAGATCCTGTTTCCTCCACTTCATCACCACAACTTGAAGGTCCTGGGTCAAGCTCAACATCATCTCCTGATGGTCCAGAAAGGACTGTTTGGACAGGAAAGGAGTGAAAAATTAGGAGAAGGAGGAAATAGCAGAAAAACAAGGAGAGTCCCCAAGTGCCGGCTAGCCGAGGCGGCAAAAGCGAGACTGAAAGCGGCACCGAGGCGCTGGCGCCCGAAGAACCTGAACCCATAAGCGCCCCAGCTGGCGCCCTGAGATGACAACTCTGCACTGCAGCGGCCCCTGATGGCCTTGCCTGCAGGACGCCGTGGAGCAACCTTCCCGCTGTCAGCGCCGCCCATGCAACTTTGGCACGCGGCGCCGTGAATGGCGCTGCACAGACCCAGCGGCACCAGCGGCACCGACAAGCCAACAGACCCTGCGGAAGCGGAAGAGCCCAGGAACCTGGAAAGCTAGAAGGAAAAAACCAGGAGATAAGGGCATGCGGTGAGGCCCCTGCGCCCATGTGAGGGAAACACTAAGCACGGGTCGCTGGCACCGAAGAAGGCGCACGCGACTAGAAGGCCCAACCGCCTACCTGATGGCGGAGGGCCGGGGCCCGAGGGCAACCGAGCCAGGCAGAAGAACCAACCTCCGAGCCCATTGCTCCATAAGGCGGCCCACTGATGAAACTGCTCATCTGGAGTCCTACCTATAGGCGGGGAGGGCTCCGATGTCGAGGGACGCGATTACGGAAGTTGGCGACTCCGAAGAAGAGACCGGCAACATAGCGATAACCCGGCGTAGCGGCATGAACATACCAGAGGGCGACCTCGAGTGATGCCTTCTCTTTTTGACCTGTGGGCGAAGAAGAGCTCGAGGCGAGCGGTGCAGAATCGACCGTTTATTTTTATGCGGCGGGGACCGCCCATCCCCAGGCATCGGACTGCCACGTCGGAACCCGCTGAGGAGAAGGAGGCTGACCGGACCCAGCCCGGCTGACTGAACAGCTTTCATATGAAGTCTCCCTACCTGCTCATAGTCGACTCCGTCCAGTAGGCCGAGACTTCTTCAAGTAAAATTTAAATATTAGAAAAATTTAACGAAAATAGAATAAAATTAAGCGATACTACTTATCGTGATAAAGTTACAAAAAAACAAACTGAAAACTATGCGCTAGTTTGAAGTTTGACTCCCGACAGGCGAGCGACGTCGTCACTGAAGCGCACTCGGCGGGGAAAAAAGGAACTGAGGCGGTTGGAGGGTCGTCGCCGAGATGGTCATTACCGCTCGAGGCCTGCTCATGGGCGCTGCCTCTCTCGGGGCGCCTGCCTCTCGCCGACCCTCCAGCAAAAGTTTGCTCCCGATGGGTCTTAGTGCCTCCGGCGCTAATCCCACTAGTGTGAATGAGTGGTGGAGACTTATGTCCAGGAAGATATACTGAGCTACGTTCATCAGGTCCACGAGGCACCCCATAATTTTACTTGGTGGGCAACCAAAAAGAGTCCAGATGGAACTTTGCACATCAGATGGGGACGTGTAACCACTTAACCACACAAGTCCTCCTGGTGGAAGGTCTACACATGGCTAAGAAGATATGCACGATTGTCTGGAAACCTAAAACTTGCTCACTTTCATCTCCTCAGGAGCCCAGCATGGAGATGAAGGGAGCAGAGGACGGATGGACCAAGTCCCTGTGTCAGAGGGTCTGCTTGAAGAGGGAGTCGCCTAGGGGGAACCTGTGACCAACTATTTATCTACACAAATTATATCTGCCGAGGCCAGTCTGGGATAATGAGAATCATCCTGTCCCCCTTTGCCTACAACTTGAGCAGCACCCACTGAACTAAGGGAAGAGGAGGAAAGCGTAAAGGAGCATCTTGTCTACTGCAGTGAATACACCCTGACAGAAAACACCAGGGTCTGGATTTCTGCAGCAGGATAGAGGCAGATTTGCATTGAGAGGGGATGCAGAAAGGACCAGGCCTGGACTGCCCCAGTTGTCGAAAAGCAACTGCACAATGATTGAACTGATGCAACGTCCTCAAGGCACCACTCTCACCTCCCCACGGCCTTCCTGCACAAAGGGTAGGCGAGTGCTCCACCCTGCTTTGTTGATGAAAACATCAATTTTGTCATCCGTCCGAAGTGGAATCACTTTGTGGCAGAGGGCCTCCTTCAGGACTTGGAAAGCATGTAAGACAGCTCTCATCTCTAAGAAATTTATGAGAAGGTGATGCTCTTCCTCCTGGCTCCTCACCTGAGTGTTGAGGTCTTGACAATGAGCTCCCCAACCAATCAGGAGTGCAACTGTGTTGATGCTGATCTGGGATTTAGAGGGTAAGGGTAGACCTAGCAGAAGCTATGCCAACTCGTTTACCATGTAAAGTAATTTTGTCTGAGGTTCTGTCATTTAAGCAGAGGATTGTGGATGCGTGGTCGAGACCACTATTTGCTGCGGACGAAGGCATAAGTCCCAGCATCCGTGGCATTGAAAAGGGCCCGGACAGAGTTGCTTTCCATGAAGTAACAAGACATCTTAAGGTGTTGTTTCTTCTGTTCTCTAGAAGGGAGAACCCTCACCTTGGAGGTATCAGGAGGACTCCTATGGAAAAGGAGCTGCTGGGAAGGTGAACTGGCACCTTCCCTGAATTATAAAACCCCCTCCTGGAAGAAAGTAACTGAGAAGTTGTGGAAACTGCTTTCTGAGACGCTAGCCCAGATGGGCTGTCTCAGAGCCAAACGGCCAGGAAGTGAAGGTTTGAATACTGAGGTTGTAGTGAACTCCTCCTGAACAGGTACTTGTTTAACCTTTCAAGGTCGAGAAATGGGCACATGCCACCTGTTATCTTGGAACCAAGCAAGAAAGTAGGAACCCATGTTCTGACCCGCTGTTGAACAACTTCTACTGCTCTGAGGCCCTGTCTCTCACAGGAAGAGGGTCTCATAGAGAGGCAAACAGACTGGTTGCCATCTGGGTCTAGGAAAAACTCTGTGAAATTGGGAGAGTATCCCTCTCAGACAATCCTGATGACCCATACGTCCACGAGTTATAAAACCATATCAGGTGCCCCCCACTAGAGAGGTGGACACTTCAGACAGCTGAGGCGGGACCTGGGCCGGATCCAAGAGGATGGTACCAGGTGCTTTCGGGCCTTGTGCCCTCTGCAGTTGAGGAGTTGACTCCTGACAAAGGCTTTCAGGCCTCGTCCTTGAAGGGACTGCCCGTTACGAGAATGACGACGGTGCTGTCCCTCTGAGGGGCAGCAGGAGTCTCAGTGCCCGTCAAAGTGAGGGCCAAACCAATAAGCACTGCCAAGGAGATGTTAGTCACCCGCTGCCCATGGCAGCTACATTAGAAGCAGTGTCATAGGGGTCTATAAAAGCTTTTAACTGATTACTGGGCTATATCCCCGTAGCAATGGAGCGGTAGAGTTCGGGAGGCTCTTGATCACTGAATTTAGTATGTTCCACAGGGCATACTTGTACTGAGGACTGAAGAAACTCCAGACGCAGAACTCTGCTTCGGTCCACAGATGAAGTCTGAAATGTTATGGTGGAGCCCATATCCCTGAGGAAAAACTGAAAAGAAGATCTTCCATCACAGGCTCTGCTGATACAGAAGGCTTGCATTCCAGCCTCTAAAATGAGTCATTGCTGTATCTCCAACAGAGTAGGAGAGGGAGAGACCCATCCAGATCCACTTCTACCCCAGGAGAACCTCCAAAAGGCAGGTCCAGGACAGAATCAAGAGAGACACCACCATCTGGAATGGCGTAGAGGGGTTTGGCGCCATTCACAGCGCCCGCATCACACGCTGCACCACTCGCAGCACCACCACCACTCGTGGTGCCAGCACCACACATGGCACCGCCACCACAAGTGGCGCCGACACCACTCATGGCACCGCCACCACTCATGGTGCCAGCACCATGAGTCACTGCGCACCACACATGGTGTCGGGCATACTGGCCTAGACCTGAAAAAAGCGAGAAGAAAGAGCGGTACCCATGCCAGCCCCTGCAGAGGAATAAGTGAGGGGTAGGCACACAGGGTCGACGTCGATGGTGCTGGCACTGGAGAAGGCACAATGCACATCCTGCCCACCCGACTCAGCAGTGGCCCAATGGCTCCGAGGCCTGGAACTGGTCCACAGGCCAAGTCAACTGGGCAGACATCATACCTCCTGCTCTAAAAGAGCAGCCCAGAGGTAAAACTGCTCACCAGAGCCCTATCAAGGACAGAGACAGGGTCCGGTGTCAAAGATCATGGCCATTAAGAATGGAACCACAGAAGACCCCACCAAAGTTGGGTCAGGCCTACTGCTTGCCACCACCGATGATCCCCGTGCAAACGTACCAGAGGGCAACCTCGAGCAGTACCGTTTCTTCTTCCACCGACAGGAGGAAGAAGAGCTCATGGTCGAGCAGAGCCGGGTTGCCAATCGAGGTCGGGAATTGGCCTGCTGCTTTTGTGCTTCGGGCGGACTGTCCTCCCTCCCTCCCGAGCACTGGACTGCCCATGGTCGGACCCCCCCCTCGCAAAGGGCAGCAGACTGGACACAGCCCCATTGCCATCACAGCTTTCAAACAAAAGTCTCTACCATCACCGCTTATCGCCTAAGGTCGACTCCGTTGATGGCAGGTTGAGAATTTCCTCATCTTCTTCTTCTTCATCTTTTTCTTTCTTTTTTTAAATAAAAAGAACACTAAGTAGTACATTAATCTAATACTGAACGGTTATAGCTGCTGTCGTATAGACGAAGACTTGACTCTTGACAGGTGAACGACGTTGACATCAGCGCACTTGATGGCGGGAGAAAAGGAACTGAGACAGTTGGAGTGGTCATTCTAAAATAGCCTATACATGAAGAAACTGTGGCGCCTGCAGCATGCGTGGTCCCATCCCGCGCTCGCCCCTCCTGAAGATTTTTGGCCCCGTGAGGTCATAGCACCTCCGGCATAGTCTCATTAGTGTGAATGAGTGGTGGAGACTTTTAGTCCAAGAAGATCTCATGAGTGGCAGAAAGTCCTGCCCACTCACAAGTGATGACAAATTGCCTATTTTGAGTCAGACTATTGTATATTTGATATATATACAACAGTAGTTTACAAGTTTGTTTCTTTGTTTATTTAAAATCTGGAAAAGTCCATGGACCAAAGACCTGTTTGTATGGGTGACCAGATACAGAAAAAGATATAAACAAACAAACAAATGAAACATCATACAAAAGTGCATTCACAGACATTTCTAGTAGATGGCAATTTTTACAAATTAATAAATAGAGGACATCAGACATTATTGCAATCACAAATACTTGTAGTAGCTAACCACTTCTTTAGTTTAGACTTAAAAACAGCCAAGGAATAGAGTGAACTTTTCAGATCAGTTGGAAGATTATTAAAAACAGACGGAAATCTATATAACAGAGACTTCTGACCTAATAATGTTTTCATGGTTGGTAGTAAAAAACTAAAATTATATGAAGATCTGGTATGTACCTGAACTGATGTTGAGTGTTTGTGAAAATAAGTATGAAAACATGTTGGAACCCTCTCAAGAACAATCTTTTAACCATAGTCCCCACTTGGAGTTGAAATCTCTGATCTAATTGTAACCATCCCAGTGCCATTAGGAGATATCATTAGGCGATACAGTCTGGGTTGTCACTGCTATGCAGATGATACCCAGCTGTATCTGTCCTTTACTCCTGGACAGGTTGATGCGATCTCCGTGCTTAACAGCTGTCTATCTGAGATCAAAAACTGGATGAGTGCTAGCTGGCTTTGGTTAAATCCGGATAAGACCGAGGTGCTGGTTGTGGACCTGGGTCGCTGTGAGATGGGTCGTAGGGCTGGGGTTCCGTCAGGCCTATGGCTTGATGGTGTCCAGTTCTCAACCTCAGATCTCATAATCTGGGCGTTATTATTGATGACTGTTTGACCCTGAAATCGCAGGTGTCTGCCGTTGTCAACTCTTCCTTTTACCATCTTAGGAATATCGCCCGGGTGAAACACCTAGTTTCTCTGGCTGACCTTTCTACCTTGGTCCATGCCTTCGTGACCACCCGCCTTGATTACTGTAATGCCCTGTACCTAGGGATACCAGGGGTTGATATCCGCCACTTGCAGCTAGTGCAGAACGCGGCGGCCAGGCTTTTGACTGGGACATCTAGAAAAACAGGTTACTCACCTGTAACAGACTCCAAGCAGTTCTCCGGGAGGAGGGAGGAAAGGCGCACACCCCCTACTTGGGAAATAGAGAAATAGAGACTGGAGAACTGAGGCCCCAAAAATACAGGTTACTCACCTGTAACAGGAGTTCTAGGAATGGTATATGTTGTTCATCCACACTATCTGGCTTTAAATCTTGCCGGAAGGTCTTCAAGCTGGCTCCTCCCACCCACCCGGGTGGTAAAACTCTCGGCTCCGCCCCATGACGCCAGATCTGGCCGCTGGAAGCTCAGGTTGTGCGTCGAGAGCCGGGGGAGTCAGGTGGGTTATAATGGATGAACAACATGCCATTCCTAGAACTCCTGTTACAGGTGAGTAACCTGTATTTCTAGGACATGGATATGTTGTTCATCCACACTATCTGGCAGACTCCTAGCAGTTCTCCGGGAGGAGGGAGGCAAGCACACACCCCTTAATACTTACTTGGGGAATAAGGACTGAGGATCCGAGGCCCCAAAACCAGCATCCCATGTGACTCAAGGCTCGATGTGGTAGTGGGTAATGAAGGTGTTTGCTGACTTCCAGGTAGCAGCCTGCAGATTTCCTGGATAGGGACATCCCTGGAAGCAGCCACCGATGCAGCAGTATGACGGGTAGAATGAGCTCTTATCCTCTGGGAGGCTCCATGCCCGCCAACTCATAGCAGAGATCTATGGGAGGTGACCCATCTGCTTATCGTCCGCTTGGCTGCAGGTCTGCCAGGTGCGGCTTCAGCGTGGTGACAAACAGCTGGCGAACCTCTCCCGAATCCCAGCCGTGCTCCTTGTAATAGGCGAGCGCCTTCTAGGGTCCAGAGTATGGAGCCTATATTCGGCCTCCGAGGTGTGATTGGGTAGAACACCGCAGAGCTCAACACCTGATTAAGGTGAAACTCCAACACCACCTCTCGGAAGGAATTTGGTGGGGGCATAGGGACAACCTTGTCCCTGTGGAAGACCAGGTAAGGAGACTCGTGCTAAGCACCTGGAGTTCTCCCATCCTTCTGGCTGACGTGATAGCCACCAAGAAGGCGGTCTTCCACGACAGGTGGGGGAGACCACACCTGTGCATTGGTTCGAATGGCTTGCCCATGAGCTTTGCCAGTACCAGCAGTAAATCCCACGGAGGTGGGGGTTCCCGCACTGGAGGGGAAATGTGATCAAGGTCTTTGAAGAAGCGCCCGACCACCTTCTCCTGCGCCACTGACTGCTGACCGGCCCGCGCCCGGTAAGCAGAGATGGCTGCCAGGTGCACCTTTAGGGTCGTCGACCTAAGCCCTTGACTAGATAGGGACCATAGATAGTCCAAAATGCTGGCCACAGAACAAGAGGAAGGGTCCAAGCCCTTACCCCGACACCAAATGGAGAATCTCTTCCATTTGAAGGCGTAGCATTTTCTGGTCGACCCCTTACGGGACGCCTCAACGACGTTGAGGACCTCGTCGAAAGACCCAAGACCTGAACTCAGCGCCAGGAACCAGGTCGTCAGGTGCAGGGATTGAAGGTCCGGATGGAACACCTTCCCTGATTGACTGAGAGCAGGTCGGGTGAGCTGGAAGCTGCCTCGGAACCTGGAGCTGAGACTGAGAGATCTGGGTACCAGAACTGGCGTGGCTAGTCTGGGGCTATCAGAATCACCTCGCCTTGTCCCTCCTCGCTTTGAGCAGGACCCTGTGAATCAGGGGAAAGGGGAAAGGCGTAAAAGAGGCCCGGGGTCCACGGCCTCGAGAAGGCATCCCCCTGCAGCGAGCCCTGCTGAGGGGGCCGGGCATGAAACAGCCTCAACTTCGCGTTCTCCCTGGAGGCAAACAGATCCACCAGAGGTGTGCCCCAAAGGGAGAACAGATCTTGTACTACCTCCGGCAGGAGAGACCACTCATGCGATGCAGCCCCTATCCGGCTCAGGGCATCGGCCAGGGTGTTGGAGGCTCCTGCCACATGAATGGCCAGGAGATCCGCCTCCAGGCTGCGCACAAGTGACCAGATGCAGAGAGCTTCCTTGCATAGAAGCATGGAGCGCGTCCCGCCCTGGCGGTTTAGGTAGTACATGGTCGTGGTATTGTCCGTCTGGACTCGGACCACTTGACCCCGGAGAAACGGAGCAAAGGCGGTGAGAGCTAGGCGGACCACACGGAGCTCCAGTAGGTTGATGTGGCATCGGGACTCCCGCGGGGACCAGAGGCCGTGCACTCGGTGTTCCCCCACATGGGCACCCCAACCCATCAAAGAGGCGTCGGTCGTCAGAGAGACCGTCGGCTCGGGGCGGACAAACGGGATGCCCTCCTGCAGATGGGATGGAACGGTCCACCACTGGAGAGCGTTCCACATCTCCTGGGTCGTCACCACAAGCTGGTCCAAGGGATCGCAGCATTGTGACCATTGGCTGGCCAGTCCCCACTGAAGGGGACGCATGTGCCAACGTGCCCAACGGACCACGCTGGTACAGGCCGCCATGAGACCCAGGAGGCGCAGGAAGTCCCGGGAAGGGCGCGATTGCCCAACCAGAAATGATTGGGCAAAGGAGGTAAGAACCTTGGCCTGTCCGCCGGGAGCCATGCTCTGGCTCGTAAAGAGTCGAGCTCTGCCCCGATGAACAGTATCATCTGCTTCGGCTCGAGTTCCGATTTGGCCTCGTTGATAAGGAGGCCGACTTGAGAGCAAACCCGGAGGGCCAGGTCCCTGGACCGCTCCGCCTCCTGACTGGAGGGGGCTGCTATCAGCTAATCGTCCAGGTGAGGGTACACCCGGACCCCTCGGCGCCGCAGGAATGCTGTCACCACTGCCATGCATTTGGTGAAGACCCTGGGAGCTACAGAAAGGCCGAAGGGCATGGCCTGGAACTCGAACAGGGATCCCTCCGCTCGGAAGCGGAGGAATCTCCGGTGAGACGGACGGATAGGGACGTGAAAGAACGCGTCCTGAAAGTCCAGAGAGCAGAACCACATGCCGTGTTCCAGAGATGGTATTATCTGAGCCAGAGTGACCATTCTGAAGGTTCGAGACCTTAGGAACTTGTTTAGGTCGTGTAGGTCGAGGATGGGGCGCCAGCCCCGTCGTTCGGGACCAGGAAATACCTGGACACAAACCCGGGTCTGAAGGAAGGTCCTCCACCTCTTATCACCTCCTTCTGGAGGAGGAGGCGATGTATCTCGTGAGCCGCCAGTGAGGCTGGGGACCCCAGGCAGGGCGACAGCTCTGAAGGGCGGTGCCTGCTCGAATTCTAGAGGCAGGCCTCTTCCCACCACCTCCAAAACCCACCTGTCCGTGGTAACAGCGGACCAGGCGGAAAGGAAGTGCCGGAGCCGTCCCCACACGGGGGGAACCAGGGATGAAGGCGGCGGGAATGGGGGCGACACCCTCAGCCCGTCACTGGGCAGGCTTAGTGGAGGGACCGGCCGAGGAACCTCCTGGGCCCTTACCTCCTTGCTTCCTATTAGAGGAAGACGACGGCTTGGGTTTGGGGTACCAAGGTCAAGCCTGCTGGCCCTGACGTTGCTGGGCCGGGCGCGCCGCGGGCACAGAAGGGCGAAAGGGCTTAGGCTGAGGCTTACGGCCTTTGTCCTTCTGGGCGGAGGAGACCGAGTCCAAGGTGGCATTGGACTTTTCGATCCTCTGGAGGTGACCTTCCACTCCAGGGCTGAAGAGGTCTGTTCCCAGGAAGGGAACATCCGCCAGTTTGTGCTGGGTATCCGAGGTGAAGGTGGATATCCTCAGCCACGCCCGCCGACGCATGGCCACTGCGGTCACCACTGACCTGGCACACAGTCTCCGATGTCGAGAGCAGTCTGGAGCTGCTGCTTAGCCACTGCCCTGATCCCGCACCTGTTTGACCGTGGTCTGCAGGTCCAGCGGAAGATGAGAACACCATCATCAGGGAGCCCAACAGGGCATGGGAGAAGTGTGCCATCAGGACGGCCGAACTGGCCTGACGAAGGCCGAGAGAAGAAGCAGCATAGACTTTTAGCCCGGCGTAATCCAATTTCTTGGATTCTTTGTCAGGCGGTTTGTCCACGTCCCTGGCGTTCCCGGCGCGCCGGAAAACGCTATCGGTAACCAACCCCTCAGCAGAGGGGTGTTCCGAAAAACCGGACAGGGAACCGGTGGGGACCGTGTACTTCCTGGCCATCCTGGCCGAAGGCGCAGGGCAGGAAGCCGGACGCTGCCATAGTTCCAAGGCCGGACCAACGATGGCTTTGGCCACCGGAAAGGCCTCCGTCGGAGAATCCCCTCGGTCCAGAATCTCCGTGAGGGGATATCTGGCCCGTTTGGAAACGGGTTCGAGCTTCATCCCGGTGGACTCCGAGATGAGCCAAAGTAGGCCAAGGAAGGATGAAGGGCTATCGTCCACTGACTGCCCCCCTGAGGACTCCAAGTCCATCCGCCTGGAGAACAGGGAGGAGTCATCTTCCGACTCCGACGAGTCTTCAAAGAGCTGCCTCGAGCCTGAGAAACCCTCCACCTGCCGAGGTTTATCGGGAGTGAGAGTGACCGACAGCCTAAGGGGCAGCCCCTGAGCCGACCGAGAACTCTTGGTCGGAGCCCAAACTAAAGGCTGAGGAGGAGGCGGTTCCACCAAAATCGGTGGGGCAGCAGTAATTGGCCGAACAACCGGCCTGGGAACAGGCTCCTCGACCACAGCGAGGGGTTGTTTCGGCCGCTCCGGTGACAGCCACTTAATGGCCGGAGAAGACGACTGGGTCGGTTATCCCGGCCAACAGAAACTTTGCCACATAAGCTCCTCATATTCTCGACGCAACTTGCGCCGAAGCCTCCCCTCGTCCGAGGAGGAGGAGGAAGAGCGGTGGCGCCGCTTGGCGCGGTGCCGAGACTGAGACCGCCTATGACGGCGGGATCGGCTGGACCGCGAGGAGGTCCGAGACCGAGAATCTCGGCTAGGCCGAGGTCGGCGCGGCGGGGTACCGAGAATCCGTACGCCCTTCGGCTCGGATGACTGCACCGACGGCTCCGGAACCGGAGGCACAGATGAGCCGACGGGATCCTCAACTCTCGCCGGGGGAACCGGGGAGAGGGGTTTCAGCTTCACCAGCCGACAACCCGTCTAACGGGTCGAGAAATATCTCAACCGCGTCGTCGGGTGTCTCGGTCAACTGGCCTGACGGGGACACCGTGAAGCCAGTGGCCGAAGCTGAAGGTTCGACCGAAGTCGACTGTCGACAAGGGAAGGGAGATCTTTCCCGCTCCCAAGAGCGTCGACAATGGGACTTACCTTTACTCTTTTGACCGAGCGGTCCAGAAGAGAGTTGGACCCTCGCCTTTTGTCGAGAGGGTCAAGCAAAGCTCCTTAAAAGAAGCCGAATAAGAGGCGCCGAGAGAGAGCGGGACAAATGCCGCGGCCGAAGATGGAGCGGCCTGCGCCGCCTCCTCCTCGAGGGCAATCATCTGCTCTAGTTGTTCCGCAGAGCCCGCAGCCGCGGACACCGCCAATTGGGCCTCCTTCGATTTAACCGGAGGAAATCTCTTTTCGGGACGCCCCAACTGAAGACGGGCAGCACGATCTTGAGGACATAGACCGAAAAAGAAGAGCACAGGTCGCAAGCCTGCGGTTCGTGCTCAAGGCCCAAGCAGTAGACGCACGTGGAGTGCGGGTCCGTCCGAGACATTTTCTGCCCGCAGGGACATCTCTGAAATCCGGGAATCGATTTATCCATCGCAGCCGCGAGGAGAAGAAGACCGAAGTATTTTGAAATTTTTTCAAACAAGTTTCAAAGTTAGAAGAGTTAGGCACCAAGTCTTAATCGCAGAGCGTTAAGGAGGGAACCTGAGCTTCCAAGCGGTAAGGAAGATCTGGCGTCATGGGGCGGAGCCAAGAGTTTTACCACCCGGGTGGGTGGGAGGAGCCAGCTTGAAGACCTTCCGGCAAGATTTAAAGCAGCAAGGAACCTGCCAGATAGTGTGGATGAACAACATATCCATGTCCCTAGAAATGGAAATTACGTACCTACCGTAATTCTTGATCTTCTTGGACGACGTCTCCACCACTCATTCACACTAATGGGATCTATGCCGGAGGCGCTAGGACCCAGTGGGAGCAAACTTTTTGCAGGAGGGCCGGCGCCAGAGATGGAGCTGCAACCTCTGCTTGTGCGGCAATGACTATCTCTACGTCGACCCTCCAACTGCCTCAGTACCTTTTTCCCACAGGAGGTGCAGAATAACTAACCTAGAAGGATAGCCTAACCAAAAACCGGACATAAGATAGTCCGGAAGACCCGTATAAGAAGGATCAAGAAAGAAGTCTTCACAGGCTAAAGATTGAGGGAGTGAAGACCAACAACAGAGGTGAGCTCGGGGGATGGTGGGTGGGTGAGTGAATGAGTGGTGGAGACTTTGTCCAAGAAGATCAAGAATTACGGTAGGTACATAATTTCCATATCTTCCTGGACATAAAGTCTCCACCACTCATTCACACTAATGGGAGAGTACCGAGCTAACAATCCCCCGAGAGGGCGGCAGGAGAGACCAACAGCTCACAAATTTAGGAAAGAAGTCCATTAAGGATGGTTCTGCCAAACGAAATATGTCGTCTGGCATGTACATCCAGGGCATAGTGTTTGACGAAAGTATGCACTCAGCTCCAGGTAGCGCACTGCAAATATCTGCAATGGGCACGCTGCAGATTTCGCCAGGATGTCGCGACCGCTCTAGTAGAGTGAGCGACACTCTGCCCTCCAGCTTAACCTGCGCCATGGAATAACAGGGGCGAAGGCATGCCACCAGCCATGCTGAAATGCATCTGATAGTGACAGGTTGACCCAGCTTGGTCTCGCTGAAGGAAACCAGTTGTTGAGCTTTGTGAAATTCTTTGTTCTATCTAAATTGAACGAAAGCTCTCTTGACGTCCAAAGAATGAAGAGAACGCTCCCCTTCATTTTGGAAGTTCGCAAAGTAAGTAGGAAGGACCAAAGGTTGGTTTAGATGGAATTCTAAAACAACCATAGGGAGAAACTTAGGATGGGTCCTAAGAACTACTTTGTCTTTATGAAACACAGTATACGGAGGGTCTGTGACCAAGGCATGTATCTCAGAGACCCTGCGGGCCGGGGTAATGGCCACCAGGAATGCCGTTTTCCAAGTGAGAATTTCAACTCACAGGTAGCTAGAGGCTTGAAAGGTTTTCGAGTGAGCATGTCTAGCACAAGATTAATGTCCCAGGCTGCGACTGGACGTCTGACAGGAGGTCTGGTATGCAGAATACCCTTAAGAAACCTCTTAATCACAGGTAACTGAGCCAGTGACAAGGAAAGTACTGGCTCATGATAAGCTGAAACGGCACAAAGGTGAACCTTGACTGTAGAGTATTGCAGACCTGAATTTGAAAGGTCTAAAAGGTACTCTAGAACTTTATTTGGTTGGCAGGAAAAGGGATTCAAAGAGAATTTTGCACACCAGAGCGAAAAACGCTTCCATTTGGCTGTGTAAGTTTTCCTAGTGGCTGGCTTACGTGCAGCCAGAAGGATACCTGAAACTCTGTGACAGACATTGAACCTGTTCACTTCTATCTCTTCAGGAGCCAAGCGTGAAGGTGAAGCGATCTCAGATTGGGATGGACCACGGGCCCGGCCCCTAAGTCAGAAGGTTCGTCTGAAGGGGAAGCGCTTTTGGAGGGGCTTCCGACATACTGTTGAGTAATGGAAACCATATTTGTGGAGGCCAGAAGGGAGCAATGAGGATCATTTTGTCCCCCTGGGATTCGAACTTGAGAAGTACCCTCTGGATTAGAGGAAGAGGCGGAAAGGCATATAGAAAGTGTTTTGTCCACTGCAGCCTGAACGCATCCTGACAGAAAATGCCAGGCCCTGGATTTCTGGAGCAGAAGAGAGGCAGTTTTGTGTTGAGTGGGGATGCAAAAAGGTCCAGGTCTGGAGTTCCCCACTCTGCGAATAGTGACTGAACTACGGCTGAGTCGAGAGACCATTCATGATGATCTGTCTCTGTTCTGCTGAGGCGGTCTGCCAATTCGTTCTGCACTCCAGCAGGCTATGCGGTAAACAATAATACCAGACAGGGTGGAGCAGTATTGTGCTATACTGGACCGCCCAGGAAACGTAATGAGGCCCAACACCACAGGCGGAGGGCCTTATAGCCCTTGGAAGGTCCGGTATAGCACAATACTGCCCACCCTGGAGGGTATTATTGCACTTAGAAAATGAGCACTGTAAGAAAAAAAAAGTTTAATAAAAATTGTTTATAAAAAATTTGTTCAAAATAAGTTTTGTCATAAAATAGTTCCTCCGCCTGCATTAGAATGATTTTTTTTTTTTTTATCGGGATCTTTCGTGCTAGTTGAGCCTCTATACTTGTGCCATTGAGTTACTGTAGTTGTCAGGGTTACCCCACCCCAAAAAACACACACACACCCACACAGCTTTTGGGAGTAGCGGCAAAATTAGTAGAGAAAGAACACTGACTTCAGGACCACCACTTGGTGTGACACAAACTCTGTCCTGGAGTGGCAGTAGAGGGACTGTAGCTAGCCATTCTGCTGAAAGCAGAACTCCCCCCCACCATCCCATTTGGAGATCATATCTGCAGCCTTTATTTCTTTCTTTCTTTTATCAGCCTGGTTTTTTTTTTTCTCTTTCTTTATTGACGTGCAGTCAGTTCTACGGGAAATCCAGCCATTACCTCGCTCGTCCCCGATGACGTGACTCTCTGAAGTACTAGTGAATGGAGGGCCAGGAAGAGGTGGCAGAATGCTGACTTCTTTTTTTTATTTTAAAAATCAAACTGAAGCTTGGCATTAGAAAAAGTTTCATTTATTATTATGTGTATGCGAGAAGATGCTGACTGCACGAGCCCAAAAGTATGCGGGGGAGGGGGAGCGGGGCGAGGGAGCAACCTGTTGCATTAATGTGTACTTTCTTTTATGGTTTAACGCCCTCCCTTTCCAAGCTGCTACCAGTTTTATTTTTTCCTATTTGCAAGGTACAGCTATTGCGAACTGCTGCACAATAATGTGGTCGGCAGATGGACTGCGGCGAGACCCACGATTATGAGGAACAATAGTACAGATGACCATTGCGATGGATTTGGCGATCTGGACCCTGCCTGTGTTTGCGGTCAGAGGTAAGCACACTCTGTGCTACCGACTGATACCATAATGAATATTAAAAAAAAATCTTTTCATCTGGCACAGTTTAAAGAAAAGAAAAATGGAATGTGACACAGGTTGTGGCAGTATTGGGAGTGCTATATCTCTCGCTTAGCGAGAGAAAAAAATGGTGGCTTTTGAAAACAGAACATTCCATGCCCACATTTATATCTGTAATCAGGTCATTTCCAACTACCACTATTTTAACCAGGGCTCTGTTGACTGAAAGATGCCCACCTTGACAGAGGTATCAGCCAATCACAGCCTGGGAATTTCTTAGCCCATTTTCTAACCTGAATTAGAGCCTTGTGCTCCAGGCACCATTCCCACACTCTCATTACTTCCCTGCATAAGGGGTAAGAGTGAGCCCCGCCCTGCTTGTTGATGTAATACATCACTGCTTTGTTGTCCGTTTGAAGGGGAATGTTCTTGTGACAGAGAGTGTCCTTCAAAGCCCATACTGCATAAAGGACGGCCCTCCTTTCTAGGACATTTATGTGAAGTTGGGACTCTTCCTGAGTCCATGTATCTTGGGTGTGGAGAGTCTGACAGTGAGCTCCCCACCCCATCAGGGATGCGTCTGTGGTAATGGAGATCTGATGTTCGAGAGGAGCAAAGGGATACCCTTTCAGAAGATTGTCCTCTGCGACCACCAGGTGAGTGACTTCTTCAGAGGTTCTGTCACCTTCATGAAAAAGGACTGAGGGTGAGTGGTAGGGACCACTGAGTACTGTGCATCCATTGAGAGGTTCTCATGTGAAGGCGTGCTAGGGGTACAGTGAACACCGAGGATGCCATGAGACCTAGCATTCACTGCATCGAGATAGCTGGAACCGAGCTGTTCTCTCTGATGTATCGGGCCATCTGCAGGATATCGCTCCTTCTGTCCTCTGGTAGAAAAGCTTTCGCACAGGAGGTGTCCAGAAGAGTTCCTATGAAAAGGAGCCTCTGGGAGGGCTGCAGCTGTGATTTCTTGAGATTTAGCAGGACTCCCATGGACGTGACAAAGTTTGAGGCTGTGGCAGCGGCGTTAAGGGTTCCTTGCCTGGAAGGGCTTGCTAGAAGCCAATCGTCCAGGTATGGAAACATTTGAATTCCGATTTTTCTGAGATGCACTCCGAGTATTGCACAACACTTTGTAAAAACTTACTTGTGGCACCAAGGACAGCCCAACTCTGAACTGATAATGCTGTCCCAAAGCCACGAACTTTAGGTATTTGTGATGCCTTGGGTGAACAGGGATATGTTGGTAAGCATCCTGCATGTCCAGGGAGGCTAACCAGTCATGTTGATGAAGCAAAGTAACAGGGTTCCAAGCGATATCATTTTGAATTTCTCTTTGGGAAGAAATTTGTTTAGTTGTCTGAGGTCCAAAATGGGGCGCATGCCCCTGGTTTTCTTTGGAACAAGAAAGTAATGGGAGTAGAACCCTGTGTTCCGTTGATCCAGCGGAACTACTTCCACTGTCCTGTTGTTCAGAAGGCCTTGTATCTCGGAGGTGAGAAGTTCTGACTGAAGTACTGACAGCCTGGGCTGTCATTTGGGAGGATGATCCGAAGGGGTCTCTAAAACATTGAGGGAATACCCCTCGTGGATAATTCAGAGGACCCATTTGTCCGAGGTTATGGACTTCCACCGATTGTAGAACTGACTCAGATGGCCTCCCACCGCTGAGAAGAAAAAATTACTCACCTTAGTAATGTTGTTTCTTCTAATGGAGTCTTGCTATATTATGACATATGCAGTGAGTCCCAACCTTCGAACTGCTCCGGAGGTGAAAGAGTTAACTTTCCATGCCAGGCATGGAACGCTGAGCTCGAGCTCGGTTGAAACTCTGTCTGTTGCTCTTCAAACTCAAACCGTCAGATCTTTACGAGCTAAACTCACTGAGGTCCTGTGTGGAAGCTGTAAATCTACACTAGCCAACTGGCTACTGAACATAAGAACACATTTTTTGGTCCCAAAACAAAGACTCAAGTCAGGAGACCCAAAAAATGAAAAACACAACACCAAGTCACCCCAAAAAAGGAGGGATGAAAACAACAAGGTGGGCATCTACTAAGTGCCAACACTGCACTGCCCACCCACATCCCAAAAACGGAGGTTCTGAGAGGGGCAGGCAGGGAGGTCATAATATAT
Organism: Neoceratodus forsteri; assembly: GCA_016271365.2. Lineage (NCBI taxonomy): Eukaryota > Metazoa > Chordata > Ceratodontiformes > Ceratodontidae > Neoceratodus > Neoceratodus forsteri. Next base: position 1,608,080,967 of record CM028130.1, read on the forward strand.
GAGACTCCATTAGAAGAAACAACATTACTAAGGTGAGTAATTTTTCTTCAAACAACATGAAGTCTTGCTATATTATGACATATGCAAGGCTACAGCAGTACCCTCCATGGAGGAGGGACAGAACCTACTTGGAAATAGGCTCTGAAGCACAGCTGTGCCAACCGAGCATCACTCCTAGCCTGGATGTCCAGGGAGTAATGCTAGGTAAAGTGTGAACTGTTTTCCAGGTAGCTGCTTGACATATCTCTAGAATAGGGATGTCCCTGGCAGCAGCCAGGACGGCTGTACCTCTGGTAGAGTGAGCCCTCAGGCCTGAGGGGAACCTTACCCAGCTTTTCATAACAGAACTGGATACAAGAGACAATCCACCTGGCAATGGATCTTTTAGTGGCAGGTTTCCCTTTACCAACCTCACCATAAGTGAGGAACAGTTGGAGGGAGTCAAACCTGTGACCCTTGGTACGCTCTATGTAGTAACTAAGGGTTCTCTTCACATCTAAGCTGTGCAGCCTCCTCTTGCCAGAGGAGGAATGGTCAGTGAAGTACACTGGAAGAGATATAGATTGATTAAGGTGGAAATCTGAAACCACCTTAGGCAAGAACTTCCTGTTAGTCCTGAGGACCACCTTATCTCTATGAAAGGAGATAAAATCAGGCTCCACTGATAAAGCTTGTAATTCACTTATGCATCTGGCAGAAGTGATGGCTACCAGAAACACAGTCTTCCAAGTCAAGTACTTAAGCTCTGCTGAAGACAAGGGCTCAAAGGGAGGTTGCATAAGCTGAGCAATGCAAACATTAAGATCCCAGGCAGGGACAGGGTCCCTGAATGGAGGGTTGGTGTGAAGCAATGCCTTAAAAAACTTGGAGAATACAGGAAAGAGAAAGGGTTTATCTGCTGAAATAAAAGCAGACACAGCTGCCAAATGTACTTTTAGGGTAGCTGGTCTCAGCCCCAAGGTATTTAAATGGACCATATAATGCAGGACTGTGGATAAATCAGCAGATTCTGGGGAAATATGCTTCCCAGAGCACCATATGGAAAACCTCTTCCATTTGGAATTATAGAAGCCCTGGTGGAAGGTTTCTAGAAGCCTTCAATATATCCATTGCACCTGGGAGGTGTACATCAGCAAACTCTAACTCTTCAAGAGCCAGGCCTTGAGATTGAGAGATTTGAGGTTCGGTACCAATCCTCCCTGAGCACAGGTTAACAGGTTGTGATTCCTGGGAAGACACAGGGGAAGATGGACTGCTAAGGACAGTAGGAGTGGATACCAGGGTTGTCTGGCTGAGTCTGGAGCAATCAGGATCATCTTGCAGGATTGAGATCTGATTTTGACTAACATTTTGAACAGGAGAGGAAGGGGAAAAGCATAGAGAAACTTCCCTTCCCAATTGAGAACTAAGGCATCCAGAGGGACTGAGCCCAACACTGGGGCCTGCAGCAAAAAAGGAAGTTGGTGACTGTCTGGGGCTGCAAAAGATCTATCTGGGTGCCCCATCTGGCAAATATTACCTCCAGGACAGGGGTCCAGTGACCATTCGTGATGGCCCTGGGAAATCCTGCTGAGAGCATCTGCCAGGACATTGTCCTTGCCTGGAAGGTGAACTGCCGTAAGGGAGGTGTTCAGGGAGTAAGCCAGAGACCACAACTTCATTGCTTCGGTGCACAAGGCCGTAGACCGAGTGCCTCCTTGCTTGTTGATGTACCACATTGTGGTGGTGTTGTCTGTTCTGACCTGTACAACTTTGTTCTGAACAGATTTGGAAAAAACTTGAAGTGCTAGAAAAACTGCTCTGAGTTCCAACAGATTGATGTGGAGCAGAGATTCCTGAGGGGACCACAATCCCTGGGTAGTGAGGTCGCCCATGTGAGCTCCCCACCCCAAGAGGGATGCATCTGTAGTAAGGATTAAGGAGTGAGACTGAGTGACAAAGGGAACCCCTTGTCTCAGATTGCTCTGATCCTGCCACCACTGTAGGGCTTGGATCAGGGTTCGAGTTACTGGGATCAATTTGGTTAGAGGGTCCTTCCTTTGAGACCAAAAGGCTCTCAAATGGAACTGGATGTCCCTCATTTGAAATCTTGCTCCCTGCACTACTGCTGTAGAAGCAGCCATGTGCCCCAGGAGCTGTAGAAAATGCCTTGCTGGCCGAGAGACCTGCAGGGTGAATGAGGAGGCCAGAGAGACCAGGGTCCTTGCCCTGTCCAAAGGAACGAAGGCTCTGGCTTTCTCTGTATTCAGCTCTGCGCCTATGAAGGTGAGGAGCTGGACAGGCTCTAGAACTGACTTTGAAAGATTCAGAAGGAAACCTAGAGAGGTGAGCAGTTGCCGAGTTATCTGTAGATGTAACTTGACTTGGTCTGGAGACTGGCCTACTATGAGCCAGTCGTCCAGGTAAGGGAAGATGGCAATGTTTTGCCTTCTTAGGGAAGCAACTGCTACTGCCAGGCATTTGTGAATACCCTTGGAGCAGAGGTGAGGCCAAAGGCATTCCTCTGACCTGGTAATGGCCTCGAGGCAGCTCGAACCTGAGGTACTTTCTGGATGGGAGCTTCTGATGAGAATATGGAAATAGGCATCCTTGAGGTCCAGGGACGCTAGCCAGTCCCCTGGCCTTAGAGAGGGTAGAATAATTCCCAGAGTCACCATTTTGACTTTTGGTTTTAAAAGGTGCTTGTTTAAATATCTGAGATCCAGGATGGGCCGCCATTCTCCTGTCTTTTTTGGGGTAAGAAAGTACCTGGAGTACAATCCTTTGCCCTGGTGTAGGGGTGGAACCCTTTCCACAGCTCTGAGAGCCAGGAGGGAAGAGACCTCTGCCTCTAGGGCAAGTGCCTCCAGTGGATTTGCAGGTGGAAAGGATCTGGCTCTCATCTTTGGAAACTTTTTGAAGCTGAGAACCAGTCCCTGGCTTACTACTTCCAGGACCCACTTGTCTGATGTCAGAGACTTCCAGTCCTGGACAAAGTAAGCCAGCCTGCCCCCTACAGGTAGCTGAGAATTGACCCTGGCAACCCCATCAGGGTGCCTGCTTGGCAGGGGCTTTAGGCTGAGGGGTGGAAGCAGGCCTGCTTGTACCCCGTCTGCCTCTCCCTCTAAAGAACCACCTCTGGGCGTAAGCAGAAGCGGAGGCCTTGGCTTGGTAAAAAGGCCTATGAAAAGGCCTGCCCCTGCCCCTGAAAGCTGCCTTTGAGGAGTGGCCTGCCTTTCCTTGGCCTGTGCACTCCTATAGGTGGTCCTATACTCATCCATTTTCTTCATGTAATTCTCTGTCTGCTCCCCAAACAGAGAATTACCCACACCAGGAAAATCCATGGCCTTAGTCTGGGTATCCTGTGACAGGCTAGTACATCTGAGCCAAGCCATTCTGCGAAGTGCCACAGATGTAGCCATGACTCTTGATGACACATCATTAGAGTCCACTGCAGCATGGAATTGCACCTTGGATGCCTCAATACCATCAGCAGCCACCTGCTCCAGCTCCTTGGCAAGCTGGCCAGGGACCAGTTTTCCTAGAGCCATAACAGTATCCCATCTGGATTTCTGATATCTAGCAACATAAGCCATATAATTTGCCTGTCTGAGTCCCAATGATGCTGCCATGTACTGTGTCTTTGCCATGGCATCAATCCTCCTGGAGTCCTTGTCAGAGGGGTGTGAAGCCAAGGAAATATTTGCCTTGTCATAGGCTGCAGCCTGCACTACCCCAACATGGCTGCATTGTTGTGTAAGGAACTCCGTATCAGAGCCTGACAATGTGTACCTCTTGTCCATTCTCTTATCAACAGGAGGTATAGTGTGAGGAGTTTTTAGAATTTTTACTGTCTGTTTCCCAAAAGATTTATGCAAAGCAATAGACAGTCTCCTAGACTCTGGGATATCCATCATTTCCACATAGTCAGGCTCCTCTTGATCATCCACAGCTTCCTCCATAGGGAGCTGGAGGGTTTCAGCCACTTTCTTATAAAACATAAAATGAAAAGGAGACTCAGAAAGCCTGGGGGGAGATACACCTGAAGGTCTGTCTGGGGAGATGTCCGGTTCAATGGGCACATCCAGACTTTCAAATCCACAATCACTCTCCTCATACTCCTCTTCCCCCTCCTCCGGTTCATAAAATTCCTCTAAATCATACTCTTGAACCAGTGGAACTGACCGAACCGTATGCTTACCTGATGTTGCCGGTTCGGTCGGAACCGGGGAAAGCGACTGGACAATTTTAATCACTTTGGCTATTTCTTCAGCGGTTGGAGAGGAAAGTTTTGGCTCCACACCAGCTGATTTCCTAGTCCTTTTTGCTGGAACCGACTCCTCAGAGTCGGATCTCCTTTTGCCCGAAGAAGTCTCGCCCTGGTCAGAGGGCACTCCTCCGTTCGGTTGGAACTGAACCGGGCTGGCCATCTGGTTCAGCGGACTTTTTGGCCTCCCTTTCCCTGAGCCTACCAACTCCCTTTTCCAGGGTAGCTGCAGGAAAATTTTTACAAATCTGGCAGTCTGCATTGAGGTGGTCAAACCCCACACAATAAACACAGGTGGTGTGGGGGTCAGCCTTGGCAAAGACTTCCCCACAGACACTGCAGTGTTGAAACCCAGTGGGCCCGGTTTTTCTTTTGGGTTTCTCAGACAAAATGCCAGCCTAACCAAACTTACCCGTTTATGGCAATCCGCCAGGTAAGACCCTCTTATCGGTTCCCAACCGTGTCACAGGTCGTGGAAAAAGACGTAATAAAATCCGTTTTTTTTAGAACCGATAAGAACCGGTAACCACACTCTAATGACAGATTAATATATTTTAAACAACCTGATCGGTTCAAACTGAACTGATAAACCGTTTAAAAGTTCCACACAGAATAGAAATTAATGTAAAACCTATCTAGTACTCACAATACCACAGACAGAGTCTGAACCGACCGGTTGTGGTTTAAATTTGGTCGAAAACCGAGAAAAACAATACTTTAACCGACAAAATGAACCGAGCAGAAGGAGAATTCTCCGGAGCGACTGTTCAGTGAGGAGGAGTAAAGAATCTGATGGTTTGAGTTTGAAGAACAACAGACAGAGTTTCAACCGAGCTCAAGCTCAGTGTTCCATGCCTGGCATGGAAAGTTAACTCTTTCACCTCCGGAGCAGTTTGAAGGTTGGAACTCACTGCATATGTCATAATATAGCAAGACTTCATGTTGTTTGAAGGAGTCCCCCTCATGCAGCTGAGTTGGGACTTGGGCCAACAACTCAGAAGGCGGCACTGGGTGCTTTGGGTCCTAGCGCCTTTTTTCTGTTGCGTTTTCTTTTGAGGCTGAGGGGCTTGGTTTTTATTAAAACCTCCCCTGCCTTTGCCTCGAAAGGACTGACGGTTATGAAACTGGCATTTGTTAACTCCCCCTCGAGAGGGGGTGGGAAGAGGTCAAGCCAATTTAATGGCTGACCGAGTCTTTTGTGTGGCATCTAGAGCCTGTTCTACTTGAGGGCCGAAGAGATACATACCATCGAAGGGTAACGCCATGACCTGTTGCTGGGCATCATTCGTGAAACCTGAAGTGCGCAGCCAGGAATGGCGGTGGGTACAAATGTCCACCGCCGCTGCTTGTGAGGCAGTATCAAAGACGTCCATAGGTGCTTTAACATGTTGGTTGTTGGACTCGATACCCCTGGTTATGGCTTGAAGAAGCTCTGAATTAGCAGCCGAGTCCAGTAGAGCTTCAACCATTTGTTTGAGTGAATGCCAAAGAATATACTCATATTGAGAGAAATAGCCCTGGTAGTTGGCGATACGCATACCTAGGGTGGATGCAGCAAAGACTCTCTTACATAAAGTATCTGTCTTATAAGATTCTTTGTTTATAGGTCGAGCTGTAGTAGTCTGAGGAAGGACGACCTTATCATTCTTTGCCAAGACTACGATAGGATCTGCAAAGGCTTGGGAGGACAACATAGGTAGATCCTTGGGAGCAGCATACTTCCTATCTATGGACTTAGCCACAGAAGGAATGAGAGCAGGATTATTCCATACCATTTGAGACAACGACTCAAAGGAGGGCTGTACCGGGGGAGTTAAATCCATAGGGATGTACAGCACATGAAGGTAGTGGAGTCTTAACAGCTTCCCATGATCGATGTCCATAGTCTAGAGAGAAAGAGTGGAATTCAAATTTCTCAACAGAGGCTTAAAAGACAGGCCCTCGACTACAGGCTCTGTAACAGGATTAGGTCCTGCTCCTTCCGCATCATCACCCAGTCTAAGATCTGGGTCAGGCTCAATATCATCTCCTGACAGTCAGGAGGGACTGTATGGACAGGAAAGGAATGAAAATCAGCAGGAAAAGGAAGGAAAAGAATTAGGAGAGGAGAAGCCATGAAGATTGGCAGCAGAAAAGCCGGCCTCGGTGCTGAAGGGCCGACACGACACTGACAAAGCAGGCAAAGCCAAAGAATGTACAAAGGGCACACAGCGTGAAGATGCATTGGCCAAGCGACCCACCGACGAACACCAAACCCAGGGCCCCGAAAATTAGATTTGAGGGGAAAGAAGAAAGAATACCAGGAGATAGAGGCACGGTGTGGCCCCCGCGCGCAAGCCATGTGGGAGGCAAAACACCTGAGCGCAGAGTCAGCGGCACCGAAAAGGGCGCGCCACGACCAGGAAGGCCCAATCGCCCTGTCCGATCTCTAAAGAACCGAGGCCCTGGAGTGACCGGGCCAGGCAGCTGAACCAACCTCTGAGCCCATTGCTCCATAAGAGCGGCCCACTGATGAAACTGCTCATCGGAAGCCCTACCAGAAGGTGGGGAAGGACTCCGATGTCAAAGAGGTTGGCGACCAGAAACAGAAATTGGCGACTCCGAATGAGGAGACCGGCAACTGACCCCAATGACCGACCGTCGATGCGCAGACATATCAGAAGGCAACCTCGACTGATGCCTTATCTTTCTTGACCTACGGGCTGAAGAAGAGCTCGAAGTACGCGGTGCGAGAATCGACCTTTTCGTTTATAGCTTCCGGAGGACCACCTTCCCTTCAGGCACTGGACCGTCCATTGTCAGACCCCCTCTGGAGAAGGCAGTGGACTGCACCCAGCCTGGCTAACTGAACAGCTTTCATACAAAGTCTCCTACGTCACCTGACCCGCTCCATGGTCGACTCTCTCAATGCAGGCTGAGACTTCTTTCTTTAGTAAGAATAAATTCTGTAAGCGGTACTTTATTGAAAAATACTAAAATAAAAACTGAAAACTATGCTGCTAGTTTAAAGTTTGACTCCCGGCGGGTGAGCAACGTCATCACTGAAGCGCACTCGGCAGTGGGGAAAAAAGGAACTGAGGCAGTTGGAGGGTCGACGCCGAGAAAGTCATTGGTGCACAAGCAGAGGCTCGCGGTGCCACTCCTCATGGCTCCATCTCTGGCGCCGGCCCTCCTGCAAAAAAGTTTGCTCCTGCTGGGTCCTAGCGCCTCCAGTGTAGATCCCATTAGTGTGAATAAGTGGTGGAGACTTTATGTCCAGGAAGATCCAGCATCCCGGCATGATTTAAGGTCGATATGGTAGTGGGTAATGAAGGTGTTTGCTGACTTCCAGGTAGCAGCCCGACAGATTTCCTGGATAGGGATGTCCCTGTAGCAGCCACCGATGAAGCAGTATGGCAGGGTAGAATGAGCTCTTCCCTCTGGGAGGCCTTGCCTTCAACCGCAGCACAGACCTATGCATGATGTGATCCACCTTGCAATAGTCCGTTTGGCTGCAGGTCTGCCAGAAGCGGCTACAGTGTAGGTGACAAACAGCTGGTGAACCTCTCCTGAATTCCACCGTCCCTCTCCTTATAATAGGAGAGAGCACGTCTGAGGTCCAGAGTATGGAGCCTGTACTCAGCGCCTGAGGTGTAGTTGGGTAGTATACCAGCAGTGTTAACACCTGGTTAAGGTGAAACTCTGAAACAACCTTCGAAGGAATTTCGGGTGGGGCGCCAGGACAACTTTGTCCCTGTGGAAGACCAGATAAGGGAGTCCACGAGAAAAGCGCCTGGAGGTGCCTGACCTTCTGGCTGATGTGATACCACCAGGAAGGCCGTCTTCCATGACAGAGTGTGAGCTCACACTTGTGCATGAGTTAGAATAGCTTGCCCATGACGTTGCCAAGAAACCAACAAGAGATCCCATGGAGGTGGAGGTTCCACGCAACTGAGGATATGTGATCCAGGCCTTTGAAGAAGCACCCGGCCACTGTCTCCTGAGCCAAAGTTGGCTGACAGGCCCACGTCCGGTAAGCAGAAATGGCTGCCAGGTGCACCTTAAGGGTCGATGAACGAAGACCCCCTTTGCAGAGAGACCAAAGGTAGTCTAGAATGTTGACCACAGAGCAGGATAAGGGGTCCAGACTCTTACCCTGACAACAAATGGAAAACCTTTTCCATTTAAAGGCATAACATTTCCTGGTTGATTCTTTACGAGATGCCTTCACCATGGTGTAGACATCCTCGGAAAGACACACTGCCTGGAACTCTAGCCACTCAGGTACCAGGCTGTGAGGTGCAGGGACTGAAGGTCTGGATGGAATACCTTCCCCTGGTTCAATGATATCAGTTTTGGGCATGTACAAAGCCACTCCGGGGGCCTGCAGCTGAGGCTCAAGGAGATCTGGATACCAGAACTGGCGTGGCCAATCTGGGAGCTACCGGATCATCTTTGCCTTGTCCTCCTCACCTTGAATAACACCTTGTGGATCAAGGGAAATGGAGGAATATGCGTGGAGGAAGCCTGGGGTCCATGGCCTCGAGAAGGCATCCCCTGCAGCCCCGAGCCCTGCTGAGGGGGCATGGTACAGTCTCAGCTTGGTGTTTCCTGGGTAAACAAGTCCACCAGCAGTTTGCCCCAGTGGGAGGAGAACAGACTGTAAGCTACCTCTGGATGGAGTGACCACTGTGGGACGTCTGGTCTATGCGGCTGAGAGCATCCGCCAGTTGGCTCGAGACTACTGCACATGGATGGCTGGAGATCCGCTCCAACTGACTTACAAGGGTCCAGATGGGAGGCCTCCTTGCACAGCAAGCGGGAGTGCGTGCCCTGTTGTTGAGGTAGTACATGGTCGTGGTATTGTCCGTCTGGACTTGAACCACTTGACCTCGAGCTGAGGTGAAAGCTGACAGTGCCAGTCTGACTGCTCTGAGCTCCAACAGGTTGATGTGGCATGGGACTCCTTGGGGTCCAGAACCCATGGGCCCTGCAGTCACCCATGTGGGCTCCCCAGCCCATGAGAGAGGCATCGGTTATCAGGACGACCATCGGCTCTGGTGGACAAGCGGGATACCTTTCTGCAACACGTTCTGGGCGGTCCACCATTGGAGCAGTTCCACATCTTCTGGGTTACAGTGATCAGCTGGTCGAATTGACCATGGTGCTGAGTCCACTGGGCGCCAGCTCCCACTGGAGGCGCATGTGCCTGGTCCAACAGACCACTGAGGTGCATGCTGCCACGTAACCCAGAAGGTGCAGAAAGTTCTGCCAGGCACATGCTCAACCAGAAATGATCGGGCAAAGGAGGAAAGAACCTCCGCCTCCCCTGCTCGCCAGGAGCTGAGCTCTGGCTTGACGAGTAGTCGAGAGCCTGCCCGATGAAGCCCATCACCTGAGAGGGCATGAGTTCCGACCTGGCCTCGCTGATCAAGAGGCGAGCTGGAAGCAGGTTCGAGGGCCAGATCCCTGGACCTCTCCACCTCCTGAAGGGAAGAACCTGCCAAGAGCCAGTCATCGAGATAAGGGTATATACGAACTCCCTCGGCGCAAGATGGGCCGCCACCACTGCATTAGCACCAGCGAAGACCCGAGGGCTGATGACAGGCAGACAGCATGACTCGGAACTCATACAGGGTCCCCCGACCCTGAAACAGAGGAACCACTGGTGGGACGGACGGATAGAGACGTGAAAGACGCATTCTGTAGACCCAGTGAACAGAACCACATGTTTCGCTCCAGGGATGGTATGGTTTGGTCAGAGTTATCATCCGAGGAGTGCGAGACCTGAGCTATTGATTCAGGTAGTGGAGATCTGGGATGGGCACCACACCCCGTCTGCTTGGGCACCAGGAAGAAAAATTACTCACCTTGTAATGTGTTTCTTCTAATGGAGTCTTGCTATATTATGACATATGAGTGAGTCCCAACCTTGAACTGCTCGGAGGTGAAAGAGTTAACTTTCCATGCCAGGCATGGAACTTTGAAACACAGCTTGGTTGAAAACTCTGTCTGTTGATCTTCAAACTAAAACTGTCAGATATCTGAGCAAAACTCACTAAGGTTCTGTGTGGAAGCTGTAAACCTACACTAGCCAACTGGCTACTAAATATAAGAACACATTTTTGGTCCCAAAACAAAGACTCAAGTCAGGGACCCAAAAATGAAAACCTAACAACCAATCACCCCAAAAGGAGAATTGAAAAAACAAGGTAAGGAATCTGCTAAGTGCCAGCACTGCCCACCCACATCCCAAAAGCAGAGGTTCTGAGAGGGGCAGGGGAGGTCAGGCAATATAGCAAGACTCCATTAGAAGAAACAACATTACCAAGATGAGTAATTTTTTCTTCAAACAACATGAAGTCTTGCTATATTATGTCATATATGCAGACTACACGCAGTACCTCCATGGAGGAGGACAGAACCTACTCAGAAATAGGCACTGAAGCACAGCTGTGCCAAACCGGCAGCATCACTCCTAGCCTGGATGTCCAGGGAGAATGCTAAGAAAGTGTGAACTGTTTTTCCAGGTAGCTGTGACATATCTCTAGGATAGGGATGTCCCTGGCAGCAGCCAGAGATGCAGCTGTACCTCTGGTAGAGTGAGCCCTCAGGCCTGAGGGAGGAACCTACCAGTTTTTCATAGCAAGGTGGATACAAGAGACAATCCACCTGGCAATGGATCTTTTAGTGCAGGTTTCCTTTACCAACCTCACCATAAGTGAGGAATAGTTGGAGGAGTCAAACCTGTGACCCTTGGTACGTTCTATGTAGTAACTAAGGGCTCTTTTGACATCTAAACTGTGCAGTCTCCTCTCGCCAGAGGAGGAATGGTCAGTGAAGCACACAGGGAGAGACATAGATTGATTAAGGTGGAAGTCTGAAACCACCTTAGGCAAGAACTTTCTGTTAGTCCTGAGGACCACCTTATCTCTATGAAAGGAGATAAAATCAGGCTCCACCGACAATGCTTGTAATTCACTTATGCGCCTGGCAGAAGTGATGGCTACCAAAAACACAGTTTTCCAAGCCAAGTACTTAAGCTCTGCTGAAGACAAGGGCTCAAAAGGGGGTTGCATAAGCTGCGCAATGCAAATATTAAGATCCCAGGCAGGACAGGGTCCCTGAATGGAGGGTTGGTGGAAGCAACCCTTGAAAAACTTGGAGAATACAGGATGAGCTGAAAGAAAGAGGCTTTACCTGCTGATAAGAAAGCGAACACGGCTGCCAGGTGCACTTTTTGGGGTAGCTGGTCTCAGCCCAAAAGTATTCAAATGCACCACATAATCCAGGACTGTGGGTAAGTCAGCAGATTCTGGGGAGATATAAGCTTGCCAGAGCACCATATGGAAAAATCTCTTCCATTTGGATTATAAGTAGCCCTGGTGGAAGGCTTCCTAGAAGCCTTCAAGATATCCAATACACCTTGGGAGAGGTGTAGGTCAGCAAACTCTAACTCTTCAAGAGCCAGGCCTTGAGATTGAGAGATTTGAGGTTCGGGTACCAAACTCTTCCCTGAGCACAGGTTAACAGGTTGTGATTCCTGGGAAGACACAGGAGAAGGTGGACTGCTAAGGACATAAGGAGTGGGTACCAGGGCAGTCTGGCCCAATCTGGAGCAATCAGGATCATCTTGCAGGGTTGAGATCTGATTTTGACTGCACCTTGAACAGAAGGAAGGGGAAAAGCATGAAAACTTCCCTTCCCAACTGAGAAGGAAGGCATCCAGAGGACTGAGCCCACACTGGGGGCCTGCAGCAAAAGGGAAGTTGGTGATTGTCTGGGGCTGCAAAAGATCTATCTGCGGGTGCCCATTCAAGAAAATACTACCTCCAGTACTAGGGGATCCAGTGACCATCTCGTGATGGCCCTGGGAAATCCTGTTGAGAGCATCTGCCAGGACATTGTCCTTGCCTGGGAGTGAACTGCAATAAGTAAGGTGTTTGAGAGTAAGCCAGAGACCACAACTTCATTGCTTTGGTGCACAAGGTACGTGAACCCGAGTGCCGCACCTTGATGTTGATGTACCAAATTGTGGTGGTATTGTCTGTTCTGACCTGAATAACTTTGTTCTGAACAGATTTGGAAAAAACTTGAAGTGCTAGAAAAACTGCTCTGAGTTCCAGGGGATGCATCTGTAGTAAGGATTAAGGAGTGAGACTGAGGGGTGAAGGGAACCCCCTGTCTCAGATTGCTCTGATCCTGCCACCACTGAAGGGCTTAGATCAGGGTTCGAGTCACTGGGATCAATTTGGATAGAGGGTCTCTCCTTTGAGACCAAAAGGCTCTCAAATGGAACTGGATGTCCCTCATCTGAAATCTGGCTCCCTGCACTACTGCTGTAGAAGCAGCCATGTGCCCCAGGAGCTGCAGAAAATGCCTGCTGGTCAGGGGAGAACTGCAGGGTGAAAGAGGAGAGCCAGAGAGACCAGGGTCCTTGCTCTTTCCAAAGGAGGAAGGTTCTGGCCTCTTTGTGTTCAGTTCTGCACCTATGAAGGTGAGAAGCTGGACAGGCTCTAGAACTGACTTTGGAAGATTGAGAAGGAAACCTAGAGATGTGAGCAGTTGCTGAGTTACCTGAAGATGTAATTTGACTTGGTCTGGAGACTGGCCTACTATGAGCCAGTCCGTCCAGGTAAGGAAAGATGGCAATCTTTTGCCTTCTTAAGTGGGCAACTGCTACTGCCAGGCATTTTGTGAATACCCTCGGGGCAGAGGTGAGGCCGAAGGGCACTGCTCTGAACTGGTAATGGCCTGAGGGCAGTTTGAATCTGAGGTACTTTCAATGGGAGCTTCTGATAAAAACATGGAAGTAGGCATCCTTGAGGTCCAGGGACGCTAGCCAGTCCCCTGGTCTTAAGAGAGGGTAAAATAATTCCCAGAGTCACCATTTTGAATTTTGGTTTTAAAAGGTGCTTGTTTAGGTATCTGAGATCCGGGATGGGCCGCCATTCTCCTGTCGTTTTTGGGGTAAGGAAGTACCTGGAGTACAATCCTTTGCCCCAGTGTAGGGGTGGAACCCTTTCCACAGCTCTGAGAGCCAGGAGGGTAGAAACTTCTGTCTCTAGGGCAAGTGCCTCTGATGGATTTGCAGGTGGAAAGGACCTGGTTCTCATCTTTGGAAATTTTGAAGCTGAGAACCAGTCCCAACTACTACTTCCAGGACCCACTTGTCTGATGTTAAGAACTTCCAGTCCTGGACAAAGTAAGCCAGCCTGCCTGCAGTAGTGGAGAATCGGCCCTGGCCACCCCATCAGGGTGCCTGCTTTGCAGGGCTTTAGGCTGAGGGATGGAAGCAGGTCTGCTTGTGCCCCGTCTGCCTCTCCCTCTAAGAACCCTCTCTGTGCATAAGCTGAAAGGAGGCCTGGGCTTGGTAAAAGGCCTATGAAAGGTCTGCCCCTGCCCCTGGAAGGCTGCCTTTGAGGTGTGGCCTGCCTTTCCTTAGCCTGTGCACTCCTGTAGGTGGTCCTATACTCATCCATTTTCTTCATGTAATTCTCTGTCTGCTCCCCGAACAGAGTGTTACCCACAACAGGAAAAATCCATGGCCTTAGTCTGAGTATCCTGCGACATGCTAGTACATCTGAGCCAAGCCATCCTGCGGAGAGCCACAGATGTAGCCATGACTCTTGATGACACATCATTAGAGTCCACTGCAGCATGAAACTGCACCTTAGATGCCTCAATACCATCAGCAGCCACCTGCTCCAGCTCCTTGGCAAGCTGGCCAGGGACCTGCTTTGCTAGAGCCATAACGGTGTCCCATCTGGATTTCTGGTATCTAGCAACATAAACCATATAATTTGCCTGTCTGAGTCCCAAGGATGCTGCCATGTACTGTGTCTTTGCCATGGCATCAATCCTCCTGGAGTCCTTGTCAGGGGCGTGTGACGCCAAGGGAATATTTGCCTTGTCACAGGCTGCAGCCTGCACTACCCCAACATGGCTGCACTGTTGTGTAAGGAACTCCGTATTAGAGTCTGACAATGTGTACCTCTTGTCCATTCTTTTATCCACAGGAGGTATAGTGTAAGGAGTTTTTAGAATTTTTACTGTCTGTTTCCCAAAAGAATTATGCAAAGGAATAGACAGTCTCCTAGACTCTGGGATATCCATCATTTCTACATAGTCAGGCTCCCCTTGATCATCCACAGCTTCCTCCATAGGGAGCTGGAGGGTTTCAGCCACTTTTTTATAAAACATAAAATGAGAGAGGGACTCAGAAAGCCTGGGGAGACACTCCTGAAGGTCTGTCTGGGGAATGTCTGGTTCAGTAGGCACATCAGACTTTCAAATCACATTCACTCTCCTCATACTCCTCTTCCCCTCCTGCGGTTCATAAAAATTCCTCTAAATCATATTCTTGAATCAGTGGAACCCGACTGAACCTTACGCTTACCTGATGGTGCCGGTTCGGTCAGAACCGGGAAGCGACTGGACAATTTTACTCGCTTTGGCTATTTCTTCAGCAGTTGGGGAGGGAAATTTTGGCTCCACACCTGCTGATTTTCTAGTCCTTTTTGCTGGAACCGATTCCTCAGAGTTGGCTCTCCTTTTGCCCGAGGAAGTCTCGCCTTGGTCAGAGGGCACTCCCTCCGGTTCGGTTACAGCCGAACCGGGCTGGCCATCCGGGTCAGCGGACTTCTTGGCCTCCCTTTCCCTGAGCTTACCAACTCTCTTATCCAGGGTAGCTGCAGGAAAATTTCTGCAAATCTGGCAGTCTGCATTGAGGTGGTCAAACCCCAGACAATAAACACAGGTGGTGTGGGGGTCAGACTTGGCAAAGGCTTCCCCACAAACACTGCAGTGTTGAAACCCAATGGGCCCGGTTTTTCTTTTGGGTTTCTCAGACATAGTGCCAGCCTAGCCAAAACTTGCCCGTTTATGGCAATCTGCCACGCAAGACTCTCTTATCGGTTCCCAACGTGTCACGGTATGGAAAAACCGTAATGAAATCCGTTTTTAGAACCGATAAGAACCGGAACCGCACTCTAAAAGACAGATTAATGTATTTACAATAACCTGATCGGTTCAAACCGAACCGATAATACCGTTTACAAGTTCCACACAGAAAATAAATGTAAAACCTATCTAGTACTTACAATACCACAGACAGAGCTTGAACCGACCGGTTGCGGTTTAAATTCGGTTAAAAACGAAAAATTAATACTTTAACCGACAAAATGAACCGAGCAGAAGGAGAAATCTCCGGAGCGACTGTTCAGTGAGGCGGAGTAAAGAATCTGACAGTTTGAGTTTGAAGAACAACAGACAGAGTTTTCAACCGAGCTCGTGCTCAAAGTTCCATGCCTGGCATGGAAAGTTAACTCTTTCACCTCCGGAGCAGTTCGAAGGTTGGGACTCACTGCATATGTCATAATATAGCAAGACTTCATGTTGTTTGAAATACCTGGACATGAAGCCTGGGTCTGTAGGAGGATCTGGCAGTGGAGCTACCACCTCCTTGCGAAGGAGCTGAGCGATGTCATCTCAAAGGGCCGACTGAGATCCTTTCCTCCCGAGGGGCAGGCTCGGCTGGGAGGGTACTGCTCAAATTCCAGAGGCAGTCCCTGGCCGACATCTTCCAGAACCCACCTGTCCGAAATGATACTGGACCAGGCGGAAAGAAAGTGGAGGAGCCGGCCCCCCACAGGAGGACCCAGAGCTGGCTTGACGGGTGTAGGGGTGGCAACCCCCGACCCATCACTGAGCAGGCTTAGAGGAGGAGGAGGCTCCTGGACCAGCACCTCGGCCTCCCCTACGAGGCTGTTGGGGACCCTGCTTGGGCCCGAGGCACCAAGCTTGAGCCTGCTGCTGCTGCTGTTGCTGCTGGCATCCTTGAAAGGAGGGCTGCCTAACCGCAGGGGAAGAGCGCCGAAAAAGCTTCTTCTTGCGCTTCTGCTGGTTCTTGCCTGAAGAACCCTTTGCAGAAGTAGCATCCAAGGTGGCACTGGATTGCTCTATGCGCTGTAGGTGGCCAGCCACTCCTGGACCGAAGAGGTTGGTGCCTAGGAAGGGCACGTCAGCAAACTTGTGCTGAGTATCTGCCAGAAAGGAGGATAACCGCAGCCAGGCCTTGGGACGAGTGGCCACTGCGGCTGCTAAGGACCGGCACAGGAATCTCCAATGTACAGGGCCGTCTGGAGCTGCTGTTTTGCAACAGCACAGCCCTGGTCATGGACTTGCTTCACAGTGGTCTGCATGTATGCTGGGAGATCAGGGAGGACTTCATCTAATGACCCTAGAAGGGCGTGAGAGAAGTGTATCATAGTAACAGCCGAACTGACCTGACGAAGGCCTAAGGAGGAGGCCGCATAGATCTTCTGGGCAGAATGGTCCATATTCTTGGACTCCTTGTCCGGGGGGCAGTCAGTGTCAGCTTAGCTACCAGAGCATCTGAACACAGAAGCAGTCACAAGGCTTTCGGCCAAGGGATGCTCTGTGAACCCAGCCAGGGACCCCATGGGTACCGTATACTTGTGGGCCATGTGGGCAGACAGAGCTGGACAGGAGGCAGGATGTTGCCAGAGCTCAAGGGTCAGGCCAACAATGGCTTCGGCCACTGGAAAGGCCTCCGTCAGGGTATCCCCCCTTTTGAGGATATCCGTAAGGGGGTATTCCGCCTTCTTTTGGATAGGTTCCAGGGGCATTCCAGTAGATTTGGAAATCAGGCAGAGGATGCCCTGAAAGAGGAAGGACCTTCCTCCAAACCTGCCACTGATGACTTGTCATCCCCCGGATGTGAGTGCAAACCAGTGGCATTCGAGTCTGAAGAGTCGGAATATAACGGTCTCCGCCTATGTCTCCCTCGATGCGCCGAGGCGATCGGGGACAACAGTGATGGACAGACGGCCAGGCAGTCGGTGTGTGCCAGTCCTCCTTCGAGGGAGCCCCTCCTGAGGCTGCTTAGGCGGTGGCTCCACCAAAATCGGTGGGGAGACCGTCACAGGCCGAGCCGGAATACGGGCCGGCCCCACGGGTGGGGGAACCGAAGCCTTCGGTTCCGGAGGGGTCAGCATCGGCCTGGGAGGTGGAAGCCAAGTAATGGTCAGTGCTGCCAGTGGAGCCGGCTTTTGACTGGTCAGAATCAGCTGTTGCCACATGAGAGCCTCATAACGTAGACGGAGTTTCCGTTTAAGACTCTCCTCGTCCGAGAAGGATAAGGATCCAGTGGCGATGCCTCTTTCTGGAGTGTTTGTGACCTTTCTTCAGTTTTTGACTGAAGTGGTCCTGATCTCGATCGAGACCGACAGGGTCAGCTGGTTCGATCGGGGGACGCCGGAGTCAGGGAAAACTGAGGCTCTGGAACAGTTTCCTCTATGAGGTTACCTGAAGGTACAGTCTCCTTGTCGGGAAAAGAAAGAACCAGGGTTCTTTCTAAGAAATCGTCGACAGGTGTTGGCGATAAGGGCTCGATGGGATTGAGCGTAATCTCGGCCGGTTATGGCTGTTTCCTCGGTCTCGGTGCCTTGGCCTGACGGAAGATCCGTAAAGCCGGCGGCCCGAGGATGCGCTCTCAACCGAAGTCGAGACCGCGTGTTCCTGGGACTCGGACCTCTCTCGGTCCCAGGAGCATCTTCTTCTGGAGGAAGAAAACTTGGGATCCTTGTCCCTCTTCCAAGGGCAGGAGGAGTGCAAGCCCGAGGGCGCCTCAACCCTGGTGGGGAGAGACTGGCACACCTGAAAGGAGCCCGTAAAAGTCGAAAGCGAGGTTGAGGGGAACGAAGAAGCTTCGACCGATAGAAGCTTGAGCCGCTTCCTTCTGAATGCCTTCATCTGTTCCAATTGCTCGGCGGATCCCATGGCCGCAGAAACTGCCCTCGGCTTCTTTGGATTTCAAAGGCGGTTCCTTTCTCCGTCTCCCAGTTGAAGGTGCGACTTGTGGTCGTCCAGAGACGTTGGGATAGAAGGCCAAAACAAATTGTACACGACGACGTGTCATGTCCGATGCCGAGGCAGTACACGCATGCTAGGTGGTGATCGTTGCGAGACATTTTCTGGCCGCAGGGACACTGGCGAAATCCGGGGGATGATTTGTCCTCCATATTTGAATCGGAATTGCGAACTTTAACAAGTTTCATAGCAAGTTGCGGTAAAACCAACATTCTGAAACCAGGGCCTACGAAGTACAGAAGTAGCACGAGGGACCTGTATCTTCCAGCGGAAAGGAAGATCTAGCGTCATGGGATGGAGCCGAGGTATTTACCACCCGGGTGGTTGGGAGGAGCCAGTTTGAAGACTTCCGGCAAGTTTAAAGGGGAAAGGGACATGCCAGAGAGTGTGGATGAACACATATCCACGCTCCTAGAACTAGTCATATTGCGCCTGTGCTGCGCGGACTGCACTGGCTGCCGGTTCAGTGGCGAATCACCTTTCAGGTCAGATTACTGACCTATAAAACCCTACACAAACAGGAAACCTAATATCTGCAAGATCTCCTTACTTCCTACTGCCCCTCTCGTTCACTCCGATCCGTGGACGAGGGATTGCTAGAGATTCCCAGGGTTCGTTTAAAGACATACGGGGCATGTGCATTCTCTTATGCTGCACCTGCCCTGTAGAATTCTCTACCTCGTCGGATACGAAAAAATTACTCACCTTAGTAATTATGTTTCTTCTATTGGAGTCTTGCTATATTCTGAATAGCGCAGTTAGCCCCAGCCTTTAAACTTCCCGGAGAACAAGGGTTAACTTTCTATGCAGAGCATAGAGCAGCTGAGCTCGAGCTCGATTGATGTCTCTGTCTGGAGCCCTATGAAATCCAACCGTCAGATTCTTACGAGCAAAACTCACTAACTATCCTATGTGGAAATTGTAAAATTTTTACTAGCCAACTGGCAACAAAAAGTTTTGGATTTCCAAAGGAAGACTCAAGTCAGGAAACCCAAAACCAAAAACCAATCCAAATAAGAATAATAATAAAACAAACACCCAAACAAAAGAAGAGGTGTAAAGGAGCACTCCTTCCCAAAACCAGGTTTTGAGAGGAAGGCAGGGAGGAAGGTCAAGAATACAGCAAGACTCCAAAAAAGAAACATAATTACTAAGGTGAGTAATTTTTCTTCAAACAACATGAAGTCTTGCTGTATTCTGACATGTCTAACTACCAAGCAGTACCTCCATGGAGGAGGGACAGAACCTACTTTGAGAATAGGCTCAAGTACTGCTGTGCAAAACCGAGCATCACTCCTAGCCTGGATATCCAGGGAGTAATGTTTGGTAAAAGTACAGACTGTTTTCCAGGTGGCTGCTTGACAAATTTCTAAGAGAGGGATGTCCCTGGCAGCAGCCAGGGAAGCAGCTGTACCTCTTGTAGAGTGAGCCCTCAGGCCAGAGGGTGGAATCTTTCCCAGTTTGTCATAGCAGAATTGTATACAAGACACAATCCACCTGGCAATAATTCTCTTGGTGGCAGGTTTGCCCTTTCCCATTTCTCCCTAAGTGAGGAATAACTGGAGGGAATCAAACCTGTGACCCTTGGTACACTCTACGTAGTAGCTAAGGGTTCTTTTAACATCTAAACTGTGTAGTCTCCCCTCTCCTGAGGAAGAATGATCAGTGAAGAAAACAGGAAGAGACACAGACTGATTCAAATGGAAATCTGAAACCACTTTGGGCAAGAGCCTTCTGTTGGTTCTAAGGACCACTTTATCCCTGTGAAAGGAGATAAAATCAGGTTCCACTGACACGGCTTGCAGTTCACTGATACATCTGGCAGAGGTAATGGCTACTAAAAACACAGTTTTCCAAGTCAAGTACTTAAGCTCTGCTGAGGACATGGGTTCAAAGGGAGGTTGCATAAGTTGAGCAATGCAAACATTTAAATTCCAGGCAGGGGCAGGGTCTCTAAAGGGAGGATTGGTATGAAGCAATCCTTTAAAAAATTTATAGAACACAGGGTGAGAGATGATAGTGAGGAAGACTTCCCACTGACAGAAAAGCAGAAACAGCTGACAAGTGAACCTTGAGAGTAGCTGGTCTGAGACCCTAAGCCATTAAGATGGACCATATAATCCAGAACTTTAGGCAATTCAGCAGTATCTGGAGAAATATGCTTCTTGGAACACCAAATGCTGAATCTCTTCCATTTGGAGTTATAAGTCTTTCTGGTGGATGGCTTTCGAGAAGCTTAGAGAATATCCAGAACCCCCTGAGACAGATGCAAATCTGCAAACTCTAACTCTTCAAGAGCCATGCCTTGAGATTGAGAGACTGAAGATTGGGGTACCAAATCCTCCCCTGAGAGGAAGTTAACAGATTTTAATTCCTGGGAAGAGACAGGGGAAGATGGACTGCTAGGGACAGCAACAGGGGGTACCAAGGCTGTCTGACTCAGTCTGGAGCAATCAGAATCACTTTGCAAGGTCATGACCCTATCTTGACTAAAACTTTGAACAGAAGAGGGAAGGCATACAGAAATTTCCTTTCCAGTTCAGAATCAGAGCATCCGGGGACTGAGCCCAAGACTGGGGTCTGAAACAAAAGACAGGAAGTTGGTGATTGTCTGGGCTGCAAAGAGATCTATCTCTGGAGTGCCCCACCTTGAAAAAATCACCTTCAATACCAGAGGGTCCATGGACCATTTGTGATGGCCCTGTGAGATCCTGCTCAGTGCATCTGCTAGCACATTGTCCTTCCCTGGAAGGTGAACTGCTATCAGAGAGATCTGCAGGGAATAAGCCAGGGATCACAACTTCATGGCTACCGTGCACAAGGCCGTAGACCGAATGCCTCCCTGCTTGTTGATGTATCACATGGTGGTGGTGTTGTCTGTCCTGACTTGAACCACCTTGTTCTGCACTGAGAGAAAGCTTGCAGGGCCAGAAAAACTGCCCTGTGCTCTAGGAGATTGAGGTGGAGAAGGGACTCCTGAGGGGACCACAGTCCCTGGGCATGGCGGGCCCCCAGATGGGCTCCCCAGCACAGAAGGGAAGCATCCGTGGTAAGGACCACTGAATGAGACTGAGTGGCAAATGGGACCCCTTGCCTTAAATTGTCCTGATCCTGCCACCACTGAAGGGCTTGTATCAAGGTCTGAGTCACTGGAATCAGTTTGGTAAGGGAATCCTTCCTCTGGGACCAAAAGGCTCTCAGATGGAACTGAATGTCCCTCATCTGGAATCTTGCCCCTTGGACCACTGCTGCAGAAGCTGCCATGTGGCCCAAGAGCTGGAGGAAATGCCTTGCTGGTCAAGACACCTGAAGGCTAAAGGAAGAAGCTAGTTCTATAAGAACTCTTGTCCTTTCAAGGGGAAGAAAGGTTCTTGCTTTGACCGTATCCAGCTCTGCCCCAATAAAGGTAAGAAGCTGGACTGGCTCGAGAACTGACTTGGGAGGGTTGAGAAGAAATCCTAGAGAACAGAGCCCTTGCTGGGTCACTTGCAGGTCTGACTTAACTTGGTCTGGAGACTGGCCCACTATCAGCCAATAGTCCAAATATGGAAAATTGGAAATCTTTGGCCTCCTTAGAAAAGCAACTACTACTGCCAGGCACTTTGTGAAAACCCTTGGGGCTGATGTTAGACCAAAGGGCATTGCTCTGAACTGATAGTGACCTGAGGGCAACTCAAACCTGAGGTACTTTCTGTGGGAGCACCTGATGGGTATGTGAAAATAGGCATCTTTGAGGTCCAAGGAGGCTAGGCAGTCCCTGAGCCTTAGAGGGAAGAATTATCCCCAGAGTTACCATCTTGAACTTTGGTTTTAAAGATGTTTGTTTAGGTATCTTAGGTCTAGGATGGGTCGCCATTCCCCTGTCTTTTTTGGGGTAAGGAAGTATCTGGAGTACAGACCTTTGCCCCAGTGTAGGGTAGGCACTCTCTCTATGGCTCTTAAAGCCAGAAGAGACGAAACCTCTGCCTCTAGGGCAAGGGTTTCTGAGAGACCTGCAGGTGGAAAAGATCTGGCTCTCATCTTCGGAAATTTTTGAAGCTGAGGACCAGTCACAGCTTACTACTTCCAGGACCTACTTGTCGGAGGTAATAGACATCCAGTCCTGGGCGAAGAGTAAAGCCAGTCTGACTGGAATAGGAAGAGAGTCGACCCGGCAGGCCCATCAGGGTGTCTGCTTGGCAGGGGCCTTAGGCTGAGGAGTGGATGCAGCCCTGCTCATCTCCCTTCTGCCTCTCCCTCTGAAGAACCCCCTCTGTGAAAAGGGAGAAGAGGCCTGTGCTTGGGCAAAAGGCCTATGAAAAGGCCTGCCCCTAGACTGCTGCCTTTAAGGAGTTGCCTGCCTCTCCTTGGCCTGAGCACTCCCGTAAGTGGTCCTGTACTCATCCATTTTCTTCATGTCATTCTCTGTCTGCTCCCCAAACAGAGAATTACCCACTACAGGAAAATCCATGGCCTTAGCCTGGGTATCCTGTGAGAGGCTACTACATCTGAGCCAAGCCATTCTCCGAAGAGCCACAGATGTAGCCATGACTCTTGATGACACAACACTGGAGTCCACAGCAGCATGAAACTGTACTTTTGATGCCTCAATCCCATCTGCAGCCACCTCCTCCAGCTCCTTGGCTAGCTGGAGAGCTGTTTAGCCAGTGCCAGTACAGTGTCCCACCTGGACTTCTGGTACCTGGCTGTATAGACCATATAATTAGCCTTCCTGAGTCCCAAGGAAGATGCCATGTACTGTTGTTTTGCCATGGCATCAATCTTCCTGGAGTCTTTGTCTGGGGGTGTGAACAAGGGAATGTTTGCCTTATCACAGGCAGAAGCCTGCACAACTAACATGGCTGCTGCTGCTGGTATAAAAACTCCGTATCTGAGCCTGAGAGTGTATACCTCTTGTCCATTCTTCTATCAACAGGAGGTACAGAATTGGGAGGCTTTAGGATTTTTTGTGTCTGTTTCCCAAAAGACTTGTGAAGAGGAATAGACAGTCTCCTGGACTCTGGGATGTCCATCATTTCCACATAATCAGGTTCCTCTTGATCCTCCATTGCCTCCTCCATAGGAAGCTGGTGGGTCTCATCCTCTTTTCTGTAAAACATAAAGTGGGAAGGGGACTCAGAAAGCCTAGGAGGGGAAACACCCGAAGGTCTGTCTAGGGAGATGTCCAGTTCCACAAGCACATCCAGACTTTCACCATCACCATCATCATCTTCAAACTCCCCCTCCTCCTGAAACTCCGCTTCATAGAATTCTTCAGGGGTATAATCGTGAACCGGGGGAACCAACCGAACTGAACCCCTGTCAAAAGGTGCCGGATCGGTCGGAACCGGTGACGATTCCACAATCGAATCGCTCTGACTATTTTTCTCAGTGGTGGAACATGCACTTCTGGATCGAACCAGTCAATTTCTCTTTCGTTTTTTCTTTGGTAGTGGGTGATGAAGTGTGTGCTGACTTCCAGATAGCAGCCTGCAGATTTCCTGGATAGGGACGTCCCTGGAAAAAACACCCGATGCAGCGGTATGGCGGGTAGAATGAGCTCTTATCCGTCTGGGGAGCTCCATGCCCGCAACCTATAGCGAAGATCTATGGGGAGGCGACACCTGCTTATCGTCTGCTTAGCTGCAGGTCTGCCAGGTCTTGGCTTCAGCATAGTGTGACAAACAGCTGGTGAACCTCTCCCCGAATTTCAGCCATGCACTCTTATAGTAGTAGAGCCCCTTCTAGGGTCCAGGTATGGAGCCTATATTGGAACCTCGAGGTGTGATTGGGGTAGGAACACCGGCAGAGTCAACCTGGTTAAGGTGAAACTCCGACACCACGGAAGGAATTTGGGTGAGGCGCGGACAATGCTGTCCCTGTGGAAGACCAGGTGGGGGACTCGATAGACGCCTGAAAGCTCTCCCATCCTTCTGACTGACGAATAGCCACCAAGGCGATCTTCCACGACAGGTGGAGATCACACCTGTACATTGATTCGAATGGCTTGCCATGAGCTTTGCCAGTACCAGTAGATCACGCAGGAGGAGGTTCTACTTACGGATCGATGCCGGAGTCGAGCCTTTGAAAAACGCAGACCACCTTCTCCTGCGCCAGAGCTGCTTCCCGGCCGTAACCGAGAGATGGCTGGGTGCACCACAGGTCGTGACCTAAGCCTTGCTGAGAGGACCATAAATAGTCCAAGATGCCTCCAAGGACAGGAGGAAGGGTCCAGGCCCCTGCCTCGCACCAAATGGAAAGCACCTCCAACTGAGCTGCATTTCCTGATCGACTTACGGGGACGCCTCAACTCATGAGGACCTCGTCGAAGACCCAGGTCTGGAACTCTAGCCACTCCAGGAACAGGCCGTGGTGCAGGGATCCAAGGTCGGATGGAACACCTTCCTGATTGACGGGTCCAGGCGAGCTGGAAGCTGCCTCGGAGCCTGGAGCTGAGGCTGAGAGATCTGGTACCAGAACTGGGAGCCAGTCTGGGGCTACCAGAATCCTGCCACGGTCCTCCTGCTGAAACACCTTGTGGATCAGGAAATGGAAAGGCACAGAAGAGCCGGGGTCCACGGCCTCGAGAAGCATCCCCCCAGCCAGAGCCCTGCTGAAGGTGGGCATGGAACAGCATTAGCCGCGCTCTCTGAGGCAAACAGATCACCTGAGGTGACCCAATGGGAGAACAAATCTTATCTACCTCCGCAGGAGAAACCCTCATGGGACATGGCCCTATCCGACAGGGCAGCGGCCAGGGTGTTGGAGGCTCCTGCCATAGAATGGCTAGGAGATCCGCCTCCAGGCTGCGCCACGAGACAGCCAAATCGGAGAGCTTCCTTCAGAGGCATGGGCGTGTCCTGCCCTGGCGGTTTAGGTAGTACAGAATGAGTGTATTGTCTGTCAGGACTGAACCATGACCCGTGAAAGCAGACCGAGGTGGTGAGGCTAAGCGGACCACTCGAACTCAGGTTGATGGCATCGACTCCAAGGGGACCAGAGGCCGTAGCCTCTGTGCTCCCCAGATGGGCACCCCAACCCATCAGAGAGGTGTCATCAATAGAGAGACCAACGCCCCGGCGGACAAACGGGATGCCCTGCAGATGAGCTGGGCGATCCACACTGGAGTGTTCCCACACCTGGGTCACCGTCCTAGCTGTTCAAAGGATCACAGTGTTGAGACCACTGGCTAGCAACCCCATTGAAGGCGCGCATGTTCCAGTAGACCCCAGCGGACCAGCTGGTGCAGGAGTCCGGGCAGGAGGCCCGATTGTCCAAATAGAAATGATTAAAGGAGGAAAGAACCTCGGCCCTGTCCTCACTGGAGTCGTGGTTTCCGCTCAAGAGAGTCGAGCTCTGCCCCCCGATGAAAGAATCACCTGTTCAGTTCGAGTTCCGACTGGCCTCGTTGATGAGGGCCGACCTGAAACAAACCTGGAGGGCCAGATCTCTGGACGCTCACCTCCTGTCTGGAGGGCTGCTATCAGCCAACATCCAGGATACCCGACTGGCGCGTGAGAATGTATCACCACTGCCATGCATTTGTGAAGACCCTGGAGCAGAGACAGGCCGAAGGCATGGCTCGAAACTAAAGGATCCTTCCGCTCAAAGCGAAAGGACTCTCTGGTGAGGACAGACGGATAGGGACGGAAACGTATCCTACAGGTCAAAGAGCAGAAGAAAAATTACTCACAACAATGTTGTTTCTTCTAATGGAGTCTTGCTATATTATAGACATTAGCAGTTTGATCCAGCTCTAGAACTGCCCGAATTGAAAATGGTTAAACCATTCAAAATAGAATTTTGCCAAGAACAGCTCCATCTAAATACTTCAAACTTGAACTGTCAGATCTTCGACCAAACCTAAGTCTGTGTGGGCTGCAACCTACACTAGCCAAATGGCTACCTAATAATAACAACCATTAATAGTCCCAACACCAAGACTCAGTCAGGGACCAGAAATACTAACACCATTCTAATAATATGAAAATGGAACATAGTATAATAAAACACACACCACGACACACACCTCCCAAAGTCCCAAAGACCAAAATGCTAAAAGGACATAAGAAAGCCCACACTAAGCTGCCCACACCCCACAAGAAAAGGTTCTGAAAGGAGAAGGTTGGGTGGAGGTCTATAATATAAAGACTCCATTAGAAGAAACATTACTAAGGTGAGTAATTTTCTTCAAACATGATCTTATATATTATAAACATAACAAAACCAGCCTACCTCCATGGAGGGGCAGAACCTACTTGAAAATGGCTCGAAGAACACCGCACAAACCCACATCTCTCCTGGCCTGGACATCCAGGGTAATGAGTGATAAAGTATGCCGTTCCAAGCAGCAGACTGGCAAATCTCTATAAAGAATGTCTGGCAGCAATAGAGATACAGCTGCCCTGGTAGAATGGCCCTCAAACCCGGGGGCTCTGCCACTCTGACAACAAAATTGGATACAAGAGACAATCCATCTGGCTATTGATCTCCTAGTGGCAGGTTTGCCTTCCCAACTTCACCACGGTAAGGAAAAGCTGAGAGTTCAACCTGTGACCATGCGCTCTAATAATAACTAAGGCTCTCTTAACATCTGGTATGCAACCTCCTCTCACCAGAAGAGGGTGATCAGTGAAAATACTGGAAGAGATAGTTGATTAGATGAAATCTAAAACCACAGCAGGCAAAAACTCCCATTAGTCCTAAGGACTACCTTATCTCTGTGGAGAAAGAGTCAGTCTCCACAGACAAGGCTTCCAATTCACTTATCACGTCTGGCAGAAGTGATAGCCACTAGAAAAACAGTTTTCCAAGAAGTAAGGTACTTAAGCTCTGCAGAAGACAGAGGTTCAAAAGGTGGTTGCATTAACTGGGCAATGCAAACATTAAGGTCCCAAGCAGGGCCAGTTCCAAAAGGAGGACTAGTATGGGTAATCCTAAAAAACTTGGAAAACACAGGATGAGAGGAAAGAGGATGACTTTCCTGCTGACACAAAAGCAGACAGCTGCCAAATGAACTCTCGGAGTAGCTGGTCTGAGACCCAAGGAATTAAGATGTACCATGTAATCTAACAAAATGGGCAATGCAGCAGATTCTGGGAAATATTTTTCCCAACACACCAAATGGAAAACCTTTCCATTTAGAACTATAAAGTAGCCTAGAGGAGCTAGCTAACCTTTAGGATCAAGAACACCCTGAGAGAGAGTAGCAAATCAGCAAACTCTAACTCCTCCAAAGGCCAGGCCTTGAGGTTGAAGTTGAGGTCCGGATACAAACCCTTCCTGGGCACAAGTCAACAGATTGTGATTCCTGGGGAGGCACAGGGAAGATGGACTGTCAAAGACAGAAGGGTGAGTACAAGAACACCTGGCCCAATCCAGGGCAATCAGGAATCACCCTGCAGGCTGAGATCTGATTTGACTAGTACTGAATAGGAGAGAAGGGAAGCATAGAAGACTTACCTCCCAATCCAGAAAGAATGGCAAGAGACTGAGCCCAGCACTGGAGGCCTGCAACAGAACAGAGGAAGTTTGTGATTGTCTGGGGCTGCAAAAGATCTATCACGAGGATTCTTACCTGGCAAAACTATCCCCAGCACTCGAGGATCACGGACCAGTCGTAGATGGCCCGGGAAATCCTACTGAGGGCATCCGCTGGGACAATTGTCCTTCCTGGAAGATGAACTGCTATGGGGAAGTGTTCAGGGAATGGGCAGAGACCACAACTTCATTGCCTCAGTGCGCGGGGCCGAGGCCGAGTGCCCCTGTTCGTTGATGTACCACATTGTTGTGGTGTTGTCTGTTCTGACTTGTATCACGTTGTGAAGTGGACAGATGCAGAAAAAGCGAAGAGCTAAAGAAGACAGCTCAGGTTCCAGCAAATTGATGTGGAGCAAGAGATTCCTGGGGACCAAACTCCCTGAGTGGAAAGGTCGCCCATATGGGCTCCCAACCCAGAGGAAGCATCTGTAGTGAGAGTCAATCGTGAGAAGGGAAATGAGGGCCCAGCTCTTAAATTGCTCTGATCCTGCCACCACTGGAGAGCTAGGATCAAGGTTAGAGTCACTGGGACCAGCTTGGAAGGGGTCTCTTCTCTGAGACAAAAGGTTCTCAAGTGAAACTGAATGTCTCTCATCTGAAATCTAGCTCCCTGCACAACAGCTGTGGATGCAGCCTATGGCACAGGAAGCTACAGAAAGTGTCTTGCTGGTAGAGAGACCTGCAGAGTGAAGGAAGAAGCCAGAGCCACTAAATTCCTTGCCTTTCTGGGGAAGAAAGGCTCTGGCTAGCTAATAATCCAATTCTGCCCTATAAGGTGAGTACCTGGACTGGTTCCAGAACCAACTTTGGTGAGTTTAACCAGAAAACCCAGGGAGGTGAAGCACTGGGTGACCTGCAGGTGAATTTTACCTGATGCTGGGGACTGGCTACAGTGAGCAGTCGTCTAGATGAGAGAAAAACAGCAATCCTCTGCCTCCTAAATGAGCCACTGCCACTGCTAGACACTGACAACGAATACCCTTGGGAGCAGAGGTAAGGCCGAAGGGCATTGCTGTGAACTGGTAATGACCTGAGGGCAGTTCGAGATCTGGTACTACGATGGGATCTTCTGATTAGGACATGAAATAGGCATCCTTGAGGTCCAGGAGCCTAGCGATCTAGCCTTAGGAAAAGGTAAAATCATTGCCAAGTTACCATTTTGAACTTTGGTTTCAAAAGATGCTTGTTCAGATATCTGAGATCTAGATGAGCAACCATTCCCTGTCTTTTTTTGGGGGTAAGGGAAGTATCTGGAATACAGACCCCTGCCCTGATGCAGGAGGAACCCTTCTACTGCTCTGAGAGCTAACAGGGATGAGACCTCTGTTTCCAGGTGAGAGTCCTCTCTGAAGCACTTGCAGGTGAAAAAAAATTGCTTCTCAACAGGAGGCTTTTGAGCCGAGAACCAGACCCTGACTTACTACTTCAGAACCCACTTGTCTGAGGTTAAAGAAACCCAATTCTGACTGAGTAAGCCAGCCTGCCCCCACTGGTACAGGAGAATCTGCCCTGGGCACCCCATCCAGGGTGCCTGTTTCCTGGGAGCTTTAGGCTGGGGGTGGGAGCAGATCGACCACCCTCGTCTGCCACCCTGCCTCTGAAGAAGCCTCTGAGCATGAGCAGAGGCCTGAGTCTGGTAGAAGGCCTGTGAAAGGCCTACCCCTACCCTGAGGCATGCCTTTGAGGAGTGGCTTGCAGCTCCTTAGCCTAGAGCACTCTTGTAAGTAGTCCTATATTCATCCATCTTCTTCATATAATTCTCTGTCTGCTCTCCAAACAGAAGAATTTCCCTACAGGAAAATCCATAGCCTTAGTCTGGGTATCTTGTGACAAACTAGGTACACCTGAGCCAGGCCAGCCTACGGACTACAGAATGTGGCCATGATCTAGAGAAACATCATTAACATCCACAGCAGCATGAAACTGAACCTTAGAAACTTCAATACCCATCAGCAGCCACCTGTTCTGGATTCACTAGCCAGCTGCCATGGGCCTGCCAGCCAGTGCATAACAGTATCCCATCTAGATTTCTGATACCTAGCTATATAAGCCATATAATTTGCTTGCCGAGTCCTAGAGAGGCTGCCATATACTGTTTTTTTGCCATGGCATCAATTTTCCTGGAATCCTTGTCAGGAGGATGTGAAGCCAGGGGAATATTAGCTTTATCACAGGCAGCAGCCTGAACTACCCCAACAGGATTGCATTGCTGAGAAAGGAATTCTGTATCAGGGCCTGACAATGTATACCTTCTGTCCATCTTTTTATCTACAGGAGGCACAGAATTAGGTGCTTTTAAAATTTTAATTGTTTGTTTCCTAAAAAACTTATGCAAAGGAATAGACAATCTCCTAGACTCTGGAATATCCATCATTTCTACAAATCAGGCTCCTCTTGCTCATCCACAGCCTCTTCTAAAGGAAGCTGGAGGTTTCAACAACTTTTATAAAACATAAAATGAGATGGGAGACTCAGAGCAGCATAGAGAAGATTCTAAAGGTCTATCTGGGGAGATGTCGGTTCAGTAGGCACACCAGACCTTCCAACCACATTCCTTACTATTCATAATCCTCCCCCCTCCTCTGGTTCATAAAATTCCTCAATATCATAATCCTGAACCACTGGGACGGACTGAACCGACCTTTACCAGATAGTAGTGGTTCGAACGGGACCTGAACAGTGACTGGACAATTTGTATAACTTTGTTATCTCTACAGCAGTTGGAGAAAATTTTGGAATCCAGACCTGCCTGATTTTCTTGTTTTCTTTACTGGAATTGGTTCCTCAGAACCAGCTTTTCTTTGCCGAGAAGTCTGGCCCTGGTCAGAGGCACTCCCCTCTGGTTCGGTTGGCACCAAACGGGCTGGCCATCCAGGTCAGCGGACACTGGCTCTCGTTCCCTGAGCCTGCCCAATCTTTTTCCAGGGTGGCTGCAGGGAAATTCTTATATCTGGCAGTCTGACTGGAGGTGGTCAAACCCCAGACAATAAACACATGTGGTGTGTGGGTCAGCTTTGGCAAGACTTCCCACAAACATCACAGTGTTGAAACCCAGTGGGCCAGTTTTTCTTTTGGGTTTCTCAGACATAATGCCAGCCTAACAAAAACTTGCCTACAACAGCATTACCAGGCAAGAACACCATATGGGATTCCCTAACGTGTCCACAGGTATTGGAAAAAAGCGTAATAAATCCGGTTTTAGAACCTGATAAGAACTAGAACCGCACTCTAAAATAGTAACTTTTAGTTTAAATGAGGTTTGAACCCACTGATGAGTTCAAAACAGACACGATAACTTACAAGTTCCATATAGACAAAACCTTCATTGACTTACGATTTACCACAAGATAGAAGCTTGAACCCGAGCGGTTTTGTGGTTAAATAAAACTATTCTCAGTTAAATCAACCGAGAAAACACTTTTAAGCAGAAATGAACCGAGCAGAGGAGAAATCTCCGGAGCGACTGTTCACTGAGGCGGAGTAAAGAATCTGACAGTTCAAGTTTGAAATGACACAGATAGAGCTGCTGTCGTGCCAAAATTCTATTTTGGAATGGTTTTAACCATTTCACTCCGGGGCAGTTCTAGAGCTGGATCAAACAGCTAATGTCTATAATATAGCAAGACTTCATGTTGTTTGAACCACATGCCGCGTTCTAAGGATGGTATTATCTGAGCCAGAGTGACCATCTTGAAGGTCCGAGACCTTAGGAACTTGTTTGAGTCGTGCAGGTGAAATCGGGCACCCAGCCCCGTCTGTTTTGGAACCAGGAAGTACCTGGACACAAACCTTGAGGGTCTGAGGAGGGTCCGACACCTCTCGATCACCTCCTTCTCGAGAGCAGAGCAATGTCGGCTCTGCGAGCCGACAGTGAGACTCTCGGACCGAGGTCCCTCGGGGTTTGCCAGCTCTGAAGAGGCGAGGCCTGCTCGAATTCAAGCGAGGCCTTCCCCCACTTCCAACACCCACCGGTCTGTGGTGATAAGCGGGCAGGCGGAAGAAAGTGGTGAAGCACATCCCCCACAGGAGGAACCTGGGGTGGTGGCGGGGTTGGCACCCCTCAACCGATCACTGAGCAGGCTTGGAGGAAGGGACTGGCAGAGGAGGACCTGGGCGTTACCTCCCTGCTTCCTGGAGGAGGAAGCCGCGGGCTTGGGTTTGGGGTGCCAAGCGTGAGCCTGCTGGCCCTGAAGCTGCTGGGCTGGACGTGCCGCGGGCGCAGACGGACGAGAGGTGCTTAGGATTGCGGTCTGCGGCCCTTGCCCCTCTGACGGATGAGACCGAGTCAGAGTGGCAGTGGTTTCGATCCTCTGGGTGACCTTCCACTCCAGGGCGAGAGGCTCGGTCCCCAGGAAGGGACATCCACCAACTGTGCTGGGTATCCCCATGAAGTGGATATCCTCAGCCATGCCGATGTGCATAGCCACTGCGGACGCGACTGACCTGGTTGCATGAGTCACCAGTGTTCAAAGCAGTCTGAAGTTGCAGCTGGCCACTGCCCTGCCCTGGTCCGCACCACCAACGCCGTGGTCTGCAGGTCAGCTGGGAGATGAGGACTACCTCGTCCAGGGAGCCCAACAGGGCGTGAGAAATGTGCCATCACACGGCCGAGGTAGCCTGGCGAAGGCCAAGGGAGGATGCTGGCCCGTGGACTTTTGTGGCATAGTCCAACTTCTTGGACTCCCAGCAATAGAGAGGTTGTCTCGTCCCTGGCGTTCAGCACACGGAAGGCGTGTCTGTAACCAACCCTCGGCTGGGGGTGTTCCGAAAGAAACGGACCAGGGGCAGGTGGGGATGCGCATACTTCCTTGCCATCCTGGCGGCAGCAGCGGGCAAAAAGCAGGGGCTGCCAAAGCTCAAAGCCGGGCCTACAATGGCCTCGACCACGGAAGAGCCTCCATGCGGAAAATCCCTCGGTCCAGTATCTCCATGAGGAGATGCTTGCCCACGCTGGATCTGGGCTCAAGCTGCATCCTGTGGACTCGAGATGAGCTAAGCAAACCCACTTGAAGGATGAAGGGCTATCTGGCCAGTGAGCTGACCTCCTGGGGACTCCAAGTCGACCCAGCCTGGAGACAGGGGAGGAATGCGTGCGTCGGGACTCAGAGGAGTCCCATAGAGCTGCCTTGGGCCTGAGCCACCCTCCACCTGCCGAGGGGCGATCGGGAGTGGGGTGACAGACAGCTTATGGGGCAGCCCTGGGCGACCAAAATTCTGGTCGAGCCCCAAGCTGCATGACTATGGGCGGAGGTTCCACGGAATCGGTGGGCAGCAGGTTTCAGCGAGCAACGAACCTGGAAGCAGGCGCCCTCGGCTAAGGCGAGGGCTTGGCCCGCTCGGTGTTTAACCACTTGGTAGCCAGGGAAGGCGGCGATGTCGACGCTCCTGGAACAGAAGAACTGTTGCCCACGAGGTCCATACTACGTCGGCGCAACTGGCGTACGCAGCCTCCCTAGACCGAGGAGGACACAGCCGGCGGCGCCGCTTGCCACAGGACAGACACCGCTATGACTGCTTGGGATCGGCTGGACCAAAAAGTCCGAGATCGCGAACCTCGGCTTTTCCGAAGGAGGTGCAAGGAAAGGCGGGAAACCGCTCTCCCCTCGGCTCAGAGGGCTCAACCGTGGACTCGGAACCCGGAGACACGAGCAGAGTCCATGGACATGCCTCCAACCACCGCCCGGGAAACCGGGAGTGAGGGTTCGGCTTCACAGTCGACAGCCGTCCAACGGGTCGAGAAAAATCTCGACTGCGTCGATGGGAGTCTCGGTCAACTGACCTGATGGGGACACCGTGAAGCCAGTGACCGAAGTCGATGGTCAACTACTCGGTGACAGGGACCTCTCCCGCTCCTAAGAGCGTCGACGGAGGGACTTACCTTTGTGGTCCTTCTTCTTGGACCGAGAGGAAGGCCCTGAAGATGTTGGTCCCTCTCCCTTGGTGGAGAGGGACAGACAGAGCTCCTTAAAAGAAGCTGAATAGGAGGATCCCAGGGAGAGGCGGGATAAAGGCCACGGCCGAGGAAGAGCGAAAAGCGGCCTGCGCCTTGCCGCCTCCTCGAGGCGATCATATGCTCAAGCTGTTCCATGAGCCATAGCGTGAAGACGCCAACTGGGCCTCCTTAGGCTTTACGGAGGTTAACGTTTTGGTCGCCCAAGTTGTAGATGGGCGTACGGGTCTTCAGGGCGATAGGGCGAAAAAGAAGAGCACAGGTCATGAAGCCTGCGGGTGCGTGCCCAAGGCCATAAGCAGTAGACACTGCGTGGAGTGCGGATCTGTCGAGACATCTTCTGCCCGCATGGGCACCTCCGAGGAAACAGGTCCCGATTTGTCCATCGCAGCGCTTAAGGAAACAAGTGACAGTCTTGAAACAACAAAAGTAATTTGAATTAGAAACCGAGAAGAAGGAAAGAGTGCATACCTACCGTAATTCTTGAGTCTTCAGGTGCAGTCTCCACCACTCATGCACACTGAGTGGGATTAGCGCGGGCCACTAAGACCCATCGAGAACAAACTTTTGCTGCAGGGGTCGGCGTGAGAAGCGGGCGCGCCCGAGCAGCGGCTCGGCGTGTGGCCATCTCCAGCGGCCCTCCAACACGCCTCAGTGCCTTTTACAGGAGGTGCAGCGCAACTAATGTAAAGTAAACCCAACATTAAAAAGCGGACATAAGATAGTCCATTATGACCACGTGTAAGAAGGTCAGCAAAGAACCTCTGCGACTGAAAGATTTGAGGAGTGAAGACCAATACAGCGGTGTGAGCTCGGGGGATGGAGGGTGGGCGTGTGAATGAGTGGTGGAGACTGAGTCCAAGAAGATCAAAATTACGGTGAGATGCGTAATTTTCCTATCTTCTGGACATAAGTCTCACCACTCATTCACACTAGTGGGAGTACCAAGCTGATAATCCCCAAAAGGCTGGCAGGAGCCAGGCTCACTGGCGTCTAAGATAGAAGCCCATGTAAGGACTTGGTTCTGCGAATGCGGAATGTTGCTATCATGAACATCAGTGCAAATTAACTATCGAAAGTGTACTGAGCTCAGGTGGCGTTGCATATATCTGCAATTGGAAATTGCAATTTCAGCTAGGGATCGCGACCGCCCTAGTAGAGTGGCGGCACTCTACCTTCTAATTTAACTTGAGCCATGGAATAGCAATGCGAAGGCATGCCACTAACCATGAAGAGATGCATCTAATAGCGACAGGTTGACCCAGCGTATGGGTGAAGAAGAAAGCGAACAGTTGCTGAGTCTTGTAGAACATCCTTGGTTCTATCTAAATAGAACATGAGGCTCTCTTAACATCCAAGGAATGAAGGCACCGTTCCCTTCATTTGAAATTAGCGAAGCTGGCGGAAGTACCAGAGGTTGGTTTAGATGGAATTCTGACAGCAACCTAGGAAGAAAGTTAGGATAGTGCGGAGACTACCTTATCTTTATGGAATACAGTATACGGAGGTCCGTAACCAGGGCATGTATCTCAGAGACCCTGCGGGCTGAGGGTAATGGACACCAGGAAGACAGTCTTCAGGTGAAAATTTTAGCTCACAGGTAGCTAAGGGTTGAGGCTTC
The DNA here is from genome assembly GCA_016271365.2 of Neoceratodus forsteri. Taxonomy (NCBI): domain Eukaryota; kingdom Metazoa; phylum Chordata; order Ceratodontiformes; family Ceratodontidae; genus Neoceratodus; species Neoceratodus forsteri. The sequence continues at coordinate 1,608,116,175 of CM028130.1, forward strand.
CAGTGAGCAGGTCCAGCACCAGGTTAATGTCCCAGGCTGCAACTGGAACGCAACAGGGGTCTGGTATGGAGAATCCTTAAAATCTCTTCACCATAGGTAGCTGAGCCAGAGTTAAGGAAGAAACCTTGACTCATGGAGCGATGAGATGGCACTAAGGTGAACTTTAACTGTAGAGTACTGAAGACCCTAAGTTTGACAGGTCCAAAGATACTCCAGAACCTTGCAGGAGGACGGAAAAGGGATTCAAGAAGTTTTGACACCAGAGAAAGCGTTTCCATTTGTGAGGCGTCGTTTTAGATTGGCTGGCTTCGAGCAGCCAGAAGGATGTCTGAGACTCTCGAGGCGTTGAACGATTCCTTCTATCTCTTCGAGAGCCAAGCATGAAGGTGAAGTGATTTCAGGTTAGGATGGACAACGAACCCTGAGTCAAAGACTGATTTGCAAGAGTGAATCTCGGAGGCTGCCAACATACTGTTGAGTAGAAACCATAGTTGCGAGGCCAGGAAGACAATGAGAATCATCTTGGTCCCCTGTTCGAACTCGAGGGAGTACTCTCTGGATTAGAGGCGGTGGAAAGGCGTAAAAGCGTTTTGTCCACAGAGCCTAGAGCATCCTGACAGAAAATGCCAGGCCCTGGATTTCTGGAGCAGAAGAAGGCAGTTTTGCGTTGAGTGGGGATGCAAAAGGTCAGGTCTGGAGTCCCCCACTCTTTGAACAGGGACCGAGAGCTCCGGCTGGATCGAGACCACTCGTGAGGTCTGCCTCCGTTCTGCTGAGGTGATCTGCTAGATGAGTTTGTATACCTGGCAGATAAACTGCTTGAATCGGGAGACTTGTGCTCAACTTCACTCCCACACCCTCATTGCTTCCTGCAAAGAGAAAGAATGAGCACACATGCCCTTGTTGATGTAATACATCACTGCTTTGTTGTCCATTTGAAGGAGAATGTTCTTGTGACAAGGACATCCTTCAGAGCTGGATTACATGAGGACGCTCTCATCTCCAGGACATTTATGTGGAGATGAGTTTGAACTGAGTCCATACACCTTGAGTGTGCAGGAGAGACAGTGGCTCCCATCCCAGTAGCGATCCGTCTGTGGTGAGGAGATCATGATGAGTCGGGGAGCAAGGGAATCCTTCAGGAGATTGCTCTCTTGGAGACCACCAGGTGAGAACACGTCGAGAGGCTCCGTCACCTTGATGGGATAAGACTGGGAGTGAGAGGTGGGGACCACGAGGTGAGGGAGCATCCATTGGGTGGTTCTCATGTGCAGTCGAGGCCAGAGGGACAGTGAAGACCGAGGCGCCATGAGACCCAACATCGTTGCATTGAGAGAGCTGTAACCAGATGGTTCTCCCTGATGTAACGGGCCATTCAGAAGGATGTGAGTCTTCTGTCCTCTGGAAGAAGCCTTCGCTGAAGGGTGTCTAAGCGTCCTATGAAAAGGAGCCTCTGGGAGGTTGCAGTTGAGATTTTTTCAAATTCAGCAGAACTCCATGGAGGCATTGAGAAAACGAAGTCATTTACCACGGCTTCCAAAGTCCCTAGCCGGAAGAGCTTGCTAGAAGCCAATCGTCCAGGAAAGGAAACACTTCGAGTCCGACTTTCCTGAGATGCGCGAGAGCTGCACAACACTTTGAAAAACTTGGCGGAGGATAGCCAAAGGGCAGGACTCTGAACTGATGCTGACCAAAGCTACAAACATGAGGAACTTGCGGTGGAGTCGGGTGGATGAGGGGATATGCTGGTAAGCATCCTGCATATCAGAGAGGCCAGCCAGTCGTGCTGATGCAGCAAGGGTAACAGGGTACCTAGAAATCATCTTGAATTTCTCCTGGGGAGGAATTTGTTTAACTCTGAGGTCTAGAATGGGCGCATCCCCAGATTTCTTTGGAACCAAGTAATGGGAGTAAAACTCTGTGTTTACATGAATGCGGGGCACCAGTTCTATTGCCCTGTTCAGAAGGCCCTGGATCTCCTGAGGTGAGGGTCTGACTGAGAGGCCGACAACCTGGAGTTGATAGTCTGGGAGGACAATTCGGGGTTTCAAGAAATTGGAGAGAGAGCAACCCTCATGAATTATCCGAGGACCCATTGTCGAGATTATGGACTTCCATGGTTGTAGAAGTACATCAGGCGACCTCCACGAGAGAAAGTTCCACCTCGGGCAAGTGGATGGAACAGGGCCATGACTCTAAGGTAGCCCTGGGGCTTTAGGCCCTGCACTTTCTGCTCGTCTTCTTTTGAGGTTGGGCAGGTTGGCTTTTATGGGCTTCCCTGCTCTCTGCCGAAAGGACTAGCGACTAAGAAACTGTCTGTTCACATGCCCCGAGAGGCAGGCAGGAAGTCTGACCAACAATGGCGATCTGGTCTTCTGGATGGCCTCTAAGGCACTCCCACCTGAGGCGCGAAAAGAAAGGCCATCAAAGGCAGCGCCATCACTGCTGCTGAGCATCATTGGTGAAGCCAGAAGTGCAGCCAGGAATGGTGGCCAGTACAAATCGCGACTGCTGAGGCGAGCAGTGTCGAAAAGCAACCATGGCGGCTTTGACCTGTTGGTTGTTGGACTCAATACCTCTAATAACGGTCAGAAGGCTCTGACTTGGAATCCGAATCTGGAAGAGCTTCAACCATTCTTTTCATAAGAGTGCCACAGGATATACTCATACTGAGAAAATAGCCTTGATAACTGGCTATCGCATACTCCAAATTGGAGGCAGCAAAGACTCTCTTACCTAATGTATCAATCTTACGAGACTCTTTGTTAATAAATTAGAGCTGTAGTAGTTTGAGGAAAAGCGACCTTGTCATTCTCTGCCAGGACTACAATAGGATCCATAAGGCTTGGGATGCCAAAATGGAGCGATCCTTGGGGCTGAATACTTCTTATCAATGGATTTAGCCACTGAGGAATAAGAGCAGGATTATTCCATACCATTTGAGACAGCGTCTCGAAGGAAAACTGGATCGGAGGAGTCAAATCCGTGGGTATCTCCGAGCATGGAAGATACTGAGTCTTAATATCTTCCCAGGATCGATGTCTGTAGTCTGGAGAAGAGTGGATCCCAGGTTCTTCAACAGAGACTTAAAGGACAGGTCCTCGACCACAGGCTCTGTAGCAAAGAAAGATCCTGTTTCCTCCCTTCATCACCAACCGAAGGTCTGGGTCAGGCTCAACATCATCTACTGATGGTCCAGAAAGGACTGTTTGGACAGGAAAAGGGTAGGAGTGGAGGGAGGAGGAAATGGCAGAAAACAAGGAGGAGTCCCAAGGGCTACTGGCGCCCGAGGCGAGCAAGCAGGCTGACGGCACGAGGCGCCGCAGGCGCCCGAAGAGCCTGTGACCCAGGCTCCCGGCTGCGCCCGCGGGGCGACCGCGCCGCAGCGCGGCTTCACAGCGCCAGCAGACGGCCTTGCCCGATAAGCGCGCGGATGGCGCCGCCCTATCAGCGGCACCACCGGCAGCGCGCGGACCCGCTGGCGCTGCAAGACCAGCGGCACCAGCAGGCGCCCGACAAGCCAACAGACCCTGCGGAAGGCGCCGGAAGAGCCCCAGGAACCTGGAAAGCTAGAGAAGGAAAAAAACCAGGAGATAAGGGCATCGGTGAGGCCCCCTGCGCCGCAGCCATGTGAGGGGGGGAAACACCTAAGCACGGAGTCGCTGGCACCGAAGAAGGCGCCACGCGACTAGGAAGGTCCAACCGCCCTACCTGATCGCCGGAGGGGCCCGAGGGCTCCGAGGCAACCGAGCCAGGCAGAAGAACCAACCTCCGAGCCCATTGCTCCATAAGAGCGGCCCACTGATGAAACTGCTCATCTGGAGTCCTACCTATAGGCGGGAGGCTCCGATGTCGAGGACGACGATTACCGGAAGTTGGCGACTCCGAAGAAGGAGACCGGCAACTAGCAACGATAACCGAGCGTCAACGCGCAGACATACCAGAGGGCGACCTCGAGTGATGCCTTCTCTTTTTTGACCTGTGGGCCGAAGAAGAGCTCGAGGCCGAACGGTGCCGAGAATGCGACCGTTTATTTTTATGCCGGCGGGGGGACCGCCCATCCCCCCGGGCATCGGACTGACCGTTGTCGGAACCCCGCTGAGGAGAAGGAGGCTGACCGGACCCAGCCCGGCTGACTGAACAGCTTTCATACGAAGTCTCCCTACCGTCACCTGACCTGCTCATGGTCGACTCCGTCCAGTAGGCCGAGACTTCTTCAAGTAAAATTGAAATATTAGAAAAATTTAACGAAAATAGAATAAAATTAAGCGATACTACTTATCGTGATAAAGTTACAAAAAAACAAACTGAAAACTATGCGCTAGTTTGAAGTTTGACTCCCGACAGGCGAGCGACGTCGTCACTGAAGCGCACTCGACGGCGGGAAAAAAGGAACTGAGGCGGTTGGAGGGTCGTCGCCGAGATGGTCATTACCGCTCGAGCTCGCTGCTCGGCGCGCCGTGTCTCATGGCGCTGTGTGTCGCGGCGCCATGTCTCGCGGCGACCCTCCAGCAAAAAGTTTGCTCCCGATGGGTCTTAGTGCCTCCGGCGCTAATCCCACTAGTGTGAATGAGTGGTGGAGACTTATGTCCAGGAAGATATAGGAACCAGTCTTCTACGCAGAGCGTTAAGGAGGGAACCTGAGTTTCCAAGCGGTAAGGAAGATCTGGTGTCATGGGGTGGAGCCGAGAGTTTTACCACCCGGGTGGGTGGGAGGAGCCAGCTAAAGACCTTCCGGCAAGATTTAAAGCGCAAGGATACCTGCCAATAAGTGTGGATGAACAACATATCCATGTCCCTAGAAATAATCTTTTCATTGTTTATGAAAGTTAGCAGTTCCATAGCTATTTATCATACATGCCTTGAAATGAATATTTTCAATAGAAATTACTGCCATTACTGCCTTAAACTCTGTTAAGAGCACAATTATTTAAGGGCTCTAGAAACCGTGCTATATACTGCAGGCAGGGTAGAAGGATACAGCTGTTTACCAAGTTGGATTCAAATGAAAACATGTTTCTTGTACTCACTGAAGCACTACAAGATTTGGGAGGAGAGGTGATTCTCCAGAGCATTTGTTTCTTAACCCCTAGGCTGCCGAAAGAACTAGAATGAATCTTTTTGATTGAGCTCTGGATAGATGTTCAGTCTGCAGCACTGCAAGGGTTAAATTGAAGGGATGCAAAGAGATGGAAGGATCATTTGAAAACTCCAAAGGAAGTGTTCCACGGTCTGACTCCTGTAGCTCATTTTTAGAGCTGATGCAATAGGGCTGTTGGCTCCGCCTACCTGCAGCACTAAAAATTGGGTGAACAGTCAGAGCAATGTGTAGGAACATGTTTGGCAATGGCATACATGGTTACAGTGAACAGTGTGTGCTAGAGAGCAACAAAATGGGAGTACCAACATACTGAAGAGCAGGCAGAGAGCCAAGAGCACAGAAGCACTGCGTGGAAGACTTCATTGTAGTCTGCTGCTCAACTGATGTCACTGGGTTCTGACACAAATAAGTAAAATTATTATGGGCGGAAAAGTACAGCATTAACAGAGACCCCAAATACAGCATTATAGCCTAAAGGTTAGCACTCCGGGCAGTGTTCCTGGAGATCCAGCAGTCGTGGGTTTGAATCCCACACCTGCCACATATAATACTTAACCTCCCTGTGCTCCTGGGCTATACCTGAAAATGATCTTTGACTGTGTGTGTCTTTAATGTCCAAACATTTTTAATAAATAAGGGAAAAAAAGATCTGATGTTCATAGATTTTATGCACTAACATTTTCCTTTCTCTTTCCCCCCTCAGCAGTAGGACTTCCCTGGGCAGAGCAAGAATGAAGACACCAAGGACTGTGTGACTTTTGTAATATTGAAGATATTCGGGGAGGGACAGTATTGGCTATATATTATATGATCTTTTTAACATTTCATTTACGTTATTTAATGTACATTGTAATAGACACAATCAGATGTTAATAAAACAAAAAGAAAAACGCTTGCATGACTGCCGATTCAGCAATATTTGTAATGTTATTTATTCTTGGTACATATTTTTATGGAGTTGAAGTAGTGGGGCTTCTAATCCTTAATTTCAAGCTCTGCAATTTGGTGCCAGAAAACAGGTGAAGAATCAGTGACCCTGGAAACTGAAGCCTACCATAGGCCAAATACGATGCAAGCAGTCACAGCAAACTTCCCCAGAGTGTGGAATTTATTGGTGGTAAAAAGTGAGGAGGCGATGGACCCTGGTAACTGAACTGAAGTAGCTAGAAAATATAGAACGAAAAGGGCTTGGTACTCCCAACCCATGTAGGAGGGAAACTCTCCTAAAGGAAAACACCCATGATCTCTGTTTTAAGTTGATTTTTGTATCCCAATAGATTTTACCTGGAATCAAAGATGTTAGGTTGTCAACATTCAGAGTACAGCATCCATCTTTCGGATGAGACGTTAAACCGAGGCCCCATCTGCCTGTTCTGGTGGTAGTTCAGGTGAATGTTAAACATCCTATGGCACTTCTCAAAAGTGCAGAGGAACTTACCCGTGTCCTGTCCAAATCCCCAAAATTCACTAAAACATCACCAACTGCTTCATCTGGTTCAATGTCAGTTGGCATCCATCTGTATCCCTGTCTCTGGGACGAGGCTGAAAATAGGCAGAATTGTCTAGTCTTCCTTTCCCGGTCAACAAAAACTAAAATAAAAGATTGGTTAATATGTATTTCTCATTTTCTGGCTGCATCCTGTGATTGCCACCTGTCACAGGCTGGTTCTCGCAGAACTCAGTACTGCTACCAGTTTTCGCAACCCTTGAGACATCTGAATGTCATCTTGTTATACTGCCCCCACCCAGCTTGACTTTCACGCGGGGTATCTTTATGTCCAGATCCCACCAGAGCCACTGCTCATACAGTAGAGTGCCCTCTCCCAAAAGGTGAATGACCCATTCCTTTAGTCACAGCTAAAAAATTAAACTTATGTACTGAGCGTAATTGTTGTTCTTCCAGAATATCTTTATGATTGATTACCACTTATGTTTTTGGGGTTGAAGGCACTAGGATCCTGCAGGAGCATATTTTTTCCAGGAGGGAGCTAACGTTGGGTACTGACTGCATTTGCACAACTCACATATGGCCATGCATGCCAGCCAGTAGCCATGGATGACTTTCCTTATGCACCTCCATTCTGTTCACCAGGAAAGAAACAAAGTGGAGAGAAATAAAGAGAGGGCTACTGACTTTCTACACAGAGAGATAAGGAAAGGAGCTAAGAAACCAAATAGACCCCGACTACCAGCTCAGAATAAGAACAGGACATACTAGAGCCTCGTACTACTAGGCAGACAGAAGGTGGATAGTGGTCCATAAAAAGACATAGCGGGCAGCATCCCTGAGCATTAGGCTCTGGCAGAAGCATGAGGGGGGTGCCCATGAATGGGACCTCCTTGCAAATGAGATGGCACAATGAGACTGGTCTCTCCAACTCCAGTGATGGGCTGTGTATGTGGGGCAAGGATGGTCCTCCCTTCCCTGCTTCGGGGTGGGGAGTCCATGGGGGATTAAGGTCCCCCAAGACAGGAGGACACTTGGAATGGCTGCAGCTCACGGGGAAAGGGATGTACAGCTGCCCATCCTGCCAAGGAGGAAAAACACATATAAAGGGGCATAACAACCAGAAAGGCCTAACATAGGGAAAGGATTACACCAACATGACCTACTTTTCCTGCAACCACAGGGATGTACCACATGAAAGCTAGTGTATTTGATTCAAAAAGGTGCATAAACCCCCAACACGTGCAGAACAGTGTGCCCCCCGGGGAGTTAGATTGGATAATGCCTAGGGCCACATGGTGAATTTAGCAACTAATTGGGATTTCAGACCCCAGGAATCCCTCATTATGCTTAAATGCATTCAGCCAGCCAGGATGAAGTGCCCCCAAAGCGCGAGGATGGAATTTACAATGAAATTCAAATTGCTGCCCCCTAGGTGTCGCTGCGTTTTGCGGCATAACGTCAGATCTTCTTCCTGCTGCTCCTAGCAAGTCGCCTAATGAGCGGTCCAGCAGCTTTGTAAAACGTTACTGATTTCAGTCTAGGTATTGTAGTTTTATTTTTCGGGGGATCTTTTTCTTTTCTTGATTCTGCTTATTTGTCTGGCATCTCCAATTCAACACAAATTTCAGTTGGTTAATGGAAAACAGAGTATTAACCTTGTTTGTCAAGTCATTCAGTCTCTGGGGCTTAACAGACTGGGGTTGGCAATTATTTATTTCCATTTTGCCTACACTTGTTTTATTTTAATTCTTTTACTTCTCTGCTGGTTGAGTGTTGTCTCAGTCCCGCTGTCAGGGAGTGGAGATGCTACGGTATGGCATGATTATGAATGCTGAGCTCACACAGTTAGCTTTCTGTTGATTTTAATCATGTAGACCTTATGTAGAGAATCTTAAAACAAAGTGGTATGTAGGTGCAGTATTTTACAACCTCTGTCTTCCCACCTGTATGTTTGGGTTCTGGTATTCATTTGTCTTAATGACTAGCCAGACTATCACGACTATGGCTAGTGCATTCTCCAGGTTCAAAAGCTGTTATTTGTGAATTACCAGCAAGTGAAAAAAAAAAAAGGAAGCATGTCACTGCTTTCCTGCTGAACAAAAAAAGGAGACACCAGCAGACTAAGCATTAAGGCACGATGAAGGTGGCATCTAATGGTGGATTAATGCATGGTTGGGAGTGCCTACAACGGCCCAACCATGCATTAATCCACCATTAGATGCCACCTTTGGGAGTAGCTTAATGTGCTTGTAACATGGCAAGTGCAAACTACATTATGTTACACGTGACTGGTATGTCGGATATTAGTGACCAGAAACTTTCCATACTGTTTTCTTCAATTTGAACTGCTGCTCACCTGTGTACTTTTCAGTACATGTCGACCTCAACGAGGCGCATGCATGCTCTAACTTCACTGCTTCTTGCTATTGTGCCACCTACTTTCTGTTGCTTTCCTACTACGGATTAAAAGGCAGTTTGTGACACATCTGGACGGACAACATGACTTTCATTTTTACACGGGCTCATTACACTCGTTTCCCTGTTTTGCGTGTGAGCTTCACTACTGGATTGTGGGAAGATACCAAATATTTGCATATCCCACATTTCACTTCATTGCCGATCTGAATGTATGCAAATCTTCATTCTTCCGCCACAATGCACTGCGTTCTACTAACTGATATCCGAAACCCCAGCTCGCCATCTACGCTGACATACATTGCTCACAGCAGACTTTTCCTTGTCCATGTACTGAACAGACTGTTTGACTTGCCTCAGTTTTCATCAGACATCGAAAACTGCTGGCCATCACTGCAACAGCTCCCTGCACAGTGTGCTACCTTCTGCTTTCTTGAGATCAGTGGTATTGTTCATAAAATAGGTTTCTCAAAAGGCAGTGTTGAAAATTTGGGGTAAAATTTCAAAAATGGGTGAGTTATGCATCAAAGTAGCCTGTAAAATCCTTTTCATAAGCTCACAAAAAGGAATCTGCTTAGATAAAGGAATTGGCTCATGAAAAGGATCTAAGCGAGTCACCAAAAAGGATTTTAAACGTTAAAAACAAGGCATTGCAAGGTTGCTCTCCCATCAAACAACTTCACAGTCCACCTAACAGAGTCCCAATGAACAAGATACATTTGTTGGTGTCTCTAGATACCTTCATTTGGGGGGCTTTTCAGTTTTTTGGTTTAAAAAAAAAAAAAACACAAGATTACAGCTCGTGAAAAAGGATTTTTTTTTTGTCATGAAACAGGATTGCTCTAGTGAGACCAAATCCTTTGTCGAAAAAATACAGCTGTCCAAAGATTGGAATGTTCAGAAAAGTCCCATAGGATATAATGGGAACTAAAAAAAAACGTAATGGCTTTACAACAGATTAATATTATTCCACCACATTTTCACTGTTTCTTCTGCTTCCAGTGTTCATTCTATACAGCACCAAGGAGTGTGCACAAGGAACGTAGTGCTCTAGAAACACACTGAATGTTTGATACTTATAGATTTCTGGCACACACACAACCTCTGATAGGGATGGAGAAATTTTTGTTTTAAACTTGAATTGCAAAAGGCATTTTTATTTTGAAACTACCAGTGAAGAAAAAATCCACCTGACATGTTTCGGACCTTTATCAAAGGCTAGTGAGTTAAAACAGACAACCTCAATATATATTCCACAAAAATCACATGACCTAGTGACGTAGCACCTGAAACTTATTCATAAATAGTATAAACATACTTTAAAGTGGTAAATACAAGTCTCATTTAGTTAAGAAGAAGAAAAATTACTCACCTGTAGTAATCTTGTTTCTTCCAAAGGGAGTCACTAATATTACTCTTGCAGTGCTCCCTTAAGCCAGCACTGCCCCAGAGAGAGTATAGAATGCTATGCTGATCATGGAATGATTAGCTCGTGCATCTGTTTTCAAACTGCCCAGTGTCAACTGCCTATATTCTACCTCAGATTTCTTAGAAGCTTGCAAAGAGGACATAACATGTGAATCATTATTTAAATAATTATAGAAAAATAATGCCCAATTGGGCAAATAACATTAACCAAAGGACTAGTATAAAATGCCCCCCCCCATTTTTCTGAAGTCAGATATGCCTTTAGAAAAGAATCTGCAAGTTAAGACATTACTAGAAGGTGCCAGCAAGTGACATACCACTCCAACTATGCATCTTATCAGCTGTGGAAAGGATTTTTCTTCTTACTGATTCTGAAAGGGGAGGCAAGGATGTGGAGTAATGATATTAGTGGATCCTTTTGGAAGAAATTATTGATCTTCTTGGACAGTCTGCATCACTCATTCACACTAGTGGGATAGCGCCAGAAGCACTAGGACCAAGTGGGAGCCTAAAATTTTCTAAAGGGTAGGCGCCGAGAGGACCACGCATGCGAGCACCACAAGACAGCTCACTGTGTAGGCTATCTCATACGACTTCCAACCGCCAGTACCTTTTCGACCGAGGAGGCAGCATAACTAATGAGAATAACTCATCCTGAGTTTCTGGGCTTTTTTGCAAGAAAGGTCAAAGAATGTCTCACAGTCTGAACCATAGGACCATGAAGATCAGGAAGAAAAGCGAGTGAACCCAGGAATGGTGGGTGAAGCGTGTGAATGAGTGATGGAGACTGTCCAAGAAGATCAATAATTACGGTAAGTACGTAATTTCCATATCTTCCTGGACTGTCTCCATCACTCATTCACACTAGTGGGAGAGTAACCAAGCTAAAACCAACAACCCTGAGTAGGGTGGTAGGAGATAGGGTTCACTCAGAAAGGGCAGCCAAGGACTGTCTTGCTAATAAAAAGAGATGTCTTGTAAAGAGCAACTAGAACATAGTGCCTACAAGATAAGCGCTTGAGTTGTAACTCACCACTTTGCAGACTGCAATAGACACAAAATGAAAGTCTGCCAGGAAGCTGCAACCACTCTAGGACAGCGGCAAGAACCTGGCCTCACTGGTCTAGGACCAAAATTAATAGTGTCAAAGAGATGTACTAATGTAACGTAAAGGAACCTCAGGAACTGAAAGAGTCGGAGGTAAAGTCTACTGGTTCAGGGTAGACCAGAAAGTGCATATGGAAACCCCCACTATTAAGTATGGCTGACCTGTAAACAACAGGTCCAGGAACACTTGAACCCCGTACTTGGTGAGCAAGGGGGTCCAGGTGGGGTTAGCCCATCAAGGAGTCTCCACTTAGTCACAGGAACCTTCCTGATGGAAGGCCAAACACGACTTAGGAGCCTCTCGTGGTGGTCTAGTAGAACCAGATCCCTACCACTGCATATTTCAAAGGAATCATCCTGCCCATGTGTGTCAACTGTAGTGCAGTCTCTGAACTCAATGAGGGAAGAAAGGAAAAAGTGTACAGGAGGAAAAACATTCTGACAGAAAAAGCGGGCTGGATTTCTAAGGCAAATACAGGCAGATGAAGTCGGGAGGGACACAGCAGGACCAAGTTAGGGCTAACCTATTCGTTGAAGTGACTGAAAGAGGCAGTGACTCAATGCAGTGAGGCATTACCCACTCTGGCCTCCCTGAAGGGAGTAGGAAAGGATTCTAGTTTGTTTGCTAAAAAACAAACATCATAACTCCATCACGCACTTGAAGAGGATGGCTTCGTGAGCGACTGGCATGGACCAGTGTGCAGGAACCGAAGGTGTGAATATTTGAGAAGCTACCTCAGAGAAAAGACCTTCTTGACCTTCCGTCAAGAAGGAGAAAATCACCTGTTAAGTGAAGCAAGCAGAAATAGGAACCTGAGTTCGACTTGGTGGAGAAGTTGCTTCTGCTGCTGCGGTTCTGCTCAAGAAAGCCTGATAAAAAGGAAATTAACAGACTGGACAGTCGCTTAAGTCTAGGAAATGTCTCTGAATGAGAGAAATCTCTCTCAGAGAAGAGATGACCCATACACGCCGCTGGATCGGACTCCTCTAGGGAAGAAGAAGTCAGTACTCTTTACACGTACTCTGAGATGAGCGCCTCGGGCTGAGGTGGAACCTGACCAGATCCAAAAAAGTGGGGGTATCGGGTAATTTCAGCTAGGCCCTCTGCTGTGATAAAAATTTTTTTTTTTTTTTATTCCGCACCTAATAAGGCTTTCCGGCTATTTTGCAAGGATTGTCTTGATACAAAATGATGAAGATGTTTTCCATCTGAGTGCAGGAGTCTGAGCATCCATACCGAAATCATGACCGGACTAATAATCACAGCTGGAGAGATGTTAACCACCTGTGCCAAAGAAGCCACCGAAGGGGCAATATCACAAGGGGGCTATGTACCTCTGTCAAGGGAGCAGAAGAGCCAGAGCGGCCCCCGACCATTAAATTAGAATGTTCCACAGAGTGTAACTGTCCTGACGATTGAAAAGTCAAACGCAGAAGTGTACGGTCCATAGACGCAATGTGGAATACTACAGTGGACCCCATTACTGAGGAATTACTGAAAAGATTTTCCATCATGGACTCTGATGATAGAAGGACGACTCTTCACTATAAAATGAGTTGTCCACTGTATTACTGACCAGAAGGACAGGGAAAAGACCCATCTAGATGCACTTCTATCCTAGAAGAACCTCCAAGAGAGCGGGGTCAGAGCCACTAGAGACTCTGCCATCAGGAAGGATGTTGAGGAGCTTGGTACCAAATAGGGAGCCGAGAAAGTGCTGAGCAGAATGAGATTCCGCTGGCAGAGCAGTACAGCAGAGTTCCATCAGCAGAAAACCGCTGGATAACACAAGATCCCACATAGACCACCACTCACTAACGTGTGGAAAAAATAATCCGAAGAACAGGAGTTTATTCTGCAATAAACATCCCGCCACAAGTTGTGTGGAAAGGAAGTCCAAAAAGGAAAAATGTGTCACTAATTCTGCCATACAGCACCCGTGCAGCACCAGCATCACTCGTGGCACAGGAGGGCACCAAGCAGTGCTTATGCCAACCTGGGCGATACCAGAGGGCAGCTGCAGCAGTACCCCAGGCACCCTTGGCACCCATGTAGCAATGGCACCCCTGATACCCATGGCAAGAATGGCACCTGAGGGCACCATGAGCGATGAGACTTTTCAGGCAGTGCAGTCCATATTTTGGACTCTTTGTCTGGAGATTGGTCAGTGTTGGCCGAACTGCAAGTACACCTGAACACTGAGGTGGTCACCAGGTCTCAGCTGAAGGGTGCTCTGTGAACCCAAAGGGGCCTTGGGCACAGCGTGCTTCTTGAACCATCGCGGACATACTGGTGCTGGGTATGAGGCAGGGGCTGCCAGAGTTCAAGGGCGGACCAACAGTGGCCCGCCACCAAAAGGCCTCCGGCCGGGTATCCCGCTCTTTAGAATATCTGTGAGAGGGCACTCCGCCTTTTTCTCGATGGGCTCCAGGGACATTCCAGTAGAGTTGGAAATGAGACTAAGAATGCCTTGGAAGGAAAAAGTCTTCCTCCATCCCTGTGCTAACGGACTCATCATCCCAGGATGAGAGTTTAGCCCGTGACATCTGAATCAGAGGAATTGGGATACAGTGGTCTACTGCCGAAATATGAAAATTACGTACCTACTGTTGTTATGATCTTTCTGTGTATCGTCACCATTCACCACAGATGGGTATCTGTCGGAGGTCAGCACCCCGCAAGAGCTTTTTTTTTTTTTTTTTAAAGGTAGGCGGAGCCGACACACCATCGGCGCCGCCCTTGGGGCCGACGCACTGCGTGGTGCTCGCAGGTTGGCCGTTAGTTGTGTCAACTCCGCCTGCCTGCCAGTTCCGAGTCACCGGAGAGGTAAGAGGAAGGGAAGGAGTGGAGGGTGAAACACGGAAGTCCAAGGGACAGAAAAAGGAATTAAAATCCTTGGGAGCAGCATACTTCCTATCTATGGACTTAGCTACAGAAGGAATGAGAACAGGATTATTTCATACCATTTGAGAAAGCGTCCTAGAGGAGGGTTGTACCGGGGGAGTTAAATCCATAGGGATGTCCGGAACATGAAGGTATTGGAGTCTCAAAAGCTTCCCAGGATCGATGTCCATAGTCAGGAGACAAAGAGTGGGATTCAAATTTTTCAGCAGAGACTTAAATGACAGGTCTTCAACCACAGGCTCTGCAGCAGGATCAGAACCTGCTCCTTCCACATCATCACCCAGTCTAAGATCTGGGTCTGGCTCAACATCATCTCCTGACAGTCCAGGAGGAACTGTATGGACAAGAAAAGAATGAAAATCAGCAGGAAAAGAGGAAGGAAAAGAATTCGGAGAGGAGAGGCCCTGAGAATTGACAGGCGAAGATGGCACCGAGAGGCTACACGGCGCCGAGAATGCCAACGGCATCGAAAACCCACAAGGCACCGCAGACAGCGCCGATAGGCCGCACAGCACTGCAGTTGGCACCGAAACCGATCCAGGACCCTGAAAACCAGGATTTGAGGGAAAAAGAGGAAGAATATCAGATCATCGAGGCATTGGTGTGGCCCCGTGCCGCAGCCATGTGAGGGGGATACCTAAACACGGAGTTGGCGGCCGCGCGACTAGGGAGGCTCAATCACCTGCTGATGCGCCCGAGTGCAGGAGAGCCGGGGCAACTGGGCCAAGCAACTGGACCAACCTCCGAGCCTATTGCTCTATCAGAGCAGCCCACTGATGAAACTGCTCATCGGAAGCCCTACCAAAAGGCGGGAAAGGCTCTGATGTCGAAGAGGTCGCCGACCAGCACCAGAAACCGGTGACTCTGAAAGAGGAGACCGGCAACTGGTCCCAATTACCGACCATCAATGTGCAGACATATCAGAGGGCAACCTCAAGTGATGCCTTTTCTCGACCTGCAGGCTGAAGAAGAGCTCGAGGCCAAACGGTGCCCAAAATGCAACTGTTTTCTTTTATGCTTCCAGTGGGACCGCCCCTCCCCTTGGACAATGGACAGGCCATTGTCAGACACCCCCCCCCCCTTTCCGGAGAAGGCGGTGGACTGGTCCCAGCCCGGCTGACTGAACAGCTTTCATATGAAGTCTCCCTACCGTCACTTGACCCATTCCGTCAATGTAGGCTGAGACTTCTTTCTTAAGAATAAATTACTGTAGCAGAAAAAATAAACTGAAAACTATGCTGCTAGTTTGAAGTTTGGCTCCCAGCGGAAGAACAATGTCATCACTGAAGCACACTCAACGGTGGGAAAAAAGGAACTGAGGCAGGTGGAGGGTCAACACCGAGGTAGTCTATGCGGCGCAAGCCTGGCTCATGGTGCTGCCTCCTCGCGGCCCTACCTCTGCACCGGCCCTCCTGAAAAATGTTGGCTCCTGCTGGGTCCTAGCACCTCTTGTGTAGTTCCATCAGTGTGAATGAGTGGTGGAGAATTTATGACCAGGAAGATATAGAAATTACGTTCTTACCGTAATTATGATCTTTCTGTGTATCTTCACCATTCATTACAGATGGGTACTGGCCGGAGATCAGGACCCTGCGGGAGCCATTTTTTTTAAAGGATAGGTGGAGCCGACCCAGCATCGGCGCGCCCTCGGCCGACGACTCACGGGCGCCGAGGATTAGCTGTTGTTGTGTCGACCCGCCTGCCTACCAGTTCTGAGTCACCGGAGAGGTAAGAGGAAGGATGGAGGGTGGGACAAGAGAGTCCAAGGGACAGAAAAGGAAGAGGAAACTGAACTAAAAGGAGAAATAACGACCGAGAGGACAGCATAGAAGAAGTAAAACTAAGGGGATTGGGCAGGGGCCCCAATCTCTGGAAAAGAAGGGAAGGGGGGGGAGAGAAGAAAAAATTACTCACCTTAGTAATTGCTTTTTTTCTCATGGAGTCTTGCTATAAGAGGACCTTTGCAGTATGCCCATGGCTTTTGACTGCCCCGGAGATGAAATAGTTAACTCCAGAGTAATCTGGAGTTCCACAGCGCGAGGGCGCTATTGAAAGCTCTATCTGGGTTGTTTGAACCCAAACTGTCAGGTTCTTTACGAGGCTAAGCCAACATAGCAAGTCTGTGTGGAAAAAGCCTTACACTAGCCATTGGCTACCTACTAACAGTAGAACCACAAAACACAACAATAATGAAAACAGTATTACGATTATTGTTAGGGGAACCCTGACAATCATTACTAAGGCCCTCTGCCCAAAGACTCAAGTCCAGAGAGGCCCAGCTACCAATTAACTAAAACAGAAACTATCTAGTTCCTAACCCAAGAAAGAAAAATAGGGGGGAGAACTAGAAGCTAAACAGGCATGACACAGTGATTGCAC
This sequence comes from Neoceratodus forsteri, assembly GCA_016271365.2. Classification (NCBI taxonomy): domain Eukaryota; kingdom Metazoa; phylum Chordata; order Ceratodontiformes; family Ceratodontidae; genus Neoceratodus; species Neoceratodus forsteri. The sequence goes on from CM028130.1 coordinate 1,608,132,960, forward strand.
CAATTTGCCAACCCCATACCCAAGTAGGGATTCTGAGAGGGGTAGGAGGGAGGGTTGTCCTAATATAGCAAGACTCCATGAGAAGAAAAGCAATTACTAAGGTGAGTAATTTTTTCTTCAAACACCATGAAGTCTTGCTTATATTAGGACCTTTGCAGAGTATACAGCAGTACCTCCATGGAGGAGGGTCAGAACCTACTTAGGAAATAGGCTCTGAAGCACAGCTGTGTGTAGCGAGCATCTCTCCTGGACTGGGCGTCAGGGAATAATGCTTAGTAAAGTGTGGACTGACTTCCAGGTAGCAGCTTGACAGATTTCCAAAATGGGAATATCTCTAGCAGCCGCTAGAGATGCAGCTGTACCCTGGTGGAATGAGCCCTCAGGCCTGAGGGCTCCTTCACCATTTTTGATAACAGAACTGGATACAAGAGACAATCCACCTAGCAATTGTCCTCCTAGTAGCAGGTCTCCCTTACCCACATCTCCATAGGTAAGGAAGAGCTGGAGGATTCAACCTGTGACCCTGGAGTGCTCCAAATAGTAGCTAAGGGCTCTTTTACATCCAAACTGTGCAACCTTCTCTCACCAGAAGAGGATTGCTCAGTAAAAAATACTGGAAGAGAGATGGACTGGTTAAGATGAAAATCTGAAACCACCTTGGGTAAAAACTTTGTTAGTCCTGAGGATCACTTTATCTCTGTGGAAAGAAATGAAATCCTCTTCCACTGACAAGGCCTGTAATTCACTTATACGCCTAGCAGAAGTGATAGCCACTAGAAAAACAGTTTTCCAAGTTAGGAACTTAAGATCTGCTGAAACCAGAGGCTCAAAGGGAGGTTGCATTAGCTGGGCAATGCAAACATTCAAGTCCCATGCAGGGGTTGGTTCCCGAAAGGGAGGGTTGGTATGGAGTAACCCTTTGAAAAACTTGGAAAACACAGGGTGAGAAGAAAGGGAAACTGGTTTCCCTGCGGAAATAAAAAACAGAAACAGCTGCCAAATGAACCTTTAAGGTAGCTGGTTTGAGGCCTAAGGAATTTAAGTGGACCAGATAGTCCAACAAAATAGGCAGGTCAGCTGATTCTGAGGTGATTTGCCTCTCAGAACACCAAAATGAGAATCTCTTCCATTTAGAATTATAAGTGGCTCTAGTGGAAGGCTTCCTAGAGGCCTTCAAAATATCCAAGACACCTTGAGAAAGGTGTAAATGAGAGAAATTCTAACTCCTCAAGAGCCAGGCCTTGAGGTGGAGGGAGTTGAGATCCGACACACCTCCCCTGCGCACAGGTCAGCAGGTCGTGAGTCCTGGGCAAGGTCAGGGAGGCGAAATGAGGACAGAAGAAGCGGGTACCAAGGCTGCCTGGCCCAGTCTGGAGCAATCAGAATCACTCTGCAAGGCTGAGTTCTGATTTTACCAAAACCCTGAAGAGGAGAGGGAGCGGAGGAAAGCATAGAGAACTTTCCTCCCAATTCAGCTGAAAAGCATCCAGGGGAACTGACCCCAGAACTGGGGGCCTGCAGCAAAACAGGGGAAGTTGGTGGTTGTCTGGGGCTGCGAAGAGATCTATCTGAGGGGTGCCCCAGCTGGCAAAGACCGACCCCAGCACTTGAGGGTTCAGAACCCATTCGTGATGGCCCTGAGAAATCCTGCTGAGGGCGCCCGCTAGGACATTGTCCTTCCCTGGGAGGCGAACCGCTATCGAGAGGTGTTCAGGAGTAGGCCAGAGACCACAACTTCATTGCTTAGTGCACAAGGCTGAAGAGCGAGTGCCCCTTGCTTGTTGATGTACCACATTGTTGTGGTATTGTCTGTCCTGACTTGAACAACCTTGCTCTGGACAGTTTCGAAAAACCTGGAGAGCTAGGAAGACAGCTCTGAGCTCCAGTAGGTTGATGTGAAGCAGAGATTCCTGAGGGGACCAAACTCCCTGAGTTGAAAGGTCGCCCAGGTGAGCCCCCAACCCAACAGGGACGTCTGTGGTGAGGGTGAGGAGTGAGAACAGGAAGGAATGGGACCCCAGAGGACAGGTTGCTTCGATCCAGCCACCACTGGAGAGCTAGGATCAGAGTCTTGGTCACTGGGACCAATTTGGTAAGGGTCCCTCCTTTGGAGACCAATAGGACCTCAAGTGGAACTGAATGTCCCTCATCTGAAATCTAGCTCCTGGCACAACAGCTGTAGAGGCAGCCATGTGCCCCAGGAGTTGTAGAAAGTGCCTTGCTGGTCGAGAGACCATGGTGAAGGAAGATGCCAGGGCAATGAGTTTGTCCACTCTTTCGGAGGGAGGAATGCCCTGGCTAACTTTGTATTCAGCTCTGCACCTATAAAAGTTAGTACCTGAACGGGTTCGAGAACTGACTTTGAATATCTAACAGGAACCCCAGAAAGGTGAGGAGTTCCTGAGTGATTTGCAAGTGGATTTTACTGTCTCTGGTGACTGACCCACAATGAGCCAGTCGTTCAGATAGGAAACACAGCTACCCTTGTCTTCTTAAGTGGGCCACCACTACAGCTAGACATTTTGTGAAAACTCTTGGAGCAGAAGTGAGTCGAAGGGCATTGCCCTGAACTGGTAGTGGCCCGAGGGCAGTTCGAACCTGAGGTACTTTCGGTGAGAGGCCCTGATTAGAATATGGAGAAGTCCTGAGGTCCAGGGAAGCTAACCAGTCCCTGGCCTCAAGGATGGCAAAATCATTGCTAAAGTTAGTATTTTGAACTTTGGTTTTACAAGATGCTTGTTCAGAAATCTTAAATCCAATATGTGCCCAGTCTCTGTCTTTTTTGGGGTCAGGAAGTACCTTGAGTAAAGTAAAGACCCTTGCCCTGGTGGCAAGGGGACCCTTCCACTGCCTTGCAGTCCAAAAGAGAAGAAACCTCCGCTTCTAGTGCGAGGGTTTCCAAAAGACTTGAGGGGGGAAAGTGCCTGGCTCTCATCTTGGGAAACTGTTTGAAACTGAGAACCAAGCCTTGGCTTACCACCTCCAGAACCCATTTGTCCGAGGTTAGGGACAACCAGTTCTGGCAGAAATAAGTCAGTCTGCCCCCACCGGTACAGGAGAGTCGGCCCAGACACCCCGTCAGGGTGCCTGCTGGCAGGAGCAGCTTTAGGTTGGGGAGAGGGAGAGGCCTGCCTGTGCCCGTCTGCCTCTGCCTCTGAAAAATCCCTCTGCAAAAGCAGAGGATGCCTGAATTGTAAAAGGCCTATTGAAAGGCCTGCCCCTACTCCTGGGGCATGCTCTATGTTGAGTGGCATGCCTCTCCTTAGCTTGGGCACTTTTGTAAGTAGTTCTGTATTCATCCATCTTTTCATGTAATTTTCTGTTTGTTCTCCAAACAGAGAATTTCCATAACAGGAAAATCTATAGCCTTTGACTGGGTATCTTGGGACAGATTAGTGCATCTGAGCCATGCCAACCTAACGGAGAGCCACAGAAGGGCCATGACCCTAGAGGAAACATCATTAACATCAACAGCAGCATGAAATTGAACTTTAGAGGCTTCAATGCCATCAGCAGCCACCTGTTCCAACTCACTAGCCAACGGACCCTGAGCCTGCTTGGCCAACTGCAATATAGTGTCCCATCTAGATTTTTGATATCTAGCCACATAAGCCATATAGTTAGCTTGTCTGAGTCCCAAAGAAGCTGCCACATACTGTTTCTTCGCCATGGCATCAATCTTCCTGGAATCCTTATCAGGAGGATGTGAAGCCAGGGGAATATTAGCCTTGTCACAGGCTGCAGCTTGAACACCTACATGACTACACTGTTCAGTAAGGAAGTCTGTATTAGGGCCTGACAACGATAACCTTCTGTCCATTTTTTTATCTAAGGAGGGACAGAAAAGGATTTTTAAAATCTTAGTGGTTTGCCTCCTAAATGACTTATGTAAAGGAATAGACAACCTTCTAGCCTCTGGAATATCCATCATTTCCACATAGTCAGGCTCCTCTTGCTCATCCACAGCCTCTTCTAAGGGGCTGGAGAGTTTCTGCTACTTTCTTATAAAATCTGAAATGAGAGGACTCAGACAACAAAGGGGAGATTCAAAGGGTCTGTCTGGAGAAATGTCCGGTTCTATTGGCACTTCCAGACCTTCCCAATCACAATTACAATCATCAAACCTTCCTCCCCTCTTGTGGTTCGTAGAAATCTCAACATCATAATCCTGAACCACTGGACCTGGAAGGACCTTTTTCCAACCAGAGAGGGTTCAACAAGTCCCTGAGACAAAGACTGGACAATCTGTATGGCTTTAGCTATTTCTCAGCAGAAGGAGAAACAAAACTGGACTCCACACTAGCTGATTTCTTTGTCTTTTTGCTTTGACTGGTTCCTCAGGACCAGCCTTTCTTTGCCGAGGAAGTCTCGCCTGGTCAGAGGGCACTCCCTCTGGTCCAGCCGTAGCTGGACCGGGCTGGCCATCTGGGTCAGCGGACTTTTTGGCCTCTCGTTCCCTGAGCCTGCCCAATCTCTTTTCCAGCGTGGCTGCAGGGAAATGTTTACACACCTGGCAGTCTGACAGGAGGTGGTCAGCCCCCAGACAATAGACACAAGTGGTGTGTGGGTCAGCCTTGGCAAAGGCTTCCCCACAGACATCACAGTGTTGAAACCCAGTGGGCCCGGTTTTTCTTTTGGGTTTCTCAGACATAATGCCAGCCTAACCAAACTTGTCTTTTCCGGCCTTGCCAGGACAAGACACCCTTATCGGTCCCTAACCGTGTCACGGGTATTTGAAAACAATTTTAATGCCAGGTTTTTTAGGACCGATAAGAACCGGTACTCTCACTCTAAATGCAAAGAAAATGATTTTGTAAGCAAACTGATCGGTTCAGGAGGAACCGATAATGAGTTTCACACAGACTAAAAATTATTTACTTACGGTTACCAGATAGAGCTTTGAACTGAAAACCGGTAATTTTAAACACTTTCTCGAAATGAACCGTTAAAATACTTAAACCATAAAAACGAACCGAACTGAAGGAGCTGGTTCTCCGGAGCGTCTGTTCGGCGAAAGCGGAGTAAAGAATCTGACAGTTTGGGTTCAAACAACCCAGATAGAGCTTTCAATAGCACCCTCGCGCTGTGGAACTCCAGATTACTCTGGAGTTAACTATTTCATCTCCGGGGCAGTCAAAAGCCATGGGCATACTGCAAAGGTCCTAATATAAGCAAGACTTCATGGTGTTTGAATTTAGGAGAGAGTGAGAGGTAACAAGGATCCAAGACCCTTGTCCGTCACCAGACTATATAGGAACTACAAGGAGTGGCAAAGCTCATCTGCCAGAATTCAAGGCACAGAATAACTGGCAAAAACTCCCAGAAGCAGAGTCTGCTGTTCTGGAGAAGGACAGGGTAGGGACTCGTACTTCTCTGAAAAGATTTTGGTGAAAAAAGGGTTGTCTTTTTTTTTTTTTTTAAATATAAGGATAACAGAAGGAGGCAACCACCAGTTCTGCTTGAGGGAGGTCATAATATAGCAAGACTCCATTAGAAGAAACAACATTACTAAGGTGAGTAATTTTTCTTCAAACAACATGAAGTCTTGCTATATTATGTGCAGACGAACACAGCAGTACCTCCATGGAGGAGGGGCAGAACCTACTTAGGAATAGGCTCTGAAGAACAGCTGTGTTAAACCGAGCATCTCTCCTGGCCTGGACATCCAGGAGTAATGCTTAGTGAAAGTGTGTGCACTGCTTTCCAAGTAGCAGCCTGGCATATCTCTAATATAGGGATGTCTCTGGCAGCAGCTAAAGATGCAGCTGTACCCTGGTAGAGTGAGCCCTCAAGCCAGAGGGATCTCTGCCCAGTTTGATAACAAAATTGGACAAGAGACAATCCACCTGGCAATTGATCTCTTAGTGGCAGGTTTGCCTTTTTCCAACTTCACCATAGGTAAGGAAAAGTTGGAGGATTGAACCTGTGACCTTGGTACGCTCTATATAGTAACTAAGAGCTCTTAACATCAGAGCTTTGCAACCTCCTCTCACCAGAAGAGGAGTGATCAGTGAAAAATACTGGAAGGGAGATAGATTGGTTAAGATGAAAATCTGAAACCACCTTAGGTAAAACTTCCTATTAGTCCTAAGGACTACCTTATCCTGTGGAAAGAAGTTAGTTTCTACTGACAAGGCTTGCAACTCACTTATCGTCCTAGCAGAGTGATAGCCACCTGAAAAACAGTTTTCCAAGTTAGATACTTAAGCTTTGCAGAAAACAGAGGTTCAAAGGGGTTGCATTAACTGGGTGATACAAACATTGATGTCCCAGGCAGGGCCGTTCCCTAAAGGGTGGATTAGTGAGTAATCCCTTAAAAACTTGGAAAACACAGGTGAGTGGAAAGAGGGATGACTTTCTGCTGAAACAAAAGCAGATACAGCTGCCAAATGGACTCTCAGGTAGCTGGTCTGAGACCCAAGGAATTAAGATGGACCATGTAATCTAATACAATGGGCAAATCAGCAAATTCTGGGAAATATTTTCCTAGACACCAAATGGAAAACCTTTTCCATTTAGAACTATAAGTAGCCCTAGTGGAAGGCTTTCTGAAGCCTTTAGGATTTCAAGAACACCCTGAGAGAGGTGTAAATCAGCAAACTCTTAACTCCTCAAGAGCCAGGCCTTGAGGTTGAGGATTTGAGGTCCCGATACCAAACCCTTCCCTGGGCACAAGTTAATAGGTTCTGATTCCTGGGGAGGCAAAGGGAAGATGGATTGTCAGTGACAGAAGCAGTGGGTACCAGGGCTGCCTGGCCAATCCGGGCAATCAGAATCACCCTGAGGCTGAGATCTGATTTTGACTATACTTTGAATAGAGAGGGAAGGGGAAGCATAAAAGACTTCTACCTAATCCAGGAGGAGGGCATCCAGGGGACTGAGCCCAACACTGGAGGCCTGCAACAGAACAGAGGAAGTTGGTGATTGTCTGGGGCTGCAAAGATCTATCTGAGGGGTGCCCCATCTGGCAAAGACTATCCCCAGCACTTGAGGATCCAGGGACTATTCGTGATAGCCCTGGGAAATCCTGCTGAGAGCATCTGTAGGACATTGTCCTTCCTGGAAGATGAACTGCTATGAGGAAGTGTTCAGGAATAGGCCAGAGACCACAACTTAATTGCCTCGGTGCACAAGGCCAAGACCGAGTGCCCCCTGTTGTTGATGTACATTGTTGTGGTGGTGTCTGTTCTGACTTGTATCACCTTGTTGTGGACAGATGCAGAAAATGCTTGAATAGCTAAAAAGACAGCTCTGAGTTCCAGCAAATTGATGTGGAGCAGAGATTCCTGGGGGACCACACTCCTGAGGTGGAAAGGTCGCCCATGTGGGCTCCCAACCCAGAAGGGAAGCATCTGTAGTGAGAGTCAAGTGTGAGCAGGGGAAATGAAGGGACCCCAATCTTAAATTGCTCTGATCCTGCCACCACTGGAGGGCCTGGATCAAGGTTCGAGTCCATGGGACCAACTTGGAAAGGGTCTCTCCTCTGAGACCAATAGGTTCTCAAGTGAAACTGAATGTCTCATCTGAAATCTTGCTCCCTGCACAACAGCTGTGGATGCAGCCATGTGCCCCAGAGCTGCAGAAAGTGTCTTGCTGGTCGAGACCTGCAGAGTGAAGGAGGAGCCAGAGCCACTAAATTCGCCACCCTTTCTAAGGGAAGAAAAGCTCTGGCTAGCTTTTGTGTCCAACTCTGCCCCTATAAAGGTGGAGTACCTGGACTGGTTCCAGAACCGACTTTGGCAGATTTAGCAGAAAGCCCAGGGAGGTGAGAAGCTGCTGGGTGACTTGCAGGTGAGATTTTACCTGTTCTGGGGACTGGCCAATGAGCCAATCGCCTAGATAGGGAAAACAGCAATCCTTTGCCTCCTTAAGTGAGCCACTGCCACTGCCAGACACTTTGTGAATACCCTTGGGGCAGAGGTGAGGCCGAAGGGCATTGCTCTGAACTGGTAATGACCTGAGGGTAGTTCGAATCTGGGTACTTTCGATGAGAGCTTCTGATTAGGACGTGAAATAGGCATCCTTGAGGTCCAGGGAGGCTAACCAGTCCCATGGCCTTAGAGGGGTAAAATCATTGCCAGAGTTACCATTTTGAACTTTGGTTTCAAAATATGCTTGTTCAGATATCTGAGGTCTAATATGGGCTGCCATTCTCCTGTCTTTTTGGGGTAAGGAAGTATCTGAATACAGACCCCTGCCCTGGTGCAGGGAGGAACCCTTCCACTGCTCTGAGAGCCAACAGGGTTGAGACCTCTGCTTCTAGAGCAAGGGTCTCTGAAGCACTGCAGGTAGAAAAATCTGGTTCTCAACTTGGGAACTTTTGAAGCTGAGAACCAGACCCTGGCACTACTTCCAGAACCCACTTGTCTGAGGTTAAAGAAGCCAGTTCTGACTGAAGTAAGCCAGCCTGCCCCTCACCGGTAAAGGAGAATCGGCCCTGGGCACCCCATCAGGGTGCCTGCTTAGCAGGTGCTTTAGGCTGAGGGTGGAGCAGGCCTGCCCACCCTCATCTGCCTCTGCCTCTGAAGAAGCCCTCTGAGCATAGGCAGAGGCGCTGAGTCTGATAAAAGGCCTGTGAAAAGGCCTACCCCTACCCCTGGGGTATGCCTCTGGGGAGTGGCTCGCTCCTTAGCTTAGGCACTTTGTAAGTAGTCCTATATTCATCCATCTTTTTCATGTAATTCTCTGTCTGCTCCCAAACAGAGAATTTCCCAACAGGAAAATCCATAGCCTTAGTCTGGGTATCCTGTGACAGGCTAGTACACCTGAACCAGGCCAACCTACGTAAAAGCTACAGATGTGGCCATGACCCTAGAGGAAACATTAACATCCACAGCAGCATGAAACTGTACCTTAGAAGCCTCAATGCCATCAGCAGCCACCTGTTCTAGTTCACTAGCCAGCTGGCCATGGGCTTGCTAGACTAATTCCATAGCAGTATCCCATCTAGATTTCTGATACCTAGCACATAAGCCATATAATTTGCTTGCCTGAGTCCCAGAGAGGCTGCCATATACTGTTTTTCGCCATGGCATCAATCTTCCTGGAATCCTTGTCAGGAGGATGTGAAGCCAGAGAATGTTAGCTTTATCACAGGCTGCAGCCTGAACTACCTCAACATGACTGCATTGCTGAGAAAGGAATCTGTATCAGGACCTGACAATGTGTACCTTCTGTCCATCTTTTATCTATAGGAGGCACAGAATTAGGAGCTTTTAAAATTTTATTGTTTGCTTCCTAAAGACTTATGCAAAGGAATAGACAATCTCTAGACTTTGGAATATCCATCATTTCTACAAAATCAGGCTCCTCTTGCTCATCCACAGCTTCTTCCAAGGAAGCTGGAGGTTTCAACAACTTTTTGTAAAACATAAATGAGATGGGGACTCAGATAGCATAGGGAGATTCTAAAGGTCTGTCTGGGAAATGTCCGTTCAATGGGCACACCAGACCTTCCCAGCCACATTCATACTGTTCATAATCATCCTCCCCGTCCTCTGGTTCATAAAACTCCTCAACATCATATTCCTGAACCACTGGAACCGGATGAACCGACCTTTTGCCAGATAGTGGCGGTTCGGACGGAACCTGAGACAGTGACTGGACAATTTGTATGGCTTTTGCTATCTCTGCAGCAGTTGGAGAAGGGATTTTGGGCTCCAAACCTGCGGACTTTCTTGTTTTCTTTACTGGAACTGGTTCCTCAGAACCAGCTTTTCTTTTGGCCGAGGAAGTCTCGCCCTGGCCATCCGGGTCAGCGGACTTTTTGGCCTCTCGTTCCCTGAGCCTGCCCAATCTCTTTTCCAGGGTGGCTGCAGGGAAATTCTTACATATCTGGCAGTCTGACTGGAGGCGGTCAAACCCCAGACAATAGACACATGTGGTGTGTGGGTCAGCCTTGGCAAAGGCTTCCCCACAGACATCACAGTGTTGAAACAATGGGCCGGTTTTTTCTTTGGGTTTCTCAGACATAATGCCAGCCTAACCAGAAAACTTGCCCTTTAAACGGCAGTGCCAGGCAAGACACCCTTATGGTTCCCAACCGTGTCGCGGTATTGGAAAAACCGTAATAAAATCCAGTTTTTAGAACCGATAAGAACCGGGAACGCACTCTAAAATGTTAAACTTTAAAATTAATGAGTTTTAAACCCAGCTGATCGGTTCAAAACGAACCGATAAACTTCACAAGTTCCACACAGACAAAACCTTTTAATTACTTACGATTACCACAGACAGAGCTTGAACCGAACGGTTTTGCGCTTAAAATAAAACTATTCTTGGTTGAATCGGACCGAGAAAACACTGTTTAAACCGAGAAATGAACCGAGCAGAAGGAGAAATCTCCGGAGCGACTGTTCACTGAGGCGGAGTAAAGAATCTGACAGTTCAGGTTTGAAATTACACAGATAGAGCTGCTTCTTGGAGCTCGTGCTCAAAGTTCTATTTTGGAATGGTATTAACCATTTCACCTCCGAACAGTTCTAGAGCTGGATCAAACTGCTACTGTCATAATATAGAAAGACTTCATGTTGTTTGAAAGGTGTCGCGCGTGCTCTGGATTGCTCTTGAATGGGGGGAAGGTCCTCCAACATCCCATGAGAAGCAGCTGATACTCGGGAGATCAGCGGCAGGAGAGATGTGGACAGATGGTTCCTCTCCCAGAAGAGGGGATGAGAGCTGAAGGTCACCATATGCTCGAGGGGTGGCTGCTCGGGAAGGTTGAAAAACCTGACTGTCCAAACCCCTAAGATAGGCAGAACACGAAGCCACCGCCTGAACTGCTCCCAGGTGAGAGAGGCCGGTGGGACCAAGAATGCAGCAGAGGGTAGGGGCAGAGCCGAGGGAAGGAATCGGCTGGCCTCTGCCAGGAGCTAGGGGCGGACCATGGACACCGAGGGAGGTGTCCCGGAAGACTCGCAACCCGACAGCTGTACAACCACGTTGGTACTGCTTAGCTGTGCTCAGAAGAATCCCCCAGTGAGGCGATCAGCTGTATGGGTCCAGAAGGAGCGGTCCCTGCCTCAAAGAATGGGACCCTCTCAAGGACCCAGAAGGGAAGGACAGTCTGCACTCCGGCTTCTTCCAGGACCGGGTGGACCCCAGAGAAAGGCCCTGCAGGGACCCACACCCCTCGACCCCTCAGAGTCCGAGAGGTCCTGGTCCTCGGGAGGTCAGCCTAGGTAGCTGGCAGCCCTGGGATGTCCCCAGGAAATCAGGGCGCAGCACCTCCCCACCCGTAGGCTTCTCGATAGGCCCCAAAGTTGGGCGATCAAGACACACCACGGAGGGGACACCTGCTGAGGGGTTCAGGCACCCCCCCAGGCCAAGTTGCATGGCTACAGTGGCACACACCATAGCCTGCTGGTCAGTGCCACTGACCCCGACCTGGAGGGGAAACCGACGCTCCTCAAGAGGAGGCTGACTCCGACTCGTTGAAGAGACCACTGGTTCACCCTCCTGTGCAGGCAACCCCGAAGGGTGTGACTGCTCGTCCGATTCCGACCCCGAAGAGGTGGAATCCGAGGCCCTAAGCCAGATGGTAGGAGGGCGAGGAAACGCGACCTTCGCAAAGGGCCCGGAAGTCGTGGCAGTGGTCGAGGCAGCACCCGCACCCTCCACGGCCCCGGGGGCGGGGCTGGCAGAAGGTGGCAGGGACGGCCGGGACCAGAGGTCGAGGCTAGGAGCCAGCAGGCGCCGTCAAGTCCACCGGCACGGGAGTGGCACTGGGGACAGAGGCGGTGCGGTGGCGGCGAGTCGCGAGACACTGCCAGGCCCCAGGCGCCGCGGCGCACGAGGCGAGCAGCGGCGACCGTTCGAGCAGGCTCGGCGTCGACGCAGCCCGGTCCCCGCTCGGCGGCGTCAAGAACCAGCGGCGTCGATGGCTCCGAAACTGACCCGGCGCTGAAGGCAGCACCGCCAGGCTTCCAATGCTGAGAGCAAGCGAGGCGTCGACCAACGACCCAGCGGGTCCCGATGCCGTGCTCAACCTCGCGCGCTGGCGAGACATAGCAAAAGGTGGACGCCGGATCCAGGGTGCGGCACCGCGAGCAGTACGGCGCTCCAGCGGCGTCGAGATGAGATGGCGCCCGACAAGGCCCTCGGCACCGCGAACGGCGCTGACCAGCAGCGTCGACCTGGGCCTTCCGGACCGCGGGAGGCGACACCGGGGCCTTCACCCCGAAGAATTGCCATAGCGGCGCCTCCCTGCCCGCTCCGGGAGAGCGGGCGGGGCCTCCTGCGCCGCGGGAGGAGTCTCAACCAAGGCTAGGCTACGGGGGTTGAGACTCCCTCCTCCACGGTCCATATAGAACTGGGAGGGGACCCAGAGGAAAGGCCGAGAGAACGTGGCTTGGCCCGACGAGTGCGGATCCTACCTCCGAAAGTCGGCGGAGCTCGTCCAACTTTCCACGCGCTGTTCGATAACACGGTGGTCCATAGAGAAGCAGGCGTCGCACGAATCCATGTCGTGAAGCGGGCCAAGACACGAGAGACACCGGTCATGCTGGTCGGTCATGGAGAAATTGCAGCCACACAGGCACCGACGCGTAGGGGGCCGCCCCGCCTTAGATGATTTCTTGCCCTCCGACTGCGACATGACCTTCGGGAAAAAACACCAAAAATAGACTCGATGTCGCCAAAACTATAAATAATGGAAAGATCTTACCAGCGACGTTGAGTAGGCAGACTAGAACTAGTAGGCGATAGAACTATTGACGCTAAAGGCTATGGCCTAAAATTGCTTCAAAACACTTCTTCAAGGCTTCCCGGACCTGCGGCGCCGGAGGCGAAGAACTGGTAGGCAGGCGGTCGACACAGCTTAATGGCTAATCCTCGGGCCATCGTAGTGCTAGCTCTCTAGGGCGGCGCCGATGCTTGGTCGGCCTCGCCTATCCCTTTAAAAAAAAGGCTCCCGGTCCTAATCTCCGGCCAGTACCCATCTGTGAAGATTGACACAGATAAGATCTTCATTTACACATTTCTGCACTGTATTTACTCAGGATGTCCCAGATTAGATACAATATCTTGTTTTTACTGGGGTCATGATTTTACCATTTTATTTAGTTTCTGTTGACCGGGTAAGTGCACTAGACGAATCCTGCCTATTTTCGAAGCGCGACCTGGGGGAAGGAGACACAGATGAATGCCAACTGACCATGAACCAGATTAAGCTGTTGGTGGTATTTTTAGTGAATGAGGGAAATTTGGCCAGGGCACTGGGGGAAATTCCCCTACTCTTTTTTTTTTTTCGATAAGTGCCATGGGATCTTTAACATCCACCTGAACTACCACCAATCCAGGCAGATGGGACCTCGATTTAACATCTCATCCGAAAGATGGCACCTCAGAAGTGCAGCACCCCTCTCATGCTGCACTACAGTGTCAGTACTGGGATATTACCCCAAGTGACAGATGTGGGAACTGAACCCACAGCCCTTTGCTCTCTCAGCCTCAGAGGCGAGTGTGCTACCCTCTGAGCCACTGACACTTTATAATGCATTTCGTTAGGGTAGCCTAGTCCAGTTGTAAAATATTGTTTTCAGTGTGTTCTGATTTTATGCAATGCAACATAATATTGTGTAGATGTAGAGCCCCACTGAAAATAAGATGCCATGTCTTCTGTGAACTATCCAGGTTAAATATATAGCAATCAGCAGGTATATTCTAGGAAAACACACTGTAAAAATGTGTAAAAGGAAGACCACATTGAAACTGCTTCTCAGCAGATCTGCATTGTGCTAATTCATTAGAAATAATTGGCAAAAGCTTTCCACTGCCATTTTGGCTCTGACCAGAGTTTGTCATTTCTATGGTCATCTGTTACATTCAGGACTGCTTCAGGGCACTGTAAGAAGTGCTTGTAAGGTGGACAGGCCGAGCCCTCCTCCTCCTTGTTAATGTCTGTTGCCACCATGTCTGACATGCGGTGGGAAGGGTGAGACAATGCAGGATCATCTATCGCTTAGGCGCTTGTACAGTGAGCAGGCAGAACCTTCCATCTGGAGTTGAAAAGGGCAGAAAGCAGATCTTTATAAATTCCTACCTCAGGCTTCAGCTACTTCAATTTGCTACAATTTGTATTTCTATTTGTCTTTTTCTCATGGGTTACATTTTCTTGCCAGTGTATCCACTAAATTTTGGGAGACCTGAGATATTTCTGACTTCTTAGTGTATTTATTGTCTTAAAATCCAGGAATACCTCACTTCTGCATAACAACTGCAGTCATTCACCGGAATGAGTTGCCCCAGAGCCTAGAATTTCATGCTTATTAGAGAATCTTAGAATGAAATTCAAAACTGTATTTCGCTCACCTTGCATTGTAATACACATTTATTTATCCACCTGAAGAAAGCAGTCACCCTGAAGTTTTCTCTTCAGTTCAGATCGATTACAGTTTATTATTTTACAAATTCTAACAGTCTAGTTATATTTACGATATCTGCATTAGGGTATTATTTACTTTTTTTTTTTTTTTGAAATTTCTTTTTATCTCACCTACATCCCTGCCAGAGTTGCTCCATCAGGAGTTGCCAATGAAGCTTGTCCCTGCCACCATCTTACCTGGCTGCCCGGGTCCCTCCATCTGGCATAGATTTTCCCCCAAGCAGGGTCGGGCAGGACACCCCTGAACCCTGTAGTCTCGTGAGGTCCCCTGGACAGCAGGCAAACGGTGGCACATTGGGACCAAGCTCAGCACTCCATCTTCCCGGCTCTGGAGGGTGATTTTCCCTGTTCTGTGTGGACGTTGCGTTCCTTGACGTCAAGGCATGAGCGCCGACGTCCACAATGTCCTCCCCCACTGGTAAGGCCCCTGGAGCTGATTGGTCCTCAGGCCTATGCCTGTTACCAATCAGGCTCCTGAGGTGCCAATGTACTGTCATGCCCCCAGCCTCCACCAGGGGTCACCGCACGGGTTGGATCCCCTCCTCCCCTGGAGAAGGCGAGGCTGTCATGGGATGCTCCGGCCTTTCTCCTGGTGAACCCCGGCGGCCCGGCGTCACTCCTGAAACCGGGTCGCTGGCGTGGTCACCAGTGTGGCATTCAGTGCCTCAACCCTCAGCACCACTGGGCTGGTACAGAGGTTTTATTTTGATGTGTTTGTGATTTTCTCCAGTTCCACATCAGTTCCAGGAACTGGAGAAGTCTGTTCTGCAGTGTGATCCCTGCCTCCAGGAGACTACTTCTATTTGAACAAAAGAAAAAAAAACATTATGTTCTTATAAGTGTACTGCTTTGTGGCATTTTCATTTATTACTCCCAGTTCCCTTTTCTTTCAAAACCGAGATAAAAATTAGCTTCTTTTTCATACTGAGCACCATTTGGCAACTTGACATTAGTGTCTCACGTTCAGGTACCCTGGAAATGGTCTGATTTGGGGAGGTTTTTACATTTAATTATAAAATAGGGAGGGAATTTCTGCTATTCTGATTGGTTGTTAGCCATGTGTTAGAACTGTCTAAAGTACAAAGAAAACTAGAAACCCCATGCAAAATATACGGTCCCATTTTATAAGTGCAATAAGCCACTCTGGGGATGTGCATTAGACAGTACTAATGCACACCCTGTTGTGTCTTTTTGCTTACATATATTATTAATCAACCTTGAATAAAAGTGTATTAATTCTGCCATGGACACCACTCTTGTGTTTTTAAACAGAGAGGGATAAAGTATTAGTGTATGAGAAAGAATTTAAAAGAGCAATAATAGGACAATGCCATAAAACCTAGGAAATAAAGTAAAATGTATCTGTTTTAAACATAGGTTTTACATTTTCCTTTTAGGTAGATATTCACTCTTCAAAGATACATTCAGTAAAAGAGAAAAACGGTACACCGTAATGTGCAGTAAACCCAAAAGCAAAACTGATGTCAGTTAAATTGTGTGTAGTCCTTTAGGAATCTTAACTGATTGTTTAGCATGGCGTTTTTTATTAATAATGTTCATTTTTGCTTTCATAGACTCCAACATTACATGGCAGTGCAGTTCAGACAGTTATTATGAAGAAACAAAAATCAGCTCCCTTTTGCACTGTAAATAATATGTATGGAAGTTTCTGTACATGGCTAGAAAACTCCCAGCCAGCCTTGCTCAACTGTTGTTGTATGAAATAGTCATGGAAGTATGTCAGCACTATGAGCTGCTGCCCCAGGATCACGCAGAACCAGATGATGGCATTTGCGTAGGAACCAGTGAAGAGTCTTCTTAGTAAACCAGCCAGCGGGACCTGAGGATAGAAGCACCACATAGGGTTATCAGCACGATGGGAATCAGAATGAAAAATGTACTCACTGTACAAACAAAGTTTCTTCTAGTGGATTAGAAGTGCAAAAATGGAAATTACACACCTACCATAATTCTTGATCTTCTTTGCGAAGTCTCCACCACTCATTCACACTAATGAGAGTTCGGCCAAGGCGCTCAGAACCAACAGGAGCAAACTTTTTCAGGATGGCGGCACCCGAGATGGAGCTAGCGAGCACCGGCTGAGCACGGCTAGGTGGTAATGACTTTCGGCGTCGACCCTCCAACCACCTCATTACCTTTTTCTGAGGAGGTGCAGCGTAATCTAACCTAGAAGGACTAACGTAAGAATCGGACATAAGATAGTCTGAATGACCTGTGTAAGAAGGGTCAACAATAAAGTCTTCACAGCTTAGTCATTGAGGGAGTGAAGACCATAAACAGAGAAGTGAGCTCGGGGGATGGTGGATGGGCGTGTGAATGAGTGGTGGAGACTTCGTCCAAGAAGAACGGTAGTTATGCAATTTCCATATCTTCTTGGCCATAAAGTCTCCACCACTCATTCACACTAATGGGAGAGTACCGAGCTAATAATCCCCCGAGATGGGCGGCAGGAGATAAAGAGTTCATGTGCTTAGGACAGAAGTCCGTTAAGAATGGTCCTGCCAAACGACTCTGGCATGAACATCCAAGGCATAGTGCTTAACGAAAGTATGCACGGAGCTCCAGGTAGACGCATTGCAAATATCTGCAATGGGCATGTTGCGTTCCGCCAGAGATGCCTTTGACTGCCGGTAGAGGGCGTACATTTCTGGCAATTGAGCCAGTGACGTAGAAAGTACCGGCTCATGATATGCCGAAATGGCACAAAGATGAACTTTGACTGTGGAGTACTGCAGTCCTGTATTTGAGAGGTCTAAAAGATACTCTAAGACTTTATTAGGTGGGCAGAAAAAAGGGTTCCAAGAGGATTTCGCACACCAGATAAAGAAAAGCTTCCATTTGGCTGTGTAGGTTTTTCTAGTGGCCAGCTTACATGCAGCCAAAAGAATATCTGAAACTCGACGAGAAACATTGAACCTATTCATCCTGTCTTCAGAAGCCAAGCGTGAAGGTGAAGCGACTTCAGGTTGGGATGGACCACGGGACCCTGGGTCAGAAGGTTCGTCTGAAGGGGAAGCATCTGCGGTGGGGGGGGGTCCAATAAGACTGATGAGCAGTGGGAACCATATCAGCTGAGGCCAGAAGGGAGCAAAGAGAATCATTCTGCCCCCCCAACCCCGGAGACTCCAATTTGAGTAGTACCCTCTGAATTAGGGGAAGAGGAGGAAAAGCGTATAGAAAGTATCTTGTCCACCACAGCCTGAACGCATCCTGACAAAAAATGCCAGGTCCAAGATTTCTGAAGCAGAAGAGAGGCAGTTTTGCATTAAGTGGGGACGCAAAAAGGTCCAGGTCTGGAGTTCCCCACTCTTTGAAGAATGACTGAACGACGGTTAAGTCGAGAGACCACTCATGAGGATCAGCCTCCGTTCTGCTGAGACGGTCTGCCAGCTCGTTTTGTACTCCTGGCAGGAAACTGCCTGAATCAGAGCCTTGTGTTCCAGGCACCACTCCCACACTCTCACTGCTTCCCTGCATAATGGGTAAGAGTGTACACCACGCTGACTGTTGATGTAGTACCTCACTGCCTTGTTGTCCGTTTGAAGGAGAATGTTATGACAGAGTATGTCCTTCAAGGCTCAGACTGCATAGACGGCTCTCATTTCCAGGACATTTATCTGAAGTTGAGACTCGTCCTGAATCCACATACCCCGGGTGTGGAGATCCTGGCAGTGAGCTCCCCAACCCATCAGGGATGCGTCCGCGGTAATGGAGATCTGATAATCCCAGGGTTTTAAATAGCTGGTATCGCATCGCAATTTGCGATACGAACCGGCTGCTCGGGCGAGCCATTCTGACTGTTACATCGCAAAGACTGCGATGCAGTCCGTGACCCTCCCCCAGCTCATCTCAGCCCCACCACCCTCCCCACCCATGTCCCCGCACTCACTCACATAAGGCAATTCAGGGTGCCTCCCAGTCTCACCGCTGCGGCTCCAAAATAAATCCTGGCAATTGCTCCTGTAGTTCTGTGCAAAAGTAATCCTGAGTTGCTTAACAGTGCTGTGCATGGTATCCTCAGTCTCACTACCGCGGTCTCGAATGCCAGCAGTCACTCCCAGTGGTGCTTTGCAAAGCACCACTGGGATGCGCGCATGAGCCCATGACAGTGAACAAGGGCCTGTGTGCAACACTGTAACTCAGAGTTCTATGCGCAGGAACTTCTGAGGGCATTTCTGCGGGGTTATTCGAGAACGCAGTGGTGGTGGTGGGAGGCTCTGCTGTAACAGAGTGATGAAATGTGAGGACATGGGTGGTGTCAGTGGGCTCAAGGTAAACGAAGAGGTATCCTGAAATACACTCACCAATCACAATCGACTCATCATGCTTGCTCATATTTGTCTTGGTTCAGAGGCATAGACCAAGCTGAAGTGATCGAGTTTATCACGATTTTTTTATTTTGGTTGTGTGTGCTGCCACAGCCGCCTCATCCCTTCTTTCTGTCCCCATGGAGTATCCTTTGCAGCAGTTGCTGTGTAGCTGGCAGCAGCTGATGAAAATGGTTCACTAACACTGTTGAGATTTGAGCACTGTCTTGTCTCTTCTATATTGTGGAGCTCAAGGAGTCGTCGTTGTGTAAATGTGGGACTAGTAGCTGTTCACCATTTGTTCTGGGAGGCACTCTGAATTGCCTTATGTGGGCGAGTTTCTGCAGGGACATGAGTGGGAAGGTTGGCGGGGCTGAGATGGGCGGGGGATTCTGGCATGGTGGGATCGAGGCTACTCATACCTGTCAACTGACCCCGATAATGAAGGTTGTCACTCACTTCACCTCTCAAAAATTATTCTGTCCATCCTTCACACAAAAGAAGCTGCCAACACAGAGAAAAGTACTATAAATTTAGACTTTAAAGCAGAAATAAAAAACTCTGTATAAGTAAAGGCAATGGGTGCAACAGTGTTGTGAGCCTAGAAGATAAAAGCAGCAGTATATTTGTTAGCTTGACAGTAAATGTCATAGTGGTTGAGAGGTATGGTGGGGAAAGTTGGGGCAGGTGAATCAGCTCAAGCTTTAGTTTTTGGCAAAGCAGTCATGTCGGGGGAGGCTGAGATGGGTGTTTTGTTTTTTTCTTTTTTGGCATGTACCTTATGGGTGGGGCTGAGGTGGGTGGTTGGCCACTGAGATTGGTGGGAGAAGGGATACTGTGGTTCTGACAAAGGGGACAAGGGTGGGGAGGTTGTTGTACTGAGGTGTGTGTGTGTTTTTTTTATTGGGGTGGGGTACCGAAACAGATGAAACCAAGACAGAATGGATTTTATTGAAAAATGTTATTTAGGTTACAGTATTTAAGCATTTTTAATTTTGTTAATCAAATCGAGGCATATGCTATTAATTTTCACACTTGATTAGCACTTTCACGTGCAAAACTGCTAATCAATTTTCCGAGCTTATTTAAAACCCTGTAATCCAGAGGTGCAAAGGGATATCCTTCCAGAAGATTGTCCTCCTCGACCAACAGGTGAGCAACCTCTTCAGAAGTTCCATCACCTTGATGGGAAAGGACTGAGGAGAGTGATTGGGGACCACTAGCACTGAGAGGTCTTCAAGTGAAGGCAGGCCAATGGTACAGTGAACACCGAGGATGCCATGAGGCCCAGAATCCGCTGCACTGAAACAGCTCGAACCGAGCTGTGTACTCTGATGTATTGGGCCATCTGTGGATATCGCTCCTTCTGTCCTCTGGAAGAAAAGCCTTCACACAGGAGGTGTCCAGAAGAGTTTCTATGAAGAGAAGCTTCTGGGAGAACTATAACTGTGATTTGTTGAGATTCAGCAGGACTTCCATGGACATGAGGAAGTCTGAGGCTGTGGCCACAGCCTCCAGAGTCTCTTGCCTGGAGGGACTTGCTAGGAGCCAGTTGTCCAGATATGGGAAAACTTGTATTCCGATTTTCCTGGGGTGTGCCACGAGAATTGCACAACACTTTGTAAAAACTTGAGGCGCCGAGGATAGCCCAAAGGGCAGGACTCTGAACTGATAGTGCTGACCCAATGCCACAAACCTTAGGTATTTGTGATGCTTTGGGTGTATGAGAATGTGTTGGTAGGCATCCTGCATGTCCAGGGAGGCTAGCCAGTTGTGTTGATGAAGCAAAGGTAACAGGGTTCCCAGCAAAATCATTTTGAACTTTTCCTGTGAAGAAATTTGTCTAATTTCTGAGGTCCAAAATGAAGCATGCCCCATTTTCTTTGGAACCAGAAAGTAGTGGGAGTATAACCTTGTGATCTTCCTGGACATAAGTCTCCACCACTCATTCACACTATTGGGATCTCGCTGCGGAGCACCGGGACCCATCGGGAGCAGCAACTTTGCTGAGAGTACGGCCTTAAGAGATGGCACCGCGAGGAGCGGCCGTGAGCCCCTATCGGCGTGGCAACTATGCGGCGTTGACTCCCCAACTGCCTCAGTTCTTTTTTCCCGCCGACAGCGCGTTCAGTGATGACGCGCCGCTTGTCGGAGTCAAACTTCAAACTAGCAGCATAGTTTTCAGTTTTATTATTTTGTAGTATTATCTCGATACAGTATCGCTTAAGTTGAGCAGGTCAGGTGACGGTAGGGAGACTCATGAAAGCAGTTCAGTCAGTTGGGCTGGGTCCGGTCTGCTGCCTTCTCCGGAAGGGGTCTGACAACGGTCAGTCCAATGCCCGGGATGGGTGGTCGCGGAAGCATAAAGCCAAGCAGTCGCATTCTTGGCACCGTTAGGCCTCGAACTCTTCTTGACCCCGTGAGTCTAAAGAGAAGGCATCACTCGAGGTCACCCTCTGATACGTCCTGCGTGAGCGCTCGTTATCGGGTTAGTTGCCGGGTCTCCTCCTTCTCGAGTCGCCAACAGCAGCTTGGTAGCCGACGTCCGGCTGATCGTGGAGTTCTACCCCGCCTGCAGGTAGATCTTCAGATGAGCAGTTTCATCAATGGGCGCTCTTATGGAGCAATGGGCTCGGAGGGTTGGATTCGGCTACCTGGCTCGGTCGTTCGTGGGCCTTGGGCTCTCTGGGCGACCAGGTAGGGCAGTTGGACTTTCCTGGGCTTGTGATACCTTCTTCGAGACCATCAACTCCGTGCTTAGGTGTCTCCCCCCCCACATGGCTTCGGCACAGGGGGCCACACCGATGCCCTTATCTCCTGCTCTCTTTCCTTCAAAACCTGTTTTTCGGTCTCTGGAAGCGCCTTCGGTGCTGGGCGGCCTGGCGGTGCTGTCCTCGGCATCCCCGGTGGCGTCACACGGCTTCGCCCGCGGTGCCGCGTGGCTTCTCGGCGTCGCGTGGTTCCTCGGCGTCGTTCTTGGAGCCGGGGGCTCTCGGAGACTTTCCTTTTGTCTCTTTTCCTCCTTCCTCTTCTGGCTTTCATCCCTTTCCTGTCCATACAGTCCCTCCTGGACTGTCAGGAGATGACGTTGAGCCTGACCCAGACCTTCGGCTGGGTGATGAGGTGGACGAAGCAGGTTCTTTTACTGCTGCAGAGCCGTGGTGAGGACCTGTCATTTAAGTCTCTGTTGAAGAAATGAAAATTACGTACCTACCGTAATTCTTGATCTTCTTGGACGAGTCTCCACCACTCATTCACACTAGTGGGATTAGCGCCGGAGGCACTAGGACCCATCGGGAGCAAACTTTTTGCTGGAGGGTTGGCGCGAGATGGCGCCGCGAGCAGTGGCTCGAGCGGCAATGACCATCTCGGCGACGACCCTCCAACCACCTCAGTACCTTTTTTACCAAGGAGGTGCAGCGCAACTAACGTAAAGAGTAAATCTAACCTCAAAAAACGGACATAAGATAGTCCGTACGACCCGTGTAAGAAGGGTCAGCAAAGAAGTCTTCACGGCCTAAAGATTTGAGGGAGTGAAGACCAACACAGCGGTGAGCTTGGGGGATGGAGGGTGGGCGTGTGAATGAGTGGGTGGAGACTCGTCCAAGAAGCTCAAGAATTACGGTAGGTCGTAATTTTCATATCTTCCTGGACATAAGTCTCCACCACTCATTCACACTAGTGGAGAGTACCAAGCTGATAATCCCCAAAGGGCGGCAGGAGGCCAGAGCTCACGCGACTAAGACAGAAGTCCATTAAGGATAGTTCTCGGAATGCCGCCTGGCATGAACATCCAGTGCATAATGCTTAACGAAGGTATGCACTGAGCTCCAGGTGGCGGCATTGCAGATATCTGCAATGGAACATTGCAATTTCCGCTTAGGGATGCCGCGACTCGCCCTAGTAGAGTGAGTACACTCTACCTTCTAGTTTAACTTGAGCCATGGAATAGCAATGTCGAAGGCATGCCACTAACCATGATGAGATGCACCTGATAGCGACAGGTTGACCCAGCCGGTGTCGCTGAAAGACAAACAGTTGCTGAGTCTGAGAAAATTCTTGGTTCTATCTAAATAGAACTGCAGGGCTCTTAACATCCAAGGAATGAAGAGCTCGTTCCCTTCATTTTGAAATTAGCGAAGTAAGAGGAAGTACCAGAGGTTGGTTTAGACGGAATTCTGACACAACCTTGGGAAGAAATTTAGGATAGTCGGAGAACTACCTTGTCTTTATGGAATACAGTGTATGGAGGGTCCGTAACCAGGGCATGTATCTCAGAGACCCTGCGGGCTGAGGTAATGGCCACCAGGAAGGCAGTCTTCCAGGTAAGAAATTTTAGCTCACAGGTAGCTAAGGGTTCGAAAGGCTTCCGAGTGAGCAGGTCCAGCACCAGGTTAATGTCCCAGGCTGCAACTGGATGCTTAACAGGGGGTCTGGTATGAAGAATCCCTTAAGAAATCTCTTCACCATAGGTAACTGAGCCAGAGTCAGGGAAGAAACCGGCTCATGGATCTCTGAGATGGCACTAAGGTGAACTTTAACTGTGGAGTATTGGAGACCTGAGTTTGAGAGGTCCAAAAGATACTCCAGAACCTTGTCAGGAGGACAGGAAAAGGGATTCCAAGAGGACTGCACACCAGAGAAAAACGTTTCCATTTGGGCGTCGTTTTCGGGTGGCTGGCTTCGAGCAGCCAGAAGGATGTCCGAGACTCTACGAGAGCGTTGAACCGATTCACTTCTACCTCTTCAGGAGCCAAGCATGAAGGTGAAGTGATTTCAGGTTGGATGGACCAACGAACCCTGAGTCAAAGATTGATTTGCAAGGGAAGTAGTCTCGAGAGGCTGCCAACATACTGTTGAGTAGAGGAAACCATAGTTGCCGAGGCCAGGAGGAGCAATGAGAATCATCTTGGTTCCCTGAGACTCGAACTTGAGGAGTACTCTCTGGATTAGAGAGCGGTGGAAAGGGTAAAGCGTTTTGTCCACGCAGCCTGAACGGATCCTGACAAATGCCAGGCCCTGGATTTCTGGAGCAGAAGAGGGCAGTTTTGCGTTGAGTGGGGATGCAAAAGGTCCAGGTCTGGAGTCCCCACTCTTGAACAGTGACGAGCTACGGCTGGATCGAGAGACCACTGTGAGGTCTGCCTCCGTTCTGCTGAGGTGATCTGCTAGGTGCGTTTGTATACCTGGCAGATAAACCGCTTGAATCGGAGACTTGTGCTCCAAGCACCACTCCCACACCTCATTGCTTCCCTGCAAAGGGATAAGAATGAGCACCGCCTTGCTTGTTGATGGTACATCACAGCTTTGTTGTCCGTTTGAAGGAGAATGTTCTTGTGACAAAGGACATCCTTCAGAGCTCGGATCGCATAGAGGACCGCTCTCATCTCCAGGACATTTATGTGGAGATGAGTTTCGAACTGAGTCCATACACCTTGAGTGTGGAGGGAGTGACAGTGAGCTCCCCATCCCATTAGCGTCGTCTGTGGTGATGGAGATCTGATGATCCAGGGAGCAAAGGGAATCCTTCCAGGAGATTGCTCTCTTGAGACCCCAGGTGAGAGACCTTGAAGGGACTCCGTCACCTTGATGGGATAAGACTGGGGTGAGAGGAGGGGACCACTGAGTGGAGAGCATCCATTGGGTGGTTCTCATGTGTAGCCGGGCCAGGGGTACAGTGAACACCGAGGACGCCATGAGACCCAAATACATTGCATCAGAGAGCTGTAACCCATTGGTTCTCCCGATGTAACGGGCCATCTGAAGGATGTCGAGTCTTCTGTCCTCTGGAAGGAAAGCCTTCGCGGAAGAGCTGTCTAGAAGCGTCCCTATGAAAAGGAGCCTCTAGGAGGGCTGCAGTTGTGATTTTTTCAAATTCAGCAGAACTCCCATGGACGTAAGAAGACGAGAAGTCATTTGCATGGCTTCCAAAGTCCCTTGGCTGGAAGGGCTTGCTAGAAGCCAATCGTCCAGGTAGGGAAACACTCGGAGTCCGATCTTCCTGAGATGCGCCGCGAGAACTGTACAACACTTTGTAAAAACTTGCGGCGCCGAGGATAGCCCAAAGGGCAGGACTCTGAATTGATAATGTTGACCCAAAGCTATAAACCTGAGGAACTTGCGGTGGGTCGGGTGGATGGGGATATGCTGGTAGGCGTCCTGCATATCCAGGGAGGTCAGCCAGTCGTGCTGATGCAGCAAGGGTAACAGGGTACCTAGGGAAATCATTTTGACTTTCTCCCTTGGGAGAAATTTGTTTAACTTTCTGAGGTCTAGAATGGGGTGCATCCCCCCAGATTTCTTTGGAACCAGAAAGTAATGGGAGTAGAACCCTGTGCTTCGCAGATGCGGGGCACCAGTTCTATTGCCCTGTTGTTGAAGGCCCTGGATCTCGGCGGTGAGGAGGTCTGACTGAGCGCGGCGACAACCTGGGTTGTCGTCTGGGAGGACAACTGGGGTTTCCGGAAATTGAGAGAATAACCTCGCGAACTATCCAAGGACCCATTTGTTCAGTTATGGACTTCCACTGGTTGTAGAAGTACATCAGATGACCTCCCACTGGAGAGAAAGTTCCACCTCGGGCAGAGTGGATGGAACTTGGGCCAACAACTCATAAGGTGGCGCTGGGAGCTTTAGGCCCCTGCGCTTTCTGCTGCGTCTTCTTTTGAGGTTGGGCAGGGTGGCTTTTATGGAAGCTTCCCCTGCCTCTGCCTCGAAGGACTGACGACTATGAAACTGGCGTTTGTTCACATGCCCCAGAGGAGGAGGAGGTCTGGCCAATTTAATGGCCGATCTAGTCTTCTGAGTGGCCTCTAGGCTTGCTCCACCTGAGGCCAAAAGAAAGGAGCCATCAAAGGCAGTGCCATTACCTGCTGCTGAGCATCATTCATGAAGCCAAGTCGCAGCCAGGAATGGCGCCGAGCCTAATCCCGGCTGCTGACGAGAAGCAGTGTCGAAGCGTCCATGGCGGCTTTGACCTGTTGGTTATGGACTCAATACCTCTAATAACGGTCGAAGAAGCTCTGACTGGAGTCCGAATCTGGAAGAGCTTTAACCATTCTTTTTATAGAGTGCCACAGGATATACTCATACTGAGAAAAATAGCCTTGATAACTGGCAATACGCATACTTAGAGTGGAGGCAGCAAAGACTCTCTTACCTAATGTATCAATCTTACGAGACTCTTTGTTAATAGGTCGAGCTGTAGTAGTTTGAGGAAACGACCTTGTCATTCTCTGCCAGGACTACAATAGGATCCTAAAGGCTTGGGATGCCAAAATGGGACAATCCTTGGGAGCTGAATACTTCTTATCAATGGATTTAGCCACTGAGGGAATAAGAGCAGGATTATTCCATACCATTTGAGACAGCGTCTCGAAGGAAGGCTGTATCGGAGGAGTCAAATCCGTAGGAATCTCCGAGCATGAAGATACTGAGTCTTAATATCTTCCCAGGATCGATGTCTGTAGTCTGGAGAGAAAGAGTGGATCCCAGGTTCTTCAACAGAGACTTAAGGACAGGTCCTCGACCACAGGCTCTGTGAAAGAAAGATCCTGTTTCCTCCACTTCATCACCCAACCAAAGGTCTGGGTCAGGCTCAACATCATCTCCTGATGGTCCAGAAAGGACTGTTTGGACAGGAAAGGTGAAAATTAGGAGAGGAAATAGCAGAAAACAAGGAGAGTCCCGAGGGCCCCGGCGCCGAGGCGGCAAAGCAGGCTGAAGGCGGCTGAGGCGCCACAGGCGAGCCTGCTGACCCCATAGCGCCCGCGGCGCCACAGACGATGCCACGATGGCGCCACGGACGACGCCACAGCATGCGCCACCGGACGACGACGCCGAACGGCGCTTCGGACGGCGCCGCGAGGGCGCCGCCAGTGCTGCGAGACCGTGCGGCGCCGCAAGACCCAGCGGCACCAAAAAAGGCGCCGACAAGCCCACAGACCCTGCAGAAGGCGCCGGAAAAGCCCCAGGAACCTGGAAAGCTAGAGAAGGAAAAAAAAACGGAGATAAGGGCATCGGTGTTGCCCCCTGCGCTGCAGCCATGTCGGGGGGGAACACCAAAGCACGGAGTCGCTGGCACCGAAGAAGGAGCCGCGCGACTAGGAAGGCCAACCGCCCTACCTGATCGCCGGAGGGGCCGAGGCTCCGAGGTAACCGAGCCAGGCAGAAGAACCAACCTCCGAGCCCATCGCTCCATAAGAGCGGCCCACTGATGAAACTGCTCATCTGGAGCCCTACCTATAGGCGGGGAGGGGCTCCGATGTCGAGGACGACTATTATCGGAAGTTGGCGACTCCGAAGAAGGAGACCGGCAACTAGCAACGATAACCGACTGTCGACGCGCAGACATACCAGAGGGCGACCTCGAGTGATACCTTCTCTTTTTTGACCTGTGGGCCGAAGAAGAGCTCGAGGCCGAACAGTCCGAGAATGCGACCGTTTATTTTTATGCCGGCGGGGGGACCGCCCATCCCCCCGGGCATCGGACTGACCGTAGTCGGAACCCCGCTGAGGAGAAGGAGGCTGACCGACCCAGCCCGGCTGACTGAACAGCTTTCATCTGAAGTCTCCCTACCGTCCTGACCTGCTCATGTGCGACTCTGTCCAATGAGGCGGGAGACTTCTTCAAGTAAATTAAATTTAAAATATTAGAAAATTTAACGAAAATAGAATAAAATTAAGCGATACTACTATCGAGATAATGTTACAAAAAACAAACTGAAAACTATCAGCTAGTTTGAAGTTTGACTCCGACAAGCGGCGTCGTCACTGAAGCGCACTTTCGACGGTGCGGAAAAAAAAGGAACTGAGGCGGTTGGAGGGTGCGTCGCTTGAGATAGTCATTACCGCTCGACGCTGCTTTCAGCGCTTCCGTTAATCTCATGGCGCCGTCTCGCCTTGGACCCTCCAGCAAAAGTTTGATCGATGGGTCCCTAGTGCCTCCGCGCTACATCCCACTAGTGTGAATGAGTGGTGGAGACTTATGTCCAGGAAGATTTACGGTAGATCACGTAATTTTCCTATCTTCCTGGACATAAGTCTCCACCACTCCACTCAATGGAAAATATCAAGCTGATAATCCCCAAAAGGGGCAGGAGAGCCAGAGCTCACGCGTCTAAGATAGAAGCCCATTAAGGATAGTTCTGCCGAATCACGGAATGTCGCCTGGCATGAACATCCAGTGCATAGTGCTTAACGAAGGTATGCACTGAGCTCCAGGTGGTGACATTGCATATATCTGCAATTGGAACATTGCAAATTTCCGCTAGGGATGCAGCGACCGCCCTAGTAGAGTGGCGTACTACCACCTTAATTTAACTTGAGCCATGGAATAGCAATGTCGAAGGCATGCCACTAACCATGATGAGATGCATCTGATAGCGACAGGTTGACCCAGCGAGTGTCGCTGAAAGAAACAAACAGTTGCTGAGTCTTATGAACATCCTTGGTTCTATCTAAATAGAACATGAAGGCTCTCTTAACATCCAAGGAATGAAGAGCTTGTTCCCTTCATTTTGGAAATTAGTAAGTAAGCGGGAAGTACCAGAGGTTGGTTCAGATGGAATTCTGACACAACCTTGGGAAGAAATTTAGGATGAGTACGGAGAACTACCTTGTCTTTATGGAATACAGTATATGGAGGGTCCGTAACCAGGACATGTATCTCAGAGACCCTGCGGGCTGAGGTAATGGCCACCAGGAAGGCAGTCTTCCAGGTAAGAAATTTTAGCTCACAGGTAGCTAGGGGTTCGAAAGGCTTCTGAGTGAGCATGTCCAGCACCAGGTTAATGTCCCAGGCTGCAACTGGACGCTTAACAGGGGGTCTGGTATGAAGAATCCCCTTAAGAAATCTCTTCACCATAGGTAACTGAGCCAGAGTCAAGGAAGAAACCGGCTCATGGAACGCTGAGATGGCACTAAGGTGAACTTTAACTGTGGAGTACTGAAGACCTGAGTTTGATAGGTCCAAAGATCTCCAGAACCTTGTCAGGAGGACAGGAAAAGGGATTCCAAGAGGACTTTGCACACCAGAGAGAAAACGTTTCCATTTTGAGCGTCGTTTTGGGTGGCTGGCTTCGAGCAGCCAGAGGATGTCTGAGACTCTATGAGGCGTTGAACCGATTCACTTCTATCTCTTCAGGAGCCAAGCATGAAGGTGAAGTGATTTCAGGTTGGGATGGACCAACGAACCCTGAGTCAAAGATTGATTTGCAAGGAAGTGGTCTCAGAGAGCTGCCAACATACTGTTGAGTAGAGAAACCATAGTTGCGAGGCCAGGAGGAGCAATGAAAATCATCTTGGTCCCCTGAGACTCGAACTGAGAGTACTCTCTGGATTAGAGAAAGCGGTGGAAAGGCGTAAAAGCGTTTTGTCCACCGCAGCCTGAAACGCATCCTGACAGAAAATGCCAGGCCCTGGTTTCTGGAGCAGAATAGAGGCAGTTTCGTTGGTGAGTGGGGATGCAGAAAGGTCCAGGTCTGGAGTCCCCCACTCTTTGAACAGGGACCGAGCTACGGCTGGATCAAGAGACCACTCGTGAGGGTCTGCCTCCGTTCTGCTGAGGTGATCTGCTAGGTCGTTTTGTATACCTGGCAGATAAACCGCTTGAATCAGAGACTTGTGCTCCAAGCACCCTCCCACCCTCATTGCTTCCCTGCAAAGGGATAGAATGAGCACCGCCTTGCTTGTTGATGTAATACATCACAGCTTTGTTGTCCGTTTGAAGGAGAATGTTCTTGTGACAAAGGACATCCTTCAGAGCTCGGATCGCATAGAGGACCGCTCTCATCTCCAGGACATTTATGTGGAGATGAGTTTCGAACTGAGTCCATACACCTTGAGTGTGGAGGGAGAGACAGTGAGCTCTCCATCCCATTAGCGATGCATCTGTGGTGATGGAGATCTGATGATCCGGGGGAGCAAAGGGGAATCCTTCCAGGAGATTGCTCTCTTGAGACCACCAGGTGAGAGACCTTCGAAGGGGCTCCGTCACCTTGATGGGATAAGACTGGGGGTGAGAGGTCGGAGACCACTGAGTGGAGAGCATCCATTGGGTGGTTCTCATGTGCAACCAGGCCAGGGGTACAGTGAAGACTGAGGGCGGCATGAGACCCAACATGCGTTGCATCGAAGACTGTAACGATTGGTTCTCCCGATGTAACGGGCCATCCGAAGGATGTCGAGTCTTCTGTCCTCTGGAAGAAAAAGCCTCATGGAAGAGGTGTCTAGAAGCGTCCCTATGAAGCGAGCCTCTGGGAGGGCTGCAGTTGAGATTTTTTCAAATTCAGCAGAACTCCCATGGACGTGAGAAGACGAGAAGTCGTTTGCGCGGCTTCCAAAGTCCCTTGGCCGGAAGGGCTTGCTAGAAGCCAATCGTCCAGGTAGGGAAACACTCGGAGTCCGACTTTCCTGAGATGCGCCGCGAGAACTGCACAACACTTTGTAAAAACTCGTGGCGCCGAGGACAGCCCAAAGGGCAGGACTCTGAACTGATAATGCTGACCCAGAGCTACAAACCTGAGGAACTTGCGGTGGGTCGGGTGGACGGGGATATGCTGGTAAGCATCCTGCATATCAGAGGCCAGCCAGTCGTGCTGATGCAGCAAGGGTAACAGGGTACCTAGGAAATAATTTTGAATTTCTCCTGGGAGGAATTTGTTTAACTTTCTGAGGTCTAGAATGGGGCGCATCCCCCCAGATTTCTTTGGAACCAGAAAGTAATGGGAGTAGAACCCTGTGTTTCGCAGATGCGGGGGCACCAGTTCTATTGCCCTGTTGTTCAGAAGGCCCTGGATGTCCGCGGTGAGGAGGTCTGACTGAGAGGCCGATAACCTGGGTTGTCGTCTGGGAGGTCAATTCGGGGAAGGTTTCCAAGAAATTGAGAGAATAACCCTCGCGAATTATCCGAAGGACCCATTTGTCCGAAGT
Organism: Neoceratodus forsteri; assembly: GCA_016271365.2. Lineage (NCBI taxonomy): Eukaryota > Metazoa > Chordata > Ceratodontiformes > Ceratodontidae > Neoceratodus > Neoceratodus forsteri. The sequence continues at coordinate 1,608,163,602 of CM028130.1, forward strand.
TATGGACTTCCACTGGTTGTGAAGTACATCAGACGACCTCCCACCGGAGGAGAAAGTTCCACCTCAGGCAGAGTGGATGGAACTTGGGCCAACAACTCATAAGGTAGCGCTGGGGCTTTAGGCCCTCGCGCTCTGCTGCGTCTTCTTTTGAGGTTGGGCAGGTTGGCTTTTATAGGCTTCCCCTGCCTCTGCCTCGAAAGGACTGGCGACTATGAAACTGGCGTCTGTTCACATGCCCGAGGAGGGGCAGGCGAATCTGGCAATTTAATGGCGATCTAGTCTTCTGAGTGGCCTCTAAGGTTTGCTCCACCTGAGGGCCAAAAGAAGGAGCCATCAAAGGCAGTGCCGTTACCTGCTGCTGAGCATCATTAGTGAAGCCAAAGTCGCAGCCAGGAATGGCGCCGAGTACAAATCCCGGCTGCTGAGCGAGAAGCAGTGTCGAAAAGCGTCCATGGCGGCTTTGACCTGTTGGTTATTGGACTCAATACCTCTAATAACGGTCAGAAGAAGCTCTGACTTGGAGTCCGAATCTGGAAGAGCTTCAACCATTCTTTTCATAAAGTGCCACAGGATATACTCATACTGAGAAAAATAGCCTTGATAACTGGCAATACGCATACTTAGAGTGGAGGCAGCAAAGACTCTCTTACCTAATGTATCAATCTTACGAGACTCTTTGTTAATAGATTCGAGCTGTAGTAGTTGAGGAAGAACGACCTTGTCATTCTCTGCCAGGACTACAATAGGATCCGCAAAGGCTTGGGATGCCAAATGGGACGATCCTTGGAGCTGAATACTTCTTATCAATGGATTTAGCCACTGAGGGAATAAGACAGGATTATTCCATACCATTTGAGACAGCGTCTAGAAGGAAGAACTGGATCGGAGGAGTCAAATCCGTGGGATCTCCGAAGCATGAAGATACTGGAGTCTTAATATCTTCCAGGATCGATGTCTGTAGTCTGGAGAAAAGAGTGGATCTCAGGTTCTTCAACAGAGACTTAAAGGACAGGTCCTCGACCACAGGCTCTGTAGCAAAGAAAGATCCTGTTTGCTCCACTTCATCCAACCGAAGGTCTGGGTCAGGCTCAACATCATCTCTGATGGTCCAGGCAGGACTGTTTGGACAGGAAAGGAGTGAAAATTAGGAGAGGAAACAGCAGAAAAACAAGAAAGAGTCCCGGGGCCCCGGCTGCAGGGCAGGCAAAAGCAGGCTGAAGCCGGCACCGAGGGCGCCAGCGAAGAGCCTGGCAGCAGCCCGCCAAGAGGTACATAAGTGCCCCGGCAGCGTCGCGGATGGGCGCCCGTGGGCGGCGCCGATTTTGGCGCCATTGTCGCCACCGCCAAGCGGCACCCATGACGAGCGCCGCAAGACCAGCGGCACAGCAGCGCGACTAGCCAACAGACCCTGCGGAAGGCGCCGGAAAAGCCCAGGAACCTGGAAAGCTATAGAAGGAAAAAACCAGGAGATAAGGGCATCGATGTGGCCCCTCGCCTCAGCCATGTGAGGGCAAAACCTAAGCAGTTCGCTAGCACGAAGAAGGCGCAGCGACTAGGAAGGTCAACCGCCCTACCTGATCGCGCGGAGGAGTCCGGGGTAACCGGCCAGGCAGAAGAACCAACCTCCGAGCCCATCGGCTCCATAAGAGCGGCCCACTGATGAAACTGCTCATCTGGAGCCCTACCTATGGAGGGAAGGCTCCGATGTCGGGAGCAGCGATTATCGGAGTTGGCGACTCCGAAGGAGGAACCGGCAACTAACAGCGATAACCCGACCGTCGGCGCAGACCTACCAAGGCGACCTCGAGTGATGCCTTCTCTTTTTGACCTGTGGGCGAAGAAGAGCTCGAGGCGAGCGGTGCCGAGAATCGACCATTTATTTTTATGCCGGCAGGGGACCCATCCCCCGGCATCGGATCGACCATAGTCGGAACCCGCTGAGGAGAAGGAGGCTGACCGGACCCAGCCCGCTGACTGAACAGCTTTCACGAAGTCTCCCTACCGTCACCTGACCTGCTCATGAGTCGACTCCGTCCAGTAGGCGAGACTTCGTCAAGTAAATTAAAATATTAGAAAAATTTAGCGAAAATAGAATAAAATTAAGCGATACTACTATCGTGATAATGTTACAAAAAACAAACTGAAAACTATCGCTAGTTTGAAGTTTGACTCCCGACAAGGCGGCGTTGTCACTGAAGCGCACTCGGACGGGCGGGAAAAAAGGAACTGAAGTGGTCGGAGGTCGTCGCCGAGATAGTCATTACCGCCGAGCCGCTGCTCGCAACGCCATCTCTCGCCGACCTCCAGCAAAAGTTTGCTCCGATGGGTCCTAGGTGCCTCCGCGCCAATCCCACTAGTGTGAATGAGTGGTGAGACTTATGTCCAGGAAGATCCATCATTTCTACAAAATCAGGTTCCTCTTGCTCATCCACGGATTCCTCCAATGGGAGCTGGAGGGTTTCAGCAACTTTTTGTAAAATATAAAGTGAGAGGGGACTCAGAAAGCGAAGGGAGATTCAAAGGTCTGTCTGGGGAGATGTCGGTTCAATGGGCACACCAGACCCTCCAATCACATTCATACTGTTCATAATCATCTTCCCCTCCTCTGGTTCATAAAACTCTTCAACATCATATTCCTGAACCAGTGGAACCGACCGAACCGACCTTTTACCAGACAGTGGCGGTTTGGACGGAACCAGAGAACGTGACTGGACAATCTGAATAGCTCTTGCTATCTCTGCAGCAGTTGGAGAAGGAATTTTGGGCTCCACACCTGCTGATTTTCTTGTTTTCTTTACTGGAACTGGCCCCTCCAAGCCAGCTTTACGTTTGCCCGAGGAAGTCTCACCCTGGTCAGAGGGCACTCCCTCTGGTTCGGTTGGCACCAAACCGGGCTGGCCATCCGGGTCAGCGGACTTTTTGGCCTCTCGTTCCCTGAGCCTGCCAACTCTCTTATCCAGGGTGGCTGCAGGGAAATTTTTACAAATCTGGCAGTCTGAAATGAGGTGGTCAAACCCCAGACAATATACACATGTGGTGTGTGGGTCAGCCTTGGCAAAGACTTCCCCAGAGACATCACAGTGTTGAAACCCAGTGGGCCCGGTTTTTCTTTTGGGTTTCTCATACATAATGCCAGCCTAACCAAAAACTTGCCCTTTTAAACGGCATTGCCAGGCAAGACACCCTTATCGGTTCCTAACCGTGTCACAGGTCTTGGGGAAAAAACCGTAATGAAATCTGGTTTTTTTTAGAACCGATAAGAACCGGAACCACACTCTAAAACCTTAAAATTCAAGTTGTAAAACAAGTTGATCGGTTCAAAACCGAACCGATAACATTTACAAGTTCCACACAGAAAATAAACTGTAATTACTTCGATACCACAGACAGCTTGAACCGATCGGTTTTACGTTAAAATAATAATATTCTCGGTTGATTTGAACCGAGAAAACACTGTTTAAACCGAGAAATGAACCGAGCAGTAGGAGAAATCTCCGGAGCGACGGTTCAATGAGGCGGAGTAAAGAATCTAACAGTTTGGGTGTGAAATAACCCAGACAAAGCTTCTCTAACCGAGCTCGCGCTCCAAGTTCCATTCTTAGAATGGGAGTTAACTCTTTCACCTCCGGAGCAGTTCTAATGGTGGGACAAACTGCAATTGTCATAATATAGCAAGACTTCATGTTGTTTGAAGAACCAACCTGCCCAACCTCAAAAGAAGGCGCAGCAGAAAGCGCAAGGGCCCAAAGCGCCCAGCGCTAGTTTATGAATTGCTGGCCCAAGTCCCACCTCAACTGCCCGAGGTGGACTGTTTCTCTCCGGTGGGAGGTCGGCTGATGCACTTCTACAGCGAATGGAAGTCCATAACCTCAGACAAATGGGTCCTTGGATAATCCAGCGAGGGTACTCACTCAGTTTGTGGAAACTCCTCGGATTGTCCTCTAAGCAAACAACCCAGGCTGTCTGCCCTTCAGTCAGACCTTCTCACCGCCAAGATTCAGGGCCTTCTAAACAACAGGGCAGTAGAACTTGTGCGCTGCATCAATGAAACATGGGTTCTACTCTCATTACTTTCTGGTTCCAAAGAAGTCTGCGGGAATGCGCCCCATTCTAGATCTCAGAAAGCTAAACAAATTTCTCCCCAAGGAGAAATTCAAAATGATTTCTCTAGGAACCCTGTTACCCTTGCTTCATCAGCACGACTGGTTAGCTTCCCTAGACATGCAGGATGCTTACCAACACATTCCCATTCACCCGAGACATCACAAATTCCTAAGGTTTGTGGCTCTGGGACAACATTTTCAGTTCAGAGTCCTGCCTTTTGGGCTATCCTCAGCGCCAGAAGTTTTTACAAAGTGCTGTGCAGTTCTCATGCGCACCTCAGAAAACTCAGAATACAGGTGTTCTCTTATCTGGACGATTGGCTTCTGGCAAGTCCTTCCAGGCAAGGGACTCTGGATGCGGAGACTGCCTCACCTCCTACGTCCATGGGAGTCCTGCTGAACCTCAAATCACAGCTGCAGCCCTCCCAGAGGCTCCTTTCATAGGGACCCTTCTGGACACATCCTGTCGAAGAGCTTTTCTCCCAGAGGACAGAAGGAGCGATATCCTTCAGATGGCCCGTTACGCCGGAGAGAACAGGTCAGTTACAGCGCTCTCGATGCAACGGATGCTGGGCCTCATGGCATCCTCAGTGTTCACTGTACCTCTGGCTCGTCTGCACATGAGAACCACCCAGTGGATGCTCAGTACTCAGTGGTCTCCAACCACTCACCTGCAGTCCTATCTCATCAAGGTGACAGAACCCCTACGGAGGTCTCTCACCTGGTGGTCTCAAGAGGACAATCTCCTGCAAGGATACCCCTTTGCTCCTCTGGACCATCAGATCTCCATTACCACAGACGCCTCCCTAATGGGGTGGGGAGTTCACTGTCAGGCTCTCCACACTCAGGGTGTGTGGACTCAACTCGAGTCCCAGCTTCACATAAATGACCTAGAAATGAGAGCCGTCCTTTATGCGGTCCGAGCTTTGAAGGACATTCTCTGTCACAAGAATATCCTCCTCCAAATGGACAACAAAGCAGTGATGTATTACATCAAGAAGCAGGGCGGTGCTCATTCTTACCCCTTATGCAGAGAAGCGATGAGGGTCTGGGAATGGTGCTTGGAGCACAAGGCTCTAATTCAAGCAATCTACCTGCCAGGTGTACAGAACGACTTGGCAGACCGTCTCAACAGAACAGAGACAGATCCTCACGAGTGGTCTCTCAACTCAACCATAGTTCAGTCACTATTAGAAGAGTGGGAACTCGGACCTGGACCTTTGCGTCCCCACTCAGCATAAAACTGCCTCTCTTCTGCTCCAAAATCCAGGGCCTGGCATTTTTTTGTCAGGATGCGTTCAGGCTGCGGTGGACAAGCGCTTTCTTTCCGCCTTTCCGCCTCTTCCTCTAATTCAGAAGTACTCCTCAAATTCGAGTCTCAGGGAGACAAGATGGTTCTCATTGCTCCCTTTTGGCCTCGACAGCTGTGGTTTCCACTTCTCAACAGTATGTTGGCAGTTCCTCCGAGACCACTTCCCCTGCAGATGAACCTTTTAACTCAGGGACCGGTGGTCCATCCCAATCTGAGATCTCTTCACCTTCACGCTTGGCTCCTGAAGAGGTAGAAATAAATCGGTTCAATGTCTCCGAAGGGTTTCGGATATCACTTCTGGCGCTGCGGAAGCCAGCCACTCGAGAAAAAACTTACGGCTAAGTGGAAGCGTTTTCCCTCTGGTGTGCAAAGTCCTCTTTGAATCCCTTTTCCTGCCCTCCGGATAAAGTTTTAGAGTACCTTTTGGACCTCTCAAATTCAGGTCCCCAGTACTCTACAGTTAAGGTTCACCTTAGTGCCATTTCAGCGTATCATGAGCCAGTTTTTTCTCTTTCTCTGGCTCAGTTATCTATGGTTAAGAGATTTCTTAAGGGCATTCTGCACACCAGACCCCCTACAACACGTCCAGTTGCAGCCTGGGACATTAATCTTGTGCTAGACATGCTCACCCGGAAACTCTTTGAGCCTCTAGCTACCTGTGAACTAAAGTTCCTCACCTGGAAGACTGCCTTCCTAGTGGCAATTACCTCAGCCCGTAGGGTCTCTGAGATACATGCCCTGGTCACAGACCCTCCGTATACTGTGTTCCATAAGGACAAAGTAGTCCTTCGTACTCATCCTAAATTTCTTCCTAAGGTTGTGTCAGAATTTTATCTTAACCAACCTTTGGTCCTTCCCTCTTATTTCGCGGACTTCCAAAATGAAGGGGAACACTCTCTTCATTCTCTGGATGTTAAGAGGGCCTTGCGTTTCTACTTAGATAGAACCAAGGATTTTCGAAAAGCCCAGCAACTGTTCGTTTCCTTCAGTGAGGCCTGGCTGGGTCAATCTGTCGCTATTAGATGTATCTCAACATGGCTAGTGGCGTGCCTTTGTCACTGCTATTCCATAGTGCAGGTTAAGTTGGAGGGTAGAGTTTACGCTCACTCTACCAGAGCGGAGAAGGCATCCCTAGCGTGGAACCGCGAACGCGTTCATTGCAGATATCTGCAATGCAGCCACCTGGAGCTCAGTGCATACTTTCGTTACATTATGCACTCGATGTCCATGCCAGACGACATTCTTCCTTTGGCAGGGCCATCCTTAATGGACTTCTGTCTTAAGAAACGTGAGCTCTTGGTTTCTCCTGCTGCCCTCTCGGGGGATTATTAGCTCGGTACTCTCCCAATAGTGTGAATGAGTGGTGGAGACTTATGTCCAGGAAGATATGAAAATTACGTACCTACCGTAATTCTTGATCTTCTTGGACGAGTCTCCACCACTCATTCACACGCCCACCCTCCATCCCCCGAGCTCACCTCTCTTGTTGGTCTTCACTCCCTCAAATCTTTAGGCCTTGAAGACTTCTTTGTTGACCCTTCTTACACAGGTCGTCCGGACTATCTTATGTCCGGTTTTTAGGTTAGGCTACCCTTCAAGGTTAGTTACGCTGCACCTCCTTGGTAAAAAAGGTACTGAGGCGGTTGGGGAGTCGACGCCAAGATAGTCATTGCCGTGTGAGCTAGGGCTCGCGGCGCCATCTCTGGCGTCGACTCCCCAGCAAAAAGTTTGCTCCCGATGGGTCCTGGTGCCTCCGGCGCAGATCCCAATAGTGTGAATGAGTGGTGGAGACTCGTCCAAGAAGATCAAGAATTACGGTAGGTATGTAATTTTCATTTTTCCATTGATCCAGGGGAACTATTTCTACTGCCCTGTTGTCCAGAAGACCTTGTATCTCAGAAGCGAGAAGCTCTGACTGAAATACTGATAGCTCGGGCTGTCATTCTGGGGGGACGATCCAGAGGAGTCTCTGAAAGACTGAGGGAATACCCCTCATGGATTATCCGGAGGACCCAATTGTCTGATGTTATGGTCTTCCACAGGTTGTAGAAATGAGTCAGACGACCTTCCACCGCTGAGAAAGAGTCCCCCTTGGGCAGCTGAGGTGGGACTTGGGACAAAAACTCAGAAGGCGGTACTAGGCGCTTTGGGCCCTTGTGTTTTCTGTTGCGTTTTCTTTTGAGGCTGGGGGGGCTTGGTTTTTATAAAAACCTCCTCTGCCCTTGCCTCGAAAGGACTGATGGTTGTAAAACTGACGCTTATTAACATCCCCTTGAGAAGGGGCCGGAGCAGGTCGAGCTAATTTAATGGCAGACCTAGTCTTTTGTGTGGCCTCTAGAGCTTGCTCTACTTGAGGACCGAAGAGATACATACCGTTGAAGGACAACGTCATGACCTGTTGCTGGGCATCATTCGTAAAGCCTGAAGTGCGCAGCCAAGAGTGACGGCGGGTACAAATGCTCTGCAATAGGGTTAGACCCTGTCCCTTCCATGTCAACACTCAGCCTAAGGTCTGGGTCAGGCTCAATATCATCTCCTGACAGCCCAGGAGGGACTGTATGGACAGGAAAGGAAAATTACGTACCTACCGTAATTCTTGATCTTCTCTTGTATCTTCACCATTCATTACTTCCTGGGTGTAAGCCGGAGGCGCACCCACGGGAGCTTTTTTAAAGTTGTTTCAACGGCCCCGCCGAGAGCGACGCCATTATGCGCGAGGGGCGCCGTTAGTAGCTTATCACTCCCTCCTCCAACTCAGTCCTGTGAGCCGAGAGGCAAAAATGAAAGCAGAAAATATAGATAGCGAGGCAAGATAGCCGAGGATAGCAAAGCAAGGAAGAATGAACTGAAAAGGAATAAGCCGATGGAGGAAGGACAGAGGAGATAAGAACATCCTAGCCTAGGAGTGCAGGGCCTCCTTACCTGGGCGACTCTAGGAGGAGAGATGAGTAAGGAAATGAGAAAATAGAAGAAGAAGAAGAAAGAGAAGAGAGAGATGGGATGTTGAAGGGACCAGAATGCCCAACGAGCATAGTTAGCTTGTAGCTGAAGGCTCGACTAAAGGGGAAGCAAGAATCCCGGAGATAGAGCTGAAGAGAAGGTTCACGAACCCGCTAGACAGACTCAGGAGGGCATAGTCCTCATCTTCAACATGCCATTGTTTTGACACCCACCTGGGCTCCTGGCGCGGAAGGCCTTTAACTGGAGGACAGCCGAGGAGGGAAGAATAAACCCAACAGCATGAGAGCTGCTCAGGGGTTTAGAAATGGAAAATGTAAGCCTTTCAGGCGTTCCAAGATAGAAACGGGACTCAGACTGACTGGCTAAGGCCGGCCAAGGCTTAGGCTGGCTAAGATTGGATATGGTCAGCAGAGCTGTACTGTAAAAATTGTCCAGGAGGATACTTAAAGGGAGAAACCACTTAGCAAAACAGCGAGAAGGATAGCCTACCTTCTCATTTGCCTTCTTGTTTGATTTCTCCTTTTCCTTTTTTTTTTTTTTTTTTTTACAGATAAAAAATTTTTTTTTTTTTTTTTTAACTAGATGCATGACCCAGATACCAAGATGCCTATAGCAGTCGGAGAGTTCCTCAGCATTTTTTTTTTTTTTTAGAAGAGAAAGGAACGAGTACTCGCTCTCTGCTCTGCAAGGCAAGAATAGAGGGGGGATTAGATTTCAGGGCAACTACCTGAACACGGGATTGCAGGATCAAAACTGAATAGCCTGAGCCAGGCCAAACAACCCCAGAGGTATCTTGCCAAGAATAGCAAGAGATAGTTGTGCAGTCTGATCGCCAATGCAATTCAAGTAGATGGCCCATGAAATCTTAGAGTAAATAATTTTTCTGGATTTTAAACCCCCAAAGAAAATTTTTTTTTTTTTTTGTTTTTTTGGAAAATGAAGCAATTTTCCTATATTTTATATAATGCAGAGAGGGAAGGAGACGGGAGGTGGAGAAGCCACAGGAAGAGGCCACTGAGGGATGGTGGGAGTGTAAGTAATGAATGGTGAAGATACAAGAGAAGATCAAGAATTACGGTAGGTACATAATTTTCCTATCTTCCTTGTCAATCTTCACCATTCATTACTTCCTGGGTGAGTAAGCTCCTCTTCCCCAGGAGGGGAAGAGGCCATACCCTGAGGGAACAAGACCCCAGCCTTCTGCTGGTGAGAAACAGAAGGAGAAGACCCTGGCTTATTCAGAAAGCCTAAGTGGGAGAAGAGCTAGGAGGTGCCTCCGGGACGAGGAGACGGAGGAGCCCTGTAAAAGTCTCTCCTAGCTCTGGATGAGAAAAAGCGGGTCCCCGGAAGGCGGAGCGCATCACCCTCACGCCGGGCCAGGGTGACAACCTGGAGAGACGAAGCCATGCCGTCCGCCTGATGCAGATCGCTGTCCCCGCAAGCCTGGAAGCCACCTCATTGGCGTCATAAGATGCCCTTGCTTGGTGTCTTGCCAGCTCCAGGCCTACCGAGGAGAGGGCAATGGCTTGTCTGGTTTGCTCCGTGTCAGGCATAGATGCCAGCAGCTGGGACATCATCGACCACAGATGCCGGTTGTAGGCAGCGTGGTGAGCTTGATGTGATGCAATACATGCACTCGCACGCGAAGAAGAGAACACTCTTCGCCCCCAACGGTCGAACTGGAGAGAGTCCGAATCCGGTGGGCGGTCGTGCGCCAGGCAACGGCGCCCAGAAGGAGTATCCAGGTATACCAAACCTGAGGACGGGTTGGGAAGGGAACCTAGAGACTCAGAGGGGGCACAATACCTACGCTGGCAGTCCGGGCTGGGGAAAAGCGCGCGAACTGCCAGGACCGGATACACGCCTCCTGGAAGGATAGGCCAGGAAGGTACCACCAGATGCTGGGCACTGAATTCACCAAGGAATTCACGCGTCACCCGTTCGGTATTGTCTCTCCGAACGTAGGAAATCCGAAGATCCCTCACCATCCTCGAGAGGAAACGCTGATATTCTGTGAAATCAGCATCGGAGGACAGATGAGCAGGGGGTTTCTCTCCCTCAGAGGAGGGAGACGAGGATGATGGGGAACTGGAATGTCCAGAGGATTCCTGCGGCGGTGGGGAGAGTCGAAAGACCCGCTCATGCATGTAACTAACATATGAGGGGAAGGCCGCCGCAGAACCCCTGAACTGCTCCCAGGATAACGGACCCGTAGGACCGACATGGCCTGGGAGCGGGGTGGAGAAGGCAGAGAGATGGGAGGGGCACCTCCGAGGAGGCAACTGCTCTGCGAGAGGCTCTGGAATCCGGGAAGGAGCTCTAGTAGGAGGGATCCCGGATATCAAACCAGGCCGCAGAACGAACTCTGTGGAAGCGGAACCTGGAAGAGCCCTGGGGAGAAACTCCCTGTGACACGCTGACTGCATGGATCCAGAAGGGCAGTCCGCACAAACGCGCCAGAGTGACACCCTAGAACCCTGGGGGAGGGCGGGCTCTGCGCTACGGCTCCTGGCCACCCCCCCTGAGGTGGTCAAAGAAGACCGAGCAGCAGGACGCCTGCCCCTCAACCCCTCGGATTCCGAGAGGGCCCTCCTCCCCGACTGCAACGTTCCCCTAACCCCAGAGGAGGTAACAGCACCCCGGGGGGTAGCTGTCACCGGACCTCCAGAGAGGGGAGCCTCCCCCTCCGTCACCCCCACGTCTGCTCCCCGGGACTCTCGGCCACCCCCAGCCGAGGAACCCTCAGGAGACAACGGCAAGGGGGACAGAGGGAGGGGCCCGCTGCGCCGCCTGGTACCCCTAGCCACCGAGGACCCAGATTCCGAAGAATGGGGTGCCAGGATGGGTCCACATCTGAGTCATCGTCCTCCGAGGAGGCGAGACCAGCTGAGACCTCGTTGCTGGCCACCCCAGGGGTCCCGAGGCCACGGCCCAGTGCAGTGCGACGCCGCTCGCCCCAGCCGCGGCAGCATGAAGGCCCAACCCACACCCCCCAGCGGCTCTGGCAGACCAGCACCGCCCGGAGGAGGAAGGCGCCACGCGCCCGGCGGCGCCGGGAGCAAAGCGGCACTCACCAGCGGCGCCCGCCAGGCTCATCAACCGCGAAGCAGGCGCCGAGGCCGACACGGCAGCCGCCAGCACGGCGCCCAGCGAGCAGCGCCGGGATCCAAAGCGGCGCCGCTCCGATCACCGGCACACATAGCAGGCTAGCGGGATCAAACAGCGCCCGGGAGCAGGCGCCAGCCGATCACCGGCATGACGGCTGGGATCCAAAAGCAAGCGCTGTGGCGGCAGTCAGTCACAGGCAGACTGTCAAGGGCCTCGACAGAGAGCCTACCTCGAGGTGACTACCGGCGGTGTCAAGCGCTGCGGCCCGGGGGCTACGGCGCCCCCAACATCGCGGAAGGGCCTCCCCTCGGCAGAAGGAAGAGGAGACCCCTCCTCCTCGGACCAGTATAGGCCAGGAGGGACCGGGGAAAGACCTAAGGATCTCGCCGAGATTCCTGGCGACGCCTGTCCCGAAAGTCGGTGGGCCTTGCCGAGCTTGTACGCGAAGAGACTTCGAGGACGCCGACGGTCCATCGAGAAACAAGCGCCGCACTAATCCATATTAGTAGGTCCCAGGCAACGAAGACAGACGCCATGCCGTCCGAGACGGAGAAATGCCGTCGCAGGAGCACCGACGATAGGGCACGGCCCGTTTTAGAAGAACGCTTCGCTCCAGAACCGGACATAACGCAAATAAACAAGATTAAACACAGTGGGAAATACACCCGCGCCGTCATAAAGGAAAGAAAAGGAACAGTCTTACCGTAGAGGCGTCGAGTGTAGAAAAGGAGTCGGATCACGCACCTGGTTAGCTACCGCGAACAGGTGCTGCCTCGACGGTGGGAGAAACAGAACTGAGTTGGAGGAGGAGTAGTTCGCTACTAACGGCCCGCATGACGACAGACGCCGCCTCCTCGAGGCGGGCCGTTAGGGCAACTTTAAAAAAAAAAAAAGTTCGCGACGGGTGCGCCCGGCTTACACTCCAGGAAGTAATGAATGGTGAAGATTGACAAGGGAAGATAGGTGAAAATCAGAAGGAAAAAGGTTCGAGCCGGCCTGGTGACACTGAGGGTTGAGCCGCTGGACCACCTCGCACCACGCCAGTGACCCGGGTTCGGGAGCGAGCTCGGATCGTCGGGGGTTGGCCGTGGGAGACAGGCTGGAGTGTCCGGGGACAGCTCGCCTTCTCCTGGGGGAAGGGGGACTTCCATACCAGCAAGCTGCGACCCCTGGAGGAGGCTGGGGGAAGCAACGGCAAGCTGAAGTCTCAGGGGCATGATTGGTTGCAGGCGTAGGCCGGCAGCCAATCAGCCGCGGAGGTTGCTCCTTTGCGGAAGGGGGGGAAGTTGCGGATGCCTTGACGCTCAGGCACGTAGCATCCCATGAGGAACATGGGGAAAAAAAACATGGAGCCAGGTCGATGGAGCACTGAGCCGGGTCCCGATGTGCCAGTGCCTGCCTGCAAGCCAGGACCCTGAGAAGATTTTAAGATTCGGCCGTTGCCCGACCCCGACCGGGGGGCTTCCGTGGCTTGATGGAGGGGCCGGAGGGTGCAGGTAGGTGCCGGCTTCATGGGTGCTCCAGATGGAATGGCTCTGTGGGGCAGTGGGAGAAAAATAAAATAAAAAAAAAAAAGGTTGGAGTCAAGAAGCCCTGAAGACGTCACACCCAGCCTCGATGCTGAAAAAGAGCACAGCGCCACCTGACCTAGTGCTGCACACGACACCAACAGAGTCCCCGATGCCGACGAGCAGCACAGTGGTGAGGATGGCGCAGACGAGCCGCATGGCGCCAAGGACGGCGCCAACAGACGCATCGGCACCGAGGATGGCGCCGAGTGAGCCATCGATGCTGAAGGTGCTGAAACCAACACAGGGCTTCGAAAAACAAGATTTGAGGAGAAAGAAGGAAGAATACCAGGAGATGGAAGCATCAGTGTGGTCCCTGTTACATAACCATGTGAGGGAAAAACTGCCTGAGCATGAGTCGGCAGCACCGAGGCGCCGCTTGACTAGGAAGCCCAACCGCCCTACCCGATCTCTGGTGGGCCCCGGAGTGACTGGGCCAGGCAGCTGGACCAACCTCCGAGCCCACTGCTCCATCAGACCCCAATGACCGACTGTCGTGCGCAGTCATACCAGAGGGTGACCTCGAGTGACGCCTTCTGTTTTTTGACCTGTGGGCTGAAGAAGAGCTCGAGACTGAATGGTGCCAAGAATGTAACTGTTTTCTTTTATGCTTTTGGGGGGACCGCCCCACCTCTTGGGCATTGGACCGTCCGTTGTCAGACCCCCCTCCCTTCTGGAGAGGGTGGCGGACCGGACGCGTGCATTTCCAACACTCAGTGGTCCATAGAAAAACAGGCGTCACAACGATCCATATTATACTTGCGGCCTAAGCAGGTTAAGCACTGGTCATGCTAGTCCGTGGCGGAAAAAAGTCGGCCACAGGGACACGATGCATTGGGGGCCAACCCACCCTTGAAGATTTCTTTTTATCCTCGGAACGAGACATGACTGGATGATAAAGCAATAAAACAAGGTACCTGGCGTCGATAGAAAATAAAAGGAAAGGTATTACTGGGTATTCTGGGAGGCGGTGCAGAGTACGGAGGCAAGCAGAACTGTGAACCAATGGACTAGGCAGCAATACGCAGTAGAAATTCGAGGCTTCCACACAAGGTCCTTTCTTGACCGTGGGAGAAGCAGAACTAGAGCCAGGGCCGAGTCAACACCAGGTAACAGCCCAACCCATGAGCGCCATGTAGCATGTCGGCCTCGTGGGCGGTGCCGTCTGTGCGTTGGTTCCACTCCCCCCCCCAAAAAAAAAATCTCCCACGGGTTCCTAGCCTCTGGCCGGTACCTGAATAGTGATGAATGGTGAAGACTGACACAGATAAGATCTGCCACTGGCTCCCTCGGCTCCTCAGTTATGTTCACCAGGAGACAAACAAAATGGAGGGAAAACAAGAGAGCTACATCCTGCCTAGCCCAAAGGGATAAGAAAAAAGGATACAGGAATAAACTAATAAAACCCAACTACAAACCTTAGACTAATAAGGACAGGGCACACAAGGAGGCATAAGGGGAGAATGATAGTAGAGCCAGAGCCTCACACCACTAGCTAGACTGGAGGTGGGCAGTGGCATAAGAAGAGGGCAGCAGCCCTAAGCATGTGGCTCTGACAAAAAAATGAAAATGACATACTCACCGTAATTCTTGATCTTCCAGAATATCTGCACCATTCATTACTTTATGGGTCTATGATGGAGGCGCATGAACCCCATGGCAGCATACCGCTAATTTAGAGCTAGGGGACCAACACTGGGGACCCTGCAGCAGCATATAGCTAATTTACAGCTAGGGGACCAACATCAGGGATGGCGCTGCCCATGAGGCGGTTGCATGATGTGATACTTGTGGCCTGGCCAGTAATGGACACTGGCCCCCTGCTCCTCTCAGTTCTGTTCAACACAAGAGGAAACAAAGTGTAAGACAAAAAAAAGAGAGAAAGGATGGGACAAGATTGCCCAAGGGACAGAGAAAGGACATAAAAGAACAAAGCAATAAAACCCGGCTACCAGGGCAAAGAAAGAAGAGGCTGGGAGGGAAGGCCCAGGTAGCGGGTTAAATAATGACCAGGGCAAACTGGACCGGAAGGAGAAATTGGCAAAACAGAGAGTGTAGTGGGGACCCACAAACTCCCAATAGGAAAGCAGTGCTTTCAATAGAGTTGGCTTTGCTTATAACTGCATGACAATTTACCTGCATTTCCCTGCAAATTACATGACTCGTTAAAGAAGTCAGAAGACTCAGAATCCCATACAACCAAAACAAATGTATGGGATAAATTTTCCTGAGAAAGGTTCCATTTTCTTGTATAACACAAGAGTCCCAGAAGAGCTAGGAGCCCTGGAAATGTATTACTAGCAAAAGGTTCTCCAACTAAAGATGAGATACCTAGCAGGCTAATGGAGCAACACTGAGGTGGGGGAAAAAACAAGCTGGGAGGAAAGGATCCCTAGAAAGGAAGGGCCAAACAGAAAAATTGAAAATATACTCTACAGATCTCTTACCATTTATTTTTCTTTAGAAACTTCCTATAGAGAAAAGTAGAGGAAAGAAAAATTAGAGGGCTGGCTGGTCTGGCAGTGCAGGAGACCTACTGCCAAGAAATAAGGGAGAATACTACTAGGTGAAGGAATCTGAGACGAGATTCCAGCATATTTCTCCTGGTCCTTCTACACCTGCCTTTGTTTTTCGTTTCTTTTCTGTAGTGCACATACTGTCAATGGGATTCACAACTGATGAGTTATGTGACCCTACCAGGAAATGGCATAGACCAAGGCTGTAATCAGGATAGAATCCTGGGCACTTGAACATTCCAGATGGCAGCAACCCTCCAGTCTTTGCTGTGCCAACAAAGGGGAAACAACTTGAGAGCTTCTCTGAAGAAGAAATCAACTTCTGCCTTTTGGGGCTGCAATTCTCCATAGCAGATTGGGGCTACCTGATGACAATGGACACCCCTAAATTAAAATCGTGCCTGTTAAGCTGCAGCTTTCTAAATGGCTAACCTGCTCTTTCTCATTTCCATTGCCTGTGTTTGGACTGGGGGCCGTGGCTACCACATAGTTCAGGGGGTTTTGTTTTAGGAGGGCTTTGATTTTTTTCTTTAAAAAAAAAAAAAGGGTGCCTCAGGTAAGTACCTGTTTTTTTCTTGCGGTTTGGAAGTAGGGTGATCCCTGTGTTTTCCCTCTGTCTTTTGGGTGTTGGTCTCTCCCATCTTGGGGATAGTTTGCCTGGCACGTGTTTTTTCACTGTACTATGTTGAAGGGGATGTTGCCACTTTAATTTTGCTCCTCTTGTATGAAAGGGCATTTCCCCTTTAACATTTCTCTCAGATCTGGGAGTGTTTAAAAAAAAAAAAAAAAAGCCCGTCAGCAGGGTGAGCTCTTAGACTCTGGCAGGGATCTGTCTCTCCTCAGCATTTTGGGGGACATTTCTTGCCACAGACTGGTGGTTTCTCTATAACTCGATTGGCTGCATGGCTTCCCGCTGTTTTGCTAATTCGCCCATCCGTTGGGTGCTCACCTTTTTCTGTAAGAGGCTTTCTACGGCCTCAGTGTGCTTTTGTGCACCTCTTATCCATCGTGCATCCCTGCTAATGTGCCGACATTACACATGTTCCACTGAGAGAGTAAGCCTGCACTTTTCTAGTGCTAGACACAGCAACTATGTTTTGCTTATACTTTCAGCCCAATTGGCTGACTGCGATTAAGCACTTTGTAGCTAACTGGGCTGCTAGGAGCATTTTTCTGTATTTTCTTGTTTCTTCCCCACAACTGGAACTGGGGATTGCAGCAGTAGTTCTCTGGCTATCACTGGGGAACATTCATTTATTTTGCTGGCCATAAGGTTTTCTTTTCCTTTTGGCACCATGGCTTATCAGAGACCTCTAATTTTAAAAAGATGCAAGACCTGCAAAAGGGTAATGCAGCCCCCTTCTCTGGGTTCATATTGCCCCCACTGTTACTCAAGCTAATATGTCTTACAGTTCCCCCCAATCGGCACTCTGAGGTGGGGGTGCACCTGTGTACCACCTGGCAATGGCAAAACAGAACTGCGTAGATCTTTGTTGTTGCTCTTAGGAGAGCTTTGGCCCCGATGTTCTGCAGGATATCCAATCCCAAAACCCAACCCCAAACGGCGCCATACAGGCACGTCCAGGTGTGCTGGAGAAGGACAAGGCTGCTAGCATGGCACATCCCAACCCTGACCATACAGAGTCAGGATGAGGATATCGAAGATCTTGGAGATAATCCTGACCCAAAGATTACCTGAGGATGAGCCCTCTGAGGAGGAGGAGGAAAGGAGTGATGGAGCCAAGAGAAAGATTCCTATCCTTCCAGTTTGATGCCAAATGTTTGTCCTATCTGATAACTGAGGCTTGTAGGACAATGAAGCTGAAGTGGGTGAAATCCATGGAGACATCAGATGTAAATATCACGGTGGTGGTGCACAAGCTCCAGTCCCCCCCCCTTGAGTGCTGCTCCTGCCTTGACCTCTCCATTGTTTCCCATGACCCTTACTAATCTTTTCCCTTCTTGCTTTTCAGGCTGCACTGTCCCAGTCGGATGCCCACTCCCCCCTCCCAGCAGCCGGAATCCTCAGACGCTAACCAGCTACAGTGGAGACCAGTGTTCCTGTACAACGTGAACCCGCCTGCAGATTTATGGTCGACCCCATCACGTGACTCTCCAAATTGCCATTAACCCGTTATACACTTCCACCTCCACCACTAGAGAGCCCATGAAGTGGTGCTCCCTCCTCAAATCCCTAACATAACTATGCTGCCATAATTCTCCACACACATCCCTATACCTTTTGCGCCTATTACTTTCATTACACTTCATCTCTTATATCCTCTCTCCTCTCTTCATTCTGTCCTGGTGCTGGATTCGAACCTAGTTCTGGAGTTAGCACCACCCAAGACTTACACTCTAACCTCCATGCACTCAGTCCATCAGGAATCATTTTCCCTCGTCTTCTGATATTCCCTTCAAGCCTAGTGGCCTCTGGTGGTATTACACCACATAGAAGCTACCAGCCACACTGCTCACTACTACCAAGCCTACCTTTATTCAACGCCAACAAACGCTACTGTATATTAACTACTCTACTGCCCGCGCTTAGCACTGACAACACCCAGTGACACATCAAGGGCCTAAATACCAACCATGTTAGCCTTATTTCTCATTGTGCTTGCACGCTACCCTACCAGGCATAGCGTGCAGAGCCTTTCCTCCACCGTCCCCTCAACTGGCATTCCGGCATGTTGCTACTCAACAACTTGCCTCCCTGCTGGGATCCTGCCACCAACCTGGCATTTACCCACACAAAAACTAGCCATGAGGGCACTCTCACTCACCCTTGTATCCTGCCTCTACCTCAGACCCAAACACCCCATCCCACTATCATCCAAGATTGTCACCAGGAAAGAGTTTAGGTGCCTCGAGTCAGGCTTCATCTGAAAAACCTCATCATGCTACTCTTGCTATGCTCAGGAAATGTTGAAGTAAATCCAGGCCCCCCCTCCCCATCGGACTTCACATCAGCCCCAGGCCTGAAACTGATGATGATCAATATATGTAGCCTACTAAAAAAAACCTGATCTAGTTAAAGTATGGGTATCCCACACTAATCCTGATACATTAGTTGTCACCAAAACCTGGTTAAAAGATTGTACCACAGACTAGCAGATTATGCTCCTCTCCTATAACATGTTCAGGTTGGACAGACCACCGGGGGGGGGGGGGTTGCCATTTATGTTAATTCTAAATACCCTGCCTCTGAAAACAGGTTTACTCATCTGTAACAGTAGTTCTAGGAGTTGTATATGTTGTATAACCCTCGGCTTCGCTCCATGATGCCAGATCTTAGCCCGCTGGAAGCCAGGTGTGTGCATCGTAGTCGGGGAGGTCGGATGGGTCCATGTGGATGAACAACATATACCACTCCTACAACTACTGTTACAGGTGAGTAACCTGTTTTTCTAGGGATGTGGATAAGTTGTTCATCCACACATCTTGGCAGACTCCTAGCAGTTCTCCAGGAGGAGGGAAGCAAGGTGCACACCCCCTACTTAGGGAACAGAGATTGGAGAACTGAGGCCCAAAACCAGCATCGGCGTGACTCAAGGTCGATGTGGTAATGGGTGATGAAGGTATTTGCTGACTTCCAGGCAGCAGCCTGACAATTTCCTGGATAGGGCTGTCCCTGGAAGCAGCCACCAATCTGTGTATGGCGGGTGGAATGAGCTCTTATCCCTCTGGGAGGCTCCTTGCCTACCAACTCACAGCACAGACTTATGAAGATGTAATCCATCCTGCGATCGTCTGCTTTGCTGCAGGTCTGCCAGAAGCGGCTTCAGCATAGGTGACAAACAGCTGGCGAACCTATCCCCGAATTTCCGCTATCCTCTCCTTATAATAGGAGAGAGCTCGTCTCAGGTCCAAAGGATGGAGCCTGTACTCGGTCTCTGAAGTGTAATTGGGGTAGTATACCGGCAGAGTCAACACCTAGTTAAGGTGAAACTCTGACACCACCTTCAGAAGGAATTTCGGGTGGGGGTGCAGGACAACCTTGTCCCTGTGGAATACCAGATAAGGGGTGTCCACCGAGAGCGCCTGGAGCTCCCCTGTCCTTCTGGCAGACGTGATAGCCACCAGGAAAGCCATCTTCCACGACAAGTGTGACAACTCTCATTTGTGCATTGGTTAGAATGGCTTGCCATGAGCTATACCAAGACCAGCAGTAGATCCAAGCAGACTGGAGGTTCACACACTGGAGGGATATGTAATCCAGACCTTTAAGTTTCACGACTGTCTCTCTGTGCTAAATCTGCTGACCGGCCTCGCGCCTGCAAGCAGAGATGGCTGCCAAGGTCGATGACCGAGACCCTTTGGAGAGAGACCAAGGTAGTCAAAAATGTTAGCCACTGGACAGGACAAAGGGTCCAGGCCCTTGTCCTGACACCAAATGGAAAACCTTTATATTTGAAAGCATAACATTTCCTGGTTGATTCCTTTCTGGATCCTCCACCACCAGTGTAGACATCTTGGAAAGACCAAAGCCTGGAACTCTAGCCGCTTAGGTACCAGGCTGTGAGGCGCAGGGATTGAAGGTCCGAATGGAAAACCTTCCCCTGATTGAGAGAGATCAGGTCCGGGCCTGTGCAAAGCCGCTCCAGGTGCCTGCAGCTGAGGCTGAGGAGATCTGCATACCAGAATTGTCGCGGCCAGTCTAGGGCTACCAGGATCACCTTTGCCTTGTCCCTCCTCACCTTGAGGAGCACCTTGTGGATCAAGGGTAATGGGGGGGGAAGGCATAGAGGAGGCCTGGGGTCCACGGACCTCGAGAAGACATCCCCTGCAGAGAGCCCTGCTGAGGGGGGCGAGCATGAAAGAGCCTCAGCTTGGTGTTTTCCTGGAGTCAAACAGGTACACCATTGGTTTGCCCCAACAGGAAAACAGAGTGTAAGCTACCTCTGGATGGAGAGACCACTCGTGGGATGTCTGGCCTAAGTGACTGAGAGCATCTGCCAGATGATTTGAGGCTCCTGCCACATGGATGGCTAGGAGATCTGCCTCCAATCGGCTCACGAGGGTCCAGATGTGGAGCGCCTCCTTGCACAGCAGACGGGAGTGTGTGCCGCCCTGTTTGCGGAGGTAGTACATGGTCGTGGTATTGTCCGTCTGGACTTGAACCACTTGACCCCGGAGCTGAGGAGCGAAAGCTGACTGTGCCAGTTTGACTGCTCTGAGCTCCAACAGGTTGATGTGGCATCAGGACTCCTTGGGGTCCAGGCCCGTGGGCCCTATTGTCCCCATGTGGGCTCCCAGCCCATAGAGAGAGAGCATCGGTCGTGGGGAGGCCGTCCAGCACGTGAGGACAAACAGGATCCCTTCCTGCAACTGGAATGGGGCGGTCCACCATTGGAGGCGTCCCACATCTTCTGGTCGCAGTGATCAGCTGGTCGAAATGACGTGATGCTGAGTCCACTGGGTGGCCAGCTCCCATTGGAGGGGCATGTGCAAGCGGGCCCAAGCAGACGACTGAGGTGCATGCCACCATGTAACACAGAAGGTGCAGAAAGTCCGGGCAGGGCACGATTGCCCAATCAGAAATGACTGGGCAAAGGAGGAGGGAACCTCCGCCCTGTCCGCTGGGAGCCGAGCTCTGGCTCGACAAGAGTCGAGCTCTGCCCCGATGAAGCCCATCACCTGAGAAGGCACGAGTTCTGACTTGGCCTTGTTGATCAGGAGGCCGAGTTGGGAGCAGGTCTGGAGGGCCAGGTCCATGGACCTCTCCACCTCCTGTTGGGTGGATCCTGCCAGGAGCCAATCGTTGAGGTAAGGATAAATCCTGACTTCCCGACGCCTGTGATGGGCCACCACCACTGCAATACATTTGGTGAAGACCCGTGGGGCTGATGACAGGCTGAAGGGCATGGCTCAGAACTCGTACAGGGTCCTTTCGACCCTGAAGCGGAGGAACCGCTGATGGGATGGGACTGTGAACTCTATCGCTCTCTAACCTTCCTTCCACTGTCTCACAGATGCATTTCTCACTGTGCCAAACTAACCTCCAAATTCTGGTTCGGGGGCTTCCTCCTATCTCTCATCCTCTCTCTCCACTCCACCCCCACCCACTCTCTCAGATCAAATAGCGCCCCGCTTCCTTGGCGGTCCCTAGCCACTCCACCCTCTTCAGTCAGACTGGTTTAGCCCATCGTTTCCCTAAAATCTGAAATCCCCCCCTGAAATACGACACTCCTCCTCCAACTACCACCTCTGCCCTGCACATTACCTCTCCCCCAGCTGTTCCTGCTTTAACCCACCTTAATACCTATCCCCAGTTTCTGCCTTCCTACCATGACCCCGGCAGGGTTCTCAACATCCTGAAGGGGAAATCAGAAATAGGCTACCCCATCTCCTCATATTCAGTTCTTGCCTCTCCCCTCTCTTTACACCTGCCCTTCTGGCTCACCAGTGTGCACATCCTAACCCCTTCCTTTCTACTCCAACAGCACTTGCGTACTACCTCGAGCCTGTTCCTGGTACACTCATGCACTATAAATGGTTCTATCTATTATTACTGTTTTGCATGCTCATATGTTCTTTTGTATGATTTTGGACATGTATTGTAATTTATCCAATGTTCCACTACTGTTTATTGTACAATACCTTGTGTTCCAACTGTTGCACAGTCTTACAATGTTGTATTGTTTGTACTACCCCCATACTATTGTAACTGATCATCCTTCACAACCCAATGTAACCCTCCCCCAGGTCACACCGTGAGATCAGCAACTTGTTGTTCAGTGTGCCCTCCTGGTGAAACATTTCAATAAATAAACAACCCAGCCCTGCTGCTAAAACAGCTGTCGGGTAAGTCTCCCACTGTCACCAGCCCTGTCATGGTTGACTCCATCAAAGGTGGGCTGAAGACTTCTGTATTCTTCGTTGAAAATGAATAAAACCTTTTTTTTTAAATAAATAAATAGAGGAATATACTAAACACAAAACTGAACAGTATTGCTGCTGCGTATAGGCGTGAAGATCTGACTCCTGGTGGACGACGACATCATCACTGAAGTGCACTCGTGGAGAAAAAAGGAACTAGGGGGCGGATGGAGGTAGATGCCGAGATAGCCTATACGGTGCGAGTCAGTCTTGCAGCGCCACACGTGCGCAGTCCTACCTCAGCGCCGACCCGCCTGAAGATTTTTGGCTCCAACTCGGTCCTAGCGCCTCTGGCGTAGTCCCACTAGTATGAATGAGTGGTGGAGACTTTATGTCCAGAAAGATCTCAATAAATAAAGAAAAACAGAAACCATCATGGGACAAAGTCTGTTTTTTTGTCTTAATGTAGAAAATCCATTTTCTCCACCTTAATTAAAAGGCTGGAATTTGTTGTTTAGATTGTCTGTCAGCTTTTCTGTGTGTAGATCAGAAAACGGAAATTATGTACCTACCGTAATCCTTGATCTTCTTGAACAAAGTCTCACCACTCATTCACACTGATGGGATCGCCCGGAGGTGCTAGGACAGCGGGGAACAAACTTTGCAGGAGGGGGCGGCGCCAGAGGAATCAGAGCGCAGAAGCGCCACCAGCCTCACGCTCGCATAACAATGACTATCTCGGCCACCCTCCAATCGCGCTTCAGTACCTTCTTTCCAAGAAGGTGCAGCGTAACTAACCTAGGATAGCCTAACAAAAATCAGATGTAAGATAGTCCAAACGACCCGTATAAGAAGGGTCAATAAAGAAGTCTTCACAGCCTAAGATTGAGGGAGTGAAGACCAACAACACAGGTGAGCTCGGGAGGTAGGGCATGTGAATGAGTAATGAGACTTCGTCCAAGAAGATCAAGAATTATGGTAGGTACATAATTTCCATATCTTCTTGGACATAAAGTCTACACCACTCATTCACATTGATGGGAGAGTACCGAGTTAATAATCCCCGAGAGGTGGCAGGACAGACCAGAGCTCACAAATTTAGGACAGAAGTCCGTTAAGGATAGTCCTGCCAAACAAAAGATGTCACCTGGCATGGACATCCAGGGTGTAGTGCTTGGCAAAGTATGCACTAAGCTCAGGTAGCCGCATTGCAAATGTCTGCAATAGCACACTGCGGATCTCTGCCAGGGATGCCGCAACTGCTCTAGTAGAGTGAGCGTACATTCTGCCTTCCAGCTTAACCTGTGCCATGGAATAGCAGTGACGAATGCAGGCCACCAGCCATGCTGAAATGCATCTGACAGCGACAGGTTGACCCAGCCGGGTCTCACTGAAGGAAACAAACAGTTGTTGAGCTTTGCGAATTTCTATCCAAAGAGAAACGCAAAGCTCTTTTGACATCTAAAGAATGAAGGGTACGCTCTCCTTCATTTTGGAAGTTCACAAAGTAAGTAGGTAGGACCAGAGGTTGGTTTAGATGGAATTCTGAAACAACCTATGAGAAACTTAGATGGGTCTAAGAAAAATTACTAACCATAGTAATGTTGTTTCTTCTAATGGAGTCTTGCTGTATTCAGACATAATGCAGTAAGCCCCAGCACCTGAACTGCCCCGGAGAGGAAAGAGATAACTCTATGAAGAAGCAAGCTCGAGCTCGGTTTTCAAATCTCTGTCTGTGGTACTTCCCAGTGTAACCGTCAGATTCTTGCGAGTTACAGTAACTAACTAATATACTATAGTATGGAAATTGTTACATAGATACATTATGTATCTATGTAACAATTTCCATACTATAGTATATTAGTTAGTTACTGTAACTCGCAAGAATCTGACGGTTACACTGGGAAGTACCACAGACAGAGATTTGAAAACCGAGCTCGAGCTTGCTTCTTCATAGAGTTATCTCTTTCCTCTCCGGGGCAGTTCAGGTGCTGGGGCTTACTGCATTATGTCTGAATACAGCAAGACTCCATTAGAAGAAACAACATTACTATGGTTAGTAATTTTTTCCTAGGACCCATCCTAAGTTTCTCCTTAAGGTTGTTTCAGAATTCCATCTAAACCAACCTCTGGTCCTACCTACTTACTTTGTGAACTTCCAAAATGAAGGAGAGCGTACCCTTCATTCTTTAGATGTCAAAAGAGCAGTGTAACCGTCAGATTCTTGCGAGTTACAGTAACTAACTAATATACTATAGTATGGAAATTGTTCACAGCCAAAGGGCAAAATATTTATTTTTGGGCCCCAAAAGACTCAAGTCGAGAACCCAAGAAGGAAAGGTAGTCACAATATTTAAGAAAAACACCAGAAAAATAATAACAACATCTACCCCACCCAAGAGGGAAGGTACAAGGTACACCCCTGAGGTGCAACACTGTACCTGCTAGCCCACTTCCCAAAACCAGGTTCTGAGAGGGAGGCTGGGAGAGGTCTGAACACAGCAAGACTCCATTAGAAGAAACAACATTACCAAGGTGAGTAATTTTTCTTCTAACAACATTAAGTCTTGCTGTATTCAGGCATAATGCAGACTACCAAGCAGTTCCCTATGGAGGAGGGAATGCAGAACCTACTCTGGAAAGAGGCTCAGTACTGCTGTACTAAACCTAGCATCACTCCTAGCCTGGATGTCCAGGGAGTAATGGTCGGTGAAAGTATGTACTGTTTTCCAGGAGGCTGCTTTACAGATCTCTAACAAAGGTATATCTCTGGCTGCAGCTAGAGAAGCAGCTGTACCCCTGGTCGAGCGAGCCCTCAGGCCTGAAGGGGGCATACTACCCAACTTGTCATAACAAAATTGTATACAAGAAACAATCCACCTGGCAATAGTTCTCTTAGTGGCAGGCTTACCTTTTCCCACTTCACCATAAGTGAGAAACAATTGAAGACAGTCATTTCTATGTGCCTTAGTATGCTCAATATAGTAGCTAAGGGCCCTCTTAACATCCAGACAGTGTAACCTTCTTTCACCTGAAGAAGAATGGTCAGTGAAAAACACAGGGAGAGATATAGACTGGTTCAGATGAAAATCTGATACCACTTGGGCAAGAACCTCCTATTGGTTCTTGGGACCACTTTTTCCCTATGGAAGGAGATGAAGTTAGGTTCCACTAACAGAGCCTGTAACTCACTAATCTGCCTGGCAGAAGTGATAGCTACCAGGAGCACAGTTTTCCAGGTCAGGCATTCACCGGCCAGGCCAGAGGTTCAAAGGGTGGCTGCATTAGTTGAGCATGCAGACATTAAGATCCTAAGGCGGGAGTGGGCTCTCAAAGGAGGGTTAATGTGAACCAGACCTTTGAAAAACTTTCTGAAAACAGGATGAGATGCCAGGGAAGAACCCTTCCCTGCTGAGAGGAATGCAGAGACAGCTGCTAGATGAACCTTCAGAGTGCCAGGCCTAAGGCCTAAGCCATTGAGATGAACTAGATAGTCTAAGGTTGTGGAAATGTCTGCAGAATCGGGCAGGATGCCTTTCTGAGAGCACCAAATACTGAACCTTTTCCATTTGGAGTTGTAAGTTTTTCTAGTGGAAGGTTTGCTGGAGACCTTCAGAATATCCAGAACTCCCTGAGGAAGATGCAGAGCTACATATTCTAACTCTTCAAGAGCCAGGCCTTGAGATTGAGAGACTGGAGATTGGGGTACCAGATCCACCCCTGGGAGGAGGACAGGAGATTGTATGTCCAGGGCAAAGACAGGGGACGTGACACTGACAAGGACAGCAGTAGAGGATACCAAGGCTGTCTGGCCCAATCTGGAGCCACCAGTATCATTGTGCGGGGTTGAGTTCTGATCTTGATCAGAACTTGAACAGCAGAGGGAAGGCATAGAGAAACCTGCCCTTCCAGTCCAAAGAGAGCGTCCTGGGGAACCGGCCCCAGGACTGGAGGTCTGCAACAAAACAGAGGAAGTTGATGATTGTCCAGTGCTGCAAAGAGATCTATCTCTGACTGCCCCACCCGGAGAAGATGACCTTCAGGATGTGAGGATCCAGGGACCATTGTGGTGTCCCTGTGAAATTCTGCTCAGAGCATCTGCTTGGTACGTTGTCCTTCCCTGAAGGTGAACTGCTACCAGAGAAGTCTGAAGAGAATAGGCCAGAGACCACAGCTTCATGGCTTCTGTGCACAAGGCCGAGGACCGAGTGCCTCCCTGCTTGTTGATGTACCACATTGTGGTGGTGTTGTCCGTTCTGACTTGGACCACCTTGCCCTTGACTGAATCCAAGAAGCTCTGCAGGGCTAGGAAAACAGCCCTGAGTTCCAGGAGATTGATAGGAAGGAGAGACTCCTGTGGAGACCACAGCCCTTGAGCTGTCAGGGCTCCCAGGTGGGCTCCCCACCCTAGGAGAGAAGCATCCATAGTTAGAACTACTGATGGGACTTGAGGGAGAAATGGAACCCCTTGTCTGAGGTTGTCCTGGTCCACCCACCACTGGAGAGCTTGGACCAGAGTCTGAGTCACTGGAATCAGTTTGGTAAGTGAATCGTTCTTTTGAGACCAAAAAGACCTCAGATGAAACTGAATGTCCCTCATCTGGAACCTTGCTCCCTGCACCACTGTCGTGGAAGCTGCCATGTGGCCCAGGAGCTGGAGAAACTGTCTTGCTGGGCGGGAGACCTGAGGTCGAAAGGAGGAAGTGAGATCCACTAGGGCCTTTACCCTTGCCAGGGGAAGGAAGGCTTTTGCTTGTACAGTGTCCAACTCTATGCCTATAAAGGTGAGAAGTTGAACTGGTTCAAGTACAGACTTTGGAAGATTGAGAAGAAACCCCAGGGAGCTGAGTAGGTCCTGGGTAGTTTGAAGAGCTAACCTGACCTGTAAAGGTGACTGACCCACTAAAAGCCAGTTGTCCAGATACGGGAAGATGGTGATACTCTGTCTTCTGAGGTAAGCACCACTACTGCAAGGCACTTTGAACACCCTTGGAGCTGATGTTAGCTAATGGCACAGCTCTGAATTGGTAATGGCTTGAAGGCAACTCGAACCTGAGGTATTTTCTGTGGGAGCACCTGATAGGAATATGAAAGTAGGCATCCTTGAGGTTCAGAGATGCTAGCCAATCCCCAGGCCTTAGAGAGGGAAGGATTATTCCCAGAGTTACCATTTTGAATTTGAGCTTTGAAATGTGTTTGTTCAGATACCTTAGGTCTATGATGGGTCGCCACTCCTGTTTTCTTTGGGGTAAGGAAGTACCTGGAATACAGTCCTTTTCCCTTGTGCTGAGTAGGAACTTTCTCTATAGTTCTGAGAGCTAGAAGACAGGAAACCTCTGCCTCTAGGGCAAGGGTTTCTGAGACTGATGCAGGTGGAAAAGACTTGACCCTTCTTTTTGGAAATTTTTTGAAGCTGAGGGCCGGCCCCTGGCTTACTACTTCCAGGACTCACTTGTCTGAGGTCACAGACTTCCAAGCCTGGAAGTAGTAAGCCAGCCTGCCTCCAACTGGAAATGGGGAGTCGACCCGGGCTGACACATCAGGGTGTCTGCTTGGCAGAAGCCTTAGATTGAGAGGAGGAGGAAGCAGCCCTGCTCATCCCCCCTCCTACCCCTCCCTCTGAAGAACCCCCTCTGTGGGAAGGAAGAGGAGGCCTGAGCTTGGTAAAAAGGCCTTTGAAAGGGCCTGCCCCTGCGCCTAGACTGCTGCTTGTGCCAAGTGGCCTGCCTTTCCTTGGCCTGTGCACTCCTGTACGTGGTCCTGTATTCATCCATTTTCTTCATGTAAGCCTCTGTCTGCTCCCCAAACAGAGAGTTACCTACTACTGGAAAATCCATGGCCTTAGTCTGGGTATCCTGTGGAAGGCTAGTACATCTGAGCCAAGCATGTCTTCTGAGAGACACAGATGTTGCCATGACTCTAGATGTCACATCATTGGAGTCCACAGCAGCATGAAATTGCATTTTGGATGCCTCAATTCCATCAGCAGCAACCACCTCCAGCCCTTGGCTAGCTGAGGAGAGGTCTGTTAAGCCAGTTCCAGAACCGTATTCCATCTGGATTTCTGGTACCTGGCTTGTAGGCTATATAAGTAGCCTGCCTGAGTCCCAAAGAGGATGCCAAATACTGTTTTTGGCCATGGCATCCACTTCCTGGAGTCCTTATCCGGGGTGGGGGTGGGTGAAGCCAAAGGAATGTTAGCCCTGTCACAGGCTGCAGACTGCACTAGCCCAACATGGCTGCAATGACTATAAAGGAACTCCGCAGCTGAGCCTGATAACGAATGCCTCCTGTCCATTCTCTTATCCACAGGAGGTACTGAATTAGGGGTTTGTAAAATTTTGTGTGTCTGTTTCCCCAAGGATTTATGAAGAGGGATAGACAGCTTTTTGGACTCTGGAATGTCCATCATTTCCACAAAATCAGGCTCTTTATCCTCTGCTACGGCTTCAACCAAGGGAAGCTGCAGAGTTTGTGCTACCTTTTTGTAGAACAAAAAGTGTGAAGGGGACTCAGAGAGCCTGGGAGGAGAGATACCTGAGGGCTTGTCTAGGGACATGTCCGGTTCAACGGGCACATCCAGACCCCCTTCATCGTCATAATCATTGCCATCATCACCGGGATAGTCTTTGTCTCCCTCCCACTCCTCACAATAAGCATCTGGGTCATAATCCGGAGGTGATGGATCCGACCGAACCGGCGGTATCGGTTCGGACGGAACCGGTCTAAGCAATTGGACAATACTAATCGCTTTGGCTATTTCGTCCGCGGTTGGAGAGTGGGATACAGGATCCGAACCGGTAGACTTGCGCTTTTTCTTTGACGGAACCGACCCTCGGGGTCGACTCTCCTTTTGCCCGAGGAGGTATCGCCTAGCTCAGTAGGCACCTCCTCAGGTTCGGCTGCAACCGAGCCGGGCTGGCCATCCGGATCTATGGACTTCTCGGCCTCCCTTTCCTTCAGCCTACTTAGTCTTTTATCAAGAGTGGATTTAGGAAAGTTTTTACAGATTTGGCAGTCTGACTTGAGGTGGTCAAACCCCAGAAAATAAACACAGATGAGGTGGGGGTCGGCCTTAGCAAAGGCCTCCCCACACTCGGTACAGTATTGAAACCCAGTGGGACCGGTTTTCTTCTTGGGTTTCTCAGACATGGCCAACCTAACAAATTACCCTATTGCAGCTTTCAGCCAGGTAATATAACAACCGATCGGTTACAAACCGTGTCACAGATTTTTTAAAAGAACCAGCAAAAAGTCTGGCTCTTTTGAAACCGATCACTACCGGAACACCACACTAATCCCAGAAAAAAGAGAAATTAATTTTAACAGTCGGTTCCAAAGCGGATCGACCGTGAAGAAACTGAAGAAAAGACAATTTCCACTTTTTCACCAAAATAAAACACAGTCACTACCTAGCTACACACTACCTGTACCGTAGCCGGAGGCTGGAAATCTGAAAATAACAAAAAATATGCGATTTAAACTGAACACTTTTTCTTTTACCGAACCGAGCAGAGGAAATTCCGAGCGACTTCACTGTTAGGCTAAGTAAAGAATCTGACGGTTACACTGGGAACCACACAGACAGAGGTTTGAAAACTGAGCTCGAGCTCAACGCTCTATGCTTCTGCATAGAGTTAACTCTTCCTCTCCGGGCAGTTCAAGTGCTGGGGCTAACTGCATTATGTCTGAATACAGCAAGACTTCATGTTATTTGAAGAACTACTTTGTCCTTATGAAACACAGTATACGGAGGGTCTGTGACCAAGGCATGTATTTCAGAGACCCTGTGGGCCAAGGTAATGGCCACCAGGAAGGCCGTTTTCCAAGTGAGAAATTTCAGCTCACAGGTAGCTAGAGGCTCGAAAAGCTTTCGAGTGAGCATGTCTAGCACAAGGTTAATGTCCCAGGCTATGACTAGACTTCTGATAGGAGGTCTGGTATGCAGAATACCCTTAAGGAACCTCTTAACTACTGGTAACTGAGCCAGTGATAAGGAAAGTACTGGCTCATGATAAGCTGAAATGGCACAAAGGTGAACTTGACTGTAGAGAACTGTAGACCTGAATTTGAGAGGTCTAAAGCTACTCTAGAACTTTATTTGGTGGGCAGGAAAAAGGATTCAAAGAGGATCTTGCATACCAGACAGAAAAACGCTTCCATTTGGCTGTGCAAGTTTTCCAGTGGCTGGCTTGGCAGCCAAGAGAATATCTGAAACTCTTCAAGAGGCATTGAACCTGTTCACTTCTCTTCAGGAGCCAAGCGGAAGGTGAAGCCGACGCCAGATTGGATGGACCACAGGCCCCTGGGTCAGAAGATCTGCCTGAAGGGGAAGCGCCTGGAGGAGTTTCCAACATACTGTTGAGTAACGGAAACCATATCTGTTGAGGCCAGAAGGGAGCTTATCAGGATCATTTTGTTCCTCTGGGACTTGAATTTGAGAAGTACCCTCTGAATTAGCAGAAGAGGAGGAAAGGCGTATAGAAAGCATCTTGTCCACTGCAGCCTGAACGCATCCTGGCAGAAAATGCCAGGCCCTGGATTTCTGGAGCAGAAGAGAGGCAGTTTTGTGTTGAGTGGCGATGCAAAAAGGTCCAGGTCTGGAGTTCCCCACTCTGTGAATAGGGACTGAACGACGGTTGAGTCTAGAGAACACTCATAAGGATCTGTCTCTGTTCAGCTAAGGCGGTCTGCCAGTTCATTCTGCACTCCCGGCAGGTAGATCACACCTGATTAGAGCCTTGTGCTCTGGAGGCACCATTCCACACTCTCATTACTTCCCTGCATAAAGGGTAAGAGTGAACCGCCCTGCTTGTTTATGTAATACATCACTGCTTTGTTGTCCGCTTGAAGGAGAAATTTTTTGTGACAGAGAATGTCCTTCATAGCCCGCACTGCATAAAGGACGGCTCTCATTTCTAGGACATTTATGTGAAGTTGGGACTCATCCTGAGTCCACGTACCTTGGGTGTGGAGATTCCGACAGTGAGCTCCCCACCCCATCAGGGATGCATCCATGGTAATGGAAATATGGAAATTACGTACCTACCGTAATTCTTGATCTTCTTGGATGAAGTCTCCACCACTCATTCACACTGATGGGATCTACGCCAGAGGTGCTAGGACCCAGCGGGAGCAAACTTTTTTGCAAGAGGGCCGGCACCAGAGATGGAGCCGCAAGGAGTGGCACCACGAGTCTTAGCTCATGCAGCAATGACTATCTTGGTGTCGACCCTCCAACCGCCTCAGTACCTTTTTTTCCAAGGAGGTGCAGCATGATGAACCTAGAAGGTCAGCCTAACAAAAAAACGGACAAAAGATAGTCTGAACGACCCGTATAAGAAGGGTCAAGAAAGAAGTCTTCACAGCCTAAACATTGAGGGGGTGAAGACCAACAACAGAGGTGAGCTGAGAGGATGGCGGGTGGGCGTGTGAATGAGTGGTGGAGACTTCGTCCAAGAAGATCAAGAATTACAGTAGGTACGTAATTTCCATATCTTCCTGGACATAAAGACTCCACCATTCATTCACACTGATGGGAGAGTACTCGAGCTAATAATCTCCCGAGAGGCGGCAGAAGAAACCAAGAGCTCACAAATTTAGGACAGAAGTCCATTAAGGATAGTCCCGCCAAACGAAAGATGTCGTCTGGCATGGAAATCCAGGGCACAGTGTTTGCCGAAGGCATGCACTGAGCTCCAGGTAGCCGCACTGCAAATATCTGCAATGGGCACGTTGCAGATTTCCGCCAGGGATGCCGCGACTGCTCTAGTAGAGTGAGCGTACACTCTGCCCTCCAGCTTAACCTGCACCATGGAATAACAGTGGTGAAGGTATGCAACCAGCCATGCCGAAAGGCAGCTGATAGCGACAGGCTGACCCAGCTGGGTCTCGCTGAAGGAAACAAACAGTTGTTGAGCCTTGCAAATTTCTTTTGTTCTATCCAAATAGAAACGCAGAGCTCTTCTGACATCCAAAGAATGAAGGGTATGCTCTCCTTCATTTTGGAAGTTCGCAAAGTAAGTAGGTAGGACCAAAGGTTGGTTTAGATGGAATTCTGAAACAATCTTAGGAAGAAACTTAGGATGGGTCCTAAGAACTACTTTGTCCTTATGAAACACAGTATACAGAGGGTCTGTGACCAAGGCATGTATTTCAGAGACCCTGTGGGCCGAGGTAATGGCCACCAGGAAGACCGTTTTCCAAGTGAGAAATTTCAGCTCACAGGAAGCTAGAGGCTCGAAAGGTTTTCGAGTGAGCATGTTTAGCACAAGGTTGATGTCCCAGGCTGTGACTGGACATCTGATAGGAGGTCTGGTTTGCAGAATACCCTTAAGAAACCTCTTAACTACTGGTAACTGAGCCAGTGATAAGGAAAGTACTGGCTTATGATAAGCTGAAATGGTACAAAGGTGAACTCTGACTGTAGAGCATTGTAGACCTGAATTTGAGAGGTCTAAAAGGTACTCTAGAACTTTATATGGTGGGCAGAAAAAAGGATTCAAAGAGGATTTTGCACATCAGAGAGAAAAACTGCTTCTATTTGGCTGTGTAAGTTTTTCTAGTGGCTGGCTTATGCGCAGCCAAAAGAATATCTGAGACTCTGCGAGAGACACTGAATCTGTTCACTTCTATCTCTTCAGAAGCCAAGAGTGAAGGTGAAGCAAACTCAGATTGGGATGGACCACAGGCCCCTGAGTCAGAAGGTTCATCTGAAGGGTAAGCGCTTTCGGACGGGATTCCAACATACTGTCGAGTAATGGAAACCATATCTGTTGTGGCCAGAAGGGAGCAATGAGGATCATTTTGTCCCCTGGGAATCAAACTTGAGAAGTACCCTTGAATTAGAGGAAGAGGAGGAAAGGTGTATAGAAAGCATTTGTCCACTGCCGCCTGAAAGCATCCTGACAGAAAATGCCAGGCCCTGGATTTCTGGAGCAGAAGAGAGGCAGTTTTGTGTTGAGTGGGGATGCAAAAGGTCCAGGTCTGGAGTTCCCACTCTGCTATTAGTGACTGAACTACGGTTGAGTGAGGATCTGTCTCTGTTCTGCTGAGACGGTCTGCCAGTTCGCTCTGCACTCCCGCAGGTAGACCACTTGAATTAGAGCCTTGTGCTCTAGACACCATTCCCACACTCTCCATTGCTTCCTGCATAAAGGGTAAGAGTGTGCACCACCCTGCTTGTTGATGTAATACATCACTGCTTTGTTGTCCATTTGAAGGAGAATGTTCTTGTGACAGAGAATGTCCTTCAAAGCCTGCATAAAGGATGGCTCTCATTTCTAAAACATTTATGTGAAGCTGGGACTCGTCCTGAGTCCACGTACTTTGGGTGTGGAGATTCTGACAGTGAGCTCCCCACCCCATAAGGGACACGTCCGTGGTAATGGAAATCTGATGATCCAGGGGAGCAAAGGGATACCCTTCCAGAAGATTGTCCTCTTGCAACCACCAGGTGAGTGACCTCTTCAGAGGTTCTGTCACCCTGA
This sequence comes from Neoceratodus forsteri, assembly GCA_016271365.2. Lineage (NCBI taxonomy): Eukaryota > Metazoa > Chordata > Ceratodontiformes > Ceratodontidae > Neoceratodus > Neoceratodus forsteri. The sequence goes on from CM028130.1 coordinate 1,608,197,481, forward strand.
TGAGAAAGGACTGAGGGTGAGTGGTTGGGGATCACTGAGTACTGAGCATCCATTGAGAGGTTCTCATGTGGAGGCATGCTAGGGGTACAGTGAACACCGAGGATGCCATGAGACCCAGCATCCACTGCATCGAGATAGCTCGAACCGAACTGTTCTCTCTGATGTAGCAGGCCATCTGTAGGATATCGCTCCTTCTGTCCTCTGGTAGAAAAGCTTTCGCACAGGAGGTGTCCAGAACAGTTCCTATGAAAAGGAGCTGCTGGGACGGCTGCAACTGCGATTTCTTGAGATTTAGCATGACTCCCATGGACGTGAGAAAGTCTGAGGCCATGGCAACAGCGTCAAGAGTTCCTTGCCTGGAAGGGCTTGCTAGAAGCCAGTCGTCCAGATATGGGAACACTTGTATTCAGATTTTTCTGAGATGCGCTGTGAGAATTGCACAACACTTTGTAAAAACCTGCGGTGCCGAGGACAGCCCAAAGGGCAGGACTCTGAACTGATAACGCTGTCCCAAAGCCACAAACCTTGGGTATTTGTGATGCTTTGGGTGAATAGGAATATGCTGGTAAGCATCCTGCAAGTCCAGGGAGGCTAACCAGTCGTGTTGATGAAGCAAAGGTAACAGGGTTCCTAGCAATATCATGTTGAATTTCTCTTTGGGAAGAAATTTGTTTAATTTTCTGAGATCCAAAATGGGAGCATGCCCCGGTTTCTTTGGAACCAGAAAGTAATGGGAGAACCCTGTGTTTCGTTGATCCAGCAGAACTACTTCCACTGCCCTGTTGTTCAGAAGGCCTTGTATCTCGAGGCAGAAGTTCTGACTGAAGAATTGACAGCTTTGGCTGCCACTTAGGAGACAACCGGATGGTTCTCCAAAAATTGAGGGAATATACCTCGCGGATTATCCGGAGGACCCATCTGTCCGAAGTCATGGATTTCCACTGGTTGTAGAATTGAGTCAGACGACCTCCCACCGCTAGAGTCCCCTCGGGCAGCTGAGGTGGGACATGAACCAGAAACTCAGAAGGCGGCACTGGGTGCTGGGTCTGTGCCTTCTGTTGCGTTCTTTGAGGCTGAGGAGCTGATTTTATTAAAACCTCCCTGCCTTTGCCTCGAAAGGACTGACGGTTATGAAACTGGCGTTTGTTAACAAACGCTCGAGAGGGGGCCGGAGGAGGTCGAGCCAATTTAATGGCTGACCTTGTCTTTTGTGTGGCCTCTACAGCCTGTTCCACTTGAGGGCCGAAGAGATACACACCATCGAAGGGCAACACCATGACCTGTTGCTGGGCATCATTCGTGAAACCTGAAGTGTGCAGCCAGGAATGGCGACGGGTACAAATGCCCGCCGCCGCCGCTCAGGAGGCAGTATCGAAGGCATCCATAGCTGCTTTAACCTGCTGGTTGTTGGACTCGATACCCGTGGTTATGGTTTGAAGAAGCTCTGAATCAGTGTCTGGCTCCGGTAGAGCTTCAACCATTTGTTTGAGCGAATGCCAAAGAATATACTCATATTGAGAGAAGTAGCCCTGGTAGCCGGTGATACGCATAGCAAGGGGTGGATGCAGCAAAGCTCTCTTACCTAAAGTATCTATCTTACGAGATTCTTTGTTTATAGGTTGAGCTGTAGTAGTCTGAGGAAGGACGACCTTATCATTCTCTGCCAAGACTACAATAGGATCCGCAAAGGCTTAAGAGGCCAAAATGGGTCGATCCTTGGGAGCAGCATACTTCCTATCTATGGACTTAGCCACAGAAGGAATGAGAGCAAGATTATTCCATACCATTTGAGAAAGTGTCCTAAAGGAGGGTTGTACCAGGGGAGTTAAATCCATTGGGATGTCCGGAACATGAAGGTATTGGAGTCTTAAAAGCTTCCCAGGATCGATGTCCATAGTCTGGAGAGAAAGAGTGGAATTCAAATTTTTCAGCAGAGACTTAAATGACAGGTCCTCGACCACAGGCTCTGTAACAGGATTAGATCCTTCTCCTTCCACATCATCACCCAGTCTAAGATCTGGGTCAGGCTCAATATCATCTCCTGACAGTCCAGGAGGGACTGCATGGACAGGAAAGGGATGAAAATCAGCAGGAAAAGAGGAAGGAAAAGAAATCGGAGAGGAGAAGCCCTGAAGATTGGCAGAAGAAACGTCCAGCCTTGGCGGTGAATAAGAACACGGCGCCGAAAAGCCGCACGGCGCCGAAAGGCCATACAGTGCCAAGAAACTCGACGGTGCCGAAAAGCCGCATGGTGCCGATGGGCGCAACAGAACCGAGGACGGTGCCAGGAGGCGCCCCGGCGCTGGGAACAGCGCCGAGTGACCCACCGATGCCAACAGTGCTGAAATCAACCCAGGGCACCGAAAATTTGAATTTGAGGGAAAAGAAGGAACGATACCAGGAGATAGAGGCATCGGTGTGGCCCCCTGCGCCGCAGTCATGTGAGGGGGGAAACACCTGAGCACGGAGTCGATGGCACCGAAGAGGGCGCTGTGCGACTAGGGAGACCCAATCACCCTGCCCGATCCCCCGAAGAGCCCGAGGGCCTCTGAGTGACCGGGCCAGGCAGCTGGACCAACCTCCGAGCCCATTGCTCCATAAGAGCGGCCCACTGATGAAACTGCTCATCAGAAGCCCTACCAGAAGGCGGGGAAGGGCTCTGATGTCGAAGATATTGGAGACCAGAACCAGAAAAGTACAGTTACGTAAGAACTTATCGTGACAGTAGATCTTCGAGAACACCTCTTGCAGCAGGTTACACCATTAGGACTGAAGCCGGCAGGCGTCAGGACCCCACAGAAATCTTCTAGCTAGCAGTCTTCAGCGGGACCGCTCTGGACGCCGGTCCCGCCCCCGACGTCAGACGTAGTACATAAGGAGGCGGTCCCGCCAGAATCCCCAGTTCTCCCGCCGGAGACTTCCGGACGTTGAATGACATCAGAAGTGGAGACCGAAGATCCGCCATCAGAAGAAGAAAGGAGCGTAAGCTCCTGCTTAAGTCTGGTTAGGCCTTACCTCCTCCAACGGGAATGGTGGCGGAAGACAGCTGAAGAGCTGTTCTCGAAGATCTACTGTTACGGTAAGTTCTACGAACTGTACTCATCTTACTGAGATACAGCTCTTGCAGCAGGTCACACCATTAGACTGATTCCCAGCTAACAGCGCCTCAGGCACCTGGGAGGAGGTTTAACGGAGAGATCCAGAAAATCCTGACTCTAGGACAGGAGACCCTGTAGAATGGCAAGGCCGAAACCTGCTCTCCGCCGTGGAGGCGATGTCCAGGCTGTAATGCCTGATGAAGGTATGCACTGAGCTCCAAGTAGCTGCGGCACAAATGGCCGAGGTGGAGACGCTCCGAAGTGCTGCGGCGAAGTAGCCACCCCCAGTCGAAAGTGGCCCTGGATCTGTGCCCAGAAAGGGCTTCGTTTGTTGTTGTAACAAAATCCGAAAATGCACTGGACAAGCCAGCGGAAAGGGTCTGTTTTGAGACTGGTTGGCCCAACATCCTCTCAGCGAAGGAAATAAACAGCTGCTCGGAGCTGCGATGCTGTTTGGTCCTGGTCAAGTAGTATCTTAAGGAGCAGTGAACATCTAGGGTGTGAAGCAGTGCCTCTCCTCTGTTGGTGTACCTGGGGAAGTACACCGACAGATCGATGTCCTGATTAAGGGTAAGGGCTGAGACCACCTTAGGCATGAATTTAGGATTCGTCCTCAGAGACACTCTGTCCTGGTGGAAAATTAAATAAGGTTCCTTACACATAAGAGCGTGTAGCTCAGAAATTCTCCTTGCTGACGTGACAGCAACCAAAAAATGAAAATTACGTACCTACCGTAATTCTTGATCTTCTTGGACGAGTCTCCACCACTCATTCACACTATTGGGATCTGCGCCGGAGGCACTAGGACCCATCGGGAGCAAACTTTTTGCTGGAGGGTCGACGCCAGAGATGGCGCCACGAGGAACGGCGCCACGAGCCCTAGCTCGTGCGGTAATGACTATCTCGGCGTCGACCCTCCAACCGCCTCAGTACCTTTTTTACTAAGGAGGTGCAGCCGTGAATTCAACCTAGAAGGGCAGCTCTTATCCTAAAAACCGGACATAAGATAGTCCGGGCGACCCGTGTAAGAAGGGTCAACAAAGAAGTCTTCATGGCCTAAAGATTTGAGGGAGTGAAGACCCACAAGAAAGGCGAGCTCGGGGGATGGAGGGTGGGCATGTGAATGAGCGGTGGAGACTCGTCCAAGAAGATCAAGAATTACGGTAGGTATGTAATTTTCATATCTTCATGGACATAAGTCTCCACCTCTCATTCACACTATTGGGAGAGTACCGAGCTAATAATCCTCCGAGAGGGTGGCAGGAGAGACCAAGAGCTCACGTTTCTAGGACAGAAATCCATTGAGGATGGCTCTGCCAAAGGAAGAATGTCATCTGGCATGAACATCTAGTGCATAATGTTTAACGAAAGTATGCACTGAGCTCCAGGTGGCCGTGACCAGATGTCTGCAATGGGCACGCTATGGATTTCCGCTAGGGATGCCTGCGACCGCCTGGTAGAGTGAGCGTAAACTCTACCCTCCAACTTCACCTGCGCCATGGAATAGCAGTGACAAAGGCACGCCACTAGCCATGATGAGATACATCTGATAACCACAGGTTGACCCAGCCGGTTCTCACTGAAGGGGCGAACAGTTGCTGAGCTTTGCAAAATCCTTGGTTCTATCTAGATAGAAATGCAAGGCCCTCTTAACATCCAAAGAATGAAGAGAACGTTCCCTTCATTTTGGAAGTCCGCAAAATAAGAGGAAGGACCAAAGTTTGGTTTAGATGAAATTCTGACACAACCTTAGAAAGAAATTTAGGATGAGTATAAAATGAAAATTACGTACCTACCGTAATTCTTGATCTTCTTGGACGAGTCTCCACCACTCATTCACACTAGTGGGATTAGCGCCGGAGGCACTAGGACCCATCGGGAGCAAACTTTTTGCCGGAGGGTCGGCGCGAGAGATGGCGCCGCGAGGCACGGCGCGCGCGAGCAGCGGCTCGAGCGGCAGTGACTATCTCGGCGACGACCCTCCAACCACCTCAGTACCTTTTTTACCAAGGAGGTGCAGCGCAACTAACGTAAAGAGTAAATCTAACCTTAAAAAACGGACATAAGATAGTCCGATGACCCGTGTAAGAAGGGTCAACAAAGAAGTCTTCACAGCCTAAAGATTTGAGAGAGTGAAGACCAAAACGGCGGTGAGCTCGGGGGATGAAGGGTGGGCGTGTGAATGAGTGGTGGAGACTCGTCCAAGAAGATCAAGAATTACGGTAGGTACGTAATTTTCATATCTTCCTGGACATAAGTCTCCACCACTCATTCACACTAGTGGGAGAGTACCAAGCTGATAATCCCCCAAAAGGGCGGCAGGAGAGCCAGAGCTCACGCGACTAAGACAGAAGTCCATTAAGGATAGTTCTGCCGAATGCGGAATGACGCCTGGCATGAACATCCAGTGCATAGTGCTTAACGAAGGTATACACTGAGCTCCAGGTGGCGGCGTTGCAGATATCTGCAATTGGAACATTGCGAATTTCCGCTAGGGATGCCGCGACCGCCCTAGTAGAGTGAGCGTACACTCTACCGTCTAATTTAACTTGAGCCATGGAATAGCAATGTCGAAGGCATGCCACTAACCATGATGAGATGCATCTGATAGCGAATAGGTTGACCCAGCCGGATGTCGCTGAAAGAAACAAACAGTTGTTGAGTCTTGCGAACATCCTTGGTTCTATCTAAATAGAACCGCAAGGCTCTCTTAACATCCAAGGAATGAAGAGCTCGTTCCCCTTCATTTTGGAAATTAGCGAAGTAAGAGGGAAGTACCAGAGGTTGGTTTAGATGGAATTCTGACACCACCTTGGGAAGAAATTTAGGATGAGTATGGAGAACTACCTTGTCTTTATGGAATACAGTATACGGAGGGTCCGTAACCAGGGCATGTATTCTCAGAGACCCTCGGGCTGAGGTAATGGCCACCAGGAAGGCAGTCTTCCAGGTAAGAAATTTTAGCTCACAGGTAGCTAGGGGTTGAAAGGCTTCCGAGTGAGCATGTCCAGCACCAGGTTAATGTCCCAGGCTGCAACTGGACGCTTAACAGGGGGTCTGGTATGAAGAATCCCCTTAAGAAATCTCTTCACCATAGGTAACTGAGCCAGAGTCAAGGAAGAAACCGGCTCATGGAACACTGAGATGGCACTAAGGTGAACTTTAACTGTGGAGTACTGGAGACCTGAGTTTGATAGGTCCAAAAGATACTCCAGAACCTTGTCAGGAGGACAGGAAAAGGGATTCCAAGAGGACTTTGCACACCAGATAGAAAAACGTTCATTTGGAGCGTGCATTTTTCGGGTGGCTGGCTTCCGAGCAGCCAGAAGGATGTCTGAGACTCTCGAGAGACGTTGAACCGATTCTACTTCTACCTCTTCAGGAGCCAAGCATGAAGGTGAAGTGATTTCAGGTTGGGATGGACCAACGAACCCTGAGTCAAAAGATTGATTTGCAAGGGAAGTGGTCTCGGAGAGGCTGCCAACATACTGTTGAGTAGAGGAAACCATAGTTGCCGAGGCCAGGAGGGAGCAATGAGAATCATTTTGGTCCCCTGAGACTCGAACTTGAGGAGTACTCTCTGGATTAGAGGAAGCGGTGGAAAGGCATAAAGAAAGCGTTTTGTCCACCGCAGCCTGAACGCATCCTGACAGAAAATGCCAGGCCCTGGATTTCTGGAGCAGAAGAGAGGCAGTTTTGCATTGAGTGGGGATGCAAAAAGGTCCAGGTCTGGAGTCCCCCACTCTTTGAACAGAGACCGAGCTACGGCTGGATCAAGAGACCACTCGTGAGGGTCTGCCTCCGTTCTGCTGAGGTGATCTGCTAGGTCGTTTTGTATACCTGGCAGATAAACCGCTTGAATCAGAGACTTGTGCTCCAAGCACCACTCCCACACCTCATTGCTTCCCTGCAAAGGGATAAGAATGAGCACCGCTTGCTTGTTGATGTAATACATCACAGCTTTGTTGTCCGCTTGAAGGAGAATGTTCTTGTGACAAAGGACATCCTTCAGAGCTCGGATCGCATAGAGGACCGCCTCATCTCCAGGACATTTATGTGGAGATGAGTTTCAAACTGAGTCCATACACCTTGAGTGGGAGGGAGTGACAGTGAGCTCCCATCCCATCAGCGATGCGCCTGTGGTGATGGAGATCTGATGACCCGGGGAGCAAAGGGAATCCTTCCAGGAGATTGCTCTTTGAGACCACCAGGTGAGAGACCTTCAGCGGCTCCGTCACCTTGATGGGATAAGACTGGGGTGAGGTCGGAGACCACTGAGTGGAGAGCATCCACTGGGTGGTTCTCATGTGCAACCGGGCCAGGGGTATAGTGAACACCGAGGACGCCATGAGACTCCAACATGCGCTATCGAGAGAGCTGTAACTGATTGGTTCTCCCCTGATGAAACGGGCTATCCGAAGGATGTCGAGTCTTCTGTCCTCTGGAAGGAAAAGTCATGAAGAGGTGTCTAGAAGCGTCCTATGAAAAGGAGCTCTGGGAGGGCTGCAGTTGAGATTTTTCAAATTCAGCAGAACTCCCATGGATGTGAGAAGATGAGAAGTCGTTTGCACGGCTTCCAAAGTCCCTGGCTGGAAGGCTTGCTAGAAGCCAATCGTCCAGGTAGGGAAACACTGGAGTCCGATCTTTCCCGAGATGCGCCATGTGAACTGCACAACACTTTGTAAAACTACAAGGCCAAGGATAGCCCAAAGGGCAGGACTCTGAACTGATAATGCTGACCCAAAGCTACAAACCTGAGGAACTTGGGTGTGGGTCGGGTGGATGTGGCTCTGGTAGCATCCTGCATATCCAGGGAGGCCAGCCAGTCGTGCTGATGCAGCAAGGGTAACAGGGTACCTAGGGAAATCATTCTGAATTTCTCCTGGGTAGAAATTTGTTTAACTTTCTGAGGTCTAGAATGGGGCACATCCCCCCAGATTTCTTTGGAACCAGAAAGTAATGGGAGTAGAACCCTGTGTTTCGCAGATGCGGGGGCACCAGTTCTATTGCCCTGTTGTTCAGAAGGCCCTGGATCTCGGCGGTGAGGAGGTCTGACTGAGAGGCCGACAACCTGGGTTGTCGTCTGGGAGGACAATTCGGGGGGGTTTCCAAGAAATTGAGAGAATAACCCTCGCGAATTATCTGAAGGACCCATTTGTCCGAAGTTATGGACTTCCACTGGTTGTAGAAGTACATCAGGCGACCTCCCACCGGAGGAGAAAGTTCCACCTCGGGCAGTGTGGATGGAACTTGGGCCAGCAATTCATAAGGTGGCGCTGGGAGCTTTAGGCCCCTGCGCTTTCTGCTGCGTCTTCTTTTGAGGTTGGGCAGGTTGGCTTTTATGGAAGCTTCCCCTGCCTCTGCCTCGAAAGGACTGACGACTATGAAACTGACGTCTGTTCACATGCCCCCGAGAGGGGCAGGCGATCTGACCAATTTAATGGCTTATCTAGTCTTCTGAGTGGCCTCTAAGGTTTCGCTCTCACCTGAGGCCCATTAAAGATGGAGCCATCAAAGGCAAGCGCCATTACCTGCTGCTGAGCATCATTCGTGAAGCCAGAAATGCAGCAGCCAGGAATGGCGCGAGTATAAATCCCTGCGGCGGCTGGGGAGAAGCAGTGTCGAAGCGTCCATGGCGGCTTTGACCTGTTGGTTATTGGACTCAATACCTCTAATAACGGTCAGAAGAAGCTCTGACTTGGAGTCCGAATCTGAAGAGCTTCAACCATTCTTTCTTATAGAGTGCCAGGATATACTCATACTGAGAAAAATAGCCTTGATAACTGGCAATACGCATACTTAGAGTGGAGGCAGCAAAAACTCTCTTACCTAATGTATCAATCTTACGAGACTCTTTGTTAATAGGTCGAGCTGTAGTAGTCTGAGGAAGAACGAACTTGTCATTCTCTGCCAGGACTACAATAGGATCCGCAAAGGCTTGGGATGAGCTGAATACTTCTTATCAATGGATTTAGCCACTGAGGGAATAAAAGCAGGATTATTCCATACCATTTGAGACAGCGTCTCGAAGGAAGGCTGGATCGGAGGAGTCAAATCCGTAGGGATCTCCGAAGCAAGAAGATACTGGAGTCTTAATATCTTCCCAGGATCGATGTCTGTAGTCTGGAGAGAAAGAGAGGATCTCAGGTTCTTCAACAGAGACTTAAGGACAGGTCCTCGACCACAGGCTCTGTAGCAAAGAAAGATCCTGTTTCCTCCACTTCATCACCCAACCGAGGTCTGGGTCAGGCTCAACATCATCTCCTGATGGTCCAGGAAGGCTGTTTGGACAGGAAAGGAGTGAAATTAGGAGAGGAGGAAATAGGCAGAAAACAAGGATAGTCCCCGAGGCCCCCGGCGAGAGACGGCAAAACGGGTTGAAAACGGCATCGGTGAGGCGACGGCGCCGGAAGAGGCAGCGCTTACGGAGTTCTTCTGGCGGTGCCGCTGAGAGCGCACGCACCGGACGGCACCTGATGAGAGAGCACGGCGCCGCTGACGGCACCGCCGGTTGACGCCGCCACAAACGGCGCTGGCTCTAACCAAGCTGGCGCCGCTATTGCACCGCCAGACCTAACGGCATCGCCGGGTAGCGCGAGCCATGAGCCACGCTGGGACCGCAGACGGCGCCATTAAGATCCAGCGGCACCGAAACGGCACCGACAAGCCAACCAGACTCTGTGGAAGTCGCTGAAAAGCCTCAGAATCTGGAAAGCTAGAGAAGGAAAAACAGGAGATAAGGGCATCTGTGGCCCCTGTGCCGCAGCCATGTGAGGGGGGAAACACTAGCACGGAGTCGCTGGCACCAAGAAGGCGCCCGCGACTAGGGAAAGTCCAACCGCCCCTACTCTGATCACCGCCGGAGGAGCCCGGTGGGCCCGAGGCAACCGAGCCAGGCAGAAGAACCAACCTCCCGGCCCATCGCCCATAAGAGTGGTCTACTGATGAAACTGCTCATCTGGAGCCCTACTTATAGGCGGGAGGGCTCGGCTGTCGAGGACGACGATTACGGAAGTTGGCGAGGACCGCAACTATCAACGATAACCGGACCGTCGATCGCTCGCAGACATACCAGAGGGTACCTATAGTGATGCTTCTCTTATTTGACCTGTGGGTCAAGAAGAGCTCGAGGTCAATGGTGCCAAGAATGCGGACCGCTATTTTTATGCCGACGGGGACCGCCTATCACCCCGGCATCGGACTGACCGTTGTCGGAATCCTCGCTGAGGTGCAGGAGGCTGACCGACCCAGCCCTGCTGACTGAACAGTTTTCATCGTAAGTTCTTTCTACCATGCTACCTGACCTGCTCATGGTCGAATTCCATCCAGTAGGCCGAGATTTCTCTATAAGTTAAATTTCATGAACATGAAAAATTTAACGAAAAATAGAATAAATTGCTTGCTACTACTATCGTGATAATAACAAAAGAACAAACTGAAAACTACGCGCTTAGTTTGAAGTTTGACTCGATATGCACGCTTCGCCAATGAAGCGCACTCGACGGGCGTGGAAAAAGGAACTGAGGTGGGCTGAAGGGTCGCCGCCGAGATAGTCATTGCTGGCCGAGTCTGCTGCTTTCGGCGGCGCTTCCTCGCGCCGACCTCCGCAAAAGTTTGCTCCCGATGGTCCTAGTGCCTGGGCGCCAATCCCACTAGTGTGAATGAGTGGTGAGACTTATGTCCAGGAAGATCTACTTTGTCCTTATGGAACACAGTACGGAGGGTCTGTGACCAGGCATGTATTCTCAGAGACCCCTGGGCTGAGGTAATGGCCACTAGGAAGGCAGTCTTCCAGGTGAGAAATTTAGCTCACAGGTAGCCAGAGGTTCAAAGTTTTCTGAGTGAGCATGTTCTTAATAAGATTACGTTCCAGGCTGCGTACTGATGTCTTGTAGAGGTCTGGATGCAGAATCTCTTAAGAAATTTCTTAACCATAGGTAACTGAGCCAGAGTTAGGTGAAATAACGGGTTCATGATACGCTGAAATGGCACTAAGATGAACTTTGGATTGTAGAGTACTGCAGACCTGAATTTGAGAGGTCCAAAAGGTACTGCAAAACCTTATCTGGTGGACAGGAAAAGGGATTCAAAGAGGACTTTGCACACCAGAGCGAAAACGCTCCACTCTGGCTGTCTAAGTTTTCGAGTGGCTGGCTTCAGTAGCCAGAAGAATATCTGAAACTCTTCGAGAGACATTGAACCGTTTACTGACCTCTTCTCAGGAGCCAAGCATAAAGGTGAAGTGGACTTTAGTTGGATGGCCCATCAAGTCCCCTTGGAGTCAAAAGGTTCATCTGCAGGGAAGTGGTCTCGGAGAATACATATTGTTGAGTAGTGGAAACCACAGCTGCCGAGGCCAAAAGGGAGCAATGAGAATCATTTTGTCCTCATCTAACTGTGAGGAGCTCTGAATTAGAGGAAGAGGCGGAAAGATGAAAGAAAGTATTTGTCCACTGCTGCCTGAACGCATCCTGACAGAAAATGCCAGGCCCTGGATTTCAGGGAGCAGAAGAGAGGTAGTTTTATGCTGAGTGGGGATACAAAAAGGTCCAGGTCTGGAGTTTCCCTACTCTCAATAGTGACTGAACTATGGTTGAGCTTAGAGACCACTGTGAGGGTCTGTCTTGTTCTGTTGAGACAGTCTGCCAGTTCATTCTGAATACCTGCGGTAGACCGCTTGAATTAGAGCCTCGTGGCTCCAAGCACCCCATACCCCTCACATTGCTTCTCTGCATAAGGGGTAAGAGGAGCCCCGCCCCGTTTAAGCGATGTAATACATCACGTTTTGTTGTCCGCTTGAGGGAGAATGTTCTTGTGACACAGAATGTCCTTCAAAGCTCGACTGTATAAAGGATGGCTCGTTTCAGGACGTTATGTGAGTTGGGACTGGACTGAGTCCATACACCTGAGTGTGGGAGCTTGGATAGTGAGCTCCCCCCCATTAGGGATGCGTCTGTAATGGAGATCTGATGGTCTAAGGAGCAGGATACCTCCAGGAGATTGTTTCTTGAACTACCAGGTGAGTGACTTTAAAGGTTCTGTCACCTGATGAGATAGACTGCGGTGAGTTGTTGGACCACTGAGTACTGGAGCATCCACTGTGTTCCTGTGCAGACGTGCTAGGACAGTGAACACTGGGATGCCGTGGCCTAGCATCCATTGCGTCGAGAACATTGTTTGTTTTCTCTCATGTGGGCCTTCTGAAGGATATTGTTCTGTCTTCTGGAAGAAAAGCTTGTATTGGAGGTGTCCAAGAGTCCTATAAAAGGAGCCTCTGGGAGGGCTGCAGTTGCGATTTTGAGGTTGAGCAGAACCCCATGGACGTGGGGAAGCCAGGTTGCTTCCATGCGTCCAGAGTCCTTGCCTGGAAGGGCTTGCTAGGCCAATCGTCCAGATAAGGAACACTTGAATTCCGACCTTTCTGAGGTGCTTATGTAGAATTGCACAACATTTTTGAAAACTTGGCCGAGGATAGCCCAAAGGGCAGGACCTGAACTGATATGTTGTCCCAGAGCCACAAACCTCAGGAATTCAGGATGCCTCGGTGAACAGGAATGTGCTGCTAAGCCCCATATCTAGGGAGTCCAACCAGTCTGTTGATTACAGAGGTCAGGGTTCCAGAACATTTTGAATTTCCTTGGGGAGAAATTGTTTCTTTTGAGATCTAGAATGGGCGATTCCGCGGACTTCTTTGAACCAGAAAGTAATGGAGAACTGGTTTCGTTGGCAGTGGCACCACTTCTATCCGTTTTGTTAGAAGGGCCCTGAATCTCGCGCGAAGGTCTATTGAAGGTTGACAGCCTGGGCTATCGTTGGGGGACGATCCGGGGGTCTCCATAAGATTGAGTGGCACCCCATAATTATCCCGACCCATTTGTCTGTTGTGACTTCACTGGCTAGAAGTGCATCAGATGACCTCCCATGGAGAGGAAAAGTCCACCGGCAGCTATGGAACTGGGCCGGCATTATAATAGCGCTGCGCTGGCCTCGTGCTTGTTACGCTTTTGAGGTTGGGCAGGTTGGTTCTATGGAACTTCTCTGCCCTGCCTCAAAGGACTAAGGATAGAAACTGTTGTTTACTGGATGCCTCGGAGGGGCAGGAGGGGCCGAGCCAACTTAATGGCTGACTTGTCTTTTGTAGCTTTAGAGCTTGCTCTACCTGAGGACCAAAAGATATGCACTGGCTAAAGGGCATGCCATCGCCTGTTGCCGCTATTTGTGCTCAAGTGCGCAGCCAGGAATGACGCCGGTAAATACCAGCAGTCGCGAACGGAAGAAAAGTATCCATTGGTCTTTAACCTGATGGTTATTAGATTAATGCCCTGGTAATGGTTTGAAGAAGCCTGCTTGAATCAGACCGTAGGGTTTCAACCATCTGTTTAATAGAATGCCACAGATATACTCATACTGGGGAAAAATATCTTGTAATTGGCACGATACTTAGAGAAGCAGCAAAGACTTACCTAAGGTTTCCTTCACGAGATTTTGTTATTTGGTCGAGCTAGTAGCATGAGGAAGAACGACTATCATTTCGCTGTGACTACAATAGATCCGCAGCTTGAGATGCCAAATGACGTCCTTGGGGCTGAATATTTCCTATCAATGATTTATACGAAGGGATAAAAGAGGATATCCCATATCATTGAGACAGCATCTCTAGCGAAGGCTGAATCGGAGGAGTCAAATGAGATCTCCGGTCATGAAGATATTGAGTTCCAACAATTTCCCAGATTGATGTCAGTCTGAGAGAAAGTGTGAACTCAGATTTTTCAACAGAGACTTAAAGGATAGGTCCCACTACAGGCTCTGTAGCAGCACAGATCCTGCCATCACTCATCACCTGCCGGGTCGGGTCAGGCTCAATGTCATTCCGACAGTCCAGGAGGGACTGTATGACAGGAAAGGAATGGAATTCTGAAGAGGAGGAAGAAGGAAACAAGTGAAAAGAGGAGTCCTTGGAGCCGCGCCGAGGTGACGCACCGGTGCCGGGCGATGCCACGCTCCAAAGCCGCACGATGCCGAGTATTGCGCTGAGGCTGCACGGGCGCTGAGCGCAGCATCGACGCTGGGATAGTGCTGAGAGGCTGCCATGGCCGAGGGCCAAAAACACTCCCAGACCCGTGCCCAGGTTTTGAAGGAAGAAGAGCAGGAGATAAGGGCATGGGTGTGGCCCTCCTCCGCAGCCATGGAGGGGGAACACTTGCGGAGTCGACGGCACCGAGGGGTGCCGTGCGACTGGAAGGTTCAATCCCTCTACCTGGTCGCCCAGAGGCCTCAAGGCCTGGCACCGAGCCAGGTAGTGTAAACCAACGAGCCCATTGCTCCATAAGAGCGCCCACTGATGAAACTGTCATCTGAAGACCTACCGTGTGGGTGGCTCCTGTCGTCGCTGCTGTTACCAGAAGTGAGGTGGCACTCCGGGAGGAGACCGCAACTGCCCTGATAACCGTGCCTCCTAGGCTGTGCTAGGGCGAGAGGATGCTTTCTTTAGACCTGCAGGCCAAAGAAGAGTCGAGTAACGGTGCCGAGTGCTCACGCTTTTTTGTGTTTTGGGACCATCCATCTCCTCGGCACGATTGACCGCTGTCAGACCCTCCTCCAGAGAAGGCGGCGGACCGATCCAGCCGACTGACTGAATAGGTCAGGTCTCCTCACCGCACCTGACGTGTTTTATGGCCACTGTAGGTGAGACTTTTATTGTAGTTTTTAAAATAAGAATAAATTTAAGCGATACCGTACGAGATAATACTAAATTAGTAAAAACTGAAACTATGCTGCTAGTTTGAAGTTTGACTTTGTTAGGGCGCAGCTACGCCGTACTAAAGTGCACTGACGGGGGAAAAAGGAACTGAGGTGGTTGGAGGGTCATCAGATAGTTGTTACTACACCAGTTAGCTCATGTGCTGCTCGCGGGCGCCATTTCTGGTGTCGACCTCCAGCAAAAGTTTGTTCCCCATGCGAGTGGTTCTGGCGTGATCCCAATAGTGTGAATGAGTGGTGAGACTAAGTCCAGGAAGATTAACGCTTCCATGACAGAAAACGAGCCGCAATCAGCTGCAGCAGTTCTGGGGGCAGTGGATGTCTATTTGAAGAGTAGATCCCAAGGAGGACGGGATCCTGATAGGTGGCCTAAGTAACACTCGCGAAACACGAGGCATCGAGTTGTGCCACGTGCGGACCCATCGGGTGGTGGTAGGTCTAAATCGCACAGGGTGAACTACTGGTGAAGCAGGCAGGCCTGAGTGGAAGAGGGTTATATTCCAGAACTGATTTCTGGGCACTCAAAGGGAGAGGCCGCATGCTGAGACCACAGAAACCGCTATTCATGGCGTACGCCGCATGCTCCGGGTTTTCTGCAGCAGAAAGGACTTCCCCCCCTCTTGCAGACCCCGTGTCACATGATGGCTATGTCTCGAGGAGCCATGCATGCAGTCAGGAGCGTGAAGTCCAGATACTAACAACCCCTCTCGATCAGGTGGGAGCTGAAGGCAACGAGGAGGTTCCTGGACAATTGGGTCAGCATGAAACTATACTGTCTGGCCAGAAGGACTACCAGATCATTGCGTGCTCCCCTGCAAGTTTGAGAAGAACCTCTGGATCAACGAAGGGAGGAAAGGAGGAATTGTTCGCCCAGGAGAGGGACAACGCTGCCTCACCAAAACACCAGCCCTGGATCTAGCTTTTAAAAATTGGGCAGTTGTTGGATGAGGAAGCTTCAATGTTCAACTCTGAGTGCCCCATCAAGAAACAGATCCTCTGCTACCTCCTGAAGAAGTTCCCACTGTGGACTCTGGCCTGGGAACGACTCAGGCTGACTCATGCATTGTGTTGTCCACCGGGAACGTGAACTGCAATCAGGCTCGCCTGTCGGATTACCCAATCCCACACCTCTAGCTTCCTGCAAAGGGGTAAGAGTGTGTGCCTCCTTGTTTGTTCAGGTAATACATCACCGCCGTATTGTCTGTCTGAAGCAGAAGAGTACTCGGCAGGATTTCTGACTGGAAGGCCTGCAGGGCATAAAGGACCGCCCTCATCTCCAGAATGTTGATATGGAGGTGAGCTTCCTGAGTGGTCCACGTTCCCTGGGTCCTCACCCCGTTCAGGTGTGCTCCCCACCCCAGCCCTGAGGCGTCTGTGGAGAGGATTACCTCTGGGGACAGCGCTGCAAACGGAACACCCACAGAGAGTGTCCCTGGGTCTAGCCAATATCGTCAGTCCCGAATCACAGCCTTCGTGATTCTGACCGGCTGCTGCATGTGGTCTTGCCTTTGATCCCATTGCACTTTTAGCATCCACTGGGTCACCCGCATGTGGAGCCTTGCCATCGGGACGTTTGGAATGGCCGCAGCCATGTGTCCGAGCAGGCGAAGGACCAGTCTGGCGGGGACGGTCTTCATTGAGAGGTCCCTGATGAGGGACCTGATGCGCCCGCCTGTCCTCGGAAGAAAAGCTTTCTGATGGTGTCCAGAACTGTGCCTATGAACTGCAGCTTCTGGGATGGGACCAGGAGAGACTTCTCGAAGTTGATAAGAATACCCAGTGACTGAAAAAGCGTTTGAGTGTTCTGATGGTAACAACAGCGCCTCTCTGGAGGCGGCCATGAGAAGCCAGTTAGTCCAGTGCACGTGGAACACACATAGTGGCCCCTGGCCTCCTTAGAGATGCTGCCATACACTTGGTAAAGACCCTGGGGTCATGACAGTCCGAAAGGAAGTGCCCGAACTGAAAGTGGTGGCAGAGGAACTGGCGCAGGAACCTCCTGTGCGCTTGAGCAACGGGATGTGTAGGTAGGCATCCTGCATGTCCAGAGACGCTAGAAAGGCATCCTTCCTCAGCATGGGAATGAGCTCTTGGAGGGTCACCATGCGAAAACATTTGTAGGCCACTGAGGTCCAATATTGGACAGAGGTCCCCTGTTTTCTTTGGAACCAGAAAGAAGTGGGAATAGTAGCCAGCTCCTTTCTGGTTCTCCGTGACGTACTCCACTGCTCCTTTTTGTAGAAGCACGAGTACTTCTTGCCTGATGAGCGATCTGTGCTGACCCGAGCAACGGGAGAGCAGAGGAGGCCTTGTGGGTGGCTTGTCCATGAATTCTATAAAGTGGCCTTGTTCGACCAATTGAAGAACCCACCTGTTGGTGGTAACAGACTGCCACCCTGGCAGGTGGTCCGCAATACGACCCCCAACCTTGGTGTCCCGTTGATCCTGAGGGGCGGGGGCCGGGAAGGAGTCACGCTGTGGTGGCTGAGGGTCCTGCAGGAGGGGCCGACTTGGCAGGGCGTTGGCCTCAGCTTGCGGACAACTTCCCCTGGGCTCTTCGGGAGAAGGAGCCCCTCTGTTGCGGGGCAGTGCGGGACTGTTGTCTCTGCGTCCAGCCGCGAAAATGGCTCTGGTTCCTATGAAAGGAACTGGGCTTGGGTCTGTACATGACTTGGACAGACCGCACCGCCTTCCCGGCCTCAAAGTTTGGTTAGAACCCTCTCCGAAGACTCACCAAAAAGAACTTCTCCGTGGAACGAAGCGTCCAAAATGTTCTTCTGGACATCCGGGGTAAATCCGGAGACACGGTTATGAGTGTCTTGAGGCATACGCCTGAGGTTGCCGCTCTGGCTGAGGAGTTCATGGAGTCACACGCTGCTCGAAGCACCTGGGTTCCCACTGCCTGAACCTGCATGGAGGAGCTGAAGCAACTCTTCCTTCTGCTCACCTTCTGGCATCTTTTCTGCCAGGTCTAGGTCTCAGGCCCTGCTCCCACAAGGCATTCTGAAACTGGACCATATGGGTAAGATAGTTGAGGGACCTAATGGTGCAGGTAGCAGCTGCATACGTGCGCCTGCCCATCGCGTCCAATTGCTTGGACTCTGGGTCCGGTGGCAGGGTGCTCAGATGTTGCGGCCTCTGGGACTGGTCATGTGAGGCTGTAATGACCAGGGAATTGGCCAGAGGATGAGATGCCAAGTACTGGTCCTCCCTAGGGGCCTTGTACAGGTAGTCAGCCTTCTTCGGCATCGCCGGGAGCGAGTGTGGACGTTTCCACGCAGCCTTGGTGACGTCCACAAAGGTGTCCACCAAGGGTGGCACCACCACAGGCTTTGGGTCCTTTTACCGAAGATATTGTGCAAGGTGTAGTCTCTCGGGGTCAAGTTCCTCTGCGTCCCAGCCCATGTTCTCTTGAATATGCCTCATAATCTCCGAGAACGATGGGTCATCCGGAGGAGATCTTGGAAGCTCACGTGGGTCCGGAGAGGGGACGCTGATAGGAGAAGGGATCTGGATCCGCCTGAGAAGTCCGATCCCAAGTCCTCCGTCAAGGCGAGTGGCGCGCCTTCTGGGTCTCTTGGGGCTGGGTGACCCTGATGAAGATCTGGACGGAGGTCTCCTTTGTCTGGTCTCCCCTGGAGATTCCGCGCTCCTAGGGAAGGTACTGGCCTGCTGCCCCAGATGGGGTGGGGGCGCTGGGGCTGGTGGAGTCATGGGTGGAGGAGGAGGAGGAGGAAGAGGAGGAGGTGTGGAACCACGTCCTTTTTATGGTATCCCACCAGTAGTGAATATCTCCTGACTCTGAGATACTGAGGCCTTCACGACGGACCGGGTGCCGGTGGTCGGTTCAAGCGTCGGCCCCCAGGGGTCTCTGGTTGTGAGAGGGTTCCCTGGGGGAGTTCGACAGGACGGGTTCGCCGCCTGGTCTTCAGGCTGAGTCGACCCTCCTCCGTAGCGCCTCCTGTCGATGTCGGTAGGTGGCGAGGGGTTCTCCTACTGGGTCGGGCGCTGGTCCTCGCCGCGTCCGCTGGTGAAAAGGCCTGACGGGCGCCGGGTCCCGGACTGGTGATGCTGGCCGACGCCGGGTGGGCTGCCGCCGGGTCCGGCGTCCTGAGCGAGCGTCAGCTCCTTGGTTTTCCGCTGTGTGGAGGGCAAGGAGACCCACCGGACGCCAGGGGTCGAGTGGCGGAGCCGACTTACGGTGATGGCAGTCCTGACCTGGCAGGCCTTGGAAGAAGATGAAGAAGGCCTGGAGGTCTTAACAGGCTGTAGAGTAGAGGAACCCGAGGATGACTTGACCGCGACCGTGGGAGGCTGAGAGCGGGCCCGGGAAGGCGAGAGGTCGGACCGGGAGCCGCAGCTACAGGAGTCGGAAGCCCTAGAAGGGATTTTGATCTCACCCTCTCCTTGTGCTTTTCGAGGTGCTGGCGGGCTTTCTCGGACGATTCCCTGGAGGCAGAATCCATGGCCTTCACTCTCTCTTCAAGAAAGTAAGCTTGTAGGGCCTTCTGACGACGGATCTGGGTCCGGCTATTAAATCCTTGACAGAAGAAACAGGCCCGGGCGCATGGTCCGGGCCTAGGCACCCTACGCAGGCTGAATGTGGGTCTTTAGAGGGAATCTGCTTCCCACAGGCGCACTTTGACGGATGGCCCTCCGCGGAAGTTGGAGAGGACATCAGATGGCTGACTATTCGATAGAGAAAAAAGTTTCCAATTCGGAAAAAGAACTTTTCCAGGCGTCACGCGCTAGAAAAAGACCGAAGGGTCGAGATATGCAAGTTGACGGCGTGGAAAGAACTGGGATTCTCATGGAACCGCTTCCTTATGTACCACGCCTGACGCCGGGGCGGACTGACGCCAGAGGCGGTCCCCGCTTGAAGACTGCTAGCTATAAGATTTTGGGGTCCTGACACCTGCCGGCTTCAGTCCTAATGGTGTAACCTGCTGCAAGAGCTGTATCTCGAAGTAAGATCCGGCGACTCTGAACGAGGAGACCGGCAACTGACCCCAATGATCGACCGTCGAAACGCAGACATATCAGAGGGTGACCTTGAGTGATGCCTTCTCTTTTTTGACCTACGGGTCAAAGAAGAGCTCAGGGCTGAACGGTGGTGAGAATGGGACCATTTACTTTTATGCTTCCGGGGGGACCGCCCATCCCTTTGGGCACTGGACCATCCGTTGAAAGAACCCCCTTTCCGGAGAAGGCGGCGGACCAGACCCAGCCTGGCTGACTGAACAGCTTTCATATGAAGTCTCCCTACCATCACCTGACCTACTCATGGTCGACTCCGTCAATGTAGGCTGAGACTTCTTTCTTTGATATGAATAAATTATCACAAGCGGTACTTTATTCGAAAAATACTACAAAATAATAAACTGAAAACTATGCTGCCAGTTTGAGTTTGACTCCTGGCAGGCGAGCGATGTTGTCACTGAAGCGCACTCGATGACAGGGAAAAAAAGAAAAAATTACTCACATTAGTAATGTTGTTTCTTCTAATGGAGTCTTGCTGTATTCTGACAGTAGCAGTGAGTCCCAACCTTCGAACTGCCCCAGAGATGAAAGAGTTAACTTTCCATGCCAGGCATGGAACGCTGAGCTCAAGCTCGGTTGAGACTCTGTCTGTTGCTGTTTGAACTCAAACCGTCAGATCTTTACCAGCAAACTCACTAAGGCCCTGTGTGGAAGCTGTAAACTCACACTAGCCAACTGGCTACTAAACATAAAACACATTTTTGGTCCCAAACAAAGACTCAAGTCAGGAGACCCAAAAATGAAAACACAACACCAAATCACCCAAGAAAAGGTGTGAAACAACAAGGTGGGCATCTACTGAGTGCCAACACTGCCACTGCCCACCCACATCCCAAAACAGAGGTTCTGAGAGGGGCAGGCAGGGGGGGAGGTCAGAATACAGCAAGACTCCATTAGAAGAAACATTACTAAGGTGAGTAATTTTTTCTTCAAACAACATGAAGTCTTGCTGTATTCTGACAGTAGCAGACTACCAAGCAGTACTTCCATGGAGGAGGGACAGAACCTACTTAGGAAATAGGCTCTGAAGCACAGCTGTGCCAAACCGAGCACCACTCCTAGCCTGAATATCCAAGGAGTAATGCTTGGTAAAAGTGTGAACTGTTTTCCAGGTACCTGCTTGACATATCTCTAAGATAGGAATATCTCTGGCAGCAGCCAGGGAAGCAGCTGTACCTCTGGTAGAGTGAGCCCTCAGGCCTGAGGGTGGAACCTTACCCAGTTTTCCATAACAAAATTGGATACAAGAGACAATCCACCTGGCAATGGATCTTTTAGTGGCAGGTTTCCCTTTACCAACCTCACCGTAAGTGAGGAACAGTTGGAGGGAGTGAAACCTGTGACCCTTGGTACGTTCTATGCAGTAGCTAAGGGCTCTTTTCACATCTAAACTGTGGAGCGTCCTCTCGCCAGAGGAGGAATGGTCAGTGAAGTACACAGGAAGAGACATAGATTGATTAAGGTGGAAATCTGAAACCACCTTGGGCAAAAATTTCCTGTTAGTCCTGAGGACCACCTTATCTTTATGAAAGGAAATAAAATCAGGCTCCACTGACAAAGCTTGTAACTCACTTATGCGTCTGGCAGAGGTGATGGCTACCAGGAACACAGTTTTCCAAGTCAAGTACTTAAGCTCTGCTGAAGACAAAGGCTCAAAAGGGGCTTGCATAAGCTGAGCAATGCAAACATTAAGGTCCCAAGCAGGGGCAGGGTCCCTGAAAGGAGGGTTGGTGTGAAGCAATCCCTTGAAAAACTTGGAGAATACAGGGTGAGCTGAAAGAGAAGAGGGCTTACCTGCTAAGATAAAAGCAGAGACAGCTGCCAGATGCACCTTCAGTGTAGCTGGTCTAAGCCCTAAGCTATTTAAATGGACCATATAATCAAGGACTGTGGGCAGATCAGCAGACTCTGGGGAAGTATGCTTTCCAGAGCACCATATGGAAAATCTTTTCCACTTGGAATTATAAGTAGCCCTGGTGGAAGGTTTCCTAGAAGCCTTCAGAATGTCCATTACGCCTTGGGAGAGGTGTAAATCAGCAAACTCTAACTCTTCAAGAGCCAGGCCTTGAGATTGAGAGATTTGAGATTCGGGTACCAAACCCTCCCCTGAGCACAGGTTAACAGGTTGTGATTCCTGGGAAGACACAGGGAAGATGGACTGCTAAGGACAGAAGGAGGGATACCAAGGCTGTCTGGCCCAGTCTGGAGCAATCAGGATCATCTTGCAGGGTTGAGATCTGATTTTGACTAGCACTTGAACAGGAGAGGGAAGGGAGGAAAGGCACACAGGAACTTCCCTTCCCAACTGAGAACTAAGGCATCCAGGGGGGCTGAGCTCAACACTGGGGGCCTGCAGCAAAAAAGGGGAAGTTGGTGATTGTCTGGGGCTGCAAAAAGATCTATCTGTGGGGTGCCCCATCTGGAGAATATCACCTCCAAGACCAAGGGATCCAGTGACCATTCGTGATGGCCCTGAGATATCCTGCTGAGAGCATCTGCCAGGACATTGTCCTTGCCTGGGAGGTGTACTGCTGTGAGGAGGTGTTCAGGAATAAGCCTGGGACCACAACTTCATTGCTTCTGTGTACAAGGCACGAGACCGAGTGCCTCCTTGTTTGTTGATGTACCACATTGTGGTAGTATTGTCTGTTCTGATCTGAATAACTTTGTTCCGAACAGACTTGGAAAAAACTTGAAGTGCTAGAAATACTGCTCTGAGCTCCAACAGATTTATGTGGAGCAGAGACTCCTGAGGGGACCACAACCCCTGGGTGGTCAGGTCGCCCAAGTAAGCCCCCCACCCCAAGAGGGAGGCATCTGTAGTAAGGATTAATGAGCGGGACTGAGAGACGAAGGGGACTCCTTGTCTCAGATTGCTCTGATCCTGCCACCACTGTAGGGCCTGGATCATGGTTCGAGTCACTGGGATCAATTTGGTCAGAGGGTCCTTCCTTTGAGACCAGAAGGCTCTCAAATGGAACTGAATGTCTCTCATCTGAAATCTTGCTCCCTGCACCACTGCTGTGGAAGCAGCCATGTGCCCCAGGAGCTGTAGAAAATGCCTTGCTGGTCGAGATACCTGCAGGGTGAATGAGGAGGCCAAAGAGATAAGGGTCCTTGCCCTGTCCAGGGGAAGGAAAGCTCTGGCCTTTTCTGTGTCTAGCTCTGCGCCTATTTAGGTGAGGAGCTGGACAGGCTCTAGAACTGACTTTGAAAGATTCAGGAGGAAACCTAATGAGGTGAGCAGTTGCTGAGTTATCTGTAACTTGACTTTGTCTGGGGACTGGCCTACTATAAACCAGTCATCCAGGTAAGGGAAGCTGGTAATCCTTTGCCTTCTTAGAGAAGCAACTACTACTGCAAGGCATTTTGTGAACACCCTTGGAGCAGAGGTTAGTCCGAAGGGCATTGCTCTGAACTGGTAATGGCCTGAGGGCAGCTCGAACCTGAGGTACTTTCAATGGGAGCTTCTGATGAGAATATGGAAGTAGGCATCCTTGAGGTCCAGGGATACTAGCCAGTCCCCTGGCCTTAGAGAGGGTAAAATTATTCCCAGAGTCACCATTTTGAATTTTGGTTTTAACAGGTGCTTGTTTAAGTATCTGAGATCCAGGATGGGCCGCCATTCTCCTGTCTTTTTTGGGGTAAGGAAGTACCTGGAGTACAACCCTTTGCCCTGGAGTAGGGATGGAACCCTTTCCACAGCTCTGAAAGCTAGGAGGGAAGAGACCTCTACCTCTAGGGCAAGTGCCTCCAAGGGGTTTGCAGGCGGAAAGGATCTGGTTCTCAGCTTTGGAACTCTTTTGAAGCTGAGAACCAGTCCCTTGCTTACTACTTCCAGGACCCACTTGTCTGATGTTAGAGACTTCCAGTCCTGGACAAAGTAAGCCAGCCTGCCCCTACAGGTGGAGAATCGGCCTGGCAAACCCATCAGGGTGCCTGTTTGGCAGGGGGTTTTGGCTGAGGGGTGGAAGCAGGTCTGCTGGTACCCCTTCTGCCTCTCCCTCTAAAGAACCCCCTCTGAGCATATGCAGAAGAGGAGGCCTGGGCTTGGTAGAAAGGCCTGTGAAAAGGCCTGCCCCTGCCCCTGGGAAGCTGCCTCTGAGGAGTGGCCTGCCTTTCCTTGGCCTGGGCACTCCTGTAGGTGGTCCTATACTCGTCCATTTTCTTCATGTAATTCTCTGTTTGCTCCCCAAACAAAGAATTACCAACAACAGGAAAATCCATGGCCTTAGTCTGGGTATCCTGTGACAGGCTAATACATCTGAGCCAAGCCATTCTGCAGGTGCCACAGATGTAGTCATGACTCTTGATGACACATCATTTGAGTCCACTGCAGCATGGAATTGCACCTTGGATGCCTCAATACCATCAGCAGCCACCTGCTCCAGCTCCTTAGCAGCTGGCCAGGGACCTGTTTTGCTAAAGCCATGACAGTGTCCCATCTGGATTTCTGATATCTAGCAATAAGCCATATAATTGGCCTGCCTGAGTCCCAAGGATGCTGCCATGTACTGTTTCTTTGCCATGGCATCAATCCTCCTGGAGTCCTTGTCTGGGAGGTGTGAAGCCAAGGGAATATTTGCCTTGTCACAGGCTGCAGCCTGCACTACCCCAACATGGCTGCATTATTGTGTAAGGAACTCCGTATCAGAGCCTGACAGTGCATACCTCTTGTCCATTCTCTTATCCACAGGAGGTATAGTGTTAGGAGTCTTTAAAATTTTAAATGTCTGTTTCCCAAAAGATTTATGCAAGGGAACAGACAGCCTCGTAGACTCTGGGATATCCATCATTTCCACAAAGTCAGGCTCCTCTTGGTCGTCCACAGCTTCTTCCATAGGAAGCTGAAGGGTTTCAGCCACTTTTTTATAAAACATGAAATGAGGAGGGGACTCAGAAAGCCTAGGAAGAGACACTCCTGAAGGTCTGTCTGGGGAGATGTCCGGGTCTATGGGCACATCCAGACTTTCAAATCCACATTCACTTTCCTCATACTCCTCTTCCCCCTTCTCTGGTCCATAATACTCCTCTAAATCATAATCTTGAACCGGTAGAACCGACCGAACCGAGCGCCTCCCTGATGGTGCTGGTTCGGTCGGAACCGGGGAAAGCGACTGGACAATTTTGATCACTTTGGCTATTCCTTCAGCGGTTGGAGAGGAAAGTTTTGGCTCCACTTCAGCTGATTTTCTAGTCCTCTTTGCTGGAACCGACTCCTCAGAGTCGGATCTCCTTTTGCCCGAAGTCTCGCCCTGGTCAGAGGGCATTCCTTCTGGTTTGGTTTGAACTGAACCGGGCTGGCCATCTGGTTCAGCTCACTTTTTGGCCTCCCTTTCCCTGAGCCTACCAACTCTCTTTTCTAGGGTAGCTGCAGGAAAATTTTTACAAATTTGGCAGTCTGTATTGAGGTGGTCAAACCCCAGACAATAAACACAGGTGGTGTGGGGGTCAGCCTTGGCAAAGACTTCCCCACACGCACTACAGTGTTGAAACCCAGTGGGCCCGGTTTTTCTTTTGGGTTTCTCAGACATTGTGCCAGTCCTAACCAGCTTACCCTTTTAATGGCAATCCGCCAGGCAAGACCCTCTTATCGGTTCCTGACCGTGTCACGGGTCGTGGAAAAAACCATAATAAAATCCGTTTTTTTTTAAGAACCGGTAACCACACTCTAAAAGTACAATTTAGGATTTTTAGACAACTTGATCGGTTCAAACCGAACCGACAAACCGTTTACAAGTTCCACACAGAAAAAGATTAATAAATAACCTATCTAGTACTCACGAATACCACAGACAGGGACTGAACCGACAGGTTGCGGTTTAAATTCGGTCGAAAACCGAGGAAAACGGTACTTTAACTGACAAATTGAACCGAGCAGAAGGAGAAATCTCCGGAGCGACTGTTCAGTGAGGCGGAGTAAAGAATCTGACAGTTTGAGTTTAAACAGTAACAGACAGAGTCTCAACCGAGCTCGAGCTCAGCGTTCCATGCCTGGCATGGAAAGTTAACTCTTTCATCTCCAGGGCAGTTCGAAGGTTGGGACTCACTGCTACTGTCAGAATACAGCAAGACTTCATGTTGTTTGAAATAAGTTTTCCTGGCATCCAGCGTTTTACACCCTCCCCCCCCAAAAAAACACCCACCCAGATCTCCCTTACAATACAGTACCGTAGTGTACTAATTCGAAAAATACCATCCAACGTTTTACACCCCCACCTCCGCTGTATTGTTAAAACACTCACTAAATCATTATTTTGACCAGTTCAGGGCTATATTTTATAATATCGATAACATACCCGCTCGGATTTACATGAGGACCCAGTAAAGACCAGACTGCCAGCTCAGAGCACAAGTTGGGGGTGCAAGGTGGGGCACAAGATCCGACTTGAGGATGGCTTATGTTGGGGGGGGGCATTAAGTGGCTCATACAAAAACCAAGCACATTTCAATTTTTATTATGGCACACTGGACCAAGTTTTCTGGTGCTGATGTTAATAACATGAAAAACGCTAGGACGGGTGTAGTAGCCATGCACAGGACAGACCGAGACTGACAGAAAAAACCTTGCCAGCTTGTCATACTGTGTGACTGAGTGGTTTTGTTACGACGTCTTTCAGTCACTGAAACTAATAAACGAATAGCCACAAACCAACTAAATACTTATATAGTTCCCCTAACATGGTACAGTTGCTTACCTGAACTCGTCTTCAGGGAGAAATCAGGATTTGAAAAATGGCGCGGCCGTATCTTGACTCCCAGTGCTGCGATAGTGACAAAATGTGTTTGAGATCTTCTTGCAGCTTCTCCCGCGCACTTACGGCCAGCCAACAGAATTGTAAAGTGAGCAGAGCTTGCAGGAATCAGCATTGCTGAGGGGAAAAAGGAAAATTACGTACCTACCGTAATTCTTGATCTTCTTGGACGAGTCTCCACCACTCATTCACACTAGTGGGATTGGCGCCGGAGGCACTAAGACCCATCGGGGCAAACTTTGCTGGAGGATCGTTGAGAGCGGCGCCGCGAGACACGGCGCCATGCAGCAGCGGCTCGAGCGGTACGGACCATCTCGGCCACGCACTCCTCCAACCGCCAGTAATTTTTACCAAGGAGGTAGCGCACTAACGAAAAGGTAAACCCAACATTAAAAACGGACATAAGATAGTCCGTATGACCCGTGTAAGAAGGGTCAGCAAAGAAGTCCTCACGGCCTAAAGATTTGAGGAGTGAAGACCAATACAGCGGTGAGCTCGGGGATGGAGGGTGGGTGTGAATGAGTGGTGGAGACTCGTCCAAGAAGATCAAGAATTACGGTAGGTACGTAATTTCCTATCTTCCTGGACATAAGTCTCCACCACTCATTCACACTAGTGGAGAGTACAACGCTGATAATCCCCAAAGGGCGGCAGGAAAGCCAGAGCTCACGCTGCCTAAGATAGAAGCCCATTAAGGATAGTTCTGTCGAATGCGGAATGCGCCTGGCATGAACATCCAGTGCATAGTGCTTAACGAAGTATGCACTGAGCTCCAGGTAGCGGCGTTGCATATATCTGCAATTGAACATTGCATTTCCGCTAGGGATGCCACGGACCGCCCTAGTAGAGTGAGCGACACTCTACCTTCTAATTTAACTTGAGCCATGGAATAGCAATGACGAAGGCATGCCACTAACCATGAAGAGATACATCTAATAGCGACAGGTTGACCCAGCCGGTGTCGCTGAAAGAAACTAACAGTTGCTGAGTCTTGCAGAACATCCTTGGTTCTATCTAAATAGAACCGAAGGCTCTTAACATCCAAGGAATGAAGAGCTCGTTCTCCTTTATTTTGGAAATTAGCGAAGTAAGCGGGAAGTACCAGAGGTTGGTTCAGATGGAATTCTGACACAACCTTGGGAAGAAATTTAGGATGAGTACGGAGAACTACCTTGTCCTTATGGAATACAGTATACGGAGGGTCCGTAACCAGTGCATGTATCTCAGAGACCCTGCGGGCTGAGGTAATGGCCACCAGGAAGGCAGTCTTCCAGGTAAGAAATTTTAGCTCACAGGTAGCTAAGGGTTCGAAAGGCTTCCGAGTGAGCATGTCCAGCACCAGGTTAATGTCCCAGGCTGCAACTGGACGCTTAACAGGGGTCTGGTATGGAGAATCCCCTTAAGAAATCTCTTCACCATAGGTAACTGAGCCAGAGTTAAGGAAGAAACCGGCTCATGGAAGCTGAGATGGCACTAAGGTGAACTTTAACTGTGGAGTATTGAAGACCTAAGTTTGATAGGTCCAAAAGATACTCCAGAACCTTGCCAGGAGGACAGGAAAGGGATTCCAAGAGGATTTTGCACACAGAAAAACGTTTCCATTTGGAGCGACGTTGCTGGGTGGCTGGCTTCCGAAAGCACAGAAGGATGTCTGAGACTCTACGAGACGTTGAACCGATCACTTCATCTCTTCAGGAGCCAAGCATGAAGGTGAAGTGATTTCAGGTTGGGATGGACCAACGAACCCTGAGTCAGAAGACTGATTTGCAAAGGAAGTGGTCTCGAGAGGCTGCCAACATACTGTTGAGTAGAGAAACCATAGTTGCCGAGGCCAGGAAGGAGCAATGAGAATCATCTTGGTCCCCTGAGACTCGAACTGAGGAGTACTCTCTGGATTAGAGGAAGTGGTGGAAAGGCGTAAGAAAGCGCTTTGTCCACCGAGCCTGAACGCATCCTGACAGAAAATGCCAGGCCCTGGATTTCTGGAGCAGAAGAGAGGCAGTTTTAGTTGAGTGGGGATGCAAAAGGTCCAGGGCCGCCTCCTCGAGGGCGTCATCATATGCCTGGTTGAACTACCAGCTCACCGCCGCTGAAACCGCCAACCGGGCCTCCTCTACTTCACTGAGTGATAACGCTGGTCGCCTGTTAGTAGATACGGTACGGTCTTTCCAGGATCGTGGTATGGTAAAAGAAGAGCACAGGTCGCAAGCTCATGGTCGTGCCTAAGGCCCAAGCAGTAGAACACGGAGTGCGGATCTGTCCAGAGACATCTCTGCCCGCATGGGCACCTCCGAAACCGGGAGTCGATTTGTCCATCGCAGTCGCAAGGGAAATAAGTGATCAAGTCTTGAAAACCTTAAAAGTAATTTCGTAAACTCAAGAAAGGAAATCATACCTACCGTAATTTTTGAATCTTCTTGACGAGTCTCCACCACTCATTCACACTAGTGGGATTAGCGCCGAGGTACTAAGACCCATCGGAGCAAACTTTGCTGCAGTGGTCTGCCAGAGATGCCATGAAAGCAGCGGCTCTCGAGCGGTAATGACCATCTAGCGACTTCTCCAACCGCCTCAGTACCTTTTACCAAGGAGGTGCAGCGCAACTAATGTAAAGAGTAAACCTAATATTAAAAAAACGGACATAAGATAGTCCGTGATGACCTGTGAAGAAGGTTCAGCAAAGAAGTCCCTCACGGCCTAAAGATTTGAGGAGTGAAGACCAATACAGCGTGAGCTCGGGATGGAGAAGGTAGAATGAGTGGTGGAGACTCGCCCAAGAAGATCAAGAATTACGGTAGGTAATGCACTTTCCCTATCTTCCTGGACATAAGTCTCCACCACTCATTCACACTAGTGGAGAGTACCAAGTTGATAATCCCCAAAGGGCGGGTGCAGGAGAGCCAGAGCCACGCTGGCCTAAGATAGAAGCCCATTAAGGACAGTTCTGCCGAACGCGGAATGTCGCCTAGCATGAACATCCAGTGCATCGTGGTTTAACGAAGGTATGCACTGAGCTCCAGGTGATGGCGTTGTATATATCTGGTAATTGAACATTGCGAATTTCCGCTTAGGATGTCGGCGATCACTTAGTAGAGTGAGCGTGCACACTCTACCTTCTAATTTAACTTGAGCTGGAATAGCAATGGACGGCTACGCCACTAACCATGAAGAGATGCATCTATTACAGGTTGACCCAGCCGGTGTCGCTGGAAAGAAACGTAGTCAAGTTGCTGAGTCTTATGCAATATCCTTGGTTCTATCTAAATAGAACCGCATATTTGTTATTCATCCTACTATGGAATGAAGAGCCTGCTCCCTTCATTTTGAAATTAGCTAAGAAGTGAAGTACCCAGAGGTTGGTTTAGATGGAATTTGACACAACCTTGGGAAGAAATTTAGGGATGAGTAATGGAGAACTACCTATCTTTATGGAATACAGTATAATGAGGGTCCAACCAGGGGGCATGTATCTCTGGTGAGACCCCATGGGGTCAAAGAAAGTAATGGCCACCAGAGGCAGTCTTCCAGGTAAGAAATTTTAGCTCACAGGTAGCTAAGGGTTCGAAAGGCTCTGAGTGAGCAGGTCCAGCACCAGGTTAATGTCCCAGGCTGCAACTGGACGCTTTAACAGGGGTCTGTAGGAGAATCCTTAAGAAATCTCTTCACTTATAGGTAACTGAGCCAGAGTTAAAGGAAGAAACTGCTCATGGAACGCTGAGATGGCACTAGTGAACTTTAACTGTGGAGTACTGAAGACCAAGTTTGACAGGTCCAAAAGATACTCCAGAACCTTGCCAGAGTGACAGGAAAAGGGATTCCAAGAGGATTTTGCACACCAGAGAGAAAACGTTTCCATTTGGAAGCGTGACAAGTTTTTTCGGGTGGTTGGCTTCCGAAAGCAGCCAGAAGGATGTCTGAGACTCTACGAGACGTTGAACCTATCTACCTCTATCTCTTCAGGAGCCAAGCATGAAGCGTGAAGTGATTTCAGGTTGGGATGGACCCAATGCAACCCTGAGTCAAAAGACTGATTTGCAAAAGGAAGTGTTCTCGAGAGGTTGCCAACATACTGTTGAGTAGAGGAAACCATAGTTGGAGGCCAGGAAGGAGCAATGAGAATCATCTTGGTCCCCTGTGACTTAACTTGAGGAGTACTCTGGATTAGAGGAAGCGGTGGAAAGGCGAAAGAAAGCTGCTTTGTCCACCGCAGCCTGAACGCATCCTGACAGAAATGCCAGGCCCTGGATTTCTGGAGCAGAAGAGAGGCAGTTTTATGCTGGAGGGATGCAAAAGGTCCAGGTCTGAGTCCCCACTTTGAACAGGGACCGAAGCTACTGCTGATCGAGAGACCACTGTGAGGGTCTGCCTCCGCTCTGCTGAGGATCTGCAGGTCATGCTTTTGTATACCTGGCAGATAAACTGCTTGAATCGAGACTTGTGCCCAAGCACTACTCCCACTATTCCTCATTGCTTCCTGCAAAGGGAAAAGAATGAGCACCTCCTTGCTTGTTGATGTAATACATCACTGCTTTGTTGTCCATTTGAAGGAGAATGTCTTGTGACAAAGGACATCCTTCAGAGCTCGGATTGTATAGAGGGGATCGCCTCATCTCCAGGACATTATGTGGAGATGAGTTTCTAACTGAGTCCATACACCTTGAGTGTGCAGGGAGAGACAGTGAGCTCCCATCCCATTAGCGATGCGTCTGTGGTGATGGAGATCTGATGATCCGGGAGCAAAGGGGAATCCTTCCAGGAGATTGTTTCTTGAGACTACCAGTGAGAGACCGTAAGGGCCTGGCCACCTTGATGGGATAAGACTGGGGGTGAGGTCGGGACCACGGAGTGGAGAGCATCCATTGGGTGGTTCTGATGCAGTCGGGCCAGAGGGACAGTGAAGACCGAGGACGCCATGAGACCCAACATGCGCTGCATTGAGAGAGCTGTAACCGAATGGTTCTTCCTGATGTAACGGGCCATTCAAGGATGTCGAGTCTTCTCTGTCCTGTGAAGGAAAGCTCACTGAAGAGGTGTCTAGAAGCTGCCCCATGAAAAGGAGCTCTGGGAGGGCTGCTGAGATTTTTTCAAATTCAGCAGAATCCCATGGACGGAGAAGACGAGAAGTCATTTGCACGCGTTTCAAAGTCCCTTGGTCGAAGGGCTTAGAAGCCAATCGTCCAGGTAGGGAAACACTGAGTCCGACTTTCCTGAGATGCGCCCGAGAACTGCACAACACTTTGTAAAAATCACGGCGCCGAGGATAGCCCAAAGGGCAGGACTCTGAACTGATAATGCTGACCCAAAGCTACAAAACCTGAGGAACTTATGGTGGTCGGTGGATGGGGATATGTTGTAAGCATCCTGCATATCCAGAGAGCCAGCCAGTCGCGTTGATGCAGCAAGGTAACAGGGTATTTAGGGAAATCATCTGAATTTCTCCTGGGAGGAATTTGTTTAACTTTCTGAGGTTCAGAATGGGCGATCCCCCAGATTTCTTTTGGAACCAGAAAGTAGCAATGGGAGTAGAACTCAGGCTCGCAGATGCGGGGCACTAGTTCTATTGGCCCTGTTCAGAAGGGGCCCTGATCTCCTCCGCGGTGAGGAGGTTCGATTGAGAGGCCGACAACCTGGTTGTCGCCTGGGGAGGACAATTGGGGTTTCAAGAAATTGAGAGAATAACTCCTCGCGAATTATCCAGGCGACCCATTTGTCCGGGTTATGGACTTCACTGGTTGTAGAAGTACATCAGACGACCTCCACCGGAGGAGAAAGTTCCACTGGGCAGAGTGGATGGAACTTGGGCCAACGACTCATAAGGTAGCCCTGGAGCCAGGCCCCTGCACCTCTTCTGCCGCGCTCTTCTTGAGGTTGGGCATGCTGGCGGAAGCTTCCCTGCCTGCCTCAAAGGACTGACGACTATGAAACTGATCGCCTGTTCACATGCCCCAGAGGGGGTAGATGGAGGTCTGGCCAACCTAATGGCCGATCTAGTCTTCTGAGTGGCCTCTAAGGCTTGCTCCACCTGAGGCTTAAAAGAAAGGAGCCATCAAAGGCAGCGCCATCACCTGCTGCTGAGCATCATTCGTGAAGCCTGAAGCACGCACAGGAATGGCTGCCAGTACAACCGCGGCCGTTGAGTGTAGAAGCAGTGTCGAAGCAACCATGTATGCTTTTGACCTGTTGGTTATTGACCTAATACTCTATTAACGGTCAGAAGAAGCTCTGACTTGGAATCCGAATCTGAAGAGCTTCAACCATTCTTTCATAGAGTGCCACAGGATATACTCATACTGAGAAAATAGCCTTGATAACTGGCATACGATACTTAGAGTGGAGGCAGCAAAGACTCTTACCTAATGTATCAATCTTACGAGACTTTGTTAATAGGTCGAGCTGTAGTAGTTTGAGGAAGAACGACTTGTCATTCTCTGCCAGGACTACAATAGGATCCGCAAGGCTTGGGATGCCAAAATGGACGATCCTTGGGAGCTGAATACTTTATCAATGGATTTAGCCACTGAGGAATAAGAGCAGGATTATTCCATACCATTTGAGACAGCGCTCAAGGGAAGGCTGGATCGAGGAGTCAAACTGTAGGTACTCCTCGGCATGAAGATACTGGAGTCTTATATCTCCCAGGATCGATGTCTGTAGTCTGGAGAGAAGAGTGATCCCAGTTCTTCAACAGAGACTTAAAGGACAGGTCCTCACCACAGGCTCTGTAGCAAAGAAAGATCCTGTTCTCCACTTCATCACCCAAATCAAGGTCTGGGTCAGGCTCAACATCATCTACTGATGGTCCAGAAAGGACTGTTTGGACAGGAAAGGAGGAAAATTAGGAGAGGAGGAAATAGCAGAAAACAAGGAGAGTCCCTATGCTACTGCCGAGACGGCAAAACGGGCTGAAGACGGCATTCAGGAGGCGACGCCAAGAGGCATCGCGCCCCGAAGTTTCCTGCCGCGCCGCTGATTTCGATAACGCACGGCACGGCGTTGCTCACGGCGCCGCGGGACGACGCGAAGGGCGCCGGGCGGATGGCGCCGGCCTATCCAACGGAGATATGACCGGCAGCGCGAGACTCCTCGCGCGCTGCAAGACCCAGCGGCACCGAAAACGGCGCCGATAAGCTGTCAACAGACCCTGCGGAAGGCGCCGAAGAGCCCCAGGAACCTGGAAAGCTATAGAAGGAAAACCAGGAGATAAGGGCATCGGTGAGGCCCCTGCGCCGCAGCCATGTGAGGGGGGGAACACCTAGCACGGAGTCGCTGGTAATCAAGAAGGCGCCACGCGACTATGGAAGGTCCAACCGCCCTACCTGATCGCCGGAGGGGCCCGAGGGCTCCGAGGCAACCGAGCCAGGCAGAAGAACCAACCTCCAGCTCATTGCTCCATAAGAGCGGCCCACTGATGAAACTGCTCATCTGAGTCCTACCTATAGGCGGGAGGGGTCCTGGCGTCGAGGACGACGATTACCGAAGTTGGCGACTCGAAGGAGGTGACCGCAATCAGCAACGATAACCGGCGTCAACGCGCAGACATACCAGAGGGCGACCTCGAGTGATGCCTTCTTTTTGACCTGTGGGTCAAGAAGAGTCGAGCTTAACGGTGCCGAGAATGCGACGCTTATTTTATGCCGGCGGGGACCGCCCATCCCCGGCATCGGACTGACCGTTGTCGGAACCCCGCTGAGGAGAAGGAGGCTGACCGGACCCAGCCCGGCTGACTGAACAGCTTTCATACGAAGTCTCCCTACCGTCACCTGACCTGCTCATGGTCGGCTCCGTCCAGTAGGCCGAGACTTCTTCAAGTAAAATTGAAATATTAGAAAAATTTAACGAAAATAGAATAAAATTAAGCGATACTACTTATCGTGATAAAGTTACAAAAAAACAAACTGAAAACTATGCGCTAGTTTGAAGTTTGACTCCCAGAGCGAGCCGACGTCGTCACTGAAGCGCACTCGACGGTGGGAAAAAAGGAACTGAGGCGGTTGGAGGGTCGCCGCCGAGATGGTCATTACCGCCGAGCTGCTCGCGCGCCGTGTCTCATGGCGCTGCAGGCTCAAGCGCCATGTCTCGGCGGCGCCCTCCAGCAAAAAGTTGCCTCGATGGGTCTTAGTGCCTCCGGCTAATCCCACTAGTGTGAATGAGTGGTGGAGACTTATGTCCAGGAAGATATAGGAACCAGTCTTCACGAGAGCGTTAAGGAGGAACCTGAGTTTCCAAGCGGTAAGGAAGATCTGGTGTCATGGGGTGGAGCGAGAGTTTTACCACCCGGTGGGTGGGAGGAGCCAGCTTGAAGACCTTCCGCAAGATTTAAAGCGGCAAGGATACCTGCCAATAAGTGTGGATGAACAACATATCCATGTCCCTAGAAATAATCTTTTCATTGTTTATGAAAGTTAGCAGTTCCATAGCTATTTATCATACATGCCCTTGAAATGAATTTTTCAATAGAAATTACTGCCATTACTGCCTTAAACTCTGTTAAGAGGCACAATTATTTAAGGGGCTCTAGAAACCGTGCATATACTGCAGGCAGGGTAGAAGGATACAGCTGTTTACCAAGTTGGATTCAAATGAAAACATGTTTCTTGTACTCACTGAAGCACTACAAGATTTGGGAGGAGAGGTGATTCTCCAGAGCATTTGTTTCTTAACCCTAGGCTGCCGAAGAACTAGAATGAATCTTTTGATTGAGCTCTGGATAGATGTTCAGTCTGCAGCACTGCAAGGGTTAAATTGAAGGATGCAAAGAGATGGAAGGATCATTTGAAAACTCCAAAGGAGTGTTCCCACGGTCTGACTCTGTAGCTCATTTAGAGCTGATGCAATGGGGCTGTTGGCTCCGCTACCTGCAGCACTAAAAATTGGGTGAACAGTCAGAGTAATGTAGAACATGTTTGGCAATGGCATACATGGTTACAGTGAACAGTGTGTGCTAGAGAGCAACAAAATGGGAGTACCAACATACTGAAGAGCAGGCAGGAGCCAAGAGCACAGAAGCACTGCGTTAGAAGACTTCATTGTAGTCTGCTGCTCAACTGATGTCACTTGTTCTGACACAAATAAGTAAAATTATTATGGGCGAAAAGTACAGCATTAACAGAGACCCCAAATACAGCATTATAGCCTAAAGGTTAGCACCGGCAGTGTTCTTGAGATCCAGCAGTCGTGGGTTTGAATCCCACACCTGCCACATATAATACTTAACCTCCCTGTGCTCCTGGGCTATACCTGAAAATGATCTTTGACTGTGTGTGTCTTTAATGTCCAAACATTTTTAATAAATAAGGGAAAAAAGATCTGATGTTCATAGATTTTATGCACTAACATTTTCCTTCTCTTTCCCCCTCAGCAGTAGGACTCTCCTGGGCAGAGCAAGAATGAAGACACCAAGGACTGTGTGACTTTGTAATATTGAAGATATTCGGGGAGGGACAGTATTGGCTATATATTATATGATCTTTTAACATTTCATTTACGTTATTTAATGTACATTGTAATAGACACAATCAGATGTTAATAAAACAAAAAAAACGCTTGCATGACTGCCGATTCAGCAATATTTGTAATGTTATTTATTCTTGGTACATATTTTTATGGAGTTGTAAGTAGTGGGGCTTTAATCCTTAATTTCAAGCTCTGCAATTTGGTGCCAGAAAACAGGTGAAGAATCAGTGACCCTGGAAACTGAAGCCCTACCATAGGCCAAATACGATGCAAGCAGTCACACTGCAAACTTCCCCAGAGTGTGGAATTTATTGGTGGTAAAAGTGAGGAGGCGATGGACCCTGGTAATGAACTGAAGTAGCTAGAAAATATAGAACTAAAGGGCTTGGTACTCCCAACCCATGTAGGAGGAAACTCTCCTAAAGGAAAACACCCATGATCTCTGTTTTAAGTTGATTTTTGTATCCCAATAGATTTTACCTGGAATCAAAGATGTTAGGTTGTCAACATTCAGAGTACAGCATCCATCTTTCGGATGAGACGTTAAACCGAGGCCCCATCTGCCTGTTCTGGTGGTAGTTCAGGTGAATGTTAAACATCCTATGGCACTTCTCGAAAAGTGCAGAGGAACTTACCGGTGTCCTGTCCAAATCCCCAAATTCACTAAAACATCACCAACTGCTTCATCTGGTTCAATGTCAGTTGGCATCCATCTGTATCCCTGTCTCTGGGACGAGGCTGAAAATAGGCAGAATTGTCTAGTCTTCCTTTCCGTCAACAAAAACTAAAATAAAAGATTGGTTAATATGTATTCTCATTTTCTGGCTGCATCCTGTGATTGCCACCTGTCAGCAGGCTGGTTCTCGTGAGAACCTGTGCATTCTGCTACCAGTTTCGCAACCCCTGAGACATCTGAATGTCATCTTGTTATACTGCCCCACCCAGCTTGACTTTCACGCTGGGTATCTTTATGTCCAGATCCCACCAGAGCCACTGCTCATACAGTAGAGTGCCTCCCAAAAGGTGAATGACCCATTCCTTTAGTCACAGCTAAAAATTAAACTTATGTACTGAGCGTAATTGTTGTTCTTCCAGAATATCTTTATGATTGATTACCACTTATGTTTTTGGGGTTGAAGGCACTAGGATCCTGCAGGAGCATATTTTTTCCAGGAGGGAGCTAACGTTGGGTACTGACTGCATTTGCACAACTCCATATGGCCATGCATGCCAGCCAGTAGCCATGGATGACTTTCCTTATGCACCTCCATTCTGTTCACCAGGAAAGAAACAAAGTGGAGAGAAATAAAGAGAGGGCTACTGACTTTCACAGAGAGATAAGGAAAGGAGCTAAGAAACCAAATAGACCCCGACTACCAGCTCAGAATAAGAACAGGACATACTAGAGCCTCGTGACTACTAGGCAGACAGAAGGTGGATAGTGGTCCATAAAAGACATAGCGGGCAGCATCCCTGAGCATTAGGCTCTGGCAGAAGCATGAGGGGTGCCCATGAATGGGACCTCCTTGCAAATGAGATGGCACAATGAGACTGGTCTCTCCAACTCCAGTGATGGGCTGTGTATGGGGCAAGGATGGTCCTCCTTCCTGCTTCGGGTGGGGAGTCCATGGGGATTAAGGTCCCCAAGACAGGAGGACACTTGGAATGGCTGCAGCTCACGGGGAAAGGGATGTACAGCTGCCCATCCTGCCAAGGAGGAAAACACATATAAAGGGGCATAACAACCAGAAAGGCCTAACATAGGAAAGGATTACACCAACATGACCTACTTTTCCTGCAACCACAGGGATGTACCATGAAAGCTAGTGTATTTGATTCAAAAGGTATAAACCCCAACACGTGCAGAACAGTGCGCTCCTGGAGTTAGATTGGATAATGCCTAGGGCCACATGGTGAATTTAGCAACTAATTGGGATTTCAGACCCCAGGAATCCCCATTATGCTTAAAATGCATTCAGCCAGCCAGGATGAAGTGCCCCAAAGCGCCGAGGATGGAATTTACAATGAAATTCAAATTGCTGCCCCTAGGTGTCGCTAAGCGCTTGGCGGCATAACGTCAGATCTTCTTCCTGCTGCTCCTAGCAAGTCGCCCTAATGAGCGGTCCAGCAGCTTGCTGTAAAACGTTACTGATTTCAGTCTAGGTATTGTAGTTTTATTTTTCGGGGATCTTTTTTTCTTTTCTTGATTCTG
Source organism: Neoceratodus forsteri (assembly GCA_016271365.2). Lineage (NCBI taxonomy): Eukaryota > Metazoa > Chordata > Ceratodontiformes > Ceratodontidae > Neoceratodus > Neoceratodus forsteri. The sequence goes on from CM028130.1 coordinate 1,608,235,799, forward strand.
CTTATTTGTCTGGCATCTCCAATTCAACACAAATTTCAGTTGGTTAATGGAAAACAGAGGTATTAACCTTGTTTGTCAAGTCATTCAGTCTCTGGGGCTTAACAGACTGGGGTTGGCAATTATTTATTTCCATTTTGCCTACACTTGTTTTATTTTAATTCTTTACTTCTCTGCTGGTTGAGTGTTGTCTCAGTCCGCTGTCAGGAGTGGAGATGCTACGGTATGGCATGATTATGAATGCTGAGCTCACACAGTTAGCTTTCTGTTGATTTTAATCATGTAGACCTTATGTAGAGAATCTTAAAACAAAGTGGTATGTAGGTGCAGTATTTTACAACCTCTGTCTTCCCCACCTGTATGTTTGGGTTCCTGTATTCATTTGTCTTAATGACTAGCCAGACTATCACGACTATGGCTAGTGCATTCTCCAGGTTCAAAAGCTGTTATTTGTGAATTACCAGCAAGTGAAAAAAGGAAGCATGTCACTGCTTTCCTGCTGAACAAAAAGGAGACACCAGCAGACTAAGCATTACAGACGATGAAGGTGGCATCTAATGGTGGATTAATGCATGGTTGGGAGTGCCTACAACGGCCCAACCATGCATTAATCCACCATTAGATGCCACCTTTGAGTAGCTTAATGTGCTTGTAACATGGCAAGTGCAAACTACATTATGTTACACGTGACTGGTATGTCGGATATTAGTGACCAGAAACTTTCCATACTGTTTTCTTCAATTTGAACTGCTGCTCACCTGTGTACTTTTCAGTACATGTCGATTTCAACGAGGCGCATGCATGCTCTAACTTCACTGCTTTCTGCTATTGTGACCTACTTTCTGTTGCTTTCCTACTACGGATTAAAAGGCAGTTTGTGACACATCTGGACGGACAACATGACTTTCATTTTACACGGCTCATTACACTCGCTTCCCTGTTTTATGGTGAGCTTCACTACTGGATTGTGGAAGATACCAAATATTTGCATATCCCACATTTCACTTCATTGCCGATCTAATGTATGCAAATCTCATTCTTCCGCCACAATGCATCATGCTCTACTAACTGATATCCAAACCCCAGCTCGCCATCTACGCTGACATACATTGCTCACAGCAGACTTTTCCTTGTCCATGTACTGAACAGACTGTTTGACTTGCCTCAGTTTTCATCAGAGCATCGAAAACTGCTGGCCATCACTGCAACAGCTCCTGCACAGTGTGCTACCTTCTGCTTTCTTGAGATCAGTGGTATTGTTCATAAAATAGGTTTCTCAAAAGGCAGTGTTGAAAATTTGGGGTAAAAATTTCAAAAATGGGTGAGTTATGCATCAAAGTAGCCTGTAAAATCCTTTTTCATAAGCTCACAAAAAGGAATCTGCTTTGATAAAGGAATTGGCTCATGAAAAGGATCTAAGCGAGTCACCAAAAAGGATTTTAAACGTTAAAACAAGGCATTGCAAGGTTGCTCTCCCATCAAACAACTTCACAGTCCACCTAACAGAGTCCCAATGAACAAGATACATTTGTTGGTGTCTCTAGATACCTTCATTTGGGGCTTTTCAGTTTTTTGGGTTTAAAAAAAAAACACAAGATTACAGTCGTGAAAAGGATTTTTTTTGTCATGAAACAGGATTGCTCTAGTGAGACCAAATCCTTTGTCGAAAAATACAGCTGTCCAAAGATTGAATGTTCAGAAAAGTCCCATAGGATATAATGGGAACTAAAAAACGTAATGGCTTTACAAATAGATTAATATTATTCCACCACATTTTCACTGTTTCTTCTGCTTCCAGTGTTCATTCTATACAGCACCAAGGAGTGTGCACAAGGAACGAGTGCTCTAGAAACACACTGAATGTTTGATACTTATAGATTTCTGGCACACACAACCTCTGATAGGGATGGAGAAATTTTGTTTTAAACTTGAATTGCAAAAGGCATTTTATTTTGAAACTACCAGTGAAGAAAAATCCACCTGACATGTTTCGGACCTTTATCAAAGGCTAGTGAGTTAAAACAGACAACCTCAATATATATTCCACAAAAATCACATGACCTAGTGACGTAGCACCTGAAACTTATTCATAAATAGTATAAACATACTTTAAAGTGGTAAATACAAGTCTCATTTAGTTAAGAAGAAGAAAAATTACTCACCTGTAGTAATCTTGTTTCTTCCAAAGGAGTCACTAATATTACTCTTGCAGTGCTCCTTAAGCCAGCACTGCCCCAGAGAGAGTATAGAATGCTATGCTGATCATGGAATGATTAGCTCGTGCATCTGTTTTCAAACCGCCCAGTGTCAACTGCCTATATTCTACCTCAGATTTCTTAGAAGCTTGCAAAGAGGACATAACATGTGAATCATTATTTAAATAATTATAAAAAATAATGCCCAATTGGGCAAATAACATTAACCAAAGGACTAGTATAAAATGCCCCCATTTTTCTGAAGTCAGATATGCCTTTAGAAAAGAATCTGCAAGTTAAGACATTACTAGAAGGTGCCAGCAAGTGACATACCACTCCAACTATGCATCTTATCAGCTGTGGAAAGGATTTTTCTTCTTACTGATTCTGAAAGGGAGGCAAGGATGTGGAGTAATGATATTAGTGGATCCTTTGGAAGAAATTATTGATCTTCTTGGACAGTCTGCATCACTCATTCACACTAGTGGGATGGCCAGAAGCACTAGGACCAAGTGGGAGCCTAAAATTTTCTAAAGGGTAGGCCGAGAGGACCACGCATGCGTGGCACCACAAGACTAGCTCAGCCTGTGTAGGCTATCTCTGCGACTTCCAACCGCCAGTACCTTTTCGACCGAGGAGGCAGCATAACTAATGAGAATAACTCATCCTGAGTTTCTGGGCTTTGCTAAGAAAGGTCAAAGAATGTCCTCACAGTCTGAACCATAGGACCATGAAGATCAGGAAAGAAAACGAGTGAACCCAGGGAATGGTAGGTGGGAGTGGAAGGGTGATGAGTGAGACTGTCCAAGAAGATCAATAATTACGGTAAGTAACGTAATTTCCATATCTTCCTGACTGTTCCCCATCACTCATTCACACTAGTGGGAGAGTAACTAAGCTAAAACCAACAACCCTGGAGTAGGGTGGTAGAGATAGGGTTCACTCAGAAAGGGCAGCCAAGGACTGTCTTGCTAATAAAAAGAGATGTCTTGTAAAGAGCAACTAGAACATAGTGCCTACAAGATAAGCGCTTGAGTTGTAACTCACCACTTTGCAGACTGCAATAGACACAAAATGAAAGTCTGCCAGAAGCTGCAACCACTCTAGGACAGCGGCAAGAACCTGGCCTCACTGGTCTAGGACCAAAATTAATAGTGTCAAAGAGATGTACTAATGTAGCGTAAGGAACCTCAGGAACTGAAAGAAGAGTGGTAAAGTCTACTGGTTCAGGGTAGACCAGAAAGTGCATATGGAAACCCCACTATTATATGGCTGACCTGTAAACAACAGGTCCAGGAACACCTTGAACCCCGTACTTGGTGAGCAAGGGGGTCCAGGTGGGTTAGCCCATCAAGGAGTCTCCACTTAGTCACAGGAACCTTCCTGATGGAAGGCCAAACACGACTTAGGAGCCTCTCGTGGTGGTCTAGTAGAACCAGATCCACCCACTGCATATTTCAAAGGAATCATCCTGCCCATGTGTGTCAACTGTAGTAGCAGTCTCTGAACTCAATGAGGGAAGAAAGGAAAAAGTGTACAGGAGGAAAAACATTCTGACAGAAAAACGGGCTGGATTTCTAAGGCAAATACAGGCAGATGTCGACGAGGAGGGACACAGCAGGACCAAGTTAGGGGCTAACCTATTCGCTGAAGTGACTGAAAGAGGCAGTGACTCAATGCAGTGAGGCATTACCACTCTGGCCTCCCTGAAGGGAGTAGGAAAGGATTCTAGTTTGTTTGCTAAAACAAACATCATAACTCCATCACGCACTTGAAGAGGATGGCTCGTGAGCGACTGGCATGGACCAGTGTGCAGGAACCAAGGTGTGAATATTTGAGAAGCTACCTCAGAGAAAAGACCTTCTTGACCTTCCGTCAAGAAGGAGAAAATCACCTGTTAAGTGAAGCAAGCAAGGAAATAGGAACCTGAGTTCGACTTGGTGGAGAGTTGCTTCTGCTGCTGCACGGTTCTGCTCAAGAAAGCCTGATAAAAAGAAAGGAAATTAACAGACTGGACAGTCGCTTAAGTCTAGGAAATGTCTCTGAATGAGAGAAATCTCTCTCAGAGAAGAGATGACCCATACACGCCGCTGGATCGGACTCCCTCTAGGGAAGAAGAAGTCAGGTACTCTTTACACGTACTCTGGAGATGAGCCCTGGGCTGAGGTGGAACCTGACCAGATCCAAAAAGTGGGGTATCGGGTAATTTCAGCTAGCCTCTGCTGTGATAAAATTTTTTTTTTTTTATTCCGCACCTAATAAGGCTTTCCGCTATTTTGCAAGGATTGTCTTGATACAAAATGATGAAGATGTTTTCCATCTGAGTGCAGGAGTCTGAGCATCCATACCAAATCATGACCGACTAATAATCACAGCTGGAGAGATGTTAACCACCTGTGCCAAAGAAGCCACCAAGGGCAATATCACAAGGCTATGTACCTCTGTCAAGGGAGCAGAAGAGCCAGAGCGCCCCACCATTAAATTAGAATGTTCCACAGAGTGTAACTGTCCTGACGATTGAAAAGTCTAAACGCAGAAGTGTACGGTCCATAGACGTAATGTGGAATACTACAGTGGACCCCATTACTGAGGAATTACTGAAAAGATTTTCCATCATGGACTCTGATGATAGAGAGGACGTACTCTTCACTATATAAAATGAGTTGTCCACTGTATTACTGACCAGAAGGACAGGGAAAAGACCCATCTAGATGCACTTCTATCCTAGAAGAACCTCCAAGAGAGGTCGGGGTCAGAGCCACTAGAGACTCTGCCATCAGGAAGGATGTTGAGGAGCTTGGTACCAAATAGGGAGCCGAGAAAGTGCTGAGCAGAATGAGATTCGCTGGCAGAGCAGTACAGAGTTCCATCAGCAGAAAACCGCTGGATAACACAAGATCCCACATAGACCACCACTCACTAACGTGTGGAAAAAATAATCGCAGAACAGGAGTTTATTCTGCAATAAACATCCCGCCATGTTGTGTGGAAAGGAAGTCCAAAAGGAAAATGTGTCACTAATTCTGCCATACAGCACCTGCAGCACCAGCATCACTCGTGGCACAGGAGGGCACCAAGCAGTGCTTATGCCAACCTGGGCGATACCAGAGGGCAGCTGCAGCAGTACCCCAGGCACCCTTGGCACCCATGTAGCAATGGCACCCCTGATACCCATGGCAAGAATGGCACCTGAGGGCACCATGGGCATAGACTTTTCAGGCAGTGCAGTCCATATTTTTGACTCTTTGTCTGGAGATTGGTCAGTGTTGGCCGAACTGCAAGTACACCTGAACACTGAGGTGGTCACCAGGTCTCAGCTGAAGGGTGCTCTGTGAACCCGCAGGGAGCCTTGGGCACCGTGCTTGCGAACCATCGCGGACATACGGTGCTGGGTATGAGGCAGGGGCTGCCAGAGTTCAAGGGCGGGCCAACAGTGGCCTGCGCACCGAAGGCCTCCGCCGGGTATCCCGCTCTTTAGAATATCTGTGAGAGGGCACTCCGCCTTTTTCTCGATGGGCTCCAGGGACATTCCAGTAGAGTTGGAAATGAGACTAAGAATGCCTTGGAAGGAGAAAGGTCTTCCTCCATCCCTGTGCTAACGGATCACTCATCATCCCAGGATGAGAGTTTAGCCCGTGACATCTGAATCAGAGGAATTGGGATACAGTGGTCTACTGCGAAATATGAAAATTACGTACTACTGTTGTTATGATCTTTCTGTGTATCGTCACCATTCACCACAGATGGGTATCTGTCGGAGGTCAGCACCCACTGAAGAGCTTTTTTTTTTTTTTTTTAAAGGTGTAGAACCGACACACCATCGGCGCCGCCTGGGGCCGGCGCACCGCGTGTGCCGCAGGTTGGCCGTTAGTTGTGTCAACTCCGCCTGCCTGCCAGTTCCGAGTCACCGGAGAGGAAGAGGAAGGAGGAGTGGAGGGTGAAACACGGAAGTCCAGGACAGAAAAAGGAATTAAAAACTTGGGAGCAGCATACTTCCTATCTATGGACTTAGCTACAGAAGGAATGAGAACAGGATTATTTCATACCATTTGAGAAAGCGCCCCTAGAGGAGGGTTGTACCGGGAGTTAAATCCATAGGGATGTCCGAACATGAAGGTATTGAGTCTCAAAAGCTTCCCAGGATCGATGTCCATAGTCAGGAGACAAAGAGTGGGATTCAAATTTTTCAGCAGAGACTTAAATGACAGGTCTTCAACCACAGGCTCTGCAGCAGGATCAGAACCTGCTCCTTCCATCATCACCCAGTCTAAGATCTGGGTCTGGCTCAACATCATCTCCTGACAGTCCAGGAGGAACTGTATGGACAAGAAAAGAATGAAAATCAGCAGGAAAAGAGGAAGGAAAGAATTGGAGAGGAGAGGCCTGAGAATTGACAGGCGAAGATGGCACCGAGAGGCTACATCGCCGAGAATGCCAACGGCATCGAAAACCCACAAGGCACCCCGCAGACAGCGCCTTATAGGCCGCACAGCACTGCAGTTGGCACCGAAACCGATCCAGGACCTGAAAACCAGGATTTGAGGGAAAGAGGAAGAATATCAGATCATCGAGGCATTGGTGTGGCCGCGTCGCAGCCATGTGAGGGGGATACCTAAGCACGGAGTTGACGGGCGCCACGCGACTAGGGAGGCCTCAATCACCCTGCTCTGCGCCTGGCGCAGGAGAGCCCGGGGCAACTGGGCCAAGCAACTGGACCAACCTCCGAGCCTATTGCTCTATCAGAGCAGCCCACTGATGAAACTGCTCATCGGAAGCCTACCAAAAGGCGGGAAGGCTCTGATGTCGAAGAGGTCGCCGACCAGCACCAGAAACCGGTGACTCTGAAGAGGAGACCGCAACTGGTCCCAATACCGACCATCAATGTGCAGACATATCGAGGGCAACCTCAAGTGATGCCTTTTCTCACCTGCAGGCTGAAGAAGAGCTCGAGGCCAAACGGTGCCCAAAATGCAACTGTTTTCTTTTATGCTTCCAGTGGGACCGCCCTCCTTGGACAATGGACAGGCCATTGTCAGACACCCCCTTTCCGGAGAAGGCGGTGGACTGGTCCCAGCCCGGCTGACTGAACAGCTTTCATATGAAGTCTCCCTACCGTCACTTGACCCATTCCGTCAATGTAGGCTGAGACTTCTTTCTTAGAATAAATTACTGTAGCAGAAAAATAAACTGACTATGCTGCTAGTTTGAAGTTTGGCTCCCAGCGGAAGAACAATGTCATCACTGAAGCACACTCAACGGTGGGAAAAAGGAACTGAGGCAGGTGGAGGTCAACACCGAGGTAGTCTATGCGGCGCAAGCCTGGCTCATGGTGCTGCCTCCTCGCGCCCTACCTCTGCACCGGCCCTCCTGAAAATGTTGGCTCCTGCTGGGTCCTAGCACTCTTGTGTAGTTCCATCAGTGTGAATGAGTGGTGGAGGAATTTATGACCAGGAAGATATAGAAATTACTGCTTACCGTAATTATGATCTTTCTGTGTATCTTCACCATTCATTACAGATGGTACTGGCCGGAGATCAGGACCCTCAGTGGAGCCATTTTTTTTTTTGGATAGGTGGAGCCGACCCAGCATCGGGCCTACCGAGGCCGACGCATCACGTGGCGCCGAGGATTAGCTGTTGTTGTGTCGACCCGCCTGCCTACCAGTTCTGAGTCGCCGGAGAGGTAAGAGGAAGGATGGAGGGTGGGACAAGAGAGTCCAAGGGACAGAAAAGGAAGAGGAAACTGAACTAAAAGGAGAAATACCGACCGAGAGGACAGCATAGAAGAAGTAAACTATGATTGGGCAGGGGCCCCAACTCTGGAAAAGAAGGAAGGGGGGAGAGAAGAAAATTACTCACCTTAGTAATTGCTTTTTTCTCATGGAGTCTTGCTATAAGAGGACCTTGCAGTATGCCCATGGCTTTTGACTGCCCCGAGATGAAATAGTTAACTCCAGAGTAATCTGAGTTCCACAGCCAGCGAGGGCGCCATTGAAAGCTCTATCTGGGTTGTTTGAACCCAAACTGTCAGGTTCTTTACGAGGCTAAGCCAACATAGCAAGTCTGTGTGGAAAAAGCCTTACACTAGCCATTGGCTACCTACTAACAGTAGAACCACAAAACACAACAATAATGAAAACAGTATTACGATTATTGTTAGGGGAACCCTGACAATCATTACTAAGGCCCTCTGCCCAAAGACTCAAGTCCAGAGAGGCCCAGCTACCAATTAACTAAAACAGAAACTATCTAGTTCCTAACCCAAGAAAGAAAATAGGGGAGAACTAGAAGCTAAACAGGCATGACACAGTGATTGCACTAATTTGCCAACCCCATACCCAAGTAGGGATTCTGAGAGGGTAGGAGGGAGGTTGTCCTAATATAGCAAGACTCCATGAGAAGAAAAGCAATTACTAAGGTGAGTAATTTTTCTTCAAACACCATGAAGTCTTGCTTATATTAGGACCTTTGCAGAGTATACAGCAGTACCTCCATGGAGGAGGGTCAGAACCTACTTAGGAAATAGGCTCTGAAGCACAGCTGTGCCAAAGCGAGCATCTCTCCTGGACTGGGCGTCCAGGGAATAATGCTTAGTAAAGTGTGGACTGACTTCCAGGTAGCAGCTTGACAGATTTCCAAAATGGGAATATCTCTCAGCAGCATAGAGATGCAGCTGTACCCCCGAGGAATGAGCCTCAGGCCTGAGGGCGGCTCCTCACCCAGTTTTTGATAACAGAACTGGATCACAAGAGACAATCCACCTAGCAATTGTCCTCCTAGTAGCAGGTCTCCCTTACCCACATCTCCATAGGTAAGGAAGAGCTGGAGGATTCAACCTGTGACCCTGGTACGTCCAAATAGTAGCTAAGGGCTCTTTACATCCAAACTGTGCAACCTTCTCTCACCAGAAGAGGATTGCTCAGTAAAAATACTGGAAGAGAGATGGACTGGTTAAGATGAAAATCTGAAACCACCTTGGGTAAAACTTTGTTAGTCCTGAGGATCACTTTATCTCTGTGGAAAGAAATGAAATCCTCTTCCACTGACAAGGCCTGTAATTCACTTATACGCCTAGCAGAAGTGATAGCCACTAGAAAACAGTTTTCCAAGTTAGGAACTTAAGATCTGCTGAAACCAGAGGCTCAAAGGGAGGTTGCATTAGCTGGGCAATGCAAACATTCAAGTCCCATGCAGGGGTTGGTTCCGAAAGGGAGGGTTGGTATGGAGTAACCCTTGAAAACTTGGAAAACACAGGGTGAGAAGAAAGGAAACTGGTTTCGCGTGGAAATAAAAAACAGAAACAGCTGCCAAATGAACCTTTAAGGTAGCTGGTTTGAGGCCTAAGGAATTTAAGTGGACCAGATAGTCCAACAAAATAGGCAGGTCAGCTGATTCTGAGGTGATTTGCCTCTCAGAACACCAAATGAGAATCTCTTCCATTTAGAATTATAAGTGGCTCTAGTGGAAGGCTTCCTAGAGGCCTTCAAAATATCCAAGACACCTTGAGAAAGTGTAAATGAGTATTCTAACTCCTCAAGAGCCAGGCCTTGAGGTGGAGGGAGTTGAGATCCGTACACACCTCCCCTGCGCACAGGTCAGCAGGTCGTGAGTCCTGGGCAAGGTCAGGGAGGCGAAATGAGGGACAGAAGAAGCGGGTACCAAGGCTGCCTGGCCCAGTCTGGAGCAATCAGAATCACTCTGCAAGGCTGAGTTCTGATTTTACCAAAACCCTGAAGAGGGAGAGGGAACGGAGGAAAGCATAGAGGAACTTTCCTCCCAATTCAGCTGAAAAGCATCCAGGGAACTGACCCCAGAACTGGGGGCCTGCAGCAAAACAGGGAAGTTGGTGGTTGTCTGGGGCTGCAAGAGATCTATCTGAGGGTGCCCCAGCTGGCAAAGACCGACCCCAGCACTTGAGGGTTCAGAACCCATTCGTGATGGCCCTGAGAAATCCTGCTGAGGGCGTCCGCTAGGACATTGTCCTTCCCTGGGAGGCGAACCGCTATCGAGAGGTGTTCAGGAGTAGGCCAGAGACCACAACTTCATTGCTTGGTGCACAAGGCTGAAGAGCGAGTGCCCCTTGCTTGTTGATGTACCACATTGTTGTGGTATTGTCTGTCCTGACTTGAACAACCTTGCTTGGACAGTTTCGAAAAACCTGGAGAGCTAGGAAGACAGCTCTGAGCTCCAGTAGGTTGATGTGAAGCAGAGATTCCTGAGGGGACCAAACTCCCTGAGTTGAAAGGTCGCCCAGGTGAGCCCCCAACCCAACAGGGACGCTGCCTGTGGTGAGGGTGAGGGAGTGAGAACAGGAAGGAATGGGACCCCAGAGGACAGGTTGCTTCGATCCAGCCACCACTGGAGAGCTAGGATCAGAGTCTTGGTCACTGGGACCAATTTGGTAAGGGTCCCTCCTTTGAGACCAATAGGACCTCAAGTGGAACTGAATGTCCTCATCTGAAATCTCGCTCCTGGCACAACAGCTGTAGAGGCAGCCATGTGCCCCAGGAGTTGTAGAAAGTGCCTTGCTGGTCGAGAGACCTGCAAGGAAGGAAGATCCAGGCAATGAGTTTGTCCACTCTTCGGAGGGAGGAATGCCCTGGCTAACTTTGTATTCAGCTCTGCACCTATAAAAGTTAGTACCTGAACGGGTTCGAGAACTGACTTTGAATATTCAACAGGAACCCCAGAAAGGTGAGGAGTTCCTGAGTGATTTGCAAGTGGATTTTACTGTTCTGGTGACTGACCCACAATGAGCCAGTCGTTCAGATAGGAAACACAGCTACCCTTGTCTTCTTAAGTGGCCACCATACAGCTAGACATTTTGTGAAAACTCTTGGAGCAGAAGTGAGTCCGAAGGCATTGCCCTGAACTGGTAGTGGCCCGAGGCAGTTCGAACCTGAGGTACTTTCGGTGAGAGGCCCTGATTAGAATATGGAGGAGCTCCTTGAGGTCCAGGGAAGCTAACCAGTCCCTGGCCTCAAGGATGGCAAAATCATTGCTAAAGTTAGTATTTTGAACTTTGGTTTTACAAGATGCTTGTTCAGAAATCTTAAATCCAATATGTGCCGCCAGTCTCCTGTCTCTTTTGGGGTCAGGAAGTACCTGAGTAAGTAAGACTCTTGCCCTGGTGGCAAGGGGGACCTTTCCACTGCCTTGCAGTCCAAAAGAGAAGAAACTCCGCTCTAGTGCGAGGGTTTCCAAAAGACTTGAGGGGGAAAGTGCCTGGCTCTCATCTTGGGAAACTGTTTGAAACTGAGAACCAAGCCTTGGCTTACCACCTCCAGAACCCATTTGTCCGAGGTTAGGGACAACCAGTTCTGGCAGAAATAAGTCAGTCTGCCCCCACCGGTACAGGAGAGTCGGCCCAGACACCCCGTCAGGGTGCCTGCTGGCAGGAGCAGCTTTAGGTTGGGGAGAGGGAGAGGCCTGCCCGTGCCCCGCCTTTCTGCCTCTGAAAAATCTCTCTGCGCAAAAGCAGAGGATGCCTGAATTGCAAAAGGCCTATTGAAAGGCCTGCCCCTTACTCCTGGGGCATGCCTTCATGTTGAGTGGCATGCCTCTCCTTAGCTTGGGCACTTTTGTAAGTAGTTCTGTATTCATCCATCTTTTTCATGTAATTTTCTGTTTGTTCTCCAACAGAGAATTTCCTAACAGGAAAATCTATAGCCTTTGACTGGGTATCTTGGGACAGATTAGTGCATCTGAGCCATGCCAACCTAAGGAGAGCTACAGAAGTGGCCATGACCCTAGAGGAAACATCATTAACATCAACAGCAGCATGAAATTGAACTTTAGAGGCCTAATGCCATCAGCAGCCACCTGTTCCAACTCACTAGCCAACGGACCCTGAGCCTGCTTGGCCAACTGCAATATAGTGTCCCATCTAGATTTTTGATATCTAGCCACATAAGCCATATAGTTAGCTTGTCTGAGTCCCAAAGAAGCTGCCACATACTGTTTTTCTGCCATGGCATCAATCTTCCTGGAATCCTTATCAGGAGGATGTGAAGCCAGGGAATATTAGCCTTGTCACAGGCTGCAGCTTGAACACCTACATGACTACACTGTTCAGTAGGAAGTCTGTATTAGGGCCTGACAACGATACCTTCTGTCCATTTTTTATCTACAGAGGGACAGAAAAGGATTTTTAAAATCTTAGTGGTTGTTTCCTAAATGACTTATGTAAAGGAATAGACAACCTTCTAGCCTCTGGAATATCCATCATTTCCACATAGTCAGGCTCCTCTTGCTCATCCACAGCCTCTTCTAAGGGAGCTGGAGAGTTTCTGCTACTTTATAAAATCTGAAATGAGAGGAGACTCAGACAACAAAGGGGAGATTCAAAGGGTCTGTCTGGAGAAATGTCCGGTTCTATTGGCACTTCCAGACCTTCCCAATCACAATTACAATCATCAAACCTTCCTCCCCTCTTGTGGTTCTAGAAATCCTCAACATCATAATCCTGAACCACTGGACCTGAACGGACCTTTTTCCAACCAGAGAGGGTTCAACAAGTCCCTGAGACAAAGACTGGACAATCTGTATGGTTTAGCTATTTCTACAGCAGAAGGAGAAACAAACTGGACCTACACTAGCTGATTTCTTTGTCTTTTTGCTTGACTGGTTCCTCAGGACCAGCCTTTCTTTGCCCGAGGAAGTCTCGCCTGGTCAGAGGGCACTCTCCTGGTCCAGCCGTAGCTGGACCGGCTGGCCATCTGGGTCAGCGGACTTTAGCCTCTCGCTCCTGAGCCTGCCCAATCTCTTTCCAGCGTGGCTGCAGGGAAATGTTTACACACCTGGCAGTCTGACAGGAGGTGGTCAGCCCTCAGACAATAGACACAAGGGTGTGTGGGTCAGCCTTGGCAAAGGCTTCCCCACAGACATCACAGTGTTGAAACCCAGTGGGCCCGGTTTTCTTTGGGTTTCTCAGACATAATGCCAGCCTAACCAAACTTGTCTTTTCGGCCTGCCAGGACAAGACACCCTTATCGTCCCTAACCGTGTCACGGGTATTTGAAAACAATTTTAATGCCAGGTTTTTTAGGACCATAAGAACCGGTACTCTCACTCTAAATGCAAAGAAAATGATTTTTAAGCAAACTGATCGGTTCAGAGGAACCGATAATGAGTTTCCACACAGACTAAAAATTATTTACTTACGGTTACCAGATAGAGCTTTGAACTGAAAACCGGTAATTTTAAACACTTCTCTCTGCAAATGAACCGTTAAAATACTTAAACCCAAAAACGAACCGAACTGAAGGAGCTGGTCTCCGAGCTTGCTTCGCGAAAGTGGAGTAAAGAATCTGACAGTTTGGGTTCAAACAACCCAGATAGAGCTTTCAATAGCACTCTGCTGTGGAACTCCAGATTACTCTGGAGTTAACTATTTCATCTCCGGGCAGTCAAAAGCCATGGGCATACTGCAAAGGTCCTAATATAAGCAAGACTTCATGGTGTTTGAATTTAGGAGAGAGTGAGAGGTAACAGGATCCAAGACCCTTGTCCGTCACCAGACTCATATAGGAACTACAAGAGTGGCAAAGCTCATCTGCCAGAATTCAAGGCACAGAATAACTGGCAAAACTCCCAGAAGCAGAGTCTGCTGTTCTGGAGAAGGACAGGGTACAGGGACTCGTACTTCTCTGAAAAGATTTTTGGTGAAAAAGGGTTGTCTTTTTTTTTTTTTTTTAAATATAAGGATAACAGAAGGAGGGCAACCACCAGTTCTCGCCTTGGGAGGTCATAATATAGCAAGACTCCATTAGAAGAAACAACATTACTAAGGTGAGTAATTTTTCTTCAAACAACATGAAGTCTTGCTATATTATGACAGTAGCGACTACAGCAGTACCTCCATGGAGGAGGGGCAGAACCTACTTAGGAATAGGCTCTGAAGAACAGCTGTGTTAAACCGAGCATCTCTCCTGGCCTGGACATCCAGGGAGTAATGCTTGGTGAAAGTGTGTGCACTGCTTTCCAAGTAGCAGCCTGGTACATCTCTAATATAGGGATGTCTCTGGCAGCAGCTAAAGATGCAGCTGTACCCTGGTAGAGTGAGCCCTCAAGCCAGAGGGATCTCTGCCCAGTTTGATAACAAAATTGGACAAGAGACAATCCACCTGGCAATTGATCTCTTAGTGGCAGGTTTGCCTTTCCCAACTTCACCATAGGTAAGGAAAGTTGGAGGATTCGAACCCGTGACCTTTGGTACGCCTATATAGTAACTAAGAGCTCTTAACATCCAGGCTTTGAACCTCCTCTCACCAGAAGAGGAGGATCAGTGAAAATACTGGAAGGGAGATAGATTGTTAAGATGAAAATCTGAAACCACCTTAGGTAAAACTTCCTATTAGTCCTAAGGACTACCTTATCCCTGTGGAAAGAAAGTTAGTTTCTACTGACAAGGCTTGCAACTCACTTATGCGCCTAGCAGAAGTGATAGCCACCAGAAAACAGTTTTCCAAGTTAGATACTTAAGCTTTGCAGAAAACAGAGGTTCAAAAGGGTTGCATTAACTGGGTGATACAAACATTGTGTCCCAGGCAGGGCCGTTCCCTAAAGGGTGATTAGTGGAGTAATCCCTTAAAAACTTGGAAAACACAGGTGAGTGGAAAGAGGGATGACTTTCCTGCTGAAACAAAAGCAGATACAGCTGCCAAATGGACTCTCAGGGTAGCTGGTCTGAGACCCAAGGAATTAAGATGGACCATGTAATCTAATACAATGGGCAAATCAGCAAATTCTGGGAAATATTTTCCTAGCACACCAAATGGAAAACCTTTTCCATTTAGAACTATAAGTAGCCCTAGTGGAAGGCTTTCTGAAGCCTTTAGGATTTCAAGAACACCCTGAGAGAGGTGTAATCAGCAAACTCTTAACTCCTCAAGAGCCAGGCCTTGAGGTTGAGGGATTTGAGGTCCGGATACCAAACCCTTCCCTGGGCACAAGTTAATAGGTTCTGATTCCTGGGAGGCAAAGGGAAGATGGATTGTCAGTGACAGAAGCAGTGGGTACCAGGGCTGCCTGGCTCAATCGGGCAATCAGAATCACCCTGCAAGGCTGAGATCTGATTTTGACTAATACTTTGAATAGGAGAGGGAAGGGAAGCATAAGAAACTTGCCAATCCAGGAGGAGGGCATCCAGGGGACTGAGCCCAACACTGGAGGCCTGCAACAGAACAGAGGAAGTTGGTGATTGTCTGGGGCTGCAAAAGATTATCTGAGGGGTGCCCCATCTGGCAAAGACTATCCCCAGCACTTGAGGATCCAGGGACTATTCGTGATAGCCCTGGGAAATCCTGCTGAGAGCATCTGCTAGGACATTGTCCTTCCCTGGAAGATGAACTGCTATGAGGGAAGTGTTCAGGAATAGGCCAGAGACCACAACTTAATTGCCCTCGGTGCACAAGGTCAAGACCGAGTGCCCCCTGTTTGTTGATGTACATTGTTGTGGTGGTGTCTGTTCTGACTTGTATCACCTTGTTGTGGACAGATGCAGAAAATGCTTGAATAGCTAAAAGACAGCTCTGAGTTCCAGCAAATTGATGTGGGAGCAGAGATTCCTGGGGACCACACTCCTGAGTGGAAAGGGTCGCCCATGTGGGCTCCCAACCCAGAAGGGAAGCATCTGTAGTGAGAGTCAAATTGGAGCAGGGGAATGAAGGGACCCTCAATCTTAAATTGCTCTGATCCTGCCACCACTGGAGGGCCTGGATCAAGGTTCGAGTCACGGGACCAACTTGGAAAGGGGGTCTCCTCTGAGACCAATAGGTTCTCAAGTGAAACTGAATGTCTCATCTGAAATCTTGCTCCCTGCACAACAGCTGTGGATGCAGCCATGTGCCCCAGGAGCTGCAGAAAGTGTCTTGCTGGTCGAGACCTGCAGAGTGAAGGAGGAGGCCAGAGCCACTAAATTCGCCACCCTTTCTAGGGAAGAAAAGCTCTGGCTAGCTTTGTGTCCAACTCTGCCCCTATAAAGGTGGTACCTGGACTGGTTCCAGAACCGACTTTGGCAGATTTAGCAGAAAGCCCAGGGAGGTGAGAAGCTGCTGGGTGACTTGCAGGTGAGATTTTACCTGTTCTGGGGACTGGCCTACAATGAGCCAATCGTCTAGATAGGGAAAACAGCAATCCTTTTGCCTCCTTAAGTGAGCCACTGCCACTGCCAGACACTTTGTGAATACCCTTGGGGCAGAGGTGAGGCCAAGGGCATTGCTCTGAACTGGTAATGACCTGAGGGTAGTTCGAATCTGAGGTACTTTCGATGAGAGCTTCTGATTAGGACGTGGAAATAGGCATCCTTGAGGTCCAGGGAGGCTAACCAGTCCCATGGCCTTAGAGAGGGTAAAATCATTGCCAGAGTTACCATTTTGAACTTTGGTTTCAAAATATGCTTGTTCAGATATCTGAGGTCTAATATGGGCTGCCATTCTCCTGTCTTTTGGGGTAAGGAAGTATCTGAATACAGACCCCTGCCCTGGTGCAGGGAGGAACCCTTCCACTGCTCTGAGAGCCAACAGGGTTGAGACCTCTGCTTCTAGAGCAAGGGTCTCTGAAGCACTGCAGGTAGAAAAATCTGGTTCTCAACTTGGGAACTTTTGAAGCTGAGAACCAGACCCTGGCTTACTACTTCCAGAACCCACTTGTCTGAGGTTAAAGAAGCTCAGTTCTGACTGAAGTAAGCCAGCCTGCCCCTCACCGGTAAAGGAGAATCGGCCCTGGGCACCCCATCAGGGTGCCTGCTTAGCAGGTGCTTTAGGCTGAGGGTGGGAGCAGGCCTGCCCACCCTCATCTGCCTCTCTGCCTCTGAAGAAGCCCTCTGAGCATAGGCAGAGGAGGCCTGAGTCTGATAAAAGGCCTGTGAAAAGGCCTCACCCCACCCCTGGGGTATGCCTCTGGGGAGTGGCTTGCGCCTCCTTAGCTTGGGCACTTTTGTAAGTAGTCCTATATTCATCCATCTTTTTCATGTAATTCTCTGTCTGCTCCCAAACAGAGAATTTCCCACCACAGGAAAATCCATAGCCTTAGTCTGGGTATCCTGTGACAGGCTAGTACACCTGAACCAGGCCAACCTACGAAAAGCTACAGATGTGGCCATGACCCTAGAGAAACATTAACATCCACAGCAGCATGAAACTGTACCTTAGAAGCCTCAATGCCATCAGCAGCCACCTGTTCTAGTTCACTAGCCAGCTGGCCATGGGCTTGCTTAGCTAATTCCATAGCAGTATCCCATCTAGATTTCTGATACCTAGCTACATAAGCCATATAATTTGCTTGCCTGAGTCCCAGAGAGGCTGCCATATACTGTTTTTTCGCCATGGCATCAATCTTCCTGGAATCCTTGTCAGGAGGATGTGAAGCCAGGGAATGTTAGCTTTATCACAGGCTGCAGCCTGAACTACCTCAACATGACTGCATTGCTGAGAAAGGAATTCTGTATCAGGACCTGACAATGTGTACCTTCTGTCCATCTTTTATCTATAGGAGGCACAGAATTAGGAGCTTTAAAATTTTATTGTTTGCTTCCTAAAAGACTTATGCAAAGGAATAGACAATCTCCTAGACTTTGGAATATCCATCATTTCTACAAAATCAGGCTCCTCTGCTCATCCACAGCTTCTTCCAAGGGAAGCTGGAGGTTTCAGCAACTTTTTGTAAAACATAAAATGAGATGGGGACTCAGATAGCATAGGGGAGATTCTAAGGTCTGTCTGGGAAATGTCCGTTCAATGGGCACACCCAGACCTTCCCAGCCACATTCATACTGTTCATAATCATCCTCCCCGTCCTCTGGTTCATAAAACCCTCAACATCATATTCCTGAACCACTGGAACGGATGAACCGACCTTTGCCAGATAGTGGCGGTTCGACGGAACCTGAGACAGTGACTGGACAATTTGTATGGCTTTTGCTATCTCTGCAGCAGTTGGAGAAGGATTTGGGCTCCAAACCTGCAGGACTTTCTTG
This sequence comes from Neoceratodus forsteri, assembly GCA_016271365.2. NCBI lineage: Eukaryota > Metazoa > Chordata > Ceratodontiformes > Ceratodontidae > Neoceratodus > Neoceratodus forsteri. Next base: position 1,608,253,966 of record CM028130.1, read on the forward strand.
TTTCTTTACTGGAACTGGTTCCTCAGAACCAGCTTTCTTTGCCCGAGGAAGTCTCGCCCTGGCCATCCGGTCAGCGGACTTTTGGTTCTCGTCCCTGGAGCCTGCCCAATCTCTTTCCAGGGTGGCTGCAGGGAATTCTTACATATCTGGCAGTCTGACTGGAGGCGGTCAAACCCCAGACAATAGACACATGTGGTGTGTGGGTCAGCCTTGGCAAAGGCTTCCCCACAGACATCACAGTGTTGAAACCAGTGGGCCCGGTTTTTTCTTTGGGTTTCTCAGACATAATGCCAGCCTAACCAGAAAACTTGCCCTTTAAACGGCAGTGCTAGAGAAGACACCCTTTATCGGTCCCCAACCGTCACGGTGTATTGGAAAACCGTAATAAAATCCAGTTTTTAGAACCGATAAGAACCGGAACCGCACTCTAAAATGTTAAACTTTAAAATTAATGAGTTTTAACTCAGCTGATCGGTTCAAAACCGAACCGATAAACTTACAAGTTCCACAGACAAAACCTTTTAATTACTTACGACTTACAGACAGAGCTTGAACCGAACGGTTTTGCGCTAAAATAAAACTATTCTTGGTTGAATCGGACCGAGAAAACACTGTTTAAACCGAGAAATGAACCGAGCAGAAGGAGAAATCGGAGCGACTGTTCACTGAGGCGGAGTAAAGAATCTGACAGTTCAGGTTTGAAATTACACAGATAGAGCTGCTTCTTGGAGCTCGTGCTCAAAGTTCTATTTTGGAATGGTATTAACCATTTCACCTCCGAACAGTTCTAGAGCTGGATCAAACTGCTACTGTCATAATATAGCAAGACTTCATGTTGTTTGAAAGGTGTCGCGCGTGCTCTGGATTGCTACTTGAATGGAGGTGAAGGTCCTCCAACATCCTCCATGAGAAAGCGCTGATACTGGGAGAGATCAGCGGCAGGAGAGATGTGGACAGATGGTTCCTTCCCGAAGAGGGGATGAGGAGCTGAAGGTCACCATATGCTCCGGGGTGGCTGCTCGGGAAGGTTGAAAAACCTGACTGTCCAAGGCCCTAAGATAGGGCAGGGAACACGAGAAGCCACCGCCTGAACTGCTCCCAGGTGAGAGGCCGGTAGGACCAAGAATGCAGCAGAGGGTAGGGGCAGAGCCGAGGGAAGGAATCGGCTGGCTCTGCCAGGAGCTAGGGGCGGACCATGGACACCGAGGGAAGGTGTCCCGGAAGACTCGCAACCCGACAGCTGTACAACCACGTTGGTACTGCTTGCTGTGCTCAGAAGAATCCCCCAGTGAGGCGATCAGCTGTATGGGTCCAGAAGGACGGTCCCTGCCTCCAAAGAATGGGACCCTCTCAAGGACCCAGAAGGGGAAGGACGAAGTCTGCACTCCGGCTTCTTCCAGGACCGGGTGGACCCCAGAGAAAGGCCTACGCAGGGACCCCACACCCCTCGACCCCTCAGAGTCCGAGAGGTCCTGGTCCTCGGGAGTCAGCCTAGGTAGCTGGCAGCCCTGGGATGTCCCCGAGGGAAACCCAGGGCGCAGCATCTCCCCACCCGTAGGCTTCTCGACAGGCCCCAAAGTTGGGCGATCAAGACACACCACGGGAGGGGAACACTGCTGAGGGGTCCAGGCACCCCCAGGCCAAGTTGCATGGCCACAGTGGCACACACCATAGCCTGCTGGTCAGTGCCACTGACCCGACCTGGAGGGAACCGGCGCTCCTCAAGAGGAGGCTGACTCCGACTGGGTGAAGAGACCACTGGTTCACCCTCCTGTGCAGCAACCCGCGAAGGTGTGACTGCTCGTCGATTCCGACCCGAAGAGGTGGAATCCGGAGGCCCTAAGCCAGATGGTAGGAGGGCGAGAACGCGACCTTGCAAAGGGCCCGGAAGTCGTGGCAGTGGTCGAGGCAGCACCAAGATTCTCCACGGCCCGGGGCGGGCTGGCGAAGGTGGCAGGACGGCCGGGACCAGAGGTCCGAGGCTAGGCCAGCCGCAGCGCCCGTCAAGTCCACCGGCACCGGGAGTGGCACTGGGGACAGAGGCGGTGCCGTGGCGGCCGAGTCGCCAGACACTGCCAGGCCCCAGGCGCCGCGGCGCACGAGGGCGAGCAGCGGCGACCGTTCGAGCAGGCTCGGCGTCCGACAGCCCGTCCCCGACGCTAGCGCGGCGTCAAGAACCGAGCGGCGTCGGCCCGCAAACTGACCCGGCGCTGAAGGCAGCACCGCCAGGCTTCCCAATGCTGAGAGCAGAAGCGGCGTCACTAACGACCCGCGGGTCTCCGCGGTGCCGCGGTCCAACCGCGCTGAGGCGAGACATAGCAAAAGGTGACGCCGGATCCAGGGTCGCGGCATCATGAAGCAGTACCGCGCTCAAGCTTACGCCGAGATGATGGCGCCCGACAAGGCTCTCGGCACCGCGAACGGCGCTGACCAACAGCGTCGACCTGGGCCTTCCGGACCGCGGAGGCGACACCGGGGCCTTCACCCCGAAGGTGATTGCCATAGGCGCTCCTGCCCGCCTCCCGGGAGGAAGGGACGGGTTTCCTGCGCCAAGGGAGGAGTCTCAACCAAGGCTAGGCTACGGGGGTTGAGACCTCCTCCACGGTCCATATAGAACTGGGAGGGGACCCAGAGGAAAGGTTAGAGAACGTGGCTTGGCCCGACGAGCGCGGATCCTACCGCAAAGTCGGGCGGAGTTCGTCCAACTTTCCACGCTGTTCGATAACACGGTGGTCCATAGAGAAGCAGGCGCCGCATCTAATCCATGTCGTGAAGCGGGCCAAGACACGAGAGACACCGTGCATGCTGGTCGGTCATGGAGGAATTGCAGCCACACAGGCACCCGACGCGTAGGGGGCCACTGTTAGATGATTTCTTGCCTCCGACTGCGACATGACTCATGGAAAAACACTAAAATAGACTCGATGTCGCCAAAACTATAAATAATGGAAAGATCTTACCAGCGACGCTGAGTAGGCAGACTAGAACTAGTAGAGCATGAACTATTGACGCTAAAGGCTATGGCCTAAAATTACTTCAAAACACTTCTTCAAGGCTTCCCGCGGGCGACCTCGGCGGCGAGAGGCGAAGAACTGGTAGGCAGGCGGAGTCGACACAGCTTAATGGCTAATCCTCGACGCCATCGTGATGCTAGCTCTAGGGCGGCGCGATGCTGGTCGGGCTCGCCTATCCCTTTTAAAAAAAAGGCTCCCGGTCCTAATCTCCGGCCAGTACCCATCTGTGTAGATTGACACAGATAAGATCTTCTACTACATTTCTGCACTGTATTTACTCAGGATGTCCCAGATTAGATACAATATCTTGTTTTTACTGGGTCATGATTTTACCATTTTATTTAGTTTCTGTTGACCGGTAAGTGCACTAGACGAATCCTGCCTATTTTCAGGCACTGACCTGGGGAGGGAGACACAGATGAATGCCAACTGACCATGAACCAGATTAAGCTGTTGGTGGTTTTTAGTGAATGAGGGAAATTTGGCCAGGCACTGGGGAAATTCCCTCACTTTTTTTTTTTTCGATAAGTGCCATGGGATCTTTAACATCCACCTGAACTACCACCAATCCAGGCAGATGGACCTCGATTTAACATCTCATCCGAAGATGGCACCTCAGAAGTGCAGCACCCTCTCATGCTGCACTACAGTGTCAGTACTGGGATATTACCCCAAGTGACAGATGTGGAACTGAACCCACAGCCTTTGCTCTCTCAGCCTCAGAGGCGAGTGTGCTACCCTCTGAGCCACTGACACTTTATAATGCATTTCGTTAGGTAGCCTAGTCCAGTTGTAAAATATTGTTTTCAGTGTGTTCTGATTTTATGCAATGCAACATAATATTGTGTAGATGTAGAGCCCCACTGAAAATAAGATGCCATGTCTTCTGTGAACTATCCAGGTTAAATATATAGCAATCAGCAGGTATATTCTAGGAAAACACACTGTAAAAATGTAAAAGGAAGACCACATTGAAACTGCTTCTCAGCAGATCTGCATTGTGCTAATTCATTAGAAATAATTGGCAAAAGCTTTCCACTGCCATTTTGGCTCTGACCAGAGTTTGTCATTTCTATGGTCATCTGTTACATTCAGGACTGCTTCAGGGCACTGTAAGAAGTGCTTGTAAGGTGGACAGGCCAGAGCCCTCCTCCTCCTTGTTAATGTCTGTTGCCACCATGTCTGACATGCGTGGGAAGGGTGAGACAATGCAGGATCATCTATCGCTTAGCGCTTGTACAGTGAGCAGGCAGAACCTTCCATCTGAGTTGAAAAGGGCAGAAAGCAGATCTTTATAAATTCCTACCTCAGGCTTCAGCTACTTCAATTTGCTACACATTTGTATTTCTATTTGTCTTTTTTCTCATGGGTTACATTTTCTTGCCAGTGTATCCACTAAATTTTGGGAGACCTGAGATATTTCTGACTTCTTAGTGTATTTATTGTCTTAAAATCCCAGGAATACCTCACTTCTGCATAACAACTGCAGTCATTCACCCGAATGAGTTGCCCCAGAGCCTAGAATTTCATGCTTATTAGAGAATCTTAGAATGAAATTCAAAACTGCTGTTTTACGCTCACCTTGCATTGTAATACACATTTATTTATCCACCTGAAGAAAGCAGTCACCCTGAAGTTTTCTCTTCAGTTCAGATCGATTACAGTTTATTATTTTACAAATTCTAACAGTCTAGTTATATTTACGATATCTGCATTAGGTATTATTTACTTTTTTTTTTTTGAAATTTCTTTTATCTCACCTACATCCCTGCCAGAGTTGCTCCATCAGGAGTTGCCAATGAAGCTTGTCCCTGCCACCATCTTACCTGGCTGCCCGGGTCCCTCCATCTGGCGCAGATTTTCCCCAAGCAGGGTCGGGCAGGACACCCCTGAACCCTGTAGTCTCGTGAGGTCCCTGGACAGCAGGCAAACGGTGGCACATTGGGACCAAGCTCAGCACTCCATCTTCCCGGCTCTGGAGGGTGATTTTCCTGTTCTGTGTGGACGTTATGCCCTTGACGCCAAGGCATGAGCGCCCGACGCCCACAATGTCCTCCCCACTGGTAAGCCCTGGAGCTGATTGGTCCTCAGGCCTATGCCTGTTACCAATCAGGCTCCTGAGGTGCCAATGTACTGTCATGCCCCAGCCTCCACCAGGGGTCACCGCACACCGGGTTGGATCCCTCCTCCCTGGAGAAGGCGAGCTGTCATCGGATGCTCCGGCCTTTCTCCTTGGAACCCGGCGCCCGGCGTCCACTCCTGAAACCGGGTCGCTGGCGTGGTGCGGCGTGGCATTCAGTGCCTCAAACCTCAGCACCACTGGGCTGGTACAGGGTTTTATTTTGATGTGTTTGTGATTTTCTCCAGTTCCACATCAGTTCCCAGGAACTGGAGAAGTCTGTTCTGCAGTGTGATCCCTGCCTCCAGGGAACTACTTCTATTTACGAACAAAAAAAAAAAAAAACATTATGTTCTTATAAGTGTACTGCTTTGTGGCATTTTCATTTATTACTCCCAGTTCCCTTTTCTTTCAAAACCGAGATAAAAATTAGCTTCTTTTTCATACTGAGCACCATTTGGCAACTTGACATTAGTGTCTCACGTTCAGGTACCCTGAAATGGTCTGATTTGGGAGGTTTTACATTTAATTATAAAATAGGGAGGAATTTCTGCTATTCTGATTGGTTGTTAGCCATGTGTTAGAACTGTCTAAAGTACAAAGAAAACTAGAAACCCATGCAAAATATACGGTCCTATTTTATAGTGCACAGTTACTTTGGGATGTGCATTAGATAGTACTAATGCACACCCTGTTGTGTCTTTTGCTTACATATATTATTAATCAACCTTGAATAAAGTGTATTAATTCTGCCATGGACACCACTCTTGTGTTTTTAAACAGAGAGGATAAAGTATTAGTGTATGAGAAAGAATTTAAAAGAGCAATAATAGGACAATGCCATAAAACCTAGGAAATAAAGTAAAATGTATCTGTTTTAAACATAGGTTTTACATTTTCCTTTTAGGTAGATATTCACTCTTCAAAGATACATTCAGTAAAAGAGAAAACGGTACATCAGAATGTGCAGTAAACCCAAAAGCAAAACTGATGTCAGTTAAATTGTGTAGTCCTTTAGGAATCTTAACTGATTGTTTAGCATGGCGTTTTTATTAATAATGTTCATTTTGCTTTCATAGACTCCAACATTACATGGCAGTGCAGTTCAGACAGTTATTATGAAGAAACAAAATCAGCTCCTTTGCACTGTAAATAATATGTATGGAGAGTTTCTGTACATGGCTAGAAAACTCCCAGCCAGCCTTGCTCAACTGTTGTTGTATGAAATAGTCATGGAAGTATGTCAGCACTATGAGCTGCTGCCCCAGGATCACGCAGAACCAGATGATGGCATTTGCGTAGGAACCAGTGAAGAGTCTTCTTAGTAAACCAGCCAGCGGGACCTGAGGATAGAAGCACCACATAGGGTTATCAGCACGATGGGAATCAGAATGAAAAATGTACTCACTGTACAAACAAAGTTTCTTCTAGTGGATTAGAAGTGCAAAAATGGAAATTACACACCTACCATAATTCTTGATCTTCTTTGCGAAGTCTCCACCACTCATTCACACTAATGAGAGTTCGGGAGGCGCTAGAACCAACAGGAGCAAACTTTTTCAGGATGGCGGCACCCGAGATGGAGCTGCGAGAAAGCGGCACCGGCTAGGCTCGGCGGTAATGACTTTCGGCGTCGACCCTCCAACCACCTCATTACCTTTTTTCTGAGGAGGTGCAGCGTAATCTAACCTAGAAGGACTAACGTAAGAATCGGACATAAGATAGTCTGAATGACCTGTGTAAGAAGGGTCAACAATAAAGTCTTCACAGCTTAGTCATTGAGGGAGTGAAGACCATAAACAGAGAAGTGAGCTCGGGGATGGTGGATGGGCGTGTGAATGAGTGGTGGAGACTTGCCCAAGAAGAACGGTAGTTATGCAATTTCCATATCTTCTTGGCCATAAAGTCTCCACCACTCATTCACACTAATGGGAGAGTACCGAGCTAATAATCCCGAGATGGGCGGCAGGAGATAAAGAGTTCATGTGCTTAGGACAGAAGTCCGTTAAGAATGGTCCTGCCAAACGACTCTGGCATGAACATCCAAGGCATAGTGCTTAGCAGTATGCCTGAGACTCCAGGTAACGCATTGCAAATATCTGCAATGGGCATGTTGCGTTCCGCCAGAGATGCCTCGACTGCCCTGGTAGAGTGAGCGTACCTCTGGCAATTGAGCCAGTGGACTTAGAAAGTACCGGCTCATGATATGCCAAATGGCACAAAGATGAACTTTGACTGTGGAGTACTGCAGTCCTGTATTTGAGAGGTCTAAAAGATACTCTAAGACTTTATTAGGTGGGCAGAAAAGGGTTCCAAGAGGATTTCGCACACCAGATAAAGAAAAGCTTCCATTTGGCTGTGTAGGTTTTTCTAGTGGCCAGCTTACATGCAGCCAAAAGAATATCTGAAACTCGAGAGAAACATTGAACCTATTCATCATCTCTTCAGAAGCCAAGCGTGAAGGTGAAGCGACTTCAGGTTGGGATGGACCACGGGACCCTGGGTCAGAAGGTTCGTCTGAAGGGGAAGCATCTGCGGTGGGGTCCAATAAGACTGATGAGCAGTGGAACCATATCAGCTGAGGCCAGAAGGGAGCAAAGAGAATCATTCTTGCCCCCAACCCCGGAGACTCCAATTTGAGATACTACCTCTGAATTAGGGGAAGAGGAGGAAAAGCGTATAGAAAGTATCTTGTCCAACACAGCCTGAACGCATCCTGACAAAAATGCCAGGTCCAAGATTTCTGAAGCAGAAGAGAGGCAGTTTTGCATTAAGTGGACGCAAAAGGTCCAGGTCTGGAGTTCCCACTCTTTGAAGAATGACTGAACGACGGTTAGTCGAGAGACCACTCATGAGGATCAGCCTCGTTCTGTTGAGACGGTCTGCCAGCTCGTTTGTACTCCTGGCAGGAAACTGCCTGAATCAGAGCCTTGTGTTCCAGGCACCACTCCACACTCTCACTGCTTCCCTGCATAATGGGTAAGAGTGTACACCACGCTGACTGTTGATGTAGTACTCACTGCCTTGTTGTCCGCTTGAAGGAGAATGTTATGACAGAGTATGTCCTTCAAGGCTCAGACTGCATAGACGGCTCATTTCCAGGACATTTATCTGAAGTTGAGACTCGTCCTGAATCCACATACCCGGTGTGGAGATCCTGGCAGTGAGCTCCCCAACCCATCAGGGATGCGTCCGCGGTAATGGAGATCTGATAATCCCAGGGTTTTAAATAGCTGGTATCGTGATCGCACCTGGCGACACGAACCGGCTGCTCGGGCGCAGCCATTCTGACTGTTGATTTGAAAGACTGCGATGGGGAAATCAGGACTCCTCCCTCAGCCATTCATTCCCCACCACTCTTTCAATTCCATAAAACCCTCATGATCACATGGCATCTGGTGCTTTTCCCACCTGCGGTCCCAATAAATCCTGGCAATTGTTTTGTAGTTCTGCGTAGTATCTTGAGTTGCTTAACAGTGTTAGCATGGTCCCTCAGTCTCACCACCGCCGTCTCGAATGTTAGCAGTCATCCCCAGTGGTGCTTTGCAAAGCACCACTGGGAGTGATTGCCGCATTGGCCCGCGGCAGTGAGACTGAGGATACCATGTGCAGCACTGTTAAGCAACTCAGGATTTACTTATGCACAGAACTACGGGAGCGACTGCCGGATTTATTTCGGGCCGCAGTGGTGAGACTGGGAGGCACCCTGAATTGCCTTATGTGGGTGAGTGTCTGGGGGACATGGGTGGGGACTGTGGTGGGCTGAGATGGGCGGGAGGGTCACGGAATGCATCGTAGTCACAGTCATTTCATCATGCTTGCTCTGTTTAATGTATAGTTCAGAGGCATAGACCAAGCTGAAGTGATCGCGGTTTATCACATTTTTATTTTGGTGTGTGTGTTCTATAGCCCGCCTCATCCCTTCTTTCTGTCCCCATGGAGTATCCTTTGCAGCAGTTGCTGTGTAGCTGGCAGCAGCTGATGAAAATGGTTCACTAACACTGTTGAGATTTGAGCACTGTCTTGTCTCTTCTATATTGTGGAGCTCAAGGAGTCGTCGTTGTGTAAATGTGGGACTAGTAGCTGTTCACCATTTTGTTCTGGGAGGCACTCTGAATTGCCTTATGTGGGCGTAGTTTCTGCAGGGACATGAGTGGGAAGGTTGGCGGGCTGAGATGGGCGGGGGATTCTGGCATGGTGGGATCGAGGCTACTCATACCCGTCAACTGACCCCGATAATGAAGGTTGTCACTCACTTCACCTCTCAAAATTATTCTGTCCATCCTTCACACAAAAGAAGCTGCCAACACAGAGAAAAGTACTATAAATTTAGACTTTAAAGCAGAAATAAAAACTCTGTATAAGTAAAGGCAATGGGTGCAACAGTGTTGTGAGCCTAGAAGATAAAAGCAGCAGTATATTTGTTAGCTGGACAGTAAATGTCATAGTGGTTGAGAGGTATGGTGGGGAAAGTTGGGGCAGGTGAATCAGCTCAAGCTTTAGTTTTGGCAAAGCAGTCATGTCGGGGAGGCTGAGATGGGTGTTTTGTTTTTTTCTTTTTGGCATGTACCTTATGGGTGGGGCTGAGGTGGTGGTTGGCCACTGAGATTGGTGGGAGAAGGATACTGTGGTTCTGACAAAGGGACAAGGGTGGGGAGGTTGTTGTATTGAGGTGTGTGTGTGTTTTTTTATTGGGGTGGAAACAAACAGATGAAACCAAGACAGAATGGATTTTATTGAAAATGTTATTTAGGTTACAGTATTTAAGCATTTTTAATTTTGTTAATCAAATCGAGGCATATGCTATTAATTTTCACACTTGATTAGCACTTTCACGTGCAAAACTGCTAATCAATTTTCCGAGCTTATTTAAAACCCTGTAATCCAGAGGTGCAAAGGGATATCCTTCCAGAAGATTGTCCTCCTCGACCAACAGGTGAGCAACCTCTTCAGAAGTTCCATCACCTTGATGGGAAAGGACTGAGGAGAGTGATTGGGGACCACTAAGCACTGAGAGGTCTTCAAGTGAAGACGAGCCAATGGTACAGTGAACACCGAGGATGCCATGAGGCCCAGAATCCGCTGCACTGAAACAGCTCGAACCGAGCTGTGTACTCTGATGTATTGGGCCATCTGTAGGATATCGCTCCTTCTGTCCTCTGGAAGAAAAGCCTTCACACAGGAGGTGTCCAGAAGAGTTTCTATGAAGAGAAGCTTCTGGGAGAACTATAACTGTGATTTGTTGAGATTCAGCAGGACTTCCATGGACATGAGGAAGTCTGAGGCTGTGGCCACAGCCTCAGAGTCTCTTGCCTGGAGGGACTTGCTAGGAGCCAGTTGTCCAGATATGGGAAAACTTGTATTCGATTTTCCTGGGTGTGCCACGAGAATTGCACAACACTTTGTAAAACTTGAGGCGCCGAGGATAGCCCAAAGGGCAGGACTCTGAACTGATAGTGCTGACCCAATGCCACAAACCTTAGGTATTTGTGATGCTTGGGTGTATGAGAATGTGTTGGTAGGCATCCTGCATGTCCAGGAGGCTAGCCAGTTGTGTTGATGAAGCAAAGGTAACAGGGTTCCCAGCAAAATCATTTTGAACTTTTCCTGTGAAGAAATTTGTCTAATTTCTGAGGTCCAAAATGAAGCGATGCCCCATTTTCTTTGGAACCAGAAAGTAGTGGGAGTATAACCTTGTGATCTTCCTGGACATAAGTCTCCACCACTCATTCACACTATTGGGATCTGCGCCGGAGGCACCAGGACCCATCGGGAGCAAACTTTTGCTGGGGAGTCGACGCCAGAGATGGCACCGCGAGGAACCGCCCGAGCCCTAGCTCGTGGTACGACTATCTCGGGCGCTGACTCTCAACTGCCTCAGTTCTTTTTCCCCGCCGCCGGCGCGCTTCAGTGATGACGTCGCGCTTGTCGGGAGTCAAACTTCAAACTAGCAGCATAGTTTTCAGTTTTATTATTTTGTAGTATTATCTCGATACAGTATCGCTTAAGTTGAGCAGGTCAGGTGACGGTAGGGAGACCATTGAAAGCAGTTCAGTCAGTTGGGCTGGGTCCGGTCTGCTGCCTTCTCCGGAAGGGGGTCTGACAACGGTCAGTCCAATGCCCGGGGATGGGTGGTCCTCAGGAAGCATAAAGCCAAACGGTCGCATTCTTGGCACCGTTCGCCTCGAGCTCTTCTTCGCCCGCGAGGTCTCAAAAGAGAAGGCATCACTCGAGGTCACCCTCTGATACGCTCCGCGCGTAGACGCTCGAATTATCGGGCTAGTTGCCGGGTCCTCCTTCGGAGTCGCCAACAGCAGCTTCGGTAGCCGACGTCTTCGACATCGGAGTTCTACCCCGCCTGCAGGTAGATCTTCAGATGAGCAGTTTCATCAATGGGCGCTCTTATGGAGCAATGGGCTCGGAGGTTGGTTCGGCTACCTGGCTCGGTCGTTCGTGGGCGCTCGGTCTCTGGGCGACCAGGTAGGGCAGTTGGACTTTCCTGGGCCTGGTACCTTCTTCGAGCCATCAACTCCGTGCTTAGGTGTCTCCCCACATGGCTTCGCACAGGGGCCACCACCGATGCCCTTATCTCCTGCTCTCTTCCTTCAAAACCTGTTTTCGGTCTCTGGAAGCGCCTTCGGTGCTGGGCGGCCTCTGGTGCTGTCCCCGGCATCCCGGTGGCGCCACACGGCTTCGCCATGTGCCGCTGGCTTCTCGGCGTCGCGTTCCCAGCGCCGTTTTTGGAGCCGGGGCTCTTGGAGACTTTCCTTTGTCTCTTTTCCTCCTTCCTCTTCTGGCTTTCATCCTTTCCTGTCCATACAGTCCCTCCTGGACTGTCAGGAGATGACGTTGAGCCTGACCCAGACCTTCGGCTGGGTGATGAGGTGGACGAAGCAGGTTCTTTTACTGCTGCAGAGCCCGTGGTCGAGGACCTGTCATTTAAGTCTCTGTTGAAGAAATGAAAATTACGTACCTACGAATTCTTGATCTTCTTGGACGAGTCTCCACCACTCATTCACACTAGTGGGATTAGCGCCGGAGGCACTAGGACCCATCGGGAGCAAACTTTTGCTGGAGGGTTGACGCGAGAGATGGCGCCATGGCAGTGGCTCGAGCGGCAATGACCATCTCGGCGACGACCTCCAACCACCCCAGTACCTTTTTTACCAAGGAGGTGCAGCGCAACTAACGTAAAGAGTAAATCTAACTCAAAAACGGACATAAGATAGTCGTACGACCCGTGTAAGAAGGGTCAGCAAAGAAGTCTTCACGGCCTAAAGATTTGAGGAGTGAAGACCAACACAGCGGTGAGCTTGGGGGATGCAGGGTGGGCGTGTGAATGAGTGGGTGGAGACTCGTCCAAGAAGCTCAAGAATTACGGTAGGTGCGTAATTTTCATATCTTCCTGGACATAAGTCTCCACCACTCATTCACACTAGTGGAGAGTACCAAGCTGATAATCCCCAAAAGGGCGGCAGGAGAGCCAGAGCTCACGCGACTAAGACAGAAGTCCATTAAGGATAGTTCTATGGAATGCCGCCTGGCATGAACATCCAGTGCATAATGCTTAACGAAGGTATGCACTGAGCTCCAGGTGGCGGCATTGCAGATATCTGCAATTGGAACATTGCTAATTTCCGTAGGGATGCCGCGATCGCCCTAGTAGAGTGAGTACACTCTACCTTCTAGTTTAACTTGAGCCATGGAATAGCAATGTCGAAGGCATGCCACTAACCATGATGAGATGCACCTGATAGCGACAGGTTGACCCAGCCGGTGTCGCTGAAAGAAACAAACAGTTGCTGAGTCTTAGAAAATTCTTGGTTCTATCTAAATAGAACTGCAGGGCTCTTAACATCCAAGGAATGAAGAGCTCGCTCCCTTCATTTTGGAAATTAGCGAAGTAAGAGGGAAGTACCAGAGGTTGGTTTAGACGGAATTCTGACACAACCTTGGAAGAAATTTAGGATGAGTATGGAGAACTACCTTGTCTTTATGGAATACAGTGTACTGGAGGGTCCGTAACCAGGGCATGTATCTCAGAGACCCTCATGGCTGAGGTAATGGCCACCAGGAAGGCAGTCTTCCAGGTAAGAAATTTTAGCTCACAGGTAGCTAAGGGTTCGAAAGGCTTCCGAGTGAGCAGGTCCAGCACCAGGTTAATGTCCCAGGCTGCAACTGGATGCTTAACAGGGGTCTGGTATGAAGAATCCCTTAAGAAATCTCTTCACCATAGGTAACTGAGCCAGAGAGAAGAAACCGCTCATGGATCTCTGAGATGGCACTAAGGTGAACTTTAACTGTGAGTATTGGAGACCTGAGTTTGAGAGGTCCAAAAGATACTCCAGAACCTTGTCAGGAGGACAGGAAAAGGGATTCCAAGAGGACTTGCACACCAGAGAAAAACGTTTCCATTTGGAAGCGTACGTTGGGTGGCTGGCTTCCGAGCAGCCAGAAGGATGTCCGAGACTCTACGAGAGACGTTGAACCGATTCACTTCTACCTCTTCAGGAGCCAAGCATGAAGGTGAAGTGATTTCAGGTTGGGATGGACCAACGAACCCTGAGTCAAAGATTGATTTGCAAGGGAAGTAGTCTCGAGAGGCTGCCAACATACTGTTGAGTAGAGGAAACCATAGTTGCCGAGGCCAGGAGGGAGCAATGAGAATCATCTTGGTCCCTGAGACTCGAACTTGAGGAGTACTCTCTGGATTAGAGGAAGCGGTGGAAAGGCGAAAGAAAGCTTTTGTCCACACGAGCCTGAAGCATCCTGACAAATGCCAGGCCCTGGATTTCTGGAGCAGAAGAGAGGCAGTTTTGCGTTGAGTGGGGATGCAAAAGGTCCAGGTCTGGAGTCCCCACTCTTGAACAGTGACCGAGCTACGGCTGGATCGAGAGACCACTGTGAGGGTCTGCCTCCGTTCTGCTGAGGTGATCTGCTAGGTCGTTTGTATACCTGGCAGATAAACCGCTTGAATCGGAGACTTGTGCTCCAAGCACCACTCCCACACCCTCATTGCTTCCCTGCAAAGGGATAAGAATGAGCACCGCCTTGCTTGTTGATGTAGTACATCACAGCTTTGTTGTCCGTTTGAAGGAGAATGTTCTTGTGACAAAGGACATCCTTCAGAGCCTGGATCGCATAGAGGACCGCTCATCTCCAGGACATTTATGTGGAGATGAGTTTCAACTGAGTCCATACACCTTGAGTGTGGAGGGAGTGACAGTGAGCTCCCATCCCATTAGCGATGCGTCTGTGGTGATGGAGATCTGATGATCCAGGGGAGCAAAGGGAATCCTTCCAGGAGATTGCTCTCTTGAGACCACCAGGTGAGAGACCTTCAAGGGACTCGTCACCTTGATGGGATAAGACTGGGGGTGAGAGGAGGGGACCACTGGAGTGGAGAGCATCCATTGGGTGGTTCTCATGTGTAGCCGGGCCAGGGGTACAGTGAACACCGAGGACGCCATGAGACCCAACATACATTGCATCGAGAGAGCTGTAACCGATTGGTTCTCCCGATGTAACGGGCCATCTGAAGGATGTCGAGTCTTCTGTCCTCTGGAAGGAAAGCCTTCTGCGGAAGAGCTGTCTAGAAGCGCCCCTATGAAAAGGAGCCTCTAGGAGGGCTGCAGTTGTGATTTTTTCAAATTCAGCAGAACTCCCATGGACGTAAGAAGACAGAAGTCATTTGCATGGCTTCCAAGTCCCTTGGCTGGAAGGGCTTGCTAGAAGCCAATCGTCCAGGTAGGGAAACACTCGAGTCCGATTCTTCTGAGATGCGCCATGCAGAACTGTACAACACTTTGTAAAACTTTGCGGCGCGAGGATAGCCCAAAGGGCAGGACTCTGAATTGATAATGTTGACCCAAAGCTATAAACCTGAGGAACTTGTGTGGGTCGGGTGGATGGGGATATGCTGGTAGGCGCCCTGCATATCCAGGGAGGTCAAGCCAGTCGTGCTGATGCAGCAAGGGTAACAGGGTACCTAGGAAATCATTTTGACTTTCTCCTGGGAGAAATTTGTTTAACTTTCTGAGAGTCTAGAATGGGTGCATCCCCAGATTTCTTTGGAACCAGAAAGTAATGGGAGTAGAACCCTGTGCTTAGCAGATGCGGGGCACCAGTTCTATTGCCCTGTTGTGTAGAAGGCCCTGGATCTCGCGGTGAGGAGGTCTGACTGAGCGGCGACAACCTGGGTTGTCGCCTGGGAGACAATTCGGGGTTTCCGGAAATTGAGAGAATAACCCTCGAACTATCCAAGGACCCATTTGTCTGAAGTTATGGACTTCCACTGGTTGTAGAAGTACATCAGATGACCTCCCACTGAGGAGAAGTTCCACCTCGGGCAGAGTGGATGGAACTTGGGCCAACAACTCATAAGGTAGCGTGGGGCTTTAGGCCCTGCACTTTCTGCTGCATCTTCTTTTTGAGGTTGGGCAGGTTGGCTTTTATGGAAGCTTCCCTGCCTCTGCCTCGAAAGGACTGACGACTCATGAAACTGACGTTTGTTCACATGCTCTTAGAGGAGGGGGAGGTCTGGCCAATTTAATGGCCGATCTAGTTCTTCTGAGTGGCCTCTAAGGCTTGCTCCACCTGAGGGCCAAAAAGAAGGAGCCATCAAAGGCAGTGCCATTACCTGCTGCTGAGCATCATTCATGAAGCCAGATGCACGAGCCAGGAATGGCGCCCGGTAAATCCAGGCTGCTGAGCGAGAAGCAGTGTCGAAGCGTCCATGGCGGCTTTGACTCTGTTGGTTATTGACCAACACTCTAATAACGGTCAGAAGAAGCTCTGACTTGAGTCCGAATCTGAAGAGCTTTAACCATTCTTTTATAGAGTGCCACAGGATATACTCATACTGAGAAAAATAGCCTTGATAACTGGCAATACATACTTAGAGTGGAGGCAGCAAGACTCCTTACCTAATGTATCAATCTTACGAGACTCTTTGTTAATAGGTGGGCTGTGTAGTTTGAGGAAGAACGACTTGTCATTCTCTGCCAGGACTACAATAGGATCCGCAAAGGCTTGGGATGCCAAAATGGGACAATCTTTGGGAGCTGAATACTTCTTATCAATGGATTTGAGCCACTGAGGGAATAAGAGCAGGATTATTCCATACCATTTGAGACAGCGTCTCAAGGAAGGCTGTATCGGAGGAGTCAAATCGTGAGGAATCTCCGCCATGAAGATACTGAGTCTTAATATCTTCCCAGGATCGATGTCTGTAGTCTGAGAGAAAGAGTGGATCCCAGGTTCTTCAACAGAGACTTAAAGGACAGGTCCTCGACCACAGGCTCTGTAGCAAAGAAAGATCCTGTTTCTCCACTTCATCACCCAACCAAAGGTCTGGGTCAGGCTCAACATCATCTCCTGATGGTCCAGAAAGGACTGTTTGGACAGGAAAGGAGGAAATTAGAGAGGAGGAAATAGCAGAGAAACAAGGAGAGTCCCCGAGGGCCCCGGCGCCAGACGGCAAAACGGGCTGAAGACGGCATCGAGGAGGCGACGGCGCCGAAGAGGCACGCGCCTCGCGCCGGCGGCGCGCCACAGACGATGCCACTAATGGCGCCACGGACGACGCGCGCACGGCACCCTCGGACGACGACGCCGAACGGCGCTCGGACGGCGCTGCGAGGGCGCCACAGTGCTGCGAGACTGCGGCGCGCCGCAAGACCCAGCGGCACCAAAAGGCGCCTGACAGCCCACAGACCCCTGAAGGCGCCGGAAAAGCCCCAGGAACCTGGAAAGCTAGAGAAGGAAAACGGAGATATGGGCATCGGTGTTGCCCTCGCGCTGCAGCCATGTCGGGGAACACCAAAGCACGGAGTCGCTGGCACTGAAGAAGGCGCCGCTGACTAGGGAAGGTCCAACCGCCTTACTGATCGCCGGAGGCCGGGAGGCTCCAGGCAACCGGAGCCAGGTGAAGAACCAACCTCCGAGCCCATCGCCTACAAGAGCGCCCACTGATGAAACTGCTCATCTGGAGCCCTACTCATAGGCGGGAGGGGCCCGGCGTCGAGGACGACTATTATCGGAAGTTGGCGAATCAAGAAGGAGACCGCAACTAGCAACGATAACCGACTGTCGACGCAGAGACATACAGAGGGCGTAATTTAGTGATACTCTCTTTTGACCTGTGGGTCAAGAAGAGCTCGAGGCCGAACAGTCCCGAGAATGCGACTGCTTATTTATATGCCGCGGGGACCGCCATCCCCGGCATCGGACTGACCGTAGTCGGAACCCCGCTGAGGAGAAGGAGGCTGACCGGACCCAGCCCGGCTGACTGAACAGCTTTCACACGAAGTCTCCTCACCGTCACCTGACCTGCTCATGGTCGACTCTCTGTCCAGTAGGCCGAGACTTCTTCAAGTAAGTTAAATTTAAAATATTAGAAAAATTTAACGTAAAATAGAATAAAATTAAGCGATACTACTATCGAGATAATGTTACAAAAACAAACTGAAAACTATGCGCTAGTTTGAAGTTTGACTCCGACAGGCGAGCGACGTCACTGAAGCGCACTCGACGGGCGAAAAAGGAACTGAGGCGGTTGGAGGGTCGCCGCCGAGATAAGTCATTACCGCCGATACGCTGTCATGGGGCGCCTGCGGTAACTGGGCGCGGCGCCGCTCTCTCGCTACCGACCCTCCAGCAAAAGTTTGCTCCGATGGGTCCTAGTGCCTCCGTCTCATAGGGACGAGTGGTGGAGACTTATGTCCAGGAAGATTACTGTAGGTACGTAATTTTCCTATCTTCCTGACATAAGTCTCCACCACCATCTACCACTCAGTGGAGAGTACCAAGCTGATAATCCCCCAAAGGGCGGCAGGAGAGCCAGATTACGCCTTAAGATAGAAGCTCATTAAGGATAGTTCTGCCGACGCGGAATGTCGCCTGGCATGAACATCCAGTGCATAATGCTTAACGGTTGTATGCACTGAGCTCCAGGTGGCGGGATTGCATATATCTGCAATTGGAACATTGAAATTTCCGCTAGGGATGCGTGATCGCTCTAGTAGAGTGAGCGACACTACCTTCTAATTTAACTTGAGCCATGGAATAGCAATGTCGAAGGCATGCCACTAACCATGATGAGATGCATCTGATAGCGACAGGTTGACCCAGCCGAGTGTCGCTGAAAGAAACAAACAGTTGCTGAGTCTTATGAACATCCTTGGTTCTATCTAAATAGAACCGCAAGGCTCTCTTAACATCCAAGGAATGAAGAGCTTGTTCCCTTCATTTTGGAAATTAGCGTAAGCGGGAAGTACCAGAGGTTGGTTTAGATGGAATTTGACACAACCTTGGAAGAAATTTAGGATGAGTACGGAGAACTACCTTGTCTTTATGGAATACAGTATAATGGAGGGTCCGTAATCAGGACATGTATCTCAGAGACCTCATGGCTGAGGTAATGGCCACCAGGAAGCAGTCTTCCAGGTAAGAAATTTTAGCTCACAGGTAGTTAGGGGTTCGAAAGGCTTTGAGTGAGCATGTCCAGCACCAGGTTAATGTCCCAGGCTGCAACTGGACGCTTAACAGGGGTCTGTATGAAGAATCCCTAAGAAATCTTTTACTATAGGTAACTGAGCCAGAGTCAAGGAAGAAACCGCTCATGGAACGCTGAGATGGCACTAAGGTGAACTTTAACTGTGGAGTACTGAAGACCTGAGTTTGATAGGTCCAAAAGATACTCCAGAACCTTGTCAGGAGGACAGGAAAGGGATTCCAAGAGGACTTTTGCACACCAGAGAGAAAAAACGCTTTCCATTTTGAAGCTGTCGTTTTTGGTGGCTGGCTTCCGAGCAGCCAGAAGGATGTCTGAGACTCTATGAGAGACGTTGAACCGATTCACTTCTATCTCTTCAGGAGCCAAGCATGAAGGTGAAGTGATTTCAGGTTGGGATGGACCAACGAACCCTGAGTCAAAAGATTGATTTGCAAGGAAGTGGTCTCAGAGAGGCTGCCAACATACTGTTGAGTAGAGGAAACTATAGTTGCCGAGGCCAGGAGGAGCAATGAAAATCATCTTGGTCCCCTGAGACTGGAACTTGAGGAGTACTCTGGATTAGAGAAAGCGTGGAAAGGCGAAAGAAAGCGCTTTGTCCACCGAGCCTGAACGATCCTGACAGAAAATGCCAGGCCCTGGATTTCTGGAGCAGAATAGAGGCAGTTTTATGCTGAGTGGGATGCAGAAAGGTCCAGGTCTGAGTCCCCACTCTTGAAGAGGGACCGAGCTACGGCTGATCAAGAGACCACTCGTGAGGGTCTGCCTGCTCTGCTGAGGTGATCTCACAGGTCGCTTTGTATACCTGGCAGATAAACCGCTTGAATCAGAGACTTGTGCTCCAAGCACCACTCCCACACCCTCATTGCTTCCTGCAAAGGGATAAGAATGAGCACCGCCTTGCTTGTTGATGTAATACATCACAGCTTTGTTGTCCGCTTGAAGGAGAATGTTCTTGTGACAAAGGACATCCTTCAGAGCTCGGATCGCATAGAGGACCGCCTCTCATCTCCAGGACATTTATGTGGAGATGAGTTTCGAACTGAGTCCATACACCTTGAGTGTGGAGGGAGAGACAGTGAGCCTCCATCCCATTAGCGATGCATCTGTGGTGATGGAGATCTGATGATCCGGGGAGCAAAGAACCTTCCAGGAGATTGCTCTCTGAGACCACCAGGTGAGAGACCTTCAAGGGCCCCACACCTTGATGGGATAAGACTGGGGGTGAGAGGTCGGAGACCACTGAGTGGAGAGCATCCATTGGGTGGTTCTCATGTGCAACCAGGCCAGGGTACAGTGAAGACTGAGGACGGCATGAGACCTCAACATGCGTTGCATCGAGAGAGCTGTAACCGATTGGTTCTCCCTGATGTAACGGGCCATCCAGGGATGTCGAGTCTTCTGTCCCTCTGGAAGAAAAGCCTTCATGGAAGAGGTGTCTAGAAGCTCCTTATGAAAACGAGCCTCTGGGAGGGCTGCAGTTGAGATTTTTTCAAATTCAGCAGAACCCTATGGACGTGAGAAGACGAGAAGTCGCTTGCGCCAAGCTTCCAAAGTCCCTTGGCCGGAAGGGCTTGCTAGAAGCCAATCGTCCAGGTAGGGAAACACTGAGTCCCGACTTTCCTGAGATGCGCCATGAGAACTGCACAACACTTGTAAAACTGTGGGCGCCGAGGACAGCCCAAAGGGCAGGACTCTGAACTGATAATGCTGACCCAGAGCTACAAACCTGAGGAACTTATGTGGGTCGGTGGACGGGATATGCTGGTAAGCATCCTGCATATCCAGAGAGGCTAGCCAGTCGTGTGATGCAGCAAGGGTAACAGGGTACCTAGGGAAATAATTTTGAATTTCTCCTGGGAGGAATTTGTTTAACTTTCTGAGGTCTAGAATGGGGCGATCCCCAGATTTCTTTGGAACCAGAAAGTAATGGGAGAACCTGTGTTTCGTAGATGCGGGGGCACCAGTTCTATTGCCCTGTTGTTCAGAAGGCCCTGGATGTCCGCGGTGAGGAGGTCTGACTGAGAGGCCGATAACCTGGGTTGTCGCCTGGGAGGTCAATTCGGGAGGGTTTCCAAGAAATTGAGAGAATAACCTCGCATTATCCGAGGGACCCATTTGTCCGGTTATGGACTTCACTGGTTGTAGAAGTACATCAGACGACCTCCCACCGAGGAGAAAGTTCCACCTCAGGCAGAGTGGATGGAACTTGGGCCAACAACTCATAAGGTAGCGCTGGGGCTTTAGGCCCCGCGCTTGCTGCGCTTTCTTGAGGTTGGGCAGGTTGGCTTTATGGAAGCTTCCTGCCTCTGCCTCAAAGGACTGACGACTATGAAACTGACGTTCGTTCACATGCCCCGAGAGGGGGCAGGCGGAGGTCTGGCCAATTTAATGGCCGATCTAGTCTTCTGAGTGGCCTCTAGGTTTGCTCCACCTGAGGGCCAAAAAGAAAGGAGCCATCAAAAGGCAGTGCTGCCACTGCTGCTGAGCATCATTCGTGAAGCCAGAAGTACGCAGCCAGGAATGGCGCCGAGTACAAATCCTCGGTTGCTGAGCGAGAAGCAGTGTCGAAAAGCTGCCATGGCGGCTTTGACCTGTTGGTTATTGGACTCAATACTTTAATGACGGTCAGAAGAAGCTCTGACTTGGAGTCCGAATCTGGAAGAGCTTCAACCATTCTTTTCATAGAGTGCCACAGGATATACTCATACTGAGAAAATAGCCTTGATAACTGGCAATACGTATACTTAGAGTGGAGGCAGCAAAGACTCTCTTACCTAATGTATCAATCTTACGAGACTCTTTGTTAATAGGTCGAGCTGTAGTAGTTTGAGGAAGAACGACTTGTCATTCTCTGCCAGGACTACAATAGGATCCGCAGAGGCTTGGGATGCCAAAATGGGACGATCCTTGGGAGCTGAATACTTTATCAATGGATTTAGCCACTGAGGGAATAAGAGCAGGATTATTCCATACCATTTGAGACAGCGCCTCAAGGAAGGCTGGATCGGAGGAGTCAAACTGAGGGGATCTCCAGCATGAAGATACTGGAGTCTTAATATCTTCCCAGGATCGATGTCTGTAGTCTGAGAGAAAGAGGATCTCAGGTTCTTCAACAGAGACTTAAAGGACAGGTCCTCGACTCACAGGCTCTGTAGCAAAGAAAGATCCTGTTTGCTCCACTTCATCACCCAACCGAAGGTCTGGGTTAGGCTCAACATCATCTCCTGATGGTCCAGGCAGGACTGTTTGGACAGGAAAGGAGTGAAAATTAGAGAGGAGGAAACAGCAGAAAACAAGAAGAGTCCCCGAGGGCCCCCGGCGCCGAGACGGCAAACGGGCTGAAGACGGACCGGAGGAGGCGACGGCGCCGAAGAGGCACGCGCCCCGCAAGAGGTACCGCAGTGTCTCGGCATGCCGCTGATGGCGCTGCGGACGACGCCGCTTGGCGCCGCGACATCGCCACCGTAAAACGGCACCACGAGCGGGCGCCCGCAAGACCCAGCGGCACCGGGAAACGGGCGCGACTAGCCAACAGACCCCGCGGAAGGCGCCGGAAAAGCCCCAGGAACCTGGAAAGCTATAGAAGGAAAAACCAGGAGATAAGGGCATCGTGTGGCCCCTGCGCCTCAGCCATGTGAGGGGGAAAACCTAAGCGGAGTCGCTAGCACAAGAAGGCGCAGGCGACTAGGAAGGTCCAACCGCCCTACCTGATCGCCGGAGGAGTCCGAGGTAACCGGCCAGGCAGAAGAACCAACCTCCGAGCCCATCGCCCATAAGAGCGCCCACTGATGAAACTGCTCATCTGGAGCCCTACCTATAGGCGGAAGGCTCGATGTCGAGGACGCACGATTATCGAAGTTGGCGACTCCGAAGGAGGAGACCGGCAACTAGCAACGATAACCCGACCGTCGACGCCAGAGACCTACCAGAGGGCGACCTCGAGTGATGCCTTCTTTTTGACCTGTGGGCCAAGAAGAGCTCGAGGCCGAACGGTGCCGAGAATGCGACCGCTTATTTTTATGCCGATGGGGACCGACCATCCCCGGCATCGGACTGACCATAGTCGGAACCCGCTGAGGAGAAGGAGGCTGACCGGACCCAGCCCGCTGACTGAACAGCTTTCATACGAAGTCTCCCTACCGTCACCTGACCTGCTCATGGTCGCACTCCGTCCAGTAGGCCGAGACTTCGTGCCAAGTAAAATTTAAAATATTAGAAAATTTAACTAAAATAGAATAAATTAAGCGATACTACTATCGTGATAATGTTACAAAAACAAACTGAAAACTATGCGCTAGTTTGAAGTTTGACTCCCGACAGGCGAGCCGCCACTGAAGCGCACTCGGACGGGCGGAAAAAGGAACTGAGGTGGTCGGAGGGTCGTCGCCGAGATAGTCATTACCGCCGAGCCGCTGCTCGCAACGCCATCTCTCGCCGACCCTCCAGCAAAAGTTTGCTCCCGATGGGTCCTAGGTGCCTCCGCGCCAATCCCACTAGTGTGAATGAGTGGTGGAGACTTATGTCCAGGAAGATCCATCATTTCTACAAAATCAGGTTCCTCTTGCTCATCCACGGATTCCTCCAATGGGAGCTGGAGGGTTTCAGCAACTTTTTGTAAAATATAAAGTGAGAGGGGACTCAGAAAGCGAAGGGGAGATTCAAAGGTCTGTCTGGGGAGATGTCCGGTTCAATGGGCACACCAGACCCTCCAAGTCACATTCATACTGTTCATAATCATCTTCCCCTCCTCTGGTTCATAAAACTCTTCAACATCATATTCCTGAACCAGTGGAACCGACCGAACCGACCTTTACCAGACAGTGGCGGTTTGGACGGAACCAGAGAACGTGACTGGACAATCTGAATAGCTCTTGCTATCTCTGCAGCAGTTGGAGAAGGAATTTTGGGCTCCACACCTGCTGATTTTCTTGTTTTCTTTACTGGAACTGGCCCCTCCGAGCCAGCTTTACGTTGCCGAGGAAGTCTCACCCTGGTCAGAGGGCACTCCCTCTGGTTCGGTTGGCACCAAACCGGCTGGCCATCCGGTCAGCGGACTTTTGGCCTCTCGCTCCTGAGCCTGCCAACTCTCTTTATCCAGGGTGGCTGCAGGAAATTTTTTACAAATCTGGCAGTCTGAAATGAGGTGGTCAAACCCCAGACAATATACACATGTGGTGTGTGTGGGTCAGCCTTGGCAAAGACTTCCCAGAGACATCACAGTGTTGAAACCCAGTGGGCCCGGTTTTTCTTTGGGTTTCTCATATATGCCAGCCTAACCAAAAACTTGCCCTTTAAACGGCATTGCCAGGCAAGACACCCTTATCGGTTCCTAACCGTGTCAAGGTCTTGGGGAAAACCGTAATGAAATCTGGTTTTTAGAACCGATAAGAACCGAACCACACCTAAAACCTTAAAATTCAAGTTGTAAAACAAGTTGATCGGTTCAAAACCGAACCGATAACATTTACAAGTTCCACAGAAAATAAACTGTAATTACTTCCGATACCACAGACAGCTTGAACCGATCGGTTTTACGGTTAAAATAATAATATTCTCGGTTGATTTGAACCGAGAAAACACTGTTTAAACCGAGAAATGAACCGAGCAGTAGGAGAAATCTCCGAGCGACGGTTCAATGAGGCGGAGTAAAGAATCTAACAGTTTGGTGTGAAATAACCCAGACAAAGCTTCTCTAACCGAGCTCGCGTCCCAAGTTCCATTCTTAGAATGGGAGTTAACTCTTTCACCTCGGAGCAGTTCTAATGGTGGGACAAACTGCAATTGTCATAATATAGCAAGACTTCATGTTGTTTGGAAGAACCAACCTGCCCAACCTCAAAAGAAGGGCAGCAGAAAGCGCAAAGGGCCCAAAAGCGCCCAGCGCTTTTTATGAATTGCTGGCCCAAGTCCCACCTCAACTGCCGAGGTGGACTGTTTCCCGTGGGAGGTCGGCTGATGCACTTCTACAGCGAATGGAAGTCCATAACCTCAGACAAATGGGTCCTTGGATAATCCAGCGAGGGTACTCACTCAGTTTGTGGAAACTCCTCGGATTGTCCTCTCCCAAACGACAGCCAGGCTGTCTGCCCTTCAGTCAGACCTTCTCACCGCCAAGATTCAGGGCCTTCTAAACAACAGGGCAGTAGAACTTGTGCCGCTGCATCAATGAAACATGGGGTTCTACTCTCATTACTTTCTGGTTCCAAAGAAGTCTGGGGAATGCGCCCATTCTAGATCTCAGAAAGCTAAACAAATTTCTCCCCAAGGAGAAATTCAAAATGATTCTCTAGGAACCCTGTTACCCTTGCTTCATCAGCACGACTGGTTAGCTTCCCTAGACATGCAGGATGCTTACCAAAACATTCCCATTCACCGAGACATCACAAATTCCTAAGGTTTGTGGCTCTGGGACAACATTTTCAGTTCAGAGTCCTGCCTTTTGGGCTATCCTCAGCGCCCAAAGTTTTTACAAAGTGCTGTGCAGTTCTCGTAGCGCACCTCAGAAAACTCAGAATACAGGTGTTCTCTTATCTGGACGATTGGCTTCTGCAAGTCCTTCCAGGCAAGGGACTCTGGATGCCGAGACGGCCTCTCACCTCCTTACGTCCATGGGAGTCCTGCTGAACCTCAAATCACAGCTGCAGCCCTCCCAGAGGCTCCTTTCATAGGGACCCTTCTGGACACATCCTGTGCGAGGCTTTTCTCCCAGAGGACAGAAGGAACGATATCCTTCAGATGGCCCGTTACATCGGAGAGAACAGGTCAGTTACAGCGCCTCGATGCAGCGGATGCTGGGCCTCATGGCATCCTCAGTGTTCACTGTACCTCTGGCTCGTCTGCACATGAGAACCACCCAGTGGATGCTCAGTACTCAGTGGTCTCCAACCACTCACCTGCAGTCCTATCTCATCAAGGTGACAGAACCCCTACGGAGGTCTCTCACCTGGTGGTCTCAAGAGGACAATCTCCTGCAAGGATACCCCTTTGCTCCTCTGGACCATCAGACTCCATTACCACAGACGCCTCCCTAATGGGGGTGGGAGTTCACTGTCAGGCTCTCCACACTCAGGGTGTGTGGACTCAACTCGAGTCCCAGCTTCACATAAATGACCTAGAAATGAGAGCCGCCCTTATGCGGTCCGAGCTTTGAAGGACATTCTCTGTCACAAGAATATCCTCCTCCAAATGGACAACAAAGCAGTGATGTATTACATCAAGAAGCAGGGCGTGCTCATTCTTACCCCTTATGCAGAGAAGCGATGAGGGTCTGGGAATGGTGCTTGGAGCACAAGGCTCTAATTCAAGCAATCTACCTGCCAGGTGTACAGAACGACTTGGCAGACCGTCTCAGCAGAACAGAGACAGATCCTCACGAGTGGTCTCTCAACTCAACCATAGTTCAGTCACTATTCTCAAGAGTGGGAACTCGGACCTGGACCTTTGCGTCCCCACTCAACGCAAAACTGCCTCTCTTCTGCTCCAAAATCCAGGGCCTGGCATTTTTTGTCAGGATGCGTCAGGCTGCGTGGACAAACGCTTTCTTTCCGCCTTTCCGCCTCTTCCTCTAATTCAGAGTACTCCTCAAATTCGAGTCTCAGGGAGACAAGATGGTTCTCATTGCTCCCTTTGGCCTCGACAACTGTGGTTTCCACTTCAACAGTATGTTGGCAGTTCCTCCGAGACCACTTCCCTGCAGATGAACCTTTAACTCAGGGACGGTGGTCCATCCCAATCTGAGATCTCTTCACCTTCACGCTCTCCTGAAGAGGTAGAAGTAAATCGGTTCAATGTCTCGAAGAGTTTCGGATATCCTTCTGGCTGTGCGGAAGCCAGCCACTCGGAAAACTTACACGCTAAGTGGAAGCGTTTTCCTGGTGTGCAAAGTCCTCTTTGAATCCCTTTCCCTGCCCTCCGATAAAGTTTTAGAGTACCTTTTGGACCTCTCAAATTCAGGTCCCCAGTACTCTACAGTTAAGGTTCACCTTAGTGCCATTTCAGCGTATCATGAGCCAGTTTTTCTCTTTCTCTGGCTCAGTTATCTATAGTTAAGAGATTTCTTTAAGGGCATTCTGCACACCAGACCCCCTACAACACGTCCAGTTGCAGCCTGGGACATTAATCTTGTGCTAGACATGCTCACCCGGAAACTCTTTGAGCCTCTAGCTACCTGTGAACTAAAGTTCCTCACCTGGAAGACTGCCTTCCTAGTGGCAATTACCTCAGCCCGTAGGGTCTCTGAGATACATGCCCTGGTCACAGACCTCCAGTATACTGTGTTCCATAAGGACAAAGTAGTCCTTCGTACTCATCCTAAATTTCTTCCTAAGGTTGTGTCAGAATTTTATCTTAACCAACCTTTGGTCCTTCCCTCTTATTTCAGGACTTCCAAAATGAAGGGGAACACTCTCTTCATTCTCTGGATGTTAAGAGGGCCTTGCGTTTCTACTTAGATAGAACCAAGGATTTTAGTAAGCCCAGCAACTGTTCTGCTTCCTTCAGTGAGGCCTGGCTGGGTCAATCTGTCGCTATTAGATGTATCTCAACATGGCTAGTGGCGTGCCTTTGTCACTGCTATTCCATAGTGCAGGTTAAGTTGGAGGGTAGAGTTTACGCTCACTCTACCAGAGCGGAGAAGGCATCCCTAGCGTGGAACCGCGAACGCGTTCCATTGCAGATATCTGCAATGCAGCCACCTGGAACTCGGTGCATACTTTGCTAAGCATTATGCACTCGATGTCCATGCCAGACGACATTCTTCCTTTGGCAGGGCCATCCTTAATGGACTTCTGTCTTAAGAAACGTGAGCTCTTGGTTTCTCCTGCTGCCCTCTCGGGGATTATTAGCTCGGTACTCTCCCAATAGTGTGAATGAGTGGTGGAGACTTATGTCCAGGAAGATATGAAAATTACGTACTCAATGTAATTCTTGATCTTCTTGGACGAGTCTCCACCACTATTCACACGCCACCCTCCATCCCTGCAAGCTCACCTCTCTTGTTGGTCTTCACTCCTCAAATCTTTAGGCCTTGAAGACTTCTTTGTTGACCCTTCTTACAGGTCGTCCGGACTATCTTATGTCCGGTTTTAGGTAGAGCTACCCTTCAAGGTTAGTTCACGCTGCACCTCTTGGTAAAAGGTACTGAGGCGGTTGGGGAGTCGACGCCAAGATAGTCATTGCCGGTGGTGAGCTAGGGCTCACAAGCGCCATCTCTGGCGCCGACTCCCCCAGCAAAAGTTTGCTCCTCGATGGGTCCTGGTGCCTCCGGCGCAGATCCCAATAGTGTGGAATGAGTGGTGGAGACTCGCCCAAGAAGATCAAGAATTACGTAGGTATGTAATTTTCATTTTCCATTGATCCAGGGGAACTATTTCTACTGCCCTGTTGTCCAGAAGACCTTGTATCTCAGAAGCGAGAAGCTCTGACTGAAATACTGATAGCTCGGGCTGTCATTCTGGGGACGATCCAGAGGAGTTCTGAAAGACTGAGGGAATACACTCATTGGATTATCCGGAGGACCCAATTGTCTGATGTTATGGTCTTCCACAGGTTGTAGAAATGAGTCAGACGACCTTCCACCGCTGAGAAAGAGTCCCCTTGGGCAGCTGAGGTGGGACTTGGGACAAAAACTCAGAAGGCGGTACTAGGCGCTTGGGCCCTTGTGTTTTCTGTTGGCTTTCTTTGAGGCTGGGGGCTTGGTTTTTATAAAACCTCCTCTGCCCTTGCCTCGAAAGGACTGATGGTTGTAAACTGACGCTTATTAACATCCCTTGAGAAGGCCGGAGCAGGTCGAAGCTAATTTAATGGCAGACCTAGTCTTTTGTGTGGCCTCTAGAGCTTGCTCTACTTGAGGACTCAAGAGATACATACCGTTGAAGGACAACGCCATGACCTGTTGCTGGGCATCATTCGTAAAGCTTGAAGTGCGCGAGCCAAGAGTGACGGGCGGTACAAATGCTCTGCAATAGGGTTAGACCCTGTCCTTCCATGTCAACACTCAGCCTAAGGTCTGGGTCAGGCTCAATATCATCTCCTGACAGCCCAGGAGGGACTGTATGGACAGGAAAGGAAAATTACGCATCTACCGTAATTTTGATCTTCTCTTGTATCTTCACCATTCATTACTTCCTGGGTGTAAGCCGGAGGCGCGCACCCGCCACGGGAGCTTTTTTAAAGTTGTTTCAACGGCCCCGCCGAGAGCGACGCCATTATGCGCGCGCAGGGGCGCCGTTAGTAGCTATCACTCCTCCTCCAACTCAGTCCTGTGAGCCGGAGAGGCAAAAATGAAAGCAGAAAATATAGATAGCGAGGCAAGATAGCCGAGGATAGCAAAGCAAGGAAGAATGAACTGAAAAGGAATAAGCCGATGGAGGAAGGACAGAGGAGATAGAAACATCCCAGCCTAGGAGTGCAGGGCCTTACCTGGGCGACTCTAGGAGGAGAGATGAGTAAGGAAATGAGAAAATAGAAGAAGAAGAAGAAAGAGAAGAGAGAGATGGGATGTTGAAGGACCAGAATGCCCAACGAGCATAGTTAGCTTGTAGCTGAAGGCTCGACTAAAGGGGAAGCAAGAATCCTCGGAGATAGAGCTGAAGAGAAGGTTCACCGAACCCGCTAGACAGACTCAGGAGGGCATAGTCCTCATCTTCAACATGCCATTGTTCTTGACACCCACCTCGGCTCCTGGGCCGAAGGCCTTTAACTGGAGGACAGCCGAGGAGGAAGAATAAAACCCTCACAGCATGAGAGCGCTGCTCAGGGGTTAGAAATGGAAAATGTAAGCCTTCTCAGGGCTCCAAGATAGAAACGGGACTCAGACTGACTGGCTAAGGCCGCCGAGGCTTAGGGCTGGCTAAGATTGGATATGGTCAGCAGAGCTGTACTGTAAAAACTGTCCAGGAGGATACTTAAAGGGAGAAACCACTTAGTAAAACAGCGAGAAGGATAGCCTACCTTCTCATTTGCCTTCTTGTTTGATTTCTCCTTTTCCTTTTTTTTTTTTTTTTTTTACAGATAAAAATTTTTTTTTTTTTTTTACTAGATGCATGACCCAGATACCAAGATGCCTATAGCAGTCGGAGAGTTCCTCAGCATTTTTTTTTTTTTTTTTAAGAGAAAGGAACAGACGTACTTGCTCCTCTGCTCTGCAAGGCAAGAATAGAGGGGGGATTAGATTTCAGGGCAACTACCTGAACACGGGATTGCAGGATCAAAACTGAATAGCCTGAGCCAGGCCAAACAACCCCAGAGGTATCTTGCCATAGAATAGCAAGAGATAGTTGTGCAGTCTGATCGCAATGCAATTCAAGTAGATGGCCCATGAAATCTTAGAGTAAATAATTTTTCTGGATTTTAAACCCCCAAAGAAAATTTTTTTTTTTTTTTGTTTTTTTGAAAATGAAGCAATTTTCCTATATTTTATATAATGCAGAGAGAGGAAGGAGACGGGAGGTGGAGAAGCCACAGGAAGAGGCCACTGAGGGATGGAGGTGAGGTAATGAATGGTGAAGATACAAGAGAAGATCAAGAATTACGGTAGGTACATAATTTTCCTATCTTCCTTGTCAATCTTCACCATTCATTACTTCCTGGGTGAGTATTAAGCTCCTCTTCCCCAGGAGGGGAAGAGGCCATACCCTGAGGGAACAAGACCCCAGCCTTCTGCTGGTGAGAAACAGAAGGAGAAGACCCTGGCTTATTCAGAAAGCCTAAGGGAGAAGAGCTAGAGGTGCCTCCGAGGACGAGGAGACGGAGGGAGCCCTGTAAAAGTCTCCTAGCTCTGGATGAGAAAAGACGGGTCCCCGGAAGGCGGAGCGCATCACCCCACGCCGGGCCAGGGTGACAACCTGGAGAGACGAAGCCATGCCGCCCGCCTGATGCAGATCGCTGTCCCCGCAAGCCTGGAAGCCACCCATTGGCGCCATA
This sequence comes from Neoceratodus forsteri, assembly GCA_016271365.2. Classification (NCBI taxonomy): domain Eukaryota; kingdom Metazoa; phylum Chordata; order Ceratodontiformes; family Ceratodontidae; genus Neoceratodus; species Neoceratodus forsteri. Next base: position 1,608,284,537 of record CM028130.1, read on the forward strand.
AGATGCCCTTGCTTGGTGTCTTGCCAGCTCCAGGCCTACCGAGGAGAGGGCAATGGCTTGTCTGGTTTGCTCCGTGTCAGGCATAGATGCCAGCAGCTGGGACATCATCGACCACAGATGCCGGTTGTAGGCAGCGGTGAGCTTGATGTGATGCAATACATGCATCGCGACGCGAAGAAGAGAACACTCTTCGCCCCCAACGGTCGAACTGGAGAGAGTCCGAACCGTGGGCGGTCGGCGCCAGGCAACGGCGCCCAGAAGGAGTATCCAGGTATACCAAACCTGAGGACGGGTTGGGAAGGGAACCTAGAGACTCAGAGGGGCACAATACCTCCGCTGGCAGTCCGGGCTGGGGAAGAAACGCAGCGAACTGCCAGGACCGGATACACGCCTCCTGGAAGGATAGGCCAGAAGGTACCACCAGATGCTGGGCACCGAATTCACCAAGGAATTCACGCGTCACCCATTCGGGTATTGTCTCCGAACGTAGGAAATCCGAAGATCCCTCACCATCCTCGAGAGGAAACGCTGATATTCTGTGAAATCAGCATCGAGGACAGATGAGCAGGGGTTCTCTCCCTCAGAGGAGGGAAACGAGGATGATGGGGAACTGGAATGTCCAGAGGATTCCTCGGGGTGGGGAGAGTCGAAGACCCGCCATGCATGTAACTAACATATGAGGGGAAGGCCGCAGAACCCTGAACTGCTCCCAGGATAACGGACCAGAGGGACCGACATGGCCTGGGAGCGGGGTGGAGAAGGCAGAGAGATGGGAGAGGGCACCTCCGAGGAGGCAACTGCTCTGCAGGGCTCTGGAATCCGGGAAGGAGCTCTAGTAGGAGGGATCCCGGATATCAAACCAGGCCGCAGAACGGAACTCTGTGGAAGCGGAACCTGGAAGAGCCCTGGGGAGAAACTCCCTGTGACGACGCCTGACTGTATGGATCCAGAAGGGCAGTCCGCACAAACGCCGCCAGAGGACACCCTAGAACCCTGGGGGAGGGCGGGCTCTGCCACGGCTCCTGGCCACCCCCTGAGGTGGTCAAAGAAGACCGAGCAGCAGGACGCCTGCCCTCAACCCTCGGATTCCGAGAGGCCCTCCTCCCGACTGCAACGCTCCTCAACCCCAGAGGAGGTAACAGCACCGGGGTAGCTGTCACCGGACCTCAGAGAGGGAGCCTCCCCTCCGTCACCCCACGCCTTCCCCGGGACTCTCGGCCACCCCAGCCGAGGAACCCTCAGGAGACAACGGCAGGGACAGAGGGGGGCCTGCGCCGCCTGGTACCCCTAGCCACCGAGGACCCAGATTCCAAGAATGGGGTGCCAGGATGGGTCCACATCTGAGTCATCGTCCCTCCGAGGAGGACGAGACCAGCAGGACCTCGCTGCTGGCCACCCCAGGGGTCCCCGAGGCCACGGGCCGAGTCGCGACGCCGCCGCCCCCAGCACGCCGGGCAGCATGAAGGCCCAACCCACACCCCCAGCGGTTTGGCAGACCGCACCGCCCGGAGGAGGGGGACGCCGATGCCGCCGGCGCGCCGGGAGGCGAAGCGGCACTACCGGGCGCGCCCGCCAGGCTCATCGGCACCGCGAACGGGCGCCGGGGCCAAAACGGTGAGCCGCAACGGCGCCGCTAACGGCGCCGAGTCTAAAGCGGGCGCTGCTTGATCACCGGCACCGCAAGCGCCGCTGGATCTGAAACAGCGCTGAACGGGCGCCGCCGATCACCGGCAATCGCGAACGGGCGCTGGGATCCAAAACGGCGCCGCGAAGCGACGCCGAGGGTCACCCGAGCCGGGCCCAGCCAAGGGCCTCGACACGGGGGAGCCTGCACCTCAAGAGGTGACTGCCGAGGCGGTGTTAGTGCTGGGCGCCCCGAGGGGCACACGCCCCCAACATCGCCGGAAGGGGCCTCCTCGGCAAGAAGGGAAGAGGAGACCCTCCTCCTCGATCAGAGTAGGCCCGGAGGGGACCCGGGAAAGGTCAAGGATCTCGCCCGAGATTCCTGCGAGACGTACCGTCTCCGAAAAGTCGTGGGCCTGCCGGAGCTTGTACGCTAAGAGATTCTTCGAGGACGCCGACGGTCCATCGAGAAACAAGCGCCGCACTAATCCATATTAGTAGGTCCCAGGCAACGAAGACAGACGCTATGCCGTCCGAGACGGAGAAATGCCGTCGCAGGAGCACCGACGATAGGGCACGGCCCGTTTTAGAAGAACGCTTCTTCCAGAACCGGACATAACGCGAATAAACAAGATTAAACACAGTCGGAAATACACCCGCGCCGCATAAAGGAAAGAAAAAGTACTCACCGTGAGGCGCCGAGTGTAGAAAAGGAGTCGGATACGCACTTTTCGTTAGCTACCGCGAACAGGTGCTGCCTCGACGGGGGAGAAACAGAACTGAGTTGGAGGAGGAGTCGGTCGCTACTAACGCCCCGCATGACGACAGACGCCGCCTCCTCGAGGCGGGCCGTTAGGGCAACTTTAAAAAAAAAAAAAGTTCGCGACGGGTGCGCCCGGCTTACACTCCAGGAAGTAATGAATGGTGAAGATTGACAAGGGAAGATAGGAGTGAAAATCAGAAGGAAAAGGTTCGAGCCGCCTGGTGACACTGAGGGTTGAGCCGCTGGACCACCTCGCACCACGCCAGTGACCCGGGTTCGGGAGCGAGCTCGGATCGCCGGGGTTGGCTGGGAGACAGGCTGGAGTGTCCGGGGACAGCTCGCTCTCCTGGGGAGGGGGACTTCCATACCAGCAAGCTGCGACCCCTGGAGGAGGCTGGGGAAGCAACGCGCAAGCTGAAGTCTCAGGGGCATGATTGGTTGCAGGCGTGGGCGGCAGCCAATCAGCGCTGGAGGTTGCTCCTTTGGAAGGGGGAAGTTGCGATGCCTTGACGCCAGGCACGTAGCATCCTATGAGGAACATGGGGAAAAACATGGAGCCAGGGTCGATGGAGCACTGAGCCGGGTCCCGATGTGCCAGTGCCTGCCTGCAAGCCAGGACCCTGAGAAGATTTTTAAGATTCGCGTTGCCTGAATTCTCACCGGGGGCTTCCGTGGCTTGATGGAGGGCCGGAGGGCAGGTAGGTGCCGGCTTCATGGTGCTCCAGATGGAATGGCTCTGTGGGGCAGTGGGAGGAAAAATAGAAATAAAAAAAAAAAAGTTGGAGTCAAGAAGCCCTGAAGGCGTCACACCCAGCCTCGATGCTGAAAAGAGCACAGCGCCACCTGACCTAGTGCTGCACACGACACCAACAGAGTCCCGATGCCGACGAGCAGCACAGTGGTGAGGATGGCGCAGACGGTGCCGCATGGCGCAAGGACGCGCCTAACAGACGATCGCACCGAGGATGGCGCCGAGTGAGCCATCGATGCTGAAGGTGCTGAAACCAACACAGGGCTTCAAAACAAGATTTGAGGAGAAAGAAGGAAGAATACCAGGAGATGGAAGCATCAGTGTGGTCCCCTGTGCCGCAGCCATGTGAGGGAGAAAACACCTGAGCATGAGTCGGCGGCACCGAGGCGCCGCTTGACTAGGAGGCCCAACCGCCTCACCCGATCTCTGGTGGGCCCCGGAGTGACTGGGCCAGGCAGCTGGACCAACCTCCGAGCCCACTGCTCCATCAGACCCCAATGACCGACTGTCGTGGCGCAGTCATACCAGAGGGTGACTTTAGTGACGCCTTCCTGTTTTTTGGACCTGTGGGCTGAAGAAGAGCTCTAGACTGAATGGTGCCAAGAATGTAACTGTTTCTTTTATGCTTTTGGGGACCGCCCACCTCTTGGGCATTGGACCGTCTGTTGTCAGACACCCCTCCCTTCTGGAGAGGGTGGCGGACCGGACGCTGCATTTCCAACACTCAGTGGTCCATAGAAAACAGGCGCCACAACCCATCCATATTATACTTGGCGGCCTAAGTGAGGTTAAGCACTGGTCATGCTAGTCCGTGGCGGAAAAAGTCGGCCACAGGGACACGATGCATTGGGGCCAACCCACCCTTGAAGATTTCTTTTATCCTCGGAACGGACATGACTGGATGATAAAGCAATAAAACAAGGTACCTGGCGTCGATAGAAAATAAAAGGAAAGGTATTACTGGGTATTCTGGGAGGCGGTGCAGAGTAAGCGAGGCAAGCAGAACTGTGAACCAATGGACTAGGCAGCAATACGCAGTAGAAATTCGAGGCTTCCACACAAGGTCTTTCTTGACCGTGGAGAAGCAGAACTAGAGCCAGGGCCGAGTCAACACCAGGTAACAGCCCAACCCACGGAGCGCCATGTAGCATGTCGGCTCCTCGTGGCGGTGCCGCCTGTGCGTTGGTTCCACTCCCCCAAAAAAATCTCCCACGGGTTCCCTAGCCTCTGGCCGGTACCTGAATAGTGATGAATGGTGAAGACTGACACAGATAAGATCTGCCACTGGCTCCCTCGGCTCCTCAGTTATGTTCACCAGGAGACAAACAAAATGGAGGGAAAACAAGAGAGCTACATCCTGCCTAGCCCAAAGGGATAAGAAAAAGGATACAGGAATAAACTAATAAAACCCAACTACAAACCTTAGACTAATAAGGACAGGGCACACAAGGAGGCATAAGGGAGAATGATAGTAGAGCCAGAGCCTCACACCACTAGCTAGACTGAGGTGGGCAGTGGCATAAGAAGAGGGCAGCAGCCCCAAGCATGTGGCTCTGACAAAAATGAAAATGACATACTCACCGTAATTTTGATCTTCCAGAATATCTGCACCATTCATTACTTTATGGGTCTATGATGGAGGCGATGAACCCCATGGCAGCATACCGCTAATTTAGAGCTAGGGGACCAACACTGGGACCCTGCAGCAGCATATAGCTAATTTACAGCTAGGGGACCAACATCAGGGATGGCGCTGCCCATGAGGCGTGTTGCATGATGTGATATTTTTGGCCTGGCCAGTAATGGACACTGGCCCCTCCTCCCAGTTCTGTTCAACACAAGAGGAAACAAAGTGTAAGACAAAAAAAGAGAGAAAGGATGGGACAAGATTGCCCAAGGGACAGAGAAAGGACATAAAAGAACAAAGCAATAAAACCCGCTACCAGGGCAAAGAAAGAAGAGGCTGGGAGGAGGGCCCAGGTAGCGGTTAAATAATGACCAGGGCAAACTGGACCGGAAGGAGAAATTGGCAAACAGAGAGTGTAGTGGGACCCACAAACTCCCAATAGGAAAGCAGTGCTTTCAATAGAGTTGGCTTTGCTTATAACTGCATGACAATTTACCTGCATTTCCTGCAAATTACATGACTCGTTAAAGAAGTCAGAAGACTCAGAATCCCATACAACCAAAACAAATGTATGGGATAAATTTTCCTGAGAAAGGTTCCATTTTCTTGTATAACACAAGAGTCCCAGAAGAGCTAGGAGCCCTGGAAATGTATTACTAGCAAAAGGTTCTCCAACTAAAGATGAGATACCTAGCAGGCTAATGGAGCAACACTGAGGTGGGGGAAAAAACAAGCTGGGAGGAAAGGATCCCCGCTAGAAAGGAAGGGCCAAACAGAAAAATTGAAAATATACTCTACAGATCTCTTACCATTTATTTTCTTTAGAAACTTCCTATAGAGAAGAAGTAGAGGAAAGAAAAATGTAGAGGGCTGGCTGGTCTGGCAGTGCAGGAGACCTACTGCCAAGAAATAAGGGAGAATACTACTAGGTGAAGGAATCTGAGACCTAGATTCCAGCATATTTCTCCTGGTCCTTCTACACCTGCCTTTGTTTTTCGTTTCTTTTTCTGTAGTGCACCATACTGTCAATGGGATTCACAACTGATGAGTTATGTGACCCCTACCAGGAAATGGCATAGACCAAGGCTGTAATCAGGATAGAATCCTGGGCACTTGAACATTCAGATGGCAGCAACCCTCCAGTCTTTGCTGTGCCAACAAAGGGAAACAACTTGAGAGCTTCTCTGAAGAAGAAATCAACTTCTGCCTTTGGGGCTGCAATTCTCCATAGCAGATTGGGGCTACCTGATGACAATGGACACCTAAATTAAAATCGTGCCTGTTAAGCTGCAGCTCTAAATAGCTAACCTGCTCTCTCATTTCCATTGCCTGTGTTTGGACTGAGGCCGTGGCTACCACATAGTTCAGGGGTTTTTGTTTAGGAGGGCTTTGATTTTTCTTTAAAAAAAAAAGGGTGCCTCAGGTAAGTAATTCCTTTTTTTTTGCGGTTTGGAAGTAGGGTGATCCCTGTGTTTTCCTCTGTCTTTTGGGTGTTGTCCTCCCCATCTTGGGGATAGTTTGCCTGGCACGTGTTTTTTCACTGTACTATGTTGAAGGGGATGTTGCCACTTTAATTTTGCTCCTCTTGTATGAAAGGGCATTTCCCTTTAACATTTCTCTCAGATCTGGGAGTGTTTAAAAAAAAAAAAAAAAGCCCGTCAGCAGGGTGAGCTCTTAGACTCTGGCAGGGATCTGTCTCTCCTCAGCATTTTGGGGGACATTTCTTGCCACAGACTGGTGGTTTCTCTATAACTCGATTGAGCTGCATGGCTTCCCGCTGTTTTCGCTAATCGCCCATCCGTTGGGTGCTCACCTTTTTCTGTAAGAGGCTTTCTACGGCCTCAGTGTGCTTTTTGTGCACCTCTTATCCATGCGTGCATCCCTGCTAATGTGCCGACATTACACATGTTCCACTGAGAGAGTAAGCCTGCACTTTTCTAGTGCTAGACACAGCAGCTATGTTTTGCTTATACTTTCAGCCCAATTGGCTGACTGCGATTAAGCACTTTGTAGCTAACTGGGCTGCTAGGAGCATTTTTCTGTATTTTCTTGTTTCTTCCCACAACTGGAACTGGGGATTGCAGCAGTAGTTCTCTGGCTATCACTGGGAACATTCATTTATTTTGCTGGCCATAAGGTTTCTTTTTCTTTGGCACCATGGCTTATCAGAGACCTCTAATTTTAAAAGATGCAAGACCTGCAAAAGGGTAATGCAGCCCCTTCTCTGGGTTCATATTGCCCCACTGTTACTCAAGCTAATATGTCTTACAGTTCCCCCAATCGGCACTCTGAGGTGGGGTGCACCTGGTGTACCACCTGGCAATGGCAAAACAGAACTCGTAGATCTTTGTTGTTGCTCTTAGGAGAGCTTTTGGCCCCGATGTTCTGCAGGATATCCAATCTGACAAACCCAACCCCAAACCGGCGCCATACAGGCACGTCCAGGTGTGCTGGAGAAGGACAAGGCTGCTAGCATGGCACATCCCAACCCTGACCATACAGAGTCAGGATGAGGATATCGAAGATCTTGGAGATAATCCTGACCCAAAGAAGTTACCTGAGGATGAGCCCTCTGAGGAGGAGGAGGAAAGGGAGTGATGGAGCCAAAGAGAAAGATTCCTATCCTTCCAGTTTGATGCCAAATGTTTGTCCTATCTGATAACTGAGGCTTGTAGGACAATGAAGCTGAAGTAGGTGAAATCCATGGAGACATCAGATGTAAATATCACGGTGGTGGTGCACAAGCTCAGTCCCCCGCCCCTTGCCAGTGCTCTCCTGCCTTGACCTCTCCATTGTTTCCCATGACCCTTACTAATCTTTTCCTTCTTGCTTTTCAGGCTGCACTGTCCCAGTCGGATGCCCACTCCTCCCAGCAGCGGAATCCTCAGGCGCTAACCAGCTACAGTGGAGACCAGTGTTCCTGTACAGCGTGAACCCGCCTGCAGATTTATGGTCGACCCCATCAGTGACTCTCCAAATTGCCATTAACCGTTATACACTTCCACCTCCACCACTAGAGAGCCCATGAAGTGGTGCTCCCTCCTCAAATCCCTAACATAACTATGCTGCCATAATTCTCCACACACATCCTATACCTTTGCGCCCTATTACTTTCATTACACTCTATCTCCTTATATCCTCTCCCTCTCTTCATTCTGTCCTGGTGCTGGATTCAACCTAGTTCTGGAGTTAGCACCCACCCAAGACTTACACTCTAACCTCCATGCTACTCAGTCCATCAGGAATCATTTTCCCTCGTCTTCTGATATTCCCTTCAAGCCTAGTGGCCTCTGGTGGTATTACACCACATAGAAGCTACCAGCCACACTGCTCACTACTACCAAGCCTACCTTTATTCAACGTCAACAAACGCTACTGTATATTAACTACTCTACTGCCCGGCTTAGCACTGACAACACCCAGTGACACATCAAGTGGCCGAAATACCAACCATGTTAGCCTTATTTCTCATTGTACTTGCACGCTACCCCTACCAGGCATAGCGTGCAGAGCCTTTCCTCCACCGTCCCTCAACTGGCATTCCGGCATGTTGCTACTCAACAACTTGCCTCCCTGCTGGGATCCTGCCACCAACCTGGCATTTACCCACACAAAACTAGCCATGAGGGCACTCTCACTCACCCTTGTATCCTGCCTCTACCTCAGACCCAAACACCCCATCCCACTATCATCCAAGATTGTCACCAGGAAAGAGTTTAGGTGCCTCGGTCAGGCTTCATCTGAAAAACCTCATCATGCTACTCTTGCTATGCTCAGGAAATGTTGAAGTAAATCAGGCCCCCCCCCATGGACTTCACATCAGCCCCAGGCCTGAAAACTAGTGATGATCAATATATGTAGCCTACTAAAAAAACCTGATCTAGTTAAAGTATGGGTATCCACACTAATCCTGATACATTAGTTGTCACCAAAACCTGGTTAAAAGATTGTACCACAGACTAGCAGATTATGCTCCTCTCCTATAACATGTTCAGGTTGGACAGACCACCGGGGGTTGCCATTTATGTTAATTCTAAATACCCTGCCTCTGAAAAACAGGTTACTCATCTGTAACAGTAGTTCTAGGAGTTGTATATGTTGTATAACCCTCGGCTTAAGCTCCATGATGCCAGATCTTAGCCGCTGGAAACCAGGTGTGTGCATCGTGGTCGGGAGGTCGGATGGGTCCATGTGGATGAACATATATCACTCCTACAACTACTGTTACAGGTGAGTAACCTGTTTTCTAGGGATGTGGATAAGTTGTTCATCCACACATTCAAGAGACTCCTAGCAGTTCTCCAGGAGGAGGAAGCAAGGTGCACACCTACTTAGGGAACAGAGATTGGAGAACTGAGGCCCAAAACCAGCATCCGGCGTGACTCAAGGTCGATGTGGTAATGGGTGATGAAGGTATTTGCTGACTTCCAGGCAGCAGCCTGACAGATTTCCTGGATAGGGCTGTCCCTGGAAGCAGCCACCAATGCAGCGAGTATGGCGGGTGGAATGAGCTCTTATCCCTCTGGGAGGCTCCTTGCCTACCAACTCACAGCACAGACTTATGAAGATGTAATCCATCCTCGATCGTCTGCTTTGCTGCAGGTCTGCCAGAGCGGCTTCAGCATAGGTGACAAACAGCTGGCGAACCTATCCCAATTTCCGCTATCCTCTCCTTATAATAGAGAGAGCTGCGTCTCAGGTCCAAAGGATGGAGCCTGTACTCGGTCTCTGAAGTGTAATTGGGGTAGTATACCGCAGAGTCAACACCTAGTTAAGGTGAAACTCTGACACCACCTTCAGAAGGAATTTCGGGTGGGGTGCAGGACAACCTTGTCCCTGTGGAATACCAGATAAGGGGTGTCCACGAGGCGCCTGGGCTCCCTGTCCTTCTGGCAGGCGTGATAGCCACCAGGAAAGCCATCTTCCACGACAAGTGTGACAACTCTCATTTGTGCATTGGTTGAATGGCTTGCCCATGAGCTATACCAAGACCAGCAGTAGATCCAACAGACTGGAGGTTCACGCACTGGAGGGATATGTAATCCAGACCTTTGGGCATGACCACTGTCTCCTGTGCTAAGTCTGCTGACCGGCCTCGCGCCTGCAAGCAGAGATGGCTGCCATGGTCGATGACCGAGACCCCTTTGGAGAGAGACCAAAGGTAGTCAAAAATGTTAGCCACTGGACAGGACAAAGGTCCAGGCCCTTGTCCTGACACCAAATGGAAAACCTTTTATATTTGAAAGCATAACATTTCCTGGTTGATTCCTTTCTGGATGCCTCCACCACAGTGTAGACATCTTCGGAAGACCCAAAGCCTGGAACTCTAGCCGCCAGGTACCAGGCTGTGAGGCGAGGGATTGAAGGTCCGAATGGAAAACCTTCCCTGATTGAGAGAGATCAAGTCCGGCCTGTGCAAAGCCGCCTCCAGGTGCCTGCAGCTGAGGCTGAGGAGATCTGCATACCAAATTGTCGCGGCCAGTCTAGGGGCTACCAGGATCACCTTTGCCTTGTCCCTCCCTCACCTTGAGGAGCACCTTGTGGATCAAGGGTAATGGGGAAGGCATAGAGGAGCCTGGGGTCCACGGCCTCGAGAAGACATCCCCTGCAGAGAGCCCTGCTGAGGGGCGAGCATGAAAAGAGCCTCAGCTTGGTGTTTTCCTGGAGTCAAACAGGTACACCATTGGTTTGCCCCAACAGGAAAACAGAGTGTAAGCTACCTCTGGATGGAGAGACCACTCGTGGGATGTCTGGCCTAAGTGACTGAGAGCATCTGCCAGATGATTTGAGGCTCCTGCCACATGGATGGCTAGGAGATCTGCCTCCAATCGGCTCACGAGGGTCCAGATGTGGGCGCCTCCTTGACAGAGGCCAGGGTGTGTGCCGCCCTGTTTGCGGAGGTAGTACATGGTGTGGTATTGTCCGTCTGGACTTGAACCACTTGACCCCGGAGCTGAGGAGCGAAAGCTGACTGTGCCAGTTTGACTGCTCTGAGCTCCAACAGGTTGATGTGGCATCAGGACTCCTTGGGGTCCAGAGCCCGTGGGCCCTATTGTCCCCATGTGGGCTCCCAGCCCATGAGAGAGAGCATCGGTCGTGGGGACGACCGTCAGCTCGTGAGGACAAACAGGATCCCTTCCTGCAACTGGAATGGGGCGGTCCACCATTGAGGCGTCCCACATCTTCTGGTCGCAGTGATCAGCTGGTCGAAATGACCGTGATGCTGAGTCCACTGGGTGGCCAGCTCCCATTGGAGGGGGCATGTGCAACCGGCCCAACGGACGACTGAGGTGCATGCCACCATGTAACACAGAAGGTGCAGAAAGTCCCGGCAGGGCACGATTGCCCAATCAGAAATGACTAGGCAAAGGGAGGAGGGAACCTCCGCCCTGTCCGCTGGGAGCCGAGGCTCTGGCTCGACAAGAGTCGAAACTCTGCCCCGATGAAGCCCATCACCTGAGAAGGCACGAGTTCTGACTTGGCCTTGTTGATCAGGAGGCCGAGTTGGGAGCAGGTCTGGAGGGCCAGGTCCATGGACCTCTCCACCTCCTGTTGGTGGATCCTGCCAGGAGCCAATCGTTGAGGTAAGGATAAATCCTGACTTCCGGCGCCTGTGATGGGCCACCCACCCACTGCAATACATTTGGTGAAGACCCGTGGGCTGATGACAGGCTGAAGGGCATGGCTCAGAACTCGTACAGGGTCCTTTCGACCCTGAAGCGGAGGAACCGCTGATGGGATGGGACTGTGAACTCTATCGCTCTCTAACCTTCCTTCCACTGTCTCACAGATGCATTTCTCACTGTGCCAAACTAACCTCCAAATTCTGGTTCGGGGGCTTCCCTCCTATCTCATCATCCTCTCTCCACTCCACCCCCACCCACTCTCTCAGATCAAATAGCGCCCCGCTTCCTTGGCGGTCCCTAGCCACTCCACCCTCTTCAGTCAGACTGGTTTAGCCCATCGTTTCCCTAAAATCTGGAATTCCCTCCCTGAAATACGACACTCCTCCTCCAACTACCACCTCTGCCCTGCACATCACCTCTCCCCCAGCTGTTCCTGCTTTAACCCACCTTAATACCTATCCCCAGTTTCTGCCTTCCTACCATGACCCCGGCAGGGTTCTCAACATCCTGAAGGGAAATCAGAAATAGCTACCCCCATCTCCTCATATTCAGTTCTTGCCTCTCCCCTCTCTTTACACCTGCCCTTCTGGCTCACCAGTGTGCACATCCTACCCCTTCCTTTCTACTCCAACAGCACTTGCGTACTACCTCGAGCCTGTTCCTGGTACACTCATGCACTATAAATGGTTCTATCGCATTATTACTGTTTTGTATGCTCATATGTTCTTTTGTATGATTTTGGACATGTATTGTAATTTATCCAATGTTCCACTACTGTTTATTGTACAATACCTTGTGTTCCAACTGTTGCACAGTCTTACAATGTTGTATTGTTTGTACTACCCCCATACTATTGTAACTGATCATCCTTCACAACCCAATGTAACCCCTCCCCCAGGTCACACCGTGAGATCAGCAACTTTTGTTCAGTGTGCCCTCCTGGTGAAACATTTCAATAAATAAATAAACCCAGCCCTGCTGCTAAAACAGCTGTCAAGTAAGTCTCCCACTGTCACCAGCCCGTTCATGGTTGACTCCATCAAAGGTGGGCTGAAGACTTCTGTATTCTTCGTTGAAAATGAATAAAACCTTTTTTTTTAAATAAATAAATAGAGGAATATACTAAACACAAAACTGAACGAGTATTGCTGCTGCGTATAGACGTGAAGATCTGACTCCTGGTGGACGAGCGACATCATCACTGAAGTGCACTCGATGGAGGAAAAAGGAACTAGGGGGCGGATGGAGGTAGATGCCGAGATAGCCTATACGGTCGCAGTCAGTCTTGCAGCGCCACCACGTCTTGTGATCCTACCTCCAGCGCCCGACCCGCCTGAAGATTTTTAGCTCACCGTCCTAGCGCCTGGCGTAGTCCCACTAGTATGAATGAGTGGTGGAGACTTTATGTCCAGAAAGATCTCAATAAATAAGAAAAACAGAAACCATCATGGGACAAAGTCTGTTTTTGTCTTAATGTAGAAAATCCATTTTCTCCACCTTAATTAAAAGGCTGGAATTTGTTGTTTAGATTGTCTGTCAGCTTTTCTGTGTGTAGATCAGAAAGCGGAAATTATGTACCTACGTAATCCTTGATCTTCTTGAACAAAGTCTCCACCACTCATTCACACTGATGGGATCGCCCGGAGGTGCTAGGACAGCGGGGAACAAACTTTGCAGGAGGGGGCGGCGCCAGAGGAATCAGAGCGCAGAAGCGCCACCAGCCCTCAGCTCGTACAATGACTATCTCAGGCGTCGCCTCCAACGCCTCAGTACCTTCTTTCCAAGAAGGTGCAGCGTAACTAACCTAGGATAGCCTAACAAAAATCAGATGTAAGATAGTCCAAACGACCCGTATAAGAAGGGTCAATAAAGAAGTCTTCACAGCCTAAGATTGAGGGAGTGAAGACCAACAACACAGGTGAGCTCGGGGATGGAGGTGGGATGTGAATGAGTAATGGAGACTTCGTCCAAGAAGATCAAGAATTATGGTAGGTACATAATTTCCATATCTTCTTGGACATAAAGTCTACACCACTCATTCACATTGATGGGAGAGTACCGAGTTAATAATCCCCGAGAGGTGGCAGGACAGACCAAGAGCTCACAAATTTAGGACAGAAGTCCGTTAAGGATAGTCCTGCCAAACAAAAGATGTCACCTGGCATGGACATCCAGGGTGTAGTGCTTGGACAAAGTATGCACTAAGCTCCAGGTAGCCGCATTGCAAATGTCTGCAATAGGCACACTGCGGATCTCTGCCAGGGATGCGAACTGCTCTAGTAGAGTGAGCGTACATTCTGCCTTCCAGCTTAACCTGTGCCATGGAATAGCAGTGACGAATGCAGGCCACCAGCCATGCTGAAATGCATCTGACAGCGACAGGTTGACCCAGCCGGGTCTCACTGAAGGAAACAAACAGTTGTTGAGCTTTGCTAATTTCTATCCAAAGAGAAACGTAAGTTTTTTTTATCTAAAGAATGAAGGGTATGCTTCCTTCATTTTGGAAGTTCACAAAGTAAGTAGGTAGGACCAGAGGTTGGTTTAGATGGAATTCTGAAACAACCTATAGGAGAACTTAGGATGGGTCCTAAGAAAAAATTACTAACCATAGTAATGTTGTTTCTTCTAATGGAGTCTTGCTGTATTCAGACATAATGCAGTAAGCCCCAGCACCTGAACTGCCCCGGAGAGGAAAGAGATAACTCATGCAGAAGCAAGCTCGAGTCGGTTTTCAAATCTCTGTCTGTGGTACTTCCCAGTGTAACCGCTAGATTCTTGCATGAGTTACAGTAATCAACTAATATACTATAGTATGGAATGTTACATAGATACATTATGTATCTATGTAACAATTCCATACTATAGTATATTAGTTAGTTACTGTAACTCGCAAGAATCTGACGGTTACTACTGGGAAGTACCACAGACAGAGATTTGAAAACCGAGCTCGAGCTTGCTTCTTCATAGAGTTATCTCTTTCCTCTCCGGGCAGTTCAGGTGCTGGGGCTTACTGCATTATGTCTGAATACAGCAAGACTCATTAGAAGAAACAACATTACTATGGTTAGTAATTTTTCTAGGACCCATCCTAAGTTTCTCCTTAAGGTTGTTTCAGAATTCCATCTAAACCAACCTCTGGTCCTACCTACTTACTTTGTGAACTTCCAAAATGAAGGAGAGCGTACTTTCATTCTTTAGATGTCAAAAGAGCAGTGTAACTGCCAGATTCTTAAGTTACAGTAACTAACTAATATACTATAGTATGGAAATTGTTCACAGCCAAAGGGCAAAATATTTATTTTTGGGCCCCAAAAGACTCAAGTCGAGAACCCAAGAAGGAAAGGTAGTCACAATATTTAAGAAAACACCAGAAAATAATAACAACATCTACTCCACCCAAGAGGGAAGGTACAAGGTACACCCCTGAGGTGCAACACTGTACCTAGCAGCCCACTTCCCAAAACCAGGTTCTGAGAGGGAGGCTGGGAGAGGTCTGAACACAGCAAGACTCCATTAGAAGAAACAACATTACCAAGGTGAGTAATTTTTCTTCTAACAACATTAAGTCTTGCTGTATTCAGGCATAATGCAGACTACCAAGCAGTTCCCTATGGAGGAGGGAATGCAGAACCTACTCTGGAAAGAGGCTCTGCAGTACTGCTGTACTAAACCTCAGCATCACTCCTAGCCTGGATGTCCAGGGAGTAATGGTCGGTGAAAGTATGTACTGTTTTCCAGGAGGCTGCTTTTACAGATCTCTAACAAAGGTATATCTCTGGCTGCAGCCAGAGAAGCAGCTGTACCCTGGTCGAGCGAGCCCTCAGGCCTGAAGGGGCATACTACCCAACTTGTCATAACAAAATTGTATACAAGAAACAATCCACCTGGCAATAGTTCCTTAGTGGCAGGCTTTACCTTTTCCCACTTCACCATAAGTGAGAAACAATTGAAGACAGTCATTTCTATGTGCCTTAGTATGCTCAATATAGTAGCTAAGGGCCCTCTTAACATCCAGACAGTGTAACCTTCTTTCACCTGAAGAAGAATGGTCAGTGAAAACACAGGAGAGATATAGACTGGTTCAGATGAAAATCTGATACCACTTGGGCAAGAACCTCCTATTGGTTCTTGGGACCACTTTTCCCTATGGAAGGAGATGAAGTTAGGTTCCACTAACAGAGCCTGTAACTCACTAATCTGCCTGGCAGAAGTGATAGCTACCAGGAGCACAGTTTTCCAGGTCAGTACTTCATCCGGCCGGGCCAGAGGTTCAAAGGGTGGCTGCATTAGTTGAGCTATGCAGACATTAAGATCCTGGCGAGGAGTGGGCTCCCTAAAGGGAGGGTTAATGTGAACCAGACCTTTGAAAACTTTCTGAAAACAGGATGAGATGCCAGGGAAGAACCCTTCCCTGCTGAGAGGAATGCAGAGACAGCTGCTAGATGAACCTTCAGAGTGCCAGGCCTAAGGCCTAAGCCATTGAGATGAACTAGATAGTCTAAGGTTGTGGAAATGTCTGCAGAATCGGGCAGGATGCCTTTCTGAGAGCACCAAATACTGAACCTTTTCCATTTGGAGTTGTAAGTTTTTCTAGTGGAAGGTTTGCTGAGACCTTCAGAATATCCAGAACTCCCTGAGGAAGATGCAGAGCTACATATTCTAACTCTTCAAGAGCCAGGCCTGAGATTGAGAGACTGGAGATTGGGGTACCAGATCCACCCCTGGGAGGAGGACAGAGATTGTATGTCCAGGGCAAAGACAGGGACGTGACACTGACAAGGACAGCAGTAGAGGATACCAAGGCTGTCTGGCCCAATCTGGAGCCACCAGTATCATTGTGAGGGTTGAGTTCTGATCTTGATCAGAACCTGAACAGCAGAGGGAAGGCATAGAGAAACCTGCCCTTCCAGTCCAAAGAGAGCGTCCTGGGGAACCGTCCCCAGGACTGGAGGTCTGCAACAAAACAGAGGAAGTTGATGATTGTCCAGTGCTGCAAAGAGATCTATCTCTGACTGCCCCACCCGGAGAAGATGACCTTCAGGATGTGAGGATCCAGGGACCATTGTGGTGTCCCTGTGAAATTCTGCTCAGAGCATCTGCTAGGTACGTTGTCCTTCCCTGAAGGTGAACTGCTACCAGAGAAGTCTGAAGAGAATAGGCCAGAGACCACAGCTTCATGGCTTCTGCACAAGGCCGAGGACCGAGTGCCTCCCTGCTTGTTGATGTACCACATTGTGGTGGTGTTGTCCGTTCTGACTTGAACCACCTTGCCCTTGACTGAATCCAAGAAGCTCTGCAGGCTAGGAAAACAGCCCTGAGTTCCAGGAGATTGATAGGAAGGAGAGACTCCTGTGGAGACCACAGCCCTTGAGCTGTCAGGGCTCCCAGGTGGGCTCCCCACCCTAGGAGAGAAGCATCCATAGTTAGAACTACTGATGGGACTTGAGGGAGAAATGGAACCCCTTGTCTGAGGTTGTCCTGGTCCACCCACCACTGGAGAGCTTGGACCAGAGTCTGAGTCACTGGAATCAGTTTGGTAAGTGAATCGTTCTTTGAGACCAAAAGACCTCAGATGAAACTGAATGTCCCTCATCTGGAACCTTGCTCCCTGCACCACTGTCGTGGAGCTGCCATGTGGCCCAGGAGCTGGAGAAACTGTCTTGCTGGGCGGGAGACCTGAGGCTCAAAGGAGGAAGTGAGATCCACTAGGGCCTTTACCCTTGCCAGGGAAGGAAGGCTTTTGCTTGTACAGTGTCCAACTCTATGCCTATAAAGGTGAGAAGTTGAACTGGTTCAAGTACAGACTTTGGAAGATTGAGAAGAAACCCCAGGGAGCTGAGTAGGTCCTGGGTAGTTTGAAGAGCTAACCTGACCTGTAAAGGTGACTGACCCACTAAAAGCCAGTTGTCCAGATACGGGAAGATGGTGATACTCTGTCTTCTGAGGTAAGCGACCACTACTGCAAGGCACTTGTGAACACCCTTGGAGCTGATGTTAGAGCCGAATGGCACAGCTCTGAATTGGTAATGGCTTGAAGGCAACCTCAACCTGAGGTATTTTCTGTGGAGCACTGATAGGAATATGAAAGTAGGCATCCTTGAGGTTCAGAGATGCTAGCCAATCCCAGGCCTTAGAGAGGGAAGGATTATTCCCAGAGTTACCATTTTGAATTTGAGCTTTGAAATGTGTTTGTTCAGATACCTTAGGTCTATGATGGGTCGCCACTCCTGTTTTCTTTGGGGTAAGGAAGTACCTGGAATACAGTCCTTTTCCCTTGTGCTGAGTAGGAACTTTCTCTATAGTTCTGAGAGCTAGAAGACAGGAAACCTCTGCCTCTAGGGCAAGGGTTTCTGAGACTGATGCAGGTGGAAAAGACTTGACCCTTCTTTGGAAATTTTTGAAGCTGAGGGCTGCCTCTGGCTTACTACTTCCAGGACTCACTTGTCTGAGGTCACAGACTTCAAGCCTGGAAGTAGTAAGCCAGCCTGCCTCCAACTGGAAATGGGGAGTCGACCCGGCTGACACATCAGGTGTCTGCTTGGCGAAGCCTTAGATTGAGAGGAGGAGGAAGCAGCCCTGCTCATCCCCCTCCTACCCTCCTCTGAAGAACCCCTCTGTGGGAAGGAAGAGGAGGCCTGAGCTTGGTAAAGGCCTTTGAAAGGGCCTGCCCCTGCGCCTAGACTGCTGCTTGTGCCAAGTGGCCTGCCTTCCTGGCCTGTGCACTCCTGTACGTGTCCTGTATTCATCCATTTTCTTCATGTAAGCCTCTGTCTGCTCCCAAACAGAGAGTTACCTACTACTGGAAAATCCATGGCCTTAGTCTGGGTATCCTGTGGAAGGCTAGTACATCTGAGCCAAGCATGTCTTCTGAGAGACACAGATGTTGCCATGACTCTAGATGTCACATCATTGGAGTCCACAGCAGCATGAAATTGCATTTTGGATGCCTCAATTCCATCAGCAGCAACCACCTCCAGCTCCTTGGCTAGCTGAGGAGAGGCCTGTTAAGCCAGTTCCAGAACCGTATTCCATCTGGATTTCTGGTACCTGGCTGTGTAGGCCATATAAGTAGCCTGCCTGAGTCCCAAAGAGGATGCCAAATACTGTTTTTGGCCATGGCATCCACTTTCCTGGAGTCCTTATCCGGGGTGGGGGTGGGTGAAGCAAAGGAATGTTAGCCCTGTCACAGGCTGCAGACTGCACTAGCCCAACATGGCTGCAATGACTATAAAGGAACCCGCAGCTGAGCCTGATAACGAATGCCTCCTGTCCATTCTCTTATCCACAGGAGGTACTGAATTAGGGGTTTGTAAAATTTTGTGTGTCTGTTTCCCAAGGATTTATGAAGAGGGATAGACAGCTTTTGGACCTGGAATGTCCATCATTTCCACAAAATCAGGCTCTTTATCCTCTGCTACGGCTTCAACCAAGGGAAGCTGCAGAGTTTGTGCTACCTTTTGTAGAACAAAAGTGTGAAGGGACCCAGAGAGCCTGGGAGGAGATACCTGAGGGCTTGTCTAGGGACATGTCCGGTTCAACGGGCAAATCCAGACCCCTTCATCGTCATAATCATTGCCATCATCACCGGATAGTCTTTGTCTCCCTCCTACCTCACAATAAGCATCTGGGTCATAATCCGAGGTGATGGATCCGACCGAACCGGGTATCGGTTCGACGGAACTGCCTCCAATAATTGGACAATACTAATCGCTTTGGCTATTTCGTCTGCATGTTGGAGAGTGGGATACAGGATCCAACCGTAGACTTGGCGCTTTTTCTTTTGACGGAACCGACTCGGGTCGACTCTCCTTTTGCCCGAGGAGGCATTCCTAGCTCAGTAGGCACCTCCTCAGGTTCGCTGCAACCGAGCCGGGCTGGCCATCCGGATCTATGGACATCTCGGCCTCCCTTTCCTTCAGCCTACTTAGTCTTTTATCAAGAGTGGATTTAGGAAAGTTTTTACAGATTTGGCAGTCTGACTTGAGGTGGTCAAACCCCAGAAAATAAACACAGATGAGGTGGGGTGGCTTAGCAAAGGCCTCCCACACTGGTACAGTATTGAAACCCAGTGGACCGGTTTTCTTGGTTTCTCAGACATGGCCAACCTAACAAATTACTCCTATTGCAGCTTTCAGCCAGGTAATATAACAACCGATCGGGTTACAAACCGTGTCACAGATTTTTAAAAGAACCAGCAAAAGTCTGGCTCTTTTGAAACCGATCACCACCGAACACCACACTAATCCCAGAAAAGAGAAATTAATTTTAACAGTCGGTTCAAAGCGGATCGACTGTGAAGAAACTGAAGAAAAGACAATTTCCACTTTTTCACCAAAATAAAACACAGTCACTACTAGCTACACACTACCTGTACCGTAGCGGAGGCTGGAAATCTGAAAATAACAAAAATATGCGATTTAAACTGAACACTTTTTCTTTTACCGAACCGAGCAGAGGAAATTCCGGAGCGACTTCACTGTTAGGCTAAGTAAAGAATCTGACGGTTACACTGGGAACCACCACAGACAGAGGTTTGAAAACTGAGCTCGAGCTCAACGCTCTATGCTTCTGCATAGAGTTAACTCTTCCTCTCCGGGCAGTTCAAGTGCTGGGGCTAACTGCATTATGTCTGAATACAGCAAGACTTCATGTTATTTGAAGAACTACTTTGTCCTTATGAAACACAGTATACTGGAGGGTCTGTGACCAAGGCATGTATTTCAGAGACCCTGTGGGCCAAGGTAATGGCCACCAGGAAGGCTGTTTTCCAAGTGAGAAATTTCAGCTCACAGGTAGCTAGAGGTCAAAAAGCTTTAGTGAGCATGTTCCAGCACAAGGTTAATGTCCCAGGCTATGACTAGACTTCTGATAGGAGGTCTGGTATGCAGAATACCCTTAAGGAACCTCTTAACTACTGGTAACTGAGCCAGTGATAAGGAAAGTACTGGCTCATGATAAGCTGAAATGGCACAAAGGTGAACTTGACTGTAGAGAACTGTAGACCTGAATTTGAGAGGTCTAAAAGCTACTCTAGAACTTTATTTGGTGGGCAGGAAAAAGGATTCAAAGAGGATCTTGCATACCAGACAGAAAAACGCTTCCATTTGGCTGTGCAAGTTCTTCCAGTGGCTGGCTTGGCAGCCAAGAGAATATCTGAAACTCTTCAAGAGGCATTGAACCTGTTCACTTCTCTCTTCAGGAGCCAAGCGTGAAGGTGAAGCGACGCCAGATTGGGATGGACCACAGGCCCCTGGGTCAGAAGATCTGGCCTGAAGGGGAAGCGCTTGGAGGAGTTTCCAACATACTGTTGAGTAACGGAAACCATATCTGTTGAGGCCAGAAGGGAGCTATCAGGATCATTTTGTTCCTCTGGGACTTGAATTTGAGAAGTACCTCTGAATTAGCAGAAGAGGAGGAAAGGCGATAGAAAGCATCTTGTCCACTGCAGCCTGAACGCATCCTGGCAGAAAATGCCAGGCCCTGGATTTCTGGAGCAGAAGAGAGGCAGTTTTGTGTTGAGTGGCGATGCAAAAAGGTCCAGGTCTGGAGTTCCCCACTCTGTGAATAGGGACTGAACGACGGTTGAGTCTAGAGAACACTCATAAGGATCTGTCTCTGTTCAGCTAAGGCGGTCTGCCAGTTCATTCTGCACTCCCGGCAGGTAGATCACCTGAATTAGAGCCTTGTGCTCTAGGGCACCATTCCCACACTCTCATTACTTCCCTGCATAAAGGGTAAGAGTGTGAACCGCCCTGCTTGTTTATGTAATACATCACTGCTTTGTTGTCCGCTTGAAGGAGAATGTTTTTGTGACAGAGAATGTCCTTCATAGCCCGCACTGCATAAAGGACGGCTCTCATTTCTAGGACATTTATAGAAGTTGGGACTCATCCTGAGTCCACGTACCTTGGGTGTGGAGATTCCGACAGTGAGCTCCCCACCCCATCAGGGATGCATCCATGGTAATGGAAATATGGAAATTACGACCTACCGTAATTTTTGATCTTCTTGGATGAAGTCTCCACCACTCATTCACACTGATGGGATCTACGCCAGAGGTGCTAGGACCCAGCGGAGCAAACTTTTGCAAGAGGGCCGGCACCAGAGATGGAGCTCAAAGGAGTGGCACCACGAGTCTTAGCTCATGCAGCAATGACTATCTTGGTGTCGACCCTCCAACCTCTCAGTACCTTTTTTCCAAGGAGGTGCAGCATGATGAACCTAGAAGGTCAGCCTAACAAAAAACGGACAAAGATAGTCTGAACGACCCGTATAAGAAGGGTCAAGAAAGAAGTCTTCACAGCCTAAACATTGAGGGGTGAAGACCAACAACAGAGGTGAGCTGAGAGGATGAGGGCGTGACGAGTGGTGGGAGATCACCAAGAAGATCAAGAATTTACAGTAGGTAATGTATTTCCATATCTTCCTGGACATAAAGACTCCACCATTCATTCACACTGATGGGAGAGTACCGAGCTAATAATCTCCCCGAGAGGGCGGCAGAAGAAACCAAGAGCTCACAAATTTAGGACAGAAGTCCATTAAGGATAGTCCCGCCAAACGAAAGATGTTGCCTGGCATGGAAATCCAGGCACAGTGTTCTGTCGGGCATGCACTGAGCTCCAGGTAGCCGCACTGCAAATATCTGCAATGGGCACGTTGCAGATTTCCGCCAGGGATGCTGCACTGCTCTAGTAGAGTGAGCGTGACACTCTGCCCTCCAGCTTAACCTGCAACCATGGAATAACAGTGGTGAAGGTATGCAACCAGCCATGCCGAAAGGCAGCTGATAGCGACAGGCTGACCCAGCTGGGTCTCGCTGAAGGAAACAAACAGTTGTTGAGCCTTGCAAATTTCTTTTGTTCTATCCAAATAGAAACGCAGAGCTCTTCTGACATCCAAAGAATGAAGGGTATGCTCTCCTTCATTTTGGAAGTTCGCAAAGTAAGTAGGTAGGACCAAAGGTTGGTTTAGATGGAATTCTGAAACAATCTTAGGAAGAAACTTAGGATGGGTCCTAAGAACTACTTTGTCCTTATGAAACACAGATACAGAGGGTCTGTGACCAAGGCATGTATTTCAGAGACCCTGTGGGCCGAGGTAATGGCCACCAGGAAGACCGTTTTCCATGAGAAATTTCAGCTCACAGGAAGCTAGAGGCTCGAAAGGTTTTCGAGTGAGCATGTTTAGCACAAGGTTGATGTCCCAGGCTGTGACTGGACATCTGATAGGAGGTCTGGTTTGCAGAATACCCTTAAGAAACCTCTTAACTACTGGTAACTGAGCCAGTGATAAGGAAAGTACTGGCTTATGATAAGCTGAAATGGTACAAAGGTGAACTCTGACTGTAGAGCATTGTAGACCTGAATTTGAGAGGTCTAAAAGGTACTCTAGAACTTTATATGGTGGGCAGAAAAAGGATTCAAAGAGGATTTTTGCACATCAGAGAGAAAACTGCTTCTATTTGGCTGTGTAAGTTTTTCTAGTGGCTGGCTTATGCGAGCCAAAAGAATATCTGAGACTCTGAGAGACACTGAATCTGTTCACTTCTATCTCTTAGAAGCCAAGAGTGAAGGTGAAGCAAACTCAGATTGGGATGGACCACAGGCCCCTGAGTCAGAAGGTTCATCTGAAGGGTAAGCGCTTCGGACGGGATTCCAACATACTGTCGAGTAATGGAAACCATATCTGTTGTGGCCAGAAGGGAGCAATGAGGATCATTTTGTCCCCTGGGAATCAAACTTGAGAAGTACCCTTGAATTAGAGGAAGAGGAGGAAAGGTGTATAGAAAGCATTTTGTCCACTGCCGCCTGAAAGCATCCTGACAGAAAATGCCAGGCCCTGGATTTCTGGAGCAGAAGAGAGGCAGTTTTGTGTTGAGTGGGGATGCAAAAGGTCCAGGTCTGGAGTTCCCCACTCTGCGAATAGTGACTGAACTACGGTTGAGTGAGGATCTGTCTCTGTTCTGCTGAGACGGTCTGCCAGTTCGCTCTGCACTCCCGCAGGTAGACCACTTGAATTAGAGCCTTGTGCTCTAGACACCATTCCCACACTCTCCATTGCTTCCCTGCATAAAGGGTAAGAGTGTGCACCACCCTGCTTGTTGATGTAATACATCACTGCTTTGTTGTCCATTTGAAGGAGAATGTTCTTGTGACGAGAATGTCCTTCAAAGCCTGCATAAAGGATGGCTCTCATTTCTAAAACATTTATGTGAAGCTGGGACTCTGTCCTGAGTCCACGACTTTGGTGTGGAGATTCTGACAGTGAGCTCCCCACCCCATAAGGGACACGTCCGTGGTAATGGAAATCTGATGATCCAGGGGAGCAAAGGGATACCCTTCCAGAAGATTGTCCTCTTGCAACCACCAGGTGAGTGACCTCTTCAGAGGTTCTGTCACCCTGATGAGAAAGGACTGAGGGTGAGTGGTTGGGGATCACTGAGTACTGAGCATCCATTGAGAGGTTCTCATGTGGAGGCATGCTAGGGTACAGTGAACACCGAGGATGCCATGAGACCAGCATCCACTGCATCGAGATAGCTCGAATCGAACTGTTCTCTCTGATGTAGCAGGCCATCTGTAGGATATCGCCTCCTTCTGTCCTCTGGTAGAAAAGCTTTCGACAGGAGGTGTCCAGAACAGTTCCTATGAAAAGGAGCTGCTGGGACGGCTGCAACTGCGATTTCTTGAGATTTAGCATGACTCCCATGGACGTGAGAAGTCTGAGGCCATGGCAACAGCGCCAAGAGTTCCTTGCCTGGAAGGCTTGCTAGAAGCCAGTCGTCCAGATATGGGAACACTTGTATTCAGATTTTCTGAGATGGCTAGAGAATTGCACAACACTTTGTAAAACCTGCGTGGGCGAGGACAGCCCAAAGGGCAGGACTCTGAACTGATATCGCTGTCCCAAAGCCACAAACCTTGGGTATTTGTGATGCTTTGGGTGAATAGAATATGCTGGTAAGCATCCTGCAAGTCCAGGAGGCTAACCAGTCGTGTTGATGAAGCAAAGGTAACAGGGTTCCTAGCAATATCATGTTGAATTTCTCTTTGGGAAGAAATTTGTTTAATTTTCTGAGATCCAAAATGGGGAGCATGCCCCGGTTTTCTTTGGAACCAGAAAGTAATGGGAGTAGAACCCTGTGTTTCGTTGATCCAGCAGAACTACTTCCACTGCCCTGTTGTTCAGAAGGCCTTGTATCTCGAGGCGAGAAGTTCTGACTGAAGAATTGACAGCTTTGGCTGCCACTTAGGAGACAACCCGGATGGTTCTCCAAAAATTGAGGGAATATACCTCGCGGATTATCCGGAGGACCCATCTGTCCGAAGTCATGGATTTCCACTGGTTGTAGAATTGAGTCAGACGACCTCCCACCGCTAGAGTCCCCTCGGGCAGCTGAGGTGGGACATGAACCAGAAACTCAGAAGGCGGCACTGGGTGCTGGGTCCTGTGCCTTCTGTTGCGCTTTCTTTGAGGCTGAGGAGCTTGATTTTTATTAAACCTCCCCTGCCTTTGCCTCGAAAGGACTGACGGTTATGAAACTGGCGTTGTTAACAAACGCCGAGAGGGGCGGAGGAGGTCGAGCCAATTTAATGGCTGACCTTGTCTTTTGTGTGGCCTCTACAGCCTGTTCCACTTGAGGGCCGAAGAGATACACACCATCGAAGGGCAACACCATGACCTGTTGCTGGGCATCATTCGTGAAACCTGAAGTGTGCAGTTAGGAATGGCGACGGGTACAAATGCCCGCCCAGGAGGCAGTATCAAGGCATCCATAGCTGCTTTAACCTGCTGTTGTTGGACTCGATACCCGTGGTTATGGTTTGAAGAAGCTCTGAATCAGTGTCTGGCTCCGTAGAGCTTCAACCATTTGTTTGAGCGAATGCCAAAGAATATACTCATATTGAGAGAAGTAGCCCTGGTAGCCGGTGATACGCATAGCAAGGGGTGGATGCAGCAAAGCCTCTCTTACCTAAAGTATCTATCTTACGAGATTCTTTGTTTATAGGTTGAGCTGTAGTAGTCTGAGGAAGGACGACCTTATCATTCTCTGCCAAGACTACAATAGGATCCGCGAAAGGCTTAAGAGGCCAAAATGGGTCGATCCTTGGGAGCAGCATACTTCCTATCTATGGACTTAGCCACAGAAGGAATGAGAGCAAGATTATTCCATACCATTTGAGAAAGTGTCCTAAAGGAGGGTTGTACCAGGAGTTAAATCCATTGGGATGTCCGGAACATGAAGGTATTGGAGTCTTAAAAGCTTCCCAGGATCGATGTCCATAGTCTGGAGAGAAAGAGTGGAATTCAAATTTTTCAGCAGAGACTTAAATGACAGGTCCTCAATCACAGGCTCTGTAACAGGATTAGATCCTTCTCCTTCCACATCATCACCCAGTCTAAGATCTGGGTCAGGCTCAATATCATCTCCTGACAGTCCAGGAGGGACTGCATGGACAGGAAAGGGATGAAAATCAGCAGGAAAAGAG
This sequence comes from Neoceratodus forsteri, assembly GCA_016271365.2. Lineage (NCBI taxonomy): Eukaryota > Metazoa > Chordata > Ceratodontiformes > Ceratodontidae > Neoceratodus > Neoceratodus forsteri. The sequence continues at coordinate 1,608,310,419 of CM028130.1, forward strand.
GAAGGAAAAGAAATCGGAGAGGAGAAGCCCTGAAGATTGGCAGAAGAAACGTCCAGCCTTGGCGGTGAATAAGAACACGGCGCCGAAAGCCGCATGGCGAAAGGCCATACAGTGCCAAGAAACTCGACGGTGCCGAAAGCATGATGGTGCCGATGGGCGCAACAGAACCGCAGGACGGTGCCAGGCGCCCCGGGCGCTGGGAACAGCGCCGAAGTGACCCACCGATGCCAACAGTGCTGAAATCAACCCAGGGCAATCAAAATTTGAATTTGAGGGAAAAGAAGGAACGATACCAGGAGATAGAGGCATCGGTGTGGCCCCTCGCGTCAGTAGTCATGCGTGAGGGGAAACACCTGAGCACGGAGTCGATGGCATCAAGAGGATGCCTGTGCGACTAGGAGACCCAATCACCCTGCCCGATCCCCCGAAGAGCCCGAGGGCCTCTGAGTGACCGGCCAGGCAGCTGGACCAACCTCCGAGCCCATTGCTCCATAAGAGCGCCCACTGATGAAACTGCTCATCAGAAGCCCTACCAGAAGGCGGGAAGGGCTCTGATGTCGAAGATATTGGAGACCAGAACCAGAAAAGTACAGTTACGTAAGAACTTATCGTGACAGTAGATCTTCGAGAACACCTCTTGCAGCAGGTTACACCATTAGGACTGAAGCCGGCAGGCGTCAGGACCCCACAGAAATCTTCTAGCTAGCAGTCTTCAGCGGGGACCGCCCTCTGGCGTCGGTCCGCCCCCGGCGTCAGGCGTAGTACATAAGGAGGCGGTCGCCCAGAAGTCTGAGTTCTCCCGCGGAGACTTCCGGACTCTGAATGACATCAGAAGTGGAGACCAAGATCCGCCATCAGAAGAAGAAAGGAGCGTAAGCTCCTGCTTAAGTCTGGTTAGGCCTTACCTCCTCCAACGGGAATGGTGGCGGGAGGAGCGTGCAAGAGCTGTTCTCGAAGATCTACTGTTACGGTAAGTTCCACGAACTGTACCATCTTACTGTAGATACAGCTCTTGCAGCAGGTTACACCATTAGACTGATTCCCGGCAATAGCGCCTCTAGGCACCTGGGAGGAGGTTTAACGGAGAGATCCAGAAAATCCTGACTCTAGGACAGGAGACCCTGTAGAATGGCAAGGCCGAAACCTGCTCTCCTCCGTGGAGGCGATGTCCAGGCTGTAATGCCTGATGAAGGTATGCACTGAGCTCCAAGTAGCTGCGGCACAAATGGCCGAGGTGGAGACGCTCCGAAGTGCTGCGAAGGAAGTAGCCACCCCCAGTCGAAAGTGGCCCTGGATCTGTGCCCAGAAAGGGCTTCGTTTGTTGTTGTAACAAAATCCGAAAATGCACTGACAAGCCAGCGGAAAGGGTCTGTTTTGAGACTGGTTGGCCCAACATCCTCTCAGCGAAGGAACAAACAGCTGCTCGGGAGCTGCCATGCTGTTTGGTCCTGGTCAAGTAGTATCTTAAGGAGCAGTGAACATCTAGGGGTGAAGCAGTGCCTCTCCTCTGTTGGTGTACCTGGGGAAGTACACCGACAGATCGATGTCCTGATTAAGGGTAAGGGCTGAGACCACCTTTAGGCATGAATTTAGGATTCGCCCTCAGAGACACTCTGTCCTGGTGGAAAATTAAATAAGGTTCCTTACACATAAGAGCGTAGCTCAGAAATTCTCCTTGCTGACGTGACAGCAACCAAAAATGAAAATTACGACTCTACCGTAATTCTTGATCTTCTTGGACGAGTCTCCACCACTCATTCACACTATTGGGATCTGCGCGGAGGCACTAGGACCCATCGGGAGCAAACTTTTGCTGGAGGGTCGACGCCAGAGATGGCGCTCAGGAACGGGCGCCGCGAGCCCTAGCTCGTGCGGTAATGACTATCTCGGGCGGCCGACCCTCCAACCGCCTCAGTACCTTTTTACTAAGGAGGTGCAGCGGAATTCAACCTAGAAGGGCAGTTTAACCTAAAAACCGGACATAAGATAGTCCGGGCGACCTGTAAGAAGGGTCAACAAAGAAGTCTTCATGGCCTAAAGATTTGAGGGAGTGAAGACCCACAAGAAAGGCGAGCTCGGGGGATGGGAGGGAGCATGTGAATGAGCGGTGGAGACTCGTCCAAGAAGATCAAGAATTGCATGTAGGTATGTAATTTTCATATCTTCATGGACATAAGTCTCCACCTCTCATTCACACTCATTGGGAGAGTACGAGCTAATAATCCTCCGAGAGGGTGGCAGGAGAGACCAAGAGCTCACGCTTCTAGGACAGAAATCCATTGAGGATGGCTCTGCCAAAGGAAGAATGTCATCTGGCATGAACATCTAGTGCATAATGTTTAACAAAGTATGCACTGAGCTCCAGGTGGCCGTGCAGATGTCTGCAATGGGCACGCTATGGATTTCCGCTAGGGATGCCATGACCGCCTGGTAGAGTGAGCGTAAACTCTACCCTCCAACTTCACCTGCGCCATGGAATAGCAGTGACAAAGGCACGCCACTAGCCATGATGAGATACATCTGATAACGACAGGTTGACCCAGCCGGTTCTCACTGAAGGGGACGAACAGTTGCTGAGCTTTGCTAAAATCCTTGGTTCTATCTAGATAGAAATGCAAGGCCCTCTTAACATCCAAAGAATGAAGAGAACGTCCCTTCATTTTGGAAGTCCGCAAAATAAGAGGAAGGACCAAAGTTTGGTTTAGATGAAATTCTGACACAACCTTAGAAAGAAATTTAGGATGAGTACAAAAATGAAAATTACGTACCTACCGTAATTCTTGATCTTCTTGGACGAGTCTCCACCACTCATTCACACTAGTGGGATTAGCGCCGAGGCACTAGGACCCATCGGGAGCAAACTTTTGCCGGAGGGTCGGCGCGAGAGATGGCGCCACGAGGCACGGGCGCGAGAAGCAGCGCGCTCGAGCGGCAGTGACTATCTCGGCGACGACCTCCAACCACCTCAGTACCTTTTACCAAGGAGGTGCAGCGCAACTAACGAAAGAGTAAATCTACCTTAAAAACGGACATAAGATAGTCCGATGACCCGTGTAAGAAGGGTCAACAAAGAAGTCTTCACAGCCTAAAGATTTGAGAGAGTGAAGACCAAAACGGCGGTGAGCTCGGGGATGAGCAGGAAGGTGAAGAGTGGTGGAGACTCGTCCAAGAAGATCAAGAATCACGTAGGTAACGTAATTTTCATATCTTCCTGGACATAAGTCTCCACCACTCATTCACACTAGTGGGAGAGTACCAAGCTGATAATCCCCAAAAGGGCGGCAGGAGAGCCAGAGCTCACGCGACTAAGACAGAAGTCCATTAAGGATAGTTCTGCCGACGCGGAATGACGCCTGGCATGAACATCCAGTGCATAGTGCTTAACGAAGGTATACACTGAGCTCCAGGTGGCGGCGCGTAGATATCTGGAATTGGAACATTGCTAATTTCCGCTAGGATGTCAAGGATCGCCTTAGTAGAGTGAGCGACACTCTACCGCCTAATTTAACTTGAGCCATGGAATAGCAATGTCGAAGGCATGCCACTAACCATGATGAGATGCATCTGATAGCGATAGGTTGACCCAGCCGGATGTCGCTGAAAGAAACAAACAGTTGTTGAGTCTTGCGAACATCCTTGGTTCTATCTAAATAGAACTGCAAGGTCTCTTAATATCCAAGGAATGAAGAGCTCGCTGCCTCTTCATTTTGGAAATTAGCGAAGTAAGAGGGAAGTACCAGAGGTTGGTTTAGATGGAATTTGACACCACCTTGGGAAGAAATTTAGGATGAGTATGGAGAACTACCTTGTCTTTATGGAATACAGTATACGGAGGGTCCGGAACCAGGCATGTATTCTCAGAGACCCTGTGGGCTGAGGTAATGGCCACCAGGAAGGCAGTCTTCCAGGTAAGAAATTTTAGCTCACAGGTAGCTAGGGGTTCAAAGGCTTCCGAGTGAGCATGTCCAGCACCAGGTTAATGTCCCAGGCTGCAACTGGACGCTAACAGGGGTCTGGTATGAAGAATCTCTTAAGAAATTCTTCACTATAGGTAACTGAGCCAGAGTCAAGGAAGAAACCGCTCATGGAACACTGAGATGGCACTAAGGTGAACTTTAACTGTGGAGTACTGGAGACCTGAGTTTGATAGGTCCAAAAGATACTCCAGAACCTTGTCAGGAGGACAGGAAAGGATTCCAAGAGGACTTTCTACACACAGATAGAAAAACGTTTCCATTTGGAGCGCATTTGTCGGGTGGCTGGCTTCCGAGCAGCCAGAAGGATGTCTGAGACTCTCGAGAGACGTTGAACCGATTCACTTCTACCTCTTCAGGAGCCAAGCATGAAGGTGAAGTGATTTCAGGTTGGGATGGACCAACAACCCTGAGTCAAAAGATTGATTTGCAAGGAAGTGGTCTCGGAGAGGCTGCCAACATACTGTTGAGTAGAGGAAACTATAGTTGCCGAGGCAGGAGGGAGCAATGAGAATCATTTGGTCCCCTGAGACTCGAACTTGAGGAGTACTCTCTGGATTAGAGGAAGCGGTGGAAAGGCATAGAAAGCGTTTGTCCACCGCAGCCTGAACGCATCCTGACAGAAAATGCCAGGCCCTGGATTTCTGGAGCAGAAGAGAGGCAGTTTTGCATTGAGTGGGGATGCAAAAGGACCAGGTCTGGAGTCCCCCACTCTTTGAACAGAGACCGAAGCTACGGGCTGGATCAAGAGACCTCGTGAGGTCTGCCTCCGCTCTGCTGAGGTGATCTGCTAGGTCGTTTTGTATACCTGGCAGATAAACCGCTTGAATCAGAGACTTGTGCTCCAAGCACCACTCCCACACCCTCATTGCTTCCCTGCAAAGGGATAAGAATGAGCACCGCTTGCTTGTTGATGTAATACATCACAGCTTTGTTGTCCGCTTGAAGGAGAATGTTCTTGTGACAAAGGACATCCTTCAGAGCTCGGATCGCATAGAGGACCCTCTCTCCAGGACATTTATGTGGAGATGAGTTTCAAACTGAGTCCATACACCTTGGTGTGGAGGGAGGACAGTGAGCTCCCATCCCATCAGCGGTGCGTCTGTGGTGATGGAGATCTGATGACCCGGGGAGCAAAGGGGAATCCTTCCAGAGATTGTTTTCTTGAGACCACCAGGTGAGAGACCTTCGCGGCTCCGTCACCTTGATGGGATAAGACTGGGGTGAGAGGTGGGAGACCACTGAGTGGAGAGCATCCACTGGGTGGTTCTCATGTGCAACCGGCCAGGGGTATAGTGAACACCGAGGACGCATGAGACTCAACATGCGCTGTATCGAGAGAGCTGTAACTGATTGGTTCTCCCCGATAACGGGCTATCCGAGGATGTCGAGTCTTCTGTCCTCTGGAAGGAAAAGTCATGAAGAGGTGTCTAGAAGCGTCCTATGAAAAGGAGCCTCTGGGAGGGCTGCAGCGAGATTTTAAATTCAGCAGAACTCCCATGGATGTGAGAAGATGAGGTCGTTGCACGGCTTCTAAAGTCCCTTGGCTGGAAGGCTTGCTAGAAGCCAATCGTCCAGGTAGGGAAACACTGGAGTCCCGATCTTTCCGAGATGCGCCATGTAGAACTGCACAACACTTTGTAAAACTACAAGGCCAAGGATAGCCCAAAGGGCAGGACTCTGAACTGATAATGCTGACCCAAAGCTACAAACCTGAGGAACTTGGGTGTGGGTCGGTGGATTGTGGCTGGTAAGCATCCTGCATATCCGGGAGGCCAGCCAGTCGTGCTGATGCAGCAAGGGTAACAGGGTACCTAGAAATCATTCTGAATTTCTCCCTGGGTAGAAATTTGTTTAACTTTCTGAGGTCTAGAATGGGCATCCCCAGATTTCTTTGGAACCAGAAAGTAATGGAGTAGAACCCTGTGGTTTGCAGATGCGGGGCACCAGTTCTATTGCCCTGTTGTTAGAAGGCCCTGGATCTCGGCGGTGAGGAGGTTGACTGAAGGCCGACAACCTGGGTTGTCGTCTGGGAGGACATTCGGGGGTTTCAAGAAATTGAGAGAATACCTCGCGAATTATCTGAGGACCCATTTGTCCAAGTAATGGACTTCCACTGGTTGTAGAAGTACATCAGGCGACTTCCCACTGAGGAGAAAGTTCCACCCGGCAGTGTGGATGGAACTTGACCAGCAATTCATAAGGTGGCGCTGGGAGCTTTAGGCCCTGCGCTTCTGTTGCGCTTCTTTTGAGGTTGGGCAGAGTTGGCTTTTATGGAGCTTCCTGCCTCTGCCTAAAAGGACTGACGACTATGAAACTGAGCTTCTGTTCATGCCCCGAGAGGGGGGAGCGATCTGACCAATTTAATGGCCGATCTAGTCTTCTGAGGCCTCTAAGGTTTGCTCCACCTGAGGTCCCAAAAGATAGGAGCCATCAAAGGCAAGCGCCATTACACTGCTGAGCATCATTCGTGAAGCCAGAAATGCAGCAGCCAGGAATGGCGCGGTATAAAATCTCTGCGGCGGCTGGGTTGAGAAGCAGTGTCGAAAGCTATCATGGCGGCTTTGACCTGTTGGTTATTGGACTCAATACCCCTAATAACGGTCAGAAGAAGCTCTGACTTGGAGTCCTAATCTGGAAGAGCTTCAACCATTCTTTTCATAGAGTGCACAGGATATACTCATTACTGAGAAAAATAGCTTTGATAACTGGCAATACGCATACTTAGGTGGAGGCAGCAAAACTCTCTTATCTCATGTATCAATCTTACGAGACTCTTTGTTAATAGGTCAGCCAGTAGTCTGAGGAAGAACGAACTTGTCATTCTCTGGCTGACTATAATAGGATCCTAGAAGGCTTGGGATGAGCTGAATACTTATCAATGGATTTAGCCACTGAGGGAATAAAAGCAGGATTATTCTATACCATTTGAGACAGCGGCTCAAGGAAGGCTGGATCGGAGGAGTCAAACTGAGGGATCTCCAAGCAAGAAGATACTGAGTCTTAATATCTTCCCAGGATCGATGTCTGTAGTCTGGAGAAAAGAGAGGATCTCAGGTTCTTCAACAGAGACTTAAAGGACAGGTCCTCGACCACAGGCTCTGTAGCAAAGAAAGATCCTGTTTCTCCACTTCATCACCCAACCGAGGTCTGGGTCAGGCTCAACATCATCTCCTGATGGTCCAGGAAGGCTGTTTGGTACAGGAAAGGAGGAAATTAGAGAGGAGGAAATAGCAGAAAACAAGGATAGTCCTCGGTACCCCCCGGCGAGAGACGGCAAAACGGGTTGAACGGCATCGAGGAGTACGGCGGGTCAAGAGGCACGCTGTCACTTAAGAGCTTTTCTGGCGGTGCCGCGAGAGCGCACGGCTGGACGGCATCATTACTGAGAGAGCACGGCGCCGCTGGACGGCACCGCCGGGTTGACGCCGCCACAAACGGCGCTGGTTACTAAGCGTGCGTGGCGCTACTGGCACCGCCAGACCTAACGGCGTTTCGCTGGCATGTCAGTCATGAGACCACGCTGGTGACCGCAGGACGGCGCTATTAAGATCCAGCGGCACCGAAACGGCACCGGCTAAGCCAACAGACTCTCATGGAAGGCGCCGAAAAGCCTCAGGAATCTGGAAAGCAGAGAAGAAAAACAGGAGATAAGGGCATCGTGTGGCCCCTGTGCCGCAGCCATGTGAGGGGAAACACTGAGCACGGAGTCGCTGGCATCAAGAAGGCGCCGCGACTTAGAAAAGTCCAACCGCCCCTACCTGATCGCCGAGGAGCCCGTAGGCCCGAGGCAACCGAGCCAGGCAGAAGAACCAACCTCCGAGCCCATCGCCCATAAGAGTGGCCCACTGATGAAACTGCTCATCTGGAGCCCTACTTATAGGCGGGAGGCCCGGTGTCGAGGACGACATTATCAGAAGTTGGCGAGGACCGCAACTAGTAACGATAACCGACCGTCGACGCGCAGACATACCAGAGGTGACCTGCAGTGATGCTTCTCTTATTTGACCTGTGGGGTCAAGAAGAGCTCGAGGCTGAATGGTGCCAAGAATGCGCACCGCTTATTTATGCCGACGGGGACCGCCTATCACCGGGCATCGGACTGACCGTTGTCGGAACCCCGCTGAGGAGAAGGAGGCTGACCGACCCAGCCCGGCTGACTGAATAGCTTTCATACGAAGTCCCCAACCACTACCTGACCTGCTCATGGTCGACTCCATCCAGTAGGCCGAGACTTCTTCAAGTAAGTTAAATTTAAATATTAGAAAAATTTAACGAAAATAGAATAAAATTAGCGATACTACTATCGTGACAATAGTTAAAAGAACAAACTGAAAACTATGCGCTAGTTTGAAGTTTGACTCGACATGAGCGAGCGTCGCCACTCGAAGCGCACTCGACCGGCGGGAAAAAGGAACTGAGCGGTTGAAGGTCGCCGCCGAGATAGTCATTGCCGCCGAGCCCGCCAAGCTATGTGCGCCAGTTTCGCGCCGACTCTCCGCAAAAGTTTGCTTCGATGGTCCTAGTGTCCGCGCCAATCCCACTAGTGTGAATGAGTGGTGAGACTTATGTCCAGGAAGATCTACTTTGTCCTTATGGAACACAGTATGGAGGGTCTGTGACCAGGGCATGTATCTCAGAGACCCTGTGGGCTGAGGTAATGGCCACTAGAAGGCAGTCTTCCAGGTGAGAAATTTTAGCTCACAGGTAGCCAGAGGTTCAAAGGTTTCCGAGTGAGCATGTCTAGCACAAGATTAATGTTCCAGGCTGCGACTGGATGTCTTGTAGGAGGTCTGGAATGCAGAACTCTTAAGAAATTTCTTAACCATAGGTAACTGAGCCAGAGTTAAGGAAATAACGGGTTCATGATACGCTGAAATGGCACTAAGATGAACTTTGACTGTAGAGTACTGCAGACCCGAATTTGAGAGGTCCAAAAGGTACTGCAAAAACCTGGTGGACAGAAAAGGGATTCAAAGAGGACTTTGCACACCAGAGCGGAAAACGCCCACTTGGCTGTCTAAGTTTTCCGGAGTGGCTGGCTTCAGTAGCCAGAAGAATATCTGAAACTCTTCGAGAACATTGAACCGTTTACTCGACCTCTTCAGGAGCCAAGCATGAAGGTGAAGGATTTTTTAGGTTGGGATGGCCCATCGTACCCTGAGTCAACAAGGTTCATCTGCAGGGAAGTGGTCTCGAGGAATCAGCAACTATTGTTGAGTAGTGGAAACCACAGCTGCCGAGGCCAAAAGGAGCAATGAGAATCATTTTGTCCCCTGGAATCTAACTGAGGAGCACCTCTGAATTAGAGGAAGAGGCGGAAAGACGTAAAGAAAGTTATTTGTCCACTGCAGCCTGAACGCATCCTGACAGAAAATGCCAGGCCCTGGATTTCAGGGAGCAGAAGAGAGGTAGTTTTGCTTGAGTGGGGATACAAAAGGTTCAGGTCTGGAGTTCCCACTTTCTAATAGTGACTGAACTATGGTTGAGTCGAGAGACCACTGTGAGGTCTGTCTTTGTTCTGTTGAGACAGTCTGCCAGTTCATTCTGAACACCTGGCAGTAGACCGCTTGAATTAGAGCCTTGCTCCAAGCACCATTCCATACCCTCATTGCTTCTCTGCATGGGGTAAGAGTGAGCCCTGCCCCTGCTTGTTGATGTAATACATCACTGCTTTGTTGTCCGCTTGAAGGAGAATGTTCTTGTGACACAGAATGTCCTTCAAAGCTCGACTGCATAAAGGATGGCCTCATTTCAGGACGTTTATGTGGAGTTGGGACTGGACGGAGTCCACACACCTGAGTGTGAGAGCTTGGACAGTGAGCTCCCCACCATTAGGGATGCGTCTGGGTAATGGAGATCTGATCGTCCAGAGGAGCAAAGGATACCCCTCCAGGAGATTGTTTCTTGGAACCACTCAGGTGAGTGACCTCCTTAAAGGTTCTGTCACCTTGATGAGATAGGGACTGCGGGTGAGTGGTTGGGGACCACTGAGTACTGGAGCATCCACTGGGTGGTTCTCATGTGCAGACGTGTTAGGGTACAGTGAACACTGAGGATGCCATGAGGCCTAGCATCCATTGCATCGAGAGAGCCACTGAGCTGTTTTTCTCGACGTGACGGGCCTTCTGAAGGATATTGTTCCTCCTGTCTTCTGGAAGAAAAGCCTGACAGGAGGTGTCCAAGAGTCCCTATAAAAAGGAGCCTCTGGGAGGGCTGCAGTTGCGATTTCTTGAGGTTGAGCAGAACTCCCATGGACGTAGCGGAAGCGCAGGTCGCTCTCCATGGCGTCCAGAGTCCCTTGCCTGGAAGGGCTTGCTAGAAGCCAATCGTCCAGATAAGGAAACACCTGAATTCCGACCTTTCTGAGGTGCGCTATGCAGAACTGCACAACATTTTGTAAAAACTATGGCCGAGGATAGCCCAAAGGGCAGGACTCTGAACTGATAGTGCTGTCCCAGAGCCACAAACCTCAGGAATTTGTGATGCCTCGGTGAACAGGAATGTGCTGCTAAGCGCTGCATATCTAGGGAGGCTAACCAGTCCTGTTGATGGAGCAGAGGTAACAGGGTTCCCACAGAAATATTTTGAATTTCTCCTGGGGAGAAATTTGTTTAGCTTTCTGAGATCTAGAATGGGGCATTCCCCGGACTTCTTTGAACCAGAAAGTAATGGAGTAGAACTGGTTTCGTTGGTGCAGTGGCACCACTTCTACTCCCTTCTGTTCAGAAGGGCCCTGAATCTCGGCGGCGAGAAGGTCTGACTTGAAGGGTTGACAGCCTGGGCTATCGCTTGGGGGACGATCCGAGGGGTCTCCACAAGATTGAGTGAGCACACCGCGAATTATCCAAGGACCCATTTGTCTGAGGTTATGGACTCCACTGGTTGTAGAAGTGCATCAGATGACCTCCCACCGGAGAGGAAAAGTCCACCGGCAGCTGGAGATGGAACTTGGGCGGTAATTATATTAGCGCTGCGCTTTGGGCCTCTATGCTTGTTACGCCTTCTTTGAGGTTGGGCAGGTTGGTTCTATGGAAACTTCCTCTGCCTCTGCCTCAAAGGACTGGCGATTATGAAACTGTTGTTTACTGGGATGCCCTCGAGAGGGGCAGGAGGGGCCGAGCCAACTTAATGGCTGACCTAGTCTTTGTGTAGCTTTAGAGCTTGCTCTACCTGAGGACCAAAAGATATGCACTGGCCAAAGGGCAATGCCATCACCTGTTGCCGCGCCGCCATTTGTAAAGCTCAAGTAGCGCAGCCAGGAATGACGCTCAAGTAAATACCAGCAGCCGCTGAACTGGAAGCAGTGTCAAAAGTATCCATGGCTGCTTTAACCTGATGGTTAATAGATTCAATGCTCTGGTAATGGTTTGAAGAAGCTCTGGCTTTGAATCAGACCGTAGGGTTTCAACCATCTGTTTAATAGAATGCCACATGATATACTCATACTGAGAAAATAGCCTTGGTAACTGGCAACACGATACTTAGAGTAGAAGCAGCAAAGACTCTCTACCTAAGGTTTCTATCTTACGAGATTCTTTGTTAATAGGTCGAGCTGTAGTAGCATGAGGAAGAACGACTATCATTCTCTGCCAGGACTACAATAGATCCGCAAAGGCTTGAGATGCCAAATGGGACGATCCTTGGGGCTGAATATTTCCTATCAATAGATTTAGCCACGAAGGGATAAGAGCAGGATTATCCCATATCATTTGAGACAGCATCTCGATCAAGGCTGAATCGGAGGAGTCAAACTGTAGGGATCTCCGAGGCATGAAGATATTGGAGTCTCAACAATTTCCCAGGATTGATGTCTGTAGTCTGAGAGAAAGTGTGGAACTCAGATTTTCAACAGAGACTTAAAGGATAGGTCCCCACCACAGGCTCTGTAGCAGCACAGATCCTGCTTCATCCACTTCATCACCATGCCGGGTCTGGGCTAGGCTCAATGTCATCTCCCGACAGTCCAGGAGGGACTGTATGGACAGGAAAGGAATGAAATTCAGAAGAGGAGGAAGAAGGAAACAAGTGAAAAGAGGAGTCCCTGAGAGTCGCCGCGCCGAGGCGACGGCACCGAGAATGCGCGATGCCACGGCGCCGAAAGCCGCAGCGATGCCGAGGATGGCGCCGAGAAGCTGCACGGGCGCTGAGCGCAGCATCGACGCCGAGGATAGTGCTGAGAGGCTCCACCACGCCGAGGGGCTCAAAACACTCCCAGACTCCGAAAACAGGTTTTGAAGGAAGAAGAGCAGGAGATAAGGGCATGGGTGTGGCCCCCTCCCACGCAGCCATGTGAGGGGGGAACACTCAGCGGAGTCGACGGCACCGCAGGGGTGCCGCGCGACCAGGAAGGTTCAACCGCCTCTACCTGGTCGCCCAGAGAGCCCAAGGCCCAAGAGCGACCGAGCCAGGTAGCGAAACCAACCTCCGAGCCCATTGCTCCATAAGAGCGGCCCACTGATGAAACTGTCATCTGAAGACCCACCCGCGGGCGGGTAGGGCTCGATGTCGAAGCCGCTGGCTACCAGAAGCAGAGGTTGGCGACTCCGGCGAGGAGACCGCAACTAGCCCCGATAACCGCGCCTACTGAGACATATCAGAGGGCGACTGAGTGATGCTTTTTTAGACCTGCAGGCCAAAGAAGAGCTCGAGGCCGAACGGTGCCGAGAGTGCGACCGCTTATTTTATGCTTTGGGACCACCCATCTCCCCGGCACTGACTGACCGCTGTCAGACCCTCCTCCAGAGAAGGCGGCGGACCGACCCAGCTCGACTGACTGAATAGTTTACAATGAAGTCTCCCTACCGCTACCTGACGTGCTCATGGCTCCACTCCGTCAAGGTAGGCTGAGACTTCTTTATTGTATTTATTTTAAAAATAAGAATAAATTTAAGCGATACCGTATCGAGATAATACTACAAATTAATAAAAACTGAAAAACTATGCTGCTAGTTTGAAGTTTGACTCTTGACAGGCGAGCCACGCCGCTACTAAAGTGCACTCGACGGCGGAAAAAGGAACTGAGGTGGTTGGAGTGGGTCGACCAGATCAGTCGTTACCACACCAGTTAGCTCATGGCGCTGCTCGCTGGCGCCATTTCTGGTGTCGACCTCCAGCAAAAGTTTGCTCCCCATGGGTCCTAGTGCCTCTGGGCGAGATCCCAATAGTGTGAATGAGTGGTGAGACTTAAGTCCAGGAAGATTAACGCTTCCATGACAGAAAACGCAGCTCGCAATCAGCGGCAGGTTCAAAGGGGGCAGCGTGAGCTGCTCAGGATGAAGAGTAGATCCCAAGGAGGACGGGATCCTTGATAGGTGGCCTAAGGTGTAACACCCCTCATGAAATCACGAGAGGCATCGAAGTGTGCCACTGTGCGCTGACCTATCGGGTAGTGGTAGGCCGAAATCGCACAGAGGTGAACTTTCATCGAGAAGTAGGCAGGCCTGAGTGGAAGAGGGAAAGCAGGTATTCCAGAACTGATTTCTGGGCAATCTAAAGGGAGAGGCCGTATGCCTGAGACCACAGGTAAAACGCGCCATTTCATGGCGTACGCCGCATGCTGCCGGGTTTTCTGGCAGCAGAAAGGACTTCACCACCTCTTGGCGAGACCCCGTGTCACATGATGGCTATGTCTCGAGGAGCCAAGCATGCAGCTTCACTGAGCGAAGTCCAGATGGACTAACAAACCCCTCTTCAGACAGCAGGTGGGAGCTGAAGGCAACGGGAGGAGGTTCCCGGACAATTGGGTCAGCATGAGAAACCATATCTGTCTGGGCCAGAAGGGCACTACCAGGATCATTGTTGCGTGCTCCCCGCAAGTTTGAGAAGAACTCTCTGGATCAACGGGAAGGGAGGGAAAGCGAGGAATCTGTCTGCCCAGGAGAGGGACAACGCTCCTCACCAAAACACCAGGCCCTGGATCTAGCGAAGAAAATTGGGCAGTTTATGTTGGATGAGGAAGTAACAAGTCCAACTCTGGAGTGCCCCATCGAAGAAACAGATCCTCTGCTACCTCCTGAAGAAGTTCCCACTGTGGACTCTGGCCTGGGAACGACTCAGGCTGACTCATGCATTGTGTTGTCCACCGGGAACGTGAACTGCAATCAGGCTCGCCTGTCGGATTACCCAATCCCACACCTCTAGCTTCCTGCAAAGGGGTAAGAGTGTGTGCCTCCTGTTTGTTCAGGTAATACATCACCGCCGTATTGTCTGTCTGAAGCAGAAGAGTACTGGCAGGATTTCTGACTGGAAGGCCTGCAGGGCATAAAGGACCGCCCTCATCTCCAGAATGTTGATATGGAGGTGAGCTTCCTGAGTGGTCCACGTTCCTGGGTCCTCACCCCTGCTCAGGTGTGCTCCCACCCCAGCCCTGAGGCGTCTGTGGAGAGGATTACCTCTGGGGACAGCGCTGCAAACGGAACACCCACAGAGAGTGTCCCTGGGTTCAGCTAATATCGTCAGTCCCAATCACAGCCTTCGTGATTCTGACCGGCTGCTGCATGTGGTCTTGCTTTTGATCCCATTGCACTTTTAGCATCCACTGGGTCACCCGCATGTGGAGCCTTGCCATCGGGATTTGGAATGGCTGCAGCCATGTGTCCGAGCAGGCGAAGGACCAGTCTGGCGGGACGGTCTTCATTGAGAGGTCCCTGATGAGGGACCTGATGCGCCCGCCTGTCCTCGGAAGAAAAGCTTTCTGATGGTGTCCAGAACTGTGCCTATGAACTGCAGCTTCTGGGATGGGACCAGGAGAGACTTCTCGAAGTTGATAAGAATACCCAGTGACTGAAAAAGCGTTTGAGTGTTCTGATGGTAACAACAGCGCCTCTCTGGAGGCGGCCATGAGAAGCCAGTTAGTCCAGTGCACGTGGAACACACATAGTGGCCCCTGGCCTCCTTAGAGATGCTGCCATACACTTGGTAAAGACCCTGGGGTCATGACAGTCCGAAAGGAAGTGCCCGAACTGAAAGTGGTGGCAGAGGAACTGGCGCAGGAACCTCCTGTGCGCTTGAGCAACGGGATGTGTAGGTAGGCATCCTGCATGTCCAGAGACGCTAGAAAGGCATCCTTCCTCAGCATGGGAATGAGCTTTTGAGGGTCACCATGAAAACATTTGTAGGCCACTGAGGTCCAATATTGGACAGAGGTCCCTGTTTTCTTTGGAACCAGAAAGAAGGGAATAGTAGCCAGCTCTTTCTGGTTCTCCGTGACGCTCCACTGCTCCTTTTGTAGAAGCACGGGTACTTCTTGCCTGATGAGCGATCTGTGCTGACCCGAGCAACGGAGAGCAGAGGAGGCCTTGTGGGTGGCTTGTCCATGAATTCTATAAAGTGGCCTTTGTTCGACTAATTGAAGAACCCACCTGTTGGTGGTATTGAGACTGCCACCCTGGCAGGTGGTCCGCAATACTACCCCCAACCTTGGTGTCCCGCTGATCCTGAGGGGCGGGGCCGGGAAGGAGTCACGCTGTGGTGGCTGAGGGTCCTGCAGGAGGGGCCGACTTGGCAGGGCGCTGGCCTCAGCTTGGCGGACAACTTCCTGGGCTCTTCGGGAGAAGGAGCCCTCTGTTGCGGGGCAGTGCGGGACTGTTGTCTCTGCGCCCAGCCACAAAATGGCTCTGGTTCCTATGAAAGGACTGGGCTTGGGTCTGTACATGACTTGACAGACCGCACCGCCTTCCGGCCTCAAAGTTTGGTTAGAACCCTCCAAGACTCACCAAAAGAACTTCTCCGGGTGAACTAAGCGCCCAAAATGTTCTTCTGGACATCCGGGTAAATCCGGAGACACGGTTATGAGTGTCTTGAGGCATACGCCTGAGGTTGCCGCTCTGGCTGAGGAGTTCATGGAGTCACACGCTGCTCGAAGCACCTGGGTTCCCACTGCCTGAACCTGCATGGAGGAGCTGAAGCAACTCTTCCTTCTGCTCACCTTCTGGCATCTTTTCTGCCAGGTCTAGGTCTCAGGCCCTGCTCCCACAAGGCATTCTGAAACTGGACCACTATGGGTAAGATAGTTGAGGGACCTAATGGTGCAGGTAGCAGCTACACGCGGCGCCTGCCCATCGCGGCCAATTGCTTGGACTCTGGGTCCAGTGGCAGGGTGCTCAGATGTTGCGCCTCTGGGACTGGTCAGTGAGGCTGTAATGACCAGGAATTGGCCAGAGGATGAGATGCCAAGTACTGGTCCTCCCTAAGGGCCTTGTACAGGTAGTCAGCCTTCTTGCATCGCTGGGAGCGAGTGTGGACGCTTCCACGCAGCCTTGGTGACGCCCACAAAGGTGTTCACCAAGGGTGGCACCACCACAGGCTTTGGGTCCTTTATCAAGATATTGTGCAAGGTGTAGTCTCTCGGGTCAAGTTCCTCTCGCCCCAGCCCATGTTCTCTTGAATATGCCTCATAATCTCCGAGAACGATGGGTCATCCGAGGAGATCTGGAAGCTCACGCGGGTCCGAGAGGGACGCTGATAGGAGAAGGGATCTGGATCCGCCTGAGAAGTCCGATCCCAAGTCCTCCGTCAAGGCGAGTGGCGCGCCTTCTGGGTCTCTTGGGGCTGGGTGACCCTGATGAAGATCTGGACGGAGGTCTCCTTTGTCTGGTCTCCCCTGGAGATTCCGCGCTCCTAGGGAAGGTACTGGCCTGCTGCCCCAGATGGGGTGGGGGCGCTGGGGCTGGTGGAGTCATGGGTGGAGGAGGAGGAGGAGGAAGAGGAGGAGGTGTGGAACCACGTCCTTTTTATGGTATCCCACCAGTAGTGAATATCTCCTGACTCTGAGATACTGAGGCCTTCACGACGGACCGGGTGCCGGTGGTCGGTTCAAGCGTCGGCCCCCAGGGGTCTCTGGTTGTGAGAGGGTTCCCTGGGGGAGTTCGACAGGACGGGTTCGCCGCCTGGTCTTCAGGCTGAGTCGACCCTCCTCCGTAGCGCCTCCTGTCGATGTCGGTAGGTGGCGAGGGGTTCTCCTACTGGGTCGGGCGCTGGTCCTCGCCGCGTCCGCTGGTGAAAAGGCCTGACGGGCGCCGGGTCCCGGACTGGTGATGCTGGCCGACGCCGGGTGGGCTGCCGCCGGGTCCGGCGTCCTGAGCGAGCGTCAGCTCCTTGGTTTTCCGCTGTGTGGAGGGCAAGGAGACCCACCGGACGCCAGGGGTCGAGTGGCGGAGCCGACTTACGGTGATGGCAGTCCTGACCTGGCAGGCCTTGGAAGAAGATGAAGAAGGCCTGGAGGTCTTAACAGGCTGTAGAGTAGAGGAACCCGAGGATGACTTGACTGCGACTGGGAGGCTGAGAGCGGCCGGGAAGGCGAAGGTCGGACCGGGAGCCGCAGCTACAGGAGTCGGAAGCCTCAGAAGGGATTTTGATCTCACCTCTCCTTGTGCTTTTCGAGGTGCTGGCGGTTTTCTCGGACGATTCCCTGGAGGCAGAATCCATGGCCTTCACTCTCTTCAAGAAAGTAAGTTTGTAGGGCCTTCACGACGGATCTGGGTCCGGCTATTAAACTTTGACAGAAGAAACAGGCCGGGCGCATGGTCCGGGCCTAGGCACCCCACGCAGGCTGAATGTGGGTCTTTAGAGGAATTTGCTTCCCACAGGCGCATCTTTGACGGATGGCCCTCCGCGAAGTTGGAGAGGACATCAGATGGCTGACTATCGATAGAGAAAAAGTTTCCAATTCGAAAAGAACTTTCCAGGCGTCACGCTAGAAAAAGACCGAAGGGTCGAGATATGCAAGTTGACGGCGTGGAAAGAACTGGGATTCTCATGGAACCGCTTCCTTATGTACCACGCCTGACGCCGGGGCGGACTGACGCCAGAGGCGGTCCCCGCTTGAAGACTGCTAGCTATAAGATTTTGGGGTCCTGACACCTGCCGCCTTCAGTCCTAATGGTGTAACCTGCTGCAAGAGCTGTATTCAAGTAAGATCCGCGACTCTGAACGAGGAGACCGCAACTGACCCCAATGATCGACCGTCAAACGCAGACATATCAGAGGGTGACCTTGAGTGATGCTCTCTTTTTGACCCACGGGTCAAAGAAGAGCTCAGGGCTGAACGGTGGTGAGAATGGGACCATTTACTTTATGCTTCCGGGACCGCCCATCCCTTTGGGCACTGGACCATCCGTTGAAAGAACCTCTTCCGGAGAAGGCGGCGGACCAGACCCAGCCTGGCTGACTGAACAGCTTTACATGAAGCTCCCTACCATCACCTGGACCTACTCATGGTCGACTCCGTCAATGTAGGCTGAGACTTTTCTTTGATATGAATAAATTATCACAAGCGTACTTTATTCAAAATACTACAAAATAATAAACTGAAAACTATGCTGCCAGTTTGAGTTTGACTCCGCAGGCGAGCGATGTTGTCACTGAAGCGCACTCGATGACAGGGAAAAAAAGAAAAATTACTCACATTAGTAATGTTGTTTCTTCTAATGGAGTCTTGCTGTATTCTGACAGTAGCAGTGAGTCCCAACCTTCGAACTGCCCCAGAGATGAAAGAGTTAACTTTCCATGCCAGGCATGGAACGCTGAGCTCAAGCTCGGTTGAGACTCTGTCTGTTGCTGTTTGAACTCAAACCGCTGATCTTTACCAGCAAACTCACTAAGGCCCTGTGTGGAAGCTGTAAACTCACACTAGCCAACTGGCTACTAAACATAAAACACATTTTTGGTCCCAAACAAAGACTCAAGTCAGGAGACCCAAAAATGAAAACACAACACCAAATCACCCAAGAAAAGGTGTGAAACAACAAGGTGGGCATCTACTGAGTGTCATGATTGCCACTGCCCACCCACATCCCAAAACAGAGGTTCTGAGAGGGGCAGGCAGGGGAGGTCAGAATACAGCAGACTCCATTAGAAGAAACATTACTAAGGTGAGTAATTTTTCTTCAAACAACATGAAGTCTTGCTGTATTCTGACAGTAGCAGACTACCAAGCAGTACTTCCATGGAGGAGGGACAGAACCTACTTAGGAAATAGGCTCTGAAGCACAGCTGTGTTAAACCGAGCACCACTCCTAGCCTGAATATCCAAGGAGTAATGCTTGGTAAAAGTGTGAACTGTTTTCCAGGTACCTGCTTGACATATCTCTAAGATAGAATATCTCTGGCAGCAGCCAGGAAGCAGCTGTACCTCTGGTAGAGTGAGCCCTCAGGCCTGAGGGTGAACCTCACCCAGTTTTCCATAACAAAATTGATACAAGAGACAATCCACCTGGCAATGGATCTTTAGTGGCAGGTTTCCTTTACCAACCTCACCGTAAGTGAGGAACAGTTGGAGGGAGTGAAACCTGTGACCCTTGGTACGTTCTATGCAGTAGCTAAGGGCTCTTTTCACATCTAAACTGTGGAGCCTTCCGCCAGAGGAGGAATGGTCAGTGAAGTACACAGGAAGAGACATAGATTGATTAAGGTGGAAATCTGAAACCACCTTGGGCAAAAATTCCTGTTAGTCCTGAGGACCACCTTATCTTTATGAAAGGAAATAAAATCAGGCTCCACTGACAAAGCTTGTAACTCACTTATGCGTCTGGCAGAGGTGATGGCTACCAGGAACACAGTTTTCCAAGTCAAGTACTTAAGCTCTGCTGAAGACAAAGGCTCAAAAGGGCTTGCATAAGCTGAGCAATGCAAACATTAAGGTCCCAAGCAGGGCAGGGTCCCTGAAAGGAGGGTTGGTGTGAAGCAATCCCTTGAAAACTTGGAGAATACAGGGTGAGCTGAAAGAGAAGAGGGCTTACCTGCTAAGATAAAAGCAGAGACAGCTGCTAGATGCACCTTCAGTGTAGCTGGTCTAAGCCCTAAGCTATTTAAATGGACCATATAATCAAGGACTGTGGGCAGATCAGCAGACTCTGGGGAAGTATGCTTTCCAGATCACCATATGGAAAATCTTTTCCACTTGGAATTATAAGTAGCCCTGGTGGAAGGTTTCCTAGAAGCCTTCAGAATGTCCATTACGCCTTGGGAGAGTGTAAATCAGCAAACTCTAACTCTTCAAGAGCCAGGCCTTGAGATTGAGAGATTTGAGATTGGTACCAAACCCTCCCCTGAGCACAGGTTAACAGGTTGTGATTCCTGGGAAGACACAGGGAAGATGGACTGCTAAGGACAGAAGGAGGGATACCAAGGCTGTCTGGCCCAGTCTGGAGCAATCAGGATCATCTTGCAGGGTTGAGATCTGATTTTGACTAGCACTTGAACAGGAGAGGGAAGGGAGAAAGGCACACAGGAACTTCCTTCCCAACTGAGAACTAGCATCCAGGGGGCTGAGCTCAACACTGGGGGCCTGCAGCAAAAAGGGAAGTTGGTGATTGTCTGGGGCTGCAAAAGATCTATCTGTGGGTGCCCCATCTGGAGAATATCACCTCCAAGACCAAGGGATCCAGTGACCATTCGTGATGGCCCTGAGATATCCTGCTGAGAGCATCTGCCAGGACATTGTCCTTGCCTGGGAGGTGTACTGCTGTGAGGAGGTGTTCAGGAATAAGCCTGGGACCACAACTTCATTGCTTCTGTGTACAAGGCACGAGACCGAGTGCCTCCTTGTTTGTTGATGTACCACATTGTGGTAGTATTGTCTGTTCTGATCTGAATAACTTTGTTCAACAGACTTGGAAAAACTTGAAGTGCTAGAAATACTGCTCTGAGCTCCAACAGATTTATGTGGAGCAGAGACTCCGAGGGGACCACAACCCCTGGGTGGTCAGGTCGCCAAGTAGAGCCCCCACCCCAAGAGGGAGGCATCTGTAGTAAGGATTAATGAGCTGGACTGAGAAGACGATTCCTTGTCTCAGATTGCTCTGATCCTGCCACCACTGTAGGGCCTGGATCATGGTTCGAGTCACTGGGATCAATTTGGTCAGAGGTCCTTCCTTTGAGACCAGAAGGCTCTCAAATGGAACTGAATGTCTCTCATCTGAAATCTTGCTCCTGCACCACTGCTGTGGAAGCAGCCATGTGCCCCAGGAGCTGTAGAAATGCCTTGCTGGTCGAGATACCTGCAGGGTGAATGAGGAGGCCAAAGAGATAAGGGTCCTTGCCCTGTCCAGGGAAGGAAAGCTCTGGCTCTTTCTGTGTCTAGCTCTGCGCCTATTTAGGTGAGGAGCTGGACAGGCTCTAGAACTGACTTTGAAGATTCAGGAGGAAACCTAATGAGGGTGAGCAGTTGCTGAGTTATCTGTAACTTGACTTTGTCTGGGGACTGGCCTACTATAAACCAGTCATCCAGGTAAGGAAGCTGGTAATCCTTGCCTTCTTAGAGAAGCAACTACTACTGCAAGGCATTTTGTGAACACCCTTGGAGCAGAGGTTAGTCCGAAGGGCATTGCTCTGAACTGGTAATGGCCTGAGGCAGCTCGAACCTGAGGTACTTTCAATGGGAGCTTCTGATGAGAATATGGAAGTAGGCATCCTTGAGGTCCAGGGATACTAGCCAGTCCCCTGGCCTTAGAGAGGGTAAAATTATTCCCAGAGTCACCATTTTGAATTTTGGTTTTAACAGGTGCTTGTTTAAATATCTGAGATCCAGGATGGGCCGCCATTCTCCTGTCTTTTTGGGGTAAGGAAGTACCTGAGTACAACCCTTTGCCCTGGAGTAGGGATGGAACCCTTCCACAGCTCTGAAAGCTAGGAGGAAGAGACCTCTACCTCTAGGGCAAGTGCCTCCAAGGGGTTTGCAGGGGAAAGGATCTGGTTCTCAGCTTTGGAACTCTTTGAAGCTGAGAACCAGTCCTGCTTACTACTTCCAGGACCCACTTGTCTGATGTTAGAGACTTCCAGTCCTGGACAAAGTAAGCCAGCCTGCCCCTACAGGTGGAGAATCGGCCTGGCAAACCCATCAGGGTGCCTGTTTGGCAGGGGTTTTGGCTGAGGGTGGAAGCAGGTCTGCTGGTACCCTTCTGCCTCTCCTCTAAAGAACCCCCTCTGAGCATATGCAGAAGAGGAGGCCTGGGCTTGGTAGAAAGGCCTGTGAAAAGGCCTGCCCCTGCCCCTGGGAAGCTGCCTCTGAGGAGTGGCCTGCCTTTCCTTGGCCTGGGCACTCCTGTAGTGGTCCTGTACTGTCCATTTTCTTCATGTAATTCTCTGTTTGCCCCAAACAAAGAATTACCAACAACAGGAAAATCCATGGCCTTAGTCTGGGTATCCTGTGACAGGCTAATACATCTGAGCCAAGCCATTCTGCAGGTGCCACAGATGTAGTCATGACTCTTGATGACACATCATTTGAGTCCACTGCAGCATGGAATTGCACCTTGGATGCCTCAATACCATCAGCAGCCACCTGCTCCAGCTCCTTAGCAGCTGGCCAGGGACCTGTTTTGCTAAAGCCATGACAGTGTCCCATCTGGATTTCTGATATCTAGCAATAAGCCATATAATTGGCCTGCCTGAGTCCCAAGGATGCTGCCATGTACTGTTTCTTTGCCATGGCATCAATCCTCCTGGAGTCCTTGTCTGGGAGGTGTAAGCCAAGGGAATATTTGCCTTGTCACAGGCTGCAGCCTGCACTACTAACATGGCTGCATTATTGTGTAAGGAACTCCGTATCAGAGCCTGACAGTGCATACCTCTTGTCCATTCTCTTATCCACAGGAGGTATAGTGTTAGGAGTCTTTAAAATTTTAAATGTCTGTTTCCCAAAAGATTTATGCAAGGAACAGACAGCCTGTAGACTCTGGGATATCCATCATTTCCACAAAGTCAGGCTCCTCTTGGTCGTCACAGCTTCTTCCATAGGAAGCTGAAGGGTTTCAGCCACTTTTTATAAAACATGAAATGAGGAGGGACTCAGAAAGCCTAGGAAGAGACACTCCTGAAGGTCTGTCTGGGAGATGTCCGGGTCTATAGGCACATCCAGACTTCAAATCCACATTCACTTTCCTCATACTCCTCTTCCCCTTCTCTGGTCCATAATACTCCTCTAAATCATAATCTTGAACGGGTAGAACCGGACCGAACCGAGCGCCTCCTGATGGTGCTGGTTCGGTCGGAACCGGGAAAGCGACTGGACAATTTTGATCACTTTGGCTATTCCTTCAGCGGTTGGAGAGGAAAGTTTTGGCTCCACTTCAGCTGATTTTCTAGTCCTCTTTGCTGGAACCGACTCCTCAGAGTCGGATCTCCTTGCCAGTCTAGCCCTGGTCAGAGGGCATTCCTTCTGGTTTGGTTTGAACTGAACCGGGCTGGCCATCTGGTTCAGCTCACTTTTTGGCCTCCCTTTCCCTGAGCCTACCAACTCTCTTTCTAGGGTAGCTGCAGGAAAATTTTTACAAATTTGGCAGTCTGTATTGAGGTGGTCAAACCCCAGACAATAAACATGGGTGGTGTGGGGGTCAGCCTGGCAGAGACTTCCCCACACGCACTTCACAATGTTGAAACAGTGGGCCAGTTTTCTTTTGGGTTTCTCAGACATTGTGCCAGTCCTAACCAGCTTACCCTTTTAATGGCAATCCGCCAGGCAAGACCCTCTTATCGGGTTCCTGACCGTGTCACGGTCGTGGAAAAACCATAATAAAATCCGTTTTTTAAGAACCGTAACCACACTCTAAAAGTACAATTTAGGATTTTAGACAACTTGATCGGTTCAAACCGAACCGACAAACCGTTTACAAGTTCCACACAGAAAAGATTAATAAATAACCTATCTAGTACTCACGAATACCACAGACAGGGACTGAACCGACAGGTTCTGGTTTAAATTCGGTCGAAAACCGAGGAAAACGGTACTTTAACTGACAAATTGAACCGAGCAGAAGGAGAAATCTCGGAGCGACTGTTCAGTGAGGCGGAGTAAAGAATCTGACAGTTTGAGTTTAAACAGTAACAGACAGAGTCTCAACCGAGCTCGAGTCAGCGTGCCCATGCCTGGCATGGAAAGTTAACTCTTTCATCTCCAGGGCAGTTCAAGGTTGGGACTCACTGCTACTGTCAGAATACAGCAAGACTTCATGTTGTTTTGAAATAAGTTTTCCTGGCATCCAGCGTTTTCACCCTCCCCCAAAAAAACACCCACCAGATCTCCCTTACAATACAGTACCGTAGTGTACTAATTCGAAAAATACCATCCAACGTTTTACACCCCACCTCCGCTGTATTGTTAAAACACTCACTAAATCATTATTTTGACCAGTTCAGGGCTATATTTTATAATATCGATAACATACCCGCCGGATTTACATGAGGACCCAGTAAAGACCAGACTGCCAGCTCAGAGCACAAGTTGGGGGTGCAAGGTGGGGCACAAGATCCGACTTAGGATGGCTTATGTTGGGGGCATTAAGTGGCTCATACAAAACCAAGCACATTTCAATTTTATTATGGCACACTGGACCAAGTTTTCTGGTGCTGATGTTAATAACATGAAAACGCTAGGGACGGGTGTAGTAGCCATGCACAGGACAGACCGAGACTGACAGAAAAACCTTGCCAGCTTGTCATACTGTGTGACTGAGTGGTTTTGTTACTGACGTCTTTCAGTCACTGAAACTAATAAACGAATAGCCACAAACCAACTAAATACTTATATAGTTCCCTAACATGGTACAGTTGCTTACCTGAACTTCGTCTTCAGGGAGAAATCAGGATTTGAAAAATGGCGCGGCCGTATCTTGACTCCCAGTGCTGCGATAGTGACAAAATGTGTTTGAGATCTTCTTGCAGCTTCTCCCGCCCACTTACGGCCAGCCAACAGAATTGTAAAGTGAGCAGAGCTTGCAGGAATCAGCATTGCTGAGGGAAAAAGGAAAATTACGTACCTACCGTAATTCTTGATCTTCTTGGACGAGTCTCCACCACTCATTCACACTAGTGGGATTGGCGCGGAGGCACTAAGACCCATCGGGGCAAACTTTGCTGGAGGATCGTTGAGAGCGGCGCCGCGAGACACGGCGCCATGCAGCAGCGGCTCGAGCGGTACGGACCATCTCGGCCACGCACTCCTCCAACCGCCAGTAATTTTTACCAAGGAGGTAGCGCACTAACGAAAAGGTAAACCCAACATTAAAAACGGACATAAGATAGTCCGTATGACCCGTGTAAGAAGGGTCAGCAAAGAAGTCCTCACGGCCTAAAGATTTGAGGAGTGAAGACCAATACAGCGGTGAGCTCGGGGATGGAGGGTGGGTGTGAATGAGTGGTGGAGACTCGTCCAAGAAGATCAAGAATTACGGTAGGTACGTAATTTCCTATCTTCCTGGACATAAGTCTCCACCACTCATTCACACTAGTGGAGAGTACAACGCTGATAATCCCCAAAGGGCGGCAGGAAAGCCAGAGCTCACGCTGCCTAAGATAGAAGCCCATTAAGGATAGTTCTGTCGAATGCGGAATGCGCCTGGCATGAACATCCAGTGCATAGTGCTTAACGAAGTATGCACTGAGCTCCAGGTAGCGGCGTTGCATATATCTGCAATTGAACATTGCATTTCCGCTAGGGATGCCACGGACCGCCCTAGTAGAGTGAGCGACACTCTACCTTCTAATTTAACTTGAGCCATGGAATAGCAATGACGAAGGCATGCCACTAACCATGAAGAGATACATCTAATAGCGACAGGTTGACCCAGCCGGTGTCGCTGAAAGAAACTAACAGTTGCTGAGTCTTGCAGAACATCCTTGGTTCTATCTAAATAGAACCGAAGGCTCTTAACATCCAAGGAATGAAGAGCTCGTTCTCCTTTATTTTGTAAATTAGCTAAGTAAGCGGAAGTACCAGAGGTTGGTTCAGATGGAATTCTGACACAACCTTGGGAAGAAATTTAGGATGAGTACGGAGAACTACCTTGTCCTTATGGAATACAGTATACGGAGGGTCCGTAACCAGTGCATGTATCTCAGAGACCCTGCGGGTGAGGTAATGGCCACCAGGAAGGCAGTCTTCCAGGTAAGAAATTTTAGCTCACAGGTAGCTAAGGGTTCGAAGGCTTCCGAGTGAGCATGTCCAGCACCAGGTTAATGTCCCAGGCTGCAACTGGACGCTTAACAGGGGTCTGGTATGGAGAATCCTCTTAAGAAATCTCTTCACCATAGGTAACTGAGCCAGAGTTAAGGAAGAAACCGGCTCATGGAAGCTGAGATGGCACTAAGGTGAACTTTAACTGTGGAGTATTGAAGACCTAAGTTTGATAGGTCCAAAGATACTCCAGAACCTTGCCAGGAGGACAGGAAAGGGATTCCAAGAGGATTTTGCACACAGAAAAACGTTTCCATTTGGAGCGACGTTGCTGGGTGGCTGGCTTCCGAAAGCACAGAAGGATGTCTGAGACTCTACGAGACGTTGAACCGATCACTTCATCTCTTCAGGAGCCAAGCATGAAGGTGAAGTGATTTCAGGTTGGGATGGACCAACGAACCCTGAGTCAGAAGACTGATTTGCAAAGGAAGTGGTCTCGAGAGGCTGCCAACATACTGTTGAGTAGAGAAACCATAGTTGCCGAGGCCAGGAAGGAGCAATGAGAATCATCTTGGTCCCCTGAGACTCGAACTGAGGAGTACTCTCTGGATTAGAGGAAGTGGTGGAAAGGCGTAAGAAAGCGCTTTGTCCACCGAGCCTGAACGCATCCTGACAGAAAATGCCAGGCCCTGGATTTCTGGAGCAGAAGAGAGGCAGTTTTAGTTGAGTGGGGATGCAAAAGGTCCAGGTCTGGAGTCCCCACTCTTTGAACAGGGACCGAGCTACGGCTGGATCGAGAGCCACTCGTGAGGGTCTGCCTCCGTTCTGCTGGAGGTGATCTGCTAGGTCGTTTGTATACCTGGCAGATAAACCGCTGAATCAGAGACTTGTGCTCCAAGCACCACTCCCACACCTCATTGCTTCCTGCAAAGAGGATAAGAATGAGCACCGCCTTGCTTGTTGATGTAATACATCACTGCTTTGTTGTCCGCTTGAAGGAGAATGTTCTTGTGACAAAGGACATCCTTCAGAGCTCGGATTGCATAGAGGACCGCCTCATCTCCAGGACATTTATGTGGAGATGAGTTTCGAACTGAGTCCATACACCTTGAGTGTGGAGGGAGACAGTGAGCTCCCCATCCCATTAGCGATGCATCTGTGGTGATGGAGATCTGATGATCCGGGGAGCAAAGGGGAATCCTTCCAGGAGATTGCTCTCTTGAGACCACCAGGTGAGAGACCTCTCAAGGGGCTCCACACCCTTGATGGGATAAGACTGGGGTGAGAGGTCGGGGACCACTGAGTGGAGAGCATCCACTGGGTGGTTCTCATGTGCAGTCGGGCCAGAGGGACAGTGAAGACCGAGGACGCCTATGAGACCCAACATGCGCTGCATCGAGAGAGCTGTAACCGATTGGTTCTCCTGATGTAACGGGCCATACGAAGGATGTCGAGTCTTCTGTCCTCTGGAAGGAAAGCCTTCGCTGAAGAGGTGTCTAGAAGCGTCCCTATGAAAAGGAGCCTCTGGGAGGGTTGCAGTTGAGATTTTTTCAAATTCAGCAGAACTCCCATGGACGTGAGAGACGAGCAGTCGCTTGCACGGCTTCCAAAGTCCCTTGGCCGGAAGGGCTGTTAGAAGCCAATCGTCCAGTAGGTAGGGAAACACTGGAGTCCGACTTTCCTGAGATGCGCCATGAGAACTGCACAACACTTTGTAAAAACTCAAGGCGCGAGGATAGCCCAAAGGGCAGGACTCTGAACTGATAATGCTGACCCAAAGCTACAAACCTGAGGAATTTAGGGTGGGCTGGACGGGAGATATGCTGGTAAGCATCCTGCATATCCAGAGGCCAGCCAGTCGTGCTGATGCAGCAAGGGTAACAGGGTACCTAGGAAATCATCTTGAATTTCTCCCTGGGGAGGAATTTGTTTAACTTTCTGAGGTCTAGAATTAGGCGCATCCCCAGATTTCTTTGGAACCAGAAAGTAATGGGAGTAGAACCCTGTGTTTCGCAGATGCGGGGCACCAGTTCTATTGCCCTGTTGTTCAGAAGGCCCTGGATCTCCATGGTGAGGAGATCTGACTGAAGAGCCGACAACCTGGGTTGTCGTATGGGAGGACATTCGGGGGTTCAAGAAAGTGAGAGAGTAACCTCGCCGAATTATCCAAGAACCCATTTGTCTGAGGTTATGGACTTCCACTGGTTGTAGAAGTACATCAGACGACCTCCCACGGAGGAGAAGTTCCACCTCGGGCAGAGTGGATGGAACTTGGGCCAACGACTCATAAGGTAGCGCTGGGAGCTTTGGGTCCCTGGCTTCTCTGCGTCTTCTTTTGAGGTTGGGCAGGTTGGCTTTATGAAGCTTCCCTGCCTCTGCCTGAAAGGACTGACGACTATGAAACTGGCGTCTGTTCACATGCCCGAGAGGGGCAGGCGGAGGTCTGGCCAACAATGGCCGATCTAGTCTTCTGAGTGGCCTCTAAGGCTTGCTCCACCTGAGGGCCAAAAGAAAGGACCATCAAAGGCAGCGCCATCACCTGCTGCTGAGCATCATTCGTGAAGCCAGAGTACGCAGCCAGGAATGGCGCCGTACAAAATCCCGGCTGCTGAGCGAGAAGCAGTGTAAAGCATCCATGGCGGCTTTGACCTGTTGGTTATGGACTCAATACCTCTAATAACGGGTCAGAAGCTCTGACTTGAATCCGAATCTGGAAGAGCTTCAACCATTCTTTTCATAGAGTGCCACAGGATATACTCATACTGAGAAAAATAGCCTTGATAACTGTAGTCACATACTTAGAGTGAGGCAGCAAAGACTCTCTTACCTAATGTATCAATCTACGAGACTCTTTGTTAATAGGTCGAGCTGTAGTAGTTTGAGGAAGAACGACCTTGTCATTCTCTGCCAGGACTACAATAGGATCCATAAGGCTTGGGATGCCAAAATGGGACGATCCTTGGGAGCTGAATACTTCTTATCAATGGATTTAGCCACTGAGGGAATAAGAGCAGGGTTATTCCATACCATTTGAGACAGCGTCTCGAAGGAAAGCTGAATGGAGGAGTCAAATCGTAGGATCTCCGAGCATGAAGATACTGGAGTCTTAATATCTTCCCAGGATCGATGTCTGTAGTCTGGAGAGAAAGAGTGGATCCCAGGTTCTTCAACAGAGACTTAAGAGATAGGTCCTCGGACCACAGGCTCTGTAGCAAAGAAAGATCCTGTTTCCTCCACTTCATCACCCAAACCAAGGTCTGGACTGGCTCAACATCATCTCCTGATGGTCCAGAAAGGACTGTTTGGACAGGAAAGGAGGAAAATTAAGGGAAGGAAATGGCAGAAAAAAAAAGTCCCAAGGGCTGCGGCGCCGGGCAGCAAAGCGACTGAAAACGACACCGAGGCGCGGCGAAACCTGTGACCTCGCCCTGGCCCGCAGACAACGCCCGCGCCTGGCCCAACCAGCCGCGCCACGCGCCAGCCCGCGAAACGCCCGGGGGAACCCCGTGACAACTATCGCAAACGACCGCTGACAGCGCCCCCGATCCAGCACCACCCGGCGCCGCGAGATAACGGCGCCACCACCCGAGACCGCAGGCACCGCCAGCGCGCCACAGCTCCAGCGGCCCCAGCCGCGCGACCTAAACCCTGCAGAAGGCGAAAGCCCGAACCTGGAAAACAGAAGGAAAAATACCGGAGATAAGGGCATCGGTGAGGCCCCCTGCGCCCCAACCATGTGAGGAAACACCTAGCAGGTCGCTAGCACCGAAGAAGGCGCCGCGCGACTGGGAGATCAGCAGCCCTACCTGATGGCGGAGGAGGCCGAGGGCTCCGAGTGTAACCGAAACCAGGCAGAAGAACCAACCTCCGAGCCCATCGGCTCCATAGAAGCGGCCCACTGATGAAACTGCTCATCTGGGCCCTACCTATGCCGGGGAGGAGGCTCCGATGTCGGGGCAGCGATTATCGAGAGCTGGCGACTCCGAAGAAGACCGGCAACAACGGATAACCGACAATCGGACGCGAGACATACGAGAGGCGACCTCGAGTGATGCCTTCTCTTTTGACCTGTGGGCGAAAGAAGAGAGCTCGAGGCGAACAGGCGCTGAAAATGCGACCGTTTATTTTTATGCCGGCGAGACCGCCCATCCCCAGACATCGGACTGACGTGGTCCAGAACCAGCACTGAGGAGAGGCTGGCCGGACCCAGCTGACTGACTGAACAGCTTTCATCCCAAGTCTCCTAAATCACCTGACCTGCTCATGGTGGAGAGCTCCGTCCAATAAGCGAGACTTCTTCAAGTAGGATAAATTTAAATATTAGAAAAATTTTCGAAAAAATAGAATAAAACTAAAGCGATACTACTATAAGTGATAATGTTACAAAAAACAAACTGAAAACTATCGCTAGTTTAGATTTGACTCCAACAAATGACGGCGTCGTCACTGAAAGCGCCTTTCGACGGCGGAAAAAAAGGAACTGAGAGGCGGTTGGAGAATGAAATGCTTGAGATGGTCATTACCCCGCTCGAGCCGCTTCTTTCTTGGCGCCGTGTCTCATGGCTAGAGTCTCGCCCATACCCTCAACAAAAAGTTTGCTCCGATGGGTCTTAGTGCCTCCGCGCCTAATCCCACTAGTGTGAATGAGTGGTGGAGACTTATGTCCAGGAAGATCTGCACAACACTTTGTAAAAACTTCTCATGGCCGAGGATAGCCCAAAGGCAGGACTCTGAACTGATAATGCTGACCCAAAGCTACAAACCTGAGGAACCTGCGGTGGGCGGGTGGACGAGGATGCTGGTAAGCATCACTGCATATCAGAGAGGCCAGCCAGTCGTGCTGATGCAGCAAGGGTAACAGGGTACCTAGAAATCATTTTGAATTTCTCCTGGGGAGAAATTTATTTAGCTTCTGAGGTCTAGAATGGGCGCACCCCCAGATTTCTTTGGAACCAGAAAGTAAAGGAGTAGAACCCTGTGTTTTGCAGATCAGAGGCACCAGTTCTATTGCCCTGTTGTTCAGAAGGCCCTGGATTTGTTGGTGAGGAGGTCTGACTGAGAAACCCGACAACCTGGGTTGTCGTCTGGAAGGATTTTTGAATCGAGGGGGTTTCAAGAAATTGAGAAGAATAACCCTCGCAGATTATCCGAGAGACCCACAATCGAGTTATGGACTTCACTGGTTGCAGAAGTACATCAGGCGACCTCCCACGGGAGAGAGAAAGTTCCACAACAGGCAGAGAGAGGATGGAACTTGGACAGCAATGATTCATAAGGTGGGCAGAAGCTTTAGGACCTACACGCTCTGCTCTTCTTCTTTTTGAGGTTGGGCAGGGTTGGCTTCTATGGTAGCTTCCCTGCCTCTCTGCCTCGAAAGAGCTTCAGCGACTATGAAACTGGCGTCTGTTCACATGCCCCCGAAGGGTAGGCGGAGGATCTGGCCAATTTAATGGCCGATCTAGTCTTCTGAGTGGCCTCTGGGCTTGCTCCCACCTGAGGCCAAAAGATAGGAGCCATCAAAGACAAGCGCCATTACCTGCTGCTGAGCATCATTCGTGAAGCCAGAAGTGCGCAGCCAGGAATGGCGCCGAGTACAAATCCCTGCGGCTGCTGGTGAGAAGCAGTGTCGAAGCGATCCATAGCGACGACGACATGTTGGTTATTGGACTCAATACCTCTAATAACGGTCAGGAGAAATACTGACTTGGAGTCCGAATCTGGAAGAGCTTCAACCATTCTATTCATAGAGTGCCACGGATATACTCATGCTGAGAAAATAGCCTTGATAACTGGCAATAGCATACTTAGAGTGGGAGCAAAGACTCTCTTACCTAATGTATCAATCTTACGAGACTCTTTAATAAGTAGAGCTGTAGTAGTTTGAGGAAGAACAACCTTGTCATTCTCTGCCAGGACTACAATAGGATCCATAAAGGCAGGATGCCAAAATGGGACCGATCCTTGGGAGCTGAATACTTCTTATCAATGGATTTAGCCACTGAGAATAAGAGCAGGATTATTCCATACCATTTGAGACAGCGTCTCGAAGGAAAACTGGATCGGGAGAGTCAAATCCGTGAGGATCTCGAAGCATGAAGACACTGGGTCTTAATATCTTCCCAGGATCGATGTCTGTAGTCTGGAGAGAAAGAGTGGATCTCAGGTTCTTCAACAGAGACTTAAGGACAGGTCCTGGGCCACAGGCTCTGTAGCAAAGAAAGATCCTGTTTCCTCCTGTCACCGCAACGAAGGTCTGGGTCCAGGCTCAACATCATCCTGATGGTCCAGAAAGGACTGTTTGGACAGGAAAGGAGTGAAAATTAGGAGAGGAGAGTAGCAGAAAACAAGGAATTACTGAGGCCCCGGCCGAGGCGGCCAAAAGCAGGTTGAAAGCGGCACCGAGGCGCCACCCGGCGCCCGAAGAGCCTGTGACACCCTTGGCTCCCGGTGACACATGGACGGCACCCGCCCGAAACCCGCAAGACCCAGCTGACACCCAGCTTGAGCGCCGACAAGCCAACATGAACCCTCGGAGGCGCGGAAGAGCCCCAAGGAACTGGAAAGCTAGAGAAGGAAAAAAAACCAGGAGATAAAGGCATGGTGAGGGCCCTGCACCGCAGCCATGTGAGGGAGAAACACCTAAGCACGGAGTCGCTGGCACCGGCGCCACAGCGACTAGAATGTCAACCGCCCTACCTGCTCGCGGAGGCCGAGGCAACCGCGCCAGGCAGAAGAACCAACCTCCGGGCCCATTGCTCCATAGGCGGCCCACTGATGGAAACTGCTCATGTGGAGTCCTACCTATATAGCGGGGAGGGGCTCCGATCGCGGAGCGGCGATTACCGGAAGTTGGCGACTCCGAAGAAGGTTGCAACTAACTTAACGATAACCGGCGTCAGCGCGCACACATACCAGAGGCGACCTCGGTGATGCCTTCTCTTTTTGACCTGTGGGCGAAGAAGAGCTCGAGGCGAGCGGTGCCGAGAATCGACCGTTTATTTTATGCGGTAGGAGGACCACACCATCCCCGGACATCGGACTAGCGATTGCCGGAACCCGCTGAGGAGAGGAGGCTGAGCGGACCAGCCCGGCTGACTGAACAGCTTTCATAGAAGTCTCCCTACCGTCACCTGACCTGCTCATGGTCGACTCCGTCAATGAAGGCGAGACTTCTTCAAGTAAAATTTAAATATTGAAAAATTTGAAAATAGAATAAAATTAAGCGATACTACTATCGTGATAAAGTTACAAAAGACAAACTGAAAACTATCGCTGGTTTGAAGTTTGACTCCGACAAGCGGCGGCGTCGTCACTGAAGCACACTCGGCAGCGGGAAAAAATGAACTGAAGCGGTTGGAGGGTCGTGTGAGATAGTCATTACCGCTCGAGCAGCAGCGCGTGCGCCATCTCGTCGCCGACCCTCCAGCAATTTGCTCCGATGGATCCTAGTGCCTCCGGCGCTAATCCCACTAGTGTGAATGAGTGGTGGAGACTTATGTCCAGGAAGATCTCTGCAGCTCAGGAACCAGGCCGTCAGGTGCAGGGATTGAAGGTCCGGATGGAACACCTTCCCCTGATTGACTGAGAGCAGGTCCGGGCAAGCTGGAAGCTGCCTCGGGAGCCTGGAGCTGAGGCTGAGGAGATCTGGTACCAGAACTGGCAGGGAACCAGTCTGGAGCTATCATAATCACCTGCCTTGTCTCTCCTGCCTTGAGAAGCACCTTGTGAATCAAGGGAAATGGGGAAAGGCGTAGAAGAGGCCGGGGTCCACAGCCTCGAGGCATCCCCTGCAGCGAGCCCCTGCTGAGGCAGGCATGAAACAGCCTCAGCCGCGTTCTCCCTGGAGCAAACAGGTCCACCTGAGGTGTGCCCCAGAGGAGAACAGATCTTATACTACCTCCGGCAGGAGAGACCACTCGTAGATGCAGCCCCTATCGGCTCAGGGCATCGGCCAGGGTGTTGGAGCTCCTGCCACATGAATGGCTAGAGATCCGCCTCCAGGCTCTGCGCAGTGACCAAATCGCGGAGGCTTCCTTGCATAGAAGCAGGGGCGTGTCGCCCTGGCGGTTTAGGTAGTACATGGTCGTGGTATTGTCCGTCTGGACTTGGTTACCATGCCCCAGAGAAGCGAGCAAAGGCGGTGAGAGCTAGGCGGACCGCTCGGAGCTCCAGCAGGTTGATGTGGCATTGGGACTCCAGCAGGGGACCAGAGGCCTCGCACTCGGTGTTCCCCAGATGGGCACCCCAACCCATCAGAGGCGTCGGTCGAAGAGGGCCGTCGGCTCGAGGCGGAACAAGCAGGATGCCCTCCTGCAGATGGGATGGAGCGGTCCACCACTGGAGAGCGTTCCACATCTCCTGAGTCATCATCACTAGCTGGTCAAGGGATGGCAGCGTTGTGACCACTGGCTAGCCAGCTCCCACTGGAGCGCGTATGCGCCAATGTGCCCAATGGACCCACGCTGGTACAGGCACGCCATGAGACCCAGGAGGCGCAGGAAGTCCGGGCAGGCGCGTTGCCCAACCAGAAATGATTGGGCAAAGGAGGTAAGAACCTCGGCCCTGTCCGCCGGGAGCCGTGCTCTGGCTCGTAGAGAGTCGAGCTCTGCCCCGATGAACAGGATCACCTGCTCGACTCGAGTTTCGATTTGGCCTCGTTGATAAGAAGGCCGACCTGAGAGCAAACCTGGAGCAGATCTCTGGACGCTCCACCTCCTGTCTGGAGGGGCTGCTATCAGCCAATCATCCAGGTAAAGGTACACCTGGACCCTCGGCGCCACAGGAAAGCTGTCACCACTGCCATGCATTTGGTGAAGACCCTGGGAGCTAGAGATAAGCCGAAGGGCATGGCTTGAACTGAAGAGGATCCCTCCGCCTCAGAAGCGGAGGAATCTCCGCGACGGACGGATAGGGACGTGAAAGAGCGGCGTCCTGAAAGTCAGAGAGCAGAACCACACGCTGTTCCAGAGATGGTATTATCTGAGCCAGAGTGACAATTCTGAAGGTTCGAGACCTTAGGAACTTGTTTAGGTCGTGTAGGTCACGAATGGGGCACCACCCCCCATCCGTTCGGGACCAGGAAATACCTGGATACGAACCCCAGTTCTGAGGAGGGTCCTCCCTCTCTTATCACCTCCTTCTGGAGGAGGAGGGAGGCGATGTCGGCTCGACGGGCACGCCAGTGAGCTGGGGACCCCAAAGCCCCGAGGCGGGCGGCTCTGAGGCGGGGCCTGCTCGAACTCTAGAGGCAGGCCTCTTCCCACCACCTCCAGTACCCACCTGTCCGTGGTAACAGCGGACCAGGAGAAAGGAAGTGCGGAGCCGCCCCCACGAGGAACAGGGTTGAGGTGACGGAATGGGGTGACACCTCAGCCTGTCACTGAGCAGGCTTGAGGAGGGACCAGCCGAGGGACCTCCTGGGCCTTTCCTCCCTGCTTCCTGTTGGAGGAAGCCAGCAGCTTAGGTTTGGGGGGTACCAAGGCCGAGCCTGCTGGCCTGACATTGCTGGGCCAGAGCTCTCCAGGCACAGAAGGACGAAAAGGTTTAGGCTGAGGCTACGGCCTTTGTCCTTCTGCGTGCGGAAAAGACGAGGTCAAGGTGGCATTGGACTTTTCGATCCTCTGCAGGTGACCTTCCACCCCAGGGCGAAGAGGTCAGTCCCAAAGAACATCCACCCAACTTGGGCTGGGTATCCGAGGTGAAGGTGGATATCCTCAGCCAAGCCCACCGGCGATAGCCACTCTGAGTGCGCCACTGATCTGGCACATGAGTCTCCAATGTCAAGAGCAGTCTGGAGCTGCTGCTTACTGCCCTGCCCTGGTCCCGCACCTGCCTAACCGTAGTCTGCAGGTCGCGGGAGATGAGAACAACCTCATCCAGGGAGCCCAACAGGGCATGAGAAAAATGTGCCATAAGGACAGGCTGAACTGGCCTGGCGAAGCCGAGAGAGGGAGCGCAGGTAGACTTTCCGGCATAATCCAATTTCTTGGATTCCTTGTCGGAGGTTTGTCAACATCCCTGGCGTTCCGGGCGCTGAAACGCTGTCGGTAACCAGCCCCTCCGCAGAGGGTGTTCCAAAAACTGGACAGGGAACGGTGGGGACCGCATACTTCCTGGCCATCCTGGCTGAAGGCGCAGGGCAGGAAGCAGGACGCTACCATAGTTCCAAGGCCGGACCAACAGTGGCCTCGCCACGGAAAGCCTCGTGGGAGAATCCTCGGTCCAGAATCTCCGTGAGGGGATATCTGGCCCGTTTAAAGCAGGTTGAGCTTCATCCCAGTGGACTCCGAGATGAGCCGAGTAGCCCTGGAAAGGATGAAGGGCTATAGTCCACTGACTGCCCTCCTGAGGACTCCAAGTCCATGCGCTTGGAGAACAGGGAGGAGTCATCTTCGGACTCGGAAGAGTCTTTGAGAACTGCCTCAAGCCTGAGACACCCTTCACCTGCCGAGGTTTATCGGGAGTGAGAGGACCGACAGCCTATGGGGCAGTCCCTGAGCCGACAGAGAATTTTTGGTCGGAGCCCCAACTAACGACTGAGGAGGCGGAGGTTCCACCAGAATCGGGTGGGGCAGCTGGAATAGGCAGAACAACCGGCCTGGGAACAGGCTCCTCGACCACCGCGAGGGGTTGTTTAGACCACTCGGTGACAGCCACTTAATGGCCGTGAAGATGACTGGGTCGGGCTTATTCCCGCCAAAAAGCAGCTGTTGCCACATAAGCTCCTCGTATTTACGGCAGCTTCGCCAAGCCTCCTCGCCTGAGGAAGAAGAGGAAGAGCGGCGAGACCGAGACCGCCTATGATGGCGGGATCGGCTGGACCGCGAGGAGGTCCGAGATCGAGAATCTCGGCTAGGCCGAGGTCGGGTGAGGTGGGGTGCCGAGATCGGCACTCCCTTCGGCTCGGAAGATTCCACCGGCGGCTCCGGAACTGGAGGCACAGTCGAGCCGAGCGGATCCTCCAACTCTCGCCAGGAACCGGGAGAGTGGAATATCACTTCACCAGCCGACAACCCGTCTAGCGGGTCGAGAAAAATCTGGAAACGGCGTGGTCGGGTATCTCGGTCAACTCAACTGACGGGGACACCGTGAAGCCAGTGGCCGAGCTGGGGTCGACCGAAGTCGACTGTCGACCAGGAGGGAGATCTTTCCTGCTCCCAAGGCGTCGGCGATGGGACTTACCTTGCTCTTTTTGACCGAGAAAACGGTCCAGAAGAGGTTGGACCCTCGCCTCTAGTCGAGAGGGTCAGACAGAGCTCATGAAGAAGCCGAGTAAGGCGCTGGAGAGAGCGGGGACGAATGCCCTGCCGAAGATGGGCTGCCTGCGCGCCTCCTCTTGAGGGCGATCATCTGCTCGAGCTGTTCCGTTAGAGCCCAGAGCCGCTGGACACCGGCCGATCGGGCTTCCTTCGACTTGACGGTGGAAATCTTTCTTGGGACGCCCCAGCTGCAAACGAGCAACACGATCTTCGAGGACATAGGTCAAAAGGAAGAGCATAGATCGCAAGCCTGCGGATCGTGCTCAAGGCCCATCAGTAGACGCACATGGAGTGTGGGTCCGCTCGGGACATTTTCTGACTTCGCAGGGGCATCTCCGAAACCCGAGTCGATTATCCATCGCAGTCATGAGAGAAGAAGACCAAAGTCTTTTAGAAATCTAGACGAACTTTTGAAGTTTGAAGAGTTAGGAACCAGTCTTAATGCAGGCGTTAAGGAGGAACCTGAGCTTCCAAGTGGTAAGGAAGATCTGGCGTCATGGGCGGAGCCGAGGTTTACCACCCGGTGGGTGGAGGAGCCAGCTTGAAGACCTTCGGCAAGATTTAAAGTGGCAAGGAACCTGCCAGTAAGTGTGGATGAACAACATATCCATGTCCCTAGAACTTGGGATTCTGACAGAACCGCCTCCTTATGTACTACGTCTGGCGTCTGGGGCGGGACCAACGTCAGAGGTGGTCCCTGCTGAAGACTGCCAGCTAGAAGATTTCCGAGGGTCCTGAAGCCTGCCGGCTTCAGTCCTAATGCGTAACCTGCTGCAAGAGTTGTATCTCGAAGTAAGATCCAGCGACTCTGAACGAGGAGACCGCAACCGACCAATGACCGACCATCGACACACGCAGACATATCAGAGGGCGACCTCAAGTGATGCTTTTCTTTTTGACCTACAGGTCAAAGAAGAGCTCAGGGCTGAACGGTGGTGAGAATGGGGCCATTTACTTTTATGCTTCGGGGACCGCCCATTCCCTTTGGGCATTGGATCATCCGTTGTCAGAACCCCTTTCCGAAGAAGGCGGCGGACGGACCCAGCCTGGCTGACTGAACAGCTTTCATACGAAGTCTCCCTACCGTCACCTGGCCCACTCATGGTCGACTCCGTCAATGTAGGCTGAGACTTCTTTCTTTGATATGAATAAATTATCACAAGCGGTACTTTATCAAAAATACTACCAAATAATAAACTGAAAACTATGCTGCCAGTTTGAGTTTGACTCCGGCAGGCGGCGATGTTGTCACTGAAGCGCACTCGCTAGACGGAAAAAGAAAAAATTACTCACATTAGTAATGTTGTTTCTTCTAATGGAGTCTTGCTGTATTCTGACAGTAGCAGTGAGTCCCAACCTTCAAACTGCCCGGAGATGAAAGAGTTAACTTTCCATGCCAGGCATGGAGCAGCTGAGCTCAAGCTCGGTTGAGACTCTGTCTGTTACTGTTTGAACTCAAACCGTCAGATCTTTACCAGCAAACTCACTAAGGCCCTGTGTGGAAGCTGTAAACCTACACTAGCCAACTGGCTACTAAACATAAAAAACACATTTTTGGTCCCAAAACAAAGACTCAAGTCAGGAGACCCAAAAATGAAAACACAACACCAAATCACCCAAGAAAGGGTGAAACAACAAGGTGGGCATCTACTGAGTGCTAACACTGCCACTGCCCACCCACATCCCAAAACAGAGGTTCTGAGAGGGGCAGGCAGGGGGAGGTCAGAATACAGCAAGATTCCACTAGAAGAAATATTACTAAGGTGAGTAATTTTCTTCAAACAACATAAGTCTTGCTGTATTCTGACAGTAGCAGACTTCTAAACAGTACTTCCATGGAGGAGGGACAGAACCTACTTAGGAAAT
This sequence comes from Neoceratodus forsteri, assembly GCA_016271365.2. Taxonomy (NCBI): domain Eukaryota; kingdom Metazoa; phylum Chordata; order Ceratodontiformes; family Ceratodontidae; genus Neoceratodus; species Neoceratodus forsteri. The sequence continues at coordinate 1,608,349,409 of CM028130.1, forward strand.
AGGCTCTGAAGCATAGCTGTGTTAAACCGAGCATCACTCCTAGCCTGAATATCCAAGGAGTAATGCTTGGTAAAAGTGTGAACTGTTTTCCAGGTAGCTGCTTGACATATCTGTAAGATAGGAATATCTCTGGCAGCAGCCAGGAAGCAGCTGTACCTCTGGTAGAGTGAGCCCTCAGGCCTGAGGGGAACCTACCAGTTTTCCATAACAAAATTGGATACAAGAGACAATCCACCTGGCAATGGATCTTTTAGTGGCAGGTTTCCTTACCAACCTCACCATAAGTGAGGAACAGCTGGAGGAGTCAAACCTGTGACCCTTGGTACGTTCTATGTAGTAGCTAAGGGCTCTTTTCACATCTAAACTGTGGAGCTCCTCTGCCAGAGGAGGAATGGTCAGTGAAGTACACAGGAAGAGACATAGATTGATTAAGGTGGAAATCTGAAACCACCTTAGGCAAAAATTTCCTGTTAGTCCTGAGGACCACCTTATCTCTATGAAAGGAGATAAAATCAGGCTCACTGACAAAGCTTGTAACTCACTTATGCGTCTGGCAGAGGTGATGGCTACCAGGAACACAGTTTTCAAGTCAAGTACTTAAGCTCTGCTGAAGACAAAGGCTCAAAGGGGTTGCATAAGCTGAGCAATGCAAACATTAAGATCCCAAGCAGGGCAGGGTCCCTGAAAGGAGGGTTGGTGTGAAGCAACCCTTGAAAAACTTGGAGAATACAGGGTGAGCTGAAAGAGAAGAGGCTTACCTGCTGAGATAAAAGCAGAGACAGCTGCCAGATGCACCTTAGTGTAGCTGGTCTAAGCCCTAAGCTATTTAAATGGACCATATAATCAAGGACTGTGGGCAGATCAGCAGACTCTGGGGAAGTATGCTTTCCAGAGCACCACGTGGAAAATCTTTTCCACTTGGAATTATAAGTAGCCCTGGTGGAAGGTTTCCTAGAAGCCTTCAGAATGTCCATTACGCCTTGGGAGAGGTGTAAATCAGCAAACTCTAACTCTTCAAGAGTCAGGCCTTGAGATTGAGAGATTTGAGATTCGGTGCAAACCCTCCCTGAGCACAGGTTAACAGGTTGTGATTCCTGGGAAGACACAGGGAAAGATGGACTGCTAAGGACAGAAGGAGTGGATACCAAGGCTGTCTGGCCCAGTCTGGAGCAATCAGGATCATCTTGCAGGGTTGAGATCTGATTTTGACTAGCACTTTGAACAGAGAGGGAAGGGAGGAAAGGCATACAGGTACTTCTTCCCAACTGAGAACTAAGGCATCCAGGGGCTGAGCCCAACACGGGGGCCTGCAGCAAACAAGGGAAGTTGTGATTGTCTGGGGCTGCAAAAGATCTATCTGTGGGTGCCCCATCTGGAGAATATCATCTCCAAGACCAAGGGATCCAGTGACCATTCGTGATGGCCCTGAGATATCCTGCTGAGAGCATCTGCCAGGACATTGTCCTTGCCTGGGAGGTGTACTGCTGTGAGGGAGGTGTTCAGGAATAAGCCTGGGACCACAACTTCATTGCTTCTGTGCACAAGGCCGTGAGCCGAGTCGTCCTTGCTTGTTGTTGTACCACATTGTGGTAGTATTGTCTGTTCTGATCTGAATAACTTTGTTCTGAACAGACATGGAAAAACTTGAAGTGCTAGAAATACTGCTCTGAGCTCCAACAGATTCATGTGGAGCAGAGACTCCTGAGGGGACCACAACCCCTGGGTGGTCAGGTCGCCAAGTGAGCCCCCACCCCAAGAGGGAGGCATCTGTAGTAAGGATTAATGAGTGGGACTGAGACAAAGGGATTCCTTGTCTCAGATTGCTCTGATCCTTCCACCACTGTAGGGCCTGGATCAGGGTTCGAGTCACTGGGATCAATTTGGTCAGAGGGTCCTTCCTTTGAGACCAGAAGGCTCTCAAATGGAACTGAATGTCCCTCATCTGAAATCTTGCTCCCTGCACCACTGCTGTGGAAGCAGCCATGTGCCCCAGGAGCTGTAGAAAATGCCTTGCTGGTCGAGATACCTGCAGGGTGAATGAGGAGGCCAGAGAGATAAGGGTCCTTGCCTGTCCAGGGAAGAAAAGCTCTGGCCATTTCTGTGTCTAGCTCTGCACCTATGAAGGTGAGGAGCTGGACAGGCTCTAGAACTGACTTTGAAAGATTCAGGAGGAAACCTAATGAGGTGAGCAGTTGCTGAGTTATCTGTAACTTGACTTTGTCTGGGGACTGGCCTACTATAAACCAGTTGTCCAGGTAAGGAAGATGGCAATCCTTTGCCTTCTTAGAGAAGCAACTACTACTACTGCCAGGCATTTTGTGAACACCCTTGGAGCAGAGGTTAGTCCATGAGGCATTGCTCTGAACTGGTAATGGCCTGAGGGCAGCTCGAACCTGAGGTACTTTCAATGGAGCTTCTGATGAGAATATGGAAGTAGGCATCCTTGAGGTCCAGGGATACTAGCCAGTCCCCTGGCCTTAGAGAGGTAAAATTATTCCCAGAGTCACCATTTTGAATTTTGGTTTTAACAGGTGCTTGTTTAAGTATCTGAGATCCAGGATGGGCCGCCATTCTCCTGTCTTTTTGGGTAAGGAAGTACCTGGAGTACAACCCTTTGCCCTGGTGTAGGGATGGAACCCTTTCCACAGCTGTGACAGCTAGGAGGAAGAGACCTCTACCTCTAGGGCAAGTGCCTCCGAGGGTTTGCAGGTGGAAAGGATCTGGTTCTCAGCTTTGGAACTGTTTTGAGCTGAGAACCAGTCCCTGGCTTCTACTTCCAGTACCCACTTGTCTGATGTTAGAGACTTCCAGTCCTGGACAAAGTAAGCCAGCCTGCCCCTACAGGTGGAGAATCGGCCCTGGCAAACCCATCAGGGTGCCTGTTTGGCAGGGGTTTTGGCTGAGGGGTGGAAGCAGGTCTGCTGGTACCCTTCTGCCTCTCCCTAAAGAACCCCTCTGAGCATATACAGAAGAGGAGGCCTGGGTTTGGTAGAAAGGCCTGTGAAAAGGCCTGCCCCTGCCCCTGGGAAGCTGCCTCTGAGGAGTGGCTTGCCTTTCCTTGGCCTGGGCACTCCTGTATGTGGTCCTATACTCGTCCATTTTCTTCATGTAATTCTCTGTTTGCTCCCCAAACAAAGAATTACCAACAACAAGGAAAATCCATGGCCTTAGTCTGGGTATCCTGTGACAGGCTAGTACATCTGAACCAAGCCATTCTGCAGAGTGCCACATATGTAGCCATGACTCTTGATGACACATCATTTGAGTCCACTGCAGCATGGAATTGCACCTTGGATGCCTCAATACCATCAGCAGCCACCTGCTCCAGCTCCTTGGCAAGCTGGCCAGGGACCTGTTTTGCTAAAGCCATGACAGTGTCCCATCTGGATTTCTGATGTCTAGCAATGTAAGCCATATAATTGGCCTGCCTGAGTCCCAAGGATGCTGCCATGTACTGTTTCTTTGCCATGGCATCAATCGTCCTGGAGTCCTTGTCTGGGGAGTGTGAAGCCAAGGGAATATTTGCCTTGTCACAGGCTGCAGCCTGCACTACCCCAACATGGCTGCATTATTGTGTAAGAAACTCCATATCAGAGCCTGACAGTGCATACCTCTTGTCCATTCTCTTATCCACAGGAGGTATAGTGTTAGGAATCTTTAAAATTTTAAATGTCTGTTTCCCAAAAGATTTATGCAAGGGAATAGACAGCCTCCTAGACTCAGGGATATCCATCATTTCCACAAAGTCAGGCTCCTCTTGGTCGTCCACAGCTTCTTCCACAGGAAGCTGGAGGTTTCAACCACTTTTTATAAAACATGAAATGAGAAGGGACTCAGAAGCCTAGGAGGAGACACTCCTGAAGGTCTGTCTGAGGAGAAGTCCAGGTCAATGGGCACATCCAGACTTTCAAATCCACATTCACTTTCCTCATACTCCTCTCCCCCAGTTCATAATACTCCTCTAAATCATAATCTTGAACCGATGGAACCGACCGGACGAGTGCCTCCCTGATGGTGCCTGTTCGCTCGGAACCGAAAGCGACTGGACAATTTTGATTGCTTTGGCTACTTCTTCAGCGGTTGGAGAGGAAAGTTTGGCTCCACACCAGCTGATTTTCTAGTTCTCTTTGCTGGAACCGACTCCTCAGAGTCAGATCTCCTTTGCCTGAAGAAGTCTCGCCCTGGTCAGAGGGCTCCTTCTAGTTCGGTTTGAACCAAACCGGGCTGGCCATCCGTTCAGCGGACTTTTTGGCCTCCCTTTCCATGAGCCTACCAACTCTCTTTTCTAGGGTAGCTGCAGGAAAATTTTACAAATCTGGCAGTCTGCATTGAGGTGGTCAAACCCCAGACAATAAACACAGGTGGTTTGGGGTCAGCCTTGCAAACTTCCCACATGCACTACAGTATTGAAACCCAGTGGGCCTGGTTTTCTTTTGGGTTTCTCAGACATTGTGCCAGTCCTAACCAAACTTACCCTTTTAATGGCAATCCGCCAGGCAAGACCCTCTTATCAGTTCCTGACCGTGTCACTGGTCATGGAAAAAACATAATAAAATCTGTTTTTTAGAACCGATAAGAACGGTAACCACACTCTAAAAGTGCAATTTAGATTTTTAAACAACTTGATCAGTTCAAACCGAACCGATAAACCATTTAAGTTCCACACAGAATAAAATTAATATATAACCTATCTAGTACTCACAAATACCACAGACAGAGACTGAACCGACAGGTTGCGTTTTAAATTCGGTCGAAAACTGAAAAAAGCAGTACTTTAACCGACAAATTGAACCGAGCAGAAGGAGAAATCTCCAGGCGACTGTTCAGTGGTAGAGTAAAGAATCTGACAGTTTGAGTTCAAACAGCAACAGACAGAGTCTCAACCGAGCTCGACTCAGCATTCCATGCCTGGCATGGAAAGTTAACTCTTTCTTCTCCGGGCAGTTCAAGGGTTGGGACTCACTGCTACTGTCAGAATAGAGCAAGACTTCATGTTGTTTGAAGAACCGAGGCAGTTGGAGGGTCGATGCCGAGATAGTCATTCCCGCCTGAGCAGAGGCTTCGAGGCGCGCTCCTGAGGCTACATCTCTGGCGCCAGCCCTCCTGCAAAAAGTTTGCTCCGCTGGGTCCCTAGCGCCTCCAGCGTAGATCCCATTAGTGTGAATGAGTGGTGGAGACTTTATGTCCAGGAAGATCCTTACCAGAGTAACAATAAGGAATAAGGTTTCTTTTGGCTAGGCAGGTTTACTGTGTGTTGTTTTTATTTTGTACTTACAGGGATTGTTACTGTTTGTTGCTAACATTTTATTGCTTTATTTTCTCTGATTCAAATTGTAGTTGCTGGTATACCTTCTGCTGCATTATTAAAGGTGTGCCTACAGGTTGTGCTTACAGATTACTGCTGTAATCTTCTGATTCAAATTGTCTTTTGCAAGGTATAGCTTCTGTTACTGCTTTATTTTTCTCATAAAACACAGAAACATAGAATTTAACGGCAGATAAGGACCGCTTGGCCCACCTAGTCTGCCCATTTTCCAACCCTAACAGATAAGCTGCAGATCCTAGTTAACCAACAGCTTACGTCCTCCTACCCCACTAGGACTGCATTATGCCTGTCCCATGTATTCTGAATTCTCCCACTGTTCTTGACTCCACAACCTCCTCAGGAGGCTGTTCCATCATCCACAACCCTCTCTGTGAAACAATACTTCCTCACATTACCTCTGAGCCGTCCCCTCTATCTTCAAATTGTCCCCTTGTTCTTGCACATCTCTTTTCTGGAAGATGCTACCCTCTTGAACTTTGTTGATTCCCTTAAGGGAATCTCTGTAGCAAAGTGTTTCTTACAGGGTATATCTTCTGTGAAATTATTACAGGTTTCACAGTTTTATCTGTCATTAGGATAAGCTTTCAGGGCTACTGCATTTGTTGCCTGCTGATTGTTTCTGCTCTTACCTCGTTCTTTCGTCTGTGGTTCTTCTTTTTGGCAGGGGAAGGGCCGTCCACCTACCCCATCCCCAACCACCCCACACTACACTCCTTTTATAGGGTATCACAGTCGTGTCATTTCCTGTAGCAAAGCAGGAAGGGGCAGATCAGAGGTATCCACACAGTGCCCTCATTTACAGGGCAGTAGTAATTTAACTTGTTATAACAAGTTAAACAAAACAAACAAAAAACACAAAATCAAACTTTTGCTTTCATTTTCTTCCTCCTAATTACTATGACCAGGTTATAAACCCAGCAACTTACCTGGAATGTATATCATTAACTGCAGGTACTGTGGAACACTTTTCAGAAGGGCAGTTTTACAGGATTTAGGACACTGTCGTACATGCTGGGCCACTGGAGATCTAAGGGCTCAGCTCCAGGCAGCATGGGCAGAGATTGCGTGCCTCAAATTGCATATTCAAGAGGAAACATATTATAATAACCGCCTGCCATTTCCCCAACATCCAACAGAAGCACCTCGACCACAGAAGGTAGTTGGTCTGGGAGGTTGGCAGGTGGTTAGGAGGGCAAATTGAGTGCCCCATCACTCAGTGCTCTCAACATATCACCTTCACAAACCACATAAAAACTACAAAGAGGTATCTGCCTCTATCTCCAAAATCAAACAAAGGGTAGGGGACACTACAGAGCAGGACACTGCAGCACAGGAGCTAGCATAACAAAACACACGAAAACAGGAACCAAAACAAAAAGCAAAAGGAAATCCCAAAAACTTCTGATCATAGGAGACTCCATGATTCGGGAGTTGATACGTATCTCCAGCCAAGGGTAATGGTCAGATGTCTCCCAAGTACATCAGCGTGAGAGACGCTGACTGCATTGCTAAAGCTGTTCAGGAAGCAGGAGAAAACATTGATGTCCTGGTAGACATAGGGACTAACAGTCTCGCCAGTCAGTCAGTTGTGGAGACCAAGGAACACCTAACCAGGCTGAATGACAAACTATCATCCATTTCGTCCGGCATGTCCTTCTCTGAGATCCTACCAGTCTGGGAGAGGGGACAGATGGACGGAAGGTCAGAGAAGGGGAGATAGGGAGCTGAACATGTGGCTCAAGGGCTGGTGCCAGGAAAGAGGACACAAATTTGTAGGGAACTGGCAACAGTTTTGGGAGGCGAAAGTTCTTTAAATTTGATGGCCTGCATCTGACTAAGGATGGAGTCTGTGCATTGAGGCAGAAGTCTGGCGTCTTTGCAGAATATTTAAACTAGCAAATGGGGAGAGGGTGCAGCACCGAAGCGTCAAATGGGAAGAACACCCTTCCCCCTCAGCTAGTGGTCAAACAGGAGTTCAGCATGTTTGTAGTTCATTTGCATCACCAGGTAAAGAAAAGGTCCGGCTCCCCATATGATGCACAGGGAAATGCTGGACCTCGCCAACAACTAGCACCAAAATCTGACCAATGGAAAATCATGTACACAAATGCTCGTAATCTGAGAAACAAGATCCCAGACCTGCAGGCAATAATGACAGAGGCTAAACTGGACATAGTAGCCATTAGCGAGGCGTGGTTTACCAGTAACCGCACTTGGGAGTCTTCAGTACCTGGCTATGTACTGTTCAGAAGAGACCACTGTGCAAAGTAGGGGTGGCCCTTTATGTCAATGAAAATATCAAAGCTACAGAAATTCAGAATACACATAAGTAGCCAGAAGAACTGTGGTCACCCTGGAAACAGGAAATGGGACAGCAATACGAACTGGGGTTGTGTACAGGCCTCCAGACCAGGGGAGGACATAGACATGTTACTGTTAGAAGATATACAAAACATGACACCTAAAGGGAGGTTCTGATAATGGGAGACTTCAACATGCCAGATACAGATTGGTCAATACCAGCAGGGACATCTGCCAGAACTAGACACATGGTAGATTCCTGCAGGGGAGGGCCTCAAACAACTGGTACAACAACCCACAAGAGACAAGGCTATCCTAGATCTAGTACTGACTACCAGGAAAGGATCACAGATCTCCAGGTAGAAGGTCACCTAGGGGCCAGTGACCATCACATGGTATGGTTCAATTTGGCCACTAGAACAAAATCATCCCATTCAAGGCAAAAATATTGGACTTCAGAGGAGCTGACTTTGATAAGGTGGCCAACAGAGTTAAGCTAGCCTGGTAAAAAGAATACAGGTGAGGGGTACAGGCAAAGTGGGCAAGCATTAAAGATGCAATACTTGAAGCAACATCCCATTGTGTTAGTAAGAAAGGAAGTGCAAAGAAGAAAGAAGCCACTTTGGTTCTCAAACACAGTAGCAGAAAAGGTCAGAGCCAAAAGGCTGGCCTTCAGGAAATATAAGGAACACTGCAGGATGAAGATAGGGAAGCAGGAAAGGCAGTAAGGCAGGCAAAGGTCCAAACTGAGGAAAATGAAAATTCATGACCTACCGTAATTCTTGATCTTCTTGGACCAGTCTCCACCACTCATTCACACTATTGGGATCTGTGCGGGCTAGGACCCATTGGGAGCAAGACTTTTGCTGGGGAGTCGCCAGAGATGGCGCTTGTGAGAGCGCCGAGAGCCCCAGCTCGCGCAGCAATGACTTTCTCGGCCGACTCCCCAACCGCCTCAGTACCTTTTTACCAAGGAGGTGCAGCGTAACTAACCTAGAAGGGTAGCCTAATCCTAAAAACCGACATAAGATAGTCCGGACGACCCGTGTAAGAAGGCTCAACAAAGAAGTCTTCAAGGCCTAAAGATTTGAGGGAGTGAAGACCAACAAGAGGTGAGCTTCGGGATGGAGGGTGGGCGTGTGAATGAGGTGGAGACTCGCCCAAGAAGATCAAGAATTACGGTTAGGTAATGATTTTCATATCTTCCTGGACATAAGTCTCACCACTCATTCACACTATTGGGAGAGTACGAGTTAATAATCCCCGAGAGGGCGGTGAGGAGAAACCAAGAGCTCACGCTTTAAGACAGAAGTCCATTAAGGATGGCTCTGCCAAAGGAAGACTGTCGCCTGGATGGACATCGAGTGCATAATGCTTAACAAAAGTATGCACTGAGTCTAGGTGGCTGCATTGCAGATGTCTGCAATGGGCACGCTATGGATTTCTGTTAGGATGCCGCTACCGCTTCTGGTAGAATGAAGCATAAACTCTACCTCCAACTTAACCTGCGCCATGGAATAGCAGGACGAGGCACGCCACTCAGCCATGCTGAGATACATCTAATAGCGACAGGTTGACCCAGCCGGTCTCACTGAAGGAAACGAACAGTTGCTGGCTTTACGAAAATCCTTGGTTCTATCTAAATAGAAACGCAAGGCCCTCTTAACATCCAGAGAATGAAGAGAGCCGCTTCCTTCATTTGGAAGTCCGCAAAATAAGAGGGGAAGGACCAAAGGTTGGTTAAGATGAAATTCTGACACAACCTTAGGAAGAAATTTAGATGAGTACTGAAGGACTACTTTGTCTTATGAAACACAGTGTATGGAGGATCTGTGACCAGGGCATGTATCTCAGAGACCCTGCGGGCTGAGGTAATGGCCACTAAGAAGGCAGTCTTCCAGGTGAGGAACTTAAGTTCACAGGTAGCTAGAGGCTCAAATGGTTTCGAGTGAGCATGTCTAGCACAAGATTAATGTCCCAGGCTGCAACTGGACGTCTTGTAGGAGGTCTGGTGCAGAGTGCCCTTAAGAAATCTCTTAACCATAGGTAAACTGAGCCAGTGAAAGGGAAAAACAGCTCATGATACGCTGAAATGGCAATTAAGGTGAACTTTAACTGTAGAGTACTGGAGACCTGAATTTGAGAGGTCCAAAGGTACTCTAAAACTTTATCTGGAGGGCAGGAAAGGGATTCAAAGAGGACTTGCACACCAGAGTGCAAAACGCCCACTTAGCCGTAGTAAGTTTTCCGAGGCTGGCTTCGCGCAGCTGTAGAAGGATATCAGAAACTCCTTCGAGACATGAACCGATTTACTTCTAGCTCTTGAGGAGCCAAGCTGAAGGTGAAGAGATCTCAGATTGGATGGACCACCGTCCCGGAGTTAAAAGGTTCATCTGCAGGAAGTGGTCTGGAGGAACTGCCAACATACTGTTGAGAAGTGGAAACCACAGTTGTCGAGGCCAAAAGGGAGCAATGAGAATCATCCTGTCTCCCTGAGACCGAACTTGAGGAGTACTCTGAATTAGAGGAAAAGGCAGAAAGTGGTGAAGAAGCTGCTTTTCCACCGCAGCCAGAACCAGAACGCATCCTGACAAAAATGCCAGGCCCTGGATTTCTGGAGCAGAAGAGAGCAGTTTTATGCTGAGTGGGATGTAAAGGTCCAGGTCCAGAGTTCCCCACTCTTCTAATAGTGACTGAACTATGGTTGAGTCGAGAGACCACTCTGTGAGGATCTGTCTCGTTCTGCTGACGGTCTGCCAAGTCGTTCTGTACACCTGGCAGGTAGATTGCTTGAATTAGAGCCTTGTGCCCAAGCACCATTCCCAGACCCTCATCGCTTCTCTGCATAAGTGTAAGAATGAGCACCGCTCTGCTTGTTGATGTAATACATCACTGTTTTGTTGTCCGCTTGAGGAGAATATTCTTGTGACAGAGAATGTCTTCAAAGCTTCGGACCGCATAAAGGACGGCTCTCATTTCTAGGACATTTATGTGAAGCTGGGACTCGAGTTGAGTCCACACACCCTGAGTGTGGAGAGCCTGACAGTGAGCTCCCACCCCATTAGTGGGGCTCTGTGGTAATGGAGATCTGATGGTCCAGAGGGCAAGGGTATCCTTGCAGGAGATTGTCCTCTTGAGACCACCAGGTGAGAGACCTCTTTAAAGGTTCTGTCACCTTGATGAGATAGGATCATGGGTGAGTGGTTGGAGACCACTGAGTACTGGAGCATCCACTGGGTGGTTCTCATGTGCAGACAGACCAGAGGTACAGTGAAGACTGAGGATGCCATGAGGCCCAGCATCCGTTGCATCGAGAGCACTGTAACTGACCTGTTTTCTCGATGTAACGGCCATCTGAAGGATATCGTTCCTTCTGTCCTCTGGAAGAAAGGCCTTCGCACAGGATGTGTCCAGAAGGGTCCCTATGAAAAGGAGCCTCTGGGAGGGCTGCAGCTGCGATTTCTTGAGGTTTAGCAGGACTCCCATGGACGTAAGGGAGGCGAGGTCACCTCACAGCACCCAGGAGTCCCTTGCCTGGAAGGACTTGCCAGAAGCCAATCTATCCAGATAAGGAACACCTGTATCGAGTTTTCGCGGTGCGCCATGGAACTGCACAACACTTTGTAAAATCTCAGGCGCTGAGGATAGCCCAAAGGCAGGACTCTGAACTGATAATGTTGTCCCAGAGCCACAAACCTCAGGAATTTGTGATGCCTCGGTGAATGGGAATGTGCTGGTAAGCATCCTGCATGTCTAGGGAGGCTAGCCAGTCGCGTGCTGATGAAGTAAGGGTAACAGGGTTCCTAGAGAAATCATTTTGAATTTCTCCTTGGGAGAAATTTGTTTAGCTTTCTGAGATCTAGAATGGGCGCGATTCCCAGACTTCTTGGAACCAGAAAGTAATGAGAGTAGAACCCCTGTGAGCTCGCTGATGCAGCGGCACAAGTTCTACTGCCCTGTTGTTTAGAAGGCCCTGAATCTCGGCGGTGAGAAGGTCTGACTGAAGGGCAGACAGCCTGGGCTGCCGTTGAGAGGACGATCCGGAGGGGTTTCCACAAGATTGAGTGAGTACCCTCGCAGATTATCCGAAGGACCCATTTGTCTGAGGTTATAGACTTCATTGGCTGTAGAAGTGCATCAGCCGACCTCCCACTGAGAGGAAAAGTCCACCCGGCAGTTGAGGTGGGACTTGAACCAGCAATTATATAAGAAGCGCTGGGCCGGGTCTTGGCGCTTTCTGTTGCGCCTTCTTTTGAGGTTGGGCAGGTTGGTTCTTATGGAACTTCTCTGCCTCGAAAGGACTGACGGTTATGAAACTGACGCTTACTGGCATGCCCTCGAGAGAGGGCAGGAGGGGTCTAGCCAACTTAATGGCTGACCTAGTCTTTTGTGTAGCTTCTAGAGCTTGCTCAACCTGAGGACCAAAAAGATATGCACCATCAGCGGGCAATGCCATTACCTGTTGCTGCGATCATTGGTGAAGCCTGAAGCGCGCAGCCAGGAATGGCGGCGGTGCAAATACCAGCAGCTGCTGAACGGGAAGCTGGAGTCGAAGCGTCCATGGCTGCTTTAACCTGTTGGTTGTTAGATTCAATACCCCTGGTAATGGTTTGAAGAAGCTCTGGTTTTGAATCCGACTCCGGAAGTGCTTCAACCATTTGCTTGAGAGTGCCACTGATATACTCATTCTGAGAAAAATAGCCTTGGTAACTGGCAAACGCATACTTAGGGTAGAAGCAGCAAAGACTCTCTTACCTAAGGTGTCTATCTTATGAGATTCCTTGTTAATAGGTCGAGCTGTAGTGGTTTGAGGAAGGACGACTCTTATCATTCTCTGCCAGGACTACAATAGGATCCGAAAAGGCTTGAGATGCCAAATGGGACGATCATTGGGGCTGAATATTTTCTATCAATGGATTTAGCCACCGATGAAGAGAGAGCAGGATTATTCCATACCATTTGAGACAGCGCCTCAAGGAAAGCTGAATCGGAGGAGTCAAACCGTGGGGATCTCCGAGGCGTGAAGGTATTGGAGTCTTAACAATTTCCCAGGATCGATGTCTGTAGTCTGGAGAGAAAGTGTGGAAATCATATTCTTCAGCAGAGACTTAAATGACAGGTCCTCAACCAGAGGCTCTGCAGCAGCAAAAGATCCTGCTTCGTCCATCTCATCGCCCAGCCAAGGTCTGGGTCAGGCTCAATGTCATCTACTGACAGTCCAGGAGGGACTGTATGGACAGGAAAGGGATGAAAGCCAGAAGAGGAAGGAGGAAATGAGACAAAGGAAGTCCGAGCTCCCGCGCCGAGAACGACGCCGAGGAACCACGCGCGCTGAAAACAGTGCCGAACGGCCGCACAGCGCCGCAGGCGACACCGAGAAGCTGCCGCCACGGGCGATCCTATGACAGCGCTGCAAGGCTACATGGCGCCAAGGCACTCCCAGAGACCGAAAAACAGGTTTTGAGGGAAAAGAGCAGGAGATAAGGGCATCAGTGTGGCCCCCGCGCCAAGCCATGTGGGGAGACACTCAAGCAATGGAGTCGACGGCACCGAAGAAGGTGCCGCGTGACCAGGAAAAGTCCAACCGCCTTACCTGGTCGCCCAGAGAGTCTGAAGGCCCACGAGTGACCGAGCCAGGTAGCTGAACCAACCTCCGAGCCCATTGCTCCATAAGAGCAGCCCACTGATGAAACTGCTCATCTGAAGACCTACCTGGGCAGGGTAGGACTCGGTGTCGAAGACGTCGGCTACTAGAATCCGCTGTTGGCGACTCCGGGAGGAGACCGCAACTCAGCCCTATTAACTGAACGCCCACGCCAAGAGCGATCAGAGGGCGACTGAGTGATGCTCTTCTTTAGACATGCGGTCAAGAAGAGCTCGGAGGTCAATGGTGCCGAATGCAACCGCTTGCTTTTATGCTCTGGGACCGCCCATCCCCCGGCATTGGACTGACGTTGTCAGACCCCCTTCCGGAGAAGGCGGCAGACCGACCCAGCCCAACTAACTGAACAGCTTTCATATGAAGTCTCCCTACCGTCACCTGACCTGCTCATGGTCGACTCCGTCAGAGTAGGCTGAGACTTCTTTATCGTTTTATTTAAAATAAGAATAACTTAGCGATACTGTATCGAGATAATACTACAAAATAATAAAAACTGAAAACTATGCTGTTAGTTTGAAGTTTGACTCGACAGGCGCAGTTGTCGTCATTGAAGCGCACTGACGGGCGTGGGAAAAAGGAACTGATATGTTGTGAGTCGACGCGAGATAGTCATTGCCACGCCGAGCTGGGGCTCACGGTGCCATCTCTGGCGTTGACTCCCAGCAAACAAGTTTGTTCGGATGGGTCCTAGTGCCTCCGCGCAGATCCCAATAGTGTGAATGAGTGGTGGAGACTTATGTCCAGGAAGATCACTAGCAAGAACAGTAAAAGAAGGTGACAAGACTTTCTATAGACACATTAGTGAAAGGAGAAGTCCAGAGGGGGTATTGCTAAGATCAAAGGGGATAAGGGGGGTGGAGGAGGAGGACCATGTAAAAGCATCTATCCTGAATAGATACTTTTGCTCAGTATTTACTGAAGAGAAGGTAGGGCAGGGCCCACAGCTCTGCACCATGGACACAGTGGGGAGGAGGTGTGCAGTAGTCCCTTCACAAAAGAAAGGGTCCTACAAGAGCTCGATAAGCTCAGCGTGGACAAGGCAATGGGACCTGATGGCATATATCCCAGGGTACTAAAAGAGCTAAGGGTGGAACTAGCAGAGCCATGCTCAAAACTGTTTAGTGAGTCTCTGAGCACAGGAGAGGTCCCAGAAGACCGGAGAAGGGCGATGTGATCCCGCCTACAAAAGTGGTAGCAGGAGGAGGCAGGGAACTACAGACCAGTCGGTCTTACCTCAGTAGTGGGCAAGATTATGGAGACACTCCTTAAGGAAAGGATAGTGAAACACCTGGAATCCATAGGGCACAGGATCCAAGACAGCATGGGTTTAACAAAGGAAGGTCCTGTCAAACTAATCTCATAGATTTCTTTGACTGGGTAACCAGAGTGGTGGACCAAGGGGAGTAGCTGATGTTGCCTACCTTGACTTCAACAAAGCTTTCGATACTGTTTCACATAGAAGATTGATTAATCAGCTGGGTAGGCTCGGGTGGGTCAGACGTTGGTCAACTGGGTGGCAAACTGGTTGATGGGCAGAAAACAGAGAGTGGTGGTAAATGGTATACAGTCAGAAGAGATGCAAGTCACAAATGGGTACCTCAGGGATCGGTCCTGGGGATAGTCCCTTCAGCATCTTTGTCAGTGACATTGCAGATGGACTAGAGGGTAAGGTTTGTCTGTTTGCAGATGACACCAAGATCTGCAACAGAGTAGATGATCCAGATGGGTGGGCAGAATGAGAAGAGATCTGGATAAACTAGCAAATGGTCAGAAGAGTGGCAACTGGGGTTTAACGCTAAGAAATGCAAGATCATGCACAAAGGGAAGAGAAACCTGAAGCCACCTATAGGCTGGGAGGAGTTGCTGGCAGTCACAAGGGAAGAAAGAGACTTGGCCATCATCACCGATTACCTGAAATCATCCAAGCAGACCTCTAAAGCAGTAGTTAAGGCTAGAGGGATGTTAGGGTGTATTAGTAGGGTATCACAAGTCAGTAAAAGGGAGGTAATAATCCCTCTTTACAAGACACTGGTTAGGCCCCATCTGGAGTACTGCGTGCAGTACTGGAGGCCACACCTTCACAAGGACATTAACCAAATTGAGGCAGTCCAGTGAAGGGTAACCAAAATGGTGCATGGACTGCATCAGAAAACATATTAGGACAGATTAACTGAATTCAATATGTATACCCTAGAGCAAAGGAGGAGAGAGGTGATATGATTAAAACATTCAAACGCTTAAGGGCATTAACAAGGTGAAAGAGTCTAACTTGTTTCAATATAAGAAAAATAGCAGGACAAGAGGCCACAGTGTGAGATTAGAGGGAGGCTGATTAAGGGGTAATGTGAGGAAGTTCTTTTCACAGAAAGGGTAGTGGATGCATGGAACGGCCTACCTCAGGAAGTGGTGGATATGAATACAGTGCAGGGCTTCAAACAGGCATGGGATAGGCATAAGGGAGCAATATAAATGAGTATGAATAGATAGGCCATTGACAGAGCAAAGGCCTATGGCACATTCATAAGGTAGAAAATGGGCAGACTGGATGGGCCTTGCAGTCCTTATCTGCCGTCAACTTCTATGTTTCTATGTAAAAGAAGTCTATAGCCACTCCTCTACTGTCCTTTGTCCTTGCCCTTTAGTCTTCTATTTCCTAGTCTCTTACTCCCACCTACTCCCTCCTGCTACCCTACCCTAACTTTATCCTGTTACCCCATACCCCTAACTCCATTTCTGCTTTTCCTTTCCCTCCTCAATTACATCCAATTCCTCCTACACCTCTAGTCCCTCCTGCTCTTCCATCCTTTCATTTTCCTACTTTATGGCTGTTAACTCATCATACACATTCCACTCTTCATTCTCAATCCTTTTTTCTTCACTCCAGGCTTATTACCTATTGCGTTATTTCCTAATTCAGCATTATGTACCACATTTCGAAACTGTACTTAATTACTGTGATGATGTTATTTGAAGCTGTTATTATGTAATGTGTACTTGTCTCTTTATATGTCTCAGGACCTCCTTGTGAATGAGCCTGCTCAACGGGTTATTTCTCATGTATAAACCTGAACTTGAAAAGGCCTGTAAAGATAGAACAGTAACAGAACTGGAACCCAATTTAAAAATCTACTTTACAGGGAAAATGACTTGCAGGTTTAGTGCTGTTCTCCTTTAAGGGTACCTTTCTCGCTTTGAAATCCCACAGGGCCTCCTCAGACGGTCTCCCAGGACAGACCCATGAAAAGGGCCTCTAACTGTCACTGCTGGACTCCAGGTGTGAAACCCAAGGCCTAGGTATCTCACCAAAGCATCACAGGAATCAAAGGCAGCCCTCAATTGGTTGTGAACATAGCTGTGTGGGGGCCCTGGATTTCGTGAGAAGTGTTTCTGTCAGGGCTGAACATGTTTGAGCAGCTGCTCCTGGTATTTAGCTATATACCCTGATAGCTGGAATCCTCATACCTTGGGGCAGAGATACCAAGAGGCAAGCTGATGTTTCCAGCAGACAGAAAGATCCGAGACATGGAGGGGTGAGGAGCCAAGAGATTAAGGGAGGAGCTGAAGCTCTAGCCAATGGGCATTCAGAGGACTTTGCACATGTACAGTGGACTGCATTAGTGTGGTGACTAAGTAGGAGGAGTCCAGATAGCTGAAAGGTAAGGGTTGGACTGGTGGTGGTGGGAAGACTACAGTGGCTGTAGCGCAGTGTACCCAGGGCTATGGGCACAGCATAGGGGCCATGTGACTGGAGCTATGTCATATGCCCAGATTTCTATGGGTTATGCAAGCCAGTCTGTTTGCTGCTATAACGTATTTGCATTATGCCTTAGCCCAAAGGAGTCTCTGCTCCCTTGGCAACCAAGACTTCCATTTGTATGCTAATATTTTTTGTAGTGGTGCCTATTGCAATTTGGATTTGGTGACACTACAAATTATGGTAGTGTACAAGGCTCCAGACAGGGGTTGAAATGTTTCTCTTAAGTAATCTGAAGCTTAAAATGTAAATGGAGATATACTGTGGATGGATGTAAACCTCTTCTTGTGATATGCAGTCCTGACCCATCCGCTTTCCTCTGACTGGTACTGCATTATTTCGTGGTGTTTTTCCCCTATGTAGGAAGGGGATCTGGAGGTTGAATGTTCTTGGCATGTGGGTGGGTGCATGAGGCATGATTTAAAACACTGCATGTTCTGAGCCCAGTTATATGTCAGATATATCAGTAACACAGTGAGTCAGCATAGGGAGCTTAAAAGGAGAAATAGTTACAAATAAGTAGCCTTTTTCATTCTCCGCTGGTCTTCCAGCCTTTGTATTTGATATTGTACCTGATTAGCTTGGAACTCTTAAATGTTAAGTTTATTTGTCCTACCTGGAGCATCATTCCAACAAAAATCCAGAAACGAACATTTTCAGAGGGACGGCAATCAGATACTGCAAAAAGAACAAAGAAGACCGTAGCAACTTTAAATAGTCAAAGTGGAATCATCATAATACAATGCATGACAAACTGTCACGTAGGGATAACACATAACAGAGTGGGCAGTTATGAGGGAATAATGCATGCCTTAGGTAGTTATTAGACATGAGCTGTAGCCGAGTACCACAATCATGACCCCAAACCTGGATGTCTTATCTCCCTGCTTTTATGTGTTAAAATAATAATGCAGTTCAGGTGAGCTAGGTGGCTGCCAGAAAATAATCAACAACCAGGTGACAGGTTTTGACCAATGAGGTCACAGAATTTTCATGGTCCATTTCATAATAATGCATTAAGGCTTTAGCAGGGTTGAGTTACCATCCTTTAATCTAAATCTAGGAGATTACAAGGCAGGAGGCACAGCTGTGGGCCTTATGCCCAAAGATTAAACAGTTGCTGACACTTCAGAAGAGACTTAAAAAATATGGAAATTACATATTTACTATAATCGTTGATCTTCCAGAATATCTTCACCATTGATCTCCCACTTAGGGTCTGGTGCCGGGCACTACGACCCCCAAGCACATTTTTTGCAAAGATGAAGCCAACCACAACTACCGAGCAGCACCCAGTAACCCCACATAGAGCTGTGCGCCAGCCAAGAAAAAATACCACAGCAATGTTGTTTCTTCAAATGGGATCCTCTCTAAGTTTAACAAGTGCAATCATTCCTCTGAAATGAGCATCCCCAGAGCCTAAGAATTGTATGCATATTATGGAATTTAGAGTGAAATTCAGTTTCTGCAATGCGGTCATGCTCATCCCTGCACTCTAAAGGCGGATGTATTTCTAAAACTAGGTGCACTGTGACCACTAAAAACTAAAATTGCATACTCACTGTAATTCTTGATCTTCTAGAAACATCTTCAGCATTGATTCACACCAATGGGTTCTGAGCTGGAGGCACTAGGACCCTGCAGGAGATGGAAATTACGTATCTACCGTAATTCTTGATCTTCTTGAACAAAGTCTCCACTACTCATTCACACATGGGACTATCACCGATGCGACAGAACCCAGCGATAACCAAAAATCTTCATGAAGGTTAGGTACTGAGGCAGGACTCATGCATCGTGGTGCCATGAGACTGCCTTTG
Source organism: Neoceratodus forsteri (assembly GCA_016271365.2). Classification (NCBI taxonomy): domain Eukaryota; kingdom Metazoa; phylum Chordata; order Ceratodontiformes; family Ceratodontidae; genus Neoceratodus; species Neoceratodus forsteri. The sequence continues at coordinate 1,608,368,272 of CM028130.1, forward strand.
CTCTGTACAGACTATCTCAATGTTGACCCTCCAACTGCTCCTCAGTACCTTTTGACCAAAGAGATGCAGCATAAACTAACCTACAAAACTAACCTAATCGAGGTATAATATAGCCCAGATGACCCATGTAAGAAGGGTCAACCAATAACATCTTCACAGCCTAAGCCAGTGAGGGAGTGAAGACCAGAAACAGGATGAGTGAGCTTGGGGATGGTGGGTGGGTGTGTGAATGAATGGTGGAGACTTCATCCAAGAAGATCAAGAATTATGGTAGGTATGTAATTTCCATATCTTCCTGGACTAAAAGACTACACCACTCATTCACACTAATGGGAGAGTACCAAGTTAAAAACCAATCCCTGAGCAAGGCAGAAGGAGACAGAGCTCACTCAGGACAGAAGTCCATTAAGGATTTGTTCTGCTGAAGGCAGTGTGCTGTCTGGCATGGACATCCAGGCGCAGATGGTCCACAAAGGTGTGCACCGAGCTCCAAGTTGCTGTTTTGCAAATATCTGCAATGGATATATTACGAATCTCTGCCAGGGATGCTGCAACTGCTCTAGTAGAGAGGGTGTAAACCCGGCCTTCCAGCTTGACCTGCGCCACTGAGTAGCAGTGACAAAGACACACCACCAGCCATGCAGAAATGCATCTAATGGAAACAGGCTGACCCAGCTGGGCCATGGTGAAATATATAAACAGTTGCTTGGATCTGTGAGTCTCTTTTGTTCTGTCGATGTAGAATCACAGAACCCTTTGACATCCAAACAGTGAAGGGTACATTCCCTTTCATTCTGGAAGGTGGCAAAATAGGTAGGAAGAACCAATGGTTGGTTAAGGTGAAACCACAAAACCACATTGGGAAGGAATTTGGGGTGGGTCCGTAGGACTACCTTGTCCTTGTGAAATACAGGGTAAGGAGGGTCCATGACCAAGGCATGTATCTCAGAGACTCTGCAAGTGGAGGTAATGGCCACCAGGAAGGCAACCTTCCAGGTCAGAAACTTCAAGTCACAAGTGGCAAGAGGCTCAGAAGGCTTAGAAGGCTTATGGGTGAGCATGTCTAGCACTAGGTTGATATCCCACATGGCCACCGGTTTTCTGACCAGGGGCCTAGTGTAAGGATACCCTTGAGGATCACTTGACTAGCAGTAATTGAGCCAGCGACATGTTCTATACTGGCTCATGGTAGGTGGAATCGTGTATAGGTGCACCTTCACTGTCGAGTATTGCAGTTCTGCATTTGACAGGTCTAAGAGGTACTTTAATACTTTATTCAGTTGGCAAGAAAATGGGTCCAATATGGACTTTGCGCATCAAATGGAAAACCGCTTCCATTTAGCTGTGGAAGGCTTTACGTGCTTGTCAAGAGGATTTCATGATGCATTGAGAGACCTTAAACCTATGCACCTCTATTTCCTCAGGAGCCAGGCGTGGAGATGAAGGGAATTCAGGTTGGGATGGACTAGGGGTCCCTGTGTCAGGAGGTCCATTCATACAGAAAGTTGCCTCGGAGGGACCTTCGACAACCTGTTGATCAATGGAAACCATCTGCTGAAGCCAGAACTGAGCAATGAGAATCATTCTGCCCCTGTGCCTCTACTTTGAGCAGCACCTCTGAATTAATGGGAGAGGAGGAAATGCGTACAGATAGCATCTTGTCCACCACAGTCTGAATGAATCCTGACAGAAAACACCAGGTTCTGGATTTCTGAAGCAGAATAGAGGCAGTTTTGCGTTAGAGTGGGGATGCATAAAGGTCCAGGTCTGGACCATCCCATTCGTCGAATAGCGATTGCCACGAAATCTGGAGCGAGCGACCATTTGTGTGGATCCACCTCTGTCCTGCTGAGGTGATCTGCTAGGTCATTTTGAATTCCTGGCAGGTAGACTGCCTGAATCAAGGCATCAGGTTCAAGGCACAACTCCAACACCCCTCATGGTTTCCCAGCACAGAGAGTATGAGTGCGCTCGCCTGCTTGTTGATGTAATACATCACTGCTTTCTTATCTAGCTGAAGGAGAATTACTTTGTGACAGAGGACATCCTTCAGGGATTGGACAGAGTACAGGACAGCTCTCATCTCTAAGATATTTATGTGTAGATGAGACTCCTGGCTGCACACTCACTGAGTGTGAAGGTCTTGACAGTGGGTCCCCCACTGATCAGAGATGCATCTGTGGTGATGGTGATCTGAGACTCCAATGGAGCAAAGGATAGACCTTAAAGAAGCTTGTCTTCCTGTGTCCACCATTCTCAGCGATCTCTGACAGGACTCCATCACTTTTATGTAGAAGGACTGCAGGTGTGTGGTTGGCGCCCACTGAGTGCTGAGCATCCACTGTATGGTCCCATGTGCAGCCGGGTTAGAGGCACCGTGAAGATGGACAATGCCATAAGGTCCAACATCCACTGCATCAAGAGTGCTCAACCAAGTTGTTCTCCCTTATGTAGTGAGCCATCTGGAGAATGTCATTTCTCCTGTCCTCTGGAAGAAAAACCCTTGCCCTGGAGGTGTCCAGGAAGGCTCCTATGAAGAGGAGCTGCTGGGAGGCTGAAGCTGTGATTTCTCCAGATTCAGCAGCACCTCTTGGAAGTGAGGAACTGCAAAGCTGTGTGACTGCTTCTTGTGTCTCCTGTCTGGACGGGCTCACTAGGAGCCAATCGTCCAGGTGCACGGTACACATGGAACGCAGAGTTTTCTGAGGTGCACCGTGAGAACTGCTAAGCACTTTGTAAAGACTCGAGGTGCTGAAAAGCCCCACAGGGCAGGACTCTGAACTGGTAGGTGTTGACCCAGAGCCACACAATGGAGGTACTTGTGGTGACTTGGGCACTGGGATGCTGAGATAGCATCCTGCATGTCCAGGGATGCCAGTCAGTCATACTGATGAATCAGCGGAAGTTAAGTTTCTAGGGAGATCATCTTGAACTTCTCCTGAACAGGAATTTGTTCAACTTCCTGAGGTTGAGAATGGGGTGATGCCGCCTGTCTTCTTTGGAACCAAAGTAATGGGAGAAGAACCCCGTGTTCTGTTCTGCCTGCACAGGCACTTCTACTGCCCTGTTTTTCAGAGGCTCTGTATTTTCAAGTAAGGAGGTCTGACTGAGCGGTAGACAGACTGTGCTGTTGTTGGTGAAAGATCTGGAGATCGCCACGAAATTGAGAGAGTATCCTCTTGTATGATCATGAGGACCCATTTGACCATTGTGATGGATTTTCACTGATTGTACAACTGGGTCAAATGCCCTCCTCCTGCCGTAGCAGTATCCACCTCGGGCAGCTGAGGTGGGACCTGGGCTGGTTTTCAGAGGGTGCACTGGGCGGTTTGCGGGACCTGTGCCTTTTGTTGCATTTTCTTGGCTGAGGAGTCTGGTTCCTATTAAAGGCTCCTCAGCCTTTACCTTGAAAGGACTGTGTTACAAAACATCCAACAGTTCCACGCCCCTTTGAAATGCAGCTGGAGCGATTCTGGCAGTTTAATGAGCAGTCCCGGTTTTCTAGCGGGTCTCCAACGCTTTGTTCTACTTCAGGGCTGAATAAATAAGCCCCATCGAGAGGGACATTCATCACCTGTCACTGAGTCTCGGGTGAAAAGCCTGATGTTCTGAGCCAGAGGTCACTCTGATGTAGATACCTGCAGCTGCTGCCCATTCCTGCAGCATCACAGGTGTCCATAGCAGCTTTCAACTGATGGGTGTTGGATTCTATGCCCTGGTAATCGTTTGGAGGAGTTCCATATTGACCTCTGACTGTGGAAGGCCCTCGACCACCTCACTTAAGGGAATTCCACAGGGTGTACTCATATTAAAAGAAATTACCCTGCTAGCTAGCAATACGCTTCCTGCAGCTGCAAAAAAGGAAAATACGCATTACCTACCGTAATTTTGATCTTCTCTTGTATCCTTCACCATTCATTACTTACTGGTGTAAGCCGGAGCGCACCATGCAGGCACTTTTTTTTTTTAAAGTTTGCCTAGCGGCACCGCCTCGAGGTGGCGTCATCGCCATGCTGAGGCGGCCGCTAGGTAGCGACCACCCTCCTCCAACTCAGTTCTGTGGTCGGAGAGGCAAAAGTGAAAGCAGAGAATATAGATACGAGGCAAGATGGCTGAGGATAGCAAAGCAAGGAAGAATGAACTGAAAAGGAATAGGCCGATGGAGGGAAGGACAGAGAGATAGAGTATCCCAGCCTAGGGACTGTAGGCCTCCTTACCTGGGTGATTCTAGGAGGAGAGATAAGTAAGGAAATGAGAAATTAGAAGAAGAAGAAGAAAAGAGAGAGAGATGGGATGTTGAAGAGACCAGAATGCCCAACGAGCATAGTTAGCTTACAACTGAAGGCTCGACTAAAGGGAAGCAAGAATCCCTGGAGATAGAGCTGAAGAGAAGGTTCACCAAACCCGCTAGACAGACTCATGGAGGCATAGTCCTCATCCTCAACATGCCATTGTTCTTGATACCCACTTGGGCTCCTGGCATGAAGGCCTTTAACTGGAGGACACCCGAGGGGAGAATAAAACCCGGCAGCATGAGAGCGCTGCTCAGGGGTTTAGGAAATGGAGAATGTATAAGCTTTCAGGCGTTTTAAGATAGAAAAGGGACTCAGACTGACTGGACAAGGCTTAGGCTGGCTGGGATTGGATATGGTCAGCACTGCTCTTCTGTAAAATTGTCCAGGAGGACACTAAAGGGAGAAACTAATATACAAAACTAGCGAGAAGGATAGCCTACCTTCTCATTTCTCTTCTAGTTTGTTTTTCCTTTTTTTTTTTTTACAGAAAAATTTTTTGGACTAGATGCATGACCCCAATACCAAGATGCCTATAGCAGTTGAAGAGAGTTCTCGAAATTCCTCTCCCTTTTTTTTTTTGCAAAAAGAAAAAGGAATAGATGTGCCCATTCACTCTGCCATAGGCAAGAATGGGGGGTGATTTTGATTTCAGGGCAACTATCTGGAACACGGGATTGCAGGATCAAACTGAATAGCCTGAGCCAGGCCAAAACCCCAGAGGTATCTCGCCAGAAGAATGGCAAAGAGATAGTTGTGCAGTCTGATCACCAATGCAATCAAGATGGCCCATGAATCTTAGAGTAATTTTTCTGGAAAATTAGAGCCCCAAGAAGATTTTTTTTGGAAAAATTAAAATTTTTCCTATATTTTAAGAAAAAAATTTTTTTTTTTTTTTGCAGAGAGAGAGAGGAGGAAGGACGGAGAGAAGCCAACAGGAAGAGGCCACTGAGGGGATGGTGGGTGAGGGAAGTAATGAATGGTGAAGATACAAGAGAAGATCAAGAATTACAGGTAGTGATCGTAATTTCCTATCTCCCCTTGTCAATCTCTCACCATTCATTACATCTCCTGGTGATACTAGCTCCTCTTCCCTGGAGGGAAGAGCTACACCCTGAGGGAACAAGACCCCAGCTTTCTGTTGGTGAGAAACAGAAGGAGAAGACCCTGGCTTATTCAGAAAGCCTAAGTGGGAGAAGAGCTAGGAGGTGCCTCCCGAGGACGAGGAGACGGATGGAGCCCCTGTAAAGTCTCCTAGCTCTGGATGAGAAAGAGCGGGTCCCTGGAAGAGCGGAGCTCATCACCTATGCCGGGCCAGTGACAACTCTGAAAGACGGAAGCCATGCCGCCCGCTCTGATGCAGATCGCTGTCCCCCTTCAAGCCTGGAAGCCACTCACATTGGCGTCATAAGATGCCCTTGCTTGGTGTCTTGCCAGCTCCAGGCCTACCGCGCGAGAGGGCAACGGCTTGTCTGGTTTGCTCCGTGTCAGGCATAGATGCCAACAGCTGGGACATCATCGACCACAGATGCCGGTTGTAGGCAGTGTGGTGAGCCTGATGTGATGCAATACATGCACTTTCGCACGAGAAGAAGAGAACACTTCTTCGCTTCCAACGGTCGAACTGGAGAGAGTCCGAACTGTGATGGTCGTAGTCGCCAGGCAATGGCGCTAGAAGGAGTATCTAGGCTATGCCAACCCTAAGGACAGGTTGGGAAGGGAACCTAGAGACTCAGAGGGGCACAATACCTCGCTGGCAGTCCGCGGGCTGGGGAAGAAGCGGCAGGGAACTGCCAGGACCGGATAGACGCCTCCTGGAAGGGGATACGCAGGAAGGTACCACCAGATGCTGGGCACTGAATTCACCAAGGAATTCTGCGTCTCCCGTTCGGTATTGTCTCCGACGTGGAAACTGGAGATCCTCACCATCCTCTCGAGGAAACGCTGATATTCTGTGAAATCAGCATCGGAGGACAGATGAGCAGGGGTTCCTCTCCTCAGAGGAGGGAGACGGATGATGGGGAACTGGAATGTCCAGAGGATTCCTGCGGCGGTGGGAGAGTCGAAGACCCGGCTCATGCATGTATCTAACATATGAGGGAAGGCAGCCGAGAACCTCTGAACTGCTCCCAGGATAACGGACCCGTAGGGACCGCATGGCCCGGGAGCGGGGTGGTGAAGGCAGAGAGATGGAGAGGGCACCTCCGAGGAGGCAACTGCTCGCGTGAGGGCTCTGGAATCCGGGAAAGGAGCCCTTGCAGGAGGGATCCTGGATATCAAACCAGGCCGCAGAACGGAACTCTGGGGAAGCGGAGCCTGGAAGAGCCCTGGGGAGAAACTCCCCTGTGACCGACGCCGGGACTGCATGGATCCAGAAGGGCAGTCCGCTACGCGCCGTCCAGAGGAGGACACCCTTGAACCCTGGGGAGGGGTGGGGCTCTGCACTACGTGCCCGGCCACCCCCGAGGTGGCTAAAGAAGACCGGGCAGCAGCCGCCTGCCCCCTCAACCCCTCGGATCTCGAGAGGCCCTCCTCCGACTGCAACGCCCCTGTCCCTGAGGAGGCAACAGCACTCGGGGTAGCTGGCCACCAGGCCTCCAGAGAGGCCGCCCCTCCGTCACCCCACGCCTGCCCCCGGGACTCTGCCATCCCCAGCCAAGGAACCCTCAGGAGACGACGCAAGGGGACAGAGGGGGGGTCACGGGCGCCGCCTGGTACCCCTAGCCACCGAGGACCCAGATTCCAAAGAATGGGGTGCCAGGATGGGTCCACATCTGAGTTATCGCCCCCCGAGGAGGACGAGACCAGCGGACCTCGATGTTGGCCACCCCAGGGGTCCCTAAGGCCACGGGGCCGCGAACAGCCCCGTGTACCAAGCGACGTACGCCGCCTCCCACGCCGTGCAGCAGGAAGGTCTACCCCACACCCCCAGCGGCTCGCAGGCCCGGGCACCGCCTCGGGAGGGGAAGCCTGACGGAGCCGCTGGCAGCGCCGGAGGCAAGCGGCATTGCCGGGCGGCGCCGCCATGTCCATCGGCACCGCTAATGGCGCTGAGGCTGCAAGCGACCGCCAACGGCGCCGGCCCGATCACCGGGGCGCTGATCTGCACGCCGGCGCCCGCAAAGGCGGCGTCGAGGGTCTACCCAGCCGGGCCCGCCAAGGGCCTCGACACGGGGAGCCTGCACCAAAGAGGTGACTGCCGAGGCGGTGTCAGCGCCTGGGTGCCCCGGGAAGGGCTACGACGCCTCCCCAACACCGCCGAAGGGCCTCCTCGCAAGATAGATGAGGAGACCTCCTCCTCGGATCAGTGACAGGCCCGGAGGGGACCCGGGAAAGGTCGAGATCTCGGCTCGAGATTCCTCAGCGAAGCGACGCCGCCCCCGAAGTCGGCGGGCCTTGCCGGAGCTTGAACGCTGCGGATTTCGGTGGGACGCGACGGTCCATCGAAAACAGGCGCCGCATCAATCCATATCATGGTTGGGTCCCAGGCACCAAGACAAACGCTGTGCCGGTCCGAGACGGAGAAATGCCGCCACAGGAGCACCGACGATAGGGCGCGCCTGCCTTCGACGCAATGCTTAGCTCCAGAACCGGACATAACGCCAAATAACGAGAGATCAAAAACACAGAAACACACCTGGCGCCGAAGAATGAAAAGAACAGTCTTACCGGGGACGGTGTTTGCGTCATAGGAAAACGGAGTCGGTAACTACTACGCAGATAGTACTGGAGGCGCTCGCTGACAGGTGCTGCCTCGACGGGCGGAGAAACAGAACTGAGTTGGAGGAGGAGTCGTCGCTACTAACGGCGCCCGCGCATGACGTCATCTCGAGGGCGGTGCCTTAGGCAAACTTAAAAAAAAAAAAAAGTCTCGTGATGGATGCGCCTACGCTTACACCCAGGAAGTAATGAATGGTGGCGATTGACAAAGGAAGATCACGCTCCCTAAGGTGTCAACCTTGGCGACCTTTGATGGGTCAGTGTTGAGGTCTCCTGAGAGGACAACCTTATCATTCTCTGCAGGCCTGTCAAGGCATCCGCAAAGGGCTGTGATGCCAGAAAGGGTCTGTCCTTAGGGTGGAGCGTATTACCTATTTTCAGCCTTAGACACAGATGAGAAAATTGCCAGCTGGCCCACAAAGGATTGGGGGGACAGGGGTGAAGTCTGTAGGAATGATAGGAATGTGGAGATATTCGAGATATGAAAATTACGCACCTACTGTATTTCTTGATCTTCTGATGACTTCTCCACCACTCATTTGCACTATTGGGATCTGCGCTGGAGGCACTAGGACCCATCGGAGCAACTTTTGCTGGAGGGTCGGCACTGAGATGGCGCATGAGCCTCAGCTCGCGCCGGCAATGACTATCTCAAGCGCCGACCTCCAACTGCCTCAGTACCTTTTTTTAGCAAGGAGGCAAGCCGACCCTAACCTAGAAGGGTAGCTCTAATCTCCCAAAGACCGACATAAGATAGTCCGGCGCACCTGCAAGAAGGGTCTGACAAAGAAGTCTCTCACAGCCTAAAAGATTTGAGGGAGGAAGACCAACAGGAGAGCCTCGGGACGAGGGTGGGTGGCGGGAAAGAGTGGTGGAGACCTCGCCCAAGAAGATCCAGAATCACGTAGGTAATGCACTTTCATATCTTCCTGGACATAAGTCTCCACCACTCATTCACACTATTGGGAGAGTACCTGAGCTAATAATCCCTCGAGAGGGCGGTAGGAGAGACCAAGAGCTCATATTTCTAGGACAGAAGTCCATTAAGGATGGCTCTGCCAAAGGAAGAATGTCGCCTAGCATGGACATCCAGCATAATGTTTAACGAAAGTGCGCACTGAGCTCCAGGTAGCTGCAACTGCAGATGTCTGCAATGGCACGTCTATAATTTCCGCTTAGGGATGCCGCGACTGGCGTAGTAGAGTGAGCGTAAATCTCTACTCCAACTCTTACCCAAGCCATGGAATAGTAGTAGCTAAGGCATGCCACCAGCCATGCTGAGATAATCTGATAGCTACAGGTTGACCCAGCCAGGTCTCACTGAAGGAAACGAACAGTTGCTGGGCTTTTTCGAAATCCTTGGTTCTATCTAGATAGAAACGCAAGGGCCCTCTTAACATTCAAAGAATGAAGAGAACGCTCCTCTTCATTTGGTAAGTCCGCAGCGAAGAGGGATGGACCAAAGGCTGGTTTAGATGAAATTCTGACACAACCTTATGAAGAAATTTAGGATGAGTATGAAGAACTACTTGTCCTTATGGAACACAGTATACTGGAGGGTCTGTGAAAAAGGCATGTATCTCAGAGACCCTGCAGGCTGAGGTAATGGCCACTAGGAAGGCAGTCTTCCAGGTGAGAAACTTTAGCTCACAGGTAGCCAGAGGTTCGAAGATTTCCCAGTGAGCATGTCTAGCAGAAGATTAATGTCCCAGGCTTTAACTGGACGTCTTGTAGGAGGTCTGGTATGCAGAATTCTTTAAGAAATCTCTAACCATAGGTAACTGAGTCAGTGTTAAGGAAAAAAAGGGCTCATGATACGCTGAAATGGCATTAAGGTGAACTTTGACTGTAGAGTACTGCAGACCTGAATTTGAGAGGTCCAAGAGGTACTCCAAAACCTTATCCGTGGGCAGGAAAGGGATCAAAGAGGACTTTGTATACCAGAGCTAAAAACGCCCACTTGGCTGTGTTGGCCTATGGCTTTATTTCCGCGTAGCCAGAAGTATCATCTGAAATTCTCGAGAGATTGAACCTGGTTTACTCAACTCTTCAGGAGCCAAGCATGAAGGTGAAGTGATCTCAGGGTTGTGATGGACCACTGGGTCCCCGAGTCAAAAGGTTCATTTTGCAGGGGAAGTGGTCTCTGAGGAACTGCCAACATATTGCTGAGTAGTGGAAACCACAGCTGCCGAGGCCAAAAGGGAGCATTGAGAATCATCTTGTTCTCTGGGATTCAAACTTGAGGAGTACTCTCTTGAATTAGAGGAAGAGGCGGAAGAAAGCGCTGGTCCACCGCAGCCTGAACGCATCCTGACAGAAAATGCCAGGCCCTGGATTTCTGGAGCAGAAGAGAAGCACTTTATGCTGAGGGGATGCAAAAGGTCCAGGTCTGGAGTTCTACCCTTCGAATAGTGACTTGAACTATGGTTGAGCTCAAGAGACCACTGTGAGGATCTGTCTCTGTTCTGTTGAGACGGTCTGCCAAGTCGTTTTGTACACCTGGCAGGTAGCCTGCTTGAATTAGAGCCTTGTGCTCCAAGTACCATTCCCATACCCTCAGCTTCCTGCATAAGGGTAAGAATGAGCACTGCCCTGTTTGTTGATGTAATACATCACTGCTTTGTTGTCCATTTGAAGGAGAATGTTCTTTGACAGAGAATGTCCTTCAACGCTTGGACCGCATAAAGGACCTGCCCTCATTTCTAGGATGTTTATGGAAGTTGGGACTGAGTTGAGTCCACACACCTTGAGTGTGGAGAGCCTGACAGTGAGCTCCCACCCCATTAGGGATGTGTTCATGGTGATGGAGATTTGATGGTCCAGAGGAGCAAGGGATATCCTTCCAGGAGATTGCTCTCTGAGATCACCAGGTGAGTGACCTCTTTAAAGGTTCTGTCACCTTGATGAGATAGGACTGCAGGTGAGTGGTTGGGGACCACTGAGTACTGAGCATCCACTGGGTGGTTCTCACATGTAGACGTGTTGGGGTACAGTGAACACCGAGGATGCCATGAGACCCAGCATCCGCTGTATTGAGAGAGCTGAACAGAGTAGCAGATGTAGGAAACCATTCACTTTCATGCTTTCTGTTCAGCAATCAGGACCCCTCCCTCCCAACAGACAACCCCATAGCCTACACACCCTTTGTCCTATCTTACATGCAATGGACGGAGGCACTAGGCAGCCCATACTAAGCCGGGTGGGGGCTACAGAACCTAACAAGGCACCACAGCCCAAGGTTCCAAAACTGCAGATTAAGCCCAGAGAGAAGTAAACTGCTGCTGAGAATCCTGTTATTCCATAGCCCATACCATTTCTGTCTGCCCACAGGAGCCAGTACAATGATGAAAATCCTGTAATTCCTGCTGAAAATGAAGTATGGATGAAGAAATAGAGGATATGCAACAGGCTAATTTAAAATATGCAATGCATCTTCATGAGTAAGGGGCAGGATCATAACTCATGAGTGGCAGAGCCACTAGAGAGATATGAATGTCCTGCTCCTTCACAAATGACAATAAACGCAGTTTGTGTCACACTGCATATCTGATTTACACAACTTAACAAAATGAGGACAATCATTTGTGTTCATCACAACTTTTGTCTTTGCGCCAGCTACTGTCTTTGGGACTCTGGCAAGCAGCCAGCCCCACCGACCACTACTCTGTCGCCAGCGCAGTTTCTATGGGCTGCATGACCCGATTGTACCATGCTGCTGTTTGATAACAAGGGAAGCACTGCAGCAATTCCCATTTGCTTACCCCGGATCTTTCTGTAGTAGTCTCCATTTTTCTGCATCTAAAACCAGCTCTGTCTGAAGCTCCCTTATTATACCTTTAAAGGGCTCCGCCTCTGACCAGTGACATCATCAGTTGCAACAGATCAGTAGTTCCTGATTCTGATACCAGTACTGTTACTGGTGTAAGTTACTATTGCATGCAAACTGAGCGCATGAAGGAGCTGCGCCAGCACCATTAATCTAGCAGCCAAGTAAGTTGCAGAATCAGCGTCCAGGAGCCACGGACCACAATGACACTGATTACAGTGCCTATATTAGCGCAATGGGTGGGTGGGGTACTACATACAGGCAGTTTAAATGCCATTGGTGAAAAGGCCTCTGCAACTGTGGCTCTGCCAATCTGGAACTCAATCTCAAACTGCTACGAACTCTGCCCTCCCAATCTTCAGGCAAGCTTGTTTACACCTTTTGTCCCCGTTGCTGCCCACATCCCACCTCATCCAGCACCTCGTATGCTAACTCCCATCCTTGATTCCAGTCCTCTCTCCTTCCTAACCCAATTTCCAGTACTATACTGCATAACTTCAAGTTGTAGTTTCTTAATTTTGTTTTGTTCTGGAATGGCAATAATGCACCTGGCCATTATCAGCTTTCTGCATAACGTTAGGATGGCAAGTATCTGTATATGGGGAGGAAAACAAGACACACTACTTCATGTGCACCAGATCAGAGCACTGCCATTCTAACCTTTATAATTCTACGGTCTTATCCAAGAACAGCTCCACATACGAGCACAGACAGGTCTTCAAAATGGGAGGATTTGTCAAAGGTGAGTCTTCTTACCTGTACTAAAGCATCATCCCCTAGCAGGGAACAGGATAAGGTAGGGGTGGTCCCCAGAAACCCAGAATCCGTCACTTCCTCTACAGTTTCACCGATAGACAGTACCAGCATGGCGTTAACGAAAGACACTATAATGTATGCATCATATTCATCTGAGAAGAGAGAGAAGCAGGCAGTAGGATTTAGGAGAAGGTGAAATCTTTAGCTAGGCAACACTTGCATACTACACAAGACCGGGCTCCATTCAACAACTATAATAATGGAAGGGAGCACAGAAGTAGAGCTGCAGGCTTCCCCACAGCACCTTCTCCTGCTCTAGCTGGAACAAAGCAGCAATTGGGAGGTGAAGTCCCATCTTCCAGATTTCTTAACCCAGTGAAAAACTGTATATATATTAAACACATATGTAAGCTATAAGAAAACTTCTAGCAAGTGAGAATTTCAGCACTGCCACATGCTCTGGAATGGCTTTCTGCACTTCTAAAAACAGCGTTGCAGCTAGTGACCCATGTTTCTGTCCCATACTTGGGGCATCTGGCTGGCCTGCAAGCGTACACACTCCTTTGGGGTGGGAAGGTTGTGTCCCTTACTGTCTTACCCCAGTCTGGGGGACCACAGGTGGTGGCTAGCTGGGGAGCATGTGGGGCATATATGGGGACAGAAAGTGAGGGAAAAGGCCACCAATTTGCAACATGATTATCTACCTGTTGCCTCATCCCCAACATCTCAACTCTCCACCTCTAATCCCACCCCCAAAGCAGGTGACAAAACTAAGGGCCTTGTCTGCCCAGGAGCTGCAATGGCAAAGCCACTACTCAGGATGTGGGTCTGGGTGCAGTGTCAAGGGAAGAGACGATGTGGAAGCAGCTCCCACACCCCTCAGATTTATAAGCAACAACACATGACAAGGGTGTACTGTTATTACAGCGTTAACAGTACAGTGGTCAGGGGGTGGTTATCTCGGTACTAACCAGACCAGGGAGTAATAAACTCAAGAGACCAAGGCTGAGGTGTTAAGTAACTCCGTCTCCTTTTATTACTGAAGAAAAACCTCTACCGAGCACTCCAGCTGCTGAAACCTTTATAGTGAAAACGAAACAAATCAATCTCTGTGGCGCTACAGCACATCTCAGAAACCAGGAAATGTCAGCAGGTTCTCATAAATGCATTGTAGCACTGCTCTAATCAAATCAGAACACAGGGAACAGCATACAGTCCTGTTGAATCTACTGTCCCACTATCACAGAATAACAGGACAGCAATTCTCTGTTATGATTGGTTGGGAGCAATCTTTTCAGTATAAATTCACACTGTGTTTACAAAATGCTGAAAAAGGCACTAATTTCTCATAATTGAATTGATCAGTGTGGCTCTACTGTATTAACTGAATGCTCATGCACCTGGGTTCCACTAATATGCCAAAGTACATTGATGTTGGCAGCTACAGCTAGGGAAATGTTTCCAAGTGGTCTGGAGGTTGATGGCTCCGTTCCAAGGCTCAGGCTCAATGGAGGGAGATGTCCTGGAAGATCTGTCTGGACTGCTAATTGCTCAGTCATTTAGGGAACAGATTACATAGTAACATGGCAACATAAGAAAAACTATATGAAAAAAATACCAAGGCAGGACTGGAGCTTAACATTTACTGGCTAGAAGCACAGTTCAAACTGCCGTGGGCCTGCACAACTCACCTCCACTTTCCCACGATGTCTTTACATGGCTGGCATACTCTCCGCCAGAACTTCTGTTTTCCTTGATCAGAAAAGTAACTCACTCCCCTCCCATCTGAGCGCCACCACACTCACCACTCCATCCTTAAAAGCCCCCTTTAACACCCTATACCATAAAAGCAAGAGTCCAATGCAGACTGCAGATCCTAATCCTCTCAGTCTCAACTCTGGGCCAGAGTGCTGGTATCTCGCCCCAGAAATGCTCTGTGCAAGTGTGCGAGTTATCAGCACCTGGAACAGAGGACGAGGATCTTCATGCCAAGTTTGTAATTTTTACGATACTGAGTAGTAAAAGGGGACTTGTAAGTCTTGCATGGGTTTTTCTGTTGTAACCGACAGGGAAGTGGAAGTGCTTTTGTGTGTGTTTTGGGGGTGAGTGCGGGAACCCTACTATGTTGTAAAGCATATTACAGTTTAGCAGGGGACAACATGCTACATTTATTTTATCACGGGCTAATGCAAATTGCAGCTGGACAGTGCAAGTTTGACCTGGCGTTCCCTGCCACCTGGTACCCCCAACAGTTAAGCGTGAACCCTGCCATGGGTTCACATGCTCTCTCCTGCCATTTCGGCAGCTGTGGCCATTAAATATAAGCGATATTATGTGCAGACAAGCTTCCATGCAACGGGTGCTGAAGGACACTGGTGCTATGGAGAGAAAACTGTCAAGTGGCAGAAACCTATAGGAAGCAGAGGTCATGTGACATGCCATTTTCTCTCGGGAATACTAATTCTGCTATGAAGCCATGCTTCATGTGACCTTCCCTTCCTCAAACAAATGAAAGTGCTGTATCTAGTGTAGCTCTGTGGTTAGTGTACATGACTGCAAACCAAGAGATCAGAGTTTGAATTCCAGTTCACAAAATGTGCTTCCCTGCCCTACTGCTTTCCCTGTGTAACTATTAAGCCTTTTTCTCAATCCCAGCTGTATCCGAAACCTTTAAAGGAAAACTACACCCAAACCTTGAAAAAATATATGCTGTGCAGAGTGTTTTAATTTGTATGTGAAGTTCTAGTGTTTCCTTCCCTCTGACTAGTATTACAAGTTTTTCCTAAATTAGCCTGCTAGCTTTAGGGTAGTTTTACAACCCCTGGAGATCACCATATCAAATAGCTTTATTGCATTTCTTTGTCCTACAATGCACCTTGTTTCATGTGATGGTGATGTAGCAGAGCCCATAAATCCAGCAGAAAGCATTGCATTACAATCAGTTCACAATAATAGAGATGGCTATATTTTAAAATCTGTAGAATTCAGCTTGGTGACCACCCTCATCCTAAAGGTTTTACTGTCCTGAAAAAGTTTGCTGCTGGTAATTTTTGTGCAGCTTGTAAAGCTTCTAGGATATTTAGTTTGTTTGACGCGTGTGTGCTGAATGTTGGGTCTCTCTTACATCACAATCACGTGAGACAAGATGCACTGTGGGAACAAGAAATACAATTACACTATCAGGTATGAAGATCCCCAAGGGTCGTAAAACTAGTATAAAGCTAGCAGGCTAATTTGGGAAAAACTCCTAATACCAGTCAGAGGGAAGGAAACACTAGAAAGTCGCATACAAATTAAAACACTCTGCACAACATATATTTTTTCAAGTTTTGGGTGTAGTTTTCCTTTAATGGTTCTTGCTCCCACCACTTCTGCTGGTAACCTGTTCCATGGCTCAACTACTCACTGAAAACTAAAAGTCAAGCAAGTCCTTCCTATACCCCCCCCCACACTTCCACTTATGTCCCTGAGTTGAATTTGCATTGCTGCCGCGTATTTTCTCATAATCTACCTTGTTCATCCCTTTCAGGAACTTAATGGTCTACATCACATCACATCACTCCTCTCCCTTCTGGTCTCTATCAAGTACATGTTCAGAGCCTTAAAGAGCAACTCTCCATTATAACAAAAAAGCTTAAAAACACTAGAATTACACTATCTATTTTTTAATGTTATTGTTTTCTAGTTTTTTGGTTTTTTTTTTTTTTACTTTCTCCTGCTGTTGATCTACTAAATGTTCCAGCAGTTATTTCACGGAATCTTTCAAAATGTATGTAACTCTCCTGCTAACCACACAGCTGCCGTTTTGACATCAGTCTCTTCCTTGTGGTGTGCACTATGATGTCAAACAAAGGTATTGTGAGGTTAACGGGACAGGCAAATGTTTTCAGTTGTCTTCTATACAGACTTTTTAGATGGACTGCCAAGATGTGCTGTAAATCTTGGAAAGGAACACTGAAAAAATAATGTATTCTCTAGTAAATTGTAAAAGCTGAAACCTCTTCTTTATGAGAGTGCATGTTGGTGTGCAGAGTTGCTCTTGAAGCCAGTCTTTGTAGGATCTGCCCTGCTAGCCCAGAATCATTCTAAGCTGCACTGCCTCTAGCTTGACTTTGTCTTTTCTTAGGTAAGGGCTCCAGAACTGGGTACAGTGTTCAAGATGTGGCCTCGCCCAGTGATCTGTAGAGGAGTAGTATCACCACTTTCTTCCTGCTGTCGAACCCCTCTCTGTACACCCCAATATTTTGGTTGCCTTGCTGTAGGCCTTGTTACAGTGGCTAGACTGTTTCAAGGAGTTTGATGATGTCTCCCAAGTCCCCTTCCTCAGAGGTGCGTCCAACTAACCCTCCCATCCAATATTCTGTCCTGGGGTTCTTGTTCCCTATGTGCATCACCTTGCACTTCTTGGTACTAATTTCAACTGCCAGATTCTGGACCACATCTCTAACAATTTAAGGAGGCAGTATAGCGCAGTGGTCTAAGGCTCTGAGCTGCAAATCTGGTGACATCCAGCAGACCAGACCTGGGTTTGAATCCCACAGCTTCCACTTGCATACTGTGTGACCCTGAGCAAGTCACTTAACCTCCTTGTGCTCCCAGGTCGCTCCTGTAGAAAAGCTTTCAGCTTAGTGTGCTATACCTGGTTAAACAACTAAATAAATTAAGAAAAAAAAAAAAAGGTCCCGCTGCAACCCCATTAACCCCCTCCTCACTATCTACCCTGCCACAGAGCTTCGTGTCATCAGCGAAGAGACGCATCTTGCCATGTATTCCTTCTCCCAGGTCACTGATGAACATTCTGAAAAGGACTGAACCCTGTGGCACTCCACTCGTGACGTGCTCCCCCAACTTGACCCATTTACCACCACCCTCTACTGTTCCCCTTCCCCATGAGCCTGTTTCCAACCCATCTAACTAGATCTTTCACTGCACCCCAATCTTCTACCTTAGCAACCTTCTCGTAGCACAGAGTTGAATGCCTTGCTAAAGTCGAAGCAGAGTAAATCCACTGCTTGCTCCTTGTCCACTGCCCTAGTTGCTCAAAGAACACTATCAGGTTGGTCTGACAAGCCCTCCCTTCCACAAACTCATGCTGCTCACTATCCTGGAGTCCGTTTTCCTCCAGGTACTTCACCAGGTCCTCTAAGTAGTATTTCCATTGGTTTACTGGCTATGGAGGCAAGACCAACAGGCCTGTAGTTTCCCAGTTGCTCCTCATCATTTCCCTTGTGCAGCGGAACTAGGTCCACTACCATCTAATCTTTCTGAACCACTTCTGACTGTAGCGAGCTACTGAACAGTCCTGCCAGGGGTTCACTCAGCTCTGATGGCAGTTCCCTCAGCACCCTAGGGTGCATTCCATCTGACCCTGAGTCTTATCTATTTTCAGGGCTGCAAGCCCTCTTCTGACCCTTTCTCCTGTAACTACCACCTGCCCCATTTCTGAGATCCCTCCTGCAGCAGCCTTTTATGCGTGGCAGGGCCCCTCTTCCCGCTGTGAACACTAAGCAAGAGTAGACATTAAGAACAGCTTCCTTCTGCTCGTTGTCCTCCATTACTCTGCCCCCCTCAGTCAGCCTAATAATGCCCCTCTCGTTTTCCTTTCCACCCCCAAATGTATGTAAACAACGGTTTTCCTCCTCCTTGATCCCCCTACACAATATGCAGTCTGTGCCTGCTCCTGCGTCCCTGTTTTCTTGATCTCCATCTTTAAAGCAGTGTAAGTGGCTCAGCCTGTCACACACTTGCCTCTGAGGCCGGGAGATCAGAAGGCTGGGGGTTCTATCCCCACACCAGGCACTTGGGTTACATCCCAACACTGACACTGTAGTGCAGCATGAGGGGGTGCTACACTCCTGAGGTGCCGTCTTTTGGATGAGATGGGAAACAGAGGTTCCAGCTGCCTGTTTTGTGGTTGTTCAAGTGGACGTTTAAGATCCTATGATGCTGCTCGAAAAAGTAGGATAATTTCCCAGGTGTCTTGGCCAAATTTTTCCCCATTCACAAAAAAAAATACACAGCTTAATCTGGATCAATGTCAATTGGTTTGCATCTGTATTCCCCCCCCCCCCCCGGTCAAGGCTGAAAAATATAGACAAACCTGCCTGATATTCCTTTCCCACTCAGCAAAACCTATACACACACACACACAAATAAATGGTATTCACTCCATTCCTTTTTTTAACCCTGTATCTGATTAAGGCTCTGTTTCAGCCCGCACCGTCCCCCTAACCTTTTTTGAGAACCAGACTGGTCTCTTGCGCCCGTTTTCCTACTTTGTCTACTACTTTGTTTCTCTAAGTTGTCAATTTTCAAGGCTGCTAGTCCTTTCCTGGCCCTTTCTTCCATTAACACCACCTGTCCCATTTCCGGGATCCCTTCTACAGCAGCCTGCTATCCTCTACTGCAAGTACAAAGCAGAAGTAGCCATTTACAATGACTGCCTTCAAACATCAATGTGCTGTATATCTACGATGGTTCCCACAAGCAGGTTCTCAGGGCTACCACTGAGGTTGCTGCAGCAGCGGACACAAACACCACCTTTCCACGGGCTGGGAGGGGCTGCCAGCAGGAGCACTTTCCTGCCTGGCCACCCATGCCAAGTGCCAAGTCACTCTCGCACCAGAGTCACTGGCTTGGCAGCTGGGCCAGCATGCCCCACCCACCCACCCTACCCACAGGCAGCGATGAAATGTTCTAACTCTTCACTCGGGGCTACTTTAGTTCTGACCCTGTCCTTCCTCTCCTCCTAGTCTTATGTCTGGTCCTACCCTCCGTGCAGGGTTCCACACATCCTGAAAGAGGGGGGGTTCCCCGGACCCGGCTCTCTTCCCCCCCAACCCCACTCTTTCCTATAAATTCACTAGCACTCACTGCAGCCTTGCTCCCCTCATGCTCAACACCTATGGGCCTTTTTCATTCCCTCTGACTTCCTGCCCTTCGGCCCTGGGTGGTACTACTGATTTTTCTCCTGGAGGTTACCCTACCTGCCCTTGGCATATGTTTTTAACAGTGTATTCCACTACACTATCTATAATTGTGACATAACATGCCGCTCTCTGTTGTACTATGTTCATAATTGTATTGTTGTTCTATGTTATATGTTTATAATTGTATTGTTGTACTATGTAATTATGTTTATAATTTTTAATTGCTTCCACTGTACCCCTCCCCGGACACTTCTGGAAACTAGCTGTTCCTCAGCTCATGTTGTCTCTCCTGGTGAAACATTCTGTAAATAAATAAATAAATGACCCTCCATGCTGAGGCTACCATCACCACTGCAGCTAGCCCCGTTCAGTCACCAGTTGCTGACCTTAACATGATAGGGTGGACAGCCAGCAACAGTTTAATATTACTGCTTTTTGTATACCTGTTTCTGTACTGTACTTTGATGTATTCATGACCAGGTCCACCTTGCAAATGAGCCTTGCTCAATGGTGCCCGCCTGGATAAAAAAGATTTTGATTGACTGATTGAAGGTTAGCCAGGGTCCCATCAGAAGAACCACAACTGTAAGCTAGCAGCCGGGGGTATGGTGGTGAAAACATCTCTTCCGCGGAGGGTGGTGAAGCTATAACTGGCTCTACCAGAGGAGCTGGCTGATGTAAAGTTGGTGACCAGTTTCAAGGGGGCACAGACACATGGGACCGTTGAGAATGATGGAGGTGGGGGTGGAATAATGGGGAGGGAGAGTTGGTTTAAGCAGAAATAAGGGTGATTCATTTGCTAGTAATGAGTCCAACAGAAATACCACCGCACTCAAGTAGGTCACCTGTCTGTTAATAAACACTCCCAGCACAGTTTAGCGAAATATGAGTACGTCAGAATTTAGGGTGAAAAGTAACCAGATCATCAGGTCAAAAGTACCTGGCGCTTTGCTCGATATGCCCGACTAAACTCTATATGAGCGAAGTGCAAGCACCCTTTTGGACATGGTGGTCTGGTTACTTTTCATCCTGTTTATGTAAATAAAATCTGATGCACTGAAATTTCAGCTAAACTGTCTTGGGGAGTGTTTACTACAAACAGGGTTACCTACTAGAATGCTGCAGAATTTCTGTTTGGACTGATCCTGCTACAGGGCTTACTGCCCTGCTGCAGCACCTGAGCCATGCACCACAGAACGTGTGGGTCTCCCTGCTTTTTAGAAACTGGACGGACTGGATAGGCCAGGAGTCCTTTTCTATCTGTAAATGTCTGGGCAGACTAGTTGGGTTAATAGTCCTTCATCTGCTGACATGTTCTATGTATCTAGGAGCGTCATCCAGAAGAAACTGATTCCACTTTAACACTCCCCACCTGCACAGACTCTTCCGGAGCTTGTTCCACAGCCTGTTTTAGTTAAGTGCTACCTGAATAGTTACTGGGATAGTTACTAATCATGTCATGTATTGTTATAGGATTCCCTGTGCAGCACCACTCCCAAAGTCAAAAAATGTTTCATGTTGCCCCTAACTCTAACTCCTCCCAGTGTGCAGTATGCCTCTACTTCCACTGCACTGAATAAGATGAAAGACTTCCCAGATTCACACTATCTAATCCATTAAAATGGAAATCTTGGTAGTCTGATGGGCCAGTGGAAAGCTTTCTCACGCTTCCCTGCGTGTGACCCCAAGTTCAGAGCGGCCGGGGAGTGCTTGGAAGCATAGGCCTACTCCTCCACAAGGGGTGGTACATGTCCAAGCGTGCTGCGTGTGACTGAGGTCACCAGAGCTAGGTCGATACCAAGGACACTGGAGGGATTATGGGATGGAGAGTATATAAAGAAGTGCCCCGATCCGCCTGGATGATGGCGCTGGCACTTCAGGTCCTGTCCTATGTAGATCCTCACTGGCAAGACAGTAAGTGTGAGAGAGAGAGACAGTATGTTTCTTTTTTTGGGGGGGGTTCAGGGAGTACTGGTTGGGACTGCAGCCTGGAAAAATGCCCAACAGCAGGCATAAGGCTGCAAGCCAGGGGCAAAACAGCTGAAGTGAAAAGAGAAGGAGAAAAAAGAAAAAAACAATCTTGGCTCCTCCTCTTCTTTTTCTTCATACTGTCTGAGGGGAAGGGGCAAGGCTGTGGGGAGACAAAGCACCTCAGTTCACTGGTAGCAACCCCAGGTCTGCACAACGTAACTGAAAGCTACAAACCCCCTCGGCAATGTCAGGGCACTAGCAACACTAGGGGCAAGAGAGGTGTCTCTCTAGCTGCTTGTTTCCCAACTGCATTGGTTTTTAGGTCTTTTTCAGATACACCTTCAAAATCCACACCATCACCACTACCTAGTTTTCTGTTTCACTTTTCTTTACTCGTACACCACTCATAACTTAAGTGCGTTTAGTCTGTAAACTACTGCACATTTCTCCGGCAGTCCACCTCCCAAATGGCTTGTGTAATATCCACCAGGGCTGCACTATGGCTAGTAAATCACTAGCCACATGCTGGCATCATTCTAAAATGGCTTGTCATCAAGACTCAGGCTTATAAAAGTGAAGTCAATCAGCTCAAAGGTCACCCAGGAGAAATGAGCCATTTTCTTTTGTGCATGTCGAGCACTCACCAATCCAGGGATTTATTTAACTCTAAAAATTGATTAGCGTTTTGCTCATAAAAGTGCTAAATCTTTGTGAAAATGCATAACTCTTGCCTCACTGTGTTTAACAAACACGGCACTTCTAGAAAATCTATATAAATACTTTCTATACAGTTAGTATAGTCCAAAGAAAAAAACTGCTAATCAATTATTTAAAACCCTGCAATCTGATTCAGCAAGAGGCAGACAATGGTACACAATGTAACATTTTGGTTTTCTAAGGCAGAGTCGCACTTCATGCTTCTAGTGCCCAACTGTACTTGGCTTGATCTGAAAACGTGCGTTAAGATTGTGCAAACAATGGCAAGGAACAAAGCTGAGCTTCCTCCTGGACAAAACTAGCATTTCTCAAAATGGTTTTATTTATTTTTTTTAAAGGTCCTGACCAGTGTGGCAGTTTAGCAGGAAGAGACCCCCCTAGAAGCAGGTACACACCTAAAGGTGGACAGCATCTTCAGCGGACACCTGTGGAAGAGAAACAAAGGCTTGGTATTGGTAGAAAGTGTCACCACGTACCAGCCAGGGTTAGTACTGTTCACTCGGGAATCAAGTGGACAAACAAATAGATACACATTTATTAACAACGCCACATCAACAAGGTCATATTTCACAGCCGTGCTTAACAGCACAATGGGAAGGAGCATTACCAGCTGACAGGAGCCAATAAGAGGAAAGGGGCAGGAAAGATACAACCACCCTGGGGCTTTTTTCAAACACGACACTGACACAGTGAGATACCACAGCCTGCTGTCATACATCATAAAATCACTGGGCCCAATTCAACCAATCAGTGATGAGAGATCTCCATGTGCAAGTTTTGGAAACTTGACAGTTCCACTTTTTCAAAATGGGGGGGGGGTTAATTTTTGTTGCCACTGGCGATTATCACCCTTTCAAACTGAAGTGTGGATTTCAAAGGTCACAGTCTGCCACCCCCTTCAGCATGACAGCATACTACTGGCATTGCAACAGTACTTGTCTATTAAGGATGATTTCAGGAACAACGGATCTGTCCTTAGTGGGGAAGCAAACACTGCCAGATAAATCAATCTGAAAACCCAGGAAAATATCTTTCAAACAAGTTACTGGGCTTACCTGTAGGTGCCAAGGGCCCTCAGATATAAATACCTGAAATCATGAATAAACTGAATCAAGGCAGCAGCCATTCCATGAAATCTTGAGGCAAAAAGTGACATCACTGTTGGGGTAAGACGCATGTTAATTTCAGTCTATCCATCTGTGACATCACTTCCTGCCTCAAGAGTCCTTGAAATGGCTGCTCCCTGGATTTAATTTATAGATGACATGGATACTTGCATCTCAGGACTGCAGACATCTACAGGTAAGGCCAATACCTCACTTGAAAGGTCTTTTAATGAACTTTCAGAATTTGGGTTACCCAGCAAACTTGATGTCCCCTTTAATATGCAGGCTACACATAAAAAACTGCAGTTATGGCTACAAGAAATACCCTTAAGGAGTCACCAACGCCTCGAGAAGAACTTTAAAAGCCATAATATTTGGACACAGAGCAGCTTATATTTCTCAGAGCTGCATTTTTTATCCCAACTATTTATTACTGAGATCATGTGCTTGAAAACAGGATAGTAGTTTCTTGAGGGTTCATCAGCTCCTATTGCATCTTCCCAACCTGACGTCATAATGCTATTTGACGTGGTACTCGTGTACCTATATTATGACTACTGTGATCTACCTATTACCAAGCTTGTACCACCAAGTGAATGCCTATGACACTGGTTGCTTTTTTAATCTCAACGTTATGTACTGTACTGTTTTGTTTGCTGTGATGTATTGCCCTCTTGACGAGATGCCTTTGTAAATGAGTCTTTGACACAAAGGTCTGTAAACCGATCTAATACATAAAAATAAAATAAATAATACTCTGCTTGTGACATCACAGTTATTGCCATGACACACCGATGTCACAACTGAGTATTACAATTTCCAGTAGGGAATAAGCTGTAGAGGCTGGTGAACTTAAGGTATAAAGAGCTTGTTTTGGGAGAATTTCTTCAATAATAAATAATGGAAAGGAGGAATCTACAAAAGCTATATGAAATACAAACTGAACTGTGTCTAAATAGTCTGTTTTCCAAAGGTTTCCAATGGTGTCAGCAACTCTAATGTTATGTGAACAAAGTTGCCAGCAGAAGGCCATAGGTCCATCAAGTCTACCCGATGTAGAGGCACCCGCCCCCCCAAAATGTATACCTGTGTTTAGATTAGGCATGAGAAAGAAATTAGAAATGTGTGATGTTCCATACCATGCAGTGCCATTAATAGGCAAGTTTCACTATATTTACATGCCAGGAAGATACTGAGGATTAAGTAACTTTTTTTAAATTATTATTCTTTTGGTAACCAGGTAAGACCCACTGCGCACAAGGTATGTTTACAGGGCTGGCAGGGAAGTTAAGTGACCCGCTTAGGGTCACAAAATATTCAAGTGGAAGTTGTGAGAATCAAATCCAGGTCTGCTGGATGTACCAGCTTCATTCCTAGCTCACTGCTCTAACCTCTAGACTTTACTACCAGTCCCCAATATGGCAAAACCTTTTTTTTTTTTTTTTTAAACTACACCACATTAAAAGGCCTTAGGAACACTTTAGTTCTGTGTTAAAGCCAAACAGACTCACATACCACACAGTAAACACTGGCTAACAAAAGGGGAATTATATTTCCTTACTGGTAATTCCAGTTGTGGGTAGGCACCATCAGAAGGTAGTCAAATAGTATGGGCTCTCCTCCCCTGCTAGCTGGGATAGAGAATGGTCCGAAAGAAGTCACAGAACATGCCCCTTGCCAGATTCCACATGAACCTTCTGTAAAGTCCACAGTAAAACACTGCTTAGAAATTAAAAATAAACACTGGCCAATAACACAGGTTAACACCCACAACTAAAGAGGACTAGATGCGATAAAGGACAGATCTACAGCACTGAAAACTGGGAGGGCCAGACTGCATATGAGAGAAGCCTACACACAAGTGGAATTACTAATAAGGAAATATAATTCCTCTTTGTGTGTTGGCACCTACGGGCAGTCAGATAGTTTGGGCCCTAATGGGAAGTCCTTAACAGGGTGGGTCCATGCTGCACCATCAAACCCACTCGCCTGCCAGATGCAACATCAACAGAGCTGAGAACATCTAAACGGTAATGCCTGGAGAATGTGCCTGGACTAAGGTCCATGTAGCAGCCTTACAGCATCTTCCAGGGATGCCAAGGCACTTTCGGGGTTTTGAAGCTTCCAAAGTCTTCGTGGAAGGATCTCTGAACTTGGAGGGGGCAGAGACCGCAATAAGAGAATGCTAGTCTGACAGAGGCACACAACTACTTGGCTAGAACATGTTAAACTGGTGTAGACCTTTCTTTCCCAGGGAACAAAAAGCCTGTCAGTAATCGGAATGGCTTAGTACACCACTCTGAGGGCGCTCTGAACATCTAGGGAATTCAGCAGCTCCTCCATGGCATTCTCGGGTCAGACAATACTATCTCCTGGTGTCTGCAAAAGTCAGAGACCACCTTAGGAAGAAAGGAAGACACCATTCTAAGGACCACCATATCCCAAGTGAAACACCAAGTATGGCCCCTTGTTAAAGTACTTGTACATCACTAATCCTCTTAACTGAGCAAATGGGTACAAAAGAGAACCTTAAGAGATGGGAACCATAAAGACACCCAGTGGAGGGACTTAAAAGGAGGTGGGGTCCATCAGAGCTTCAAGGACCCCATTAGACTTCCAGGGAACTAAGACTTTTCATGTTTTAGAGAAAGACTAGGGAAGGCGGGAGAAATAGTTGAGGTCAATGGCAAATGCGATTAAATATGGGACATATGCAACACTGGAGGTTAAGAGAGTCTCTGTGTCAAGGCAGTGGATAAAAACTGCAGCAGCAGGAGGAATCCTTGTGCTTTTTGAGGGAGGTAGCACTGAATAGTGTCAGGCAGAACAGGAATACCTTTAAAATCTACAAGGACAGATGGAAGAAAACAGGGAGGTGCAACAGGAAAAACAAGGAAGGCCAAAAGGAAGGGGAAAAGAGCAAAACCAGATGCTGAGTTAAGAATAGCTGAGGGAGTTAAGAGTGGTGAAAAGACTATATGAAGGAAATATAATCAAAGAAGGGGACAGTTAGACTGAGAAATGGAAAAGGATGAGGGAGGAGAAGGCAAAGGCAGAAATACTCAAGAATGTGGAGTCATGGTCAAAAGGGAGGGGGATGTTGGGATCAACATGGAACCCATCGCCGGCCCGATGGTGCCGAGGGTTGAGGCACTGGATGCCACACCTCACCTTACGCCGGCGACCCGGGCTCTAGAACAAGCCCGGACTGCCGGGGGTCGGCAGGGGAGAAAGAGGATTGAGCGTCTGGAGGACTGCTCTCCTCTCTAGGGGTGGGATCCAGGGGAAGCCTGGTGCGGCAGCAGCCCCAGTGGAGACCGGCGGCACTGCTACGCACAGGGGTTTGCTAGCAAGCTAGGGGTAGACGTCGGGCGGCTGCCTTCCGGACGTGGGTGGGAGCACACATGTCGTGGGCTGGGCGGCACAGCACATCCCATGTCGGGGGCATAAACACCCGGGAAAAAACCCTCAAGCCCTGGATAGGCGACAGCCCTGCCAGTGCCACTGCCACACTCCCAGTGCTGGTTCCCTGCCACTGCCCCTGTGGTCTCTCCAGACTGACCTGCCCAACCCGGGGAACCGTAACGAACTTGAAGATGGTCGGGGAACACAGTGGGAGGTAGAGCAAGCTGGTGAGCGAGGAGGCCTGAGAGAGTTCCAGGCTGAGGGTTGTAAAACATAGTTTGGGGGAAAAACATGGAACCCAACACTAAGGAAAGGGTGCTGAAAGGTCTTAAGGTTGAGAAGTCAATGGGTCCAGACAGGATGCGTCCTCGAGTTCTACATGAAATGGGAAAGGAGATGGCAGCATCCTTGAAGGATCTATTTAACAGCTCACTGGAATCACAGGTGGTGTCGGAGATTGGAGAACCGCAGAAGTGGTACCATTGCGTAAGAGTAGGAAGTGGGTTCAGCCAGATAACTAGATAGGTAAGCCTGACAGAATGGGTCCAATGTTTTTTTTAAGATGCTGGAGGCCACTATAAAGGAAAAACTAGTGTATTTTTTTGAGGCAAATGGTTTACAGGATGAAAGGCAACATGAGTCCATCAGTGGTAGGTCATTAAAAGACCCAAAGAATTTTTCAACAGTGTTAGTAAGGTGGCTGATAAAGGCCAAGCAATGTGTTTAATGTACAGTACACTGACTTTAGTAAAGCCCTGAATCTGGCCCACATGAAAGACTACTATAACAAAAATCAGTGATGAGAGATCACCATGTGCAAGTTTTGGAAACTTGACAGTTCCACTTTTTCAAAATGGGGGGAAAAAGGGCAGGCTGGGAATAAAACAAAAACACAAGGTAGGTTAGAAATTGGACAAGAGGAACACACAACAAGACTGTTGTATGAATGAGGAATTCTCAGAGGTTAGGAAGGTCACCAATGGGGTTCCACAGGCATAGGACTTGGGGCCTATCTTTTTTAATATTTTCATTTATGACACTGGGAAAGTGATTCAGGGAAAGGTCAGTCTTCTTGCAGATAAGAAAATCTGAGGCAGAGTGGACAATGAAGAGGGTGTAAGGGTAAAAATAGGTTTCTCACCTGTTAACAGTAGTTCTAGGAGTGGTATATGATGTTCATCCACACTTCCCAGCAGTTGCCTTCCCCTTAAGACTGGCCAGAACATCTTCAAGCTGTCTTCTGCCACCCACCCAAGTGGCAACTCCCTTAGCTCTGCCCCATGAAGCCAGATCTTGCCTGCTGGAAGCAGCTGTGTGTGCCGAAGTCAGGTGGGTCCGTGTGGATGATCATCATATACCACTCCTAGAACTACTGTTACAGGTGAGCAACCTGTTTTTCTAGGGATGTAGATACAATGTTCTATCCACACTTTCTGGCAGACTCCTAGCAGTTCTCTGGGAGGCAAGGCATACATACACACACCCTACTTAGGGAACAGAGATTGGAGAACTGAAGCCCCAAAACCAGCATTCTGGCATGATTTAAGGTCGATGTGGTAATGGGAAAAGAAGGGGTGTGCTGATCTCCAGGTAGCAGCCCTGCAGATTTCCAGGATAGGAATGTCCCTGGAGCCAGCCACCGAGGCAGCAGTATGACTGATGGAATGAACCCTTTGCCTAAGACGGATGGAATGAACCCTTTGCCCTACGGGGAGGCTCCATACCCGCCAACCTATAGCAGAGATCAATGCAGGAATTGATCCACCTGCCAACTGTCCACCTGGCTGCCGGTCTGCCAGGTGCAGTTTCAGTGTAGGTGACAAACAGCTGGCTCCAGCCATGCACTCCTTGTAATAATTGACTGCTTGTCTCAGGTCCAGAGTATGGAGCCTGTGCTTGGCCTCCAAGGTGTGACTGGTGAAGTACATCGGGAGATTAATCACCTTGTTAAGGTGAAATTCTGATACAACCTTTGGGAAGAACTTCGGGTTGGGGCAAGGGACAACCTTGTCCCTGTGGAAGACCAGGTAAGGAGACTCCACTGAAAGCGCCTGGAGCTCACTGATCCTTCTGGCTGACGCGATAGCCACCAGGAAGGCGGTCTTCCACAACAGGTGTGAAATCTCACACCTGTGCATCAGTTCGATTGGCTTGCCCATGAACTTTGCCAAAACTAGCAACAAGTTCCCAGGTGGTGGCGGTTCACGCACCTGAGGGGAAATGTAGTCAAGGCCTTTAAAGAAGCACCCGACCAACTTCTCCTGTGCCACCAACTGCTGACGGGCCCATGCCCAGTAAGTAGAGATAGCTGCCAGGTGCACCTTGAGGGTCACTGACTGAAGGCCAGACTTAGAGAGGGACCAAAGATAATCAAGGATGCTAGCCACTGGACAGGACAAAGGGTCCAACCCCCTGCCCTGACACCAAATGGAGAACCTCTTCCATTTGAAGGTGTAGCACTTCATGGTCAACTCCTTCTGAGATGCCTCCACCACAGTGAGGACATCTTCAGAGAGACCCAAAGCCAGGAATGCTAGCCGCTCAGGAACCAGGTGCAGGGACTGAAGGCATGCATGGAGTACCTTCCCCGACTGATAGAGGGCAGGTCCGGGAGAAGACGCCGCCGCCTCGGGAGCCTGCTGCTGAGGCCGAGAAGATCGGGGTACCAAAACTGGCACAGCCAGTCCGGAGTCAGCAGTATCACCTGTGTTTTGTTCCTCCTGGCATTGAGGAGCACCTTGTGGATCAAGGGAAATGGAGGGAAGGAACAGAAGAGGCCTGGGATCCAGGGCCTCGAGAAGGCTTCCCCTTGTAGCATTCCCTGCTGAAGGGAGCAAAACGGCCTCAGCTTTGCATTCTCCCTTGAGGCGAACAGGTCCACTGGGGCGGAAGGAGGCCCCACTGGGAGAACAGATTGTGTACTACCTCTGGGTGGACAACCACTCCTGATACGCCTCGCCCATATGGCTGAGAGCATCCAACAGCTGGTTGGAGGCCCCTGCCACATGGATGACTAGGAGATCGGCCCCCAGGCTGCGCACGAGGGTCCCCACATGGAGAGCTTTCTTGCACAATGGCAGGGAGTGAGTCCTGCCCTATTTGTTGAGGTAGTACATGGTTGCGGCGTTGTCAGTCTGTGAGGAGCAAAGGCAGTCAATGCCAGCCAAACTGCTTGGAGCTCCAGCAGGTTGATGTGGCACTGGGACTTCTTGGGTGTCCAGAGCCCATGGACTCTGTGTTCCCCCAGGTGGGCACCCCAGCCCATGACAGAGGCATCAGTCCTTAGGATGACCGTCGGCTCTGGGCAGACAAACGAGATCCCTACCTGCAGATGTTCTGGGACTAACCACCACTGGAGAGCGTCCCATATCCGCTGGGTTACAGTGACCAGCTGGTCAGAGTGACCCCTGCACTGAGATCATTGGCTGGCCAGCTCCCACTGCAGAGAGCACATTCTCAAACGGGCCCAATGGATCACGCTGGTGCAGGCCACCATGTAACCCAGCAGGCGCAGGAAGTCCCAGGCAGGGTGCAATTGCCCATTCCGAAATGATCGGGCAAAGGAGGAGAGAGCCTCCGCCCTGTGCGCCAGGAGCCAGGCTCTGGCTCTGCAAGAGTCAAGCTCCACCGCAATGAAGTTAATCACCTGCAAAGACACAAGTTCTGACTTGGCCTCGTTGACCAGGAGGCCAAGAGACAGGGGTCTGGAGGGCCAAGTCCCTGGACTGCTCCACCTCCTGCCTGGAAGGACCTGCGATCAGCCAGTCCAGGTAGGGGTAAACCCAGACCCCTCGGTGCCTCCTAAATTGCCACCACTGCAATGCAATTGGTGAAGACCCTGGGGGCCAAGGAGAGGCCAAATGGCATGGCCTGGAACTCATAGAGGGCTCCCGCTGCTCGGAAGCGGAGGAACCCTCTGTGAGGTGGATGGATCGGAACGTGAAAGAACGCATC
Source organism: Neoceratodus forsteri (assembly GCA_016271365.2). Classification (NCBI taxonomy): domain Eukaryota; kingdom Metazoa; phylum Chordata; order Ceratodontiformes; family Ceratodontidae; genus Neoceratodus; species Neoceratodus forsteri. Next base: position 1,608,398,948 of record CM028130.1, read on the forward strand.
CTGAAGATCCCAGGAGCAAAACCACATGTTTTGCTCTAGAGATGGTATAATCTGAGAGTGACCATCCTGAAGATGCGTGACTTGAGAAACTTGTTCAAGTCATGAAGATCTAGAATGGGTCGCCAGCCTCTCATCTGTTTTGGCACCAGGAAGTACCTGGAGACAAACCCTGGGTATTTTGGTGGATCTACGAAAGGAACCACACAACCTCTTTGTGGAGGAGCTGGGCAATGTCGTCCCGAAGAGCCGACAGAATGTTTGCGGTTACCAAGTCCTCCCGTGGGGTGCAGGCTTGGCAAGGAGGAGACTGCTCGAATTCCAGAGGCAGACCCTGATCGACCACCTCGAGAACCCACCTGTCCTTGGTGACAGCGGACCAGGTGGAAAGGAAGTGGTGGAGCCGGTCCCCTACGGGTGTACCCAGGGGAGGTGTGACAGGCACGAAGAGGCACCACTCATCCAGTCACTGGGCAGGCTTGGAGGAGGGCCCAGCTGAGGAGCCACTGGGGCTTCCCCCTCCAGGCTTATGGATGACAGAGGCCACCAACTTGGGCTGAAGTTACCAGGCCTGAGCCTGCTGCCCAGCTTGGGCCGCAGGAGTGGAGGTGGACCGAAAGGGCTTTTTCTGTTGCCTGGGGCCCTTGGGGTCCCTCTGAGCGGGTGTCACCAAGTCCAAGGTGGCAGTGGACTTTCCAATGAGGGTGAGCTGGTCCTCGACTCCGAGCCCGAATAGTCAGTGCTCAGGAAAGGGACATCCCCCAGTTTGTGCTGAGTGTCCACTGTGAAGGCTGAGATCCGCAGCCAAACTCTGCGGCTCATGGCCACTGTGGCCGCCATGGAGCAGGCACAGAAGTCCCCAGGGTCCATGGCTGTCTAGAGCTGTTGCTTTGCTACAGCCTGGCCCTGGACCTGTTTAACTGTGGTCTGGAGGTCCGCAGGTAGTGGAGGAAGCACCTCATCCAGAGTGCCCAACAGGGCATGGAAGAAATGGGCCAAGAGGAGGGCTAAGCTCACCTGGCGAAGGCCAAGCAAAGAGGCAGCATAGAATTTTTTAGCCACATGGACCAGTTTCTTGGACTGTCAGGTGACTCATCGATGTCTTCCACGTTGCCACAGCACCGGAACACAGAATCGGACACCAAGCCCGCAGCCAAGGGGTGTTCTGTGAATGCCGAATGGGAGCCGGTAGGGACTGCACATTTGCGGGCCATCTGGGCAGACAGTGCTGGACAGAAAGTGGGACACTGTCAAAACTCCAAAGCAGGACCAAGGATGGTCTCTGCCACTGGGAAGGCTTTGACAGGCAAGTCTCCCTGGTCTAAGATCTCGGTTGGGGGTAACGGGCCCATCTATGGACCGGTTCAATCTTAAGATCCATAAATTCCGGGAGGAGGCCCCTAAAGGAGGTAGGGCCTTCATCTGTTGAGACACCCCCCCCAAACCGACTCCACATTGACCTGACAGGAGTGCAAGGAGGAACCCTCCGACTCCAAGGAGTCATTGAAGAGGGGTCGACCGCCAGAATCCCAGCTGACCCTCCGTGGACGGACAGGAGTGACGGTGACCAACGGCCAATGGGGAAGCCCCAAGGCCGACCGAGACTCCTTGGTCAGAGCGCCGGTCTCAGGTTGTTTAGGAAGCAGCTCCACAGGAATCAGTCGAGAAACCAGGGTCGGCTGAGCTGTGACGGACTTGGTCGGCTCCTGTGGCGGAGAAGACATCAGCTGTTGAGGAGACAACCAGGTGATGGCCAGGGAAGAGGCCAGGACTGGCTTCATACCAGAGAACACCAGCTGCTGCCACATAAAATCCTTGTAGCATCAATGAAACTTGGGCCTAAGCCTCTCTAACCAGAGAATGAGAATGAGGATGAAGAGTAGCAGCGACGCCACTTCCCAGACGCCGGAGAAGGGTAGTTGACGGCGGAACCGCCAATTCCCGGAGTACGGCTGGAAGATTGACCAGTGACCTCGCCAACGCACAATGGGATTACTGTGGAGGTGGTGGTCTGGGCCGAAGATTCGCACGAAGTCAGATCTAGAGAAGCACAAGAGTCCAAAGTCCTTGACTGAAAGAGTTTCGATCACACGATCGATGTCAAGACCAGTTTTGGCCTCTTTTGATTTAGACTTGTGCCCTGAAGAAGGGCCCTGACTGAAAGTCAGTAATGGCCTGGCACAAATCCTTGAATGCCCATGTGAAGGAGGTGCCCAGTGAAAGTGGAAAGAAAGGCCAAAGCCGAGGAGGTGTGAGCAACGGCCTGCTCAAATGCCGCTAACTGTTCAGCAGACCCCGCAGCCGCAGAGACCACCTGGCGAGCATCTTTCGATTTAACTGGCGGGTTCCGTCTGGACAGCCTAGAGTAAGTCAAGCATGGCAGTCCTCAAGAACGGAGGGGTGCAAGGTGTGACAAATATCGCAGGCCTGAGGATCATGCTTGTGTCCTAGGCAGTAGATACACGCAGTGTGCGGATCCATTCGGGACATCTTTTGCCCACAATGGCACTGATGGAACCCAGCAGTGGACCTATCGTCGTCCACTGCAGTCGCATTCCAAGATCAAGCCTGAAGCACAAAATTATTTTTTAAAGTTTGGAAGAAAATCCGTAGATAAAGTAGCAAAGGGCCTAATCGGTGCGTGAACAATAAGGAGGGAACCTGCTTCTTCCAGTGGAAAGGAAGATCTGGCGTCATGGGACGCAGCCGAGGGAGTTACCACGCGGGTGAGAGGGAGGAGACAGTCTGAAGGCATTCTGGACAGTCTTAAGAGGAAAGGCAACTGCCAAGAAGTGTGGCTAGAACATCATATCCACATTCCTAGAATGAAGGATTATCTGGGGAAGCTGGAGATGAAGGATTTGAAGTTGGAAGAAACTACTGAGGAGACACACCATGGGAGACAGCTGGAAACAATAAGCACAGTGTAAGAAGGTAATAGGGAGGGCAAACAGAATGCTGGAGTGCATCAACAGAGGCAGCAATGGGAGGTGATCCTGCCACTGTACAGATTCCTGGCACGGCCAAATCTGGAGTACTACAAGCAATCTGGAGACTGCCTTTAAGGAAGGACAGTGGATAAGACTGAGGCAGGGCAGAAAAGGGTTATCGGGATGATTCAGGACCTGCCAGAAAAGCACCAGGAGAGGCTTGTGGTCCTCAACAGGTACACACTTGAGGCTAGGACAGAGTGGGTGACATAAGAGACTTATGAGTTTATATGCAGGATAATAGAGTGGACAGTCTGGAATTGTTCACAGTGAGTGTGAATACGAGCACAAGGGGGAATTCTATTAAAGTGGATGGGGAGATATTTAAAAAAGGACATCCAAAAGCATTCCTTTACTGAGAGAGTGGTGGTAAAGTGGAATAAGTCAACAACAGAAGTTGTCTGTGGCAAATCAGCACTGTGATTTAAGCATGAGTGGGATAGGAAAAGTTGGCAGCGATGATGGCACAAGGGAGAGAGAAGTGAGTAACCAGAAGAGTACTCACAATATACAATAGGTAGGGTAACAGACCTGTAGAGACTGAGCTCAGGAAAAAATTAAAATGCTGCTGAGAAAATCCCCTTCAAGTTGTGAAACTACTGAACAGTCCAGGGAGCAGCAACAGATCAGCAATGTGATTCTCTGACGTTTGTTATAGCTGGATCTCAGATCTAGAAGTAGGTAGCCATCTGGGAACAAGTGACCACAAACAGTGTGGTTCACAATAAACTCAGGTGCAGAGTCAAGCCATACAAAAGAGAGGGTACTGGACTTCAGGAGGGCTGACTGTCAAAATGGGAGAGTGCCTCAGAAAAGCACTAGCAAACAGGCTAGAAGGAGGGGTGAAGCAACAATGGGGAAACATGCAAACTGCCATCAGAGGCAGTGTGAAGCAAATAAATCAAAATGAAAGAAAAACACACTATGGTTCTCAAAAGAGGTGGCCGGGAAGGTCAGGGAGAAAAATATAGCATTTAGGAAGTATAAGGAAACCGAAGGAGCGGGACAGAGAACTGTACCAGTTAAAGCAGAAGAAAGCAGGGAAGGCAGTCAAAATACCAAAGGCCCAAACCAAGGAAAAGATAGACTCAGTTAAGAAGGGGGATAAAACCTTTTATAGGTACATTAGGGAGCATAGAAAGACAAAGGGCGGGATACTGAGACTGAATAAAAGGGACAGTGGGTGGGCACAGAGGGACAGTGAAAAAGCAGGGATACTGAACGAATACTTCTGCTCAGTATTCATAAAAGAGGAGGAGGGGGAGGTACCTAATCCAATCAATAGAAGCACTCCGGATAGGTTGGTTGATCTCAGTCCTTTCACAGAAGAAAGGATTCTGAAAGAACTCCTAAAACTGAAGGTGGACAAAGCAGTGGGGCCTGACGGGATTCACTCCAGGATTCTAAAAAGATTAAGGGGAGAATTAGTGACACCACTGACTAGCTTTTTTAACAAATCAAGGGAGGATGTGTGGTACCTGAGGACCGGAGGAGGGTGGATGCGATTCCCCTTCACAAAAGTGGGAGCAGGACAGAGGCAGGAAACTACAGACCTGTCAGTTTGACCTCAGTGGTAAGGAAAATGATGGAATCACTTCTGAAGGAAAGAACTGTTGAGTACCTAGAGGCCAGTGGGGCACCGGACCCAAGGCAGCATGGATTCACAGCGGGAAGGTCATGTCAGATGAATCTAATCAATTTCTTTGACTGGGTGACCAGGGAGAGGCTGTGGACATAAACTACCTAGACATTAGCAAGGCATTTGACTCAGTCCCACACAAAAGATGGTGGTAGCCTGGATAAAAAAATGGCTAGACAGCAGGACGCAAAGGGTAGTAGTAAACGGAGTCCACAGTGAAGAAAGGATGGTTACTAGTTGGGTACCGCAGGATTCAGTACTGGTCCGGTCCTTTTTAATGTCTTTATAGGTGACACTGCAGAGGGACTGGAAGAAAAAGTATGCCTCTTACAGATGACACAAAGATCTGCAACAGGGTTGATACACAAGGTGGGGTGGAAACGATGAGAAGGAACTTGGCAAGGTTGGAGGAACGATCAGAAGTATGGCAGCTTGGATTCAATGCAAAGAAGTGCAAAGTAATGCACCTGGGAAACAAAAACACAGGGCAAGAATACACAATTGGGGGGTTATAACAACAACAAAAATGGAAAGGGACCTGGGGGTGATCATATCAGATGACCTAAAGGTTAGTAAGTAATGTGAGAAGGCAGTAGGGATGGCTGGGGAGATACCAGAATGTATAGGGAAAGGCATCACCAGCAGAAAACAGAAAGTTGTTATCCATCTGTACAGACAGTTGGTGAGACCCCATCTGGAGTACTGCGTCCAGTTCTGGAGACCCCACCTCCACAAGGACATAGAAAAGGATTGAGACAGTCCAGACGAGGACAACTAAAATGGTGCAGGGTCTGCAACAGAAGCCATATGAGTCAAGAGAGTAGCATCTTTCAGAAAAGATGTGCAAGAACAAGGGACACAATCTGAAGATGAAGGGAACGGCTGAGGGGAAGTATTTTTTGCAGAGAGGGTTGTGGACACATGAAACAGCCTTCCTGAGGAGGCTGTGGGGTCAAAAACAGTGGGGGAATTCAAGAATGCATGGGACAGACATAAGGCAATTCTTGTGGGGGGTAGGAAGAAATAAGCTGTTGGTTAACTAGGATCGGCAGCTTATCCAGTAGGTAGGGAAATGGGCAGACTAGGTGGGCCCAGCAGTCCTTATCTGCCGTCAAAGTCTATGTTTCTATGTTTTGCTTTGTATTCATCCTCTAGACCATTATCAATGTGGTATATCTGTACTCTTGGCCACTGACACTTTAAGATTATGTATATACCTGTAACTGCTGCCGGTTATGTTAATGTTGTCTTTGTTGTAACCGCTCAGGTCATGTCTGAAAACAGGCATGTAACTGTCTATTGCATATATTTGGTTAAAAAAAAGCCTGAATAATAACCATGCAGAAACTGAACAAAAATCAGATGCAGAGATAAAAACCATCCCTGCAGGACAGGAAGCAGTCTACCAGCTAGGACAGGTCACAAAAGATTGAGGAATCCTGGGAAGGGGCATGTCCTAAAGCTTCTCTCAGACTTGCAAACTGTTCCAGCTAGCAGGAAGGACAGCCCATATTATCCGACTGCCTACAGGCGCAGACACCTAACAGCTCTCTCTCTCACTGTCTGATTGTTACCTCTGCACCAACATTTAGTTAATTCTTCCAATATTGCTCTAAGTCACTTTAAAACAAATTTGTGTGCATATTGGGGGGAGAAGGTGTCAATTCTGCTCCCTGGGACAACAGTTTTAGGATACCCTGGAAGACAAAAGGTTTAAGAAGCCAGGAGTGAAAAACCAAACTGAGAAAACCAATTTTCTCATAATCCCAGCATGGGTTGACTGCGGCAGTCACAACCTATACGTAGCTGGCAACATCACGTCAACTCCACCTCCCCTGTGCCTAGGATTTGGCTACAAGAGTCTAAACCAGCAGCTACTGAAACCAGAACAGTAGTGGTCAGATAGTTAAAACTAAAACTGTGGCTGTGGTAACACACCCCTATGTTTCACTGGTTTACACAGAGGCCAATGAAAATATGCAATTTGTGTGTGTGTGTGTGGTGGGGGGCACACTGGATTAGAACAGAAACTTTACACACATTATCATTATTTGGAGAAGAGACATGAAAATGTTTATCATTTTCCAGTTTTTTAACACTAACTCCAACTTAAACTTCATGCATACGTATAACTGCCCCTACATACCTTCAATGTGGAGTCTCACGGTCCACACAGCATTGGGGTTACCTGGCAGCTCTGAGACAGCCATTTCAGACACCTTGAAAAATAGAAAAAAATGCACTTAAAAAAATATTTCCAGTGGTATGGGCAGTTACTTAAAAAAATAGGTTTTATATCAAACAGGGATCTTGGTTTACCAGTTTTTAAAAAAAAAAAAAAATCATTTAATTTTTTCAAAAGTGTTTTTTATTTATTTGGTTAAAGACTCCTGTTTACATTCCTCATAATTCTGGACCAATTTCAGAATTCCATCTATACCCAACAGGTGAACACCGGTAAACCAGGAGTCCGTGTCAATGACCGGTTCAGAATCAAAGTTGTCCTCATAACTATTTGGGGAACAGACATGATTCATATCACAAATCAGCCAGCCTCGAACTTTGCAGCTGTGAACAGCATAGAACATAAGTGAGCAAACTCGAAGTGATGCATCAATAAAGAACCGCCAAAACACCGGAACCCAGGTCTCCGTGCCATACCTCCAAACCGTGTCTCAGGACTCTCAGAGACGACCGAGGACCCCTGCCACAGGCCACATACAACTGCGGTGTGTCTTCGTTGGCCAAATCAGCAATCTGCAGAGGAGGGGTGGAGGGAAGATAGCAAACAGTATGTGGTTAGTCACAGGCACCAAAGGCAAAGAAGACATCTTTCAAAACAGTAACCTGAAAAGGCCCGAACATGTATTTGCTGGAGGACAGAAGAGACAGGGGGGGGCATGACAGAGACCTATTGGTTCCTAAGGGGAATAAAGAGAGTGAACAGTGAGGACCTTTGCAACAGGAATAGGGTGGTAGTAACGAGGGGGCCTTAACAGAAGCTAAGGATGATGGTGGTGGGGAGTTCAGGAGGGATGTGAGGGAGTTCTACTTCCCAGACAGGGTGGTTGAGCCATGGAACAGTCTGCCAGTCAGTCAGAGGTGATGCGGGCAACATGAGAGGACAGACTGTTCCACCACGGTGAACTAGGGAGGTAGGGGACTGAAGGGATGGGGTAGAAACCCCATCAGTACAACAGGTCATGGGGTGAGGTTGAGGTGCCTATTTGGGCAGACTGGATGGATCCTTGGACTTTTTCTGATGGCACAGTGTACGTTTTAACATGGCAGAAGGAGGCCATTTGATCTATCAAGTCTGCTCATTATTGCAGGGTCCCTAGCTTACGCCACTGACCCTGCCCCACTCCCCAGTCTTCCTTCCTCCCTGTCTGCCCCTCCTCCCCATGGTCCCAAGGGTTCCCTTATGCCTATCCAAAGCCCTCTTAAAGCCACCCACTGTCCTCTCTGAGATCACTTCCTCCGGCAGTCCATACCATGTGGCCACCACCCTCCCCATAAAATGCTTTCTAACATCCCTCATAACCCCACCCACTCCCACCAGCCTTAAACTGTGCCCCCTCGTAGTTTGGTTGTCTCTTAGCTTGAAGAGAGCTTACCTATCCTATCTATTTATCCCCTTCAAGTATCTGAAGGTCTCCATCAAATCCCCCCCCCTCTCCTCCAGGAGTACATTCTCAGGGTTCCCAGCCTCTCCGCGAAAGACCTCTCCTGCTGACCCACGGTCATCTTGGTTGCCCTCCTTTGGACTTTCTCTGGCAAGCTGATGTCCTTCTTAAGGTATGGACACCAATATCTTACCCCATATTCAAGATGTGGTCTCACTAGCGACCTGTACAAGGGCAGTATGACCTCGCTACGCCTACTTCCGATTCTCCTGGCTGTACACCCCAACATCCTGCTGCCTTACTGAACTGCAAGGAGTGCTTCTCGTTGCTAGTAATCACCGCCATACAGATCCTTTTCTTCTTCCGTTACTGGTGCCTGGACCCCAGGGTAGTACTCAGTCCTAGGATTCCTGGCTATATCACTCTGCACTTCTTGGCACTGAAGCCAAGTTGCCAGATCCCTGACGATCTCTCAAGTTTTCTGATGTCTTTTCGCAGGTCCTGTATCCCTTCTGCAAGCAGGCACATCTTGCCCTTAATGCCCCCCCAAATATCATTTATTAAGACACTGAACAACACTGGTGCCAGCACCAAACCCTGCAGGACCCTGCTGGTGACCTCCCCCCACCACCACTCTCTGGGTTCTGTCCCTCAGCCAGTTTTCTATCCACCTGATCATTTCTCCCCAACCCCTAGATCTGCCAGTTTCCTGACCAGCCTCTTACAAGGCACTGAGTCGATGGCCTTGTTGAAGTCCAGGTATATGATATCCACTGCCCAGCCCCTGTCCACCGCCCTGGTGACCCAGTCAAAGAAGTCAATCAGGTACATTTGGCATGATCTTTGCCTCCCCTCCCCCACATATTCATGCTGCCGCTCATTCTGGAGACCATTCTTGTCCATGTACCTTACCAGCGTCTTCTTAAGTATGGTCTCCATGGGTTTGCACAAGATTTGAGGTCAGACTGACCAGCCTATATTTCCCTGGGCCCACTCTTATGAAGAGACGCCTCGTGTGCCATTCTCTAGTTCTGCGGCACCACGCCTGACTCCAGGGAACTATTGAAGAGGCCTGCCAGCAGCCCCACAAGCTCTTCCATCGGCTCCTTTAGCACCCTTAGGTGTATGCCATCCGGTCCTGGGGGCTTGTCTACCTCCAGTGGCAGCAGCACCTCCCTCACTCTATCCACTTCTATCACTACGTCTGTGGTCCCCCCCCTTCACCTTCTCCCACCCCCCAGGTGGCAACGGACCTTTTTTCTCCCTAGTAAAGACAGAGCAGAAGTAATCATTCAATACCTCCGTCTTGCCCCCTTCTTCTTCCACCCATATATCCCCCTTAAGTCTAACTATCCCGTTCTTCCTGTCCCTCTTCTTGCTTATGTAGTGAAAGAAAGCCTTCTCCCTCTATTAATTCCTTCTGCTATTTGTGGTTCCCTTCTGCGCCTCTGCTTGCTGCACCACCTTGCCTGACACTTCAGCTAACTTCAGGTAGTATTCCTTAAGTGCCTCACTCACAGTCCTCCTGCATGTCAGGAATCCTCAATACAAGAACACTAGAAACAGGATTTTTTTTTTTTTTGTTGGTCTGGCTACTGGAGTGGCTTTCCACCTCTAGATAATGTAACTTCACTGAAGCAAAGGGGTTACATGTGTGGCAGTATGGGCAGCACCCCCCAACATGGGCCACATGGTGCTGGCTCACCCCCTGCAGGCCAGCCAAGAAATGGCAGTGGCCTTGGTTCTAAAGGTAGACACTGGCCGAAGCTCCCAGTGAGAACTCTGCCCACCACCACTGTCATGTTGGGGATATGGAAAAACAGAACTGAAAAATGAGAAATGTACAATCCGAATGATAAAATTAATAAAATAAGAATCTATTTTTAGGAAAAGTGCATTACAGAAACATAAAAGTAATACTGAACCAAATGGCTACCTGAAAAGGCCAATGATTGATTACTCCAAGTTTCTTCAGTAGGTCCCATAGGTTGCTATAATTATACAATAATCCACGACAAGGCGTGCATTTCCAGAGAAATAATGCATGCCCCTGGGTGAACTGACTGGAAGGCACAAGGTCAAGTTTTTTTTTTTTTTTTAAGAAAAAAGGTTTTATTCATATAGCTGGTTATTGCTAGGCAGATTATGCTAGGTTGGTGACAAACTGTGCATGCACTGGGAACTAATGAACAGACACGTGATGTATTTCAACCAATGAGGCTGCTATAATTGTGGAGAATTCTGAAGCCCATTTTATAAGACTGCTGAAGCATCTTATGGTATCAGATCGATCTACTGCTCGCTGCAGATCTGAAACCAATGTGTTCTGCTGTTCATGGATACGAGCTGCACAAATTACCTGACAACACATGATAGGGGAGAGGCTGTCCTGCTCATCTACCAGCACAAGGTTCTTGAGTGGCCGCCGCGGCTGAAAGAAGAAGGTGTCCCCTTCTTCCAGGGGCATGGCAGAAGAGAACTCTGGTTCCTCGTCATCGTCACCCAAGTGAGCTATTTGGTACAAGTAACTAGAGAAAAGACAATTGCAGAAAAAAGTTCAGAACCACCCCAGCCAAGAAAGACAGTTGCTAAAACTCTCTCTCGCGTGCGCGCACACACACACACACACACACACACACACACACCCCATGTCACCTCAAACAGGATTCATTTTACATAACTGTGCACCCCTCTCCAAATACTTTGATTTTTATTCAGCAAAGCACCACAAATCATTCATTGCTTAAGACAATGTTACAGCTTAAAGTAAAGGTGTAAGTTCACCTTACTACGACTTTGGGCTTCACAGCCCAGTACCCTGGGGCAGCGATAGCCCTTCTGTGCCAAGATTAAAAATTTTACTATGCTGTGTAAGGTTTTGGAAGGAATCATAACTCTGGCTGAGCTGCCAGCCAGCCGATCCCTTTCCACTTCCTAGTCTGCCTGCTCCGACCCCGCGCTCCTCTGTATCATGACGTTTAGCCAGGGAGAGCTCAGGGACGCGCGCGCCATTCAAGTATATGGGGCTACTTTTCCGAACGATTTTGCACATTTTAGACTGCATAGTAGAAAAAATGAAAGCCACCGCTCGACTAACAGGAGCCTTATTAGTCAAGCAGTGGCTTTTCCGAGGCGCTTGGTCTTCTCCTTATGCTTCCCCTCCGAGGAGTGCAGATCCATCTTCTTTTCCAAAAGGAACGCCTTCAGGGCCTTGAGACGTCGGATCCGGGTCTGGCTGGTGAACGCCTGGCAGGCTGAGCAGGCCGCGGTGTCGTGGTCCGGCCCAAGGCAAAAGACGCAGCACTTGTGCCCGTCCTTAGCAGGGATCTGCCTCTCACAGTCGCACTTGTTTTTGTGTGGCTCTGGAGAGACCGACGACGGCGAAGACATCTGTCGAGTACTTAAGAAAAACAGTCGAAAACGGTACAAAAACGGGTGAAAAATTAACTACTTAGCTGTTTCTGGCAAGCTGAAACGAAGATTTCTTCTCATGTGGGCGGGACGCAGTGGGAAAATAACTGAAGTGGAGCTGGGTCCGCCCCCTTTTGTACCAGGGCTGACATCGGGGCAGGGCCGTTGGGAGCGGTCCCTGCTGTATACTGCTGGCTGAAAAGTTTTTCCGGAGGGTCATAGTGCCTGCGGCATAGTCCCAATTGTTATAGCCTGCTGCAAGAGCTCCCACTCGAGGTTAGGTAGTAAGTTTCTCCAACATAAAATTGAGATCCCAGGGAGGACAGGGGTTCTAGACTGGAGGTTTAATGTGAAGGATACCCTTCAAGAAAGTTTTAGAAACCCCTAGCTGCGCTATGGTTTTGCCCTCCACCGGGAGGTGGTAGGCAGACACCACAGAAAGATGAACCTTAATGGAGGAATAACTACGGCCCAACTCAGAAAGATGTAAGAGGTACTCTAACACCTGGGAGGCTGAGCAACACAAGGGATCCAAGCATTTAATTGTGACCCAGATAGAAAATCTCTTCCACTTCATGGCATAGGTAGATCTGGTAGAAGGTTTTCTGGCTTCTACCAGGACCCGAGTGACCTGGGAAGAAACTCCATAGCGGGAAACTGCTATGTCCACAGGTGCCACGCATGGAGGTGAAGAGACTGAAGACTCGGATGTACCAGGGTGCCCTGCTCCTGAGACAGAAGGCCATGAGATATCGGCAGAAGGACCGGTGGTTCTAGAGCCAGCTGTTGTAACAGCGGGAACCAAATCTGCCGAGGCCACAGAGGGGTGATCAGGAATAAGTGGGCCCCTTCCGCCTGAAATTTCAACAGAACCTTCTGAATAAGAGGAAAGGGAGGAAATGCATACAGAAACTTCCCTGTCCAAGAGAGAGACAGTGCATCTCGCCTAAAAGCACCATGCCCAGGAACGAGTGAGCAAAAGCTGGGTAGTTTTGCGTTGAATGGGGAGGAGAACAGATCTAAGTCTGGCTGGCCCCATCGAAGAAACAGGTCTTCGACTATATCCTGCTTTAATTCCCACTCGTGAGCCCTAGCTACTTATCAGCTGCGACTGTCTGCCAGAACGTTGTGCATGCCTGGGACGTGGACTGCTGTCAGAAACAGACCATGCTGAATCGCCCAGTACCATACTCTCACTGCTTCCCTGCACAGAGGGTACGACCTGGTTCCTCCCTGTTTGTTGAGATACCAGACAGTCGCCATGTTGTCTGTCTGGATCAGAAGTGTTCCCGGGAGAAGTAACGACTGGAAGGCCTGGAGAGGACAAGAGTACTGCTCTGGTCTCCAGGACATTGATATGGAGCTGCCGCTCCTGGTGCGTCCATGAACCTTGGGTTTTGTGGTCCCCCAGATGGGCTCCCCAACCCATATCGGAGGCATCCGACGTGAGGATCTGGGTAGGGGGCCGAGAGTGGAAAGGAGCTCCCACTAACAGGCTGGCGAGATCCTGCCACCAAAGAAGATTCTTCTGCAAACTGTTGGAGATCATGACCAATTGGTTAATGTCGTCCAACCGTTGGTCCCACTGGACTCTGAGACCACTGGTTGACCCTCATGTGCAGTCTGGCCATGGGGACAGTAGGAATAGCTGCTGCCATGAGCCCCAAGAGATGGAGCACAGAGTGTGCTGGGGTCCATCGAGCCTTGGCCACCAGAGCGGCCTGGGAAGCCAAGGTCTCGGCCCAATCCAATGGCAAAAAGGCCTTGCTCTGGACTGTGTCCAGTGCTGTCCCAATAAATTGGAGGTGCTGAGAGGGTACTAGCTGGGACTTGGGGAGGTTGACCAAGATGCCCAGCTTGACAAACAAGTCCAGAGTGAAAGAGAGAGACTCCTTCAGACTGTCCGGGGAGGGGGTTGAAAAGAACCAGTCGTCCAGGTACAGAAACACGTATATGCCCATGCGGCCGAGGAACGCCGCTACTACCGCTAGGCACTTGGTGAAAACCCAGGGCGTTGAGGACAGGCCAAAAGGAAGTGCCCTGAACTGGAAATGGTTCTCCTGAAAGAAGAACCGGAGGAAGTGGCGGTGGGCCGGGAGGATGGGGATATGTAGGTAAGCATCCTGCATATCCAGGGAGCACAGCCATGTGTTTGACTGGAGCAGGGGTAGGAGTCCCTGAAAGGTCAGCATGTGGAATCTCTTGTATTCCATGAACAGGTTGACCGTGCTGAGATCCAGGATAGGTCGCAGATCCCCCGTCTTCTTTGGTACCAGGAAGAAATGGGAGTAGACTCCCCTTCCCAGTTGGTCTGGAGGGATGGGTTCTATGGCCGTTTTTTGCAGCAGGGCCTGGATTTCCTGTTGGACGGTGGGGATCTGACCCAGCGGGTAAAAGGACCTTCCTGGAGGGTGTGGAGCTGGAATTTCCAGGAACTCAATAGTGACCTCGTTGTATGAGCTGAAGGAAGGGGAGCTTTGGCCCCTGAGGCTGGTTTGGCAAACTTTGCCTGAGGGGTTTGAGCTCCAGAGCCAGTGGCGCATCTTTTACCTTACGCTTGTTCTGGGTCTTATTCCATCATCTCTCGTGACAAAATGGCTGCTTCTTTTGACCCGTCCAACACATCGCACGTACATCTCTAAAAGATCGTCCGCTCTCTTCCAGCCCTGTTATAATATCCTTCACATTGCCGCCAAAGAGGACAGAACCCCTGAAGGGTGCGTCCAAAAAGGATGACTGGATGTCCTGTGCCAGACCTGCAATACGGAGCCATGACAGGTGACAAAGGCAGATCCCTGTGGCCGTAGCCCGAGCTACTGAGTCCACGGAACCATACGTGGCTCGGAGAGTGTGATGGCAAAGAGGACTTGTTCATACGGACTTTGTCCAACAACCTGGCCCCGAGGATTTCATCAAGGATAGCCTGAAGGTCCCTCTCCAGCTCAGCAAAGGATGCCTTCTGGATAGCCACCATATGGGACACATAATTTAGTGACCATATGGCACAAGAAGTGGATGAGTAGATCTCTCTACCAAATTGGTCCAGTTGCCATGAGGAGACAAACTCAGGTGCTTGGGTTGAGCCAACCGGTCATGCACGTCCGTGATGAACATGGAGTCGGCTTCTGGGTGTAACGTCAAATGAGAAATTCCTTCCCGGGGGGGGGAGTAAGTTTGACCGGCTTTTCTGGAAACAGCCGGGATGGAGGAGGGCTGCTAAGCCAAGCGGTGACCAGGTCCTTATGAGGGCCTCATCCGGGGATGGGTAGAGGATCTGCGGTCATTAGATCAAGGTGCTCAGCCAATCTTTACGTTGAGGATTTATCTCCTTACAAGGCCAGCCTCCCGCTGCCTGAATAGTTCTCAACAAATCCCCGAACAAAGGGTCCTCTGTCAGGGATTCTTTCAGAGGAACTTCTAACGGAGATCGAGGGTCAGAATGGTCGATGTCCGAATCTATGTCTGAATCAGAGGGCTCGAAGCCACTGGGAAGAGAAGGGTCCTGCTCAGCGCCTCCCGCAGGAAGTGAACCTGCATGTACTGCATATATAGCATAAGGACTTCTATTGTGTATACCTCTTGTATTAAATATATATATATTTTTTTCTTTGTTGTTCTACATTTTATATCTCCTGTTTATGTAATTGCGAACTGTATGTGTATGTGCCTCAGGACCTCCTTGTGAATGAGCTTGCTCAATGGAGTCTTTCCTGCAATAAACTTGAACCCTCAGCTCGGCCCAGAGGGACCGGGGGTCGTCTCTGGGTAGAGGAATAGCCCCCAACGGTTGGGACTGTCTGATTTCAGTGATGAGCTGCATCCTGGCATCCTGCCACCACGCTGAACTGACTCTCGATCAAGCAGCAGCAGTGGAGAAGGTGGTGGAGGAGGCTGATACCCCGGATACCCCTGGTAAGTTGGGTGGTGCCAATAAGGATATTGATACCCAGGCAGCCCTGGCAGATAGCCTAAAGGTGGATATCCAGGTGTAGGGTACCCCAGCATCAGATATCCAGGTGATGGTATCCAGTTGTCGGATACCCCGATGTAGGGTAACCCGGCATCGAGTATCCGGCGCCAGCGCATTGCCCGCGATGGATAATGTAGGCGATCTGTCAGAGGGCTGCCCAGAGGCAGAATGTGGGGGCCGACCCTGAAAACACCCAAGGGTCCCACAGGACCAGCCGGTTGGGGTGCCGCAGGTCCCCTGGGAAGTGGCAGGGATCAGGAGGGCGCCAGGGTCCCAAGGAGGAGGCCACATGCCCAACAGATCCCAGTCCGTGACGGTCATTTCATGGAGGAGGGAGGTCCGGGCCTGAGTGAAGCCCTGGCTAAGGGGAGTTCTGAAAGAGACCCCTAACGACAGGCTGGGTAACGGTCCTGAAGGGAGACAAGTCTGGACCGGTGGCGAATCCCTTGGAGAAGAAATCAGTAGGGATGAAGGATCTCCAGCGAGTACACTCGTATATCGCCAGGGGCCTCAAGGAGCCCGGCGCAGCAGGAATGACTGTGTGTGGTTGACGGTAGTCCGTCATCTGACTTATCAGTCATGACTGGTTGTCTGCGGCAGAGGATCCGCGGACAGGCTTATCGGTCTGGGCTGGGCGCCCGGGCCGGAGGGCAACTTAGCGGCAGTGCCACGCAAAGGAGAAGAAACAGAGACCTCAAGAGAGGCTACCTCCGTCTGCCTGCTCACCTCGGCAGGAGGGGGAGAAGGTGTCCGGCCCACAGAAGCGGACGGAGGGCCCAAAGAGTGGTACTCACAGTCTTGGAGGTGGAAGGCCTTCCTCGTGGCGATGGGCTCCTCCTTGTCCTTCTTCACTGGGGCCAGTGATGACGACCTCTCCTAAGCTCCTGGAGCTCCTTTCCATAGAAGCTAGCAGGCGGGTGAGAAGGGTGGGCCTCGAGGGTCCGCGTGGCCTGGTTGAATCCCTAGCACATGGCACACTCGGCAGAGTTGTGCTTAGGCCCCAGGCAAAGAAGACAACGGAGTGGTTGTCCGTCATGGATTTGAGCACCGCACTGGGTGCACTTGTTTTTAGATAAGCCAACTTATACTTGTTCGAAAACTGCGGAAAAAGTGATTGAGAAAAAAGACTAAACGTCGAATATAAAGCAGGCAACTGATCGTTTGGCAGACGCGTTAGAACAGTGAACTGAGGCGATGGCGGGAAAGAACTGGAAGGGGCGGGCGCGGGACTGCCCCTTTTATAGTCAGGCTGACGCTGCATCACATGGCATCGGGGCGGTCCCCGCTGATTGCTAGGCACAAGTTTGCTGCTGGAACCTGACGCCAGGGGGCGAGTCCTATATGTGAGGACCTACTACAGGAACCCCTCTCAAGTAAGATTGTCAGTTTCACTCTTTTTGACATCATCAGGCATGAACTACTTAAGGGGCATTCGCAGCTTATTTCCCCACTCCCTGACGAAGCTCTAACGAGCGAAGTGCTGGGGCACCTACATGGTACTGCTCGACTGCCCGATCCTGCATTGTGTTATGTGCACAATAAATTTCTGCATGCACTTCATGCTTGTGTCAGTTCTCTTGAGTGCACGGCTTCCTTGTCTACTTTGTAGCCAAGACAGGGTGGCCTCCCTCCATGGCAGCACCTGCACACTTCTCCCACAAGTGCCTGTCATCTATGCAGTGTCATCACCAGAACACCTCTGAGGCATGATTTTTTTTTGGGGGGGGGGGCAGCCTGAAAGATCTATTAATAATGATTACAGTGAATTCCTGTGACAACTACCCCCCCTCCATCTGCAGCTCATTGCTAACCGAAGAGAAAGCAACTGATCCCAAGCTGTGACAATGAAGATACAAAGATCAGATATGGACTGAAGAAAAAAGTATCAAACAACAGCGTTGCTATAAAAAGGGGGTCCTGCAGAGCAAGGAGCAGTTTATCAGCTATGACAGACCAAAAATGACTGAGGGAGTATTGAAAGGGGGAGTGTCCTCTTACTCAGACATTTTAATCTGTCTCAGCTGACAGGGAGGACAGCCCATAACAATCTGCCTACCTACAGAAGCAGACACACAAATTGTTACAGCAGTGGATGTATCCTAACTCCCCAATGCCCAACACTGCCACAAAGGTAACCAATTAGTGAAGCACCAGTGGAAGGGGGCCCTCCCCCATGGAGCCTTTAGCAGTGCTACCGCTACCAAGACTAAAATGGTGGCTCTGCTCTGGCACCTCCATGTAACGTAACATTTGCAGTGCCATCCTAGTGTTGCCTTGTGTGACATGGCTGCCAGCACGAACATAATTCCCCCAAAAGCAGAAAAATGTCAGCCCCCCCCCCCAAAATGGACCCCAGCATGCTCATTTCCAGGTGCATCCCTTGCATGTCTTTCTCAGGTTCACAAAGTATACAGTAAGGTTGTGGGAATCAAACCCAGATCTGCTGCACTAACCTCTAGGCTATACTGCCAGTCAATAATTTTAGCAGTTTAAAATATTACTTACTGTACCTTAAGAGTCCCCATAAACAGCTGGCCACACATATATTCAAACGCATGTAGTAATTGGGGAACATCTTATTATATGTACCTGCCCTGTTAACCTACATGAAAATGCATAAATAAATTACTTTTGGGGGTTCTGATACTCACTGGTTTCCAAACTCTGTTGCAACAAACAGAAAGCCTGTTTTCAGGACACATCATCGAGTGGCTACAGGAACTGTGTCAAAATATTTCAAACGAATTTCTGTCACCTGGAATGTAAAGGAAAGGGAACAGCGTGAGAGAGATACAGTGATGGGACACCTACAAAGCTGTAGCAGTGCAGCTGCCAGCATCAGAAATACAAAATCTTCTCCAGTCTCAATGTCAGAGAAGAGACATGAGAAAAATCATCATTTCAGGCAGAATAAGCCTACCAAGTGCTATTACTCAAGGAGAGAGGAGCCTAGCCTTGACTAGCAATGCATCATCCACTAAATAAACTCTGCTGAGTGCTACCACTTGAGACCAGCCCGCCTTAACTAGCAGTGCATTATCCACTAAATAACCACTCTTGGCCAGCCCGGTGGCACTAAGGGTTGAGGTGCTGGACGCCCACACCTCACTCCACGCCTGGCGACTCCGGGTTCGGGAGCTCGAATGCCGCGGGGCAGACAGGCTGGAGCATCTGACGACGTCTCGCCTTCTCCGGGGGAAGGAGGGTTCTCTATCCCGGCAAGCGGCGACCTCTGGCAGGGGCTGGGGCGTGACAGCAAGTCAGAGTCCTAGGGGCTGGACTGGTTGAGGACATAGGTCAGTAACCAATCAGCGTCAGGACTATAGGGAGGAGGGAGGGACATTGCCGACATCAGCATTCACGCCTTGACATACAGGGCCCGCGACATCCCTCAGGGAGAAAAAGGAAATGTCCCCACTGGAGCAGAGAAGACGGAGCACAAGCCGGGGTCTCTATGTGCCGGACCTAAGCCTGCAGCCCCATTTGACCCTGACACATGCAAGATTCGAGATTGCCCCACCCCTGACTTCACCTGGGGGTATCCGGGCAGGATGGAGGGACCTGGGACTGACAGGTAAGGCTCCAGCAGAGACTAGGCTTAATGGGCGACTCCCGATGATGCGGGTCCAGTGGGTAGTAGGTGGGGATAAATTGGGGGGGGGGGAGAGAGAATAACCACTGCTGTGCCACCTCTTGAGGGCCAAAGCTTTGACAAGCAGTGCATTTGTCAACTAAATAAGCCTTTCTGTGTCACCACTCCAGAAGAAGGGAGTCTAGCCCTGACTAGTGATGCACTATCAAATCAACAGCACCTCCACCAGGAGTCAGTCCAAGAGCAGTGCGTCAAGTTTGCTCCCACCTGGAATGCGTTTTATATTCTGAATACCATGATCATCCCACACTCCACCCCCAAAAAGAATAAATATTGTGAGTATACCCAATACTGCCTCACAACTCTTGTCCCTAAACTGTTTATCAGTTTGGTTACCCAGTGTTGGACCCTTCTAGAAAGATATTCTGTACAGATGCAACCAGGACCAGATGCAGCCTTCCAGGTGCAGTCTAGCCAAAGCCTTGTACAGGGGGAGGATCACATCCCTTGACCTGCTCCTTACTCCTTTTTCCAGCTGTATCCTAGCATTATGCTTGCTCTCGACTGTTGCAGGATTTTGTCTGCCTGTCTTCATTTCACTGTCAACTACTACCCCAAATCCTCTTCTACAATCCCAAAGCAGTACATCCTCCCCCCTCAGCAAAGGAAAGGAAATACGGGTTACTCACCTGTAACCGTAGTTGTTCTGGTGGAATACAGTTTATATCCACACTCTGGCAGTATTTTTTGGTTGTTGTTTTTAATTCTTTATCCCCCCCCGCCGACTGGCCCCTTCCACTGGTCCTCCATCACCACCACCGGACCCCCATCACCGCCTCCAGACCTGGTGCCGCCATCACCGCACGCTAATTTGAGGTGCCCACTGGCCCAGTGCGACGGGAGACCAGCTTCATCCCGCTGGTCGGCTTGTTTTCTCCTCCGGTTTGTCCCCACCCTGAGCGTGAAGCCAAAGGCGTGCAATGACGCAACGGCAAGCTGTGCATGCTGGGCGTCTTGCGTGGCTCCGCCCCCATTTGTGGGTCCGCTGCGGCAGCCCCAGCCACCACTAGGGGCCAGTCAAGCAGTGGACTCATCCCCACATCTCCCCAGGACAGGACAGCTGTCCTCCGGACACTCAATCTCTCCCTCCTGGCCGACCCCCAGCACCAGCTCGCACCACGCAGCACGGGTCACCGGCGTGGCAGGAGGTGAGGCACCATACCAGCCCTCCACACCATGAGGCCGGCTCACTCTGCAGTTCTGTTAGAGACAGCTGGGTCATCAGAATTCTTCAAACTAGGCTCCTCTCACCACCGGGGTGGTATATCCTACGGTTCCACCTCGGGATGTAAAATCTTTTGCACTCTGGAAGCAGGGATCTGGGTGCCACTTGCCAGAAGTGGTTGGGTGGCTTGTGCGGATGTAGAATGTATACCAATAGTAGAACTACGGTTACAGATGAGTAACCTGTATCTCTAACAACGTGGATACAGTTCACTATCCATGCTCTGGCAGACTGCCAGCAGTCCTCTGGGAGGAGGGGGCACGAAACCACTATATGGAAGAGAGACACTGGAGGACCGACGACCCAAAAATGAAAATTACATACCTACTCGTAATTATGATCTTTCTGTGTATCCTCACCATTCATCACTGTTAGGTACTCAGCCAGAGTTCAGGACCCTGCGGAGCCTTTTTTTTTTTTTTTTTTTTTTTTTTAGGTAGGTGGAGCCGACGCATCATCAGTGCCACCCTCAAGGCCGATGCACTGTGTGGCGCTCGCGGGTTGGCCATTAGGCTGCGTCAACTCTGCCTGCCTGCCAGTTCTGAGTCGCCGGAGAGGTAAGAGGAAGGGAGTGGAAGGTGGGACAAGGAAGTCCAAGGGACAGAAAAAGGAAAAGATATATAAACTAAAAGGAGAAATAACGACTAAGAGGACAGAAGACAAATACAGCTTACTCACCTGTAAGAGGAGTTCTAGGAATGGTATATGTTGTTCATCCACACTTACTGGCAGGTTCCTTGCCGCTTTAAATCTTGCCGGAAGGTCTTCAAGCTGGCTCCTCCCACCCACCCGGGTGGTAAAACTCTCGGCTCCCCCCATGACGCCACATCTGCGCTGGAGCCAGGTTTGCTAGGGCTAGCGTCGAAGCTGGGGAGGTTATAGGATGAACAACATACCATTCCTAGAACTCCTGTTACAGGTGAGTAACCTGTATTTCTAGGGACATGGATATGTTGTTCATCCACACTTATTGGCAGACTCCTAGCAGTTCTCCGGGAGGAGGAAGACAAGACGCACACCCCCTACTTAGGGAACAGGAACTGGAGAACTGAGGTTCCAAAACCAGCATCCCAGTGTGACTCAAGGTCGATGTGGTAATGGGTAATAAAGGTGTGTGCTGACTTCCAGGTAGCAGCCCTGCAGATTTCCTGGATAGGGACGTCCCTGGAAGCAGCCACCGATGCAGAAGTATGACGGGTAGAATGAGCTCTTATCCCTCTGGGAGGTTCCATGCCCGCCAACCTATAGCAGCGATCTATGCAGGAGGTGACCCACCTGCCCATCGCCTGCTTGGCTGCAGGTCTGCCAGGTGCGGCTTCAGCGTAGGTGACAAACAGCTAGCGAACCTCTCCTCGAATTTCAGCCGTGCGCTCCTTATAATAAGCGAGCGCCCTTCTAGGGTCCAGAGTATGGAGCCTATATTCAGCCTCCGAGGTGTGATTGGGGTAGAACACCGGCAGAGTCAACACCTGGTTAAGGTGAAACTCCGACACCACCTTCGGAAGGAATTTCGGGTGGCGGCGCAGGACAACATTGTCCCTGTGGAACACCAGGTAAGAAGACTCGATGCAAAGCGCCTGGAGCTCTCCCATCCTTCTGGCTGACGTGATAGCCACCAAGAAGGCGGTCTTCCACGACAGGTGAGAGAGATCACACCTGTACAATGGTTCGAATGGCTTGCCCATGAGCTTTGCCAGTACCAGCAGTAAATCCCACGGAGGTGGAGGTTCTCGCACCAGAGGGGAAATGTGATCAAGGCCTTTGAAAAAGCGCCCGACCACCTTCTCCAGCGCCACCGACTGCTCCCCAGCCCACGCCCGGTAAGCAGAGATGGCTGCCAGGTGCACCTTTAGGTCATCGACCTAAGCCCCTGACTAGAAAGGGACCATAAATAGTCCAAAATGCTTGCCACAGAACAGGAGGAAGGGTCCAAGCCCTTGCCCTGACCCCAAATGGAGAATCTCTTCCATCTGAAGGTGTAGCATTTTCTGGTCGACTCCTTACGGGATGCCTCAACAACATTGAGGACCTCGTCGGAAAGACCCAAGCCTTGGAACTCTAGCCGCTCAGGAACCAGGCCGTCAGGTGCAGGGATTGAAGGTCCGGATGGAACACCTTCCCCTGATTGACTGAGAGCAGGTCCGGGCGAGCTGGAAGCTGCCTTGGGAGCCTGGAGCTGAGGCTGAGGAGATCTGGGTACCAGAACTGGCGGGGCCAGTCTGGGGCTATCAGAATCACCTGCGCCTTGTCCCTCCTTGTCTTGAGAAGCACCTTGTGAATCAAGGGAAATGGGGGAAAGGCGTAAAAGAGGCCCGGGGTCCAGAGCCTCGAGAAGGCATCCCCCTGCAGCGAGCCCTGCTGAGGGGGGCGGGCATGAAACAGCCTCAGCTTCGCATTCTCCCTGGAGGCAAACAGGTCCACCTGAGGTGTGCCCCAGTGGGAGAACAGATCTTGTACTACCTCCGGCAGGAGAGACCACTCGTGAGATGCAGCCCCTATCCGGCTCAGGGCATCGGCCAGGGTGTTGGAGGCTCCTGCCACATGAATGGCTAGGAGATCCGCCTCCAGGCTGCGCAAGAGTGACCAAATGCGGAGAGCTTCCTTGCATAGAAGCATGGAGCGCGTCCCGCCCTGGCGGTTCAGGTAGTACATGGTCGTGGTATTGTCCGTCTGGACTCGGACCACTTGACCTCGGAGAAACGGAGCAAAGGCAGCGAGAGCTAGGCGGACCGCTCGGAGCTCCAGCAGGTTGATGTGGCATCGGGACTCCCGCGGGGACCAGAGGCCGTGAACTCGGTGTTCCCCCAGATGGGCACCCCAACCCATTAGAGAGGCATCGGTCGATAGAGAGACCGTCGGCTCGGGGCGGACAAACGGGATGCCCTCCTGCAGATGAAATGGAACGGTCCACCACTGGAGAGCGTTCCACATCTCCTGGGTCACTATCACTAGCTGGTCCAAAGGATCGCAGTGCAGGATCACTGGCTGGCCAGTCCCCACTGAAGGGGCGCATGTCCAGCGCGCCCAACGGACCCACGCTGGTATAGGCCGCCATAAGACCTAGAAGGTGCAGGAAGTCGCGGGTAGGGATGCGATTGCCCAACCAGAAATGATTGGGCAAGGAGGTAAGAACTCGCCCTGTCTGGCTGGAGCCGTGCTTTGGCTCAGAGAGTCGAGCTCTGCCCCGATGAACAGGATCACCTGCTTCGCTCGAGTTCTGACTTGGCCTCGTTGATGAGAAGGCCAACTTGAGAGAAACCTGAGGGCCAGATCTCTGACCGCCTCCACCTCCGCCTGGAGGAGGCTGCTATCAGCCAATCGCCCAGGTAAGGGCACACCCGACCTCGCGCAAGAGGAATGCTGTCACCACTGCCATGCATTTGTGAAGACCCTGGAGCTGGAGATAAGTCAAGGGCATGGCTCGAACTCGAGGATCCCTCCGCCGAAAGCGGAGGAATCTCGGTGTGATGGACGGATAGGGACGTGAAAGAACGGGCCCCTGTAGGTCTAGAGAGCAGAACCACACCGTGTTCCAGAGATGGTATTATCTGCGCCAGAGTGACCATCCTGAAGGTTCGAGACCTTAGGAACTTGTTCAGGTTGGGTAGGTGGAGAATGGGGCGCCAGCCCCGTCCGTTTCGGTACCAGGAAATACCTGGACCACGAACCCTGGGTCTGAAGGGGGGTCCTCCACCTCCGTGATCACCTCCTTTTGGAGGAGGAGAGCGATGTCGGCTCGGCGAGCCACCAGTGAGGCTGCGGATCCGACGCCTCGAGGTGCGACGGCTCTGGAAGGGCGGGCCTGCTCGAATTCCAGAGGTAGGCCTTTTCCACCACCTTCCAGTACCCACCTGTCCATGGTAACAGCGGACCAGGCGGAAAGGAAGTGTCTGAGCTGCCTCCACGGGGGAACTAGGGTGAGGTGACAGGATGGGGCGACACCCCAGCCCGCCACTGGGCAGGCTTGGAGGAGGGACCGCCGAGGACCTCGGCCTTTACCTCCTGCTTCCTGTTGGAGGAAGCCGACGGCTTGGGTTTGGGATACCAATGTCGAGCCTGCTGGCCCTGACGTTGCTGGGCCGGGCACGCCGCGGGTGCAGAAGGACGAAAGGGCTTAGGCTATGGCTTGCAGCCTTTGTCCTTCTGAGCGGAAGAGACCGAGTCCAAGGTAGCATTGACTCCCGATCCTCTCAGGTGACCTTCACCCCAGGGTCAAGAGGTCGGTCCCCAAAAGGAACATTCGCCAACTTGTGCTGTGATCCAAGTAAAGGTGGATATCCTCAGCCAAGCCCCGACGACGCATGGCCACTGCGGCCGCCACAGACCTGGCACATGAGTCCCAGATGTCAAACGCAGTCTGGAGCTGCTGTTTGGCCACTGCCTTCGCCCTGGTCCCGACACCTGCCTGACCGTAGTCTGCAGATCTAGGGGGATGAGGGACAACCTCATCCAGGAGCCCAACAGGGCGTGAGAAAAATGTAAGCAGTGAGGATCGCCGAGCTGGCCTGACGTAGGCCGAGAGGACGCGTATAGACTTTTCACGGCATAATCCAATTTCTTGGATTCCTTGTCGGGAGGTTTGTCCACATCCCTGGCGCTCCAGCACGCCGAAAAGCACTGTCGGTAACCAACCCTCGGCCGAGGGGTGTTCCAAAACCAGACAGGGAACTGGGGATCGTGATACTTCCTGGCCAACCTGGCCGAGGCGCAGGGCAGGAAGCAGGACGCTGCAAAGTTCCAAGGCCGGACCCACTATGGCTTCCGCCACCGGAAAGGCCTCCGTAGGAGAATCCCTCTGTCCAGAATCTCCGTGAGGGATACCTGGCCTCGCTTAGAACGGGTTCGAGCTTCATCCCTGTGGACTCGAGATGAGTCGGCAACCTTAAGAAGGACGGCGGCTATCGCCCATTGACTGCCCTTCCCGAGGACTCCAAGTCCATGCGCTTGGAGAAGAGAGGAGGAACCATCATCGGACTCAGAAGAGTCCTCGAAGAGCTGCCTCTGGCCTGAGCCACCCTCCACCTGCCGAGGTTTATCGGGAGTGAGGGTGACAGACAGCCTATGGGGCAAACCCAAGGCCGACTGAGAATTTTTAGTCGGAGCCCCAACTAAAGGCTGTGGAGGCGGAGGTTCCACCAGAATCGGTGGGGCAGCTGGAATTGGTCAACAACCGCCTGGAGAACAGGCCTCGACTACAATGAGGGTTGTTTCGCTGTTCGTGACAGCCACTTTAATGGCCGGGAAGGCTACTGGGCCGGCTTATTCTCAGGTCAAAAGGAGCTGCTGCCCTAAGCTCGCATTGGACGTAGCTCTGCGGCTGCTCGCTCGTCCGGTGAAGAGCGGCGCGCCGCTGTGCCGCAAGTGCCAGACTGCCGGCGGCGGCGGATCGGTTGACCGCGAGATGTCCGGAGACCACGAGTCTCGACCAGGCCGAGGAAGGCGAGAGAAGCGTCGGAAATCCGCACCCCTCGGCTCGGACGCATTCAACGAAGGCTCCGGAACCGAGGCACAGACGAGCCGACGGGATCTTCACCCCACCGGGAACCCGGAGAGGGGATTTCAGCTTCCAGCTTGATAACCCGCTCTAACGGGTCAAGAAAATTCACCCTGCCGACGTGGAGTTCCCGGTCAACTGGTCTCGACGGGACACCGTGAAGCCAGTGGCCGAAGCTGAGGGTCGACTCAAGCCCACTGCGTCGCATAAGGAGAGGGGGATCTTCCCACTCCCAAGACCGCCGACGGAGAGACTTACTTTTTGCTCTTTTGACCTGGAAAAGGTCTCGAAGAAGTTGGACCCTCACCTTGGTCAGAGGGTGTGTTAAAGCTCCTTAAAAGAAGCTTTGTGCACGAGGCACCGAGAGAGAGAGCGAAATGTCGCAGCCGAGGTAGAAGGCCCCGCCTCTCGAGGGCGATCATCTGCTTGAGCTGATCCACGAGTCTGGTCAGCAAGGAAACCGGCCAATCAGGCCTCTTTAGATTTCACCGGTTGAATTCTTTTCTCGGGGCGCCCCAGTTGTAATCGGGCAGCATGGTCTTCAAGGACGTAGGCCGAAAAGGAAGAGCACAAGTCGCAGGCCTGCTGATTAAATTGGAGACCTGTTTCCTTTGGCAGCAAACATAGTTTTGGGGCTTTGACTTGAATTTTGATTCCTTGTGCTGACTCCATTAGCTGTAAAAGGTTAGTTCATAGTGGGGGAGGGGTGTTAATGGTCTGGCCAGGTCTCACTCAGCCAATTGAGTGGAGGCAGGGCTGAATCAGGTTGAGGTGTTAGCTGTTTGTTCCTCTCAGAAAGAACTGGAAGGGGCAGGATCAGTGTGTATCCATTTGTGATAGTGCTGCTGCTGTTTTTACAGGGTTCTGTGGATATTACTTGGTAGGTTAGTTCTTTCTTTCTTGCTTCTAAGGGCCAGTAGGGTATTGTTCTGGGGATCCTGGATGTTTGTAAACTGATTTGGTGGCTGGAAGTGGGGTTTTTTTGTGGATGTTTCACTTTGTAACAGGCTGTGCCAGAGGTTTATTTTCTGATTTAAAACCTGTTTGGTGGGATTTGCTTGGAGATGGTCTTTAGCTGCAGGCTTGAGGGAGACACAGGGTTGATACACTCTCTGTCAGGTGTCTGCCCAAGACCTCCCTCCCTGAAGTCTGCAAATTTATAGGGGAAGACCTGCCCTGCAAGTGGAGGAAAAGGCTGCAGTAGCTCATGTAGTTCTAGCCACTGGGGTTGATTTAGGCCGGGAGAGAGGAGGTTAGGGAGTTGTTCATTTTCCTCACATGTTTAATGTGTTGTACTGCACCTAGTAACAGAGTTACTGTGCAGTGGGACTGTCTCGGATTAGTGGGTGACCTGATTAGGCAGTAGGGGTATCTGGAATAGGGGGAACCTGGTGGCTCACCCAAGGAAAACTATTTGAAAGGAGATGGAACCACACATCATTAGGGCCTGCATCTTTGGGAGGGTGGTACAGGGGTGGAGCAAGGCATGATACTGGACTGGGCTTGTAAGTTTGGTGGTTGCCTAGTGCTACCAGCTGGCACAGCTTGAGAGGAGGTTGTGGGGATGGAGGAGAAAGCTGGGGAAGGGGGAGTATGGCTAGAAGGGGGGCTGGAAATCTCCTACAGGGTTGCACCCGCTAATTGGGGCGGCGGGATAGGGAAAGGAGTGCAGGAGAATACTAGGGGTCAAGTATAGGACCCTGGCAGAGGGGGCCCAAAGGACACTACACAAGGAAGCAGGTAGGTAACTGGGGACCCTCAGCAAAGGGGGACGGAGGGACAACATTCTCAGGGAAGTAGGCGGATAGCTTGTGTGCTGGACAGAAGATAGCAAGGCAGGAGGTGGATCAGACCTATACTTAGTAACCGCTCCACCTTCTTTCTTCTGCTCAAGGATGGGTGTAGCCATGACAGAGGTGGTTAGAGACGGAAAGGGTGTGGGAGTGGAGGAGGCAGGGCCATGGATAGCAGGAAGAACAGGGGGACCTGAATGCAGGAGAATGGGGAGTAGTAGATCGAGCAGGGGAAGGGGAGGAAAGCGCAAGGAGAAGGAATCAGTTGGGGAGGAAAGGTAAAGAAGGACCAGAAGTACAAGGATGATTCAGAAGACAGCTGAGGGGTTAGGCCAGGGAGCATGATGAGCAAGGAGGAACTAAATGGAGACAGGAAGGAAGGGAGGATGAGCCAGGCTAGTTTAGCAGATGGGGAGAAGGACCAGCTGTGCAGCAGTGAGGGGGAATTAACAAGGTACAGAAGGATACTCAGGAGGAGGAGAGGTCATAGATTGAGGAGGGAGGGCCATGGTATAAGGAAGTCTGGCATGTGGCACCCAGATAGGGGAGGAACATGAGCCAGCTGTGTGGAATGTAGAAAGGATGAGGACATGGAAGGGGGGACAGGAGGAAATGGCTGGTCAGAGTGCTCCTGCTGGGGATTCTATGACTAGGGTATCAAATGGAGGGAGGGAGAAGCTCGTGAAGTTAGAACAAGATGCTTCCCTGGACTAATGGTGCACAGGGCTACGTGACAAGGTATATCATGGCAAAGGACTGTGGGGTTTCAGACATACTGGTCCACCTAGGCAAATGACATTGAGGGGAAATAGCTAGAGATACAGGCAAGATTCAGGAGTTTCACAGGGTCTGTCATGACACAGGATGACAGTTTTCTTCAGAAATCCTGCCAGTGCCAAGGGCCAGTGGGGAACACAAAAGCAAAAATTAGGGAGATAAACCAGTGGCTCAGGGAGTGGTGTGAGGCCAGAGGGTATGGGTCTGATGGGGGATTGGGGAGACCTGGGAGGATAAGGAGCTGTATGGTAGAGATGACTACATCTCAACTTGAGGGGAGGGGAATCTCGTTGAGAAATGGAGGAGTTCATTGCGAAAGTGGGGTTTAAACTTGTGAATGGGGTGGTATGGGAGAAAAGGCAGCCGGGGATGCTGATAAAGGAGGACTTGTCTCCACCCCCTGGGGACCAGGAGGATTGCAGGAAAGACCAACTGGCAAAGTGCAGGACCAGAGAAAAACAGAATCCCCAAGGAACATACTAGGGAAATGAAACTATAGGAAAGGGTGTAAGGTGTCTTGTTAAATGCCAGGAGCTTGGGCACAAAATGCCTGAGCTCCATGCTATGTTAACTGAGGAGCAGTGGATGTGGCAGCTGTCACTGAGACTTGGGGCCACTGCAAGACATGACTGGGACCTTGAACCTGGAGGGTTACACTATGTTCAGGAAGGACAGGTGGGAGGGAAGGGAGGAGGGGTAGCAATGATAGTAAAACCATTGGCATAGGGGAGTTGAAGAGGCGGAGGGAACCGTGGAGGCGATTTGGTACCTTGATAACAAGGGGCAAGAGAGTAAAAATAGGAGTGGTATAGACTCTGCCCTGGCGGAGGAGCTGGAGGACAGTCTGCTGGCAGATGCTAGGAGACACTGCAGATGTGCAGAGGAACGGTGGTGGTGTTGGGGACTTAAACATGCCAGGAACAGATTGGGAGACTATGACACTTCTGTGACCAGGAACAGAGGTTGTTGATGTCTTCAAGACGTGTTCCTAACTCAGCAGGTGAGGGAACCGACCAGGGAGGCATGGGTACTGGATGGGTCCTGGCAGACAGTGACCAGATTGGGGACTGGAGGTAAGGGACCCATTGGCGGGAGTGACCATGCCACGGTCTGGTTCTGCCTGGACCCAGGAGGGTATGTCGCACAAAGACTGAAGTAACCGACTTCAGGGGGGTGGATTTTAAGGAAATGGGAAGATCTTAGGACATTTGGATGGGATTGTCCACATGGATGCTGAGGTAGGGAATCATCAGGGAGGGGTGCAGAGCGCCAGCACCTGAGCAAGAGTAAGACGAAACGGAGGGGCCTAAAACTCCTGTTGGTGGACCAGGGAGGTCCAGGAGAGGAAGGGGAAAGAAAGCAGCCTATAAGAAATTCAAGTGCTCAAGGAGTGAAGGATGAGGAGTATGAGCTGTTGGCTGGAAGGCCACTATAGAGGTGAGGGCGTGCAAGGCAAGGAATGATCAGAACCTGGCCAGGAAATCAGGAGAGGGAAAAGGGTTCTTTAGATACATTGGGGAAAGACTGAGGTGAAGGGTGATTAGCAGGATTAAATTAGGAGAGATGGGCCAAGACCCAGAGGAGCAGGCTGAGGTACTATGAGTACTTCACCCTCAGTTTTCACCACGGAAAATGGGGATGTGCATCATACATGGGAGGAGACAGAGATAATGAGGAGGGGGGGACCTCACCAATCGGCAGGTCTGGGGAGAGGGGGTGATCACTGGCAGGTGGGGAGGGGCTAAGCAGGAGAAGAGGTACTGGAAGTGGAAATCACAGCAGAGAGAGGAGGAAGCCTCAGTTCCTTAAGACGGAGAAAGCACCGGGCCGATAAATTACATCCTAGAGTGCTGAAGGAATTGCAGATGTCTCTGGCGAAACCCCTGGCTGGGTTTTCACCATCTCTGAGGACAGGTTGCCCCAAGACTGAAGGTGCGCTGTGGTGCCCATCCGGGGGGGACTGGGGAGTGTAGGGAACCAGCAGGCCTGTCATCTGACATCGTGGTGCGTGATGGAGGCATGTCATGAGTGCTGGGGTTCTGATAAGTCAGTCTTGGACGATGACAGCATGGATCATCCGGGAATCGTGGTTGCCAAACCTGGTGAGTTCTATGACTGGGTGACAAGTGCCTGACCTGTAGACCAGTGAGTCTCTTCTGGACTCTGCAAGGCATTTGACTCTGTTCTCACGGGGCCTGCTGATAAACTAGGAGAAATGGGGGTGGGTCCAGATATCCTATGATAGGTATTGTTTCAGGACCGACCCAGAGGGTCGAGTTGGTGGATAATTCTTCCCAAGGAGGTCATAGGGTCCTACAGGGATTAGTCTGGGCCCTTCTGTTCAACGCCACGATTGACATAAGGACAGGAATCAGAGTGAGATGAGTCTCTTTGCAGATGCCTAAAACTGGGGGGATGGTGATGGGAGGGGGGGGTGGCCCTGGGGACCTGGAGGCCTGAAAGATGGTCTAGAAAGTGGTGTTGAGGTTTAATGCAGGAAATGCAGTACCCATCTGGGGCAGAAACCAGGCCAAGTGTACACCTGGGGAACACTGCTTAATGGCTGAGAGGACCTGGGGGTGGTGGGATGTCAGATAACAACTCAGACTGAGGGGCAGCCAACAACAGGATGCTGGATGCATCGCTAGGGATCACCTCCAGAAGGAGGGAAGTGATACTCCTGTATACTAAGTGTGAGGCTGCACCTGAGCAGCTTGGAGGCCACTAAAGAGGGACATTAACCTCTGAGAGGAGGCAACCAAATGATGGGGTTTGGGGACAGGACCTGTGAGGAGAGGCTCAAGAGCTTGTGTATACTTTGGAAGAGAGAAGGGACCTGTATGATAGAGGTCAGGCATGAAGAGGTAAATAGGAGGAACAGGAGGGTGTCAAGGAAGGAGGAAGGGCCATTGAGTGGGTAGTTGAGGGGAAGATTAGGGAGTAGGAGGAGGTTACCACTGAGAGGTGGTGGCATGACTCAGGGGGCTGGTGGAGGCAGAGACAGTGGAGGGTTCGAGGGGTGGGACAGGTACAGAAGGGTTCAGGAAGCAAATTCAATGCAGCAAGAATATCCGAACTGGGGGAGAAGCCAGAGGCTAGGGATATATGTCTCACCCAGGGGGGCTGACCAACGACAGCATACTTTAAAGACCATAGTCGGTTTCGCTGGGATTTTAGTTTATGTTAGGTGAGACCTGCTCCCAAACCAGCATCCCAGCATGACTGGTCTGTGTAATGGTGATGAAGGTGTGCTGACTCCAGGTAGCAGGCCTGCAGATTTCCTGATAGGGACGCCCTGGAAGGAGCTACTATGGTAGTATGTGGCAGATGAGCTTGTCCTGGGAGGCTCCATGCCAACTTATAGCAGAGATCTATGCAGGAGGACCACTGCTTATCGTCTGCTGGCTGCAGGTCTGCCAGGGTCAGCGTAGGTGACAAACAGCTGCTAACCTCTCAATTCAGCCAGGCCTTTATAGTGTTTGTCTTCTAGGTCCAAAGTATGGCTTCCATATTCGCCTCCGAGGTGTGATTGGGTAGAACACCGCAGAGTCAACACTGATTAAGGTGAACTCCGACCAATTCCTTCGGAAGGAATTTCAGGTGGGGGCGCAGGACAACCTTGTCCCTGTGGAAGACCAGGTAAGGAGACTCAATGGAAAGCGCCTGGAGCTCTCCCATCCTTCTGGCTGACAACAGCCACCAAGAAGGCGGTCTTTCACGACAGGTGAGAGAGATCACACCTGTGCACTGGTTCAAATGGCTTGCCCATGAGCTTTGCCAACACCAGCAGTAGATCCCATGGTGGGTGAGGTTCTCAAGACCGAGGGAAATGATCAAGGCCTTTGAAAAGCGCTTGACCACTTTCCTGCGCCACTGGATTGCTTCCTGGCCTGCGCCCGGTAAACAGAGATGGCTGCCAGGTGCACCTTTAGTGTCGTCGACCTGAGCCCTTGCTAAGAAAGGGACCATAAATAGTCCAAAATGCTTGCCAAGGAACAGGAGGAAGGGTCCAGGTCCTTGTTCTGACACCAAATGGAAAACCTTTTCCATTTGAAGGCATAGTATTTCGGTCGACTTCACGGACGCCTCAACTACATTGAGGACCCTGGCCAGAAAGACCCAAGGCCTGGAACTCTAGTCATCAGGAACCTGGGCCGGGGCAGGGACTGAAGGTCCGGATGGAACACTTTCCTGACTGACTGAAAGGAGGTCCGGGCGAGCTGGAAGCTCCTGGAGCCTGGAGCTGAGGCTGAAGAGATCTGGATACCAGCATTGGCAGGGCCAGTCTGGGGCTATCAGAATACCCGCGCTTTGTCCTCCTCACCTTGAGAAGCACCTTGTGATCAAGGGAAATGGGGGAGAGCGAGAAGAGGCCCGGGGTCCACGGCCTCGAAGGCATCCCCCTGCAGCGAGCCCCGCTGAGGGGGCGGATGAACAGCCTCAGCCTGCCTCCTGGAGGCAAACAGATCCACCTGTGGTGTGCCCCAATGGGAGAACAGATCTTGTACTACCTCCGCACGAGAGACCACTCGTGGGATA
Source organism: Neoceratodus forsteri (assembly GCA_016271365.2). Classification (NCBI taxonomy): domain Eukaryota; kingdom Metazoa; phylum Chordata; order Ceratodontiformes; family Ceratodontidae; genus Neoceratodus; species Neoceratodus forsteri. Next base: position 1,608,432,061 of record CM028130.1, read on the forward strand.
CCCAGCCTATGCAGCTGAGGGCATCGGCCAGGGTGTTGGGCTCCTGCCATGAATGGCTAGAGATCCCCTCCAGGCTGCGACCAGTGACCAAATGCGGAGAGCTTCTTGCACAAGGGCATGGAGAGCGGCCCCGCTCTGGGCGTTTAGGTAGTACACGGTCGCGGTATTGCTGGGTCTGACCCGGAATCACTTGACCCTAGGACGGAGCGGTAAGGTGGTGAGAGCTAGGTGACCGCTGAGCTCCAGCAGGTTGATATGGCATCGACTCCTGCTGGGACCAGAGGCCGTGGCGCCTGTGTTCCCCAGATGGGCACCCCAACCCATCAGAGGCATCGGTCATTAGATACACTGCCTCGGGCGGACAAACGGGATGCCCTCCTGCAGATGAGCTGGAACGATCCACCACTGGAGAGCTGCTCCACATCCCCTGGTCACCGCTACTGCTGGTCCAATGGATCGAAGCGCGAGACCACTGGGCTGGGCAGCCCCTATTAAAAGGGATGTGACGCTCAGCTGGCCCAACGGACCACGCTGGTGCAGGCCGCCATGAGGCCCAGGAGGCGCAAGAAGTCCCGGGCAGGGTGCAATTGCCCAACCAGAAATGATCGGGCAAAGGAGGAAAGAACCTCGGCCCTGTCTGCCAGGAGCCGTGCTCTGGCTCGAAGAGAGTCGAGCTCTGCCACCGATGAACAGAATCACCTGCTTCGTTCGAGTCCTCACCTGGCTGATGAGGAGGCTCGATTTGAGAGCAGACCTGGAGGCCAGATCTCTGACCGCCCACCTCCTGTCTGGAGGGGCTGCTATCAGCCAGTCGCCCAGGTAGGTCACCTGACCCTCGGCGCCTGAGAATGCTGTCACCACTGCCATGCATTTGGTGAAGACCCTGGGAGCAAGAGAAAGGCCGAAGGCATGGCTAGGAACCGTGCAGGATCCCTCTGCTCGAAAGCGTAAGGAACCTTCGTGAGACGGAGCGATAGGGATGTGAAAAACGCGGCCCTGCAGGTCCAGAGAGCAGAACACATGCCGCTCCAAGGATGGTGGTATCTGAGCCAAAGTAACCATCCTGGGTTCGAGACCTTAAGAACTTGTTTGGGTCGTGGTCGAGAATGGGGCGCCAGCCCCGTCTGTTTGTGAGGAAGTACCTGGACACAAACCCTGTCTTGAGGGAGTGTCCGCCACCTTTGATCACCTCTTTATCGAGGAGCAGATGGTTTTGCTCGACGAGCCAACAGCGAGGCTTGATTCTCGAGGTTTCCTGGGGGCGACGGCCTGGAAGGGCGGGGCCTGCTCAAATTCCAGGCAGGCTCTTCTACCACTCTCCGGGAACACCCACCGGTTCTGTGGTAATAGCAGACCAGGCGGAAAGGAAGTACCAGAGCCGTCCCCCCACGGGAGGAACCTGGGGTGAGGTGACGAGGTTGGGGAAGACACCACTCAGCCCGTCACTGTGCAGGCTTGGAGGAGAGACCGGCCAAGGGACCACCTGGGCCTTTACCTCCCTGCTTCCTGGAGGAGGAAGCCGCGGGCTTGGGTTTGGGACGCCAAGCGCGAGCCTACTGGCCCTGATGTTGCTGGGCCGGACGTGCCGGGGGCACAGACGGACGAAAAGGCTTAGGTTGCGGTCTGCGGCCCTTGTCCCTCTGAGCGGATGAGACAGAGTCCAAGGTGGCACTGGACTTTTCGATCCTCTGGAGGTGGCCTTCCACTCCAGGGCCGAAGAGGTCGGTCCCCAGGAAGGGGACATCCGCCAATTTGTGCCTGGGTATCCGCTGTGAAGGTGGATATCCTCAGCCGTGCCCGACAGTGCATAGCCACTGCGGCCGCGACTGACCTGGCGCAGGAGTCTCCAATGTCCAAAGCAGTCTGAAGTTGCTGCTTTGCCACTGCCCTGGTCCCGCACCTGCCTAACCATAGTCTGCAGGTCAGCCGAGATGAGGGACTACTCGTCCAGGAGCCCAACAGGGCATGGAGAAATTGCCATAAGGCGGCCGAGCTGGCCTGGCGAGCCAAGGGAGGACGCTTGACATGACTCCTAGCCCGGCATAGTCCAATTTCTGGACTCCTTGTCGGGAGGTTTGTCCACGTCCCAGTATTTTCCGCACGCCGGAAACGATGTCGGTAACTAACTCCTCGGCTGAGGGTGTTCGAGAACCGGATAGGAACCGGTAGGACCATACTTCCTGGCCATCCTGGCCAGGCACAGGGCAGGAAGCAGGCGCTGCCAGAGCTCCAAGGCCGGGCTCACAATGGCCTCGGCCACAGGAAAGGCCTCCGCAGGAGAATCCCGGTCCAATATCTCCGATGAGGATGCAGCCCGCTTGGATACTGGCTCGAGCTGCATCCCGTGGACTCGAGATGAGCCTAAGCAAACCCAGAAAGGACGGGGCTATCGCCCAGCGACTGGACCTCCAGAGGCTCCAAGTCCACTCGCCTGGAGAAGAGGGAGGAATCGTCATCAGACTCTGAAGAGTCCGCAAAGAGCTGCCTCGGCCTGAGCCACCCTCTACCCGCCGAGGGCGATCGATTAAGGTGACCGACAGCCTATGGGATAAACCCTGAGCCGACCGAGAGTTCTTGGTCTGGAGCCCCAAACAACGGCTGTGGAGGCGGAGGTTCCACCCTAATCGGTGGAGCAGCTGGTTTCGGCTGAGCAACAGGCTGAAACAGGCGCTCAGCTAAAGCGAGGGTTGCTTCGCCGCCCGTGACAGCCACTTAATGGCGCGGAGAAGGCGACGGCCATCGGCTTGTTCCGGCCAGCAGAAGCTGTTGCCAATGAGGTCTCTCGATCATCGACGCACACTTCGTCCGAAGCCTCCCCGCCTGTCTGAGGAAGAGGACGAAGACGAGTGGCGGTGCCGCTTGCCTCGGTGCCGAGACCGCCTCTGGTGGCAGGATCGGCTGGACTGCAAAGAAGTCCGAGACCGAGACCGCGAACCTCGGCTTTCCCGAGGAGGGTGCAGGGAAGGAGCGGGAGAAACCCGCCCTCCCTTCGGCTCGGAAGGAACACCCAAGGGCTCCGGAACTGGAGGCACTGGCAAGCCCATGGGATCCTCAACCACCACCGGGGAACCGGGAGAGGATTTTTCGTCACGGTCGACAACCCGTCCAACGGGTCGAAAAAATCTCAAAGCGCCGATGGGGAGTCTTGGTCAACTGAACTGACGGGACACCGTGGAAGCCAGTGGTCAAGCCGGGGATCGATCGAAATCGATGGTCGACCGCTGGGAGGGGGACCTCCCGCTTCCTAAGAGCGTCGACGGACGGATTTCATTTGTCCTTCTTTTGGACCGAGAGGAAGGTCCCAAAGATGAAGCTCCCTCTCCCTTGGTGGAGAGAGACAGACAAAGCTCCTTAAAGAAAGCAGAATATGAGGATCCCAGGAAGAGCGGGATAAATGCCGCGGCCGAGGAAGATGCAGCCCGCACCGCCTCCTCTTCGAGTGCGATCATCTGCTCTAGCTGATCCGCCGAGCCCGCCAACGCTTTTTGGGTCGCCCAAGTTGCAGACGGGTGGCACGGTCTTCCAGGACATAGGCCGAGAAAGAAGAGCACAGGTCGCAAGCCTCGGGTCGTGCTCAAGGCCCAGCAACAGATTTGACGTGGAGCGCGGATCCGTCCGAGACATCTTTCTGCCCGCATGGGCATCTCCTCGAAACCCGAGTCGACGGTATCGTAGCCATGAGGGAAATAGTTGACCAAAGTCTAGAAAACCTTAAAGATTAATTTTGGAAACCAAGAGTTAGGAACTAGTCTATACGCGGAGCGTAAGGGAGGAACCTGAGCTTCCAAGCGGTAAGGAAGATCTGGCGCCATGGGGCGGAGCTGAGAGTTTTACCAGCCGGGTGGGTGGGAGGAGCCAGCTTGAAGACCTTCCGCAAGATTTAAAGCAGCAAGGAACCTGCCAATAAGTGTGATGAACAACATATCCATGTCCCTAGAAAGAAGTTGTCAGAAACTAGAGGGATTGGGAGGGCCCCAATCTCTGGAAATAGAAGAGGAGGTAGGGTGGGTACAGAATTTAGGAGGAGAGGGGAGATAAACATCCCAGATCCGTCCGCTCCAGATTACATAGGAACTGCAAGGAGTAGCCAAAGGCTTTCTGCCAGAATTCAAGGCACAGAATGGCTGGCAAAACACTCCAGATAAGCAGAGTCGGCTATTCTAGAAGAAGGACAGGGTACAGAGAATTAACACCCTCTCAAGAAAAGATTACTGGGGAAAAAAGGATTTTTTTTTTTGTAATAAACAAGGAGAAATAAGTTGGACGTAAACAAGGATGAAGAGAGAATGGAGGGTAACTGTTAACTCCCACCCCACAGGGGTGGAGCCAAAGCACTGGAGGAGTGCCCCCCCTTCCCCACTGTCCACTCTCCCCAGAACATTATCCCCGTGTGCCCCTGTTTTACCCCACTCCTGACGAGAAAGAGAGGGGAAGGATGGCACAGAGAGGGAGGGGGACCCAGAGACTGAGGCCCCAGTGGGATGGCGGGTGGGATTGAGATGAATGGTGAAGATACACAGAAAGATCATAATTACGGTAGGTACGTAATTTTCATATCTTATCTGTGTCTATCTTCACCATTCATCACTGTTGGGTGAGTGCCGAGCCCCCCCGAAAGGGAGTTTTCTTTTACACCCTAAGGGACAAAGTCCCTTAGCTCTTGGTGGGTGACACACTAAGAGGGAGCACCTTCAGGGCCTGGAGAGGTCCGAAAGCGAGGAGAGTGAGACGGGGTCCGCCCGGAGAGGGAAGGAAGTTGCCTCGACAAGCGCCGTCTCGCTTCACGGGAGAAGAGATAGGTTCTCTGGTGAATGGAGTTAATCACCCTACGCCAGGCCAAGGGTGACAACCAGGAAAGACGCAGCCATGCCATCGGCCTAGTGCAGATCGCTGTCCCTACGACCTGGTAGCTACCTCGCTGGCATCATAGGATGCCCTCGCTTGGTGCCCTGCTAGCTCCAGGCCACACGCAGAAAGTGCAATGGCTTGTCTAGTTTGCTCCCTATCAGGCAATGAGGCTAGGAGTTGACCTAGCCTGGACCACAAGAACCTGTCATAGACTGTATAGTGGGCCTGATGTGCAGAAATGGAAAGCAATAACCATGCTGAGTAGAAAGTCCTCCTACCCCAGAAGTCAAAATCTGAGGAGTCTTGATCTGGAGGCCAGTCATGGTGAAAGGCGCAAAGCCCATCAGGAGTATCCAACTGCATCAATCCGGACTGCGGATGAGGCATGGAACCTGGAGACTCCGGGGGTGCGCAATACCTCTGGCTGAGATCCCTAAGGGCAGGAACTCCAGAGAAGGGCCTCTGCCAGGAATGCAATGACGCCTCCCGAAAGGGAGCAGGCCAGGGCGGCACCACAAGGGTGGCCTCGCCGAAATCGCCTAGAAAGGCATGCGCAGAGTGCTCAGGATTGCTAACAGTGACAGGGGTGAGGTGCAAGTCCTCCAACATCCTCACGAGGAAACGCTGATACTCAGCGAGATCAGCAGCTGGAGAGATGTGGACTGAAGGTTCCTCTCCCCCGGAAGAGGGGGATGAGGAGCTGGAGGGCAGTGGCTGTTCAGAGGGCGGCTGCTCGGGGGGAGGCTGAAAAACCTGACTGTCCCTCGTCCTAACATAAGCTGGGAACCGAGCAGCCACCACTCTGAACTGTTCCCAGGAGAGAGGCCCGCTAGGACCAAGGATGTCTGGGAGCGCAGGAGAATGTGGCAGAGGAATGGGGACAGAGCTGAGAAAAGATGTCAGCTGACCTCTACCTGGGCTAAAGAGCGGAACGAGAGCACCCGTGGAAGAAGGTGCCCCGGAAGACACCACAGCCGACAGCTGCACAACCATTTCAGTGCTGCCTTGGCTGCGCCTGGAAGAATCCCCCCTGTGAGGCGACCAGGGCTGTATAGGTCCAGAAGGATGGACCCCTACCTGTAAAGAATGGGGCTCTCAAAGAGAGTGGAGGAGATGTTCCAGGACTAGAGGCATGGGATGAAGTTGGAGGGAGGACGATTCAGAGGAAACATGAGGAAGAATTTTCTCAGAACGGGTGGATAAGGGAACACCCTGCCAGAGGAAGTGGTGAGGGCTGAAACAATCACGGATTTAAGAATGTAGGGATAGACATAAAGGAATTCTGGAGGTCAAGGGTAGGGGGCAACAGACTTCTAGGAAAACATAAACTGAACTTACAAGCTCAAATGGGCAGACTGGGTGGGCCATAGGCCCTTATCTGCCGACACTGTCTATGTATCTATGTAGGAGGAAGAGCGGAGATCCGCACTACGGCTTCTCCCAGAGCCCAGGTGGATCCCCGAAAAATGCTGCCGTGCAGACCCCACACCCCTCGACCCCTCAGAGTCTGAAAGAGCCCTCCTCCTTGAGAGGGCCAACCTAGGCAGCTGACCGCCTCGGCAGCACCCAAGGAGCTATCCAGGGCACAGTACCCTCCCCTCCTGTAGGTGCTCTGATCGGCCCCAAAGTTGGGCTGTCCAGGCACACCACAGGTTGGGGTACCACTGCTGAGGGGTCAGTGAACCCACCAAGACCAGGCTGCAGAGCAATGGTGGCCTGCACCACTGCCTGCTGGTCAGCACCCCTGACCCCAGTCTCGTAGCCACCGACCGCACTCAGAAGGGGCTGGCCCGCTTGTCGAGGAAACTACTGGCTGCCCACCCAACAGTCAACCCTAAAGAGTCAGACTGTCCGTCTGACTCAGAGCCCGACTCCGCCTCTGAGGAGGTAGAGGCAGAGGCCCTGTGCCAGACCGTAGGAGGGAGCCCACTACCATCTTTGCCAAAGGGGGTGCCAGAGACCAAAGCCAAGCCCGAGCCAATGCCATTGCCCCCTACAGCACCGTCAGCGGAATCCACAGGAGGCACAGCTCCAGCCCGAACAGGAGCTCAAGAGTCTGGACCAGCCACGGCGCCATCCGACCCCACAGCGCTGCAAGCGGCATCGAGGACAAAGACGGCGCAGACAGCCCCGACGAGGGCTGAGGCGGCGCCAACGGCGGAATCTGATGGCCCCACGGCCATGCTCAAAATCGGCGCCACGGACAGCATCGAGGCGAGACATACATAAAGACGGCGCCACTAGCAGCTCCCACGGCGCCACTAGCAGCATCGGCGCTACGAATGGCTCCGACAGAAGCCACAGCGCCGCACAAGTTGGTGTCGATGACTGCTCCGTCAGGGCCAATGGCTCCGCGAACAGCGCAGAGGCTCGCAACGGCGCTGACCGACAGCATAGAGGACGGTGCCAACCAGGGCCTGATAACCGCGGGTCTGACGCCAGAGGAGCCTTCACCCCGGGGCGATGCAGTGCGGCGCGCCCCGCCCACGCCTCCCCAAAAGGAGCGACAGGCCTCCTGGCACACGTAAGGAGCCCCTGCAATGGCTAGGCTATTAGTAGCAGAGGCCCCTCCTCAGTCCATGTAGAACCGGGAGGGGACCCGGAGGAAAGGCAGAGAAAGCGCAAGGGCGGCCCTCCCGAGGGCAGCGCCGATGGTGCATCAGCTCCACCTACCTAAAAAAAAAATTCCCACGGGTCCTGACCTCCGCTGAGTACCCAACAGTGGTGAATGGTGAAGACTGACACAGATAAGATCTAGCATCCCAACTCATCATGTCAATAATGTAATGGGAGATGAAGGTATGCACTTCATGCCAGGTTGCAGCCCTGCATATCTCCGTAGTGGGGATATCCCTTGAAGCAACCACAGAGGCAGCTGCACGTCTGGTGGAATGAACCCTAAACCTTGGGTGAGTCCCTACCAGCCAACCTAAGGCAGGTTAATGCAGGATGCAATCCACTTGGCAACTGTCCACTTTGCTGCTGGTCTGCCAGGTGTGGCTTCAGTGTATGTTAGAAACAGCTGGCGAAGCCTCATACCGAACCCATCGTGCGCGCCTTATAAGAGAGCACCCTCCACAGGTAAAGAGCACAGAGCCTGCAATCAGCCGCCAAAGTAGGGTTGGTAAAGTATACTGATAAGTTAATCACCTTGTTATGGTGAAACTCCAATACAACCTTTGGGGGGAATTTTGGGTGTGAGAGAAGGACGACTTTGTCCTTGTGGAAGACCAGGTAAGGAGACTCCACCAAGAGCACCTGTAGCTCACTGATCCATCTGACTGATGCGATCACCACCAAGAAGGCAGTCTTCCACAACAAATGTGACATCTCACACCTGTGCAATGGCTGAAACGGCTTGCCCACGAGAACTGCCAACACAGGCAGTAGGTCCCATGGAGGTGGAGGTTTACACGCCAGAGAGTATAAGTGACTCAGGTCTTTGAAAAAGCACCAGACCACCTTCTCCAGGGCCACCGTCAGCATACCAGCCTGTGCTCGGTATGCAGAAAAGGCTGCAAGGTGCATCTTAAAAGAGTAGTACACCCTCATATCTTGTAAATGCTATTTGTTTTCTTGTCAACAGACAACTCTTTCCATATAGCTGGAGAGCTGCATTACCATACGAGAACATGATATAGTGCATGGTAGAATGCTGTTCTAGGTAGAAATCCATACCTAGAACAATGCTGCTGTGCTGCAGTAGCTCCATTATTGTGTTTGTTGTGTTTCACTAGATAATGTAGCTACTGCAGCACAACAACTTCAACGTCTCGTCGCATGTGCATTCCGGTAACCTCTGCAGCGATGAGACTAGCCCGGAAGAGAGCTGCACTGGGGGGCGGGGGGGACAGAAGCAAGGACAAGACTTCAATTTATGGTTGCCTGTACACTATAAAAGACAGTGTATGAGCAATCATACATAACAAGGCTGTTTAATCTCTAGCTTTCCGTGGTAAAGAAACCTCTCGAGCTGCGCTCTTGAGGTTTCCCGTTACCACAGAAATCTCTTGACTGAAAAACAGCCCTGTTGTGCATGATTGCTGATACACTATCCTCTGTGTGTTCGCACCCATTAGACGCCATAGTATGCCTGTCTGCTTGATTACAGTTCAACAAAACAAGCTGCAGGAAGGTGTGAAATTGATTTGAATTTTGATAACTGACGTGGGCCCACTGAGATCGAATGTCCCTTTTCAGAGGCATTTAAGAGGAAAAAGGTTTACAAAGGGAGGAAAGATGATACAATTAAGCAATACGTATGACGGTGTGGGCTGTGCTGGGACTTCACGCCTGGGTGGCTGGGCACGAGGCCACAGACCGACGCGCTCCAACGTCCCAGAAGAGAGGTTATCCCAGCACAACCCACACCCTGGAGCGCATTATTGCTATTATACAATGGCTCATTGTTATATCAAATTAAACATTTAGAAAATGTTTTAGTAGATTTTAGTGTGGCAGTATATCTGTTTCTAAGAGTAGCTCTAAACAATCATCCAACAAAGCAATACAGTGAGGTTATGCTGGGATAACCTCACTGTGCCAGGGACACAATGACCAATCAGAGTCCAGGAAATGTTCTTGCCATTGTATAATAAATAATACATGGCAAGTGTACGCAGGCAGTTTTACAAAACATACATAAAGTAATGAACAAAGGTTTGGCAGTTGAAATTCAATGCAAAGAAGTGCAAGATAATGCATATGGGGCACAAAAACCCTGGAACAACATATCAGTTGGGGGGGGTGAAGATATAGCATGCACCAAGCAGGAAAGGGACCTTGGGGTTATTATCTCTGATGACCTCAAGGTAGGGAAACAGTGCGACAAGGCAGCAGATAAAGCAAATAGGATGCTGGGATGCATGGGCAGGGGCATCACCAGCAGGAAAAGGGAGGTCATAATTCCACTATACAAGACACTAGTGAGGCCGCACCTGGAGTACACTGTGCAGTTCTGAGACCTTACCTACGTAAGGACATAGACAGGGTAGAGAAGGTTCAGAGGAGGGCAAAAAGATGGTACAGGAATTGCATCACAAGTCCCTATGAGGACAGGCTGAAGAAACTGAACATGTACTCTCTGGAGGAGAGGAGGGAGAGAGGGGGGATATGACAGAAACATACAAGTACCTTACAGCGAAGAACAGGGTGCAGGAATACACACTTTTCCAGTGAAAAAGATGTTCCAGGACTAGATGGCATGGGATGAAGCTGGAGGAGGGTGATTCAGAGGAAACATGAGGAAGAATTTATTCACAGAAAGGTGGTGCGCAAGGTGGAACACCCTGCTAAAGGAAGTGGTGGGGGCTGAAACAATCACAAGATTTAAGAATGCATGGATAGACATAAGGGAATTCTGGAGGTCAGGGGGTAAGGGCTATAGACTTCTAGAAAACACAAAGGGAACTTACAAGCTCAAATGGTAGACTGGTGGGCTATAGGCCCTTATCTCGCCGACAGTGTATGTATCTAAAGCAAAAGCATCACACAGGCAGTAAATTGAGTTAATCACTCTAGGCTGGTAAAGAGATATCAAAAGTTTACTTAGAAAATAACATATACAGATATACACATCGAGGCAGAAAAGGTAAAGTCAGGAGAGTGAGATAAGGCCAAGAGTGTCAGGGTGAGGACGGGCAAGAAAAGGGAGGGGGGAGGAGGCACGTGTTGGAAGGGGAGGATTAGGAGCAGGTACTGTTACAAGCAGGAGGTGGAAAAAACTTCTTTGTAGAGTCTCGAACTGGGGGAGAGTCATACACAAAAGTAAGCTGTGCAGGAGGTTGTTCCATTTCTGAGTTGCTGCTGTAGTGAAGATCTCTTGCATATGGCTAAGCGGAAATACCACATTTACCTCCAATTAGCTTTACAAACTGTCAAATGTAATCCAGTTTTTTTTTTCCTTTAAACTGTTTTCAATCTGTGTGTTTCTATAAAGTTTTTTTTTTTCTCAGGTTCTGTGTACTTTTAGCGTAGAGACACATGGTGTAAATGGGTGCTGGGGCATCACGTTCTGATGTGTTAATGCAGCTCTCAGGGACAATGAGATTTCAACAACCAGAAAAATGGAGATCCCCAAGCTAGTTACAGGGGCTAGTGTGAACAGTGAAAACAAACTAAAGCAAACACATACATCAACAGCTACACAAAAAGACTTCTGTTGACAAGGAAACAATATTTACAAGATATGAGAGTGTACTACTCCTTAAGGGTCGCTCACAGTCCCAACTGAAAGATGGACCATAGGTAATAGAGGATACTCACCATGAGAAAGGTAAGGGCTTAATTCTAGACTGTCATTTGCTAGCCATGTGGACCATCTAGCTAAGGTCATAAATACCAGAAATGTCTTCCTTGAGTTACAGAAATTCATGATCCAGTGCTTTATTGTTAACACCACTGATTATGGCACTGTGGTCTAAGGGTCCACAAATGACAGTGTGCTATCCTGGGTCAGGGGTCTGCTGAATAGGGCCTGCCGTTTTGCATTAGACCTCAAGCTTGATACCAATACCTGTGTCCTTTGTAACAGACTGGACTGGCTAAACTATCTCGAGGGTGCTATTTCACACCTTAGTCTTGCACAAAAAAGCCCTGCTCTGTTTGCTCTCCCCTGGCTTGCAGTCCGTGTATTTAAACAATAAATGCGCTACCAGAGGTGCAGCATGTCACTCTCTGTTACTACTTCTCAAGAAATCCTTGATGGATCAGAACTCCTCCTTTTTTATAGATTTGCCAAAACACTACAGACAAGAGTGTGCAACTATTTCATTTTTTAAAGCACAGTTGCTGACTCCACTTACTGATTCCAGTACATACAAATGCTTCTAAGATCCTACTGTACTCCTGACAATGTATTCGTATGTATACTGCACTTGTTTGCCTGAAAAACCTGCAAACTAACTGTGCACTGTTTTTACACATAATCTTGTATGCGGTACTATTATGTCTGTATTACCAAACTCTGAATCTTTGAAAATATGCACTTTCCTAAAGCATTTTATGTGAAATAAAACTAAACTAAATGCACAGCATTTACAAGTTGACTACTTAAGCAACACTTCCACAACATGGAGGATGTCACCTGAAAAGCCCAGAGCCTAGCACTCTAGCTACTCAAGAACCAGGCTAAGAGGTGAAGGCATTGAAGGTCCGGAAGCAGGATCTTCCCTATTGTCTGGTCATGCCTGCTGCTGAGACTACGGAGATCCAGATACCAGAACTGCCTGGGCTAGTCCGTGGTTATCAGGATCATTCACGCCTTCTCCTTCCGGCCTTGACCACAACCCTGTGGACCAAACGGATGAGAGGGAAGGCATACAAGGCTTGGGGGTCCAGACTGTGGGAAGCAAGCAAAGAAAATTCTCAGTTTTCTGTTCTCCCAAGCAGCAAACCGATCCTCCACAGAGGTGCCCCACTGAGAGAACAGGTGTTTTACCACCTCCTGATACAGGGGTCACTCGTATCATCTCTCCCACCCCGGCTGAGAATGTCCACCGGCTAACTGTTCCCTCCCACAGCATGGATCACCAGGAGATCTGCAATCAGGCTGCACACGAGTGTCTAGGTGCGAAGAAACTCCTAACATGGGAAAGGAGTACATTACGCCCTACCTGTTCAGGTAAAACATGATGGTCGTGTTGTCCAACTGGACCGGAATGACCTGACCCCATCAGAGCCAAACACACTGCATGGAGCTCCAGCAGGCAGATGTGGTGACAAGACTCCCAGGGGGACCAGAACCCATGGGCCCTGTGGTCTCCCAGGTGTGCTCCCCACCCAAACAGATGCATCTGCCGTGAGCACGGCACGAGCATGACGGATGGTTTTAAGCGGTCAAATGGTATTCACTCCTGCAGATGTTCTGGGATCAGATACCACTGGTGTGCATCCCACATTGGCTGGGTCACTAAGTCCAGGTGGTCCAAGTGACCCAGGCGCTTGGGACCACTATCAGCCCAACTCCCACTACAGGTGGCGCATCCACCAGTAGATCAATGGATCACGCTAGTGGAGGACGCCATGTACCCAGTAGCCGCAGGAAGTCCCAAGCAGGAGCAAGAGCCCAACCTGAAATGAACAGACAAAAGAGGCAAGACCCGGTCGGCAGGTCTTGGCCCACAGGAAGTCTAATTCAGCCCCAATAAACTTTATCACCAGTGAGGGGACCAGTTCTGACTTAACAGAGTTGACCAGAAAACCCAAGTTCTGACAGGTCCGTAAGGGCCTGATCGGTGGACCTCCCTACAGCCTCCTTTAATGGGCTTGCTGTCAGCCAGCTGTCCAGGTAGAGCACACCCTGTTCCCCCTGCACCGCGGGAAGGCTGTGACCACTACCAGGTACTTGAACAGCCTGGGGGCAAACGAGAGGCCAAAGGGTATGACCTGAAAATCATACAGGATCCTCTATTTACAGAACCGAAGGTTTGGGCAATGGGATGGATGGAGTGGGGTGTGGAAGAACATGTCCAGGAGGTACAGGGAGCAGAACAATATACCCTGCTCGAGAGATGGAATGATCTGGTTCAGAGTGGCCATTCGGAACTTGCCCTTCCACATGAACTGGCTCAGATCGCAATCCAGAATGGGGCAGCAGCCCGCCCTGTCCATTTTGGAACCAGGAAGTACCTGGACACATATCCCTGAGTGGCCAGGGCATCTGGAACATGGGCTATCACCCATACTCTAGTAGCTGTACGATGCCAGCTCTTCGTAGGGAAATGTCCTTTGACATCCTGGACTCCTGAGGAGACTGGAGTCAGTACAGCAGGAGAGCCTCAAAATCCAGAGGCAACCGTCTGCCCACCACTTCTAGAACCTACTTGTCCGAGGTAATGGCGGACCACTGTGGCAATAAGTGGCGCAACCAACCCCCGACCAGGAGCTGGGGACAGGGACTGGATTGGGGGAAAAACAGCCCATGACCCATCACTGAGCAGCCTTAGAGGAGGCTCTGGCCGCCAGATTGCCCCGGCCACCAAACTTGGTTTCAGACACCAGCACTGAAACTGCCTGTGTTAGGAATGCTGCTATCATGACAGTGCAGCTGGTCTAACAGAGACCCAGTAATACACCAGCTTACACCTTTTTAGCTGTGTGGTCAATTTTCCTTGACTCTATCTGGAGGTCTGTCCATGTCCCCCTGGCCTCCAGCGAGGTGGTTGGAAAACCCAGAATGGAAGCCTGTGGGACCACGTACCTGTGAAACATATAGGGAGAGGGTGTTGGGCAGGATGCTAGAAGCTGCCAAAGCTCAAGGGCTGGTCCCAAGAAGGTCTCAGCCATGGGAAAGGCAACCCCCAGGAAATCATACCTATCAAGTGTGTCAGTTAGTGGGTACTTAGCATGTTTCTGAACTGGCTTTAAGGGAACTTTCATGCAATCAGACATAAGTCGGACCAGCTCTCCAAATGACATCAACCTGTGGTCGGTGGTCAGCTCCTTGACTGATTCCCAGTCAAAAGCACAAGTCCTGGTCAAGGCCATGGACAACTCACCTTCTGAAATCAGAGGATTCCTTGAAAATGGCCCTTGACCGTTTGACACCATGGACCATCCTATCTTCAGCATGGGAAACTTCCACCGATATCTGGCCTGGCAAGCTGTCCATGGAACAAGACTCCTTGATGGGGGCCCTGAAGAGGGAGTGCAATGGAGGCAGCTCCACTCAAAGAGGTGGAGCAGGAGATGCTGGGGACTGCTGCAAAGCAAGAAACAGTGTGGAACAATTGGTAAAGGCCAAGAGACCAAAGGTACAGGGGGCAGAATCCTACCCCTCCCAGCAATGGTCCACTGTTGGCAGAGGAGCTCCTCGTACCGTCAACACATTTTCTGATAACTCTCCTTACCCAAGGACAAGGAGCATCAGCATCGAAGAGTGTTCTCCTGAGGGTCTGTGTAAACTCCTGCCTTGGCAGTTTCAGCACTCAAGGCTCGGAGGCCAAACACCAGTGGAGCCAGCTTCCAAGGCAACTCAGACGGGGCACCAACTGGGTCTCATCCTCTTGGGTGTGGACACGGAGAACTGAGGTCTGGGAGACTGACTCCTCATCAATTTCCTCTTACAGCCAGTTTACAGGCTTGAGAAAAATCTCGACTACCTGCTCGATTAACGCCATGCAGTCGGGGGTGGGGGTGGAAGGAGCAGGAAGAGCGTGATCTTTCCCAATCCCACACAATTTCTTACTGTTTTCTGCTGCAGTGAGAAGGGATCCCCCAAGAAAGCCTGAAGGGCTAGACACATTTCCCTGAATGCATTAGGGAAAGGCCAACCAGCACCGGCACCAGCCAGGAACAGCACCAAGACCAACGATATATTCTGTGTAGCCACCGCTGCCTCCTCTTCCATGACCGTAAGCTGAGCAGTTAACCCGGTTGCCACCAAGGCCATTTTGAGGTCTTTCAGACAACCAAAGGCCAAGCGAGCCTTCAGGTCTTCTATGGACGGTGGCAGCATGGCCCAGCATAAAAATGCATCCCTTGACGTCGTGTTACCTGCCCAAGCAGTACAAGACTGTCATGTGAATCCGTGGCTGACATTTTTCTGCCTGCACTGGGCGCAGAACTTAAACCCCCAGTGTCATTTGGAGCAGAGCCCAAGACTGCAGAAAGTGGAATACGGAATGAAACAGTCAAAGATTCGACTGAGACAGCACTCTGAAAACTTGAAATCCTTCAACGCTGCAGAGCTGCAAAGGGGGAGACCGCTCCCTACCAGCGGAACAGAAGATCTGACATCACAGGACAGAGCCGGAGTATATATCACCACCCAGGTGGTGGAGAAGCTTAACTTAAAGACTTCCAATGACTCAGCTGTCTACAGCAGAACTGCCAGCGTAGACTGTGAATGTACAGTTACGTAAGAACCTACCTTAACAGTAGATCTTCGAGAGAGGCTCTTGCAGTAGGTATTCACAAATAGTACCAAGCCGCCAGGCACCAGGACCCCGCAGAAAAATCTCTAGCTAGCAGTCTCTGGCAGGGGACCACCCCCACATCAGGTGAACAGCTTGCGATAGTACCTCGCAGAAGAACAGCGCTCACTTATCTCGCCATTTTGGATAAGAACAAGTCTCTTCAACGTTTTCTGTATTATTCTGTTAATTGTGTATTGCTACCTCGTTGTGCACGTCGGCCCCAATGCCATCGGAATCGCATAAAAACAAGTGCGGCTCGTGTGGATCCCAGCTCCCTCAGAAGGATGGCCAATCCCTCTGCCTCTTCTGTCTGGGCCCGGACCACCGCATGGAGGACTGTGAGCACTGCCGAAAATTCAGTCCTGCTACCCGGAAACAAAGGCGGCAGTCCCTGGAGGCCGATTTACTCAAAAGGAAAATGGCATTCATGGAAAAGGAACTGAAGAAATTGAGGCAGGCGTCTACTTCTCTGGAGGGCCATCATAAGAAAAAGAGGGACAAGGAGAAACACCGAGACACTCCATCCACAGCGGCGCGCCTCCAGGTAACTTCCGTCCGGGGATCATCCTCGATGGCCGCTTTAGTGGTTTTTGTAGGCTGGCATCGCCCCTCGGCTTGCGCCGGCCTGATGGGAGCCTCCAGGCAAAAGGCCGCGATCTCCCGCCACGGCCTTAAACCAAGGCCTACCAGTTGGAGCGCATCCGATAAGCCTGGCATCTGTCCCGCTGATGTCCGCCCGGACATGGCCGATAAGTTGGTCGTCAGTACTCCCAATGTCTGCCCAGCCAGCGACCCGTCAATAGGCTCTTCCTCCATGCCTGACGCCGGAGAGTTGCCGCAACACACACCCATTGCGTTGCCCACTGAGGTTCCTACATCTCCTCCTGAGGCGCTCACTCCTTCCTCCCCGGCTGGGGTCATGGAGTCTGAGACGCTGAGGAGGTTATTTGAGCGGAGCAAGTGCTGGACTGAGATGAAGTCGTACTGAAGTCTGGATGCAACTCCAGAGGGCAAGGGGCCGGATGCGTACAGCACCGTCGATATATCACGCAATACATGTACTGCAAAATTAATTATCACTCATATACAGTGTGCGCACTTTATACCTTAGGTGCCCAGGGCAGGCACTCATTGTCTCAGGACACCTACTGCTGGTCAGTACCTGCCCAGTGGGGCACCCTAAGATATTGCTGCAGAGCTCCGTGGTTTTTTCCCTCCCTTCAGTGCTGCTCGCTTGTTTCGCTTTTTTCTCAGAGCTACTCGCTTTGTTTTGCTTTTAAACTTTTGGAGCTGTGACATCATCCAGGGCGGGGGTCAGAGAAGATCGAGGCGCACAGAGCTGACACCGGGACACAATCACGAGGTGCACAGAAGTGCTGTTCCTCCCAGTGTCAGCTGACTGTCCAACAAGAGGAGTAGACTGAAGACTCCATTTCTGATCATTACTGCCAAGAGCCAACTGCAAGTTGAAGAGGTCTGTCAGTCACTGCTAGAGGTGGGTTATATGCTCAGACACCAACTGGTGTCTGTATTTCAAGTTCGTCCACCCCTTCGATCAGTCTGATGCGCAGGAAGACCCTGCAAAGCGCGGCATTCTATCCCATTGTCTTAACGGATAGGTCATGCCGCCCTTTCACAGAGAGAGAGAGAGAGAGAGAGAGAGAGCTCTGTTGCTTACTAGTACAATCTGGATCACCGATCGCAATACAACTTTAATTCAAAACAGACACCAAGTAAAAAAAATCAACAAAAAGCTCTTAAGTGCTACTGCTTATTTAGAGGCTGTGTATGCCAGGGAGGTGACTTAGGCAGGAGAGAAGGGCGAGCAGGTGGCATGTGAGACCGCCAAGGTCTCACAGCAGGGAGGAAACAACTCTCCCAGGAGCAGAATCAAACCTTGGGATAAAAAGAGACTGTCCAACCAACTTCAGAGTCAACTAGTTCTGTAACAGCCAGACCGTGTTACTGAAAATCGGACTGCTGCAAAGAGAGCCTCTCAGGGCCATTCTAAGTCCATTTTCTGGCTGCAGTAGTCTTTTTTTTTTTTTTTTTGGTTTTCAGTTGCTTATGGTCCAGAAACCGCTGGAAGGGAATGTTCAAGTAGATTTCTAGGACAATCAAGTCTTTATAAAAAGCTGTGTGTGCAGTGTTACTTTTATCAGCTGTAGCTAACAGCCAGGCATAAAAAAGCACTTACTTTATAAAGACTTGCAGCAGAGATAGTGTTCTTTGAAAAGGCTTAGGGGAGGAAGATACTACAGGCTACCGCTATTGTTTGAAGTTACTGGGCACTGAATTTAAAAAGGAAATCTGCCTTAAAAAACAAAACTACTTGAAAATAAGCAAAGTAATCAAACGTCCACAAAAAAGCTTATCTACTTTGTGCTGAGTGGTTTAGGTAGAGTTTATTCTGAACTACCTCGAATAAATCAAAATAAATACAAGAATGGTAAAACAAGGCTCTTAAAGTCTACTGTAGCTACTCTGTGTGGACGACTACCTAAAAAAAATAAATACAAGGGGGAGACCCATTAAAAAAAAAATCCTCAGTTTTTTTTTTTTTTTTTAACAAGCTACTCTGCTGCCGACTATCAAACTTGAGATACAAAGAGGAGATCTGTTTAAAAAAAAAAATCTCAAAGCTTTTTTTGTGAGTTACTCTGCTATCTAAAATCTAAATAAAAAAGGGGGAAAGGCAGATATGTTTAAAAAATCTCAAAGTTTTTTTGTTTTTTTTTTTTTACACAAGCTACTCTGTTCAGTGTCACTATCTAAAACCTAAGTCAATAAAAGCTACTTGGACCAACTAAAATCTAATTAAAGGAAAACTATACCCAAAACTTGAAAAAATATATGCTGTGCAGAGTGTTTTAATTTGTATGTGAGGTTCTAGTGTTTCCTTCCCTCTGACTGGTATTAGGAGTTTTTCCTAAATTAGCCTGCTAGCTTTAGGGTAGTTTTACGACCCCTGGAGATCTCCATATCAAATCGCAACGGTGAGCAAAAAAAGCAATTAAGAAATAAATTGGCCAAATACACAGTCAGTTTTCATTGTTGCATTTATTATCGACAATTTCAATAAATTAGCAACGAAATTTAAATGATGTGAAAAAAAGGGGCGGCATGTAAAAAGTTTCTTGGGCATGTACCTTTGCTGCTGGGGCATGTACTTTTTTCTCACGAACTTCATGCCCTGCTAATATAGCATGCAACACATGTACTGCACCATTAATTGTCACTCATATAGCACGCAATACATGTACTGCGACATTATCACTCATATAGCACGCAACATGTACTGCGACATTATCACTCACAGCATGCAATACGTGTACAGCAATATTAGATGACTAATGCTAAAGCTTCTGCATAAGCAAACATTATTTCTGCAATATTTAGTTAATTCATTGAAAAAGTAAGCAAGATTTACCAATTTTCATTTCTGTTTCCAGCAGTAAGATTCTCTCTGCAACTACCCCCGATCAGTTCAGAATATAAAACCAGCCCAGCCCTTCCCCCAATCCAGAGACATAGAGCTCAGTTTCGTTTAACTGCCTTACCATGTCTTCGTCCGTTTCCAGAGTAATCTTGAATATGTCCCCCTGTTCGGTCTGGGCCAGGAAGAAGAACATGGATTTGGTCTTGTGGGTGGCCGAGCAGACGAAGATCATGCCTCTCTCAGGGTCATCCAAATCATTCTACACAAAGGGGAGGGAGATGAGGGGAGAAACAAGATTTCAACATAATCCCAACTGCAACAGGTAAATTATTTCCGAAGAGACATGCACAGCAACTCAAATAAAAGAACAGAGTCTGCCCTTCAATAAATAAACCATGGCCTATGTCACCATATCTCTGGACAACAAAGGGCAGAGATGATGCTAACTGTATAGCATCACAAATACCCTCTTGTTGCTAGAATCACTCAGAATCTTAACCTTTTTAGATGGGGGATGACGGAGAACCGAGAGCAAACCCATATTTATTGGTTTCTGGTTGCCTCGTATAACCTACTGTGCCCCCCCACCCAATACACTGAAAGGGGTATTTAGGATACTATCAACAGCTCGTCATCATTGGAGGCCCCACCCTTTAGAGCAACAGTCCCATGCTCAATTCAGCAGGTCTGGGACCTTTACTATGGGCTCACAGGCGTTCTTGCTGACAGTTGTTCTAGTTTTACTTTCTGACTTTTAGGGGCAAGGTTCCCAGTCCCAACCCTGCAATTATACTTTTTGGTAACCTCTAGGCCCCACCAAATAGCCAAGTGATGCAGCATATATTAGCAGCGACTATCTATGCAGCAGAACTCCTACATTAACCACTGGATACCCAGCCAACACAAATTGTATATTAAACCACTGACGACCTCAGACAGCATGCCTCATATTAAAGGAGAACTGCGGCACTAGCGCTTCACCTCGAAAGCATTTCGATAAGCTTTTTATTCTGTTTTTCAGGCATTCATGATATTAAACTAGAAACAGTGGCGGATCAGGCGTTTCATTATCAACAGGCGCGCCGCACCGCCGCTTCAATGTGGGTGAGCGTGCGGTGCCGCACTGTTACAGTAAATGGAAATGCGCACAGTCCACTATATTTCCGGTTTGTGGATTTTAAGAAATAAATATAAAGTAATTGCCTGCTGGAAAAAAAGAGGGTTTTAAGGCGCAAAAGCTTAATCGGGAGGCAAGCTTTTCAGGGGTGGGGAGCGCTGTATTGCCGCAGTTCTCCTTTAACACACAGTTCCATTTCATTCAGCACGCTGTCTTCAACCCCCTCCTGCCTGTCTTCCC
Organism: Neoceratodus forsteri; assembly: GCA_016271365.2. NCBI lineage: Eukaryota > Metazoa > Chordata > Ceratodontiformes > Ceratodontidae > Neoceratodus > Neoceratodus forsteri. The sequence continues at coordinate 1,608,452,621 of CM028130.1, forward strand.
ACTGCCTAATCAGATCTCGTTCAGTTTCCTCATTGCACAAAGTCAGAGAAGAGACATGATATTATAAAATCATCATATTAGGCAAGCAGTGCTGGCCAGAACCTGATGGCTATCAGATTTATGTTACAACAGTGCCTTGTCATTCCCTCAGATCTCAGCTCTTCCATGAAAACTGTGGTCTCGACACTGGAACAACACAGCAATTATACTAGACTGGCAGGTCAGCAACAACACTACAGAATGTAGATCATGCTTGAATGACCCACAAGACGGATGGGCTGCAGCTATGAGGTAAAGCCAAGTGGCTTTAATTGTCCATATAGTGGATTAGTAGAGCAAAACTGGAGTATGTTACAGACTTGTAAATGGGTACATTAGGAAACTTACAAAATGGGCATACTGTGGCTGGTTTTGTTTTATATACGAAAAAGATTTACTGGCATGGTTCACTAGTAAATAAAAAAAGAAAACTATGGCACAAAAAGGGGGGGGGATTGAGAAGATCAAAAGAAGTGTGGGTGGGCAGCTGGCTGAGAGGGCGGACCCAGATGGTACTAATAAATGGGAAATATTCATACTATAACAGAACTTCTACATTACAACACTGAACACCCAGGCAACATAAATCATATATTAAACCACTAGATTCAGCTAACATGCCTTGTATTAAACACGATTCCATTTCATCCAGCACACCGCCTTCGCCCGCCTCTCCCACAGCCCAATCAGATCTCATTCAGTTCCTCACTGTACAAAGTCAGAGAAGAGACATGATACAATGGAATCATCATGTTAGGCAGGCAGTGCTGGGCAGAACCTGACAGACATCGGACTGATACTACAGCAGAACTTCTATAGTACAATACTGAACACCCAGGCAACACAAATCATATATTAAACCACTGCGGATTCAGCCAACATGCCTTGTATTAAACACTGTTCCATTTCGTTCAGCGCACTGTCTTTGACTCGCTGTGGCTTGCCTCTCCCACTGCCCAATCAGATCTCATTCAGTTTCCTCACTGTACAAAGTCAAAGAAGAGACATGATACAATGGAATCATCATGTTAGGCAGGCAGTGCTGGGCAGAACCCAATGGACATCGGACCGATACTACAACAGAACTTCTACAGTACAATACTGAACACCCAGGAAACACAAATCATACATTAAACCACAATGGATTCAGCTAACATGTCTTGTATTAAACACGGCTGCATTTCATTCAGCACACTGTCCTCGACTCGCTGTGGCTCGCCTCTCCCACTGTCCAATCAGATCTCATTCAATTTCCTCACTGTACAAAGTCAGAGAAGAGACATGATACAATGGAACCATCATGTTAGGCAGGCGGTGCTGGGCAGAACCCAATGGACATCGGACCGATACTACAACAGAACTTCTACAGTACAACACTGAACACCCAGGCAACACAAATCATATATTAAACCACTGTGGATTCAGCCAACATGCCTTGTATTAAACACTGTTCCATTTCGTTCAGCGCACTGTCTTTGACTCGCTGTGGCTTGACTCTCCCACTGCCCAATCAGATCTCATTCAGTTTCCTCACTGTATAAAGTCAGAGAAGAGACATGATACAATGGAATCATCATGTTAGGCAGGCAGTGCTAGGCAGAACCCAATGGACATCGGACCGATACAACAACAGAACTTCTACAGTACAATACTGAACACCCAGGAAACACAAATCATACATTAAACCACAATGGATTCAGCTAACATGTCTCGTATTAAACACGGTTCCATTTCATCCAGCACACCGTCCTCGGCTAGCCTCTCCCACTCCACTGCCCAATCAGATCTCTTTCAGTTTCCTCATTGTACAAAGTCAGAGAAGAGACATGATACAATGGAATCATCACGTTAGGCAGGCAGTGCTGGACAGAACCTGACAGACATCGGACTGATACTACAACAGAACTTCTACAGTACAATACTGAACACCTGGGCAACACAAATCATATATTAAACCACTGTGGAATCAATCAATCAAATTATTTATTTATCCAGGCGATCACCATTGAGCAAGCTCATTTACAAGGTGGACCTGCATTGTACAAGTCGAGTGGCAGTGCATTTATATACAGGCAAATAAACAGTAAATAAAAATGTACAAAAGTGCAGGCGGGCCTGCAGAAGACAAGACAAGTAAGAGTACATATATGTTCAAGTAATAGACAGTCGGTATGGGTATAGGTAAGTTTGTAGGTAAGTAAAAATTGGTATTAGATTTTACAAACAAAAAATGGTTTAGTATTCCTGTAAAGATAAAGCATTTTTCCCCGCAAAGAAAATAGCTGCCTTGGATGTTATCAGTGAATGGAAATACATAATCAAGGTAAAAAAAAAAAATGCATAAGGAGGAGACATGTGTCAGGTGGTAGCGGGAAGACAGTGGGGGGTAGGGGTCGGGTACTGGGAAAATACTAGAAGTGAAGGGATGGGAGACTGAGGGTAAGCAAGGATTGGTTTTGTGAGGAAGGGAGGATTCCAGGGCAGTGAATTAATAGGTGACTCAGAGATGGAATTTGCAAGGTGCAGCTCGCAAAAGCCAATTTCCATAAGACCCAGCTTAACAATGCATGGGGGGATGGAAAGAGGTTTTAGGACAACATCAAGAACATCCTTGGTAAAAATCAAAAGCAGCGCCCTAAGATGCTCAACATTAATAACTCATCCTCCTCAGATCCACTAGCCATTGCTGATGCCTTTAACAAGGCCTTTACAGACCTGTCCTCAGTGCTACCTCCAGACTACCTTCTGCCTGTGGAGGACCAAGGTTGCGCCAACCTGCTCATAACTAACCACCCAGCCTTCTACTTTAAGAAGGTGACGGTGAAGCAGGCCCTAACAATGGTCAGTAAAGTCCTAGGCAAAACCAGATTGGGGAGTGACGGGCTAGACATGAAGTTACTATCTCTCACCCTTGATGTTCTTATCATGCCCATAACAATGCTATTTAATAAATCCTTGGCCTTAGCTCAATTTCCAGAGGTATGGAAGCAAGCCCTGGTAACTCCAGTGCATAAGAATGGTGACAAGGCGCTGGTGTCAAACTACAGGCCAACATCTATCCTCTCCCCACTATCCAAAGCTTTGGAAAAAATCACGGCAAGTCAACTCACAGAATACCTCAATAAGTACAATCTGCTCTGCCCAAACCAACATGGCTTCAGGCAAAAACACAGTACCACCACGGCACTGCTGGAATACACTGACTATGCGCACAAGGCGCTGGATGAAGGCAAATTGGTAGGGTCCATCTTCACTGACCTCACCAAAGCCGTCGACACTATCAACCACCCTCTACTAGTACTCCAGCTCCAAAGATTGGGTGTGGCACCAAACGCCGTGTATTGGTTCAATGACTACCTAACACACAGGAGACAGCGAGTCAAAATCGGGCAGACGTTATCCAGCTCCAGAGATGTACTCCTAGGAGTCCCTCAAGGATCAATTCTAGGGCCCCTGCTTTTCAGCCTCTTTGTAAATGACCTACCCACAGCCTGTGACACCAAACTTATTCTGTATGCGGACGATGCCATGCTGCTGAGCAGCAGCACCTCTCAGGTTGCCCCTACAAACGGAACTACAGAACTCTTTCAATTAACTCGAGGACTGGTTCAGTAGGCAAAAGCTGCTACTAAATTACAAGAAAACCAAGGCCATGCTACAATCCAGACCCTACAACAAACACAAGCATGCTCCCCTCGTAATCACCAGCAAGGCTGGTGAGCAGATTGAGCAGGTGCACTTGTTCAAGTACCTTGGAGTCACCATTGATGACTCTCTCACTTATACGCACCACGTAGACTCCCTTGTCAAAGTGATAAACACAAAGATCGGGGTCCTCTATAGGCATAAGAAATCCCTCACCCCAGAAGCACTCCAAATCTCAGTCTCCAGCTCCATACTCTCCACGATAGACTACAGGCTGGTGGTCTATGGAGCTGCTACTGGTACAGTGCTCAAAAGGGTCCAAATTGCACTCAATAAGGCATGCCGCCTCACCCTGTGTGCAGATCACTACACTCATACTGGCACCTTGTATAAGCGTACAAACTGGCTTAACCTAAAAGACAGGATCAAATACCAAACTTTCCTCCTGGGAAAGAAGGCACTCCTCAGAAAAACCCCACCCTGTATAGGAAACCTGCTCGAGGCTTCTCTCTCAACACACATCACCAGACGGAGGAAGAATGGAGCACTGTCCATACCATTCCGCCGAACCTCACTAGGGCAGCGTGCTTTCTCCTATCGGGCTCCCCTGTGGATAAATGAACTCCTGATGAAATTACAAACAAACAACAGCCTGTCTCAGCTCAAAGTAGGCCTCAAACAGCACCTAATGTCCAACTCAAAATGCACCTGCTTCTCAGGCCCCACTTGATAGACAGGCCTACCCCCAAGGTAACACCCAGCAGGGCTACCTAGAGAACCATGCCTCCATTCCAGCCTAGCCAAGGGCTGAAGTAAGCTATCAGTCCTCTTTAAACGCACTTGGTACTGCCCCTCCCAAACCCTCCCACACACACATCATACTCGACAAAGCCCTCTGGAGCTGCTCCCTCCATCACAGCCCCTCCCCCCCGTTTCACTATCCCCCCACCTCTCGCTCTCTGCGGTTGGTTTCAAACCCAATCCCCCTTGTTTCACTGTCACCCAGCCTCTCGCCATCTGGGATAGCATTAAACCCTATGCAGTTACTCTGCCATAGTCTATCAACGGATTTGGAGGTTTCCAGGGGTGTGCTACCTAGGACAACCAATTAGAAATAGCTTAGTATTCAATTACAACTGCTCAGTTTTTTTCTCCTATTTGTCTAATTGTCATGTAATCGCTCTTCAATGCCTAATGATCAGGCCTCTGTAACCAATGAATGTGTGTATTGTCTTACTGTCCACCCTGACGTGGAACCTTTGTAAAAGAGCTCATGCCCAAAGGTCTTTCCGAAATACTAATTAAACAAATAAGGTTGGGAAGGGCTGGAGAGGTGCGGGAGAGGGTAGTGTAACTAAGCTAGGATCGCTTGAAGCAATTACAGGCTTCTGTGATGTATTTTGTATACAAGGTCTTAAACACCGTAAGACTAACAGGAGTCTTCAGTTTCAGCGATTTCTAGAGCACATTCCAGAGCGTCGGCAGTGTAAAACATATGGCAGCTCTCCCAAAGAGTGTAATGGCTTTACGCACGTTCAGAGATATCAGAGAACGGCTTCTTAGAGCGTAGGTTCCAGATGCATTGAGAGGCAGACATTCAACAATGTACTGTGGGAGTTTTCCAGTAATAGCTCTATGTCCTGAGAGACGCATTTTTATTACGTCTGTACTGCAGGGATGTCCAACCTACAGCCGCATATAAGGAGCAGTGATGGGTGGAAATGGGGAGACCAGTGATGAATTGCAGGGCTCTGTGGTAAAGTGTGTCCAATTTAATGACGTATGAATTAGCGCATTGGCTGTATATAAAGTCAGCATACTCAATTAGTGAGAGGAATGTAGACTGAACTGGTGGTCTCTTGGCCTCTGTAGTTAATAGGCGGTTTATCCCGAAGAAGAGAGACCTAGTCTCTGCCTCAGTTTTTTTGTATTTTTTTAACAAGTCCTCCAGGTGATCTGCAAAGGAGACTCTGTGGTCAAGCCAGACCCCTAGGTATTTGAATTGTGGCACGAATTCCAGGTATTCACCTAAGAGGGTGGAGATGGGAGGAAAGAGTACCAGTGCCAACAGAGTAGGCTACATGATTGATAGGTGAGAACAGCATCGCTTTTGTCTTTTTGGCGTTCAGTAGCAGTTTTTTGCTGAGGAGCTGGTATTGAAGAATGTTGAATTCAGCTTGCAGGTCGCTACAGGCAGTTTCGGGTGTAGTACGGCTCAGGTAGATCACTGTCTCATCTGCGAACAGATGGATTTTTGCCTCCTTGATGCCTGTATCTATGCTGTTAACGAGATAGCAAATAGGAGTGGCCCCAAGATGGATCCCTGTAGGACACCTCTTTCTAACAGATTTTGGGAGATCACCTTCAGCCTTGACCTGTTGGTGCCTGTCTGAGAAGTAGCCGTGAAACCAGCGCAAGGAGGTAGGATCTAGACCAATAGCTTTTAAGGAGGAAAGGAGAAGGCTGTGGTCGACGGTGTCGAAGGCCTTGCTTAGGTCTAGAAAAACGGCAGAGACAAATTTTCTGTCCTCTAGCTCACGCTGCCAGTCATTTGTCACCTTAGCTAGGGACATAATCGTACTATGTTCGGATCTGAAGCCAGATTGCATAGGGTTTAGCAAGTTGGTATCCTGTATTAAAGATTTCAGCTGTGCATTTACGATTTTTTCCAGGAGTTTTGATAAGACTGGGAGGAGGGAGATGGGCCTGTAATTATTTAGATCACAGGGTCCCCGGATCTGAACAGTGGGATGACATGAGCGGTCTTCCACAATTTGGGGAGGGTCCCTTGAGAAAGGGACCGGTTAAATAGGTGCATAATAGGTACAATCAAGACATGATAGGCAATCTTTAGGTAGAATGGATCAAAAGTGTCAGCGCCAGCACTTTTTTGGAGTCCAGCTGGAGAAGTAGTTCCTCGACCTCTTTTAGTGAAGTAGGGAGAAGGAAAGACTGCATCTGTGGGACTAGATTCTGCAGAGTGTGTGGTAAGCTGGGGGCTCAGTTTGCATGCAGGTGAGTTATTAAAAGCTAGCCCTGCAGTAGCAAAGTGATTGTTGAAGGCCTGTAGTATCTCTTTTTTATTGCTGATGGTTGCATTGTCAGAGAGAATTTTTGAGGGGACAGCGTTTCCTGTGGTGTTGCCAGAGAGTTCTTTTATCGTGGACCAAAACCTGGTGGGGCAGTTGGAGGCAGAGTCTAGTTCGGAGCGGCAGAAGTTGGCCTTAGTATCCCGAATCAGCTTTGTACAGAGGTTTCTGGCTGTTCTTAAAAGGTGCCAGTCTTCAGCTTTGTGGGATTTGCATGCTAGCTTCCAAAGCTCGTCTCTTTTTTGTAATGCTGTCTTGATTTGTGCTGTAAACCAACGGCACTTTCTAGCCTTTATGCGGGTTTTGACTAGGGGTGCATGAGTGTTAAGAGCGCTGAATACGATTTCTTGGAATAAGGCATATGCTGTTTCTACTGATTTGGCTAGGTAAAAGGCTTGCCAAAGCAGTGAAGCTTTCAGATCATTGATATATGCAAGTGGGTCAAAGTTCCATTTTGATCTTTTGGTAGAGAACTTTGAGGAAGTTGGTTTAGGGACTGCCCTTATGCCAGCAATAAAACAATGGTCGCTAAGGATTCAGCTAACATGTCTTGTATTAAACACGGTTCCATTTCCGCTCAGTGCACTGTCTGACTCACTGTGGCTTGTCTCTCCACTGCCCAATCAGATCTCATTCAGTTTCCTCACTGTACAAAGTCAGAGGAGAGACATGATGCAATTGAATCATCATGTTAGGCAGGCGGTGCTGAGCAGAACCAATGGACAATCAGACCGATACTACAACAGAACTTCTACAGTACAACACTGAACACCAGGAAACACAAATCATACATTAAACCACTACGGATTCAGTTAACATGTCTTGTATTAAACAAGGCAAGGCAAATTTATTTAAAAGACGCCCAATCCCGGAGGCTCTGGGCGCCGTACAGATTTTTAAACATAATTTCAATATAACAGACATATAAAAATTTGCACACAATAAATAAAGTCTAAAATCACCACAAATATCATAAATACTGACCTAAGTAGCAAACGCTTTAGAAAAAAGAAAGGTCTTCAAAAGGGACTTAAAGATATCTACTGTGGGGGCCTCCCTGATCATAGTTGGCAAGGAATTCCACAGAACAGGGGCCGCGGCGCTAAAGGCTCTATCGCCAGCAGATTTAAGCCTTGTTCTGGGAATGGCCAGGAAGCCACCAGTAGAAGAACGAAGAGGGCGGGAGGAGAGGGCAGGTGACAGAAGGTCTGACAGGGAACCGGGGCCCTGCCCATGTAGGGCCTTACAGGTGAGAAGACCCACCTTAAAGAGGACTCTCCACCTGACTGGCAGCCAGTGCAATTCACATAAAACCGGTGTAATATGGCAAGATTTTTGCTGCCCAGTCAACAGCCGGGCAGCACCGTTTTGCACCAGCTGCAGTCTGCGGAGAGATCCTCCAGTGACCCCGAGATAGAGTGCATTACAGTAATCAAGCCTAGATGTGACTAAGGCATGTATCAAGGTAGGGAGGTCTAGAGGCGGAACAAGGGCTTAATCCTGGCAATGTTTCTAAGATGGAAAAACAGGTACGTAACCGTGGAGGATATTTGAGCCTCCATGGTTAGGGTCCCTGTCCAGAATCACTCCCAGATTTACGACTCAAAGGAGGCCTTCAATGACACAGCTCCGAGAACAAGCCCCATTTCTGAGTCAGAGGCCATCCTATCACGAACTCTGTTCGACTCCACTACCAATACCTCTGTCTTGTTGGGGTTCAGTCGCAACCAGCTGGAGACCATCCAGTCGTTAATCTCGGCCAGACAGATGTTAAGCATGTCCACAGCATTGGATGTTCCTGGGGCAAAAGAAAAGTATAGCTGAGTATCATCAGCATAGCAATGAAAACTCAAACCATACTTTCTAATGATCTTTCCCAGGCAGCATGTACACCACGAACAACATTGGGGCCAAAATTCTATCCTGAGGGACTCCACAAAAAGGAGACTGGGAGTAGATGAGGAATTCCCCCACGACCGCTGCTTCCTGTTGGTAAGGAAGGATCAAACCAGTTGATGACAGGTACCGTGAGTCCACATAGCTCCCTTAAGGTGATTTGAGCAACACACAATGGTCCACATTGTCAATGCTGAAAGAGAGTCTAGGAGAACAAGAATTGTCCGTCTCCCGATCTCCAGCCCCGGAGAAGATCATTATGCACCCGAACAAGTGCTGTTTCCGTGCTATGTCTGGCTCGAAATGCCGACTGGAAAGGTTCGTACAACTCGTGGGACACGAGGTGTTCTTCCAACTGAAGCGATATCACCTTCTCAACAACCTTCCCCAAAAATGGAAGGCTGGAGATAGGACGGTAATTTGCCTTGATCTCCGGGATCAAAGATGGCTTCTTTAGGAGGGGCCTCACCAAAGCCTCCTTCAAGGCATCCGGAAAGACACCCTCCGAGAGGGAACACCGTACAATCAAGGCAAACACCGGGCCAACAGATTCAACGCATCTCATTAAAAAACGCGTTTGCACCGGGTCCGGTTCACAGAAGGTATGCCTCATATTGGCTACCACCTCGATAACCTCACTAATCTCCACTGGTCTAAACTCTCCCCAGCAAGGCAGAGTGCACTCAGAACACATCAGGCGATCACTGTCAGCTATAATATTGCTGGCTGAGGAGGCCACCCGCCGGACCGAAGACACCCTGTCCAAAAAGAACCGAGCGAACTCCTCACAATCTAGATTAGAGAAAACCCTCCCAGGCTGTAGGCAGGCAGGATAAAGAAGCCTGTCCACAGTCTGGAAGAGTGAGGCCGGTCGGTTCCTTCCAGCAGCAATCTCCCTAGACAAAAGAATTGTCTTTTTACGATTGATTGCTTCCTGATATGCACCATAATGGGCACGCAGGACCAGTTTGTCGACAGATGGGATCTCCTCCAGCGGCGCTCTAATCTCCGACCCATCTTCTTCGTCTCCCTGAGCTTACCGTCAAACCACGGCGACCTCAGGTATGAAGTTCTGGGTCGTACACGGGCAGGTGCAAGGGAGTTAATGGTGTCGGATAGCACCATTATAGGTGTCACACCCAACAGCAATACCTCCGATGCATCACCCACTAGACAATTTCGCTGCCCCAAAAACCCTCAGGGTCAAACCCCGTAAAGGGCAGCAACTAATCATCTCAACAGGGAAGGGCTTATGGCGGAGCCCAAGCGTGAAATGCACCATGCAATGATCAGACCAAGGACTGGATCAATCCTGAGATCAATGATCTCAAGCCCCAGTGAGAACAGCAGGTCCAACATGTGGCCATCCAAATGAGTTGATGCAGTAACAGCCTGCTTCAATCCTAAAGAGGACATAGTTTGAGAAAACTCATGGTTGCATCTTTGATTGTCGTCGTAGACCCAAATATTGAAATCCCCCAGAAAAACAGATCTGAGGGATCCCAACGTTCCGTCAGCGACTAAATCTGCGATCTCCTGCAGGAAATTCCCCATTGGCCCAGAAGGGCGATAGATGAGAAAGATCCTGCAGCCCGCAGCAGGTCCTCCATGGCAGACCTTTGACAGACCTATTTAATGCCTCACTACATTCGGCCACACATTCAAAAGAACCTGGAACGCTCACTGGGTGCACGGTGAAGGTCAGGCTGGATCTAAAACAAATAGCTACACCGCCACCCCTGCGTTCCACTCTGGGGCAGTGCACCACGGTATACCCAGGGGGGACTGCGGCCTCAAAAATCGGGCCTGCATCATCAGCCACCCAGGTCTCCGTGATACATGCCAGATCGACCAAAGAAATCATGTCAGCCATAATTGCCGTCTTATTTCTGATCGATCTGGCATTACAAAGCACTGCCGTCAGGCAGTTCCATTTCATCCAGCGCACCGTCTTCAGCTCACCTCTCCCACTGCCCAATCAGATCTCATTCAGTTTCCTCACTGTACAAAGTCAGAGAAGAGACATGATACAATGGAATCATCACGTTAGGCAGGCGGTGCTGGGCAGAACCTGACAGACATCGGACTGATATTACAACAAAATCTCGTCATTCCTCCAGACCTCGGCTCTTCCATCAAAACTGCTGTCTCCACACCAATAACAGTAACACACATCACAGCAACGGTACCCGACTGGTAGGTCAGCAACACAGAACAGGATGTAGATCGTACTCTAATAATCCAAAAGAAGGGTGAAATGCAGCCATTAGGTGATGCCAAGCTGCTTTAATTGTCTGTCTTGTAGGTTAGTAGAACAAAATCCACAAATCCTGGAATGTGTTACTGCACTTGTTTAATTTTCATTTCTCATTTCATTTTTATTTTTCACACTGAAACACAGAAACATATAACATCGAATTTGATGGCAGATAAGGACCACTTGGCCCACCTAGTCTTCCCATTTCTCTACCTAATGGATAAGCTGCAGATCCTAGTTAATCAACAGCCTACTTCCTCCTACCACCCACTAGAATTGCCTTATGTCTGTCCCATGCATTCTTGAATTCCCCCACTGTGTTTGACTCTAGGACCTCCTCAGGAAGGCTGTTCCATGCACCTACAACCCTTTCTGTGAAGAAATACTTCCTCACACTACCTCTGAGCCATCCCCTCTCTATCTTTAAATTGTGCCCCCTTGTTCTTGCACATCATGGAAACATGGGCCACCCAATACAATGACTGGGACCTGTCTGTACCAGGGTACAGGTTATTTTGTAGGGACAGGGTGATTGGGAAAGGAGGGGGGGGTGGCACTATATGTGAAGGAAGGACTGAAGTGTGTAAGGGAGGAAGGGGAGGAGGGTAGTATGGAGTCACTTTGGATGCAAATCCAGGATTCCAAAAATAGGATTCTTAGAATGGGAGTGGTGTACAGGCCACCATCTCAGGCGGAGGAGTTAGACAGGGAACTAGCGGGACAGATCAGGAGGACCTGCGAGAAGGGTAGTGTGGTGATTGTGGGGGACTTCAACATGCCAGGAGTGGACTGGAGCACCCCAACAACCAGGAACAGAAGGGAGCAGGTACTGCTGGATGCCTTCCAGGACAGCTTCCTGCTGCAAATGGTCAGTGAACCAACCAGGTTAGGGAATACCCTTGACCTTGTGCTGGCAAATGGGGACTTTGTGAGAGAACTTACAGTGGAGGAACCGCTGTCAGGGAGTGACCACCGCTCAGTATGGCTCACATTGGATATGGGCAAGGAAGGAGTGGAATCTGGCACAATAGTGCTGGACTTCAGGAGGGCCAACTTTGGGAGGATGGGGGAAGTCGTAAAAGGGTAGCTGGCCAGAATTCAATCTAGTATGGACACTAACCAGAGGTGGGAGCTCATAAAGCTGGGGATAGTGGAGGCAACCAAAACCTGCTGCAAAGCCCAGAGCAAGAAGGCTAGGGCTAAGAAACCGATCTGGTTGAGCAAGGAGGTAATGGAAAAGGTAAGGAGGAAAAAGAGCTGCCTTTAGGAAGTACAAGAAAACAGGGAAGGGGGAGGACAGGAGGAGTACTTGACAGAATCGAAGGAGGTGACAAGGGCAGTAAAGGGAGCCAAAGCATCTACGGAACTCAGGCTGGCACAAGGCATTAAGAAGGGGGAGAAGGACTTCTTTAAGTACATCAAGGAGAAAAGGAGCTGTAAGGACCACATAGTAAGGATTAGGAAGGAGGGGGGTTGGGTGGAAGCAGGGTGCGATAAGGCGGAAGCACTAAATGAGTACTTCTGCTCAGTATTTACTAAAGAGAAGAGGGGGGTGACACCCAAGGTGGGAGAAATGGCAGAAGCGGGGAGTGATGACAGATGGGAAATCATGGAGAGCAGAGTTTGTGAGGGTTTGAAGGCACTGAGGGTGGACAAGCGCCAGGCCCAGATGGCATCCACCCAGGGTACTGAAGGAGCGGCAGAGGTCCTTGCAGGACCTTTGGCAGACCTATTTAATGCTTCACTACATTCGGGTGTGTACCTCAGGACTGGAGGATGGCTCATGTGGTGCCCCTCCACAAGAGTGGCCCCAAGGATGAACCGGGAAACTACAGACCAGTGAGCCTCACATCCATCGTGAGTAAGCTAATGGAGACTATCCTGAAGGAGAGGCTGGTGGCCCTCCTAGAGGCCAAAGGACTACAGGACAGCGGACAGCATGGCTTCATACGTGGCAGATCCTGTCAAACCAACCTGGTCAAGTTCTATGACTGCGTAACTAGGCAACTGGACAGGGGCCATGCAGTGGATGTCCTGTATCTGGACTTCAGTAAGGCATTCATAGATACGTAGACAGTGTCGGCAGGTAAGGGCCTATGGCCCACCCAGTCTGCCCATTTGAGCTTGTAAGTTCAGTTTGTTTTCCTAGAAGTCTGTTGCCCCTTACCCCTGACCTCTAGAATTCTTTTATGTCGACCCCATGCATTCTTAAAATCATTGATTGTTTCAACCCCAACCACTTCCTCTGGCAGGGTGTTCCACTTGTCCACCACCCGCTCTGTGAAGAAATTCTTTCTCATGTTTCCTCTGAATCGTCCTCCCTCCAACTTCATCCCATGCCCTCTAGTCCTGGAACATCTTTTTCGCTTAAAAATAGTGTTTTCCTGCACCCTGTTCCTCCATGTAAGATACTTGTATGTCTCTATCATATCCCCTCTCTCATATCCCATTCGACTCAGTGCCACATGGAAGGCTGGCAAGGAAGTTAGTAGGCACAGGGGCCGGTGCAAAACTGGTGAGATGGGTAGGAAACTGGCTTCAGGGAAGGCAACAGAGGGTGGTGGTGGGTTGGGAGCTTTCACACCCAAGGGCAGTGACGAGCGGTGTTCCACAGGGCTCGGTGTTGGGACCAGTGTTGTTTGGGATATTCATTGCAGACATATCATGGGACATCAAGAGCAAGATCAGTCTGTTTGCTGATGATACCAAGGTAACGCGGTGGTGGATGACCTAGGGGATGGCAGGGTTGCAGGATGATCTGGCAAAGCTTGAAACCTGGTCAGACACCTGGCAACTGGCTTTAATGCCAAAAGTGCAAGGTGTTGCATTTTGGGATGAAGAACCCAAGGAGGAGTTACCAGCTTGGGAGAGTGCAGCTAGCCCAGACAGAGGAGGAGAAGGATCTGGGTGTGCTCATTACAGGGTCAATGAACAACTCGGCACAATGTAGAAGGCAGCTGCAAGGCCAACAAAATGCTGGGTTGTACTGCAGAAGGTATATCCTCAGGAGGAGGAGGTGATTCTGCCACTGTATAGGTCATTGGTTAGACCACACCTGAGTACTGCATGCAGTACTGGCCGTCGTATCTGAAGAGGGACATAAGTTACTGGAGGTGCAGAGAGCGACAAAGATGATCAAGGGGCTGGGGGACTTATCATACGAGAGGAGGTTGAAGGAGTTGAACATGTACCCACTGGAGGAGAGGAGAGAGACAGGGTGACATGATTGAAACTTTAAATACATAAAAGGAATAAACAAGACGGGTACAGAGGGCTGTTCAAAGTAAGGAGGGGAGGGCCACCAGGGGCCATGATATGAGACTGGAGCGAGGAAGGTTCAGTAGGGAGATGAGGAGAAGGAACTAGAAGGGGGACAGGATCAGACCTACAGTACAGTAGCTTCTTGTTTTTTACATTGTTTTTTGTGGATTCTACTTGGTAGAAGGTTATTTCTTTTATTTCTTACTACTAAGGGGCTAGCAGGGTATTGTTTGGGGCTGTTGGAATTTTGAAATCTGTTTTGGTAGCTATAAGTGGGCTCATTTGTTTGATTCACTGTGTGGCAGGCTGCATTTGCAGAGGCCTATTTCTTCTGTTTTAAAACATAATTGTGATTTAACTGGGTCTGCTTCTTTGAATTGGAGACCTATATCTTCTAATTCCAAGCCTATTTTGATGTGTTGTTGGTGAAGCTGTTTGAATTGGAGTCCTGTTTCTTTGGTAGCAAACCTATTTTGGGGCTTTGAGTAGCATGGTGATTCATTGTTGCTGGCTTCACTAGCTGCAAGTTTTAGTGCAGAGTGGGGAAGGGTGCTAATGGTCTGACCAGAGGTCTCAGCTACCCAATTGTTTCTGGAAGATTTGGGCTGGTCCCACCCACCCAAACCTGGTCCAACCCACCCAAACCTGGTCCATTATTTCCTTTATACCAGGGGTTCTGACATCACTTCCTCAAACAGGCAAAGGATATGCACCTGTCATAGCAGAAGCAGACGCAGACATCCAGGAAAGGAACAGCAGCAAGTGAAGAGGTGACTGCTATCTCAGTGGAAGGGAAGTAAATGCAAATCTAGGAACTTTCATTAGTACTTATTCGCATTGATATTGCATTGGAGAAAGGAGGAGTAGGAGTTTGAAGAAGGTTGTGCAATGGCTACTTAAAGTCTATTTTTGAGTGTGGATAGGAAGGATAGGAATATAAAAAGCAGTTGCTCAATATATCTAAACGTGTGCAACAAAGGAGGTAAGGGAAATAAAGAAAATGTTTTGCACTGATAGAGGAGGAGAGGGGAGACTTGGGGGAGTGTTTGGTATCCTGCATCCGGAAGGGTGGGGGGCGCTGGTGGGCAACGACAGCAATGGGTAGGGTGGTAGGCTGCAACAACTGCAGTGCACCCATCTTTCTAAACATTGCCTGGAGTGTGGGAGGATGTTTAGTGTGCAACCACATAGAAAAACTTAGAAAGGAGATTGAGGGTCTGCAGGAGGAACTAAGACAGGCAAGGCAGATTGGGGTGGTTTAGCCCAATACTAGAGGGAGGAAGAAGGGGAGATGAGGGAGGGCGATTTAAGCCAACAGTAGTGAGGAAAGAGTCAGAAGAAGGGAAGCAGAGACAAAGGGGCCCAGGCCAGGAAGAACGATTGCCGGGGAAACCAGGTCAGGAGACAAAAGTCAAATGGAAGGAGGAGATAGGGACTTGTGAGGGGAGGAGAAGAAGTGGCAAAAGTCATGGAGTGGAAAGGAGAGAACAGGTTACTATGAAGAGAGAGGGAGCGGGCATTTGTGAAGGGTCTTCAGAAAATAGTTTTACACTACTAACGAGGAAGAAGGTGGAGAAGGGAAATTATGAAATTAAGAGGAGTAATTGATAAATGCCTGGAACAAACTGGAGTGGGGGAAGTTCTGCTGGGAGAATTGCAACAGGGAGTAAGGGGAAATAATGTGCAGGAGGAAGAAGAGGAGCTGGAAATGAGAGAGGGAGATGAATGGAAGCAAGCAGGGAGTAAGAGGGGTGGAATCTTAGTGCTGGGGGACTCAATACTAAGAGGAGTTAGGTGGGGTAGCAAGGGGGAGAGGCATAGTCGCATTTGGGTGGAGGCCATGCCAGGAATGACAGCAGAAAGGGTGGGACAATCTGTTCTGAAATATGCTAGAAGGGGTAGGGACAAGCCTCATTTAATTATACATCTTGGGACAAACGACCTGGCTGACAAGACAGTAGATATAGTCCAGAGGAGGTTTGAGGAACTAGCACAATTATGTGAGGGCAGGAAGATCAGTAACTTTTTCAGAGATACTTCCGGTGCCAAAGGCAAGCACAACAAAAGCTGAGAATAGAGGAATTTAACGGATGGCTAAGAACCTGGTGTTGTGCTAAAGGGTATGGGCTGTTGGGGGTGGGGAGGGACCTGGAAGGACAGTAGTCTCTATGCCAAGGACAAACTACACTTGGTGAGGAGGAAGAAAGTGTTGAAACAAAGGATGGAGGAGTACATAGAGAAGTTGAGAATTTAAACTAGGAGTGGGGGGTAGCAGCTGGGGAAGAGATATGCAGAGACCACAGGTTGGGAAACCACATGAGCTTACCCCCCATAACAGTGACAAAGGACAAATGGCAAGTACTACTGGTGATGCTAGGAAACGAGGGCAGGTTGGGAGGAGGGGAAAAGGGTGGAAGGTGGTTACCCTTAATGCTAGGAGCCTTGGGAGGAAAACTGCAGAGTTACAGGTTCTCATGGCAGAGGGAGAGGTGGACATTGCAGCCATCACAGAAACATGGGCCACCCAATACAATGACTGGGACCTGTCTGTACCAGGGTACAGGTTATTTCGTAGGGACAGGGTGATTGGGAAAGGAGGGGTGGCACTATATGTGAAGGAAGGACTGAAGTGTGTAAGGGAGGAAGGGGAGGAGGGTAGTACAGAGTCACTTTGGATGCAAATCCAGGATTCCAAGAATAGGATTCTTAGAATGGGAGTGGTGTACAGGCCACCATCTCAGACGGAGAAGTTAGACAGGAACTAGCGGGACAGATCAGGAGGACCTCATAGAAGGGTAATGTGGTGATTGTGGGACTTCAACGTGCCAGGAGTGGACTGAGCACAACAACAACCAGGAACAGAAGGAGCAGGTACTGCTGGATGCCTTCCAGGACAGCCTCCTGCTGCAAATGGTCAGTGAACCAACCAGGTTAGGGAATACCCTTGACCTTGTGCTGGCAAATGGGGACTTTGTGAGAGAACTTACAGTGGAGGAACCGCTGTCAGGGAGTGACCACCACTCAGTATGGCTCACATTGGATATGGGCAAGGAAGGAGTGGAATCTGGCACAAGAGTGCTGGACTTCAGGAGGGCCGACTTTGGGAGGATGGGGGAAGTGGTAAAAGGGTACCTGGCCAGAATTCAATCTAGTATGGACACTAACCAGAGGTGGGAGCTCATAAAGCTGGGGATAGTGGAGGCAACCAAAACCTGTTGCAAAGCCCAGAGCAAGAAGGCTAGGGCTAAGAAACCGAGCTGGCTGAGCAAGGAGGTCATGGAAAAGGTAAGGAGGAAAGAGCTGCCTTTAGGAAGTACAAAGAAACGGGAGGGGAGGACAGGGAGGAGTACTTGACAGAATCAAGGAGGTGACAAGGGCAGTAAGGGAGCCAAAATCTACGGAACTCAGGCTGGCACAAGGCATTAAGAAGGGGGAGAAGGACTTTTAAGTACATCAGGGAGAAAAGGAGCTGTAAGGACCACATAGTAAGGATAAGGAAGGAGGGGACTGGGTGGAAGCAGAGTGCGATAAGGCAGAAGCACTAAATGAGTACTTCTGCTCAGTATTTACTAAAGAAGGAGGGTGATACCCAAGGTGGGAGAAATGGCAGAGCGGAGTGGTGACAGATGGGAAATCATGGAGGGCAGAGTTAGAGATGGTTTGAAGGCACTGAGGGTGGACAAGGCGCCAGGCCCAGATGGCATCCACCCAGGGTACTGAAGGAGCTGGCAGAGGTCCTTGAGGACCTTGGCAGACCTATTTAATGCCTCACTACATTCGGGTGTGTACCTCAGGACTGGGGATGGCTCATGTGGTGCCCCTCCACAGAGTGGCTCCCAAGGATGAACCGGGAAACTACAGACCAGTGAGCCTCACATCCATCGTGGGTAAGCTAATGGAGACTATCCTGAAGGAGAGGCTGGTGGCCCTCCTGAGGCCAAGGACTACAGGACAGCAGACAGCATGGCTTCATACATGGCAGATCCTGCCAAACCAACCTGGTCAAGTTCTATGACTGGGTAACTAGGCAACTGGACAGGGGCCATGCAGTGGATGGCCTGTATCTGGACTTCTAAGGCATTCGACTCAGTACCACATGGAAGGCTGGGAAGGAAGTTAGTAGGCACAGGGCGTACAAAGCTGGTGAGCTGGGTAGGGAACTGGCTTCAGGGAAGGCAACAGAGGGTGGTGGTGGGTGGGGGAGCTCTCACACCCAAGGGCAGTGGACGAGCGGTGTTCACAGAGGCTCGGTGTTGGGACCAGTGTTGTTTGGGATATTCATTGCAGACATATCATGGGACATCAAGAGCAAGATCAGTCTGTTTGCTGATGATACCAAGGTAGGCGCAGTGGTGGATGACCTAGGGGATGGCAGGGTTGCAGGATGATCTGGCAAAGCTTGGAAACCTGGTCAGACACCTGGCAACTGGGCTTTAATGCCAAAAAGTGCAAGGTGCTGCATTTTGGGATGAAGAACCCAGGAGGAGTTACCAGCTGGGGGTAGCAGCTAGCCCAGACAGAGGAGGAGAAGGATCTGGGTGTGCTCATTACAGGGTCAATGAACAACTCGGCACAATGTAGGAAGGCAGCTGCAAAGGCCAACAAAATGCTGGGTTGTATTGCAAAGGGGTATATCCTCGGGGAGGGAGGAGGTGATTCTGCCACTGTATAGGTCAGTAGTTAGACCACCTGGAGTACTCGTGCAGTACTGGCGTCCGTATCTGAAGAGGACATTAAGTTACTGGAGGGTACAGCGCAGGGCAACAAAAGATGATCAAGGGGCCAGGGGACTTATCATACGAGAGGAGGTTGAAGGAGTTGAACATGTACTCACTGGAGGAGAGGAGGGACAGGGTGACATGATTGAAACCTTTAAATACATGAAAGGAATAAACAAGACAGGTACAGAGGGCTGTTCCAAGTAAGGGAGGAGGGCCACCAGGGGCCATGATATGAGACTGGAGGGAGGAAGGTTCAGGAGGAGATGAGGAGACACTTTTTACAGAGAGGGTGGTGGCTGGGTGGAATCGTTACCTGCAGAGTGGTATGCAGTAGAACAGTGGACTGCTTCAAAAGGGGATGGGACAGGACAAGGGGAGGGTTAATGAAGGGAAGGGTGGAAGGAGGGGCAGCTGCAGAATAAGGGTGCTAGCTGCACATTCAGAGCAGACTTGATAACCTCTAGGCCTTTATCTGCTGGCAAATTTGTATGTTAAGTATGAGACACTTTTTACAGAGAGGGTGATGGCTGGGTGGAATGCGTTACCTGCTGAAGTGGTATGCAGTAGAACAGTGGACTGCTTCAAGCGAGGATGGAACAGGACAAGGGAGAGGCAGCTGCAGAATAAGGGTGCTAGCTGCACATTCGAGGCAGACTTGATGAACCTCTAGGCCTTTATCTGCTGGCAAATTTCGCACGTTCGTATCTCTTTTTCTGAAAGATACTACCCTCTTGGACTTTGCTGATTCCCTTGAGGTATTTTAAAGTTTCTATCATAACCACCCCCCCCAGACTATACATCGTAAGCTCCTTCAGTCTTTCTTCATATGTCTTCTGGTGCAGACCCTACACCATTTTGGTTGCCCTCCTCTGGACAGCCTCCACCCTGTCTATGTCTTTGCGGAGATGGGGTCTCCAGAACTGTACATAGTACTCCAGATGTGGTCTTACCAACTGTCTGTACAGAGTGCCAACAACTTCCTGTTTTCTACCGGTGATGCCTCTCCCTATGCATCCCAGTATCACCCCAGCCCTCCTTACTGCCTTCTCACATTGCTGGCCCACCTTTGGGTCGTCTGATATGATTACCCCCAGGTCCCTTTCCATTTTTGTTGTCAGTATCTCACCCCCCATTGTGTACTCTTCCCCTGGGGTTTTGTTTCCCAGGTGCATTACTTTGCACTTCTTTGTGTTGAATCTCAGCTGCCATACATTTGATCATTCCTCCAACCTTGCCAAGTCCCTTTTCATCCTTTCCACCCCACCTTGTGTATCAGTCCTGATGCAGATTTTTGTGTCGTCTGCAAAGAGACATACTTTTCCTTCCAGTCCTGAAAAGGCATCTGAGCAAAGCGTGCCCGTTTTTACAAGCATCCAGTTAAGATACATATTTCTTGATATAATGTACGTTACATTGAAAGAAAAAAAAATTATACAACAAAGTTAAACATAATTAAAAGATGTAAGGGTAAAACAGGCTACATGATATAATACAAAACAAGATATGTCAGGAACATAAATGGATGATGAGTGTACAAAGGGATAAGTGCACGGCAATCACGAGGATAGGAAACCGTAGCTACAGCAGGAGCAGGTCAGACAGTGGATATGCGAAGGAGACCTGGAGAGATGTAGGAAAGAAACTGGAGAACGAGACAGATAAGGGAAAAGGAGAAGGAGAAGTAATCCAGGTACAATTACAGGAGAAGTTATCCTGGAGGAATTTCTTAAGGTTGATTTTAAAGGAGGAAAGAGAGGGGCAAAGAACCAGGCTAGGGGTAAGGCTGTTACAGCAGTTAGTTTTTATGCAGTTCCACTGCAGGGTTGCATGCATAGACAGAAGTCCTGATTAGCTATTTTAAAGCATCTAATTAATTAGAGAACAGACTTGCACAGAAACTCCAAAGAATGAAAGAACCTTCTATAAACCATGGTCTTCTGTGTCCCCATATCCTGGGGCAATACCTCAGGGCTGAGATGATGTACTGTATTTCACTAAATAAGCTCTTGTTGCTAGAATTCCTCAGTCTCTCAACCTTTTTAGATATTGGGGGGGGGAATGTCCAACCATATAGCCCAATGTGCCCCCCCCCGCACGAAATGATTTATTATACTTTGAATAGCTTGTCACAGTTGGGGCCCCTGCCCTTTAGATCACGCTTAATTCAGGTGGTTTGGGTCCCTTACAAGGGGCTCACAGAAGCACTGGCTGGCAGCTGTTCTGTCTTTACTCTCTGACTTTTTAGAGGGGCAAGGTTCCCACCCACAAAGACCAACCCTGAAATTACACTTTCATTGTCACCTCCAGGCTCCACCAAATAGTCTGGCCGTGTAGTCTATAAGTAGCGACTATCCAGCCAACAAAACTTCTGCATTATAACACTGAATACCCAGGCAACACAGATCACGTATTAAACCACTGCAGGTTCAGTTAACATGCCTTGCATTAAACACGTTCCATTTGTTCACGCACCATCCTCAACTCGCTGTGGCTCACCTCTCCCACTGCCCAATCAGATCTCATTCAGTTTCCTCACTGTACAAAATCAGAGAAGAGACATGATACAATGGAATCATCATGTTAGGCAGGCAGTGCTGGGCAGAACCCAATGGACATTGGACCAATACTACAACAGAACTTCTACAGTACAACACTGAACTGGCAGACCTATTCAACACCTCCCTGGAGAAGGGATGCATACTCCAGGACTGGAGGATGGCACACGTGGTACCCATCCATAAAAACGGGCCCAAGGATGAGTCAGGGAATGACAGACCAGTCAGCCTAACCTCCATCGTGGGGAAGCGCATGGAGTCCATCAACGAGAGGACTGTATCGTTCCTGGAGGAGAATGGTCTTCTGGACAACAGACAGCAAGGATTTGTCTCTGGAAGTTCATGTCACACAACCATGGTGGACTTCTATGACTGGGTAACAAGAGCACTAGACAAGGGTCAAGCAGTGGATGTCCTGTACTTGGACTTCAGCAAGGCCCTTCATTCAGTGCCGCATGGGATGTTGTTAGGCAACTAAGGAACCTGGGGTAGGGGAGAGGATAGTGTGGTGGATCAAAACTGACTGGGTAATAGGCAGACAGGTTGTCATACGGGGGAGTTCTCATCACCAAGAGCAATGACGAGTGGGGTCCCACACAGCTCAGTGCTGGAGCCAGTGCCGTTTGGCATATTCACTGCTGACATATCAGATGGTATCAACAATAAGATCATCCGTTTGCAGATGACACAAAGACAGGTGCAGTGGTGGACAACACGGAGGGCTGGCTAGGACTGCAGGAGGATCTGGATAGACTCATACAATGGTCAGACACATGGCAGCTGGGTTTCAATGCAAAAAGTAAAAAGTTATGCACTTGGGGGTCAGGAAATACAGGTTACTCACCTGTAACAGGAGTTCTAGGAATGGTATATGTTGTTCATCCACACTCATTGGCAGTATCCTTGCCGCTTTAAATCTTGCCGGAAGGTCTTCAAGCTTGCTCCTCCCACCCACCGGGTGGTATAACTCTCGGCTCAGCCCCATGGCGCCAGATCTGGCCCGCTGGAGAAGCTCAGGTTGTCACGTCGCGAAGCCGGGAGGAGGTCGGGTGAGTAGTGTGGATGAACAACATATACCATTCCTAGAACTCCCTGTTACAGGTGAGTAACCTGTATTTCTAGGGACATGGATATGTTGTTCATCCACACTCATTGGCAGACTCTAGCAGTTCTTCCGGGAGGAGGAGGCAAGACGCACACCCCAT
Organism: Neoceratodus forsteri; assembly: GCA_016271365.2. Classification (NCBI taxonomy): domain Eukaryota; kingdom Metazoa; phylum Chordata; order Ceratodontiformes; family Ceratodontidae; genus Neoceratodus; species Neoceratodus forsteri. The sequence goes on from CM028130.1 coordinate 1,608,475,289, forward strand.
ATACTTACTTGGGAAAGAGACTGAGAACCGAGGCCCCAAAACCAGCATCCCGGCGTGACTCAAGGTCGATGTGGTAGTGGGTAATGAAGGTGTTTGCTGACTTCCAGGTAGCAGCCCTGCAGATTTCCTGGATAGAGGACGTCCCCTGGAAGCAGCCACCGTTGCAGCAGTATGGCGGGTAGAATGAGCTCTTATCCCTCTGGAGGCTCCATGCCCGCAACTATAAGCAGATCTATGCAGGAGGTTACCCACCTGCTTATCGTCAGCTTGGCTGCAGGTCTGCCAGATGCGGCTTCAGCGTAGGTGACAAACAGCTGGCGAACCTCTCCCCGAATTTCAGCCGTGCGCTCCTTATAATAAGCGAGCGCCCTTCTAGGGTCCAGAGTATGGAGCCTATATTCGGCCTCCGAGGTGTGATTGGGGTAGAACACCGGCAGAGTCAACACCTGGTTAAGGTGAAACTCCGACACCACCTTCGGAAGGAATTTCGGGTGGAGCGCTGACAACCTCTGTCCCTGTGGAAGACCAGGTAAGGAGACTCGATGGAGCGCCTGGAGCTCTCCCATCCTTCTGGCTGACGTGATAGCCACCAAGAAGGCGGTCTTCCACGACAGGTGAGAGAGAGCACACCTGTGCATAGGTTCGAATAGCTTGCCCATGAGCTTTGCCAATACCAGCAGTAGATCCCACGGAGGTGGGGTTCCCACGCACTGGAGGAAATGTGATCAAGGCCTTAAAAGGCGCCCAGACCACCTTCTCCTGCGCCATCGACTGCTTCCCTGCCCGCGCCTGGGCAGAGAGATGGCTGCCAGGTGCACCCTTAGGGTCGCCGCACCTAAGCCCTTGACTAGAAAGGGACCATAAATAGTCCAAGATGCTTGCCAAGGAACAGGAGGAAGGGTCCAAGCCCTTGCCCTGACACCAAATGGAAAACCTTTTCCATTTGAAGGCATAGCATTTTCTGGTCGACTCCTACGAGACGCCTCAACTACATTGAGGACCTCGTCGGAAAGACCCAAAGCCTGGAACTCTAGCAGCTCAGGAACCAGGCCGTCAGGTGCAGGATTGAAGGTCCGGATGGAACACCTTCCCTGATTGACTGAGAGCAGGTCCGGCGAGCTGGAAGCTGCCGTGAGTCCTGGAGCTGAGACTGAGGAGATCTGGTACCAGAACTGGCGAGGCCAGTCTGGGGCTATCAGAATCACCTCGCCTTGTCCCTCCTCGCCTTGAGAAGCACCTTGTGGATCAAGAAATGGGGAAAAGCGTAAAGAAACCGGGGTCCATTGCCTCGAAGGCATCCCCTGCGAGCCCTGCTGAGGCGGGCATGAAACAGACTCAGCCTGCGTTCTCCATGGAGGCAAACAGGTCCACCTGAGGTGTGCCCCAAAGGGAGAACAGATGCTGTACTACCTCCGGCAGGAGAGACCACTCGTGGATGCAGCCCCTATCCGGCTCAGGGCATCGGCCAGGGTGTTGGAGCTCCTGCCAGTGAATGGCTAGGAGATCCGCCTCCAGGCTTCGCCTTACAGTGACAAATGCGGAGAGCTTCCTTGCATAGAAGCATGGGCAGCGTCCCGCCCTGGCGGTTTAGATAGTACATGATCGTGGTATTGTCCGCCTGGACCGGACCACTTGACCCCGGAGGAGCGGGCAAAGGCGGTGAGAGCTAGGGGACCTTTCGGAGCTCCAGCAGGTTGATGTGGCATCAGGACTCCTTGGGGACCAGAGGCCATGAGCCAGTGTTCCCCAGATGGGCACCCCAACCCATCAGAGAGGCATCGGTCGACAGAGACCGTCGGCTCAGGCGGGGCGAGCAGGATGCCCTCCCTGCAAATGATCTGGAGCGGTCCACTACTGGGCGTTCCACATCCCCTGTGTCTGACTTCAAGCTGGTCAAGGATGGCAGTTGTGACCCACTGGCTGGCCAGTCCCCACTGAAGGGGCGCATGTTCCAGGCCCAGCGGACCACGCTGGTACAGGCCGCCATGAGACCCAGGAGGCGCGAAGTCCCGGGCAGGAGCAATTGCCCAACCAGAAATGATCGGGCAAAGGAGGAAGAACCTCGCCCTGTCCGCCGGGCAGCGCTCTGGCTCGGGAAGAGAGTCGAGCTGCCCCGATGAATAGAATCACCGCTTCGCTCGAGTTCGACTTGGCCTGCGTTGATAAGGAGGCCCAGTTGAGAACAGACCTGGAGGGCCAGATCTCTGGACCACCTGCCGCCTCCTTCCTGGAGGGAGCTGCTATCAGCCAGTCGTCCAGGTAAGGGTACACCCGGACCCCTCGGCGCACAAGAGAGAATGCTGTCACCACTGCCATGCATTTGGTGAAGACCCTGGGAGCTGGAGACAAGCCGAAGGGCATGGCTTGGAACTCAGAGATCCTTCGCTCGAGGCGAAGGAATCTCTGGTGAAGACGGACGGATAAGGCCGTGAAAAAGCAGCGTCCTGCAAAGTCAGAGAGCAAGACCACCGCCTTGGCGTTCCAAGGATGGTATTATCTGAGCCAGAGTGACCATCCTGAAGGTTGAGACCTTAGGAACTTGTTTGAGTCGTGTGGAGTGGGAATGGGCGCCAGCCCCCGTCCGTTTGGAACCAGGAAGTACCTGGACACAAACCCTGGGTCTGAAGGAGGTCCCACCTCTCTTACCACCTCCTTCTGGAGGAGGAGAGTGATGTCGGCTCGGCAGGCAGCGAGTGAGGCTGGGATCCCGAAGCCCCCGAGGCGGCGGCTCTGAAGGTGGTGCCTGCTCGGATTCCAGAGGCAGGCCTCTACCACCTCAGACCCACCTGTCCGTGGTAACAGCGGACCAGGTGGAACGGAAGTGTCGGGAGCCGTCCCCCACGGGGGACCCAGGGGTAGGACGGGGATGGAGGAGACACCCTCAGCCCGTCACTGGGCAGGCTTGGAGGAGGACCGCCGAGGACCTCCTGGGCCCTTTCCCCTGCCTCCTGTTAGAGGAAGCCGGCGGCTTGGGTTTGGGATACCAAGGCCGAGCCTGCTGGCCCTGGCTGTTACTGGGCAGGCGCGGGGGCACAGAAGGACGAAAGGAGCTTAGGGCTGTGGTTGCGCCCTTGTCCTTCTGGCGGAAGGGACCGAGTCCAAGGTGGCATTGGACTTCTCGATCCTCTGCAGGTGACCTTCCACCCCAGGGCCGAAGAGGTCAGTCCCAAAAAGGAACATCCGCCAACTTGTGCTGGGTATCCGAGTAAGGTGGATATCCTCTGAAAGCCATTGACATAGCCACTAACGCCGCCGATCTGGCACATGAGTCCCCTATATCAAGCAGTCTGGAGCTGCTGTTTGGCCACTGCCCTGCCCTGGTCCCAGCACCTGCTTAACCGTAGTCTCTGCAGATCGGGCGGAGATGAGATGACCTCATCCAGGAGCCCAACAGGGCATGAAAAAATGTGCCATGAGAGGCGGCCGAACTGGCCTGGCGAAAGGCGAGAGAGGAGCGCTAGCGTAGACTTTAAGCCCGGCGTAGTCAATTTCTTGGACTCCTTGTCAGGAGGTTTGTCCACATCCCTGGCGTTGCGGCCAGCGGCAGCTGTCGGTAACAACCCCTCAGCAGAGGGGTGTTCCGAAAACGGACAAGGAACGGTAAGGACCGCATACTTCCTGGCCATCCTGGCCGGCGCAGGGCAGGAAGCAAGGCTGCCAAAGTTCAGTGCCGGACCCACTATGGCCTCGGCCACGGAAAGGCCTCGTCCGGAGAATCCTCGGTCCAGAATCTCCGTGAGGGGATACCTGGCCCGTTTGGAAAGCAGGTTGAGCTCCATCCGGTAGACTCGAGATGAGCGCAAGCAGTCCTAGGAAGAGACGACGGGCTATCGTCCATGACTGACCTCCTGAAGACTCCAAGTCCAGTCGCTGAGAAGAAGGAGGAATCATCTTCGGACTCGGAAGAGTCCTCAAACGACCTCTGGCCTGAGCCACCTTCACCTGCCGAGGTCGGTCGGGAGTGAGGGTAACTGACAACCGATGGGGTAAACCTTGAGCCGACGAGAATCATTGGTGGAGCCCCAGTAGTGGCTGTGGGCGGAGGTTCCACCGAATCGGTGGAGCAGCTGGTTTTGGCAGTAACAACGGCCTGGGTATAAGCTCCTCGGACAAGTCGAGGGGTTGTGTCGACCGTTCGGTGACAGCCACTTAATGGCCGGGAAGGCGCCGAGTCGGGCTTATTCCCGGCCAGGAGGAGCTGTTGCAACATAAGGTCCTCGCACCGCCGACGTAATTTACGCGAAGCTCCCTCATCCGAGGAGGAGGGCGAGGGCCAGCCCAGCGGCTTCGCCTTGCAGCAGTGCCGAGACCGAGACCGCCTATAGCGGTGGGAGCAGCTGGACCGCGAAGAGGTCCGAGACCGAGACCGAGAGTCCCGAATTTCCGGGTCGGTGCGGAGGTGTCGGCCGGAACCGCACTCCTTCGCTCGGAAGGTCCATCCGAGGGCTCGGAACCGAGGCACAGACGAGCCCACGGGACCAACTCTCCCGGGGAACCGGGAGAGGGAATTCGGCTGCTAAAGGGGACAGTCTGTCTAATGGGTCGAGAAAAATCTCGACTTCATCAGTGGGAGTCTCGGTCAACTGACCTGGCAGGGGACACCGTGAGGCCAGTGGCGGCAGCGGTCGACAAGCCGACGGACGGCGGCCCGGGGAGAGGACCTTTCCCGCTCCCAAGAGGCGTCGACGGAGGGACTTACCCTGTCCCTCTTTTGGACCGAGAATAAGGTCCAGCAGGCGCAGGCCTTCTCCTTTAGTGAGAGGGACAGACAAAGCTCTTAAAAGAAGCCTGTAGGAAGAGCCCAGAGGCGGGATAAATGCAGCGGCCGAGGAAGAAAACGGCCCGCGCGCCTCCTCTTGAGGCGACCATCCGCTCGAGCTGATCCGCCCGAAAGCCCGCCGCCGCGGACACACCGCCAACGGGCCTCCTGGACTTCACGGAGGGAACGCTTCGGACGGCCCAGTTGCAATCGGAGCACGGTCTTCGAGGACGAGAATATATGAGCACAGGTCGCAAGCCCGCGTGGTCGTGCTCAAGGCCTAAGCAGTAATACACGTGAGGTGGATCCGTCTCGAGACATCTTCTGCCCGCATGGCATCTCCAAACCGGAGTCGATTTGGTCCACGCAGCTGCGATGGGATCAAGACTAAAGTCTTTTGCAAATTTTATTTTAAACTGCAAACGGAGAAATAGAACCAGTCGAAACGAGAGCGTTAAGGAGGGAACCTGAGCTCCAAGCGGTAAGGAAGATCTGGCGTCATGGGCGGGAGCCGAGAGTTATACCACCGGGTGGGTGGGAGGAGCAAGCTTGAAGACCTTCCGCAAGATTTAAAGCGGCAAGGATACTGCCAATGAGTGTGGATGAACAACATATCCATGTCCCTAGAACTGTAAGTTTAGCTACAAAATGGGAGAATACAGTTGGGCACTACAGAGGAGGAGGAGGAGAAGGATCTTGAGGTACTCATAACAGGGCAAATGAATCATTTGGCACAGTGCAGGAAGGCAGCAGCTAAAACTAACGAGATGCTGAGGTGCATTGCCTGGGGAATCACCCCAAGGAGGAGTGAGGTTATCCTGCCACTGTACAGATCACTGGTCAGGCCGAACCTGGAGTACTGCGTGCAGTTATGCGTTCCATCTAAAGAAGGATATCAGACTGCTGGAGAGTCCAACACAGAGCAACCAGGATGTTAACAGGTACGGTGGGAAACCCCACAAAGAAAGACAGAGAGCTCAATATGTACTCCCTGGAAGAGAGAGAGAGATAGAGGGATATGATCGCGACCTTCAGATACACGAAGGGCATAAACAGGGTCAGCACAGAGGAGATGTTTAGCTTAAAAGGAGGAAGGGAAGGCCACTAGGGGGCATAGTCTGAGACTGAAGGGGGGCACGTTCAAGAGGGAGTTGAAAAGACGCTACTTCACAGAGAGGGTGGTGGCAGTGTGGAATGTACTTCCCGAAGAGGTGGTGTCTTTAAAATCAGTGAACAGCTTTAAGAGGGGGTGGGATAGGATCGGGGAAGGGAAACTGGAATACTGGGAGGTGGGGCAGCTGTGGAGTAAACTCAAGATAGCTGCAGACTCTATAGATCTAAGGGTCTGTATCTGCTGGCATTTTCGTGTGTTATTATGAACACCCAGGCAACACAAATCATATATTAAACCATCATGATTCAGCTAACATGCCTTGTATTGAACACTTGTTCCACTTCATCTCAGCCAGCACTGTTCGACCTTCCACTGAGGCTTGGGCCTCCCACTGGCCAATCAGTTCTCATTCAGTTTCCTCACTGTACAAAGTCAGAGAAGAGACATGATAGAATGGAATCATCATGTTAGGCAGGCAGTGCTGGGCAGAACCCAATGGACATCGGACCGATACTACAACAGAACTTCTACAGGACAACACTGAACACCCAGGCAACACAAATCATACATTAAACCACTGCGGATTCAGCTAACATGTCTTGTATTAAACAGTTCCATTTCATCCAGCGCACCGTCTTCAGCTCACCTCTCCCACTGCCCAATCAGATCTAATTCAGTTTCCTCACTGTACAAAGTCAAATAAGAGACATGATACAATGGAATCATCATGTTAGGCAGGCAGTGCTGGGCAGAACCCAATGGACATCAGACCGATACGACAACAGAACTTCTACAGTACAACACTGAACACCCAGGCAACACAAATCATACATTAAACCACTACGGATTTAGCTAACATGCCTTGTATTACCGTCTTCAGCTCGCCTCTCCCACTGCCCAATCAGATCCCATTCAGTTTACTCACTGTACAAAGTCAGAGAAGAGACATGATACAATGTAACCATCATGTTAGGCAGGCGATGCTGGGCAGAACCCAATGGACACTGGATCGATACTACAACAGAACTTCTACAGTACAACACTGAACACCCAGGAAACACAAATCATACATTAAACCACTGCGGATTCAGCTAACATGTCTTGTATTAAACACAGCTGCATTTCATTCAGCGCACCGTCCTCGACTCGCTGTGGCTCGCCTCTCCCACTGCCCAATCAGATCTCATTCAGTTTCCTCACTGTACAAAGTCAGAGAAGAGACATGGTACAATGGAATAATCATGTTAGGCAGGCGGTGCTGGGCAGAACCCAATGGACATCGGACCGATACTACAACAGAACTTCTACAGGACAACACTGAACACCCAGGCAACATAAATCATAAATTAAACCACTGCGGATTCAGCTAACATGCCTTGTATTAAACATGGTTCCATTTCATCCAGCGCACAGTCTTCAGCTCACCTCTCCCACTGCCCAATCAGATCTCATTCAGTTTCCTCACTATACAAAATCAGAGAAGAGACATGATACAATGGAATCATCATGTTAGGCTGGCGGTGCTGGGCAGAACCCAATGGACATCGGACAGATACTGCAACAGAACTTCTACAGGACAACACTGAACACCCAGGCAACATAAATCATACATTAAACCACTGCGGATTCAGCTAACATGCCTTGCATTAAACACGGTTCCATTTCGTTCAGCGCACTGTCTTTGACTCACTGTGGCTTGCCTCTCCCACTGCCCAATCAGATCTCATTCAGTTTCCTCACTGTACAAAGTCAGAGAAGAGACATGATACAATGGAATCATCATGTTAGGCAGGCGGTGATGGGCAGAACCCGACAGATATCAGACCTATATTACAACAGAACCTCATCATTCCTTTAGACCTAGATCATCCATCAAAACTGCTGTCTCAACACCAGAACACCACAGCAACAATTCTAGACTGTCAGGTCAGCAGCAACACTACAGGATGTAGATCGAGGCTGGCCAGTGGCGCTGAGGTTGACGCTGAATACGCCACACCTTACTACGCCCGTCGACCCAGGTTCCAAGCGAGCCTGGGGCCACTTGGGGTTGGCGGGGAGGAGGGTGGAGCGTCCGGAGGACTGCTCTCCTCTCCTGGGGAGGGTGGGTGGAGGACTCCCCGACATGAGCGTCTCCCAGCGGTGGCTGGGAGCACAACAGCCAGGGTATTATGCTGGTATAGGGGAGGAGCCTCGGCGGACGTCCGCGGGAAGGGTGTGGGAACGTGCCCGGTCGCAATGGACGTCATTGTATGTCTGGGCTACTAAGGGGAGTGCTCACGAACACAGGAAAACACCCATTGTCTAGGGGGTAGACGTCACCTGCCTCCACCTCCAACATCTGATCCTGCCCACTGGGACCTCATCTCGCTAGTCACCTCCACCCGAGGAGCACCGGAAGAAAGCGCAGAGGAGCAGAAAGCGGCCCCACTCTGGGGGGTAGATTCCAGGGGCTATTGCTCCACGGGTGTGTCACGGGTGAATTAGAGACTGAGGTGCAGCTGGGAGGATCTCAGGTAGGAGGGGAACAGGCAGGTTGACTGAAGGGGCCCCAGCCAGAGGTGACAGGAGGGAAAAATAATTGACAAAAAAAAAAAGGGGGGATGTAGATCGTGTTTAAATGACCCACAAGATGGGTGGGTTGCAGCCATGAGGTAAAGCCAAGTGACTTTAATTGTCAGTCGAGTGGATTATTAGAAGAGCAAAACCCACAAACCCTGGAGTATGTTACTAAACTTGTAAAATGGGTATATTAGGAAATTTATAAATTGGATATATTGGGACTGGTTTTGTTTTATATAAGATGATTTACTGGCATGGTTCACTAATAAATAAAAAAATTGGGGCGGTTCAACAAGGCCAGCTGGCTGAGAGGGAGGACCCACATGGCAGTAGTAAATGGGAAATACTCTGGCATTTGAGATGTCACTAGTGGGGTGCCATTAGGGTCCATGCTGGGACCGGTCCTGTTTAATATATTCATCTGCGACACAGCTGTAGGGATAAAAGGCAAAATTTATCTCTCTGTAGATGACACCTAACTCTGTGGCAGAATGAACTCAGAAGATAGGAGAAGCGGTTTGAAAGAAGATCTAAATAGACTGGAAAGATGTTCAAAGTTGTGGCAGCTAAAGCTTAACACATACGAAAAATATAAGGTTATGCACACAGGTATAATGAACCTGGAGACAAACTACTGCCTAGGGGGTGGAGAAATCGAAATCATCATCACAGTGTACTAAGGCAAAAGGAAAGGCCAATAGGATGCTAGGCTACATGGAGAGGGGCTCTGTCAGCAGAAGAAAGGATGTGGTATTGCCACTATACAGGTCGTAAGCAGGGCCCCTAGTTCTCTGCAGCACTTCAGTCCTGACTTCTGCTGCAGAGCTCCTAGGCTTCCGCACCAGCATTTGTGCATTCCTGTGGCACACATTCTCCATTTCAGAGAAATCTGGTCCTCCATGGCTAAAATATACTGTGATGTCATGAGTGGCATCACATGCTGAGCTATGGAAGAGAGCCTTCAGGAAAACAGCATGCAGTAAGGGTACCAGGTACCAGAGAAAAACTGTATATTATAATTAAAAAATTACTACGGTAAGGAATTCTGCAACATAACATTCTGCGGCATGCTGGATAGTCTGCAGACCCCATCAGCTGTGAGTGGGGCAACCACTTGCAGTGGTGTGACCGGATGGGGGTGAGGAACTGACATCTACAGAGGCTGCTGCTGCCCCTAGTAGCTTTTGGGGGTCAAGCGCACAGGAAATCTAGGTTTGGAGAGGCAGCAGTTGGTGATGCCCTATCTGCAGGAGAGTGCATAGGGACCTCTAGGCAACACTGCACATCTGCCCTCACAAGGGACAAGTAACAGAGGAGAAAAATATCTGGCCAGCATGACAGGACTGACACCTTGCATGCTCCACTCCCACTTCTATGGTGCGCCTCCCATCTGAGGATTTATTTTTTGTCTGCCGGACTGCCCTGTCACAGGGGTAAGCCTGGGGGACGTTGGAAGTTGGACAGCAAGTTCACACAGAGCGGGGGCAGCTCAGTCCCTGATAACAGGGCCAGCCAGAGGCAGAATAAACAGCAGTAACTGAAGAGAGAAAATTTAATGGCTGTGGAAATACCGGATTCCAGGGGCCTAAGTCATTAGCAGGCCCTTGCCTGAAACACTGCACTCCGTTCTGGAGCCACAACCTCAAGAAGGACATACATCAACTTAAGCCTGTCCAGTGAAGGGCCACAAAAATGACCACTGGTCAAAGGGGAAGGTTATACAGGGTTTTAAATAGCTGGTATAATACAGCAAAACGGGGTAATGCGAACCATTTTCAGAAATGCTTAGCAGTACACTGCTAACCATTTTTTTTGAGTGAACCCTTGACATAGTACACATTAATAAAGCTATAATTTTTTAAAAATGTTGCTAAACAATCTGTACCAAGTGCTGTGTATTTTCACAACTGATTGGCTAAACTGCAATCATTTTTTCAACTTATTTAAAACCCTGTTTATAGGAAGAGATTAGCCAGCCTGAATATGTACTCGCTGGGAAAGAGGATATGATGAACACCTATAAATACTTGAAAGGAGTGAAAAGGTACATCACAAGAGCCTATCCAAGAGCTGCAACACACCTCTGAATACCCAGCCAACTTTGGCTGCCAGTATAACCTAGAGGTTAGAGGAACGAGGTGTGAACGAGCTTGGTACATCCAGCAGACTAGACCAGAGTTTGATTCTCACAACCTCCACTTGCATACTGTGTGACTCTGAGCAAGTCACTTAACCGCCCAGTGCTCCCAGGTTGCCCCTGAAAATAGGCACTTGTGCCTACTGGGCCTTACCTGGTTACCAAAGACTAAAAAAAAACACTGACGATCCAGCCAGCATGCCCGATATATAAACACTGTTCCATTTCGTTTAGCACACCGTCTTTAACTGGCTGCGGCTCGCCTCCTCCCACTGCCCAATCAGATCTCATTCAGTTTCCTCACTGTACAAAGTCAGAGAAGAGACATGATACAATGGAATCATCACGTTAGGCAGGCAGGCAGTGCTGGGCAGAACCCAATGCACATCGGACCGATACTACAACAGAACTTCTACAGTACAACACTGAACACCCAGGCAACACAAATCATACATTAAACCACAATGGATTCAGCTAACATGTCTTGTATTAAACACGGCTGCATTTCATTCAGCGCACCGTCCTCGACTCGCTGTGGCTCGCCTCTCCCACTGTCCAATCAGATCTCATTCAGTTTCCTCACTGTACAAAGTCAGAGAAGAGACATGATACAATGGAACCATCATGTTAGGCAGGTGGTGCTGGGCAGAACCCAATGGACATCGGACCGATACTACAACAGAACTTCTACAGTACAACACTGAACACCCAGGAAACACAAATCATACATTAAACCACTACGGATTCAGCTAACATGCCTTGTATTAAACACGGTTTCATTTCATCCAGCGCACCATCTTCAGCTCACCTCTCCCACTGCCCAATCAGATCTCATTCAGTTTCCTCACTGTACAAAGTCAGAGAAGAGACATGATACAATGGAACCATCATGTTAGGCAGGTGGTGCTGGGCAGAACCTGACAGACACTGGACCTAAAAACATAAAGGAAGTGGTACTGTCCCTCTACAGGACATTAGCAAGACCTCACCTGGAGTACTACATCTAGTTCTGGAGCCCATACCTCAAAAAGGACACCAGTCAGCTTGAGTCTGTCCAGAGAAGGCCACAAAAACTGACCACTGGTCAGCACGGATGCTTACATAGGAGAGGTTAGCCAGGCCAAAAATTTACTCGCTGGAGAAGAGAAGGGAAGGAGGGATATGACTGACACCTTTAAATAGGTAAAGGCCCGGCAATAGAAGTGTGAGGGCGCTGGACACCTTACCACGCTGTACGGCTCAGGTTGCGGGAACGACCTTGGGTCGTCCTGGGAAGCCAGGGTGGGGGGCAGGATTGAGCAGCATCACGGCAGCTCTCCTCTCCTGGGGAAGGTGGTCACCGCCCCTCCCGTAGTCCTGCCACCACCGGGTTGAGGGTCCAGTGCAAGGCGGAGGGCAGCACAAAGTGAGGGCATCTCGGCAGCGTGTGCATGCCTCCATATGTACGCATTTGCGAGAGACGAAGGTGGGAGTAAAACGGGTAAAAGTCTACAAAATACATGTTGGGGAAAAATAAGTAAAGGAGCAAACAAACTAGATCATGGGAGCCCTATTCAAGAGCTGCAGTCATACCAGTGAATACCCAGCCAACACAAATTGTATCTTAAACCACTGACAATCCAGCCAGTATGCCTCATATGTTAAATAAACACGGTTCCACTTAGTACAACCGCCGTGTTTGACCCACTGTGGCTCACCTCTCCCACTGCCTAATCAGATCTCATTCAGTTTCCTCACTGTACAAAGTCAGAGAAGAGACATGATACAATGGAATCATCATGTTAGGCAGGCAGTGCTAGGCAGAACCCAATGGACATCGGACCAATACTATAACAAAACTTCTACAGTACAACTCTGAACACCCAGGCAACACAAATCATACATTAAACCACTACGGATTCAGCTAACAAGTCTTGTATTAAACACGGTTCCATTTCATCCAGCGCACAGTCTTCCTACGCCTCTCCACTGCCCTACCAGATCTTAATTTAGTTTCCTCACTGTACAAAGTCAGAGAAGAGACATGATACAATGGAATCATCATGTTAGGCAGACGGTGCTGGACAGAACCTGACAGACATTGGACCTAAAATGTATTTTCATAATGTATCGGACAACATTAGCCAAGCAAAGTCAGCAACTCAAGAAGAGGCACCACTAACAAGTTGGAGCCAACAGAAAAGGAAATGATAACTATTACAAAAAACCTTGTCATTCCTCCACAACGCCTCTCCATCAAAACTGCCGTCTACATCAATACATTACAGAAATGATGCCAGACCGGCAGATCAGCAACAACACGCAACAGGAGGCAGACTGTGCTTGAATGACCCATGACTCAGTGGGCTGTAGCCATGAGCCAATGACAAGATACTCTGAAAACCATTATATGGTATTTAGACAGAATTCAATTTTATTTTTGTGTCTACCTTCCCCTTATTCTGGATTAGACAATTCAAGTAACAAACAGGATTATGTCACTTAGTCCCCATCTGCTCTGGCTGCCTTAAGGAACATCATAAGCCTCTCCTGTGACAATCTCTTCTCAAGCAAACCAGCTGTGAAGACACACAGCCAGAACAGATGAAGACTGAGCAACACAGATCCTGTTTTCATGAAAATTTAATTAGTAATAAATGTGAGAGGATGCAGAGTGAAAATACAGGCTAAAAGGGAAAGGGGGGATTAATCCAGGCTCCCCAACAAATGCCACGACTAGAACTGAGTGGTCTCAAAAAGCAAATTATGACTTTAAGCTACTCACCCTTCTCCTGGGAATGGGACATCGGATGTCGGGCTGGTCTCCGAAGTTTTTGTAGGTGATGTAGTTTTCAGAGCAAATCAGCACTCCGCTGGGACCATCAGAACCTCCAGGAACTAAAGCATAAACCAGAAAAAAAACTCAAGATTAAGATCCTTCAAAGCAGCACGCTATGCAAGGCCTTCGGAAACCCAACTAGCAGCCACGTCAGCTTTCTTCTTTTGCAATTCATCAGAATTGCTTTCTTACAGGCTTCCCCTTCCCTCAAATAAGCTACCATCAGCAGCATACAATGGAGGAGGTGTATGCATGTGTGGCTGAAACATCCTCTCCCTAACCAAACACAATCCAAATGGTGACACCACCCCACTTCCTTCAGCGGTGGTCCCGACATATAATGGGTCAAAACACTTCCTACTTTTGCCACTGGAAATTCCTGAAACTTACCATAATTTCCTTTTCTGTTAGCTCCAACGCTTGTCAGTGGGGAATAATTACATGGGGAATGCTCACTGGGGTACAGGTACAGTTCCAAAAGCGACCGCACAGCAGCCGCTCTGAATACCACAACTGCTCAATTCACTACAGTCCACGCAGTGCTGTACTTCAAAACCCAGCTATAGATTCTAACATCTATGTCCCAAAGGAATTCCCTTAAAAATAACTCATCAATCTTGATTTAACTCATGAAACAAAGGGCATAACCTACCTTATCTGGAGACATGTCTTAAGTAACCAAATCGGTTGACCTTCACATCACACCTATCAGTCCCTCGAAAACAGCAGCATCCTTTCGTCCTGCCATCGGTCTTGTGTGCAGGCTGCTACCAATGCTGAAACAGTGAAAAAACTGAGCATATGAAGAGAACTATTCAAAATGTGTTAACCCACACTGGTCTGCAACCTCAGCTTCAGAAACGTAACCAGTTATCCTACTGGTCTATCATGTCAATAGTTGAAGAATACGATGTCTATGGATAACAGATGAACTCTGCAACCTATAGAGCTGTGATAACGCTTCATCTACAAAACGTATTTCCATGATAGATCAGACAACATTCTCAAGCAGATTCAGCGACTCTGGGAGAGCCCACTGACAACATTCAATCTAACAGAAAAGGAAATTACAGCAAGTATGAAATAATTTCTCCTTTCTGTATCGCTCCGTTATCGGTGGGGAATAATTATATGGGTTTTAACAAGCAGTACCCATTTGAGGGAGAGGAGAATAGTGTCCCATAATGACCCATAATGGTAACTATGGATTCATCTGCTAAACACTGCCTGCAATACTCTGCACCAGCAGAGCTCTGGACATCCAGTCTGTAGTGTTCCATAAATATATAAATGGAGGACCACATTTCACCACCCTTTCTGTAAAGTAGTACTTCCTCACATCCCTCCTGAACCTACCTCCTGTTAATTTACATTCGTGTCCACAAACTGGTATTCAGGCTAAATAGTTCCCTGCAGTTCACTTTGTTAATTCCTTTAAGGAACCTGACGGTCTCCATCATATCTCCCCTCTCCCTTCTGGTCTCTAGCGAGTACGTATTTAGTGCCTTGAGGCGTTCCTCATAAGATCTGCCCTACTGGCCCGGAATCATTTTTGTTACTCTGCGCTGTACTGCCTCCAACCTATCCTTATCCCTTCTGAGGTGAAGACTGCAGAACTGGGTGCAGTACTGTAGATGAGCCCTCACCACAGATCTGTAGAGGGGAAGTATTCCTTCTTTTCTTCTGCTATCAGTACCCCCCCTGATACACCCCAGCATCCTGTTGGCCTTGCTGTAAGCCTTGTTGCACTGACTTGATTGCTTAAGTGAGCTGTTTATGATAACTCCCAGATCCCGTTACTCAGCTGTACTGCCAAATCTCTTCCCTCCAATCCAGTACTCTGTCTTGGGGGTTCTTTTTCCCTAGGTGCATTACCTTCCACTTTTTAGCATTCATTTTAACTGCCAGACCTTTGACCACCCTCTAGCTTTTGTAGGCCTCTCTACATTTCGCTTATTCCCTAGTCACTATCCACCCTCCTACATGTGTTTTGTGTCCTCTGCAAAAAGACACAACCTACCCTGGATTCCTTCTCCAATGTCACTAACATGTTGAAGAGGACCGGACCCAGGACTGATCCCTGTGGAAGCCCACTCACAGCCTCCTTCTCTTCTGATTTAACCCACTGACCACCACCCTCTGCTGCCCCCCTCTAGCCAGTTACCCAAACAGTTCCCTATGGGTTTAGCTGCACCCAGGTCTTCCATCTTCTTGAGTAATCATTTGTGAGGTACTGAGTTAAAAGCCTTGCTGAAGTTAAAGTACAGCAGATCCACAGTATGGCCTTTGTCCAATTCCTTTGTCACCCAGTCAAAGAAAACTATCAGGTTATCTGACAAGATCTTCCTGCCATGAAACCGTGCTGTTTACTATCCGGAGCCTGTTGCACTCCAGGTAGTCTATGATGTAGTCCTGTTTGTTCAGTGACTCAACAGCTTCCCTACGACAGAGGTAAGACTGACAGGCCTGCATTTCCCTGGTTGCTCCTTATACTCTCCTCCCTTTTATGAAGCGGTATAACATCTGCCCCTTCAATCCCTTGGAACTTCCCCAGACTCAAGTGAGCTGCTGAATAGACATACCAGTGATTCAGCCAGCTCCACTGCTAATTCCCAGAGTATTCTCAGATGCAAACCATCAGGTCCCGGGACCTTACCTATCTTAAGGCCACCCAGTCCTTTCAGAACCTTTTCACTAGTGAACATTGGCCGTCTCATTTCTGGGATTCCCTTAGTGACCACTTTGATGCCACTCTCTGGCAAGGACCCGCTGTCCTCCTTAATGAAAACTGAGCTAAAGTAGTAATTTAGGATGGTGGTCTTTTGCCCATCCTCCTCTATCACCCCCCCCAACTAGCCTTAAGATTCTCCCACCTTTTTTCCTTGTTGAATTACGATGCATAACAAGGACAGTAAGACCCCCAATAAGAGAATGTCTCAAGTCCCACGGCAGGGTCTTACATAGTTTTGGGAAGTGTTTAGAAGAAACCATGGTTCCAAGTGTGGTTAGCAGGGTAGAATCCCAGTGCAGAATTAACATTATGCACAACCACTAGATTTAACTGCAACCCAATACACTTCTTTATTTGCAAATAAAGCAGACCTGTCTCTATATACACAGGCTAGTTTATCATTACCACCCCCTAATTACAACCACGCTTAAGAATATGCAGGGCCCCTGGTGTTCTGCAGCAGAATTTTCTGATTTCTGCGGCATGATTTATTCATTTCTCTGGCAGAATGCAGTCCTGTCATTGGCTAAATATGATGTGATGTCATCGATGACATCATATGCTGAGCATAGAGGAGGGGCTTCAAGATAAACGAGGTGGGAAAGAAAGCCTGACACTATGGAAAAACAGTATATTTATATGAAAATTCACCAAAAACAGTGAATTCTGTGGCACTATATATATTCTGCGGCATGATGCAAATTCTGCGGCAAATTCCGCAACCGCAGAATTCCAGGGGCCTTGAGAATATGTGACAGAGACCCCCTCCTTACTGGGGCCTGTACAGAGCTGACAACAGCTCGATTCAAGTTATTTTCAACAATACAACCGAGAAAAACATAAAAAGCTGGCGAGCTGTTTCCAGGAATATCGGAGCGTGGGGACCATACTCACCATGTCCTCAACGTTCCATAAAAATGTTTAGCCACCAATTATAGAAGTTCCTGAGAGCAGAAAATGCTAGCACTCCGCTCCAGCATTCTTGCAGTTACTGCAGCCTCCACTAAAAGGGAAAAAAAAAAAACAACTCCTGGATGAACAACATTGCCACCACATTCCAAAGCGGGGACTCCCTGTGCTCGTGTGCACTGACATGTCTCCATGCATGATGGCCTCAGTGTGGCATGCATCATGTGCACAATCATCACCCCCCACCACATGTAGCCACCACAGAACTAAAGGATGCTTCCGATTTCTATGGTAGCAACACAGACCAACCGTGCTACTACCAGCATAGTGCATGAAGTGCTGAAAGGAAAGGTGAGCTGGCTGAGGGCTAGCGCGCGTTGAGGGAACATGAAGGCATGAATCACCATGAGCCTCCAATGGGCTCACAAAAAGATAAAATGTCCAAACAACAAAACAAAAAGAAAAAAAAAATTACTTCCACACAGTGAAAGCACTAAAAGAAGGAAAGCAGATCCCGCAGACTGTGGGGCAGGGTGGAAGACACAGCCGAACAAAGCACCATACCTTAAGGAAAAAAAATGATGCGCTTATGCAATAAGAAAAAATTGCTCACCTTAGTAATCTTGTTTCTTCCAAGATATTCTTCACTATGATTAACTAGCAGTCAGCCTCCTGTGTTGAACTGCCTCGGAGAGAAAGTGGAAGTTCACAAACGATGGAACATCTATTGGCTCGTGCCACCATTCAGACGCTGCCCTTACCAACTGCTGCCTTATATAATGCTCAGATTTATTGGAGCCTGCTGTGTAAGACCCTAAACTAAGCTATTCTAACAGTATTAAAAACAATGCAAAACAGATCCCTTTAACTTGTCCCTGGCAATGTCAGATAGCACTAATGAGAGGAAAACAGCAAGCAACCTGGTTTCAAAGCTAAAATAACCAGTGCATTACCATCCTAATAAAATGGAAACCAGCTGTGATGTAGAGGCCAACTGGTTCTGAAGGAAGAATAGCTTGAAAGAAACAAGATTACTAAGGTGAGTAATTTTTCCTTCTAACCCCAGGAATTCAATATGATTAACTATAGCAGACCATGAAGCAATACCATTGGAGGAGGGCCCAGAACCTGTTTGGGAAATAGACTCTGCAGCACAGCTGTGCCAAACCTGGCATCATTTCTGGATTGAATCTCCAAACTGTAGTGCTTTGCAACAGTGTGTACTGATCTCCATGTAGCTGCTTTACAGATCTCCAATAAGGGAATATCCCTGGCAGCTGCTATCGTAGCAGCTGTGCCCATTGTGGAGTGTGCCCTCAGGCCTACTGGGGGCTCTTTACCAGCTTTACTGTAGCAGACCTGGATACATGCTACTATCCAGCGAGAAATAGTCCTCTTGGAAGTTGGTCTTCCCTGTCACACATCAACATAAGTCAGGAACAGTTGCCGACTGTCCTGTCTGTGTGCTTTGGTGTGGCTGGCATGCTTAGAGCCCTCAGACGCTCCAGGTTATGCAGTCGAGTGCCCTCTGAACTAGAATGTTCCAGTGAAGAAGACTGGCGAGGTGATTGGTTTAAATGGAAATCAGACTACTTTTGGAAGAAATTTCCTGTTAGTCCTGAGTACCACTTTGTCCCTGTGGAAGGAGATGTAGTTCTGTTCTATGCACAGGGCTTGTAGCTCACTTATCCGTCTGGCCGAGGTAACAGCCACTAGAATATGGCCTTCAAGTGACAAACTTTAGCTGTGCTGTGGCCATTGGCTCGAATGGGGTTCCATGAGCTTGGCAATGCAGACATTAAGGTCCCAGAGGCACCAGTTCCTTGTGGGAGGAAGCAAGTGTGCCAACCATTTGAAAACTTTTGAAAATAGGGTTGGCAGCTACAGAAATACCCTTCCCCACCGAGAGACCGCTGAGACTGATGCCAGGTGGACCTTAAGGGTGGTGGTCTGTGAGTCCAGCAATGCAGGTGAGTGAGGTAGTCCAGTAGGACTGGCACCCTGCCTGGGAAAGTACTATGCTGTTAAATTATTACACCACATAGAAAACCTTTTCCACTTTGGAGCACAGGTTTTCCTGGTTGAAAGCTTCCTGGAGCCCCTGAGCACCCTAAGTACACCTTCAGAGAGGTGTAGGTCAGTATATTCTAATTTTCAAGAGCCATACCCAGAGTCTTAGAGACCGAGATTCAGGTATAGAATCCTCCCCTGTGACGAGATCAGGAGATTGTGCCTCTGAGGGAGGTGTATGGGTTGGGCTGACAAAAAGCAGTAGTGAGTACCATGGCTGCCTGGCCCAGACTGGGGCTATCAGGATTGTAGTCGGGCTGAGACCAGAGTTTGACCAGAACCCTGAGCAACAGGGGGACTGAAGGAATGTAGAGAGCCTCCTGACCAATTCAGCACCAGAGCATCCAGGAACTGTGCCCCCTTGCTGGTGGCCTGCAGCAGAATTGGGGTAACTGATGGTTCTCTTCTGAGGTAAAGAGGGCCATCTCCGGGGTGCCCCATCTTCGAAACACCACCTCCAGCACCTGTCTGTTGAGGGACCACTCATGGTGGTTTTGGTTTATTCTGCTGAGTGCATCCACCAGGGTATTGACCGTCCCTGGAAGGTGGATGGCTAGCAAGGAGTAGGGAGTAAGCTAGACTTCATACTTTCATGGCTTCTGTACACAGCAGGTTGGACCTTGTCCTCTGTATGTTGATGTAGTACACAGAGGTGGTACTGTCTGTCCTGACCTGCACCACTCTGCCTTTACCAGGGATGCGAAAGACTGCTGTGCCGGAAGCACTGTCCTGAGTTCCAGCAGGTTTATGTGCAAGAGTGACTCTGCAGGGGACATGTGCCATGCACTGTATGTTCTTCCAGATGTGCCCCCCCCACCCTAGGAGGGAGGCATCTGTGGTAAATACCAAAATGGGGGACTCCTTTTTGAATGGGCTCCCCTCCCTGAGATTGGTTCTGCCTCGCCACCATTGCAGAGCCTGCAACAGTGTCCTTGACACTGGCACCAGCTTTGTGAGAGAATCCCTCCTGTGGCACCAATGTGCCCCGAGGTGGAAAGTACAGGTATGTAAGAACTTACCGTAACAGTAGATCTTCGAGAGGAGCTCTTGCAGCAGGCTATAACCATTAGGACTAACGCCACAGGCCTTAGGACCCACCAGAAAAATTCTCAGCTAGCAGTACCCAGCAGGGACTGCCCCCCAACATCGGTTCCACCCCGATATCGGTCAAGGCATAAAGGGGGCGGGACCCAGCTCCACCCAGTTCCCCGCCAAGACCCTTAAATGGGCCCCTAACGAGAGAAAGAAGCAAAGCCTGTAGATGATGTGCTGAACACCTCACTCGGGGGATGGAGAGTGGGAAAGTAGCGCCTGCTGCAAGAGCTCCTCTCGAAGACCTACTGTTACGGTAAGTTCTTACGTAACTGTACTATCTTACTTCAAGTGGGAGCTCTTGCAGCAGGCTATAACCATTAGGACTGAATCCCACGCAGTCCTGCACCAAGGAGGTGCCTGACCCCAGGAGGCAGAAGGACGAAAGAAAGAAAAAAAAAAAAAAGACGATGGTAACACAGCAACTCAGGAAAGAAGACCCTGAAGAACTGCCAAGCCAAAACCGCACGGCGCCTGGATGCAATGTCCAGGCCACAGTGCTTCACAAATGTGCACAGAATGCCAGGTGGCGGCTGCACAGATGTCTCTTAACATACTAACATACTAAAATGCCAGCAGAATAGGCCTAATGGTTTTTCGTGTCTGCTCATTTGGTCAGCCCCCACCCTGGGAGTTGACCTTGTTGCCCCCCTCTCCTTCTCTGGCTTCTCCCTTCCCAGTCCCGAATATTCTCGATGCACTGGTTTTTGCTTCCAGAATCCTTCTCCTGTACCTGTCCCACCCCCTCTTGAACCCCTCCACCAGCCCCCTGGGCAGCACATTCCATGGCTCCACCACCCTCTCAGTGAAGTAGCACCTCCTTTCTCCCCTGAATCTCCCCCCCTCCAGCTTCCACCCATGCCCTCTAGTTGCCCCCCTCCTTCCTTCAGAGCACCCTGACTGCTCCCCCCTCCATTTACCCTCTTCATGTACCTGAAGACCTCTATCATGTCCCTGCTCTCTTCCAATGTGTACATATTTAGCTCTTCAAGCTTCTCCCCAAGCCCCAAATCATTTTGGTTGTCCTCCTCTGGACCCTCTCCAGGAGTTCAATGTCCCTCTTTAAATGTGGCCTCCAAAACTGCATGCAGTACTCGAGGTGCGGCCTCACCAAGCAGTTATACAGTGCGAGTATCACTTCCCTCCTAATGGAGGTGAGCCCCCTAGCGATGCATCCAAGCATCCTGTTAGCCTTTTGCTGCTCCTCCTACAAGTCTCCCGAGCTGTTCATCTTGACATCCACCACCACCCCACCTCAGCCACGAGACTTGCAGCATTCCCCCCCCCAAGGTGTACACTTGGCCCGGATTTCTGGCTCCCAGGTGCAGTACCTTGCATTTCCCTGCATTGAACCTCAGCTTCCGCTGTCTAGACTACCTTTCCAAAGCCTCCAGGTCCCCCTGTAGGGCCACCCTCCCCTCCTCCCCATCCACCACCGCCCCCAGTTTTGAGTCATCCGTAAAGAAACTCATCTCACTCCTGATACCTGTCCTTACGTCAAGAGACGTAGGCGTTGAACAGGAGAGACCCAAGGACCGATCACTGAGGGACTCCACTAATGACCCTCCTTGGGGATGAGACTATCCCACCAACCACAACCTCTGGGTCCGTTTCTGGAGCCAATTTCCTATCCATCTGATCATCTGGTTCCCCACCCCCATTTCTCCCAGATTATCCAACAGGCCCCCGTGAGGAACAGAGTCAAACACCTTGCTGAATCCAAGAAAGAGGACGTCAACTGGTCTACCCAGGTCCAAGGCACCCGTCACCCAGTCATAGAACTCCACCAGGTTTGTCTGACACGATTTCCCCAGGATGAATCCATGCTGTCTATCTTCCAGGCACCCCAACTTTTCCAGGTCCCCCCCCAGTCTCTCCTTGATAATGTCCTCCATCACCTTGCCCACCACCAATGTCAGGCTGACGGGCCTGTAGTTCCCGACCACCTCCCTTGATCCCTCCTTGTTGATAGGCACTATATGTGCCACCTTCCAGTCCTGGGGCACCCACCCTGCCCTCAGAGAGATGCTGAAGAGCTCCGCCAGGACATCCACCAGTTCCTTCAGCACTCTGGGATGTAATTTATCCGGCCCTGGTGCTTTCTCCGCCTTAAGGGACCTGAGGGCTTCCTCACTCTCTGCCGTGATTTCCACTTCCCACCTCGTCCCCTGCTTTGCCCTCCCCCACCTGCCAGTGATGCCCCCGACCCACCGATCGGTAAGGGTCCCCCTCCTCAGTATCACTGTCTCCTCCCATGTATGATGCAGCACCCTCATTTTCCTTGGTGAAACTGAGGTGAAATACTCATTTAGTACCTCAGCCTGCTCCCCGGTCTTGTGCCCATCTCCCTGTTTTAATCCTGCTAATCTGCCCTTCACCCTCGCTTTTCCCCAATGTATCTAAAGAACCCTTGTTCCCTCCCAATTTCCTGGCCAGGTTCTGCTCCTTCCTTGCCTTAGCCACCTCACCACCCTAGTGGCCCTTCTAGCCATCAGCTCATACTCCCTTGGTCACTTTCACTCCTTGAGCACTTGAATTGCCTACAGGCCGCCTTCTTCCCTCACCACCTCCTGAACCTCCCTGGTCCACCAGCAAGGTTTTCGGCCCGATGCATTTCGTCTTACTCTTGTGCAGCTGCTGGCAGCATCCTGCACCCCTCCTGATGATTTCCACCTACTGTCAGCGCCCATGTCTGGCCCAATCCCATCCAAGTGCTCCTTAAGGATCCTTCCCATTTCCTTGAAATCCGCCCCCCGGAAGTCAGTTACCTCCGTCTTTGTGCAGCCTTCTACCCCTCCTAGGTTCAAACAGAACCAGACCATGGCATGGTCGCTCCCCGCCAAAGGGTCCCTTACCTCCAGGCCCCCCAATCTGGTCACTGTCTGCCAGGACCACATCCAGTATCCACTCCTCCCTGGTCGGTTCCCCCACCTGCTGAGTTAGGAACGCGTCCTGAAAGACATCCAACAACCTCTGTTCCCTGGCCACCGAGGATGTCATAGTCTCCCAGTCTGTTCCTGGAATGTTTAAGTCCCAACACCACCAGCCTTCCCCATCCCAATCTGCAGTCTCTCCCAACATGTGCCAGCCACCAGACTCTCCAGCTCCTCCGCCAGCGCAGAGGGGTCTAAACATCACTCATATTTTTACTCTCTTGTCCCCCCCCCCCCATTATCAAGGTGACCCAAATCGCCTCCACAGTTCCCTCCGCCTCCTCCACTCCTCCTATGGCAATGCAGTTTTTGACTATTATTGCTACCCCTCCTCCCTTCCCTCCCACCTGTCCTTCCTGAACATGGTGTAACCCTCCAGGTTCAGGTCCCAGTCGTGCCCTGTGGTGGCCCAGGTCTCACTGAGCGCTGCCACATCCACCTCTCCCTCAGTTAGCATCGCCTGGAGCTCAGGCATTTTATTGCCCAGGCTCCTGGCATTTAGCAGGACTACCCTCCATCCTTTCCTTATACTTCCATTTCCCTTGCTCGTGTTCCTGTGGGGATTCTGTCTTCCCCTGGTCCGCACCTTACCTGTCGGCTTTTTCCTGCATTCCTCCAGCTCCCCAAGGGGGTGGAGACAGAGTCCCTCCTTTATCGGACCCCCCCCCCCCGACAGCCTTTTCTCCCATCCTCCCCTTCACAAGTTTAACCCCACCTTTCACCAATGAGCCCTTTATTTTCAACTTAAAGATTTCTTTCCCCTCTGAATTGAGATGGAGCCTATCTCTAGCATACAGCCCCTTATCCTCCCAGGTCCCCCCCAATCTCCCATCAACCCATACCCTCTGGCCTCACACCACTCCCTGAGCCATTGGTTTATCACCCTAATCTTCCTTTTGTGTTCCTCACTAGCCCTTGGCACCGGCGGGATTTCCGAGAAGGAAACTGCGCATCCTATATCATGACAGACCCTGGCAAAGCTCCCTGAACCTTGCCTGTATCTCTAGCTCACTATTTCCTCAATGTCATTGGTACCCAGGTGAACCAGTATGTCCGGGAACCTCCACAATCCTTTGCCAGCTGATATACCTCATGCTTGGCCCCGCACCATTAGTCCAGGGAAGCATTTTGTTATAACCGGCAGGCTTCTCCTTCCCTATCCTATTTGATCCCCTGATCATGGAATCACCCAACAGGAGAACTCTGACCACCCCTTTCCTCCATTTCCCTTCCATGTCCCTCATCCTTTCTACCAGCCCTCCCTATCTGGGTGCCACCTGCCATCCCTCCTTATTTACCCTGGCCACCCTCCCTCCGATCCTATGCCTCTCATCCTCCTGAGTATGCTTCTGTACCGCTACCCCCACTGCTATTGCTCGCGACTGGTCCCCCCAACTGCTAAACTAGCCTGGCTCGCCCTCCCTTCCCTTCCTTCCCGCCTCTGTTCAGCAGCTCCCTTCGTCGTGCTCCCCTGGCCTAAACCCTCAGCCCCTTACTGTATCCTCCTTGTACTTCTGGTCCTTCTCCTGCCCTTTCCTCCCAACTGGTCCTTTTCCTTGCACTTTCCTCCTCTACCCCTCATCCTCCTGCTCTGATCCCCTGCTCCGTTTTCCCGCATTCCAAGTTCCCCCCTGTTCCTCCTGCTATCCAGCCCCCTGCCCCCTACTCCCTTTTCATCTCTAACCGCCCCTGTCATGGCTACATCACCCCTCTCATCCTCAAGCAGAAGAAGAGAACTAAAGCGGTTACTGAGCTTAAGGTCCGATCCACCTCTCCCCATAGCTTCCTTCTGTCCAGCTCCAGCCATCTGCCTACTTCCCTGAGAATGTCCTCCCCTTGGCCCCCATCTGTGAGGGTCCCCAGTTACCTGCCTGCTTCCTTCGCAGTATCCTCCTTTTGGGCCCCATCTGCCAGGGTCCCTATGCAACCCCAGAGTACTCTCCTGCACTCCTTTCCCTATGCCCCCACCCCTAGTGCTTGGTGCGACCCCGTGGGAAAGCCCCTGCCCTATTCCCCAACCATACCTCCTCCCTTCCCCCAGTTGTCTCCTAATCCCCTCAACCTCCTCCCTAAGCTTTGCCAGCTGGTAACACACTGGGCAACCGCCGAACTTCCAAGCCCAGTCCAGCATCATGGCTGCCCCACACCCTGTGCACCCCACCACCCTCCCAAAGATGCCAACCCTAATGACATGTGGTCCCATCCCCCTCCAAGTACGTTTCCTTGGGTGATCCACCAGGTTCCCCACTAGTCCAAGACTTTTAAACTTGCAACACTTGACTGGCAGAACTTTTCCCCACCTGTCTATTAGCCTTAAGAGTTTGCTCACAGGAAGTTTGCAACTCCTAAACTCTCTCTCCCAGCCTTTAAGCTCAACCCCCAGTGGCTCATCTGTATTTAAGGAGTTAGGCCAATTTTAAAACACAATTTACAGAGACATTCTTCAAGGACGGCAAAAGAAGCCGAGACTCCCCTGGTGGAGTGACCCCTAACTGGGCCCAGAAGGGTTTGTTGTGCTTCTCATAGCAGAACACAATGCAGTGGACAAGCCACTTAGAAACAGTCTGCTTAGACACTGGATTGCTCAAGTGTTGTGGCGCGAAGGCCACAAACTGTTGCTCCGATTTACAGTGTGCAGCTGTACATTAGAGGTAGTACCTCAGTGCCCTGTGAACGTCATGTGTGTGAAGGAGAAGAAAAATAAACTGGAAGGTCAACCAACTGGTTAAGCGTCAACTCCGAGACCACTTTGGGAAGGAACTTAGGGCTTGTTGTAAGGGAAACCCTTTCCCTGTGAAAAACCAAATAAGGCTCTTTACACATCAGAGCCTGGAGCTCGGAAATTCTTCGAGCTGAGGTAACAGCAACTAAAAAACAAACCTTCCAGGAAAGGTAACGCAGCTCACAATCAGCCGCTAGCTCAAAAGGGGGAGAGTGAGCTTCTCCAACACAAACAGGAGGTCCCAGGGAGGGATACGATTCCTAATGGGAGGTCTCGTATGCAGAATACCCCATAAAAAGGTGCGGGCCACGTCCAGTTGGGCTAAGGATCTATCCCCCAAGAGGACATGATATGCAGAAATGGCCCACATGTGCACCTTTATTGAAGAGTAGCTCAAGCCTTGTTGATATAAGGAGAGGAGATACTAAAATGCTGAGTTCACCAGGCAGGTAAGGGGGTCCAGACAGTGAGACGACATCCATAAGCAGAAAAGCTTCCACTTCATAGCGTGAGTGGAGGGCTTCCTCGCCGAGACGAGGACATCCGCCACCTCCTGGGAGGCCCCTTACCTTGATTTTGCTACGTCTGCAGGAGCCAAGCATGAAGGAGCAAAGATCTGAGATCTGGATGGACCAGCGTGCCCCAATCCTGGGACAGCAACAGCGAGCATATAGCCAGTGGAGTTAGAGGTTCCAAGGACAACCGCTGAAGTAATGGGAAACAAATCTGCAGAGGCCACAACAGGATGATCAGAAGCATCCGGGCCCCTTCGGCCTGTATCTTCAACAGTACTCTTTGAATGACAGGAAAGGGAGGGAAGGTGTAAAGAAACCTCCTTGCCTAACAAAGGGACAACGGGTCTAGCCAGAAAACACCAGGTGCGGGCTCTCGCGAGCGGAAAGTTGGCAGTTTGGCGCTTCGTGGGGACGCAAAGAGGTCCAGCTCTGGGCGACCCCATGTGGCGAAGAGCTGGTCCGCTACAGACTGTAGTAACTCCCACTCATGCGCCTCGGACTGAGACCTGCTTAGGCTATCTGCCAAGTCATTTAGGGCGCCTGGAACGTGCACTGTGGACAGACAGCTGTGACGCTCCAGCGCCCAGTACCAGACTCTCATCGCCTCCTGCATAGGAGGTAAGAGTGCGCCCCTTGCTTGTTGATGTAAGAGACGATCGCCATGTTGTCTGTCTGAACTAGGAGAGCCTGGGAAAAGGTCCTCTTGGAAGGCATGCAGTGCTCTGAGGACGCTCGCATCTCCAGGACATTGATGTGGAGGGCCAGCGCCTACTGGGGTCCAGACCCCTTATGTTTGGAGGGCCCCTAGATGCAACCCCCATCCCAAATCTGATGCATCCATCGTTAGAGAGTCTGATTTGGGGGCTCCTGACGAAAAGGGACCCCTTTCTCTAGATTGAGAGGGTCCAGCCACCAAAGTAGGGTCCTCTTAACCGGCTCTGTGACTTTGACCATATGATCTAAGTCGTCTGAGCATTGGTCCCACTGCACCCTGAACATCCATTGTGGGACTCATGTGGAGGCGGGCCAACGGAGTGACAGGGATGGCCGCCACCATGTGCCCCAAAAGTCTGAGGAATGTTCTGGCCTGGACCGGAGGAGTTACTAGGACCGATCCGGCTATCTCCCGCAGGCGATCACCCCTCTCTGGAAGTAGAAAAGCCATGCCCTGGATTAAGTCCAGGACCACCCCTATGAAGACGAGTCTTTGGCTGGGCTCTGGGGAAGACTTTGAAAGATTCAGGATGATCCCCACCTCTCAGAACAGAGTACAGGTGTCTCCGAGAGCCTGAAGAAGCGCGTCCTTGGCGAGGGCCACAAGCATGTCGTCCGAGATAAGGAAGACATAATGTCCTGGTGCCTTACAACAGCAGTTACCACTGCCAAGCATGTGAAGACTCGAGGAGTGGAGGAGAGTAACCGGAAGAACACTAAACTAATAATGCTCCCCTGAAGTGGAACCTCAGGTATTTCCTGTGGGGCCCCGATGTGCATGCACGCATCTTGCATGTCTAGGGAGCAGAGCCAGTTTCCTGGTAAGGAAGACATAATGTCCCTGGTGCCTTACAGCAGCAGCTACCACTATCAAGCATTTGGTGAAGACATAATGTCCCTAGTGCCTACCAAGTCCCGGTCCCTGGTGCAGCAGATGAATAAGACCTGGAAGGTCACCATCCTGAACCTTCAGTACTCTATAGTTGTTTAAAGAGCTGAGGTCCAGGATGGGCCAAGATCTTACGTCTTTTTGGAACTAGAAAGAAACAGGATTAATATCCCTCTCCCGCTGCTGCAGAGGAACTGGTTCACTACCCTTTTTCACAAGAGGGCCTGAATCTCTCCTTCGATGACTGATATACGAGGAGGAGGAGGATATCTTGAGGACCTTGGTGAAGTATCTGGGGATTTCAGTGAACTCCAGCATATGTCCCCTCCTTATAATGTCTAGGACCCACTGGTCCGCTGTAATAAACTCAACCCTTCAGGTGAGAGGAGGAAGCGACCCTGCTGCCTCCTCTGGTACCCCGGGAGGAGGGTCGAGAGGGAGTCACTGGGCAGGCGCTGGGAGGACTTGAGGCCTCGAAGAAGCCCCCAGGTTGCTGGTTACCAGCTTTCCTTTTGAAGCCACCCCTCTGGCCCTGTTGGTTTCCACGGGCTTCAGCACCTGAGGGTCTCCAAAATGGCTGTCATCTCGCATATTTCTGGTCCCCCCCCTGTACATTTTCCAGATGGACTAATAGATTTGCCCGACTCCTGGAGACGAGAGATAAGAGACTCCATCTCCTGCCCAAAAAGGATGGAACCCTGGAATGGGAGGTCCCGGATTCCAGACTGCAAATCCTGGTGAAAACCTGAGACTCTCAACCAGACATGGCGCCAGAGGCAGACACTTGACACTGCCACTCTGGCCGCTGTATCTGCAGTGTCGCACAAGGCACGGAGAACATGTGTGCCTACGTCCGAGAAGCTCCATCTTTTGTGTAGAGTCTGGCAAGGCATTGACTAGCTCCTGCCTCTCTCCCATAATGTATTCTGGTACTGGACCATATGTGTGAGGAAGCTTAGGGATCTAATGGAGCAGGTGGAGGCAGAGTAGACCTTCTTGCCCACCTGGTCCAAGTAGTGGGATTCTGGGTCAGGAGGCTGGGAGCTGAGGTGCTTGGGCTGCTTGGACTTGTCATGATCAGCCATAATACCCAGCTAAGACAGCATATCAATGACTTGGACCTTCTAAACCCTGCTGAGTCTGGCTTCCGGCTCCATCACAGTACCACCTCAGCGCTTGCTAAGGTCAAGAATGACTGGTTGGAGCCTTTGATGCCAGAAGTTATATGTGCGCTGTTTCTCGACCTTAGCAAAGCCTTCGACACAGTAGACCACTCCTTGCTCCTCGTTGCTCTATGGAATACTGGCATCAGTGACATGGCCCTACAGTGGTTTTCTAACTACCTCTCTGATGGACACCAATAGATCAAGGCGGGGGGGAACTCTCCCCCCTAAAAACACTCTACAGGAGTATCGCAAGGGTCCATCTTGGGTCCTCTCTTGTTTGCCATTTACACAAACGAACCAGATGCTCGAGTCAAGTCGGCGGACATTTACCTCTCTGCAGACGACACTACTGTATGAAGCCAGACCTACTCTGGAACTCGCGTGAAGTGACCTCCAAATAGAATTTAACTTACAGAACAAATCTCCTTTACTCTAAACTTCTTTTAAATGCTAAGAAAACAAAGGCCATGATCTTCTCCCTGAGTAAACACCCCTATTCTATCACGGTGGGGACAGCCCTCAAATGCACACCTTGCTCGGCAAATCGCTGGACTATGTAGATTCCTTCAAATATCTGGAGATATGGATACTCCAAACTTTCCTTCAAAGTCCATATCGAGGAACTCTCCAACAAGCTTAAACAGAGGCTTGGGATTTTCTTCAGAATCAGGTATCTATTAACGCAGGAGGGGAGAACCAGGTTGGTACAAACAACGTTGTTGCTTCTCATCGACTATGTAGACCTTCAGTACAGGCACTGCTCTAGTGTGGCCCTTGCAAAACTAGACACTGTACCACCGGGCACTCAGGTTCATTACCGGTGCCCCCTACTCAACACACCACTGTACCCTCTTCAACACTGTAGGCTGGGGCTCCCTTAGTCTTAAACAACAAAAGAACACCGTGCTCTGGATCTATAGGGCCTTCTCTAACAAGTTGCCTCACTATATTAAGGACTGCCTACCTTCTTGCATTCCTGGCAGCTAGCTGCTGACAAGCCAGACTTGTATCGCCCTTTATATATCCAGAGTTAGGACACACTTTGGTCGGGCAGCGATTAGTCACGCCTTACCAGTCCTCCGGAATACTGCTCAAAATTTACTGCAGCTCGTTTCACCTGTACCATTAGCTGCCTTCAAAAATCTTATCCAACGATCATTTATGGAGTCCTGCAACTGCTTCCGGTGCTGAATCTCTGACTCTCCCTCCTACCTGTCTGTCAAGTCCCTCTACTAATGGCACCTTTTCACTCCCATACCCTTAGACCTACCGCGCCGACTAATGCAGCTATGTCAATCTTGAAGGTATTATAATTGCCCCTCTAACCTTTCCTCCTTCCACTATCCTTGGCGCATCCTGTGCCCACAGTGCTGCTGCTTTATAGTCTTCTCCTAGGCCACGTACTGCTTGGCTGATCTAGACCCTCATCCAATATAATATTGTACTCTGTCTATCAGATACCTGCCTTGTATAGAATTCACACATAGTGGTATGCTGACTGCCTTTGGTACTATGCCTGTAAATTATGCTGCCTTGTTCTGTTCTAGGTGTCAAGCCTTCACGTTATTTGTAAATTATTGTACACCAGCCAAAGCCACACCTTTCTCACTTGTAATGACTGTACATAGGCTGCCAATGTTGCTACGCCTACTCCAAACTGTTGTTTAAACTACCAGATCCATCTTGTAAATGAGCCCCTGCTCAATGGGGTTCCGCCTGGTTAAATAGAAGAGACTGATCGACTGAATCGCTAACTGAAGCAAAATCTGACGAAAAGGTAACTAAAACTAATGTTAACTATTAAAATAAAGGCAGCAGTACTATAATAATTTTAAAGCTGTATTACTTATTTTTCACGAAAAATAAAGAAATATCAGTCACGCAGAGGAGCAGTCTCCGAGGCATCTTTCTAGGCAGGTGGAGAAAGAAATCTGAGCGTTATAGAATGCAGCAGTTGGTAAGGGCAGCAGTTTGAATGGTGGCGCACGCCAATAGATTTTTCCGTCATTTGCATAAGTTCCATTTCTCTCAGAAGCAGTTCAGCACAGGAAGCTAACTGCTATAGTTAAATCATACTGAAGAATTCCTGGGGTTAGAATAGCCACGGTTACTAGGCGAGAAGGCCATGCTGCATCCCCAACAATAATAGCCACAGCTACTAGGAGAGGAAGACACTGGGTGGGAGGAGGAAAGTAAGAGAAAAAAGACAAATGCTAAGCCAAATAAAGCAATCCACCCGCACCTAACACACTCACTAAGCCCCCCTCCCACAACAATAAAAACTCTTACTTACTGAGGCACCCAAATAGGACTAAGACCTACCGTAAAAAAAAAAAACACCCCGACACAGGCAAGTGGTCTCCACTCAGGCACTGTACGCACAGAGTGAGAGTTTATTTAGCAGGTTTGTCAATCTGAAACCTGCAGCTTAACAGGCAAGCTTTCTAAATTTTGGGGTTCTCCCTGCAACCAGACAGCCCCAAACCTGCCTCAGAGTCACACAACGCAGCAGAAAAAATAAACAAAAGCTGAAAAGCAGGAATCTTTCAGAGAGTTCAGTGTCTGCTGTTTATCCCCATGAGTGGTACAGCTGAAACAGAGCAGCAGCTGTATTGAGAATGTTCATGTCCTCCGGGTTCTATGATGAGGTCACAACA
Organism: Neoceratodus forsteri; assembly: GCA_016271365.2. Classification (NCBI taxonomy): domain Eukaryota; kingdom Metazoa; phylum Chordata; order Ceratodontiformes; family Ceratodontidae; genus Neoceratodus; species Neoceratodus forsteri. Next base: position 1,608,507,077 of record CM028130.1, read on the forward strand.
TTTGGAGCTGTACCACCACCACCCCAGTGGGGGAGCACACTACCCATATGTAATTATTCCCCATTGACAATGTGGAATTGATACAGAAAAAGAGAGTGTCTTATCTGAGGACGACGAACATCCCCTCACCAAAATGCACATATCTGGGTTCACACCTCATGGCTACATAATCCCCTACTGCAGCAGCATCCAGCAGATGCCCTGACGCTGCATCCCACCACAGCCCAAGAACTGCAAACCAGGGGATTTAAGGTTTATATCCCACTACAATGTCACTGGCTTACTGGGAACCTTAAGCAAAATCACTCTACCTCCCTGGGAGTCGCTCCCCTTCCTGTGGGATCCCGCAAAAAAAGAGACATAGAAACAGAATTTGCCAGCAGATAAGGACTGCCTGGCCCACCTAGAGACTCCCATTTTTCCCTGCCTATAGTGCCATGTGGCGGAGTTAGGTTACACCCTCAGCTGTGACTGATGGACCACTTTTCTAGCTCCTTATTTCCTAGCTACCAAAACTTCTGTTGCGCAACAGTTAACACTCCCTCCCCCACCCTAGGTTGGCCACCTAGCGTAGCTCTTCACTGTCCCTACTAAACTTCCTACTGGTTCTCTCTTTTCATTCTTTTTCCATTTCCATCCATCCAGTCCTGGGAATGATGCCAAACACCCGGAGAGGTGTTGTGTAAAGTGCATTTTGTGTACAAAAAGCATGAAGGCTATTTTAAATAGGAATGAATAGTGTTAGTAAAGCCTTTTTAAAGAAAAATGACCAGATATCATATAAAATAATAATAATGTCATGATTAATAGTTATAAGAAATCCTTAAGATATTTTCACAAATTCACACTACGAGCCTGTTACTGTGTAAGGTTCTACGTACAAAAGAGCTTAGTCAGAAATATAGAGCATCAATGTCTGTGAAGATATACACTGTACCTTTAACTGAACCAGGAAATTCCCTGAAATAACCCCTCCTCTTCTGGTTTTGAAACATGTTCAGACATGAAACAGCATGTCCAGAAAGGTAACTAGAAAGGGCTCAGTCAGGTGACTCTGCCAAAAAGATATAAAAACTTCTGCACAGAGTTTACTTCAGTTCAGCCCAGTGGGGTTCAGCCCTGAAACAGTAGATGAGAGAGACTCTACTGCTACTGTAGACAAGCTGTTGAATGCAGATAAGAAGGGTCTTAGGAGCTCCAAGATCCAAGACTGTATTATGGGAGAAACTACTGATGTTAAGTAGTGATTTTCTTTGCAATTTTGTTGTTTTCATTTATTATTTTTCGAACCTTTGAAAAATAAATATCACACCACGCTGTGTTTTAAACCTGTAAGTTTGCCTCGTCCAAAGTTTATTCCCACACACTGCGACATGCCATCGCAGATCCTACTTGATATCCAGTCTATTCACCCACTTCCCTTTCCCTAAGATTCCCTTATGCCTATCCCATGTATTCCTGAACCCCACTACTTTCACTCCCCACCCCCTCTGCTGAAGACTGTTTCAGGAATCCATCACTCTTTCTGTAAAGACGTACCTTCTCACATCTTTCCTGAATCTACCCCCCTCCAGCTTCTTATCGTGCTCTTGTCTTTGAGCATCTTTTGTTCTGAAAAATACTTCCCTTCTGTACCTTACTTACCCTCATGAGGTATTTGTGCCGAAAATCCTGTATTTTGATTTGTCAAAACAGGTCACTTGACAATGGATTAATCTCCTGTAAACCCACAGCTGCTTTGCCACACTACAAAATCCTGAGTGACAGCAATGTAAAGTGACCTCTTCGGATCACTCCACCAGAGAAACATGTAAAAAAAAAAAAAAAAAAACCACAACTACAGCATCCTCAGACTGACAAACCCATTAGGCGAAGAACTATTTTATTATAAATGCATGTAAACAGTGTTTTTTAATTTTTAATATTTATTTAGGCAACCCTCTCAAAAAAAAGTTGCCCATTTTACAAAGTGGATTAACCCACTCCAAAGCATGGGTTTACTGAGCATTAATCCACGCATAGGTGGCTGAAGTCACTCGGGCTACAGCCTCGTCCCTCCAACCCCCAAGCGTGGCTTAATCCTCAGTAAACCCATGATCTGTTGTGGGTTAATCCCTCCTATCATATCCACCTTCTCTGTTCCACGGTGTACATACTGAGGTCCTTAAGTGTCTCCTCACAGAGCTTCTGATGCAGACCCTGCACCATTTTAGTTGCACCCCCCCTTCCACTCTGTGTCCTTCCAGAGGTATGGTCGCCCAAACTGGACTCAGTACTCTAGGTGGGGTCTTTCTAGCAATCTATACAGAGGCAATATCACCTCCCTCTTTCTACTGGTAACACCCTTCCCTATGCACTGCAGCATCCCAGTAGCCCACCCAACCACCCGAAGAACACCCCTTGCAGGGAGTCCAGGGTGTACCTGCTTCTCGCTGAAGCTGCAGCTGGGAGGTTCCAATCTACAGCCAGCAGACTGAAGTCCCTCACCAGCAGCACCTCCCCCTTTTCTGCCATATTCTCAACAACTTTCACCAGTACCTTCTCCAACTCCTCCCCATGCTAGAGGTCTGTAGAGCACGCCAGTGCAAACAGAAACTCCATTCCCAGTCTTTAGGATGAGCCACAGTACCTCTGCTCCCCACTCCCCGTATCACCGTTGCTTTTATGCCTTCCCTCACATAAAGCACCACACAGCCTCCTTTCCTTCCCACCCTGTTATAGCCTGGTACGGATATGTCCCAAGCATGGTTTTAAATGCACCATGGCTCAGTAATGGCCATAATATCCAGGTCAGACAGTGAGATGTTGTACATCAAGTTACCAGTCAATTAAACAAAAACAAAAAAAGTGTGGGGGGGGGGGTTTAACCACAGGATGGCAAAACTTTTTCCATACCAGTTATTAGGAAATTTCCATGCTCTTCCAGCGGTTCACTGTACTTCCTAACCACATGGTTCAGTCCCAAGTCCAACTCGTAGAAGGTCAACGTCTGCTGTGTGTTCGCAGCCGCTTCTCCCGTTGGGTCACTGTCTGCTTCCTGAAAACAAGGAAAGAGGCCAGCAGTCAACAAAGCTGCAGTAACCATACCTCTGCCAACAGTATACAGTTCACTTCTGCTGTGTGCCCCCCCGTCCCCCAAACAGGGCAGTTAACTCCTTGCCATGCAAGGATTCATTTAGTTTGAGAAAGACTTCTCAGGGGCTGTATTTCTAGCTACAGTCCCCGACCCACCATGCTAGCTTTTTTTGTGCTAAAAAGTCAGTTCCTTTCAAGGGGTCCCTTTTCATGGGTCCACAGATGTCCTTATGGCAAGCGTGGCAAATTGCCATGCCAAGACCAGGCACTTGTAAATTGGGCTGCAGAGACAGTGCCAAGGGTCCATTTCGTAGACCACTAGCCAGCTTCAAATGGTGGAGATTCCTGCAGATGGTAGCGGGAGGGGGTCATTAAGGGGCAAGAATAAAGGGCCTTTGACAAGCAGGAGGAAATTTTTTTTACTGCGTAATGCAGGAGGTCAACACAGCATCATACATCTAACTGTGTGGCGGCTGGCTGTGGGGGATGAAAAACGTGAAAAAAAATCAGTGGCGCTCAGACAGATGCCATTGCCATAGTCTCCCCTGATCACCTATAACTCAAAAACCTCCCCCCCCCCCGCAAAGGAAAGTATGCCAGCATGTTCCAGCTCAGGAAGGAAGGGAAATGCTAACAGCTACTGCAGCGGTTCCTCATGGTGGGCCAGCAAGCCAGCTCAATTGTAGCGGGGTTTGCATCCATGCACTGTGGCAGAAAAGGCCCACTAGAGGGCACTGTGCAGCGATGGGGAGAGTCGAGCCAGAACGAGCACATAAGCCTCGCATCAGTGAGGAGACGGAGGAAGAAATATCTGCACATACCATCAGATGGAGATCAGAGACACTCCAGTCCCCAACAAGGACCCACCAGTGAACCAGGTGATGCATCACAGAAGGGTGGGGGATCGCCTTACATTAAAGACTCCACACTTGGAGGGGGGCAGGCCATGGAGGACAACAGGAGAAGGGGTGAGCAGCATTGAGACCAGGTGGTTACCAGCTAAACAAGTGCAAGGACAAGAACACTGCATTAAAAAAAAAAAAAAAAAAAAAGACCCATTCCATTTTAACAATCAAACGCTATGGGTGCTACTGATCAGCTCCCTGTATAGACTTCAACTGTTCACAACAATTTCCAAACCACTGGTTATTCCAACAGGACATAGCGATCTCCAAACCATCGGTTATTCCAATCAGACACTGCAGGCTCTAAACCACAGGTTATTCCAACTGGACATTGCAATCTCTGAACAGTACAGTTACGTAAGAACTTACTGTAACAACAGATCTTTGAGAACAGCTCTTACAGCAGGTTACATCATTAGGACTGAAGCCGTCAGGCAGCAGGACCGCATGGAAAACTTCTAGCTAGCTACATCCAGCAGGAGACCACCCTCAACGGCGGCCCCACCACCAACGTTCCCTGCATCATAAAAGGGGCAGTCCCCCAGCGTCCCTCAGTTCTCCCACCAGAGACTCCAGCATAGCGTTGTAATTCTGAAAGGAGACCGAGGATCAACTTACAAAGGAAGACCAATAGATGGTAAGCAATGTATCTGACCTCCTGAGGGGAAGGTGGGTGGGAAAGTACCTGCTACAAGAGCTGCTAACATACTAATTGCCAGCAGATTAGGCCGTACGGTCTATCGAGTCTGCTCGAACTTCAGATCCCTAGCTGGGTACCAAGGCCTCCCTCCTCCCCCCCGCGTTCCAGAAAGCCTATCGTTCCTCCCCTCCCCCAGGCCAGGCCCCCCCAGATACCTTCCCTTTCTGTATCCATCTCACCTCTCTTAAAACCCTCCACAGTGGAAGCCTGAACCAGCTCGCCAAGCAGCTTGTTCCAAGGTTCCACCACCCTCTCAGTGAAAAACCTCCTCCTCTTTTCCCTCTTCATCCTTCCAAGTTCAAATCATGCCATCGGGTGATACCTCCCTCAAGTCTAAATATCCCCTCCGTGTTAACCCTATTTATTCCCTTGAGGTACCTGAAGACCTCAATCATGTCCCCCCATCTCTCCTCTCTTCCAATGAAAACAGGCTGTGCTACTCAAGTCTTCCCTTGTACATGAAATCCCCTAGTCCTCATATCATCTTGGTAGCCCTCCTCTGGACCCTCTCCAGGAGCTGTATGTCCCTCTTCAAGTGTGGCCTCCAGTACTGCACACAGTACTCCAGGTGTGGTCTAACCAGCCCATTGTACAGCGGCAGAATCACTTCCCTGCTCCACGAAGTGATACCCCTTACAATGCATCCCAACATCCTGTTTGCTCTGACAGCCACTCTCCTGCACTGCTCAAGAGTTATTCATACTTGCTTCCACCATGACCCCTAGGCCTTTTTCCCCCGTTGAGGCCTCCAGTGCCTCCCCCCGGGGTGTACACGTGTTTGGGGTTTCCCCACCCTAGATGTAATACCTTGCACTTGGAGGGATTTAAATTTAATTTCTAGGTGTGAGCCCACCTGACCAGGGTCTCCAGATCCTCCTGCAGGGCCAACCTCCCCTCTTCCCCTTCAACTACCGCTCCCATCTCGGAGTCATCAGCGAAGAGACTAATTTCACCCTATTCTCTCCCTGATGTCAGATATGTATGGATTAAACAGGATCGGACCCAGGACCGAGCCTTGTGGTACCCTGCTACTGACCCCTCTAGGGTTGGAGAGCTCCCCACCGACCACAACTCTGAGTGTGACCAGTTAGCCAGTTTCCTATCCATCTGACCATGAATGGGCCCACCCCCTACCCAGTCAGTTTCTCCACCAGGCCATTTTGGGAGACAGAATCAAACGCCTTGCTGAAGTCTAAAAATAGTACATTCACTGGCTTTCCCCTGTCCAGTTCAGATGTTAGCCATTTGTAGAACTCCATAAGTTTAGTTTGACATGATCTGCCTGGCACAAAACCATGTTGCCTGCTATCCAGCCCTCCTTCCTCCTCCAAGAACACCCCCAATCTTTCCTTCAGTATACTCTCCATTAATTTACCCACCACGGATGTCAAGCTGATGGGTCTATAGTTACCTGCACTTCCTCGATCCCCCCATGGATAGGCACAACATCGCCTCTAGCCAATCTCCGGGTACCTTCCCTGTCTCAAGCGACCTGCTGAAGGGTGCAGCCAGTATGTCCGCCAGTTCCCATAGTACTCTCGGATGTATGCCATCCGTTCAGTGGCGATAGCATCATCTGTCCCCCCCACCTTACTGGCCTGTTTATCCGTATCCGGTTGTAACACCTCTGGGTTACCTCGCCCTCCCTCCTGCTCTGTTACCCCCGCGATCCCCCTCTCTACCCCTACTATCCTCACTGTGTCTTGCTTTATTAATATCCCCTACCCCTCACCAGTGAACACAGAGGCGAAGTACTCATTTAATACGTTCACCTGGTACCTCGCCTCTTCCACCCACCCTCCTTCTGTTCTCAATCTGCCGAGCCGGACCGTGGTTTTCCTCTGCTCCCCAATGTTCCTGAAGAACCCTTTTTCCTCCCTCCCCGTATCCCCTGTGCCAATCGCTGCTCTTTTCTGGACTTTGCCCCCAGCACCATCTGGGTGACCTTTCTAGATGAAAGCTGGTAAGCTTCCTTTTCCCATTACCCTCTCGTTGCTTTGTCATTTTTGTAGGCAGCCTTCTTCTCCCTGACCGCTAACTGAACCTCCCAAGACCACCAGCATGGTTTATGTGTCCTATCTCCCTTATGCTTCACCTTAGCACAGATCCTGACTACCTCATGTAGTCCCAGTTTTATGACCTCCCATCTCTTTTCCACATCTGTCCTCGTTGTAACCCCCTTTAAGTGATCCTTGAGAATGCTTCCCATGCCCATGAAATCTGCCCCCCCCCCCGAACTCCACAGCCAGTGTCCTAGAGCTCTCCCCCCATGTTAATTTAAAACCAGACAGTGCTATGGTCACTACCAACCAGGGGTGCCTCTACAACCAAATCCCTTACCAGATCCCCATCCGCCAAAACCACATCCAGGACATGCCCCTCACTTGTGGACTCCACCGCGTGCTGTGTTAGGAACACATCCTGGAAGCAGTCCAGCAGCCTCTGCTCCCTGACCACCTTCGAGGACATGGTTCCCCAATTTGTGCCTGGCATATGAAGATCCCCCATTAACACCATTCCCTCCCCTTTTGCTCCGCACTGGGCTATAATATTGTCTATCAAACCTTCCTCCAGTACATCCCCCAATCCGGGGGGCCTACACACTACTCCCAACTTGACCTTACCTTCTGTAGGGGTTCCTAAGGTGCTCCATAAGGCCTCCACATTTCCCCTGCCTCATCTACCCTAGCAATTTCTATGCCCTCTCTAATGTACATAGCCACTCCTCCCCCTCTGCCTCCTTTCTATCCTTCCTAAGCATAGTGTACGCCTCACGTTCAGATCCCAATCATGGTTTTTGTTGGTCCACGTTCCATGACCACCACAACCTTCCCCTCCCCGAACAGCACTGCCTGGAACTCTAGCAACTTGTTTCCCGTGCCCTGGCATTTACTAACACCACCCGCACTCTTTGTCCCTGATCCCTTTGTCGAACCCCTCCCGGCTCCATAGCGCCCATCCTCCTCACGGGGTTTGAGGCTAATCTCTCATCTTCTTGAGGAGGGTTCTGGCCTGCTCCTCCCGGTCCCTCCCTCACAAGTTTAAACCCCACCTTTTTTTTTTTTTTTTTTTTTTTTTTTTTTTTTTAGTATAGTCCGCCACCTCCGTTTGAGGACTTCCTTCCCTAATGGGTAAGATGAAGCCTATCCTTGACATACAGTTCCTTATCCTCCCAAACTCCCTCCCAGTTCCCTAATACCCCGACCCACTTTCAGCTCCCCACTTCCTGAGCCAGTCATTTACATCTGTGATCTTCATTTTGTTCTCCAACGAGGCCCTTGGTACCGGCAATATTTCCGAAAAGGAAATGTTGCATCCATTATCCCGGCAGACTCTGGCAAAGTTTTCTGAATCTTGCTTGGATTTCCAAGATGCTATTTCCCTCTATATCGTTAGTCCCCAAAATCTGGTTTCCCTCCACAATCCCTAACCAGTTTGTACACCATGAACTTTGCCCTCTGTGCCGTCAGGCCAGAGATACTCACTGCCTTAACCTGTCAATGGGATCCCCCCGGCCCTGCCAGTGAATACCCCTAATCAAGTCTCCCAGTAACAGAACTTTAACATCCCCATCGTCCTTAAGGTTATCTCCATTATGTGCTCTCAACCCCTCCCCTTATCCATAGTCTCATATCCTGGGAGTCTTCCTGCCTTCTTATGTGAGACCCCCGTCACCCTCCCCTTCTTGCCTCCCTTATTTTGCCCACTTAACTCAGACCCCTCCCCCCACACGGGTGTCCCTTTTAACCATCTCTTATCCAAGACATCCATCCTGGCCCTGATCATTTCCCCTTCCTGCGCACCATCTTCCACCCCCTCTTGTTAGTAACCCCACCTCCCGTGGTCCCCTGTGGGTCCCCGTTACCTAGGGCCCCATCTTTCGTACGGATCCCCCTCATGACGGGGGGCCCCTCCCTTTCCTCATCTTCCAGTTTCTCTCCCATCCTGCTCTCCTCCCTCATGCCTGCTGCAAGTTGCATTTCCCCCTCATCTGCTTAACATTTAAGTTTCCTCTTCTCCCTCTGGAACTATTTCTATCCTTTCCATTTCCTGTCTGTGATGCCCTCTGGGTATCTGACGCCCTCCCACAGTCTCTGTATCAGTTCCCTCATTTCCACCAACCTCTTCCTCCCTTTCTAGGCTGCACAGCAGCTCCAATTTATTGTAACACTCTATCCCAGCCTCCATTAAGTGACCAGTTTCTCTCCTGGCTGCCCCTCTACCTCCCTCCTAACCCTGTCCTCCTTTGGAGCACCCTTCCCTCTGTCTGCTCTTCTAGGCTTCCCCACAACAGCCCCTCCTGACTCTACCCCCTCCACTCTCTTTTTATTTGGTACATTTACCCCGTAAGTTCTCCCCCATGGCATCAACATCCCTACCTGTAGGCCCTCTTTCCCTAATATCCCCCCTCCTACTTGCTGAAAGGTAGCTCCCTCTATTTTCTAAGCTTTGCCCCAGCCTATCCTCTACCCCACCCGTCTGTCACCCATAACACCCCTTTATCCTCTGATGCACCCTCCAACTCCCCCAGCTTACTCTTTAGCCAATATACTTCACTCCTGATCCGAGATAGCTGCCTGCAGAGTGGACAGCTAGTGAAGCTGCTCCCGAAGATCTACTGTTACAGTAAGTTCTTAAGTAACTGTACTATTTTACTTCGAGATACAGCTCTTGTAGCAGGTTACATCATTAGGACTGAGTCCCAAGCAGTGTGTGTTAGCCGCTAGAAAACTGGAGGAGGACAGGAGAAGGGTGAAAGCAGACCCCTCATGAAAGGAGCCCCTGCAGAACTACAAGGCCAAGGGCGCTGTTGAGCACTTCCACCGAACAGACGTGGCTTCTACTGGCTCTGCAACCGATATTAAAAAAACTCTTTTTATATCATTTGCTGGCAGAACCTGAACAAAGGTACCAGTATTATTGGATTCCTGGCGCCATACTGCATCTTTTGATAACAGGTTTGACTATGGGCCGAACGAACAAAAGTGGTCCCAGTGGCGTAAAAATTCAGGCCCCGGCGGAGTCACAAGCCACACTTACCATGCCAGCACATAGCGCAGCAGAACCAGCCTGGAAGGCCCTGCAAACTGCAATGCAAGCCATTGATACTAAAGTCGAGTCGGTTCTTCAGCGACCGGGAAGGCAGGATATTAAAACAGCAGCAGCGACAAAAACCGCAACCTCTGCTGAGAATCAGGCAGTTAAAGCAATATCGACTGCAACAAAATTGGTACAGGAAAATGGGCATCTACGGTATCGCCTCGAGTCACTGGAAAACGCTAATAAAGCACCAAATGTTAGGCTTACTGGGCTACCGGAGGGGTCTGAGAGCTCCGATCTTCTCTCCTTCCTGAAATCTTGGTTACCCACAGTCCTACACCTTGAAAACGATTTGGGGCAACAATTTGTTAAAGCCTACCGTATATCCCCTCACTTTGCTGATGCACAAAAAGATCTGCCTCGAACTGTCCTGTTGGTGACGTCTGGTGCAGCGGTGAAAGATTAGATCCTCCAAGCTGCCCGAAATGCGGATCAGTTGAATTTTGAGGGGCACACTTTGCATTGTTTCCCTGATCTTTCCTATGCTACATGGGCTCGCAGAAAGAAGTTTGATGGAGTTTGCTCCTCTCTCCGACGTTTGGGAGTGGCCCACTCCCTGATGATGCCGGCATGACTGCAGATCTTTTATGGGGGCCATACATTTCAGTTTTCGGATCCAGAGGAGGCAGGCAAACGTGTACAACAGATCCAGAGGGAATGAGACGCTTCAGGGGCCAGAGCTGAATCGGATCTGGAGTCAGACGCTGAAGACACTTGAAGGGGGGTAAAGTAGTGACTTAGATTCTGCCTGCACCACTAACATAGGTTTTGTCCTTTGTCAGATTTTGGTACCAAGGGTGTTTGGATTATCACCCACACCTTACTGCTGGACTGTTTGCTAGGACTAAATGATTATATGTTATTTGAGAAGTGTTCTCTCCTTTTTTGCCAAATGGAATGATTCTCTAAATTAGCCTTGATGCATATAAACAACACAACAAAGTTAATACATTTGTCTACGTTTGTTCAGGTATCTACAGTAAGATGTTACCACTATAAGGTTTAAATTCCATGGTTGCTAGCATAAGTGGGGGCACACTAACATTGTTGAATTCCCATGTCTTCAGTTAGAGATGAATGGGAAAGGCCGCTTCTAGCTGGATGCTGTGAGAAAGCAGACTTGAAAGATTTGTCTTAGCTAGTTTTCTGTGCGTTTCCAGCGGACAATTTGGTGTTTGTGGGTGTTTGAAAGCAGGAGGCTGTGAGAGTAAGTGGACTTGAAAGATTTTCTTAGCTGGTTTTCTGTTTGTTTCTAGAAGACTATTTGGTGTGTGTGTGTGTTTAACAGCTGCTGTCTGGCCTGTAAGTGCAGGCATCACATTACAGGGGATTAGTGCTGTTTGAAAGTAAGGTGGGACTCTAACTCAGTCAGTCTTCAGTTAGAGGTGAATGGGGAATGAAGCTCCTAGCTGGATGCTGTGAGGAAGTAGACTTTAAAGATTTTCTTAGCTGGTAGTGCTTGGAGGTGCAGTAAGGGGCAGTCACAGGGCTGATACACTCTTGTGAGAGTTGGATGTAGACCCACCCACGCACCCCAGAGCTAGGCTGATTTATAGGGGAACACCTGCCCTGCAACTGGAGGAAAAGGCTTCAGGTGCAGCTCATGTAGTTCTAGCCACTGGGGGCTGGGTTTAAGGGCTGAGAGAGGGGAGCTCAAGGAGTTGTACACTTCCCCTATAAGTTTACTGTGTAGTACTGCACCTAGTAACGGGGGTACCCGTTTACTGTGGGACTGTATCTAGGATTAGCGGGTGAGGGAGTATCTCGGACTAGTGGGGAACCTGGTAGTTCACCCAAGGATACCCATTTGGAGGGGGATGGGACCACATGTCATTAGGGCCGGCATCTTTGGGAGGGTGGTGGGGTGCACAGGGTGTGGGGCAACCATGATACTGGACTGGGCTTGGAAGTTCGGTGGTTGCCCAGTGTGCCACCACTGGCACAGCTTAGGGAGGAGGTTGAGGAGATTAGGAGACAGCTGGAGGGAGGGGGGAGGTATGGTTGGGGAATAGGGCAGGGGCTCTTCCACAGGGTTGCACCAAGCACTGGAGGAGGGCATAGGGAAGGGAGTGCAGGAAAGTACTCTGGGGTTACACAGGGACCCTGACGGAGGGGGCCCAAAAGGAAAACACTACCAAGGAAGCAGGCAGGTATCTGGGGACCCTCACAGTGGGGGGCCAAAGGGAGGACATTCTCAGGGAATTAGGCAGATGGCTAGGGCAGGACAGAAGGAAGCAAGGGGGGAGGTGGATCAGACCTAAGCTCAGCAACTGGCTCAATTCTTCGCTTGAGGATGAGGGGGGTGAAGTAGCCATAACAGGGAGGCTGGAGATGGAAAGCGAGTGGAGGCAGAAGGCAGGGGCCAGATAGCAGGAAGAACAGGGGGAACTTGCAACATGGGAAAATGGGGGAGCGGTGGATCAGAGCAGGAGGGGGGGTAGAGAGGGAAGCAAGCAGAAGGACCAGTTGTGAGGAAAGGGCAAGGAGAGGGACCAGAAGTACAAGGAGAATACAGTAAAGACAGCTGAAGGCTTATGCCAGGGGAGCATGACAGGCAAGGAGGGGCTGAACAGAGACAGGAAGAACGGAGACAGGAAAGAAGGAGAAGAGCCAGGCAAGTTTAGCAGGGGGGGGAGAACCAGCCGCAAGCAGCGGCAGGGGGATAGCGGGGTACAAAGGATACCGGGAGGAGGAGAGGCACAGGATCAGAGGGGAGGGGTGGCCAGGGTAAATAGAGACCGGCGGCAGGGGCACCCAGATAGGGGAGGGGCCAGCAGAAAGGACGAGTGACATGGAAGGGGGGGAATGGAGAAAAAGGAGTGGTCAGAGTGCTCCTGTTGGGTGATTCCATGATCAGGGGTATCAAATGGGATAGGGAGGGGGAAGCCTGCCCGGTTAGAACAAAATGCTTCCCTGGACCAACGGTGCACAGGGCCAAGCATGAGGTATATCAGCTGGCAAAGGATTGTGGACGTTCCCTAGATATACTGGTCCACCTCGGTACCAATGACATTGAGAGAAATAGTGAGCTAGAGACACAGGCAAGGTCCAGGGAGCTTGCCAGGGTCTGTCATGACATAGGATATGCGATTTCCTTCTCGGAAATCCTGCCGGTGCCAAGGGCTAGTGGGGAGCACAAGAGGAAGATTAGGGAGATAAACCAGTGACTCAGGGAGTGGTGTGGGGCCAGAGGGTATGGGTTGATGGGGGATTGGGGGGAGACCTGGGAGGATAAGGAGCTGCATGCTAGAGATAGACTACATCTCAATTTGGAGGGGAAGGGAATCCTTAAGTTGAAAATAGAGGGGTTCGTTGGTGAAAGGTGGGGTTTAAACTTGTGAGGGGGGGTCCGATAAAGGAGGGACTCTGTCTCCACCCCCATGGGGAGCTGGAGGAATGCGGGAAAAGGCCGACTGGTAAGGTGCTGACCGTGGGAAGACAGAATCCCCATGGGAACACGAGCAGGGGAAATGAAAGTATACGGAGAGGGTGGAAGGTAGTCCTGCTAAATGCCAGGAGCTTGAGCAATAAAATGCCAGAGCTCCAGGCGACGCTAATTGAGGGACAGGTGGATGTGGCAGTGGTCACTGAGACCTGGGCCACCGCAGGGCACGACTGGGACCTAAACCTGAAGGGTTACACCATGTTCAGGAAGGACAGGTGGGAGGGAAGGGGAGGAGGGGTAGCAATAATAGTCAAAAACTGCATTGGCATAGGAGGAGTGGAAGAGGCAGAGGGAACTGTGGAGGCGATTTGGGTCACCTTGATAACAAATGGGGGCAAGACAGTAAAAATAGGAGTGGTGTATAGACTCCCTGCGCTGGCAAAGGAGCTGGAGGAGAGTCTGGTGGCAGATGTTGGGAGACACTGCAAATTGGGCAGGGGAAGAGTGGTGATGTTGGGGGACTTAAACATGCCAGGAACGGACTGGGAGACTATGATATCCTCAGTGGCCAGGGAACAGAGGTTGTTGGATGTCTTTCAGGATGAGTTCCTAACTCAGCAGGTGGGGGACCCGACCAGGGAGGCGCAGATACTAGATGTGGTCCGGGCAGACAGTGACCAGTTTGGGGGCCTGGAGGTAATGGACCCATTGGCGGGGAGCGACCATGCCATGGTCTGGTTCTACTTGGACCTAAGAGGGGTAGAAGGCTGCACAAAGACGGAGGTAACTGACTTCAGGGGGGCGGATTTCAAGGAAATGGGAAGGATCCTTAAGAAGCATTTGGATGGGATTGGGCCAGACATGGACGCTGACAGTAGGTGAGAAATCATCAGGAGGAGGGTGCAGGATGCTACCAGCACCTGTGCAAGAGTAAGACGAAAATGTGGTAGGGCCCGTAAACCCTGCTGGTGGACTAGGGAGGTTCAGGAGGTGGTGAGGGGAAAGAAGGCGGCTTATAGGCATTTCAAGTGTTCAAGGAGTGAAAGGGATAAAGGGGAGTACGAGCTGATGGCCAGAAGGGCCACTAGGGTGGTGAGGGTGGCTAAGGCAAGGAAGGAGCAGAACCTGGCCAGGGAAATTCGGAGAGGGAATAAGGGGTTCTTTAGATACATTGGGAAAAGTGAAGGGGCAGATTAGCAGGATTAAAACAGGAGAGGGATGGGCACAAGATCCGGGGGAACAGGCTGAGGTACTAAATGACTACTTCTCCTCAGTTTTCACCAAGGAAAATGGGGGGTCTGCATCATACATGGGAGGAGATGGTGAAACTGAGGCGGGGGGGACCCTTGCTGATCGTCAGGTCTGGGGAGAGGATGGGCCATCACTGGCAGGAGTGGGGGGAAGGCAAGGCAGGGGGACGAGATAGCGGAGGTGGAAATCATGGCACAGGGAGTGAGCGAAGCCCTCGGGTCCCTTAAGACGGAGAAAGCACCGGAGCCAGATAAATTACATCCCAGAGTGCTGAAGGAAGTGGCGGATGTCCTGGCGAAACCCCTGGCGGAGCTCTTCAGCATCTCTCTGAGGACAGGGTGGGAGCCCCAGGACTGGAAGGTGGCGCATATAGTGCCTATCCACAAGGGGGGGACCAAGGGAGGTGGCAAGGAACTACAGGCTCGTCAGCCGGACATCGGTGGTGGGCAAGGTGATGGAGGGCATTGTCAAGGAGAGGCTGGGGACCTGGAAAAGTCGGGGTGCCTGGACGATAGACAGCATGGATTCATCCCAGGGAAATCGTTTCAGACAAACCTTGTGGAGTTCTATGACTGGGTAATGAGAGCCTTGGACCTGGGCAGACCGGTGGACATCCTCTATCTTGACTTCAGCAAGGCGTTTGACTGTGTTCCTCACAAGGGCCTGCTGAATATGCTGGGAGAAATGGGGGTGGGGAACCAGATGATCAGATGGATAGGCTCCAGGACCGGACCCAGAGGGTCGTGGTTGACAGGATAGTCTCATCCCCAAGGAGGGTCATCAGTGGGGTCCCTCAGGGATCAGTCCTTGGCCCTCCTGTTCAATGCCTATGTCTCTGACATAAGGAAGGGTATCAGGAGTGAGATGGGTCTCTATGGATGACTCAAAACTGGGGCGGTGGTGGATGGGGAGGAGGGAGGGTGGCCACAGGGGGACCTGGAGGTTCTGGAAAGGTGGTCTAGAAAGTGGAAGCTGAGGTTTAATGCAGGAAATGCAAGGTACTGCATCTGGGACAGAAACCTGGGCCAAGAGTACACCCTGGGAGATGCTACAAGTCTCAATGGCTGAGAGGGACCTGGGGGTGGTGGTGGATGTCAAGATGAACAACTCGGAGACTTGTAGGAGGCAGTGGCAAGGCCAACAGGATGCTGGGATGCATCGCTGGGGATCACCTCCAGAAGGAGAAGTGATACTCCCCGTGTATAACTGTTTGGTGAGGCCGCACCTTGAGTACTGCGTACAGCTTTGGAGGCCACACTTAAAGAGGGACATTGAACTCCTGGAGAGGGTCCACAGGAGGGCAACCAAAATAATCTGGGGCTTGAGGGACAGGACCATGGGGAGAGGCTCGAAGAGCTAAATATGTACACAACGGAAGAGAGAAGGCAGGGTTTTAAATAATTGATTAGCAGTTTTTTTCCTTGGGACAATACTAATTGTACAGAAAGCATTTATATAGGTTTTCTAGAAGTGTTACGTTTGTTAAACACAGTGAGGCAAGTGCTAATGCATTTTCACAATGTTTTATAACTTTTATGAGCAAACGCTAATCAATTTTAGAGTTAAATAAAACCCTGGAAGGGACAGGAGGGACATGATAGAGGTCTTCAAGTACATGAAGGAGTTATAAATGGGGAGAAGCAGTCAAGGTGCTCCGAAGGAAGGAGGAGGGGCACTAGAGGGTACGGGTGGAAGCTGGGGGTTCAGGAGAGAAAGAAGGAAGTGCTACTTCACTGAGAGGGTGGTGGAGCCATGGAATGCGCTGCCCAGGGGCTAGTGGAGGCACAGACAGTGGAGGGTTCACGAGGGGTGGGACAGGTACAGGGGAAGGGTTCTGGACGCAAAGTCTTGTGCAGTGGGAATATCCGGGACTGGGAAGGGAGAAGCCAGAAAGGACGAGGGGGGCAGCAAGGTCAGCTCCCAGGGTGGGGGCTAACCAAACGAGCAGATACAAAAGACCATTAGGCCTATTCTGGTGCCATTTCAGTATGTTTGGTAAAGGGGCCCAATCAACACTGGACGTTGAATTTTTTTTTCCTCTCTCTCTCTCCTCGGACTAAAAGTTTTCGGACTGCCCACCTTTCATGTGGAAGTGTAGCCATTTGGTTTTTCACTATTTTATAATTAATGTAATGTAGGAATACTCCCAGATTCATAATATGTAAGTCAAGACACCAATATTCTATACCAGATCTCCTGTATTAATATGTTGATCTCTGGCTATAGTGACATGTAACTGTATGTCTGAGAAATCAATAAACAAAGTTAAAAAAAAAAAAAAAGAACCACAAGGCCAAAGCCCGCTCTACGCCTAGAGGCTACATCTGACACCTTAGTTGCTATGAACTCTGGCAGGCTCACCGGGGCCCTCTTTATTGATATTACCAAGGCTTCTGACCTTGTCGACTACTCCCTCCTCATCGCTTCCCTAAACTTTCTTGGCTTCACCAAAATGCTGTAAACTGGTTTGAGAACTGTCTGTCTGACAGGTCTCAGTATGTGAAATTTAATTCCACTCTCTCTGATAAAGCTACCATCAACATTGGTGTTCCTCAAGGGTTTATTTTAGCCCCTCTGCTTTTCACCATTTTCATAAATAGTATCACTGCGAATCTCCTCAATACCTCCTCCCTACTATATGCGGACGACATTGTCTTGTACTGCAGTTCAATAAACATCGCGGATATAAACACAAAACTCTCCGGTGATTACCAACTTTTACAACAGTGGCTTGAAAATCACAAACTAGTCTTAAGCTCAACTTAGACCCAAGCTATGTTATTTGGCTCCAGTCCCAAGATCAAACACTCCCAAACACAACTGACTGTCTCCACGGATGGCTCGTCTGTTGGTGTGGTAAGTTCATTCAAGTATCTTGGGGTCACCCTTGAACTGTCCTTGAGTTTTGACCTCCACATTCATAATATCTGCAAGCAGGTTAACTCCAAACTCGGGATCGCCTACCGAACTAGCTACGCACTCACTCCTTCAGCTAGACTCACCATAGCCCGTGGAATATTACTTCCCTCTCTCGCCTAAGGGGTCGCTACGTATGTCTCTGCCAGCAATTCAAGTCTCCGCAAATGGGACGTTAGCTACAATAATATCTTTCGCTTTGCATCCACCTCCCCCCGGCTCAAACATCATTGTCTCCTTTACTCTGATCTAGGATGGCTTCCCCCACTTGAACTTGAGTCCTATGTGCTTGGGTCCATTACTGATAACATTATCACGTCTCGCACCCCCAATTCACTGGCCTGTCTCCTTCCCTACCAGAAATCCCACTATGTGCTGCGCTCTGCGGCAAACATCTCTGTTTTCATTCCGAGACATCGCACAAATAAAGGGGGTCGTGCCTTTACTGTCATGCACCTCACTACTGGAACTCACTGCCTATAACCCTGCACCAATCCGTATCTCACAACTCCTTTAAGAAAAAACACCAACACCACCTCCTACATATGCTCCTGTTTCAAACCACCCTAGCCCTTTTCTCTAACCCTACCCCCTGCCTGTCATTCATCTAGGAGCCTAGGGCCTACCCCTGTCTGCGAAACTCCTTCTCTCCACTTTCACTTCCTCATTTCTTCACTTCCCTACCTCCCCTCCAGGTTATCCTATCATCCTTCTCCACCTTTCTCCCAAGGTCCTCCCTTATCAATCTATGAATGGGGGCTATCGCTCTCATAGCTCCTTTTTCCCCCAATCACTTGCACAGTTCCTGATTGCATAATCTTGACCTCATCATGTCGTTTTTGTGTAAATATTAATTACTATACGTTGATCTTACTACCTCAATTTTCCTATATTGACCTGACTATATTTTGTCTTAATCTAACTTAGAGAGCTTATTTTGGTCAAACTACCTCAATTTCTTCGTCGCATTGCTGCTGTTTTGTTATCTGTACCATGTATCACAATTTCCTGCACGTTGTACGATATATTATGATTGTTTTTGGAAGTTTTGTCTCTGTACTCTCCCGGGTCATGCCTGAAAATATAGTCTTTCTGGCTAGTGCACCTACCCGGTAAACAAAAACTAAATAAATAAAAAAAAATATCCAGACTGCAGCGCTTGATAAAGGTGTGCACAGTACTCCAAGCAGCTGCTGCACAGATGTCTGCCGCCGAAACATTTCTTAATGAGGCAAAAGAAGTTGCCATCCCTCTGTTGGAATGACCCTTTACCAGTCCCAGTAAGGGCTTGTTCAGTTTCTGCTAGCAAAAAACAATATAGTTTACCAACCACTTCGAAAGCATCTGTTTTGACACCAGCTCCGCTAACATCCTAGGGGCAAACAAAACAAATAACTGAACTGACTCTGTGCATTCCGGTTCTAGTCAGGTAGTATCCGAGTGTCCTGTACACATTCAATTTATGCAGCTGAGCCTCTCCTTTATTACAATACTCCGGGTAATAAGCAGGAAGGGGAATCTCTTGGTTGACAGCAAGCTCTAACACTACCTTAGGTAAAAATTTAGGATCAGCCCTTAAGAACACTCTGTCCTTATGGAAAATGAAATACATCTCTTTACACAGAAGTGCCTGGAACTCTGAAATTCTTCTGGCAAAAGTAACTGCAACTAAAAATAATGCTTTCAAAGAGAGAAGACAGAGCTCGCAATCCGCGGCTGGTTCAAAGGGTGGTAGTGTGAGCTGTTTCAAAATATAAAGAAGATCCCAAGGGGAATCGGTTCCCTAATGGGAGGTTTCAAGTGTAGGATGCCAGGCAAAAATGTTTGCGACAGGTCCAGCTGGGCCAGGGATCTATCCCCAAAAGGTGCGTGGTAAGAAGACAGTGCTGAAAGGTGCACCTTTATTGAGGAATAGCTTAACCCCGCTTCTGATAAGGAAAGAAGGTACTCTAGTACCGATTTCACCAGGCAAGTTAGAGATGCAGGCCACATGCCAAGGACCAAGGGCAGAACCTGCGCCATTTCATGGTATATGTGGCTCTAGCAGAGGGTTTTCTCGCACTTACTACGACATCGGCCACTCTGTCAGAGACCCCATGGCGAGAGATAGCTACATCCTCAGACAGCAAGCGTGCAGGTGTAGAGACCGCAAGTTTGGGTGAACCAGGGACCCATTGTCTTGCAACATTAAATACGAGCTGAGGGGAAGAGGAAATGGAGGCTTGCTCGCTAGCTGACGGAGTAAAGGGAAAGTACAGTTACATAAGAACTTACCGTAACAGTAGATCTTCGAGAGGAGCTCTTGCCGCAGGCACTAGGACCCTCCAGTAAAATCTTCAGCCAGCAGTACACAGCAGGGACCGCCCCCGATGCCGGCCCCGCCCAACTGTCGGCCCTGGTACAAAAAGGGGTGGACCCAGCTCCACCTCAGTTCTCCCGCCAAGGCCCACAATGAGCCCTGACAAGAGAAGGAGACGAAGCGACTGTAGGAGATGTAAATGAAGATGGATCTGCACACCTCAAGGGGAAGGCGGGTGGAAGGTAACGGCTGCTGCAAGAGCTCCCTCAAAGATCTACTGTTACGGTAAGTTCTTATGTAACTGTACCATCTTACTTCGAGTGGGAGCTCTTGCAGCAGGCTATAACACTTAGGACTGAATACCAAGCAGTCCTCGCCAAAGAGGCAGATGACCCTGGGAGGTGGAATATACTGACTCCAGAGACCTCAGGACAGAAGCCCTTGAAAAACAGCTAGGCAGAAGCTAGCTCGGCGTCTGGAGACGATATCCAAGCTGTAATGCTTGAAAGGTATGCACAGAGTTCCAGGTAGCGGCCGCACACATGTCCCTTATAGACACATTTCTCAGGGCGGCAAATGAAGCAGACACTGCTCCGGTGGAGTGACCCCTGACCAGGCCCGGTAGGGGCTTACTGTGTTTCTCATAGCAGAAGGAGATGCAGTGGACTATCCGCTTCGAGATAGTCTGCTTGGTCACCGGTCTACCCAAGCACTGTGGCGCAAAGGCCACAAAAAGTTGCTCCGATTGACGGTGTGTAGCCATCCTCTTGAGGTAATACCTCAAAGTCCTGTGGACATCCAGTGTGTGAAGGAGAGCCTCCCCTCTATTGGAAGGGGAAGGAAAATAAACAGGAAGGTCAACCGACTGGTTGAGGGTCAACTCTGAGACCACTTTCAGAAGAAGCTTAGGATTTGTTCTGAGGGAAACCCTTTCCCTGTGGAAAACTAAATACGGCTCTTTACACATCAGAGCCTGAAGCTCAGAAACCCTTCGAGCTGAGGTAACAGCAACTAAAAAACAAACCTTCCAAGAAAAGTAACACAGCTCACAATCCGCTGTCGGTTCAAAGGGAGGAAGGGTGAGTTTCTCCAACACAAAAAGGAGGTCCCAGGGTGGGATAGGGTCTCTAATGGGAGGTCTCATATGCAGAATTCCTCTAAGAAAGGTGCGGGCGACATCCAATTGGGCCAATGTCTTATCTCCCAAGAGGGCATGATAGGTGGAGATAGCCCACATATGCACCTTGATAGAGGAGTAACTCAGGCCTGTTTGATATAAGGAGAGGAGATACTGCAATGCTGAGTTCACTGGACAGGTGGACGGATCCAAATGCTGTGATGAGGCCCAGAAAAAACGCTTCCACTTCATAGCATAGGCAGAGCGGGTAGAGGGATTTCTCGCCAAAACTAGGACTGCCGCCACTTCCGGGGAGACCCCGTATCTGCATTGAGCAACGTCTGAAGGAGCCAAGCATGTAGGTGTAAGGACCGAAGGTTTGGGTGGACCAGCGACCCTTGATCCTGGAACAGCAACTGCGAGCATATGGGCAGTGGAATTGGAGGCTCCGTGGACAACCGCTGCAGGACTGGAAACCAAATCTGCTGAGGTCATTTCGGGGCTACGAGGATCATTCGGGCCCCTTCTGCCTGTAACTTTAAAAGGACTCTCTGAATGAGAGGGAAGGGCGGAAAGGCATAGAGAAACCTCCTTGCCCAACAAAGGGATAACGCGTCTGGCCAGAAAAGCTCCAGGCGCGCGCTCTCGCGAGCAGAACATTGGCACTTTGGCATTGCGTGGTGACGCAACGAGGTCCAGCTCTGAAAGACCCCACCTGTGGAAGAGCTGGTCTGCTACGGACTGTAGCAGCTCCCACTCGGGCGCTCTGGATCGCGACCTGCTTAGGCTGTCGGCCAGATTGTTGAGGACGCCTGGAACGTGCACTGCGGAAGCAGAATGCCTTGCTCCAGCGCCCAATACCAGACTCTCATCACCTCCCTGCAAAGGGGGTATGAATGAGTACCTCCTTGCTTGCTGATGTAGGAGACGAATGCCGTGTTGTCCATTTGAACCAGAAGAGAGCCCGGTACCAGGTCCTCCTGAAAGGCCTGTAAGGCATAGAGAACCGCTCGCATCTCCAGTACACTGATGTGGAGGGACCGCTCCTCAGGTGACCAAACCCCTTGCGTTCGATGAGCACCCAGGTGTGCCCCCCATCCCGGGTCTGATGCATCTGTTGTCAGAGTCTGACCTGGTGACTCTGGATGAAAGCTGACCCCTTTCTCCAAGTTCCTGGGGTCCATCCACCAAAGCAAAGTTCTCCTGACAGGCCCAGAGATCTTGACCGTGAAGTCCAGATCATCGTAGCCTTGGTCCCACTGTACCCTGAGCATCCACTGCGGGACTCTCATGTGGAGGCAGGCTAAGGGAGTGACAGGGATGGTCGCCGCCATGTGCCCCAGTAACCTGAGGAAGTTCCGAGCTGGAACTTGAGGAGTTATTGAAATCCATTCTGCAATCTCTCGCAGGCGATCTCCCCTGTCCTGGGGGAGGAAAGCCATGCCCTGGATGGAATCCAAGACCGCTCCAATGAAGAGCTTTTGACTGGGCTCCGGGGACGATTTTCGTAGATTCAGGGTGATCCCCAGCCTTCGGAATAGAGTCTAGGTGTCTCCGAGGGCGCGAAGTAGGCCTGTCCGCAACGGGGCTGTAAGCAGCCAATCATCGAGTGGAACACATAGTGTCCCATGCGCCTTAGAGCCGCAGCTACCACTATCAAGCATTTGGTGAAGACTCGCGTAGCGGAAGAGAGGCCGAACGGAAGCACTCGAAACTGGTAGTGCTCCCCTTGGAAGCGGAACCTCAGAAACTTCCGGTGGGGAGGGAAGACCCTGATGTGCATGTATGCATCTCATATGTCTAAGGAACAGCGCCAGTCTCCTTGGTGCAACAGAGGAAGAAGGCCTTGGAGGGTCACCATCCTGAACCTTTTGTACTCAATAAAGAGATTTAGAGGGCTGAGGTCCAGAATGGGACCAAGGTCCTGTGTCTTTTTTGGAACCAGGAAGAAATGTGAATAAAACCCTTTTCCTCGCTGATGCAAGGGAACTAACTCTATTGCCCTTTTTTGCAAGAGGGCCTGAATCTCTCCTTCTATTAGTGGGATGTGAGAAGGAGGATAATGGGAGAGCTTTGGTGGAGTATTCAGGGGAAACTCCGTGATCTTGTCAATTTTGTGCTGGGCTATGGAAAATCTTGTTGGGCCAGTGGATTTTTCAGTCATTAGCCTTGCCGGCTAGTGGCTGAAAAAGTACAGTTACGTAAGAACTTACCGTAACAGCAGATCTTCGAGAAAGGCTCTTGCAATAGATATTCATATATAGGACTGACCACAAGGCCAGGACCCAACGGAAAATTCTCTAGCTAGTAGTCTCTGAAGGGGGACCGCCTATATTAGTGACTGGTGTCATTCAACATCAGTATAAGCAAGCAGTCCCCACGCCCGCCTTCCAGTTCTTTCCCAAGGGACAAAAGAGGCAAGACGAGAGAGAAGAGTATACTTCCACCCATGGAAATGGAGCCAAAAAAAAAATAATTAGGGGGATGGAGGGCAGGAAGGCAATACATACTGCAAGAGCCTCTCTCGAAGATCTGCTATTTCGGTAAGTTCTTACGTAACTGTACTATCTTACTTCAAGAGGGCTCTTGCAGTAGGTATTCACATACAGGACTGAGTCCCAAGCAGTCTGGAACAAGGAAAAGCACTCGGGGAGGAGGACAGGTATCCCATAGCATGGAACCTCAGGCTGAATGGGTCTCATGAAAGGAGACCCTGTAGCACAGCCAACCCGAAGCCTGCTCTACAGCGAGAGGCAATGTCCAAACTGTAGTGTTTCATAAAGGTATGGACAGAAGTCCAAGCTGCGGCTGCACAGATGTCTGCCACTGACACATTCTTGAAATAAGCCGCAGAGGTAGCTACTCCTCTGGTGGAGTGATCTCTGACTTGACCCAGCAGGGTCTTGTTGTACTTGTCATAACAGAAAAGTGATATAATGAGCCCCGAGTCTGAAGTGTGTCCACCCTGTCCGGAGGCAAAAAGGCTTTGCCAATGGTTGTGACCAGAATTGCCCCTATAAATTGGAGCAGTTGGCAAGGAACCAAATGAGACTTTGCCCGGTTGAAGGTGATACCCAGGCTGGTGAAAACCTGCAGGCTAAGAGAAAGGGAGTGCAGGAGTTCCTCCCTGGATGGGACCGCCAGGAGCCAATCGTCCAGGTATGGGAATATCTGAAGTCCCTGGGTACGCAGGTGGGCCACTACCACAGACAGACATTTGGTAGAAACTCGGGGGGGGCGCGAGGAAAGACCAAATGGAAGGGCCTTGAATTGGTAGTGGTCCCTTTGAAAGCAAAAACTAAGGAATTTGAGGTGGGAAGGGCAAATGGGGATATGCAGGTAGGCATCCTGCATGTCCAGAGTGCACAGCCACTGTCCCTGCCGAAGAAGTGGTAGAAGGCTCTGCAAAGAGAGCATTCTGAAGCATTTGTACTGCACGAACATGTTCAGAGAGCTGAGGTCTAGGATAGGGCTCACATCTCCCGTCTTCTTTGGAACTGGGAAGAAATGGGAATAGTAACCTGTCCCCCAAAGATGGTTGGGGACTGGTTCTATCGCCACCTTTGAGAGAAGGGAGGTGATTTCCTCTAGGGCCCGAGGAAGATGTTGTGGGGATTAAGATTTGGGGGGGGTCCTTCGGGGTGGTTTCTGTAGAAACTCTACTAAGTGTCCTGCTGATATCAACTGGAGCACCCAAGCATCTGATGTTATCCTCTCCCAACCTGGCAGATTGAAGGAGAAGCTCCCCCCCCCACCGGTTCCTCTGGATCATCCAGAGGCAATAGGAGAGGTAGGGAGTCAGGAGGTGTGGGGCAGCGCAGCAACCGAGGCTCCTGTGGCTTTTTTGCTGGGGGAGTCTTGGTTCCTGGAGAGGCCCGACGTTTGTAGGCCCGTTTGCCCTGTGGTTTTTGTCGTTGTCGGTTTTGCCTACGAAAAGGACACCGCTGCCCTTGAGGGGGCCTGTACATGGAGTTGACAGACTTGAGTGCAGTACCCCTTCTCTTGCAGTTCAGTGATGATGTCCTTGACATCACCCCCGAACAGCACCGAACCCCTGGACAGCGGATAGCACTTCAGGGACTAAACCTGACACAGGGAGCCAGGCATAACGCAGTAGGCCTACGGCGAAAGCTGAGCTCCTTCCAGCTGTGTACACTGCATCGTAAGAGGCATGAAGCATGTGCCGACTGGCCGAACAAGCAGAACGGACACTTCCTGTTTAGTCGGAGACTTAGGAAGGGAGTCTAATTTGGATTCCACCTGACTAAAGATGGTCTTCTGGAAATCCCCCATATGCGCCACATAATTCAGGGCCCCAATACCCAGGGTAGAAGAGAAAAGATTATCTTCCCGCATCGTTCCAGAAGCACAGATTCCTTATCAGGCGGAGACGAGCCGAGGTGTTTAGGATTTGCGGAGCGGCCGTGAATGGCGCCAATGATGACCGTGTCCACCTTGGGGTGTAGGTTAAGGAAATCTACACCCTCGGGAGCCTGGTATAGCCTGTCCACCCTCCTCGGAAGGGGGGCTAACGCAGGAGGTAGTTTCCAAATGGTGGAAAAAGATCCGCGTGAGGCTCTATCCAGGGTGGAATCAGTGTAGGAGCGGTATCGGGCAGATCCAGCTGAGCAGCAAGTTTCTTGCGCTGTGGGTCTGGCTCCAGTGATTGCCACTGATGGATTTCCTGGATTTTCCTCAGTAACTCCAGAAAGAAGGGATCCTCCGGAGGAGGCTTCGGAGGAGTCCTCGGCCTGGGGCAATCCGGAGTACGTGGCTCGTCTTCGGGATCAGAGTGTCCCGTCTCCGAGTCAGACGTATCTGATGAAGAGGAGGAAGACTCCTCCCTACGAGGAAAAGGAACAGCCCTTTTGGGGAGTACCCTGGGACGCGTATCCTCCCCTCCTCAGGTGCCAGAGGGCTTTCCTCTGGTGTCGGGAAGGTGGGGGAGGAAGTCTCCCATCTCTGACGTAGGGGATCCTGTACAGGGTCTGGCATCGGTAGACAACTCTCGACTTCATGAGTGAGCTGAGCCTTGGCCTCAGCCCACCAGGAGGCCAGTACCTCCTTCAGATCCGCCGAAGTGGGAAGTGGGCGGAGGGGGATACGGATATTGAGGATATCCACAGAAGGAGTATCCATAACCTGACAGCGGGTATCCCGGTGTCCTGTACTGCAGTGCCGGATACTGTGGCGTCGGGTACCGAGACGCCAGATACTGCGGAGTCTGGTATTGTGGCACCGGATATTGCAGTGTCGGATACACGGGTGCCAGGGGCTCCGACGGAGAAGACGGGCCTGGCAGGGGCCCAGCTGGCAGACCAGGTGGTGGTAATGCTGGCCCCGTGGGTGTCGGGCCCGGCGTGGGTATGCCTTCGACAGGATCCAAAGGACCTGACAGCAAGGGGATGCCAGATGGCGTCGGGTATGCTGGCATCGGGACTGGACTCTGAGGGTCAGGGTATCAGGTCCAGAAGGAGGGTTGCCTGACGGCAGCGTCTCAGTATTCCCCATGACGATCAGGGAAGGGGGATTAAAATCCCTGGGGGTCAGCTGAGGAGACGCGGGGATCTCAGAAGGCAACGTAATACGCTGTGGAGAGCCTGGGGCGTCAGACTGATCCATAGGGTCTGGCGCAGGCTTCTTGGTCGGGCGGGCGCCAGTGGGACTGGCATCAGACTCTTCGTCTGAATCCTGGCGGGCGTCAGAGGAGCCAACGTCCAACTTATCGGACTCCCTGCCTGAGGAAGGCCGCACTGGGGATGCAGCCTTGTCGGGCAGAGATTTGGCTGGGCGCCCCCCCCCGAAGGGGTAAGCTGCTTATTAGCCTTGTCCAGGCGGGCATCGGTGGGACCGATGTCTGACTTACCGGACCCGCTCTGACCCAAAGGCTGCGTGGTAGGAACGTCCTTCCCGGAAGCGGAGGCCTTCTTTGCCCCGGAGGTTCCCGAAGGGTCCAAGCACAAGCCAGATGGGAGGGGCCATGCTTTCTTGGTCACCACCAAGACGGCCATCATGGAATGATCCACCCACAGGGATGTTACCTTATGTGCCGCCACTCCAGCCAGAGTCGCGGCTGCTGTGGAAGCAGTTTCCCGCTCCCAGTGCTTCTCCTTGTCACGCTTCTTCTTGTAACCTTTGGGGGAAGTGGACGCCTGCCTGAGCCTCTTTGGTTCTTTTTCCATGGAGGCCATGTTTTTTTTTTTTTTTTTTTTTTTTAAAGAGTATGGGCTTCCAGGGACTGCTGCCTTCTTTTGTGGGTAGCCGAGTTAAATTTCTGGCAGTCCTGGCACTTCTCCACGGGGTGGTCTGGGCCCAGACAGACGAGGCTCAAGGAGTGGCTGTCCTTGTGTGGAAGTTGGAAACCACACGAGTCGCACTTATTTTTATGCGATTCGGAGGATGTCGGGGACGACATACACAACAAATCGTGAGAAGAACTTGAAAAACAGAGAAATTAGGGTGAAAAGTTCAAAAACTAATGGACTGACGAAAGACTGACGAGCGTTTATTCTACCGCGAGGAACTTTCACAAGCCAACAGCGGGGAAAGAACTGGAGGGCAGACGTAGGGGACCACCCCTTTATACTGACATCGCAGCGGTTCCCTGCCAGAGACTGCTAGCTAGAAATGTTTCCGTTGGGTTCTGACGTCTGGCGGGTCAGTCCTATATGTGATTACCTACTGCAAGAGCCCTCTCAAAGTAAGATAGTCAGTTTCAACCCCTGTCCACTGTGAAGACTGGGCAGAAGTACCTGTTCAGTACTGTCTGCTTTTTCCTGATACCCCTCTTGGAAGTCATCCTCTACCATCCTCCATATCCTCACTGTCTCTCCCCTTCCTCCTCCTCCTCGCTTACGTACCTGAAGTCAGTCGTCAACTGTTGCCACTCCAGTGGCTATCCTTTGCACGTTTGTTCCCCTCATTGCCCTCTCTGCTTCCATCCATTTTACCTGGTACACCTCCTATCCTCCTCCCTCTGGGTTTCCTTGTACCTCCTAAATGCCATCTTTTTTCCCCCCTTCACTTCTGTGGACACTTCCCTAGAACACCATAATGGCCTCCTCCCCCACACACACTTTTGCTCACTTCTTCACAGAGGCAGGTTGCATTCACTATACCTTCCCTTAATTTTCCTCCAACGTTCCTCTACCCCTCCCTTGCAATCCATCTCTGCTAAGCTGCTTCTAAGGCAGCCTCCCACTCCTTTGACATCTGCCCTTCTAAAGTCCAGGATCCTTGTCTTTGTGTGGTTTGCCACTGCACCCGTTTTAATGCTGAACCACACTGTATGGCGATGACTGGCCCTTAAGGGACTGCCCACTGTAATGTCTGCAATACTGTGTCTGTTATTGAGCACTGAGTCTAAAACTGCCCCATCCCTAGTGGGTTTGCTGACTACCTGCACTGCCCCTGCAGGGAGTTAAGGATTGTCTCTGCTTCTAACTGAAGCTCAGCTAGAAGGTTCCAATCCGCAGACTGAAGTCCACAACCAGTAGCATCTCCCCCTTTTAGCCATCCTACTGATGGTTTCCCCTAATGCCTTATTCAAATCCCCTTCCCCCCGTGCTGGAGGTCGGTATATCACCCACATGTCGACAATGGCCCCAGTACCTGTCTCCAGAGTGAACAACAGCACCTCCAGCCCATCTTTTACCTCTAAGTCCACTTGCACTTCCACAGTCCCGATTCCACTCCTCATATACAGCACAACCCCTTCTCCCCATCTCTTCTGAACCGAGAATAGCCTGGCAGGACCATATCCCAGTCATGATTTTCAGTGCACCACAGCTCAGTTATGGTCACCAGGCCAAACTCTGTTTCCACCATGTTGGCCTCATCGGTTATTGCAACCGGACACTGCAATCTCCAAACTACCCCTTATTCCACCTGGACACTACAATCTCCAAACCACGCCCTATTCCATAAGGTCACTTCAATCTCCAAACCATGTCTTATTCCAACTGGACACTGCAATCTCCAAAACATCTCTTATTCCAACTCGACACTGCCACTTTCCACTCCAAACCATCCCTTATTCCAACCCGACACTGAATCTCCAAGCTGGACAGTGATCTCTAAACCATCTGTTATTCCTACTGGACACTGTAATCTCCAAACCATCTGTTATTCCTTCCTGGAGTTCTCAGTCTCTAGCTAGCTTCTATTTATTTATTATTTAGATTTTGTTGACCAGGTAAGGTGCACTAGCCATAGCAATGACTATTTTCAATCACGACCCAGGAGATTACAGAACAAAGTATTGGAAGCAGTAACAGTACAATAATTACAGTACATAGACAATTTTCGAGGAACAAAACACAGTACAAACATGAGAAAACGCAAAAGGTAGGGTAAAATACAATACAGTTTCAAAATAGGAATATAGGAAGGCAACACAATAAGTAAGTTCATAAGAGCAACATGCCAGTACATTTAGAATACGGTGATGACTGTACACAGTAGAAGTCATACAGGATAGATATAGGAGCGCTAGGAACTGAATAGGAGTAGGGATGCCAGATAAATGAGGGTACGATGGAGTAAAGAATTGAGGAAAGGTAAGAGGAGTGGACCAAAAGTGATGAAGGTAGGAAAATCAAATATCAGGAGAAAAAGTGCAGAGCATATTAATTTGGGCCAGTTCTGAGAGATGGTTATGGAGGACAGTGTTATAAGAAGGATAGGGGCTAGGGAGGTTTAAAACAGGAGCAAGAACAGGAATCAGCGAGATGGTCACGTAGCAATTTTTTGAAAGAGGCATGGGATGAGGCTAAGCATATGGTTAGCAGGAGGGAGTTCCAGTGTTGAGGGGCATGACAGGAAAACGCACTTGCACCTCTGGAGGAGTTATGTCTGGGGATGTGGACAGGGGCACTGTCCGCCAAGCATAGACCATAGCTGGATGTCTGGTTTCGAAATAGGCCCGCCAGGGACTTGGGTATTTGTGATCTGATAGTATCAAATGCATGATACACGAAATTACTACTTCTCCCTCAACCATTTTATAATCTCCATTTCTGCCTGACTGCCTCCGATAACCCTCAGACAAAATGCACATAGATGTGACACTAGACTGTCTGCTTCCTCGTAGTCCATCTCCAGACAGGCAAACATGGGGTTCTCAAAGCCAACGTCCACTCCAACAACGTGGTACACCAGAGTGTTGGCCTTGTGTGCTTCTAGCGGGGAGGAGATGGTCAGACGGGCTGCAGCATCTCTATTCAGGATGTATACCAGCTTCTGCTTCTCAATGGCACCTGGGAACACGAGAAAAACACAAAACATTAACACGGTGAGACCAGCCTTAATGAACATCATGCAGTTAGAACAGAGCAAAAACTATGGGTCTGTTAATAAAGGTGACAGGATATTTTCCTGTCAGGACAACTTCAGCTTTTATATAGGTTGTGACTAAACCTCTGCATCACAGAAGCGGACATATAATTCACTGCAGCTGGCTGGCACACTGAATGTGTGTTTGCTTACCAAGCAAAAGATCAGCAGTTCAAATCCAGGTAGGAACACCTACCAGCTCAGCCAGGAAGAGTTGGCAGCAGGATCCAGAGTCACAGCAACACCTGCAGGAAGGGGTATGGAGCTCCCCACCTGGCAGAACATGGTGTGATAGGCCAACAGATGGCTACTGCCCATGCCACGTGAAGATCATAAAATCACAGAAGCTTGACGGCAGAAAAGGACCATACCAGCCCATCTAGTCTGCCTCCCCCAAACCTCCCCTCCCTGCCAGCCCCTGCCCTCCCCCAATACTCGTCCCCATATGCTTGTCCCATGCCCTCTTGAATTCTTCTACCAATTTAGCCCCCACCGCTCTGTCTGGTAGTCTGTTCCAGGGTTCCACCACCCTCTCCGTGAAGAAATGCCCTCTCACACTGCCCCTGTATCTTTTTCCTTGTAGTCTGAGGCTGTGCCCCTAGCTTCGACCCCCTCCTTCCTCTTAAGTAAACCCTCTTTTCCCACTTTATTGAGCCCCTTTAGATATTTAAAAGTTTCAATCATGTCTCCCTTTCCCTCGTCTCCAGCGTGTACAGATCCAGCTCCTCACACCTCTGCTCATATGACTTTCCCTGTAATATCTTGGTTGCCCTTCTCTAAACCCTCTCCAACGAGCATCTATATCCTTGCGGAGATGTGGCCTCCAGAACTGAACCCCATACTCCAGGTACGGCCTCACCATGGCTTTGTAAAGGGGCATTATTACCTCCCTCTTTCTGTTAGTAATACCCCTGCCTAATGCATGCTAACATTCCAATGGCCTTTCCCACTGCCCTGCAACACCGGATTCCTACCTTAAGGTTCCAGGAGACTATGATCCCCAGATCCCTTCCCTGTTGTGTTACTTTAATTTCCTCCCCACCTAGGGTGTACCCTGCTCTTCTGTTCCTACTCCCCAAGTGCATCACCGCGCACTTCTTGGCATTAAATTTCAGCTTCCACATCCCAGACCATTTTTCAAGTGTCTAAGTCCTTCCTCATGTACTCCACCCCCCCTTGGGTGTCCACCCTATTGCATATTTTCGTATCACCAGCAAACAGGCACACCCTTCCCCTCATTCCCTCAGCAATATCACTGATGTAGATGTTGGAAAAGCGGACCAAAAACTGACCCCTGTGGCACTCCACTCTTCACCCTCGCTATCCCAGAGTGCAACCTGTTTAGCACCACCCTCCAAGTGCTTCCTGACATCCAGACCTCCACCCAAATTATTTTCCCACCCAACCCTAGGCTTTATATCTTGCTCACCAGCCTGCTATGAGGGACAGTGTCAAAGGCCTTACTTAAGTCCAGATAGGCCACGTCCACCGCGCCCCCTCCCCCGGTCAATCACTTGAGTCACCCAATCAAAGAACTGAATTAGGTTCGTCTGGCAAGACTTCCCCTTCGTGAAGCCCTGCTGTCTGCTATCCTGCAAGCCACTCTCCTCCAGGTAATCCACCACCCGCTTCTTGATTAATGCCTCCATTACCTTCCCCACAACTGACGTGAGGCTGACAGGTCGGTAGTTCCCCTTTACCTCCTTACTACTTCCCTTGTGTAAAGAAACTATGTCTGCCCTCTTCCAGTCCTCCAGCACTCTCCCTGTATCCAGGGACAAGTTGAAGAGCCTCAACAATGGTGCGGCCAACTCCTCCATCAATTTCCTGATCACCCTGGGGTGTAACCCGTCAGGCCCCATTGTCCTGTCCACCCTCAATCTATCTAGCTCTGCCCTAACCCTATACACAGTGAACAGGCTCAGATCCACCCATTTGCCCTCCTTCCCATTCAACTTTAGCTCAAGTCCCCTACCGTCCACCTCCTCTGTGAATACTGAGCTAAAGTACTTATTTAATAACTCTGCTTTTTCACAGTACCTTTCCAATTTTATTTTTACCTCCCCCCACAGCCTAGTAATCCCCTGCCTTTCCCTTCTCTTCTCCCTCACATATCTGAAAAAGGTTTTATTAAATCCCCACATTTTTGTCCCCACCTCCAATCCCGATGATGCAAATTCCATTTTCAATCACACAATATCAACCATCTTCAATACCCCTAATAAAAATCCCACCTCCAATCCCCCCAATCCAACCTCCAGCTCCAATCCCCAAACACAATTCCCTACCTCCAAGATCTCTAATTCCACCCACCTTCAATACCCCAGACCCAAGTCCAGCGCCTCATTTCCAAATACAAATGCTGGTGTCAGTTCCCAAATACAAGTCCCCACTTTCAATACCCCTAATTCCACTCACCTTCAATACCCCAGATCCAAGTCCCACCTCCGAACCCCAAGGTCCAAGTCCCATCACCGATCCCAAGATCCAAATCCCTGCCACCAAGAACCCCTCATACAAGTCCTTCCTTCCAATCTGCAAGTACAAGTACTCCACCTGAAACCCACCCAAGTTCCATTTCCAGATTCCACTCATATTCCAATGCCCCCAATATAAGTCCAGCCTTAAATTCCCATATGCTAGTCCCACCACCAATACCCAAATAAGGAAGACTGGAATGGCTTGTGATTTCACTGGAGGGAGTGAGGAGACGGAGGAATGTAGTGCAACAGAGTTCTGCTATACATGCCAATTGTGACTCTGAACTACGATCCCCAACTGATGGCACATTTCTCTCACGCCCTGTTGGGCTCCTGGGCGGTAGTCCCTCATCTCCCAGTGACCTGCAGACCACGGTTAACGCAGGTGCGGGACCAGGGAAAAGACAGTGGCCAAGCAACAACTTCAGACTACTTGGAACACTGTTGACTCACCCAACCAAGGTCAGTGGCGGCCATGATGGCTATGCACCGCCGGGCATGTGGCTGAGGATATCCACCTTCACAGGGGATACCCAGCACAAGTTGGCGGATGTCCCTTCCTGGGACCGACCTCTTGACCCTGGAGTGGAAGGTCACCTCCAGAGGATCGAAAAGTCAATGCCACTCTGGACTCGGTCTCATCCGCTCAGAGGGGCAAGGGCACAGACCGCAATCCTAAGCCCTCTCGTCCGTCTCGCCCAGCACGTCCCAGCCAGCAGCGTCAGGGCCAAGGCTCACAGCTTGGCACCCCAAACCCAAACCCAGCGACTACTCCTCCAGGAAGCAGGGAGGTGCTTGACCCAGGTGGTCCCTGGCAGTCCCTCCTCCAAGCCTGCTCAGTGACGGGTTGAGGGTGCCGCCCCAACCTCGTCACCTCACCCCCAGGTTCCTCCCGTGGGGATGGCTTCACCACTTTCTTTCCGCCTGCTCCGCTATCACACAGACGGTGGGTGTTGGAAGTGGTGGGAAGAACCTGCCTCTGGAAGTCGAGCAGGCCCCTCGCTACAAGCCGTCAAACCCGAGGGGACCTCGAGATCACCCAGCCTCACTAATAAATTCGCAAGAGCGAACATTCTCCTGCTCCTCGAGAAGGAGGTGATCAGAGAGTGTCGGACCCTCCCTCCAGACCCTGGGTTTGTGTCCAGGTACTTCCTGGTTCCCAAAACAGGCGGGGGCTGGTGCCCGATTCTCGACCTGCACGACCTAAACAAGTTCTAAGGTCTCGGACCTTCAAGATGGTCACTCTGGCTCAGATAATACCATCCTTAGGAGCGGCAGTATGGTTCAAACAACATGAAGTCTTGCTATATTATAGACATTAGCTGTTTGATCCAGCTCTAGAACTGCCCCGGAGTGAAATGGTTAAAACCATTCCAAAATAAATTTTGCACGACAGCAGCTCTATCTGTGTCATTTCAAACGAACTGTCAGATTCTCTCCGCCTCATTGAACAGTCGCTCGGGAATTTCTCCTTCTGCTGGTTCATTTCGGTTAAAAATGTTTTCTCGGTTGGATTTAACTTTGAGAATAGTTTTATTTTAACACAAAACCGTTCGATTCAAGCTCTATCTGTGGTAACGTGAAGTAAATGAAGGTTTTGTCTATATGGAACTTTGTAAGTTATCGGTTCGGTTTGAACCGATCGGTGAATTCAAACTCATTTAAAACTAAAAGATTACTATTTTAAGTGCGGTTCCCGGTTCTTATCGGTTCTAAAAACGGATTTATTCGTTTTTTCCAATACCCGTGACAGGTTAGGAACGATAAAAATTGTCTTGCCTGGTAATGCCCGTTAAAAGGGCAAGTTTTTGGTTGAGCTGGCATTATGTCTGAGAAACCAAAAGAAAAACCCGGGCCCACTGGGTTTCAACACTGTGATGTTTGTGGGGAAGTCTTTGCCAAAGCTGACCACACACACCACATGTGTTTATTGTCTGGGTTTGACCACCTCAGTCAGACTGCCAGATATGTACAGAATTTCCCTGCAGCCACCTGGAAAAAAGATTGGGCAGGCTCAGGGGCGAGGAAACCAAAGTCCGTGACCGGATGGCCAGCCCGGTTTGGTGCCAACTTGAACCAGAGAGTACCCTCTGACGGGGCCGAACTTCCCTCGGGCAAAATAAAAGCTGGTTCTGAGGAACCAATTCCAGTAAAGAAAACAAGAAAATCAACAGGTCTGGGTCCAAAATTCCTTCTCCAACTGCTGCAGAGATAACAAAATCCACACAATTGTCCAGTCACTGTCTCAGGGTCCGTCCGAACCACCACTATCTGGTAAAAGGTCGGTTCGTCCGGTCCCAATGGTTCAGGATTATGATATTGAGAATTTTATGAACCAGAGGAGGGAGGAGGATTATGAACAGTATGAATGTGGCTGGGAAGGTCTGGGTGTGCCCACTGAACTGGACATCTCCCCAATGAACCTCTAGAATCTCCCCTATGCTGTCTGAGTCCCCATCTCATTTTATGTTTTATAAAAAGTTGCTGAAACCTCAACTTCCTTTAGAAGAGGCTTAGTGGATGAACAAGAGAACTGATTTTGTAGAAATGATGGATATTCAAGTCTGGGAAGTTAACTCTGTTCCTTTGCATAAGTCTTTTAAGGAAACAAACAATTAAAATTTTAAAAGCACCTAATTCTGTGCCTCCTGTAGATAAAAAGATGGACAGAAGGTATGCATTGTCAGAGCCTGATACAGAATTCCTTTCTCAGCAATGCAATCCTGTTGGGGTAGTTCAGGCTGCCTGTGATAAAGCTAATATTCCCTAGCTCACATCCTCCTGACAAAGTTCCAGGAAAAATTGATGCCATGGCAAAAAAACTGATATGTAGCAGCCTCTCTGGGACTCGGGCAAGCAAATTATATGACACATAACTAAGTATCAGAAATCTAGATGGGATACTGTTATGCAATTGGCCAAGCAGGCCATGGCCAGCTGACTAGTGAACTAGAACAGGTGGCTGCTGATGGCATTGAAGCCTCTAAGGTTCAGTTTCATGCTGCTGTGGATATTAATGATGTTTCCTCTAGGATCATGGCCACATCTGTAGCTTTTAAGTGAGTTGGCCTGGCTCAAGACATACTAGTTTGTACAAGATACCCAGACTAAGGCTATGGATTTTCCTGTGGTGGGAAATTCTCTGTTTGGAGAGCAGACAGAGAATTACATGAAGAAGATGGATGAATATGGGACTACTTACAAGGTGCCCAGGCAAGGGCTGCAAGCCACTCCTCAAAGGCATGCCCCAGAGGGGTGAGGGTAGGCCTTTTTCACAGAACTTTCTACCAGACTCAAGAGCCTCTGCCCTATGCTCAGAGGGCTTCTTCAGAGGCAGGGGCAGGCGAGGGGTGGGCCGATCTGCTCCCACCCCAGCCTAAAGCTCCTGCGAAACAGGCACCCTGATGGGGTGCCAGGGCAGAGTCTCCTGTACCAGTGGGGGGCAGGCTGGCTTACTTCAGTCAGAAGTGAGCTTCTTTAACCTCAGACAAGTGGGTTTCTGGAGTAGTAAGCCAGGGTCTAGTTCTCGACTTCAAAAAGTTTCCCAAGTTGAGAAAAGCAAATTTTCTACCTACAAGTGCTTCAAGAGACCCTCACTCTGGAAACAGAGGTCTCATCCTATTTAGCTCTCCAAGAGCAGTAGAAAAGGGTTCCTCCTGCATCAGGGCAGGGGTCTGTATTCAGATACTTCCTTACCCCAAAAGACGGAATGGCATTCTCTTAGATCTCAGATATCTGAACAAGCATCTTTTTAAACCAGTTCAAAATGGTAAGCGCTCACAGCAATGATTTACCTTTCCTAAGGCCAGGGGACTGGCTAGCCTCCCTGGACCCCAAGGATGCCTATTTCCATATCCTAATCAGAAGATCCCATCGAAAGTACCTCCAGATTCGAGACTGCCCTCAGTCATTACAGTTCCACAGCAATGCCCTTGACCCCTTACCTCTGTAAGGGTGTTCACAAAGTGTCTAGCAGTGGCAGTGGCCCATTTAAGGAAGCAGAAGTTGCTGTTTTTTCCCTATCTGGGCGACTACAGCTCATTGTAGAGCCAGTCCCCAGAACAAATGAAATCTCACTGCACGGATCACCAGCAACCTCACTCCTGGGTTTTCTGTTAAACCTACCAAGTTGGTTTCTGGAAACAGTCAAGTACTCACCTTTATAGGGGCAGAATTGGACACAAAGCTAGCCAGAGCCTTTCTTCCCCCAGAAAGGGTAAAGAATTTAGTGGCTCCTGGCTTCTTCCTCACTCTGTGGGTCTCTCGACCAGCAAGACACTTTCCTGCAACTCCTGGGGCACATGGCTGCATCCACAGCTGTTGTGCAGGGCCAGATTTCAGATGAGGAGACATTCAGTTTCACTTGAGAACCTTTTGGTCTCCAGAGAGAGAACCCCCTTTCAAGTTGGTCCCAGTGACTCGGAGCCTTGATCCTAGCTCTCCAGTGGTGGCAGGGATCAGAGCAGATTTGGAAGCGGGGCTCCCTTCATTTCCCCTTCTCACGATTTGACTCTCACTACAGATGCTTCCCTTCTGGGTTGGGGAGCCCACATGGGAGACCTTTCCCACTCAGGAGTTTGGTCCCCCAGGAATCTCTGCTCCCATAATTTGCTGGAACTCAGAGCTGTCTTTTTAGCTCTTCAAGCTTTTTACTGCATCTGTCACGACAACGTGATACAAGTCAGAACAGACAACACCACAACAATGTGTGTACATCAACAAACAGGGGGCACTCGGTCTTGACCCTGCGCACGAGCAATGAAGTTATGGTCTCTGGCCTATTCCCTGAACACTTCCCCCATAGCAGTTCATCTTCCGGGAAGGACAATGTCTAGCGTGATGCCCTCAGCAGATTTCCAGGGCCATCACTGAATGGTCCCTGGATCCTCAAGATGCTGAGGGATAGTTTTTGCCAGGTGGGGCATCCACTCAGATGAGATCTTTGCAGCCCAGACAATCACAAACTTCCTCTGTTCTGTTGCAGGCCTCCAGTGCTGGAGCTCAGTTCCCTGGATGCCATTCTTCTGGATTGGGAGGGAAGTTCCTCTATCTTCCCCCTTTCTCTCCTATTCAAGTACTAGTCAAAATCAGATCTCAGCCTTGCAGGGGTGATTCTGATTGCCCGGATGGCCAGGCAGCCCTGGTACCACTCCTTCTGTCTTTGACAGTCCATCTTCCCCTGTGCCTCCCAGGAATCACAATCTGTTGACTTGTGCCCAGGGAAGGGTTTGGTATCCGGACCTCAATCCCTCAACCTCAAGGCCTGGCTCTTGAGGTTAGAGTTGCTGATTTACACCTCTCCAGGGTGTTCTTGAGATCCTAAAGGCTTCAGAAAGCCTTCCACTAGACTTATGAAGTTCTAAATGGAAAAGGTTTTCCATTTGGTGTGCTGGAAAAATATTTCCCCAGAATCTGCTACATTACCCATTTTGTTAGATTACATGGTACATCTTAATTCCTTGGGTCTCAGACCAGCTACCCGAGTTCATTTGGCAGCTGTCTGCTTTTGTGTCAACAGGAAAGTCATCCCCTCTTTCCTCTCATCCTGTGTTTTCCAAGTTTTTTAAGGGATTACTCCATACTAATCCTCCCTTTCGGGAACTGAGCCCCTGCTTGGGACCTTAATGTTTGCATTGCCCAGTTAATGCAACCACCTTTTGAACCTCTGTCTTCTGCAGAGCTTAAGTACCTAACTTGGAAAGCTGTTTTTCTAATGGCTATCACTTCTGCCAGGCAGCATAAGTGGTGCAAGCCTTGTCACAGTGGAGACTGACTATTTCTTTCCACAGAGATTAAGGTAGTCCTTGGGACTAATAGGAAGTTTTGCCTAAGGTGGTTTCAGATTTCCATCTTAATCAATCTATCTCCCTTCAGTATTTTTTCACTGATCACTCCTCTTCTGGTGAGGAGGAGGTTTTAACCTAGATGTTAGAAATGCTGCTTAGTTATTATATAGGCGTGCCGAGGTCACAGGTTGAATCCTCAACTTTTCCGCTTACCTATGGGTGAGTTGGGAAAGGCAAACCTGACACTAAGAGATCAATAGCCAGATGGATTGTCTCTTATCTCAATTTTGTTATCAGAAAGTGGGTAGGCCCCCAGGTTTGAGGGGCTTCGACCAGGGGTACAGCTGCATCTCTAGCTGCTGCCAGAGACATTCCTTTATTAGAGATTTGCCAGGCTGCTGCCCAGGAAAGCGGTACACTTTTTACCATCATTACTCCTAGTGTCAGGCCAGGAGAAGTGTCTTTCGGTTTGCTTTGTAGCTGTTCTTCAGAGCCTATTCCTAAGTAGGTTCTGCCCTCCTCCATGGAGGTACTACTGTGTATTCTGCTAATGTTCTATAATATAGCAAGACTTCATGTTTGAAGAAAAATTACTCACCTTAGTAATGTTTCTTCTAATGAGTCTTAGCTATATGAACGAACCTCCATAACCTGCCCCTCTCAGAACCTTTACTGGGTGGGGTGCGGGCAACTTAGTGTGGGCACTACTTATGTCCTGAGCATTTGTCCCCTTTGGGACTTTGGGGAGTATGTATGTGTGCGTGTGTGTGTTTTATTATACTTATGTTCCATTTTCATATTATTAGAATGGTGTTAGTATTTCTGGTCCCCTGACGAGTCTTGGGTGTTGGGACCATCAATGGTTGTTATTATTTAGGTAGCCATTTGGCTAGTGTGAGTTACAACTTCACACAGACCTTAGTGAGTTTTGAAAACACGTAAAGATCTGACAGTTCAAGTTTGAAATGACGCAGATAGAGCTGCTCTCGATGTCCAAGA
This sequence comes from Neoceratodus forsteri, assembly GCA_016271365.2. NCBI lineage: Eukaryota > Metazoa > Chordata > Ceratodontiformes > Ceratodontidae > Neoceratodus > Neoceratodus forsteri. The sequence goes on from CM028130.1 coordinate 1,608,546,423, forward strand.
TTCTATTTTGGAATGGTTTTAACCATTTCACTCCGGAGACAGTTCTAGAGCTGGATCAAACTTCTAATGTCTATAATAGCAAAGACTCCATTAGAAGAAACAACATTACTAAGGTGAGTAATTTTTCTTCTGCTCTTTGGAACCTGCAGGACACGTTTTCACGTCCCTATCAAGTCCAAATGATCTCACCAGAAATTCGCCGCTTTCAGCGGAAGGATCCCTTTCGAGTTCGAGCCATGCCCTTGACCTGTCTCTTGCTCCCAGGGTCTTCACCAAATGCATGGCAGTGGTGACAGCATTCTTGGCGCTTGAGGGGCGAGGTGTGCCCTTACCTGGATGATTAGTTAATGCTTAGCCCCCTCGAACAGGAGGTGGGGCGGTCCAGAGATCTGGCCCTCAGGTTTGCTCTCCAAGGAGGACGCTCCTCATCCAACGAGGCCAAGTCAGACTCGAACTGAAGCAGGTGATTCTCTTCATCGAGGGGCAGGCTAGAGCTCTCTTCAGGCAAACCCGCGACTCCAGTGGACAGAGGCCGAGGTTCTTTCCTCCCTTTGCCCAATCATTTCTAGTTGGACAATCGCGGCCCTGCCCGGGACTTCCTGCACCAGCGTGGTCCGTTGGGCCCACTGGAACATCGCCCCCTTCAACGGTGGTATGGCCAGCCAATTAGTCTCCATTTGATCTTGGAACAGCCTGGTGACGGTGACCCAGGGATGTGAACCTCTCCAGTGGTGGATCGTTCCAGCTCATCTGCAGGAGGGCATCCGTTTGTCCGCCCGAGCCGATGGTCTCTCTATTGACCGACACCTCTCTGATGGGTTGGGGTGCCCTCTGGGGGAGCACAAGCGCCCGGCCTCTGGTCCCCGCAGGAGTCGATGCCATATCAACCTGCTGGAGCTCCAGTGGTCCGCCTAGCTCTCACCACCTTAGCTCCCGTTTCTCCGGGTCAAGTGGTTCAGGTCCAGACAGACAGCCACCACGACCATGTACTACCTAAACCACCAGGGCAGGACGCAGCTCCATGCCTCTGTGCAAGAGCTCTCCGCATTTGGTCACTCGTGCGCAGCCTGGGCGGATCTCCCTAGCCATTCTTATGGCAGGAGCCTCCAACACCATGGCGATGCCTAAGCGGATGAGGGCTATGTCCCATAGTGGTTTCTCCTGCCGAGGTGAGTATGAAATTGTTCTCCCATTGGGGCACCTCAGGTGGATCTGTTTGCCTCCAGGAGAGCAGCGAAGCTAAAACTGTTCCATGCCCACCCCCTCAGCAGGGCTCGCTGCAGGGACACCCCTTCTCGAGCCCGTGGACCCCAGACCTCTTCTGTGCCTTTCCCCATTTCCCTTGATCCACAAGGTCAGCTTCTCAGGCGAGGGAGGGACAGGCGTGGGTGATTCTGGTAGCCCCAGACTGGCCCCTTGATGCTGGTATCAGATCTCCTCAGCCTCAGCTCCAGGCTCCCGAGGCAGCTTCCAGCTCGCCTGGACCTGCTTTCAGTCAATCAGGGAAGGTGTTCCATCCGGACCTTCAATCCCTGCACACGGCGACTACTGGTTCCTGAGTGGCTAGAGTTCCAGACCTTGGGTCTTTCCAACGAGGTCCTCAATGTAGTTGAGGCGTCCCGTGAGGAGTCGACCAGGAAATGCTATGCCTTCAAATGGAAGGTGTTTTCCATTTAGTGTCAGGGCAAGGAGCCTGGACCCTTCCTCCTGTTCCTTGGCAAGCATCTTGGACTAGCCATAGTCCCTTTCTCAGCAAAGGGCTTGGGTCGTGACCTAAGGGTGCACCTAGCAGCCATCTCTCTGCTTACGGGCACGGGCAGGGGAAGCAGTCGGGCGCAGGAGAAGGTGGTCTGGTGCTTTTCAAAGGCCTTGATCAATTTCCCATCCGGTGCGAGAACCTCCACCTCCGTGGGATCTACTGGTACTGGCAAAGCTCATGGGACAGCCATTCGACAACCAATGCACAGGTGTGATCTCTCTCACCTGTCGTGAAGACCGCCTTCTTGGTGGCTATTCGTCAGCCAGAAGGATGGGGAGGCACCAGGCGCTTTCCATCGAGTCCCCACTACCTGGTCTTCCACAGGGACAAGGTTGTCCTGCGCCCCACCGAAATTCCTTCCAAGGTGGTGTCGGGAGTTTCACCTTAACCAGGTGTTGACTCTGCGGTGTTCTACATCACACCTCGGAGGCGAATATAGGCTCCATACTCTGGACCCTAGAAGGCGCTCGCCTACTATAAAGAGTGCATAGCTGAAAGTTAGGGAGAGGTTCACCAGCTGTTTTGTCACCTATGCTGAAGCCGCACCTGGCAGACCTGCAGCCAAGCAGGCGATAAGCAGGTGGGTCACCTCACCTGCATAGATCTCTGCTATGGGATGGCTGACATGGAGCCTCCCAGGCGGATAAGAGCTCATTCTACCCGCCATACACGCTGCATCCGGTGGCTGCTTCCAGGGGCATCTATCAGGAAATCTGCAGGGCTGCTATCTGGAAGTCAACACACACCTTCATCACCCACTACCACATCGACCTGGAGTCACGCCGGGATGCTGGATCTTCCTGGACATAAGTCTCCACCACTCATTCACACTAGTGGGATCAGGCGCCCGGAGCACTAGGACCCATCGCGAGAACAAACTTTGCTGGAGGGTCGGTAGCGAAGACGCGGCGCCCGCGAAACAGCGGCTTTCGGCAATGACCATCTCGGCGACCCTCCAACCACCAGTTCGCGCTTTCTTTTCCTGCCGTCGAGTGTGCTTCAGTGACAGCGTCGCTCACTGTCGGAGTCAAACTTCAAACTAGCGCATAGTTTCAGGTTTATTTTGTAACAGTATCATCGATAGTAGTATAGCAATTTTATTCTATTTTCGTTAAATTTTTCTAATATTTTAATTTAACCTACCTGAAGAAGTCTCGGCCTACTGGACCAAAGTCGACCATGAGCAGGTCAGGTACTGGTAGGGAGACTTATTATGAGCTGTTCAGTCAGCGGGCTGGGTCGGTCAACCCTCCTTCTCCTCAGCGGGGTTCCGACAGCGGTCAGTCCGATGTCCGAAGGGTGGGTGGTCCCCCGCCCGGCATAAAGTAAGCGGTAGCATTCTCGGCACCGTTGGCCCTCGAGACTCTTCTTGACCCACAGGTCAACAAAAAGCGCATCACTGAGGTAGCCCTCTGGTATGTCTCTTGGCGTCGGCGATGGGTTGCTCGTTAGCTGGTGCGGTCTCCCTTCGGAGTTGCCACCTTCGGTAACACGTCGTCTCGACGCGGGCCCCTCCCGCTATAGGTAGGGCTCCAGATGAGCAGTTTCATCAATGCGCCGCTCTTTTGGAAGCGATGGGCTCGGAGGTTGGTTCTTCTGCCTGGCTCGGTTGCCACGGGCCTCGGGCTCTTCCGGCGATCAGGTAGAGCGGTTGGACCTTCCCTAGTCGTAGCGGCGCCTTCTTCCGGTGCCAGCGACTCCGTGCCTAGAGTGTTCCCCCCTCACATGGCTGCGATGCAGGGGGCCACACCGATGCCCTTATCTCCTGGTTTTTCCTTCTCTAGCTTTCCAGGTTCCTGGGGCGTTCAGCGCCTTCCGGAGTCTGTTGGCTTGTCGGCACCGTTTTCGGTGCCCGCTAGACACTAACGGTGCCGTCCATAGCGCCAGCTGATCAGGCGGCGGCGCCGTTGGCTTGACGGCGCCCGTGCGCTCTACAGCAGCGCCCGCTGTAAGCGCTGCGGTGCCACTTGCGGCGCCCGTGCCCCTCCCTCGGCGCCGTACCCCTCCTCAGTGCCGTTTCCGACCATTTTGCCTTCTACCGGGCGAGAGGACTCTCCTCGTTTCTCTATTTCCTCCTCTTCTAATTTTCCTCCTTTCATGTCCAAGCGGTCCTTCCCTGGACCATCAGGAGATGATGTTGACCCTGACCCAGACCTCGGTTGGTGATGAAGTGGAGGAAACAGGATCTTTCTTTGCTACAGAGCCTGTGGTGAGGACCTGTCCTTTAAGTCTCTGTTGAAGAACCCAGATCCCTCTTTCTCTCCAGACTACAACGACATCGATCCTGGGAAGATATTAAGACTCCAGTATCTTCATGCTTCGGGAGATCCCTCTGGTTTGACCTCCGATCCAGCCTTCCTTCGAGACGCTGTCTCAAATGGTATGGAATAATCCTGCTCTTATTCCCTCAGTGGCTAAATCCATTGATAAGAGTATTCAGCTCCCAAGGATCGTCCCATTTTGGCATCCCAGGCCTTTGCGGATCCTATTGTAGTCCTGGCAGAGAATGACAAGGTCGTTCTTCCTCAAACTACTACAGCTCGACCTATTAACAAAGCGTCCTGTAAGATTGATACATTAGGTAAGAGAATCTTTGCTGCCTCCACTCTAAGTATGTGTATTGCCAGTTATCAAGGCTATTTTCTCAGTATGAGTATATCCTGTGGCACTCTATGAAAAGAATGGTTGAAGCTCTTCCAGATTAGGACTCCAAGTCAGAGCTTCTTCTGACCCGTTATTAGAGGTATTGAGTCCAATAACCAACAGGTCAAAACCGCCATGGGCGCTTTCGACACTGCTTCTAAGCTCAGCAGCTGCAGGTATTTGTACTCGGCGCATTCCTGGCTGCGTACTTCTGGCTACGAATGATGCTGTGGCAGGTAATGGCGCTTGCTTTTGATGGCTCCTATCTTTTTGGCCCTCAGGTGGAGCAAGCCTTAGAGGCCACTCAGAAGACTAGATCGGCCATTAAGTTGGCCAGACCTCCGCCTGCCCCTCTCGGGGCATGTGAACAGGCGTCAGTTTCATAGTCGTCAGTCCTTTTCGAGGCAGAGGAAGAGGAAGCTCCCTAAAGCCAACCTGCCCAACCTCAAAAGAAGGACGAGTAGAAAGCGCAGGGGCCTAAAGCCCCCAGCGCACCTTATGAATTGCTGGCCCAAGTTCCATCCACATTGCCCGAGGTGGAACTTTCTCCTCCGGTGGGAGGTCGTCTGATGTACTTCTACAACCAGTGAAGTCCATAACTTCAGACAAATGGGTCCTTCGGATAATTCGAGGGTTATTCTCTCAATTTCCTGAAACCCCGAGTGTCCTCCCAGATGACAAACCAGGTTGTCGGCCTCTCAGTCAGACCTCCTCACCCATGAGATCCATGGCCTTATACACAACAGGGCAATAGAACTGGTGCCCCGCATCTGCATGCACAGGGTTCTACTCCCATTACTTTATGGTTCCAAAGAAATCTGGGGGATCGCCCCATTCTAGACCTCAGAAAGTTAAACAAATTTCTCCCCAGGAGAAATTCAAAATAATTTCCTAGGTACCCTGTTCCCTTGCAGCATCAGCACGACTGGCTGGCCTCCCTGGATATGCAGGCGCCTACCAGCATATCCCCATCCACCCGACCCACCGCAAGTTCCTCAGGTTTGTAGCTTTGGGTCAACATTATCAATTCAGAGTCCTGCCCTTTGGGCTATCCTCGGCGCTGCGAGTTTTTACAAAGTATTGTGTGCAGTTCTCGTGGCGCATCTCAGGAAAATCCGGACTCCGAGTGTTTCCCTACCTAGACGATTGGCTTCTAGCAAGCCCTTCCAGCCAAGGGACTTTGGAAGCCGTGCAAGCGACTTCTCGTCTTCTTCACGTCCATGGGAGTTCTGCTGAATTTGAAAAAATCACAACTGCAGCCCTCCCAGAGGCTCCTTTTCATAGGGGCGCTTCTAGACACCTCTTCCTTGAGGCTTTCCTTCAGAGGACTCGACATCCTTCAGATGGCCCGTTACATCAGGGAGAACCAATCGGTTACACTCTCTCGATGCAGCGCATGTTAGTCTCATAAGTCCTCGGTGTTCACTGTGCCCCAGGCCGGTTACACATGAGAACCACCCAGTGGATACTCTCCACTCAGTGGTCTCAGACCTCTCACCCCAGTCTTTTCCCATCAAGGTGACGGAGTCCCTTGAAGACTCTCTCACCTGGTGGTCTCAAGAGGCAATCTCCTGGAAAAGTTCCCTTTGCTCCCTGGATCATCAGATCTCTCCATCACCACAGGCATCGGCTAATGGGATGGGAGCTCACTGTCCTCCTCCACACTCAAGGTGTATGGACTCAGTTGAAACTCATCTCCACATAAATGTCCTGGAGATGAGGCGTCCTCTATGCGATCCGAGCTCTGAAGGATGTCCTTTGTCACAGAACATTCTCCTTCAAGCGGACAACAAAGCTGTGATGTACTACATCAACAAGCAAGGCGGTGCTCATTCTTATCCCTTTGCAGGAAGCAATGAGGGTGTGGGAGTGGTGCTTGGAGCACAAGTCTCTGATTCAAGCGGTTTATCTGCCAGGTATACAAAGCGACCTAGCAGATCACCTCAGCAGAACGAGCCAGACCCTCACGGTGGTCTCCGATCAACCGTAGCTCGGTCACTGTTCGAAGAGTGGGGACTCCAGACCTGGACCTTTGCATCCCACTCAGCATCAAAACTGCCTCTCTTCTGCTCCAGAAATCCAGGGCCTGGCATTTTCTGTCAGGATGCATTCAGGCTGCGGTGGACAAACGCTTTCTTACGCCTTCCACGCTTCCTCTAATCCAGAAGAGTACTCCTCAAGTTCGGTCTCAGGGAACCAAGATGATTCTCATTGCTCCTTCTGGCCTCGGCAACTATGGTTTCCTCTACTCAACAGTATGTTGGCAGCCTCTCGAGACTACTTCCCTTGCAAATCAATCTTTTGACTCAGGGTTCGTTGGTCCATCCCAACCTGAAATCACTTCACCTGCATGCTTGGCTCCTGAAGAGGTAGAAGTGAATCGGTTCAACGTCTCTCGTAGAGTCTCGGACATCCTTCTGGCTGCTTGGAAGCCAGCCACCAACGTCACGCTTCCAAATGGAAACGTTTTTCTCTCTGGTGTGCAAAGTCCTCTTGGAATCCCTTTTCCTGTCCTCCTGACAAGGTTCTGGAGTATCTTTTGGACCTCTCAAACTCAGGTCTCAATACTCCACAGTTAAAGTTCACCTTAGTACCATCTCAGCGTTCCATGAGCGGTTTCTTCCTGACTCTGGCTCAGTTAGCTATAGTGAAGATTTCTTAAGGGATTCTTCATACCAGACCCCGGTTAAGCGTCCAGTTGCAGCCTGGGACATTAACCTGGTGCTGGACATGCTCACTCGGAAGCCTTTCGAACCCTTAGCTACCTGTGAGCTAAAATTTCTTACCTGGAAGACTGCCTTCCTGGTGGCCATTACCTCAGCCACATGGGTCTCTAATTACATGCCCTGAGTTATGGACCCTCCGTACCTGTATTCCATAAAGACAAGGTAGTTCTCCATTACTCATCCTAAATTTCTTCCAAGGTTGTGTCAGAATTCCATCTAAACCAACCTCTGGTACTTCCCTCTTATAGCTAATTTCCAAAATGAAGGAAGCAGCTCTTCATTCCTTGGATGTTAAGAGAGCCTTCTTGGTTCTATTTAGATAGAACCAAATTTCATGAGACTCAGCAACTCTTTGTTTCTTTCAACGACACCCGGCTGGGTCAACCTGTCGCTATCAGATGCATCTCATCATGGTTAGTGGTATGCCTTCGACATTGCTATTCCATGGCTCAAGTTAAACTAGAAGGTAGAGTGTGCGCTCACTCTACTAGAGTGATCGCGACATCCCTAGCGGAAATTGCAATGTTCAATTGCAGATATCTGCTGCCGCATACCTGGAGCTCAGTGCATACCTTCGTTAAGCATTATGCACTGGATGTTCATGCCAGCGCATTCCGCGTCGGCAGAACTATCCTTAATGGACTTCTGTCTTGAGTTGCGTAAGCTCTGGCTCTCCTGCCGCCCTTTTTGGGGATTATCAGCTTGGTACTCTCCACTAGTGTGAATGAGTGGTGGAGACTTATGTCCAGGAAGATATGAAAATTAGCACTACCGTAATTCTTGATCTTCTTGAGCAGTCTCCACCACTCATTCTACGTCCACCTCCATCCCCAAGCTCACGCTGCGTTGGTCTTCACTCCCTCAAATCTTTAGGCCGTGAAGACTTCTTTGCTGACCCTTCTTACACAGGGTCGTGCGGACTATCTTATGTCCATTTTTGAGGTTACATTTACTCTTTCGTTAGTTGCCTGCACCTCCTTGGTAAAAAAGTACTGAGGCGGTTGGAGGGTCGTCGCTTGAGATGGTCATTGCCGCTTCGAGCCACTGCTTCCGGCGAGTGCCGTCTGCCTCGTGGCGCCTCTCTCGCCGACCCTCCACAAAAAGTTTGCTCCCGATGGGTCCTAGTGCCTCCGGCGCTGATCCCACTAGTGTGAATGAGTGGTGGAGACTCATCCAAGAAGATCAAGAATTACGGTAGGTACGTAATTTTCATTTTGGGGCCTTGGTTCTCCAGTCTCTATTCCCTAAGTAGGGGTGTGCCTTGCCTCCCTCCTCCCGGAGAACTGCTAGGAGTCTGCCAATAAGTGTGGATGAACAACATATCCATGTCCCTAGAAATACAGGTTACTCACCTGTAACATGAGTTCTAGGAATGGTATATGTTATTCATCCACGACCCTCCTGACTTCGCGCAAAACCTGAGCTTCCAGCCGGGCCAGATCTGGCGTCATGGGGCGGAGCCGAGGTTTTACCACCCGGGTGGGAGGAGCCAGCTTGAAGACCTTCCGCAAGATTTAAAGCGGCAAGGATACCTGCCAATAAGTGTGGATGAACAACATATACCATTCCTAGAACTCCTGTTACAGGTGAGTAAACTGTATTTCTTTTCTGTGGCACTTTTCCTGCACTCTAGCATATTTGCCTGGTTCTGTAGTATATGTGTTGATTTCTGCAAAACATTTCCTTAAAACCAATATACTTATAATAATTAGATAGTTAATGTAGTTGTGTGCCTTTCCTGGAATTTTAATGGTTTCAACTCCTCCGTTCTCAAATTCCCTTGCAATACATGAGTCTTAACCTTTGATTTTGCTTTCGTCATTAATCTTCAGCCTTGTGTGCATTTATATACATAAACATTGACATTTTATGTTCTTTTCAGTACCATAAAGATATTTGCAGAGTTTTTGCAAATTCCTCGCCTCTTTCATTTAATTTTTCTGTCCAATGTCACCTCCAAATTTACATTTTATTTCTATTTAATCAAGTTTCACAGCATGTCACCCCTGAAAAAGGGATCTCTGGTCTCAGTGGGTTTGCCGGTTGCAAAAATCTAAATAAATAAATCTAGCAACAGTGGCAGCTCCAGCTTCCGTTGATTACCAGGGCACTGGCTAGGCACTACAGTTGGATGCCAGGAACCTACTGAAACTGGAATGGAAAGCATATGTGCATATTCATGCTTGCTTCTTGGAGATATTTGAACTAATGATGAATGTTATGTTTCTAAAATAAAATGCAAGTTCCATTTTTTTTTTTTTTTTTTTTTTAAAGGGGATGGCACTGCTTCTCCTGTTTTGGGTATGAGGGTATGGATGGCCCTGCTTCTCTTGGCTTGGGATGGATGGCTCTGCTTCTTCTGGTTTGAGATGGATGGCTCACCTTCTCCTGGCTTGGGAAGGGGGAAGCCCTGCCCCTGCTTTCTAAGAGAAGAAGCTGGGCCACATGACCCAGAAGATAGGGCCACCCCCAAAGCCAGGAAAAGCAGGGCCACCCCCAAGCCAGGAGAAACAGGAGATATCCTTCCCCAAGCCCAAAGAAGCAGGGTCATCCCCTCAGCTGCGAGAATCAGGCCCCACACCAGGAAAAGCAAAGCTATTCCCCGGGCAGAAGGAAAGCCTTCCCTATCAACCGAACAAAGAAAAAGCGGCCATCCAACCTTTTTACAGCAGGTATCCAGCTACCAAAATGGTCCTCAATGGATTGGCCACCATGTAGCAGACCAGGAGATCGAGGCCATGCATTCTCTCTTTTGAGTCTCTCCCCTCTTCTCCCCACAGTACTGAGACATGTTCAAATAACCCATCCATTTACCTTAACGAAAAGGCACAAGCAGTCAGAACCCTGTCACTCTGGTTCTGCAGGCATTTTCTATCTTATCTGTGTTAATCTTCACCATTCATCACAGTTGGGTATGTGGCTGAAAGGTCATGACCCCTTGAAGCCTTTTTTTGGATAGCGGAGTTGGCGCGCCGTCAGCGCAACCCTCAGGACCGACTTTCACGTGGCGCTGCAGGTTGGCCATTAGGTGTCGTTGACCCTGCCCCCACCAGTTCTTCGTCTCCCGCCGTCGAGGTTGCCCACCTCATGAGAAGCTCCTGAAGTTTTCAGCCTGTTGACCATTCCGTTTCTGACGCCGATCCTTCACATCAGTTCTATCACCTACTCGGCCTCGCTGCCTGGTAAGATTGTTTATTTTTGCAGGCCACGGCGCTGGAGGTGTCACTCTCACTCTTGGTGCCAAGGGGCTATTGACACCACCATCCCTGACCCTGGTGCCATTTGCGGCGCTGTGTGTGTGTGTGGGGGTAGGCGATGGCCGGCGCCAGGTCCAATTCCACTGCTACTCGCGCCCATCTCTTCCTCGGGTGCTGTTCGCAGTGCCGTGGGAAGTTCGGTGCTGACTCTGGTGCGGATACCCAGATTGGTGACTCCTCGGTCTGGGCAGGAGCAGATGTCCGTGTACAGTCTGGCACTGGACTGCGGTATCTATCTCTTCAGAGGTGGACTCGGAGTCTGGTTTGGACTCACTGTCCAATTCTTGAGTTGGCAGCCCATGTGGACACCTCAGTAGCTACTTCAGCTGACCGAAACCAGCCTCCCTCTGAAGAGTGGGCAGTAGCCCGCCCCCGTCTGAGGTGTCGACCAGCAGGCGGTGGTACTAGTGCCCTATAGCCTAGACTTGCAGGGTTTTCTGCCCTCAATAGGGACACCCCTCATGTGTTGTGCCTAGATCGCCAACTTAGGGCCAACCAAGGCGCCCACGGAGGGGAGGGTGCTACTCCCTGGGTGGTTTCCACGGGACTGACCAGGGTTGCCAGCTGGTGTTTTCAAGTGGAGGCTCTCTTGGACTCTGAGGGGTCAGGGTTCAGGAGGGCCTCTCTGAGACTCACCGGGTTTGGGAAGGAGTCAGCATGGACCCGCCCTTCCTTCTTGGTCAACTCGAGACAGCCCTGGTCTTTGGAGGGAAGAGACCATCCTTTTGGGCTCACGGTCCCGTCGCCTCATGGGGATTCTTAAGGGCACGGTCTAGGCAGTTCCAGCCTGGTTGATCAGCTGTTGGCCTCTCTGGAACTCCTCCTGCCTTGGAATCTTCCGGTGGTCTCTCTTGCCCGGACAGAGGACGTTCCTCTTCTTTGTGGATCTGGCCCCATTCCTCTGTCGCCATCTCCTGCTCTCCCACTTCATGGTCCAATGGGACCTCTCCTGGGAACAGTTCAGGGTGCAGCTGCTCACTTCCTACTTATGTCAGGACCATGGGCAAAGGTGTTCCACCCTCCCGAACAGCCAACCTCTGATCTCCGAGGTCTCCACTTCCCTCATCCTCCTCTTCTGGAGGAGAGGAACCTTCCATCCACATCTCCTGCTGCTGATCTCACAGAGTATCAGCGTTTCCTCGTGAGGATGATGGAAGACCCATGTATCACCCTCCCACTCCTCAGCACAATCTGGAGCATTCGGCGCATGCCTTTTTAGGCGACTTCAGTGCGGCCACCCTTGTGGTGCCCGCCTGGCCTGCTCCTTTCAGGAAGAGTCACTGCAGTTCTGGCAATGACCCTTTTCCAGAGTTCCAGCCTCTAGGGAAGTGAGCCGAGAGGTACTGTGCCCCAAGGTCTCCAGGTCGTATGCCTTATCCTCAGTCAGGGCTGGCGGCTGGACACTCACGATGGGCTTTGCGCCTCTACCGTGACTGGCCCCAAATCAAGATTCTCGGATTTAGACCTCGGGGTGGGGAGGCCTACTCGGCACGGTTGTTGTAGATTCAAACAACATGAAGTCTTGCTATATTATGACATATGCAGTATAACCACAGGTAAGGACTGCTCGAGGCGAAAGAGTTAACTTTCCATGCAGGGCATGGAATCTTAGCATGACTCGATTTGAACACTCTGTCTGTTGTAGCTCAAACTTAATCTGTCAAATTCTTTACTCCGCCTCACTGAACAGTCGCTCCAGAGATTCCTCCTGCTGCTCGGTTCGTTTGTCGGTTTTAAAGTGTAATTCTTGGTTTATTTTCCCGAAATTTAACGCAAATCGTCGGTTCAAGCTCTGTCTGTGGTATTGTAAGTAAAAGATAGGCTTTTGTTTATTTTCTTCTGTGTGGAACTTGTAAACATCTTTTCGGTTCGGTTTGAACCAATCAGATTGGGTTTAAAATTACTTTCTAGTCCTTTAGAGTGTGGTTCCCGGTTCTTATCGGTTCTAAAAAAAGCGGATTTTATTCGTTTTTTCCACGACCGTGACACGGTTGGGAACCGATAAGAGAGTCTTGCTTGGCGGATTGCCATTAACGAGGCAGTTTTGGTTAGGCTGGCACTATGGGCGTCAGAAACCCAAAGAAAACCGGACCCACTGGGTTTCAGCACTGTGGCCTCTGTGGGAAGCCTTTGCTAAGGCTGACCCACACCACTTGTGTATATTGTCTGGGGTTTGACCACCTCAATGCAGACTGCCAGATTTGTAAGAATTTTCCTGCTGCCACCGTGGAAAGAGAGTTGGTAGGCTCAGGAAAGGGAGGCCAAAGTCCGATGACCCAGATGGCCAGCCGGTTCGGTTCCAACCGAACCTGAGGGAATGCCCTCTGACCAGGGCGACCTCCTCGGGCAAACAAAGAGCCAGCTCTGAGGAGCGGGTTCCAACTAAAAGGACTAGAAAGTCAGCTAGTTTGGGGCCAAAAGTTCTTTCTCCAACCGCTGAGGAAATAGCCAAAGCTATTCAAATTGTCCAGTCTCTTTCCCCAGTTCCGTCCAAACCCAGAAACCATTAGGAAAGCGCTTCGGTTCGGACGGTTCCCTGATTCAAGATTATGATTTTGAGGATTTTTATGAACCGGAGGAAGGGAGGAGGAGTATGAGGAGAGTGAGTGTGATTTTGAAAGTCTGGATGTGCCCATTGAACGGACATCTCTCCAGACAGACCCTCAGGAGTGTCCCTCCCAGGCTATCTGAGTCCCTTCTCATTTTTGTTTTACAAGAAAGTTGCTGAGACTCTGCAACTCCCTGTTGAGGAAGCTGTTGATGATCAAGAAGAGCTTGATTTTGTAGAAATGATGGATATTCCAGAGTCTAGGAGACTGTCTATTCCCTTGCACAAGTCTTTTAGGAAGCAGACAGTAAAATTCTAAAACTCCTCATTCTGTCCTCCTGTGGATAAAAGGATGGACAAGAGGTATGCTTTATCAGGCTCTGATACGGAGTTCCTCTCCCAGCAGTGCAGCCATGTGGGGGTAGTGCAGGCTGCAGCCTGTGACAAGGCTAATATTCCTCTAGCCTCTCACTCTCCTGAAAAGGATTCCAGGAAGATGGATGCCATGGCAAAGAAACAGTACATAGCAGCATCTTTGGGACTCAGACAGGCAAATTATATGGCTTATGCAGCTAGGTACCAGAAATCCAGGTGGGATACTGTCCTGGCCCTAACAAAAAAGGCCCCTGACCAAGCTTGCCAGGAGCTGGAGCAGGTGGCTGCAGATGTATAAGGCATCCAAGGTGCAATTTCATGCTGCAGTAGACTCTAATGATGTGTCATCAAGAGTCATGGCTACATCTGTGTCTCTTGCAGAATGGCCTGGCTCAGATGTACTGCCCTGTGACAGGATACTCAGTCTAAGGCTATGGATTTTCCTGTTGTGGGCAATTCTCTGTTTGGGAGCAGACAGAATTATATGAAGAAAATGGATGAGTATAGGACCACCTATAGGAGTGCACAGACCAAAGAAAGGCAAGTCACTCCTCAAGGTAGCATCTCAGGGGCAGGGGCAGGCCTTTTCATGAGGCCTTTTTACCAAGCCAGGCCTCCTCTTCTGCTTATGCCCAGAGGGGGTTCTTTAGAGGACAGGGCAGAAGGGGTTCAAACAACATGAAGTCTTGCTATATTATGACAGTAGCAGTTTGTCCCACCACTAGAACTGCTCTGAGGTGAAATAGATTAATTCCATTCTAAAATGGAACTTTGAGCACAAGCTCTAAGAAGCAGCTCTGTCTGTGTAATTTCAAACCTGAACTGTCAGATTCTAGGGACATGGATATGTTGTTCATCCACACTCATTGGCAGTATCCTTGCGCTTTAAATCTTGCGGAAGGTCTTCAAGCTTGCTCCTCCACCCACCGGGTGGTATAACTCTCGGCTCCGCCCCATGGCGCCAGATCTTCCTTACCGCTTGGAAGCTCAGGTTCCCTCCTTAACGCTCTGCGTTTGTGACTAGTTCCTATTTCTCCGTTTGCGAGTTAAAAATAATATTTTGCAAAAGACTTCAGTCTTCGATCCCTCTGAGCTGCGATGGATAAATCGACTCCCGGTTCGGAGATGCCCATGCGGGCAGAAGATGTCTCGGACGGATCCACACTCCACGTGTGTCTACTGCTTAGGCCTTGAGCACGACCGCGAGGCTGCGACCTGTGCTCATCTTTCTCGGCCCACGTCCTCGAAGACCGTGGCTGCCCGATTGCAACTGGGCGCCGAGAAGCGTTCCCCTCGGTGAAGTCCAAGGAGGCCCGGTTGGCGGTGTCGCGGGCGGCGGGCTCGGCGGATCAGCTGAGCGGATGGTCGCCCCCAAGAGGAGGCGGCGCTGGTCGTGATCTTTCCTCGGCGGCATTTATCCGCTCTCTCTGGGTTCTTCCTACAGCTTCCTTTAAGGAGCTTTGTCTGTCCCTCTCCACTAAGGAGAAGGGCCTGCGTCTGCTGGACCTTTTCTCGGTCCAAAGAGGACAAGGGTAAATCCCTCCGTCGGCGCTCTTGGGGGCGGAAAGGTCCCTCTCCCGGGCCGTCGACCGTCGGCCGATTAAACCGCTCGGCCGGCCACTGGCCTCACGGTGTCCCGTCAGGTCAGTTGACGAGACTCCCACTGATGAAGTGGGAATTTTCTCCGACCCATTAGACAGGAGCTGTCGCCTTTAGCGGCAGATTCCCCCTCTCCCGGTTCCCCGGGAGGAGTTGAGGATCCCGTGGCTCGCCTGTGCCTCGGTTCCGGAGCCCTCGGATGGACCTTCCGAGCCGAAGGGAGTGGCGGTTCGGCCGACACCTCCTACACCGACCCGAAATTCGGGACTCTAAGTCTCGGTCTCGGACCTCTTAGGTCCAGCCGTTCCCACCGTCATAAGGCGGTCTCGGTCTCGGCACCCCGCGATAAAGCGGCGTCGCCGCTCGTCCTCGTCCTCACTCACTCGGATGAGGAAGCTTCGGCGTAAGTGCGTCGGCGATGCGAGGACCTTATGTTCAACAACTCCTCCTGGCGAGAATAAGCCGACTCCGGCGCCTTCCCGGCCATTAAGTAACGCTGTCACGGAGCGGCCGACACAACCCCTCGACTTGCCGAGGCCTATACAGGCGGTTGTTCGGCCAAAACCAGCTGCTCCACCCGATTGCGGTGGAACCTCCGCCTCCACAGCCACCAATTGGGGCTCCGACCAAGAGATTCTCGATCGGCTAAGGGTTTACCCGTCGACTGTCAGTTACCCTCACTCCGACCGACCTCGGCAGGTGAAGGGTGGTTCAGCCAGAGGCAGCTCTTGAGGACTCTTCGAGTCGAAGATGATTCTCCCTTCTTCTCCAGCGACTGGACTTGGAGTCTTCAGGAAGGTCAGCCAATGGGCCCGATGGCCGTCGTCCTTCCTAGGACTGCCAGCTCATCTCGAGTCTACCGGGATGGGCTCGAACCCGTTCAAAGCGGGCCAGGTATCCCTCACGGAGATTCTGGACCGAGGGATTCTCCGACGGAGGCCTTTCCGGTGGCGAGGCCATAGTGGGTCAGCGCGGAACTTGGCAGCGCCCTGCTTCCCTGCCCTGCGCCTTGACCAGGATGGCCAGGAAGTATCACGGTCCCACCAGGTTCCTTGTCCGGTTTTTGAACACCCCTCTGCTGAGGGTTGGTTACCGACAGCGTTTTCGGCCCGCCAGCGCCAGGATGTGGACAAACCTCCTGACAAGAGTCCAAGAAGTGGACTATGTCGGCGAAAAGTCTA
The DNA here is from genome assembly GCA_016271365.2 of Neoceratodus forsteri. Taxonomy (NCBI): domain Eukaryota; kingdom Metazoa; phylum Chordata; order Ceratodontiformes; family Ceratodontidae; genus Neoceratodus; species Neoceratodus forsteri. The sequence continues at coordinate 1,608,562,511 of CM028130.1, forward strand.
CGCTCGTCCTCTCGGCCTTCGTCAGGCCAGTTCGGCCGTCCTCATGGCACATTTTCTCATGCCCTGTTGGGCTCCCTGGATGAGTCATCCCTCATCTTCCCGCCGATCTGCAGACTCACGGTTAAGCAGGTCGCGGGACCAGAAGACAGGCAGTGGCCAAACAAGCAGCTCCAGACTGCTTTGGATGTAGGGGACTCATGTGCCAGATGGGTGGCGGCCGCAGTGGCTATGCGTCGGCGGGCTTGGCTGAGGATATCACCTTTACTTGGATACACAGCACAGAGTTGGCGGATGTTCCCTTTTGAGGACTGACCTCTTGACCCTGGGTGGAAGGTCACCTGCAGAGGATCGAGAAGTCCAATGCCACCTTGGACTCGGTCTCTTCATCTCAGAAGGACAAGGCCCAAACCACAGCCTAAGCCCTTTAGTCCTTCTGTGCCCCGGCGCTGCCCCCAACAACGTCAGGGCCAGCAGGCTCAACCTTGGCATCCCAAACCCAAACGCCCGGCTTCCTCTAACAGGAGGCAGGAGAAAGGGCCCAGGAGGTCCCTCGGCGGTCCCTCACTCCAAGCCTGCCCAGTGTGAGGGCTGAGGGTGTAGCCCCCATCCCGTCTGCCACCCCTGGGTCCCAGGTGGGGGGGCGGCTCCGGCCACTTCCGTTCCGCCTGGTCCGCTGTTACCACGGACAGGTGGGTCTTGAGGTGGTGGGAAGAGGCCTGCCTCTGGAATTCGAGCAGGCACCACCCTTCAGAGCCGTGCGCCCCTGGGGGCCGGGATCCCCAGCCTCACTGGCGGCTCGTCGAGCCTGACATCGCCTCTCCTCCTCCAGAAGGAGGTGGTAAGAGAGGTGGTGGACCCTCCTTCAGACCCAGGGTTTGTGTCCAGGTACTTCCTGGTTCCAGCAGACGGGGGCTGGCGCCCGTTCTCGACTCCGACCTAAACAAGTTCCTAAGGTCTCGAACCTTCAGGATGGTCCTCTGGCTCAGATAATACCATCCTTGGAGCAGCGTGTGGTTCTGCTCTCTGGACTTGCAGGACGCGTTTTTCCGCGTCCCTATCCGTCAAGTCTCACCAGAGATCCCTTCGCTTCCAGCGGAAGGATCTCTCTTGAGTTCCAAGCCATGCCGTGCTTGTCTCAAGCTCAGGGTCTTCACCAAATGCATGGCAGTGGTGACAGCATTCCCTCTTGGCGCCCGAGGGTCGGGTGTACCTGACCTGGGCAACTGGCTGATAGCAGCTCCCTCCAGGAAGGGCCGGAGTGGTCAGAGATCTGGCCTCAGGTCTGCTCTCAACTGGGCCTCCTTATCAGCCGAGGCCAAGTCGAGACCTCGAGCAACAGGTGATTTTATTCATCGGGCGCAGCTCGACTCTCTTGAACCAGAGCGCGGCTCCAGGGACAGGGCAGGTTCTTTCCTCCTTTGCCCGATCATTTCTGGTTGAGCAATCGCCTCTGCCAGGACTTCCCTCGCCTCCTGGTCTCATGGCGGCCTGTACCAGCGTGGTCCGTTGGGCCCGGCTGGAACATGCGTCCTCCAGTGAGGACTGGCCAGCCAGTGGTCACAACGCTCGCGATCCCTTGGACCAGCTGCTGGGTGACACAGGGGATGTGGGCAGCTACTCCAGTGGTGGACCGTTCCAGATCATTTGCAGGAGGGCATCCCGTTAATCCGCCCCGAGCCGGCCAGTCTCTCTGTCGACCGATGCCTCTCTGATGGGTTGGGGTGCCCATCTGGGGGAACACGGGCTCATGGCCTCTGGTCCCAGCGAAAGTCCCGATGCCACATCAACCTGCTGGAGCTCGGCGGTCCGCCTAGCTCTCACCGCCTTTGCTCCGTTCCTCCGGGGTCCAAGTGGTCCGGTCAGGCGGACAATACCAGCGACCATGTACTATCTAAACACGCCAGGCGGGGCCCGCTCCATGCTTCTATGCAAGAAGCTCTCCGCATTTGGTCGCTCGTGCGCAGCCTGGGCGGATCTCCTAGCCATTCACGTGGCAGGGCCTCCAACACCCAGCCGATGCCTGGGCGGATAGGGGCTGCATCCCAGTGGTCTCTCCTGCGGAGTAGTGCAGCATCTGTTCTCCCTTTGGGGGACACCTCAGGTGGACCTGTTTGCCTCCATGGAGGCAGCGAAGCTGAGTCTGTTTCATGCCCGCCCCCTCAGCAGGGCTCGCTGCAGGGGATGCCTTCACCAAGGCAATGGACCCCGGGCCTCTTTTCGCCTTTCCCCATTTCCCTTGATCCACAAGGTGCTTCTCAAGCGAGGAGGGACAAGGCGCAGGTGATTCTGATAGCCCCAGACTGGCCTCGCCAGTTCTGGTACCAGATCTCCTCAGTCTCAGCTCCAGGACTCCGGCGGCTTCCAGCTCGCCCGGACCTGCTCTCAGTCAATCAGGGAAGGTGTTCCATCCGGACCTTCAATCCCTGCACCTGACGGCCCTGGTTCCTGGCGCTAGAGTTCCAGGCTTTGGGTCTTTCCGGACGAGGTCCTCAATGTAGTTGAGGCGTCCGTGAGTCGACCAGAAAATGCTATGCCTTCAAATGGAAGGATTTCCATTTGGTGTCAGAACAAGGGCTTGGACCCTTCCTCCTGTTCCTTGGCAAGCATCTTGGACTATTTATGGTCCCTTTCTAGTCGAGGGCTTAGATGTTCGGCGACCCCCTAAGGGTGCACCATGGCAGCCATCTCTGCTTGCAGGCGCGGGCAGGAAGCAGTCGATGGCGCAGGAGAAAGGTGGTCTGGCGCTTTTTCAAAGGCCTTGATCATTTCCCTCCAGTCGGGAACCCCCCCTCCGTGGGATCTACTGCTAGTACTAGGCAAAGCTCATGGGCAAGCCATTCGAACCTATGCACAGGTGTGCTCTCTCTCACCTGTCGTGGAAGACCGCCTTCTTGGTGGCTATCCGTCAGCCAGAAGGATGGGAGAGCTCCAGGCGCTTTCCATCCAGTCTCCTTACCTGGTCTTCCACAGGGACAAGGTTGTCCTGCGCCCCCACCGAAATTCCTTCCGAAGGTGGTGCCGGAGTTTCCTTAACCAGGTGTTGACTCTGCGGTGTTCTACCCCAATCACACCTCGGAGGCGAATAAGGCTCCATACTCTGGATCCTGAGGCAGGCTCAGCCTTATAGGAGGCCACAGCTGAAATCGAGAGAGGATTCGCCAGCTAATTTGTCACCTCACGCTGAAGCCGCATCTGGCAGACCTGCAGCCAAGCGGACGATAAGCAGGTGGGTAACCTCCTGCATAGATCTCTGCTATAAGTTAGCGGGCATGGGCCTCCCAGAGGATAAGAGCTCATTCTACCGCCATACTGCTGCACGGTGGCTGCTTCAGGGCGTCCCTATCCAGGAAATCTGCAGGGCTGCTACCTGGAAGTCAGCAAACACCTCATTACCCACTACCACTCGACCTTGAGTCACGCCCGGGATGCTGGTTTTGGGGCCTCGGGTTCTCCAGTCTCTCTTTCCCAAGTAAGTATATGGGGGTGTGCGTCTTGCCTCCCTCCTCCCGGAAACTGCTAGGAGTCTGCCAATGAGTGTGGATGAACAACATATCCATGTCCTAGAATACAGGTTACTCACCTGTAACAGGAGTTCTAGGAATGGTGTGTTCATCCTACCTAACCTCCCGGCTTGGCTTTGGCCTGAGCTTCCAGCGGAGCCCAGATCTGTCGTAGGGGGCGAACAGAGAGTTATACCACCGGGTGGGTGGGAGGCAACGCGAAGACCTTCCGGCAGATTTAAGCGGCAAGGAATACCGCCATGATAGTGGATGAACAACATATACCATTCTGAAACTCACACCTGTTACAGGTGAAACCTGTCATTGCTTTTTCCTCGCCTCAATGAACAGTCGCTCAGAATTTCTCCTTCTGCTAGGTTCATTTCTCGGGGTCCGTTCAACCAAGAATAGTTTATTTAACCCTTAAAACCGTTCGGTTCAAGCTCTGTCTGTGATAATAAATAGTAATTTTAAAAGTTTTGTCTGTGTGGAACTTGTAAGTTTATTGGTTTGGTTTGAACCGATCAGCGAGTTTAAAACATTAAATTCAAAGTTGATCATTTAGAGTGCAGGTTCAGGTTCTTATCGGTTCTAAAAAAGCAGTTTATTCGTTTTTATTCCAATACCAATGACACGATTGGGAACCGATAAAGGGTGTCTTACCTGGCACTGCGTTCAAAAAGCAGTTTTTCTGGTTAGGCTGGCATTATGTCTGGAGGAAAAACAAAAACCCGGGCCCACTGGGTTTCAACACTGTGATGTCTGTGGGGAAGTCTTTGCCAGAGCTGACCCACACACCAATGTTTAATGTCTGAGTTTGACCACCTCCAGTCAGACTGACAGATTATATATGAAACACGCATACCTGGAAAGAGATTGGGCAGGCTCAGGGAGCGAAAGCCAAAAGTCGCTGACCGGATGGCCAGCCCGGTTCGGTGCCAACCGAACGGAGAACACCCTCTGACCAGGCGAGACTTCACCGGGCAAAGAAAGCTGGTTTCGAGGGACCCTTCCAGTGAAACAAGAAAGTCAGCAGGGTTTGGGTCGGAAACCCCTTTTTCAACTACTTGCAGAGATAGCAAAACCATCCAAATTGTCCAGTCACTGTCTGGGGTTCGTCGAACCACACTATCTGTACGGAAGGTCGATTCGTCCGGTTCCAGTGGTTCAGGGCTGATGATGAGGAGTTTTATGAACCCAGGAGAGGATGATTATGAACAGTATGAATGTGGTGGGAAGATCTGGGTGTGCCCATTGAACGGACATTTCCCCAGACAGACCCTGAAATCTCCCCTAAGCTATCTGAGTCCCCATCTCATTTTATGTTTTACAAAAAAGTTGCTGAAACCCTCAGCTGCCCTTGGAAGAAGCTGTGGATGAACAAGAGGAGCCTGATTTTGTAAAATGATGGATATTCAAGTCTAGGAAGTTGTCTATTCCTTTGCATAAATCTTTTAGGAACAAAACAATAAAATTTTAAAAACTCCTAATTCTGAATACCTCCTATAGATAAAAGATGGACAGAAGGTACACATTGTCAGGTCTGATACAAAATTCCTTTCTCCAACGATGCAGTCATGTTGGGGTAGTTCAGGCTGCAGCCTGTGATAAACTAATATTCCTGGCCATCCTCTGACAGGATCCCAGGAAGATTGATGCCATGGTGAAAAAAAAGTATATGGCAGCCTCCTTGGGACTCAGGCAAGCAAATTATATGGCTTATGTGGCTAGAGTATAGAGTACAGATGGGACCACTGTATGGGAATTATTGCAAAACAAGCCCATAGCCAGCTGGCTAGCGAACTAGAACAGGTGGCTGCTGATGGCGTGAGGCTTCTAGGTGCAGTTTCATGCTGCTGTGGATATTGTGATGTTTCCTCTAGGGGTCATGGCCACATCTGTAGCTTTTACGTAGGTTGGCCTGGCTCAGGTGTACTAGCCTGTCACAGGATACCCAGACTAAGGCTATGGATTTTCCTGTGGTGGGAAATTCTCTGTTTGGGGGAGCAGACAGAGAATACATGAAAAAAGATGGATGAATATGGGACTACTTACAAAAGTGCCCAAGCTAGGAGTGGCAAGCCACTCCCCCAGGCACTACCCCAGGGAGTGAGGGGTGAGCCTTTTCACAGACCTTTTATCAGACTCAGGCCTCCTGTGCTTATGCTCAGAGGGCTACTTCAGAAGGCAGAGGCAGGCAGGGGGTGGGCAGGCCTGCTCCCACCCTCAGCCTAAAGCACCTGCTAAGCAGGCACCCTGATGGGGTGCCGGGGCATTCTCCTTTACGGTGAGGGGCAGGTTGACTTACTTCAGTCAGAACTGGGCGTCTTTAACTTCAACAAGTGGGTTCTGGAAGTATTAAGCCAGGGCCTGATTCTCAGCTTCAAAGTTTCCCAAGATGAGAACGGGTTTTCTACCTACAAGTTCTTCAGAGACCCTTGCTCTAGGCAGCAGAGGTCTCAACCCTGTTGGCTCTCAGAGCAGTGAAAGGGTTCCTCCCCTGCAACAGGGCAGGGGTCTGTATTCAGATGACTTCTTACCCAAAAAGACAGAGAATGGCGACCCATATTAGACCTCAGATATCTGAACAAGCATCTTTTGAAACCAAAATTCAAAATGGTAACTCTGGCAATGATTTTACCCTCCCTAAGGCCAGGGGACTGGTTAGCTTCCTGGACCTCAAGGATACTATTTCGTCCCTAATCAAGCTCCCATCAAGTACCTCAGATTCCCGAGACACCCTCAGGTCATTACAGTTCAGAGCAATGCCCTTCGGCCTTACCTCTGCCCAAAGAATTATTCACAAAGTGTCTGGCAGTAGCAGTGGCTCACTTAAGGAGGCAAGGATTGCTGTTTTTCCCTATCTAGGCGATTGACTCATTGTAGGCCAGTCCTCAGAACAGGTAAAATCTCACCTGCAAGTCCCAGCAGCTTCTCACCTCCTGGGCTTTCTACTAAATCTACCAAAGTCGGTTCTGGAACCAGTCAGGTACTCACCTTTATAAGGGCAGAGTGGACACAAAGCTAGCAAGAGCTTTTCTTCCCTTAGAAAGGTAAAGAATTTGGTGGCTCTGCCTCCTCCTTCCTCTGCAGGTCTCGACCAGCAAGACACTTTCTGCAGCTCCTGGGGCACATGGCTGCATCCACAGCTGTTGTGCAGGGAGCAAAGATTTCAGATGAGAGACATTCAGTTGCATTGAGAACCTCACTGATTAACAAGAGACCCCCTTTCAAGTTGGTCCCAGTGACTCGAACCCAGTCCAGGCCCTCAGTGGTGGCAGGATCAGAGCAATTTAAGATTGGGGGTCCCCTTCATTCCCCCTGCTCACAATTTGACTCTCACTACAGATGCTTCCCTTCTGGGTTAGGGGAGCCCACATGGAGACCTCTCCACTCAGGAGTGTGGTCCCCCAGGAATCTCTGCTCCACATCAATTTGCTGGAACTCAGAGCTGTCTTTTTAGCTCTTCAAGCGTTTTCTGCATCTGTCCACAACAAGGTGGTACAAGTCAGAACAGACAATACCACAACAGTAGCTGGTACATCAACAAACAGGGGCACTCCGTCTTGACCTTGTGCACCGACGGCAATGAAGTTGTGGTCTCTGGCCTATTCTAAAACACTTCCCTCATAGCAGTTCACCTTCCAGGAAGGACAATGTCCTAACCAGATCCCCTCAGCAGAGTTTCCCAGGGCCTCTGAATGGTCCCTGGATCCTCAAGTACTAGGGATAGTCTTTTATAGATAGGGCACTCCTCAGATAGATCTTTTTGCAGCCCAGACAATCACCAACTTCCTCTGTTCTGTTGCAGGCCTCCGGTGTTGGGCTCAGTCCCCTGGGCGCCCTTCTCCTGGATGGGAAGGAAGTTTCTTGTGCTTCCCCTCCTTCCATCTCCTATTCAAAGTATTAGTCAAAATCAGATCTCACAGCCTTCAAGGTGATTCCTGATTGCCCAGTTGAGCCAGGCAGTCCTGGTACCACTCCTTCTCTCTCTGACAATCATCTTCCTTTGTCTCCCAGGAATCTAATCTATTAACTTGTGCCCAGGGAAGAGTTTGGTATCCGGACCTCAAATCCCCAACCTCAAGGCCTGGCTCTTGAGGAGTTAAGATTGCTGATTTACACCTCTCTCACAGTGTTCTTGAAATCCTGAAGGCTTCCAGGAAGCCTTCCACTAAAACTTCTTATAGTTCTAAATGGAAGAGGTTTTCCATTTGGTTGCTGGGAAAATATTCCCCAGAATCGGCTGATTTGCCTATTGTGATTAGACTACATGGTCCATCTTAATTCCATGGGCTCAGACCAGCTACCCTGAGAGTCCATTTGGCAGCTGTCTCTGCTTTTGTTTCAGCAGGGAAGTCATCCCTCTTTCCTCACCGGTGTTTTCCAAGTTTTGACTCATACTAGTCCACCCTTTCAGGAACCGCACCGCCCGCTGCACCTAATGATGCATTGCCCAGTTAATACAACCCCTTTTGAACCTCTGTTTTCTGCACAGCTTAAGTATCTAACTTGGAAAACTGTTTTCCTGGTGGCTATCACTTCTGCTAGGCATAAGTGAGTTGCAAGCACTTGTCAGTAAAAATGACTATTTCTTTCCACAGGGATAAGGTAGTCCTTAGGACTAATAGAAAATTTTACCTAAGGTGGTTTCAGATTTCCATCTTAACCAATCTATCTCCCTTCAGTAGTTTCACTGATCACTCCCCTTCTGGTGAGAGGAGGTTGCACAGCCTGGATATTGAGGGCTCTTAGTTACTATATAGGCGTACCAAAGGTCTGGAGTTAAAATCCTCAACTCTTCCTCACCTATGGTGAAGTTGGGAAAAACAAACCGGCCACTAAGAGGTCAGTGAAGGTGGATTGTCTCTTGTATACAATTCTGTTATCAGAAAATGGGCAGAATCCCCCTCTGGCTTGAGGCTCATTCTACTAGGAATACAAGCCAGCGTCTCTAGCTGCTATAGGGCATCCTTTATTAGAGATATACCAGGCTGCTACTTGAAGCGGTGCATACTGACATTACTCCCTGGATGTCAGGCCAGGAGATGCTGGACCAGCACAACTGTTCTTCAGAGCCTATTCCTAGTAAGTTCTGCCCTCCTCCATGGAGGATCACGCCAAGTGACTACTACTGTCATATATAGCAAGACTTCATGTTGTTTGAAGAAATAATTACTCACTTTAATAATGTTGTTTCTTCTAATGGAGTCTTATATTATGACCTCCCCCCAGCCACTGCCCTCTCCAGAACCTCTACTTGGGTGGGAGTCGAGCGGCAATTAATGGGTACTATTTTATTGCCCTTTTAACGTTTCTTCCCCTTTTTTAGGGGAGTTTGAGTGTTTATTATCCTGTTGTTTTACTCTTGTTAAAATTGTGATATTAGTAGATCTTCCCTTGTCAATCTTCACCATTCATTACTTCCTGGGTGCTGAGCAGAGCCGCACCCGTCACGAAACGCTTTTTTTTTTAAAGTTGCTAGACGGCCCATCTCGAGGCAGCGTCATCGTCATGCGCGGTGGCCGATATCCATGACGACGACTCCTCCTCAACTCAGTTCTGTTTCTCCGCCGTCCGAGGCAGCACCTGTTCACGGTAGCTAACGAAAAGTCGTATCAGACTCCTTTTTCTACACTAAGCGCCCTACAGTAAGACTGTTCCCTTTTTCTTTCCTTTGATACGGCGCCGGGTGTATTTCCGACTGTGTTTAATCTTGTTTATTTGGCGTTATATCGGTTCTGGAGGCGAAAGCGTTCTTCTAAGCAGGACGTGCCCCTATCGTCGGTGCTCATGCGGCGGCATTTCTCCGTCTCGGACGGCGCGGCGTCTGTATCGCCGTTGCCTGGGACCAACCATAATATGGATTAGATGCGGCGCTTGTTTCTCGATGGACCGTCGGCGTCCTCGAGAGTCAGGCACCAAGCTCGGCAGGCGCCGCCGACTTCCGGAGACGGCGTAGCTTACCAGCGGGAATCTCGAGGCGAGATCCTTAGGCCTTTCCCGGGTCCCCTCCTGGGACTACTCACGGTCCGAGGAGGAGGGTCCCTCTTCCTTCTTGCCCGAGGAGGCTCCTTCCTTGGTGTTGGGGCGTCGTGGCCTCGGGGCCGCTGACACCGCCTCGGCAGTCACCTCTTGAGAATTTGGCTCCCCCCGTGTCGAGCCCTTGGCTGGGCCCGGCTGGAGTGGACCCTCGGCGTCGCCTCTGGCGCCGTTTTGAATCGGCGCGTTCGCGGTGCGGCCAATCAGCAGCGCCGTTCAGCGCCGTTTCAACCCAGCGCCGCTTTCGCGGTGCGGTAATCGAAGCCAGCGCCGTTAGCAGCGCTACTTTGGATCGGCCGTTCAGCGGCGCCGTGATCGAAAGCGGCGCTGTTGCGTGAAAATGCCGTTTTAGCCTTAAGCGCCCGTTCGCGTGATGACCTGGCGGCGCGCCCGTGAGTCGCCGCCTCCCGGCGCCGCGGCTTTCCCCCCTCCTCGGCGGTACCGGGTCTGCCCGAACCGCTGGGGGTGTGGTTGAGCCTTCATGCTGCCGGCGTGCTGAAAGCGGCGGTGTCGCACTTTCGGTACCGAGCGTTCGCGGCCTGGCCTCGAGGACCCTGGGTGGCCAGCCGAGGTCCTGCGGGTCTCGTCTCCTCGGATGATGACTCAGATGTGGACCCATCATAGCATCCCCATTCTTGAATCTGGGTCCCCGGTGGCTAGGTACCAGGAAGCGCTAGCAGCCCCTCCCTCTGTCCCCCGCATAGTCATCTCCTGAGGGTTCCTTGGCTGGGGGTGGCCCGGGAGTCCCGGGGGCAGGCGTGGGGTGACGGAGAGCTCCTCTCTGGAGGTCGGTGACAGCTACCCCCAGGGTGCTGTTACCTCCTCTGGGGTTGAGGAGCGTTGCAGTCGGGGAGGAGGGCCTCTCGAATCCGAGGTGGGGGCAGGCGTCCTGCTGCTGGGTCTTCTTTGGCCACCTCAGGGGGGTGGCCAGGAGCATTAAGCGCCAGAGCCTTTGGGGTTCTGGGGTGTCCTCTGGCGGCGTTTGTGTGGACTGCCCTTCTGGATCGCATGCAGTCGGCGTGGTCACAGGAGTTTCTCCCCAGGGCTCTTCCAGTTCGCTTCCCAGAGTTCCGTTCTGCGGCCTGGTTTGATATCCGGGATCCTCCTGCAAGAGCTCCCTTCCCGGATTCAAGGCCCTCGCGAAACAGTTGCCTCCTCGAGGTGCCCCTCTCCCATCTCTCTGCCTTCACACCACCCCGCTCCCAGGCCAAGTCGGTCCTCTGGTCTGTTATCCTGGGAGCAGTTCAGGGGTTCTCTGTGACCTTCCTCATATGTTAGTTACATGCATGGCCCGGGTCTTTCGACTCTCCCCACGCGCAGAATCCTCTGGACATTCCAGTTCCCCATCATCCGTCTCCTCCTCTGAGGAGAAACCCTCTACTCATCTGTCCTCCGATGCTGATTTCACAGAATATCAGCGTTTCCTCTCGAGGATGTTGAGGGATCTTGGATTTCCCTACGTTCGGAGAACCAATACCCGAATGGTGGCCGGCATTGAATTCCTTGGTGAATTCAGTGCAAGCATCTGGTGGTACCTTCCTGGCCTATCCCCTTCGGAGGCGTCTATCCGGTCCTGGCAGTTCCCTGCCGTTTCTTCCCCAACCCGGCCGGACTGCCAGCGCAGGTATTGTACCCCTCTGAGTCTCTGGGTTCCCTTCCCAACCCGTCCTCAGGTTTGGTATACCTGGATACTCCTTCTGGGCGCCGTTGCCTGGCACACGACCACCACGGATTCGGACTCTCTCTCCAGTTAGACCCGTTGGGGAACGAAGAGTATTCTCTTCTTCGGCGTGCGAGTGCATGTATTGCATCACATCAGGCTCCTGCAGCTGCCTACACCGGCATCTGTGGTCGATGATGTCCCAAGCTGCTGGCATCTATGCCTGACATGGAACAAACCAGACAAGCACGTTGCCACCCTCTCCCGCGGTAGGCCTGGGCTGGCAAGACGCAAGCAGGGCATCTTATTCAGTGCTTCCCAGGCTTCGCAGGGACAACCCCGATCACCATCAGGCGGAACGACAAGGCCGTCTCTCGGTTGTCACCCTGGCCGAGCGTGGGGTGATGCGCTCCGCCTTCCGGGACCCGTCTTTTCTCATCCAGAGCTAGGAGAGCTTACACAGGGGCTCCCTCCGTCTCCTCGTCCTCGGGAGGCACCTCTAGCTCTTCTCCCACTTAGGCTTTCTGAATAAGCCAGGGTCTTCTCCTTCTGTTTCTCACCAGCCAGAGGCTGGGGGTCTTGTTCCCCTCAGGGTATGGCCTCTTCCCCCTCCTGGGGAAGAGGAGCTTAGTACTCACCAGGAAGTAATGAATGGTGAAGATTGACAAGGGAAGATAGGAAAATTACGTACCTACCGTATTCTTGATCTTCTCTTGTATCTTCACCATTCATTACTACGCTCGCCCTCATCCTCAGTGGCCTCTTCCTGTGGCTTCTCCACCTCCCGTCTCCTTCCTCTCTCTGCAGGTATATAAAATATGAGAATTTTCCAAAAAAAAAAAAAAAAAAAAAAAAAAAAAAAAAAAATCTTGAGGTGTAAAATCAGAAAAATTATTTACTCTAAGATTCATGGGCCATCTCACGGATTGCATTGGCGATCAGACTGCACAACTATCTTCTATTCTTATGGCAAGAATACCTCTGAGGTTGTTTGGCCTGGCTCAGGCTATTCAGTTTTGATCCTGCAATCCCGTGTTCAGAGTAGTGCCCTGAAATCTAATCCCCCTCTATTCTTGCCTTGCAGAGCAGAGGAGCAGTACATCTGTTCCTTTCTCTTCTAAAAAAAAAAAAAAATGCTGGAGGAACTCTCTCCGACTGCTATAGGCATCTTGGTATCTGGGTCATGCATCTAGTTAAAAAAAAAAAAATTTTTTCTATCTGTAAAAAAAAAAAAAAGGAATAGGAGAAATCAAACAAGAAGGCAAATGAGAAGGTAGGCTATCCTTCTAGCTGGTTTGCTAAGTGGTTTATCCCTTTAAGTGTCCTCCTGGACAATTTTACAGTAGAGCTCTGCTGACCATATCAATCTTAGCCAGCCTAAGCCTTGGCCGGCCTTAGCCAGTCAGTCTGGTCCGTTTCTATCTTGGAGCATACAGAAGACCCATTTTCCATTTCTAAACCCCTGAGCAGCGCTCTCATGCTGCTAGGGTTTATTCTTCCCTCCTCGGCTGCCCTCCAGTTAAAGGCCTTCCGTGACCAGGAGCCGAGTGAGTGTCAAGAACAATGGCATGTTGAAGATGAGGACTATGCCCTCCTGAGTCTGTCTAGCGGATTCGGTGAACCTTCTCTTCAGCTCTATCTCCGAGAGTTCTTGCTTCCCCTTTAGTCGAGCCTTCAGCTACAAACTAACTATGCTCGTTGGGCATTCTGGTCCCTTCAACATCCATCTCTCTCTTCTCTTTCTTCTTCTTCTTCTATTTTCTCATTTCCTTACTCATCTCTCCTCCTAGAGTCGCCCAGGTAAGGGCCCTGCACTCCCTAGGCTAGGGATGTTCTTATCTCCTCTGTCCTTCCTCCATGGCTTATTCCTTTTTCAGTTCATTCTTCCTTGCTTTGCTATCCCTCGGCTATCTTGCCTCGCTATCTATATTTTCTGCTTTCATTTTGCCTCTCCGGCTCACAGAACTTCGAGTTGGAGGAGGGGAGTCGATCGCTACTAACGGCCACCCCTCGCGCATGGCGTCGCTCTCGAGCGGGGCCGTTAGACTACTTTAAAAAAAAAAAAAAGCTCCCGTGGCGGGTGCTGGCCTCCGACTTACACCCAGTAAGTAATGAATGGTGAAAGATACAAGAGAAGATCAAAATTACGGTAGGTAGTAATTTTCCTTTCTGGTCACCTGACTTGAGTCTTGGGTGTTGGGACCAGCAATGGTTGTTAATATTTAGGTAGCCATTTGGCTGAGTGTGAGTTACAGCTTCCACACAGACCTTAGTGAGTTTTTGCTCGTAAAGATCTGACAGTTCAGTTTGAAATACACAGACAGAGCTGCTTCTTGAGGCTCGTGCTCAAAGTTCCATTTAGAATGGAATTAACTATTTCACCTCCGGAGCAGTTCTAGTGGTGGGACAAACTGCTACTGTTATAATATGCAAGACTCCATTAGAAGAAACAACATTACTAAGGTGAGTAATTTTTCTTCTAGTAAGCCTACTTCTACCCCTCAACCCAAAGCCCTGCAAAACAGGCTCCCTGATGGGGTGGCCAGGGCGATTCTCACTACCGGTAGAGGCAGGCTGGCTTACTTTGTCCAGGACTGGAAGACTAACATCAGACAAGTGGGTCCTGGAAGTAGTAAGCCAGGGACTGGTTCTCAGCTTCAAAAAGTTTCGAAGATAAAGAGCCAGGTCTTTTCCACCTACAAACCCATCAGAGGCACTTGCCCTGGAAGCAGAAGTTTCTTCCCTCCTGGCTCTCAGAGCCGTGGAAAGGTTCCACCCATACACAGAGCAGAGATTGTACTCCAGGTACTTCCTTACCTCAAAAAGACAGGAGAATGGCGGCCCATCCTGGATCTCAGGTATCTAAACAAGCACCTTTTAAAACCAAAGTTCAAAATGGTGACCCTGGGATTATTTTACCCTCTCTAAGGCCAGGGGACTGGCTAGCCTCCCTGGACCTCAAGGATCCTACTTCCATGTTCTCATCAGAAGCTCCCATCGAAAGTACCTCAGATTTGAACTGCCCTCAGGCCATTACCAGTTCAGAGCAATGCCCTTGAGCCTCTCCTTGGCCCGAGGTGTTCACAAAATGCCTGGCAGTAGCAGTTGCTCATTTAAGAAGGCAAAAGATTGCCATCTTTCCTTATCTAGACGACTGGCTCATTGTAGGCCAGTCTCCCAGAACAGATCAAACTACACTTACAAGTAACCCAGCAACTGCTTGCATCTCAAAGGTTTCTTTCTCAATCTTCCAAAGTCAGTTCTGGAGCCTGTCAGCTTCTCACCTTCATAGGCGCAGAACTGAGCACAAAAAGCCAGAGCCTTCCTTCCTTTGGAAAAGCAAGGACCCTGGTGTCTCTGGCCTCTTCTTTCACCCTGCAGGTCTCTCGACCAGCAAGGCATTTCTACAGCTCCTGGGGCACATGGCTGCTTCTACAGCAGTAGTGCAGGGAGGCGAGATTTCAGATGAGGGACATACAGTTCCATTTTGAGAGCCTTTTGGTCTCAAGGACAGATCCTCTAACAAATTGATTCCAGTGACTCGAACCCTGATCCAGGCCCTTCAGTGGTGACAGGATCAAAGCAATCTGAGACAGGTGTTCCCTTCACTCCCCAGTCTCATTCCTTGACTCTTACCACAGATGCATCCCTCTTGGGGTGGAGAGCTCACATGGCGACCTTTCCACCCAGGGCTGTGGTCCCCTCAGGAATCTCTGCTCCACATCAATTTGCTGGAACTCAGAGCAGTTTTTCTAGCACTCCAGGTTTTTCCACATCTGTTCAGAACAAGGTTGTTCAGGTCAGAACAGACAATACCACTACAATGTGGTACATCAACAAGCAAGGGGCACTCGGTCCTGACCTTGTGCACGAGCAATGAAGTTGTGGTCTCTGGCTTATTCTCTGAGCGCCTCCCTTACGGCAGTTCACCTCCCAGGCAAGGACAATGTCCTAGCGGATGCTCTCAGCAAGGATTTCCCAGGGCCATCACAATGGGCATTGGACCCCTAGTACTGGAGGTAGTATTTGCCAGATGGGGCACCCGCCAAATGAGACCTCTTTGCAGCCCCAATCATAACTTCCCCTTTTTTGCTGCAGGCCCCAGTGTTGGGCTCAGTCCTCTGGATGCCTTCCTCCTCAGTTGGGAAGGAAGTTCCTCTATGCTTTTCCTCCTTCCCCTTCTTTTCAAAGTGCTAGTCAAAATCAGATCTCAATCCTGCAAGATGATCCTGATTGCTCCAGATTGAGCCAGGCAGCCCTGGTACCCCTCCTCATGTCCTTAGCAGTCCACCTTCCCTGTGTCTTCCAGGAATCACAACCTGTTACCTGTGCCCAGGAGAGTTTGATATCCGAACCTCAAATCTCTCAATCTCAAGGCATGGCTCTTGAAGAGTTAGAGTTTGCTGACTACACCTTTCCCAAGGTGTATTGGATATAATGAAGGCCTCTAGGAAGCCTTCCACCAGGGCTACCTATAATTCAAAATGGAAGAGATTTTCCATATGGTGTGCTGGTAAACATATTTCCCCAGAATCTGCTGGCGTGCCCACGATCCTGGATTATTTGGTGCATTTGAATTCCTTGGGGCTGAGACCAGCAACCCTAAAAGTACACTTGGCAGCTGTGTCTGCCTTCTTATCAACAGGTAAGCCATCTCCTTTTCAGCTCACCCTGTCTTCTCCAAGTTTCTTAAAGGGTTGCTTCACACCAACCCCATTCAGGGACCCTGCCCTGCTTGGGATCTTAATATTTGCATCGGCTCAGCTTATACAACACCTTTGAGCCATTGTCTTCAGCACAGCTTAAGTACTTGACTTGGAAAACTGTGTTTCTGGTAGCCATCACCTCTGCCAGGCGCTAAAGTGAGCTACAAGCATTGTCAGTGGAGCCTGATTTTATCTCCTTTCATAGAGATAAGGTGGTCCTCAGGACTAACAGGAAGTTTTGCCTAAGGTGGTTTCAGATTTCCACCTTCATCAATCATAGTCTCTCCCTGTGTACTTCACTGACCATTCCTCCTCTGGCAGAGAGGAGACTGCACAGTTTAGATATTGAAAAGAGCCCTTAGTTACTACACAGAGCATTACCAAGGGTCACAGGTTTGACTCCTCCAACTGTTCCTCACTTATGGTGAGGTTAGCAAGGAACCTGCCACTAAAGATCCATTGGCAGGTGAATTGTTTTGTATCCAATTTTGCTATGAAAAACTGGGTAAGGTTCCTCCCTCAGGCCTGAGGCGCCTCTACCAGAGGTACAGCTGCTTCTCTGGCTGCTGAGGGACATCCCTATCCTAGAGATATGTCAAGCAGCTACCTGGAAAACAGTTCACACTTTTCCAAGCATTACTCCCTGGACATCCAGGCTAGGAGTGATGCTGGTTCAGCACAACTGTGCTTCAGAGCCTATTTCTAAGTAGGTTCTGTGCCTCCTCCATGGAGGTACTGCTGTATAGTCTGCAACTGTCATAATATAGCAAGACTTCATGTTGTTTGAAGAAAAATTACTCACCTTAGTAATGTTGTTTCTTCTAATGGAGTCTTGCTATATTATGTCCTCCCCCTGCCCCTCTCAGAACCTTTGTTTTTGGGATGTGGGTGGGCAGTGCAGTGTTGCACTTAGTAGATGCCCACCTTGTTGTTTCACCCATCCTTTTTGGGGTGAATTGGTGTTGTGTTTTCATTTTTGGGTCTGCTGACTTGATTCTTTGTTTTGGGACCAAAAAATGTGTTCTTATGTTTATTTACTTATTTTATTTATTAACTTCTCGGATTACAAATACCTTTGAGCAGAAACTGCTTCGTTTACAAAGGTTCCACGTCAAGCGATGAGGGTCAACATACATACAGAAGTAGTAAAGAATGCACAATAAACAACCAAAACAACTAAAAGAAAAAATAATGATACTCAGTTATAACATGCATTGTGATAATATTCATAAAACAAGCAGCTTGAGTAGGCAGCTGGCTGTGGTAACAATAAGAGATAGAGGGCACCATAGGCAGTTAGTATTGCAGGCATGCGAGCCGGAGGAAGTTGGCAGGCTAATGGGCCACTGTCCAATGGTGGTGGAAAATGTCTTGTACCAGTGGAGTTGTGGAAGCAGGAAAGGAGTCACAAGGAAGGCCCAGTGCCAGAGGAATGAGACTGGGAAAGGGCGGGCTGTGAGACATGAGTGAGCTGGGAGGTGTTTAGAGATCTCTGTTCAGCGAAACAGTCACATTGAGTGGTAGAGGTGAGGTAAAGTTTGAGATTCCTTTTGAAGGGTCCAAGTGTAGTAGAGGAAAGTGCTTCTTTATTAAGGGAATTGAACCATTGGCGGCTCTATAGATAAAGGACCGCTGACCCGTGAGATGCGACATCTGGGAACCTGAAAGGTTAGAGTTGGGCACCGTGTTTGTTGAGTGCCACTGTAGGTAGTAAGGTGATCTAACACCAGGTGGCATGAGACCAAGGAGAATCATTCTGGTAAGTAAGCAGGTCTGGTATTGTATTCTGCTGCATAGGGTAGCCAGCTGGCCTGTGCATAGTGGTCACAGGTGTGAGTTTGTCGGGCTGCACCCGTCAATGTAGTCTACAGGCTTTGTTGAGAGCAACTGAGATCCTGGGGAGGGCACTTGTTGGGGCACAGCCATAGATGGTAAGGCCGTAGTCGATAGAGGTGACAGAGCTGTAGATGGCTGGTTTAAGGGCATCCATGGGCATACAGTGCTTGTGTTTGTGTAGTAGTCCAATCCATATATTGGCGGTCTTGGCAACAGTGTCAATATGCAGAGTGTAGAGAGGGTACTATCCAGGGTAATACCAAGGTACTTGAACTCCTTGACATGTTCAAGTGGGTTCCCAGCGAGTTCTTGATGGTGAGGGACAGAGAGTTGTGCCTGCTCTGTCGGTTACAGAAGGACATGGCTTTAGTCTTGCTGTGGTTCAGGACAAGTTTATGAGAATTGAACCAGTCTTTGATGCAATTGAAGTCGAGCTGCAGCTGGGATTCAAGGACTGTAATGTCATGGTGGCTGGAAAACAGGACTGCATCGTCTCGTATAGTAATATTTTTGGTGGCAGGCACTGGGAGATTGTTGATGAAGAGGGAGAAGAGTAGAGGGCCCAGAATAGACCCTGGGGGACTCGGAGTGGACGGTTTCTCATCGAAGAGATCCCTGCAATCCTTACACGTTGGATCTGATTATCAAGGTAGCTGGTGAACCATGGAAGGGCATCGCTGGAGATCCCAATGGAGGACAGTTGCTTGAGCAGTAGGGGTGGTTAACTGTGTCGAATGCCTTGGTAAGGTCTATAAATACTGCCCCTCCACAATTCCCTTTGTCAAGTGGCATGGATGAAGGTTGTAAATTCCAGTAGTGCAGTGGAGGTGCTGTGCCCTTTTCTGAACATGCTGCTCTGGGCACTGTACATTGTACTTATCCAGGAATTCAACTAGTTGGTCCGACACTATTAGCTCCAGCTTTGGATAGTGGGGGAGGAGTGAGATCGGTCTATGGTGGTGTGCAGTGTCCTATCTCGCTTTTGTGAACCGGTGTGACAGTGGCTTTCTTCCAGAGAGGTGAAATGGCCCAATCTAAGCGAGAGATTAAAGATCTTTCTAAGTGGTTCTAAGATTTCATCGAGGACTTGTGCCAGCAGTTTCAGGTCAAGGGAGCCACCACTGTACACTTGTTTGCCGATGGCCTTTTGAATGCATTTTCTAGCTACTTGTGGTGGGACCTCCTTAAAAAAACTTTGGGGTTGTACATTCTAGTTGGGGGTAACTTGGGAGGAGCTGGAGGGAGGTCGTCGAGAAAAATTTGGTGGAAGGACACTGTCCAGGTTTGTAAATGCATTATTAAAAGTGCTGGTGATGATACCTAGGTCGAGTGTAGGAGTGCCATGAAGGTTGAGCATAGTGGGTGGTGCTTTAGGATCCTTGCCTGTGAGTTCTTTCACGTTGTTCAGAATTTGTTTCTCTGGCCCCAAGAATTGGTCAGAGCCTCTTTGTAATAGCTGCGTTTAGCATTCCGTATTCTTGAGTGCAATCATTTCTGGCTGCTTTGTATAATTGTATGTTTACTTGCGTCGGAGTTGCACGAGCACAATGCCAGAGGTGGTCTCTGTGCTTGAGCAGAGTTAAAAGGTCAGTAGTAACCGGGGTTAGTCTGTCCTTTGACCTTCATCTTTTCACTGGTGCATAGATGTCACAGGCTTCGTTGAAGCGTTTGATAAATAGGTCCAGAGCTTTGTTGGTGTCATTGAGAGTCAAGCACTGCCCAGTTCACCCTGGTTAGATGGGATTTTAACAGCTGGAGGTGCCTTTGTTTGATAACCCTGGCATAGATAAGCTTGGGAGGTGGCTTGTGGTATTTGTTTGACCAGGAGCAGATGACAGGCAGTGGTCACTTATTGTATCCGGGAGTACAGAAACATTGGAGATGCGTTCAGGGCGGTTAGGCAAGAATCCAGTCTAATAGCGTGGGAGCCTGTCCTATAGTTACACCTGGTGGGGGCATTGACCAGTTGAGTGAGGTGATGCCGCCGCTGCATCCTTATAGGTAGCAAGCCTCAGCGGAGAGCCAGTTAATGTTAAAATCTCCCATGATTATTGTTTCAGAATTATGTTGCTTGGACCCTTAGATATTCCATGATGCTATGGAAGCCAGCAGCCTGGTCTCTTGGGGTAGGTAAACCAAGAAGACAGTGAGTTCCTTGTTATGTGCACCAAAGAGGATTTTGATTGTGAGGACCTGAGAGGAGTTGCTTAGGCTAGGGGATGGGATGATGTGACCCATAACGGTATCCTTAAGATAGATGGCACAGCCCCGCCGTTTAGCAATCCTGTCTTGCCTGAAAATGCAGTAGCCAGGATAGAGACTGAGGTATCAGGGATTTTAGGGTTTAGCCATGTTTCCACAACTGAGAGGACATCAGGGTTGTGCTGTAGGACCCATGTTTGGAGGAGTCAAGTTTGTTGAGGATGCTGCAGACATTGATGGATGCCATGGTAAGTGTCCCTGTCCTTCTGATTGGTGCCACTGCTGGCTGCCCAGGTGGTCCTGGGTTGGGGTGAACATTTCCTGAGAGCAGGAGCAGCATAAGGAGAATTTGTAGGAGAAAGGATTTCAGCATCTTGTAGATACCTGGTGGTTAAGTCATAAGCCAAAAGAAATTATCAACAGCTGAGGTCCAGAGTCACAGAATGTGTTAAAATTCCTGCAGGTGATGAACTGTGCCTGCGCATATGCAGGATGTGAAATCCTTTTGTCTGCATGCTTCTTTGTCATTCAAAGAGGTTGTTGAAAGACCCACATACAGATCATGGAGCAGGTCAGGCGAAAATGTGGATTCAAGCAGACCTAGAGTCACTGAGAATTAAGAACAGCAGCAGCCCATCAGCAGGCAGAGTCGATGGTTCTGGACAGTCAAGTTTCTGCAGCGTACCTTCGGTCTGAGGTGAACAGCGGGCAGTGCAGTGAAAGGCAGCGGCCCGGACAGAGAGTCCGCCCGGCTGCTGGCTGGTAGCCGCACCCGTGTCAGGGTGAAGCTTCGGTCTGGTGAACAGCAGGCAGTGCAGCGAGGAAGGCGGCGGCGGACAGAAGGGGTCCGCCCGACTGCTGAAGCAGCAGAACACCCGTGTCAAGGGAAGCCGGTCTGGTGAACAGCGGGCAGTGCAGCGAGGAAGGCAGCCAGCAGACAGAAGGGTCCGCCCGGCTGCTTGAAGCAGCAGACGCACCGTGTCAAGGGTGAAGCTTTGGTCTGGTGAGCAGCGGGCAGTGCAGCGAGGAAGGCAGCCGGGCGGACAGGAGGGTCCGCCTGCCGCTTGAAGCAGCAGACGCACTCGTGTCAAGCGCGGTGAAGCTTCGTCTGGTGAACAGCGGGCAGTGCAGCGAGGAAGGCAGCCGTGGACAGGAGGGTCCGCCTGTCTGCTTGAAGCAGCAGACGCACCCGTGTCAAGGGTGAAGCACAATCAGAATATAACATTAGCTTAAGGTCCTGAGAGGAAACAGCAGTAGCAAAGAATTAAAGAGCTGCAGCAGCCGTCAGCAGGCAGAGTCGATGGTTCTGGACAGTCAAGTTTCTGCAAGCGTACCTTGGTCTGGTGATCAGCGAGCAGTGCAGTGAGGAAGGCAGTCGGCGGACAGAGAGTCCGCCCGGCTGCTGGAACGCAGCAGCACCAGTGTCAGGGTGAAGCTTCAGTCTGGTGAACAGCGGGCAGTGCAGCGAGGAAGGCAGCCGGTGGACAGGAGGGTCCGCCCGCCTGCTTGAAGCAGCAGACGCACCCGTGTCAAGGGTGAAGCTAGTTGGCTAGTGTAGGTTTACAGCTTCCACACAGGACCTCAGTGAGTTTAGCTTCGTAAAGATCTGACGGTTTGAGTTTGAAGAACAACAGACAGAGTTTCAACCGAGCTCGAGCTCAGCGTTCCATGCCTGGCATGGAAAGTTAACTCTTTCACCTCCGGAGCAGTTCGAAGGTTGGGACTCGCTGCATATGTCATAATACAGCAAGACTCCATTAGAAGAAACAACATTACTAAGGTGAGTAATTTTTCTTTTCTGTGCATCTTCACCATTCATCACAAATCCCACCTCCACCCCTGGGGCCTCAGTCTCTGGGTCCCCGTCCCTCTGTGTCCTTTCCTCCTACCCTCCTTCCCTTGGCTCGAGTGGAAGGACCTTGGAGACACACGGAGGAACCAAGTTCTACCGCTTAGTGGCTGGAAGGGATGGGGGCTTTAACCTTATCGCCTTGCAGCTTCCACCCCTTCTTTGGGATGGGGTGCTGAACTTGGAGCCCCTCTCCCCTTCTCCTTCGTCCTTCAGGACTAGTTCAATTTTCAATTATTTTGGGGAGCTCTTCTCTCAAGTTCCTCACCCATGTTTTCTTTTGGATAGCAGATGCCTTGGCTTCTAAGACCTTTAGTTGTGTTTTCGACTAATCCCTCGGGGATAGTCGTCCCCTGCCTGGAGCTGTTTATTCTGTGGTTAACCTTGCTTGCCTTTGCCAGGTTTTTTTCTCTCTCTCCTGTCCCCTATGGCAGAAGGTCTGAACTTGGTCAATCTTAATTAGGGACGTCCTGGTTGCAGGGTCAGTTGGCATTGTCCTCCCCATTCCAAGAAATATGTTTGTCCTTCCTTCTGCTTCTTTCCCAGAGATTGGGTCCCACCCAATCCCTTAGATTCCTCTTCCTCCTTTTCTGTTCTCTCAGTCATTATTTCTCCTTTTGTTTTGTATATCTTTCCTTTTATCTGTCCCTTGGACTCCTTGTTCCACCCTCCCTATTTTCACTCTCTGGACTCAGAACTGGAGGAGGCGGGGTCAACAACACTAATGGCCAACCCCGGCGCCACGCAGTGCCCGGCCTCGAGGGCTATGCCGAAGCAGTCCGACTCCACCCATTCAAAAAGCTCCCATGGGATCGTTACCTCTGGCCACATACCCAGCTGTGATGAATGGTGAAGATACACAGAAAGATCCAAGAATTATAGTAGGTCTGACATTTTCATTTCTTGGCTGTTTTGCTGCTGGCAGGACTTTTACTTGAGGTCCGACTCTCTGCTGTAGCTACTGGCTGGTCAGGGTGGCTAGCTGGTGCTGCACTCTCTCGTTACCAATCAGACTGTGCTGTAGTATTTTTTGAAAAAAAGCACAGCACAGTACAGTTTCTTTTAAGGTTAGCTATACTGCTGGACGGGGGGCTTCTGTGCTGCAGCTTGCAAGCAATGACAATGCAGTTCTGGTTTGGTGGCATGGTAGGCTGGGTGACTCCAGATTCAGGCAGCTAAACAGTCACCAGAAGCCAAGCCACAGTGCCACTCGCTGCCCCAACACTGTGCCCAATTATAGGGTAGGGTGGTAAACTAAAATGAAAGCAAGTAGCCACTTGTTGCAAAATCCTGTTGCCAGCAGACTTCCCCACTCCTGACACCAAGTCCCTAAACCTAGAGTCCGACAGTAAATGAAAAAGTAAGCAGACAATGACAGCCACACCCCAGTGCTGCCAACCCTCCATTCTAACACTAGGTACCAGTAAGCCCCACCCACCAACAGTCAAAGAAAAAATTAAGCAGATAATGGGAGCCCATCTACAATGATGTTTTAGAAAAACATTAGTTGATCTTCCTGGACATAAGTCTCCACCACTCATTCACACCAATGGGAACTGCGCCGGAGGCA
Organism: Neoceratodus forsteri; assembly: GCA_016271365.2. Lineage (NCBI taxonomy): Eukaryota > Metazoa > Chordata > Ceratodontiformes > Ceratodontidae > Neoceratodus > Neoceratodus forsteri. The sequence continues at coordinate 1,608,585,876 of CM028130.1, forward strand.
CTAGGATCCAGCGGGAGCAAACTTTTGCAGGAGGGCTGGCGCCAGAGATGGAGCTGCAAGGAGCGCGCTGCAAGCCTCTGCTCGTGCGGCAATGACTATCTTGGCGCCCACCCTCCAAACACCTCAGTTCCTTTTCCCCACCGTCAAAGTGCGCTTCAGTGGCGTCGCTCGCCACCAGGAGTCAAACTTCAAACTAGCAGCATAGTTTTCAATTTTGTTATTTTGTAGTAATAAGTATCGCTAAGTTTATTCTTATTTACAAAGAAGTCTCAGCATACTTTGGCGGAGTTGACCATTAGCAGGTCAGGTGATGGTAGGAGACTTCATATGAAAGCTGTTCAGTCAGTCGGGCTGGGTCCGTCCGCGCTTCTCCAGAAGGGGGTCTGACAACGGTCAGTCCAATGCCCGAGGGGTGGGCCCCCCTCGAAGCATAAAAATAAATGGTGCGATTCTCAGTACCGTTCGCCTCGAGCTCTTCTTCGCCCACAGGTCAAAAAGAAGGCATCACTCGAGGTCGCCTCTGATATGTCTGCATGAAGATGGTCGGTTATTGGGGCTAGTTGCCGGTCCCTCCCTGGAGTCGCCTGCTTCTGTTTCTGGTAGCTGTCTTTGACATCGGAGCACTACCCGCCCTCTGGTAGGTCTTCAGATGAGCAGTTTCATCAGTGGGCGCTTTAGGAGCAATGGGCACGGAGGTTGGTCCAGCTGCCTGGCCGGTCACTCCAGGGGCGCGGGCTTCTTGGGAGACCAGGTAGGCGGTTGAGCCTCCTGGTGGTCTGGCACCATCTTGGTGCCGTCAACTCCAGCAACTTAGGTGTTCCCCTCACATGGCTGCTGCACAGGGGCCACACCGATGCCTTTATCTCCTGCTCTTCTTCCTCCCTTCCCCATAAATCCTGTTTTCAGAGTCTTGGAGTGTTTTGGCATCGATGGAGCGCTCGGCGCCGTCTTCAGCGCCCGATGTGTCTGTCAGCGCCGTCCTCCCATGCCGTCTTGCTGGCGCCGCAGTGACATTCGCGGCGGCCATCTGCCTCGGCACCGTGTGGCTTCTCGGCGCCCGTTCTCGATGACATCGTCGCTTCGTCGGCGCCCGGGGTTCTTCAAAGGCGTCATACGCTTTCAAGACTCCTCCTTTAACTCCTTTCCTTCATCATTTCCTCGATTTTCACTCCTTTCCTGTCCATACAGTCCCTCCTGGACTGTCAGGAGATGACATTGAGCCTGACCCAGACCTTAGACTGGGTGATGAAGTGGAAGAAACAGGATCTATTCCTGCTGCAGAGCCTGTGGTCGAGGACCTGTCCTTTAAGTCTCTGCTGAAAAACTTGATTTCACTCTCTCTCTCCAAACTACAGACATCGATCCTGGGAAATTGCTAAGACTCCAATACCTCAATATTCCGGAGATCCTACAGATTTGACTCCTCGGTACAGCCCTCCTTTGAGGCGCTGTCTCAAATGGTATGGAATAATCCTGCTCTCATTCCTTTGGTGGCTAAATCCATAGATAGGAAATACTCAGCCCCAAGGATCGACCCATTTGGCGTCCCAAGATCGGATACAAAGCCAGAGCTTCTTCAAACCATTACCAGGGTATCAAATCCAACAACTAGCAGGTTAAAGTGGCTATGGATGCTTTCGACACACTGCTTCCGGCGGCAGCAGCTGGTATTTGTACCGCCGTCATTCCTGGCTGCGCACTTCAGGCTTCACGAATGGCACACAGCAGCAGGTAATGGCGTTGCCTTTGATGGTGTGTATCTTTTGGTCCTCAGGTAGAACAGGCTCTAGAAGCTACGCAAAAGAATAGGTCAGCCATTAAGTTGGCTGCGAGCCTCCTCCTGTCCCCTCTTGAGGGAATGTTAATAAGCGCAGTTTCATAACCGTCAGTCCTTTCGAGGCAGAGGAAGTTTTCATAAAAATCAAACTCCCCTGCCTCAAAGAAAATGCAACAGAAGGCGCCAGGGCCTAAGCGCCCAGTGCCACCTTATGAGTTGTTGGCCCAAGTCCCACCTCAGCTGCTCGAGGTGGACTCTTCCTCAGCGGTGGAGGTCGTCTGATGCACTTCTACAATCAATGGAAGTCCATAACCTCAGACAAATGGGTCCTCGAATAATCCAGAGGTATTCACTCAATCTTGTGGAGACCTTTCCGGATCGTCCCCAAATGACAGCCCAAGCTGTCAACCTTCAGTCAGACCTTCTGCCACCGAGATTCAGGGCCTTCTGGACAACAGGGCAGTAGAAGTAGTGCGCTGCGTCCAGCGAAACACAGGGTTCTACTCCCATTACTTTCTGCTTCAAAAAAAACTGGCGCATGCGCCCCATTCTGGACCTCAGAAAAACTAAACAAATTTCTGCCCAAGGAGAAATTCAAAATGATTTCTAGGAACCTTGTTACCTTTGCTTCATCAACACGACTGGCTAGCCTCCCTAGACATGCAGGATGCATACCAGCACATTTCTATTCACCCAAAGCATCACAAATTCCTGAGGTTTGTGGCTCTGGGACAGCATTATCAGTTCAGAGTCCTGCCCTTTGGGCTATCCTCGGCGCCGCAAGTTTTACAAAGTGTTGTGCTGTTCTGCAGGTATGTCAGAAAGATCGAATACAGGTGTTCCCTTATCTGGACGATTGGCTTCTGCAAGTCCTTCCAGACAGGGAACTCTGGGCCGTAGCCACGCTTCACCCTTTCTCACATCCATGGGAGTCCTCAAACCTCAAGAAATCGCAGCTGCAGCCCTCCCAGAGGCTCCTTTTATAGGAATTCTTCTGGACATCTCCTGTGCGAAGGCTTTTCTTCCAGAGGACAGGAGGAGCGATATCCTTCAGATGGCACGTTACATCGGGAGAGCAACTCGGTTCCAGCTCTCTCGATGCAACAGATGCTAGGTCTCATGGCATCCCCGGTGTTCACTGTACCCTATGCGCCCTCATATGAGAACTTCTCATTGGATGCCCAGTACTCAGTGGTCCGCAACCACTCACCCGCAGTCCTTTCTCTTCAAGGTGACAGAACCTCTAAAGAGGTCACTCACCTGGTGGTGCAAGAGAACAATCTTCTAGAAGGGTATCCTTTGCTTCTCTGGATCATCAGATTTCCATTACCACAGACAGCGTCCCTGATGGGGTGGGGAGCCCACTGTCAGGCTCTCCACACTCAGGGTCATGGGACTCATGTCGAGTCCCAGCTTCACATAAATGTCTTAGAAATGAGAGCCATCCTTTATGCGGTCCGGCGTTGAAAGACATTCTCTGTCACAAGAACATTCTCCTTCAAATGGACAACAAAGCAGTGATGTATTCATCAACAAACAGAGGCGGCCACTCTTACCCCTTATGCAGAGAATCGTGAGGTGTGTGAGAATGGTGCCCCACAGCTCAAATCTCTAATTCAAGCAGTCTACCTGCCAGGAGTGCAGAACGAACTGGCAGATCACCTCAGCAGAACAGAGACAGATCTTCACGAATGGTCTCGACTCAGCCATAGTTCGATCAATATTCGCAGAGTGGGAACTCCAGACCTGGACCTTTTGTGCATCCCCACTCAACACAAAACTGCCTCTCTTCTGCTCCAGAAATCCAGGGCCTGGCATCTTCTGTCAGGATGCGTTCAGGCTGGTGGACAAAACGCTTTCTATACGCCTTTCTGCCTCTTCCTCTAATTCAGAGGGTACTTCTCAAGTTCGAATCCCAGGGAACAAAATGATCCTCATTGCTCCTTCTGGCCTCGACAGATGTGGTTTCCACTACTCAACAATATGTCGGCAGCTCCACCGAAACCACTCCCCTTCAGACGAACCTCTTGACTCAGGGACCTGTTGTCCATCCCAACCTGAGGTCGCTCACCGTCACGCTTGCCTCCTGAAGAGGTAGAAGTGAACAGGTTCAATGTCTCTCGCAGGGTTTCAGATATTCTTCTGGCTGCACGGAAGCCAGCCACTAGGAAAACTTACACAGCCAAATGGGCGTTTTTTGGCTCTGGGTGTGCAGAGTCCTCTTTAAATCCTTTCCTGCCCACCAGATAAGATTTTGGAGTACCTCTTAGACCTATCAAATTCAGGTCTGCAGTACTCTACAGTCAAGATTCACCTTTGTGCCATTTCGGCTTATCATGAGACAGTACTTTCCTTGTCACTGGCTCAGTTACCTGTGGTTAAGAGGTTTCTTAAAGGAATTCTGCATACCAGACCTCCTACAAGACGTCCAGTTGCAGCCTGGGACATTAATCTTGTGCTAGATATGCTCACTGGAAACCTTTCGAACCTCTGGCTACCTGTGAGCTGCAATTTCTCACCTGAAAGCGGCCTTCCTGGTGGCCATTACCTCAGCCTGCAGGGTCTCAGATACATGCCCTGGTCACAGACCCTCCGTATACTGTGTTCCATAAAGAAAGTAGTCCTTAGAACCCATCCTAAATTTCTTCCTAAGGCTGTTTCGAGTTCCATCTAAACTAACCTTTGGTCCTTCCTCTTACTTTGCGGACTTCCAAAATGAAGGAGAACGTTCTCTTCATTCCTTGGATGTTAGAGCTTTACGTTTCTATCTAGATAGAATGAAAGACACTACCAAAGCTCAACAACTGTTTGTTTCCTTCAACGAGACCCAGCTGGGTTAACCTGTCGCTATCAGATGTATCTCAGCATGGCTAGTGGCATGCCTTCGCCACTGCTATTCCATGGTGCAGGTTAAGCTGGAGGGCAGAGTTTCAGCTCACTCTACTAGAGTGGTCACGGCATCTCTGGCGGAAATCCGCAATGTGCCCATTGCAGATATTTTACTGCTAGCCACCTGGAGCTCAGTGCATACTTTGAAACACTATGCACTGGATGTCCATGCCAGACAATATCTTTCCTTCTGAGAACCATCCTTAATGGACTTCTGTCCTAAAACTGTGACTCTTGGTCTCTCCTGCCGCCTCTCGGGGATTATTAGTAGTACTCTCCCGTGAGTGTGAATGAGTGGTGAGACTTATGCCCAGGAAGATATGGAAATTACGTACTCTACCGTAATTCTGATCTTCTTGGACGAGTCTCCACCACTCATTCAAACGCCCACCCTACATCCTGAGCTCACCTCTGTTGTTGGTCTTCACTCCCTCAAATCTTTAGGCTGTGAAGATTTCTTTGTTGACCTTTCTTATACGGTGCGTCCGGACTATCTTATGTCCGGCTTTTTGGTTAGACTATCCTTCTAGGTTAGTTACGCTGCACCTCCTTGGAAAAAAAAGGTACTGAGGCGGTTGGAGGGTCGGCACGAGATAGTCATTGCCGCTCGAGCTGAGGCTCACGGCACTGCTCCTCGTGGCTCCATCTCTTGTGCTGCCCTCCCATAAAAAAGTTTGCTCGCTGGGTCCTAGTGCCTCCGGCGCAGTTCCCATTAGTGTGAATGAGTAGTGGAGACTCGCCCAAGAAGATCAGAATTACGTGAGGTACGTAATTTCCATTTTTCTGCATTAATCTGTTGTAGCATTGCTCCTCGCTATTCATTGTACTATTGCACACTTGTGTACTTGCCACTTGTACATCAAATAAAAAGCAGTGTTGTTCCATAGTCAGCAGTAAAACTGTAACCCACTTAATAGAAAAGCTTATGGGAATTCAAAGAATGAACACGAAAACCAATAAAAGTGCAGCATTGCAATGAATATCGGAACAATGCTATACCATATTGAGGCAAAAACAACTAACGTTTCACTCCAGAAGCAGAGTTTTATCAGAGTTAGCAATTTAATGCAGAAATGCCCTGATATTATCTGTCACTAGGTCTGAACAGTGCTGTCAATAACAGCACCTTCCATACAGCTCTATGCAGAACGGTGATGGAACAAATGCGTAAGTAAAGCAATGCCACCAGTAGCAGTCACAAAGCACACTGATGACTACTACCATCCAAACACTTATTTTAGTGGGGACTCTGCCCACCCTTAACTAAAATAATCAACTCAGAGTTGGATTATGGGAGAAAAGTAACATTTTGACTGTCAGGATTAGATCCCTGATCTCCACCACCATTGTGGTCAAGCTCCATGTCTCGGTCCTCTCTGCCACGGAGCAACTCATTCACCATTTTCAATTTCCCAGCCCTCATCTTCTTCTTCCTAGTACTATGGACAGTCGCCTGGGTAGCACTTACTGCACAGCACTGCTTAATCCCTGTCTCTGTCTGTGGTACGCCATCTCGGACATCGCTGTTTTTCCTTATGCTATATTGGTAGCACTATTGTAACTGGTTATTATATTATCCACCACCAGTGATTTGTAGAAATAAAATATTTAAAACAATGAATATGATGCATCCCCAGGCTATGAGGAGGCACTTATAAAATTACAACTGGCAATTAAGGTAATGAAAAGTATATCAAACCTGGTTTAAACTCCCAGAAGGCATTTTTGTTTCTGTATTATTTCTTTATGCTCCCACCTACACCTAGCCGGTCTCTCCTTGGGCCCCATGGAACTTACTCACTCGGCAGCCCTGACCCCACCACCCACATTGCAGCCAGCGCAGGCAACCCCATGTATCCCTGAATCAGGAGGGTCCCTTTACCTTTGTGGGGAAGAGCCTGTATGGCTATACTAACGCTCCTGGGTGCTGCTGAGGTGGCGATAAGGGTCCGGGAGCTCTGTAGTCAGGGTCCGGGAGGCCATCATCCAACCAACCAGGGCGCCATTTTTCCCGCTTTCTCCCCGAGGAGTGTGCCACAGACGCCATGGCATGCGCCGACGTCCACCATTCCCCTAAACATTTGGAGCCTGACATCTTGCTATGCCCCCAGCCTCAAGGACCACCAAACACCGGGCCGTAACCCCACCCTCCCCCTGGAGAAGGTGAGCCACTGCTGTATCTCGCCTTCATCCCCCACCCCTCTCGGCTGGCCCTCCAGCAAGGCATATTTTCACAGTTGGTTAGTGCGTGTAGTTATATATATATATATATATATAAAATAAAAGCTTTACATATAAACTACAATATCAGGAAATATAAACCGTATAGAAATCCATTTTGTGGATGCTGGAGTAAAGCAATGGGATATAAAACTGAGGAAAAAATTACTCACCTTAGTAATGTTGTTTCTTCTAATGGAGTCTTGCTATATTACAGACATTAGCAGTTTGATCCAGCTCTAGAACTGCTCCGAGTGAAATGGTTAAAACCATTCCAAAACAGAATTTTGGCACGAGAGCAGCTCTATCTGTGTCATTTCAAACTTGAACTGTCAGATCTTTACGAGCCAAACTCACTAAGGTCTGTGTGGAAGCTGTAACCTACACTAGCCAAATGGCTACCTAAATAATAACAACCATTGATGGTCCCAACACCCAAGACTCAAGTCAGGGGACCAGAAATACTAACACCATTCTAATAATATGAAAATGGAACATAAGTATAATAAAACACACACAGCGTACATACACACCCCAAAGTCCCAAAGGGGACAAAATGCTAACAGGACATAAGCAGTGCCACACTAAGTTGCCGCACCCACCAAGTAGAGGTTCTGAGAGGGGCAGGTTGGGAGAGGTCTATAATATAGCAAGACTCCATTAGAAGAAACATTACTAAGGTGAGTAATTTTTTCTTCAAACAACATGAAGTCTTGCTATATTATAACATTAACAGAATACAGCAGTACCTCCATGGAGGGCAGAAACCTACTTAGGGAATAGGCTCTGAAGAACAGCTGTGCCAAACCGAGCATCTCTCCTGGTCTGGACATCCAGGGAGTAATGCTTGGTAAAAGTGTGTACCGTTTTCCAAGTAGCAGCCTGGCAAATCTCTAATAAAGGGATATCTCTGGCAGCAGCTAGAGACGCAGTTGTACCCTGGTAGAATGAGCCCTCAAACCGGGGGCTCTGCCCACTTTCTGATAAAATTGGATACAAGAGACAATCCACCTGGCTATTGATCTCTTAGTGGCAGGTTTGCCTTTCCCAACTTCACCATAGGTAAGGAAAAGTTGGAGGATTGAACCTGTGACCTTTAGTGCGCTCTATATAATAACTAAGAGCTCTCTTAATATCCAGGCTGTGCAACCTCCGCTCACCGAAGAGGAGTGATCAGTGAAAAAAATACTGGAAGGAGATAGATTGATTAAGATGGAAATCTGAAACCACCTTAGGCAAAAATTTCCTATTAGTCCTAAGGACTACCTTATCCCTGTGGAAAGAAATAAGTCAGTCTCCACTGACAAGGCTTGCAATTCACTTATGTGTCTGGCAGAAGTGACAGCCACTAGAAAAACAGTTTTCCAAGTTAGGTACTTAAGCTCTGCAGAAGACAGAGGTTCAAAGGGGGTTGCATTAACTGGGCAATGCAAACATTAAGGTCCCAAGCAGGGCCGGTTCCGAAAGGGAGGATTAGTATGGAGTAATCCCTTAAAAAACTTGAAAACACAGGATGAGAGGAAAGAGGGGATGACTTTCCTGCTGACAGAAAAGCAGACACAGCTGCCAAATGAACTCTCAGGGTAGCTGGTCTGAGACCCAAGGAATTAAGATGTACCATGTAATCTAACAAATGGGCAATTCAGCAGATTCTGGGAAATATTTTCCCAGCACACCAAATGGAAAACCTTTTCCATTTAGAACTATAAGTAGCCCTAGTGGAAGGCTTTCTGGAAGCCTTTAGGATCTCAACAACACCCTGAGAGAGGTGTAAATCAGCAAACTCTAACTCCTCAAGAGCCAGGCCTTGAGGTTGAGGGATTGAGGTCCGGATACCAAACCCTTCCCTGGGCACAAGTCAACAGATTGTGATTCCTGGGGAGGCACAGGGGAAGATGGACTGTCAGAGACAGAAGGAGGGGTACCAGGGCTGCCTGGCCCAATCCGGGGCAATCAGAATCACCCTGCAAGGCTGAGATCTGATTTTGACTAGTACTTTGCAGGGTTTTAAATAACTGATTAGCAGTTTTTACTTGGGACTATACTAAGTGTACAGAAAGTATTAATATAGATTTTCTAGAAGTGCTGTGTTTGTTAAACACAGTGAGGCAAAACTATGCATTTTCACAAAGATTTAACACTTTCATGAGTAAACGCTAATCAATTTTAGAGTTAAATAAATCACTGCTTTGAATAGGAGAGGGGGGATAGAGGAACTTCCCTCCCAATCCAGAAGAAGGGCATCCAGGGAACTGAGCCCAGCACTGGAGGCCTGCAACAGAACAGAGGAAGTTTGTGATTGTCTGGGGCTGCAAAAGATCTATCTGAGGATGCCCCACCTGGCAAAAACTATCCCCAGCACTTGAGGATCCAGGGACCATTCGTGATGGCCCTGGGAAATCCTACTGAGGGCATCCGCTAGGACATTGTCCTTCCCTGGAAGATGAATTGCTATGAGGAAGTGTTCAGGAATAGGCCAGAGACCACAACTTCATTGCCTCGGTGCACAAGGCCAAGACCGAGTGCCCCTGTTTGTTGATGTACACATTGTTGTGTCTGTTCTGACTTGTATCACCTTGTCGTGGACAGATGCAGAAAAGCTTGAAGAGCTAAAAGACAGCTCTGAGTTCTAGCAAACTGATGTGGAGCAGAGATTCCTGGGGACCAAACTCCTGAGTGGAAAGGTCGCCCATGTGGGCTCCCCAACCCAGAAGGGAAGCATCTGTAGTGAGAGTCAAGTCGTGAGAAGGGGAAATGAAGGGACCCCACTCTTAAATTGCTCTGATCCTGCCACCACTGGAGAGCTAGGATCAAGGCTAGAGTCACTGGACCAACTTGGAAAGGGGTCTCTTCTCTGAGACCAAAAGGTTCTCAAGTGAAACTGAATGTCTCTCATCTGAAATCTGGCTCCCTGCAACAGCTGTGGATGCAGCCATGTGCCCCAGGAGCTGCAGAAAGTGTCTTGCTGGTCGAGACCTGCAGAGTGAAGGAAGAGGCCAGAGCCACTAAATTCCTTACCCTTTCTGGGGAAGAAAGGCTCTGGCTAGCTTTGTGTCCAATTCTGCCCCTATAAAGGTGAGTACCTGGACTGGTTCCAGAACCGACTTTGGTAGGTTTAGCAGAAAACCCAGAGAGGTGAGAAGCTGCTGGGTGACCTGCAGGTGAGATTTTACCTGTTCTGGGGACTGGCCTACAATGAGCCAGTTGTCTAGATAGGGAAAAACAGCAATCCTCTGCCTCCTTAAGTGGGCCACTGCCACTGCTAGACACTTTGTGAATACCCTTGGAGCAGAGATAAGGCCGAAGGGCATTGCTCTGAACTGGTAATGACCTGAGGGCAGTTCGAATCTGAGGTACTTTCGATGGGATCTTCTGATTAGGACATGGAAATAGGCATCCTTGAGGTCCAGGAGGCTAGCCAGTCCCCTGGCCTTAGGGAAGGTAAAATCATTGCCAGAGTTACCATTTTGAACTTTGGTTTCAAAAGATGCTTGTTCAGATATCTGAGATCTAAAATGGCGCCATTCTCCTGTCTTTTTGGGGTAAGGAAGTATCTGGAATACAGACCCCTGCCCTGATGCAGGAGGGAACCCATTCTACTGCTCTGAGAGCTAACAGGATGAGACCTCTGTTTCCAGAGCGAGGGTCTCTGAAGCACTTGCAGTAGAAAAAATCTGCTTCTCAACTTGGGAAACTTTTGAAGGTGAGAACCAGACCCTGGCTTACTACTTCCAGAACCCACTTGTCTGAGGTTAAAGAAGCCCAATTCTGACTGAAGTAAGCCAACCTGCCCCCACTGGTACAGGAGATCGGCCCTGGGCACCCCATCAGGGTGCCTGTTTATAGGAGCTTTAGGCTGGGGGTGGGGTAGGTCTGCCCACCCTCGTCTGCCCTGCCTCTGAAGAAGCCCCTCTGAGCATAGCAGAGGAGGCCTGAGTCTGGTAGAAAGGCCTGTGAAAGGCTTACCCCTACCCTGGGGCATGCCTTTGAGGAGTGGCTTGCCGCTCCTTAGCCTGGGCACTCTTGTAGTAGTCCTATATTCATCCATCTTCTTCATGTAATTCTCTGTCTGCTCTCCAAACAGAGAATTTCCCACCAGGAAAATCCATAGCCTTAGTCTGGGTATCCTCGTGACAAACTAGTACACCTGAGCCAGGCCAACCCACGAAAAGCTACAGATGTGGCCATGACCCTAGAGGAAACATCATTAACATCCACAGCAGCATGAAACTGAACCTTAGAGGCTTCAATGCCATCAGCAGCCACCTGTTCTAGTTCACTAGCCAGCTGGCCATGGGCCTGCTTGGCCAATGCATAACAGTATCCCATCTAGATTTCTGATATCTAGCTACATAAGCCATATAATTTGCTTGCCTAGTCCCAGAGAGGCTGCCATATACTGTTTTTTGCCATGGCATCAATCTTCCTGGAATCCTTGTCAGGAGGATGTGAAGCCAGGGAATATTAGCTTTATCACAGGCAGCAGCCTGAACTACTCCAACATGACTGCGTTGCTGAGAAAGGAATTCTGTATCAGGGCCTGACAATGTATACCTTTTGTCCATCTTTTTATCTACAGGAGGCACAGAATTAGGAGATTTTAAAATTTTAATTGTTTCCTAAAAGACTTATGTAAAGGAATAGACAATCTCCTAGACTCTGGAATATCCATCATTTCTACAAAATCAGGCTCCTCTTGCTCATCCACAGCCTCTTCTAAAGGAAGCTGGAGGTTTCAGCAACTTTTTATAAAACATAAAATGAGATGGGGACTCAGACAGCACAGGAGGAGATTCTAAAGGTCTGTCTGGGAAATGTCCGGTTCAATGGGCACACCAGACCTTCCCAGCCACATTCATACTGTTCATAATCCTCCTCCCCTCCTCTGGTTCATAAAATTCCTCAATATCATAATCCTGAACCACTGGGACCGGACGAACCGACCTTTTACCAGATAGTGGTGGTTCCGGACGGACCCTGAGACAGTGACTGGACAATTTGTATGGCTTTTGCTATCTCTGCAGCAGTTGGAGAAGGAATTTTGGACTCCAGACCTGCTGATTTTCTTGTTTTCTTTACTGGAATTGGTTCCTCAGAACCAGCTTTTCTTTTGCCTGAGGAAGTCTGGCCCTGGTCAGAGGGCACTCCCTCTGGTTTGGTTGGCACCGAACCGGGCTGGCCATCCGGGTCAGCGGACTTTGGCCTCTCGTTCCTGAGCCTGCCCAATCTTTTCCAGGGTGGCTGCAGGAAATTCTTACATACCAGGCAGTCTGACTGGAGGTGGTCAAACCCCAGACAATAAACACATGTGGTGTGTGGGTCAGCCTTGGCAAAGACTTCCCCACAAACATCACAGTGTTGAAACCAGTGGGCCCGGTTTTTCTTTTGGGTTTCTCAGACCTAGTGCCAGCCTAACCAAAAACTTGCCCTTTCGCGTGACAGTGCCAGAGCAAGACACCCTTTATCGTTCCTAAATCGTCATTGGTATTGGAAAAATGAATAAATCCGTTTTTTTTAGAACCGATAAGAACCGGAACCGCACTCTAAAATAGTAACTTTTAGTTTTAAATGAGTTTTAAACCCACTGATCGGTTCAAAACCGAACCGATAACTTACAAGTTCCACACAGACAAAACCTTCATTTACTTCACGGTTTACCACAGATAGAGCTTGAACGAGCGGTTTTGCGGTTAAATAAAACTATTCCGGTTAAATCCAACCGAGAAAACACTTTTAAACCGAGAAATGAACAGAGCAGAAGGAGAAATCTCCGGAGCGACTGTTCACTGAGGCGGAGTAAAGAATCTGACAGTTCAAGTTTGAAATGACACAGATAGAGCTGCTCTCCTGCCAAAATTCTGTTTTGGAATGGTTTTAACCATTTCACTCCGGAGCAGTTCTAGAGCTGGATCAAACTGCTAATGTCTATAATATAGCAAGACTTCATGTTGCTTGAAAGGTATCCATTTATATATCACTTCTCTTGAGAGACATTTTCTTTAGAACTGTGGAACCAATGAACTCTGCAGTACAATGATTCCAAATAATCAGGAATCTATTCTCTAACATAAGATAAAAAGTAGGGCAGTGTTGCGTCAGATGCTCAGCCAGAATGGATCTATACTTTGGGGCTCGCTATAGCTCAGCTGTGAATGATTTCCATAGACAATCTTTATTTCCTGTATCTAAAGATGGCAAGCATACTTTGCAACAGAAGTGCTTTTTCTTTTATTGTATTATAGTGGTAGTTATCTAAAAGTTGCCCACCTCAAGGTACCACTGAGGCACTCAAGTTGCAATTTACATTGACTGTAATGTGATTTGCCTCATTCTGCCTCAGTATACCTCAGGACTGAGGCACTTTTCTACAGCTGCCACTGTATGATTATGACTAAATGAGCATCTGCTGTAAGTGTCCTGCTTTTTATTTTTTTAGAATACATGCCTAACATTTGTATTTTGTAGAGTTCATTGGATCCACAGTGCAAGAGAAAATGTCTCTCAAGAAAAGGTATATGTATGGATGAACACCTAAACATTGTATATCCTCAGCGCTTCACCCCATGTGCAAAATGGACTCGATATTAATTTATATTTACTGTTACTGTGGTTTATATGTAAAGTTTTTTAATACTTTCATCTACTAACCAACTGTTAAAAACATGCCTTGTGGGTAGTTAATATCAGGTCTGATGTTACACTTTTCATTATCTGTATTGCCAGTTGTAACTTTATGAAACTCATCGTATCCTAAGGATGACCCACATTCCTCTGCTGTGGCCCCTCGCTCTGGCCAGAATTTGTTTTATTTACTTCCTGTGAAATTATACTTCTGTGTGCTGCACTCTGAATGCTGACAACTGCTCTCTGTTGTATGTACCTCAACCCCTCCCTTCACACCTGGAAACAAACCTTGGCTCAGTGTACCGTTCCAGTTATCAAGTTTTATAATAAATAAACATGTCACTAGGTTCCAGAACTGATAAGTTCAGTGCCACCCACCAGAATGAAGCACCCTTTTCACAGTTTCTGCCAGTGATATCTTGCAGGATCCTGCAAGAACTCAATGTAATCCAATGGCAATTATTCTAATATGTCATGCAGTAAAGTGACATCTTTATCACAGAGTGCATCATCATATAGGTGATTGGCACTGGATTTAAAAATTATTAAACTGTCAAAATCTCAAATCTGATTGGCTGAGACCACATTTAGCTGGGATAATATCTCAGTACATCATCCCAGACTAAAAAGCAGGTAAGGCTATCAGTCAACAAAATCAAAATGGCTCCATTTCATAACCGCAATAATACACTCCAAGGTGCGCCATATAAACAAGTTATTCATCTTTAATTGTAGATCTTCCTGGACATAAAGTCTCCACTACTCATTCACACTAGTGGGACTATGCTTGAGCGCTAGAACCGAGCAGGAGCAAAATAGGCTATCTCAGCGTCGACCCTCTAACTCCTCAGTTCCTTTTTTCCTGCCGTTGAGTGAGCTTCAGTGATGGCGTCGCTTGCCTGCCAGGAGACAAATCTTCACATCTATGCAACAGCAGCATTAGTTCGTTCAGTATAAAAAAAGTTTTATTCGTTTTCAACAAAGCAGAAACAGAAGTTTTCAGCTCGCATAGAGCAGAGTCTACCATGAACAGGGCGGTGAAGGTAGGGAGATCTTCCTGGACATAAGTCTCCACCACTCATTCACACTAGAGGGATTGGCGCGGAGGCACTAAGACCCATCGAGAGCAAACTTTTTGCTGGAGGAGTCGGCGCGAGAGCAGGCGCGCGAGACTGCGGCGCCATGACAGCGGCCTCGGCGGTAATGACCATCTCGTGACGACCTCCAGCGCCTCAGTTCTTTTTCCCTCCGCCGAAAGCGCTTCAGTGACGACGCGCCGCTTTGTCGAGTCAAACTTCAAACTAGCGATAGTTTTCAGTTTGTTTTTGGTAACATTATCACGATAGTAGTATCGCTAGTTTTATTCTATTTTTCAGAAAATTTTTCTAATATTTAAATTTAACTTACTTGAAGAAGTCTCGCCCTACTGGACGGAGTCGACCATGAGCAGGTCAGGTGGCGGTAGGGAGACTCGTATGAAAGCTGTTCAGTCAGCGGGCTGGGTCCGGTCAGCCTCCTTCTCCTCAGCGGGGTTCGACTACGGTCCAGTCCGATGCCGGGGGATGGGCGGTCCCCGCGGCATAAAATAAGCGGTCGCATTCTACGGCGCGTTCGGCCTCGAGCTCTTCTTGACCCCACAGGTCCAAAAGAGAGCATCACTCGAGGTCGCCTCTCTGGTATGTCTGCTACGACGGTCGGTTATCGCTAGTTGCCGGTTCTTTCTTCGAGTCGCCAGCTTCGATAATCGCCGCCTCGACATCGGAGCCCCTCCCCTATAGGTAGGGCTCCAGATGAGCAGTTTCATCAGTGGGCGCTCTTATGGAGCGATGGGCTCGGAGGTTGGTTCTTCTGCCTGGCTCGGTTACTCCGGAGCCCTCGGGCTCCTCCGCCGATCAGGTAGGCGGTTGGACCTTCCTAGTCGCGGCGCCTCTTCGGTGCTAGCGACTCCGTGCTTAGTGTTTCCCCCTCACATGGCTGCGGCGCGAGGGCCTCACGATGCCCTTATCTCCTGGTATTTTCCTTCTCTTGTTTCCAGGTTCCGGGGCTTTTCGGCGCCTTCTGCAGGGTCTGTGGCGTGTCGGGCGCCCGTTTTAAAGCCACGGAGCTTCTTGGCGCCCGTTAGCGGCGCGCGTCAGTCTCGGCGCCCGTTGGTGGCGCGCGTTATCTCATGGCGCGCGGTGGTACCGATTGAATCGGCGGCGCCCGTTAGCGGCGTCGTCTGCGATACCGTCAGCGGCGTCGTCCATGCCAGCGCCGTTGCGGTGTGTCGTGTGTACCGTTAGCGGCGCCCGTCTTGGCGTCGTCAGCGGCGCCGCCCGGAAGCGTTCGCGAGGCCGCGTGCCTCCCAGCGCCCGTCGCCTCCTCCGGTGCCGTCTTCTGGCCCGTTTTGCCGTCTCGGCGCCCGGCAGCCGCAAGGGACTCTCCTTGTTTTCTGCCATTTCCTCCTCTCTAATTTTCACTCCTTTCCTGTCCAAACAGTCCTTTCTGGACCATCAGGAGATGATGTTGAGCCTGACCCAGACCTTCGTTGGGTGATGAAGTGGAGGAAACAGGATCTTTCTTTGCTACAGAGCCTGTGGTGAGGACCTGTCCTTTAAGTCTCTGTTGAAGAACCTGGGATCCTCTTTCTCTCCAGACTACAGACATCGATCCTGGGAAGATATTAAGACTCCAGTATCTTCATGCTTCGAGATCCCTACGGATTTGACTCCTCCGATTCAGCCTTCCTTGAGACGCTGTCTCAAATGGTATGGAATAACCTGCTCTTATTCCCTCAGTGGCTAAATCCATTGATAAGAAGTATTCAGCTCCCAAGGATCGTCCCATTTTGGCATCCCAAGCCTTTGCGGATCCTATTGTAGTCCTGGCAGAGAATGACAAGGTCGTTCTTCCTCAAACTACTACAGCTCGACCTATTAACAAAGAGTCTCGTAAGATTGATACATTAGGTAAGAGAGTCTTGCTGCCTCCACTCTAAGTATGCGTATTGCCAGTTATCAAGGCTATTTTTCTCAGTATGAGTATATCCTGTGGCACTCTATGAAAAGAATGGTTGAAGCTCTTCCAGATTCGGATTCCAAGTCAGAGCTTCTTCTGACCGTTATTAGAGGTATTGAGTCCAATAACCAACAGGTCAAAGCCGCCATGGATGCTTTCGACACTGCTTCTCGCTCAGCAGCGCGCGAGTTTGTACTGCGCCATTCCTGGCTGCGCACTTCTGGCTTCACGAATGATGCTCAGCGCAGGTGATGGCGCTGCCTTTTGATGGCTCCTTTCTTTTGGCCCTCAGGTGGAGCAAGCCTTAGAGGCCACTCAGAGAGACTAGATCGGCCATTAAGTTGGCCAGACCTCCGCCTGCCCCTCTGAGGGGCATGTGAACAGACGTCCAGTTTCATAGTCGTCAGTCCTTCGAGGCAGAGGCAGGGGCTTCCACAAAAGCCAACCTGCCCAACCTCAAAAGAGCAGCAGAAAGCAGGGGACCTAAAGCTCCCAGCGCTACCTTATGAGTCGTTGGCCCAAGTTCCATCCACTCTGCCCGAGGTGGAACTTTCTCCTCGGTGGGAGGTGTCTGATGTACTTCTACAACCAGTGAAGTCCATAACCTCAGACAAATGGGTTCTTCGGATAATTCGCGAGGTTACTCTCTCAATTTCTTGGAACCCCGATGTCCTCCCATACGACAACCCAGGTTGTCGGCTCTCAGTCAGATCTCCTCACCGCGGAGATCCAGGGCCTTCTGAACAACAGGGCAATAGAACTGGTGCCCCGCATCTGCGAAACACAGGGTTCTACTCCCATTACTTTCTGGTTCCAAAGAAATCTGGGGATCGCCCCATTCTAGACCTCAGAAAGTTAAACAAATTCCTCCCAGGGAGAAATTCAAGATGATTTCCTAGGTACCCTGTTACCCTTGCTGCATCAGACGACTGGCTGGCCTCTCTGGATATGCAGGATGCTTACCAGCATATCCCGTCCCCCGACCCACCGCAAATTCCTCAGGTTTGTAGCTTTGGGTCAGCATTATCAGTTCAGAGTCCTGCCCTTTGGGCTATCCTCGGCGCCAGCAAGTTTTACAAAGTGTTGTGCAGTTCTCATGGCGCATCTCAGGAAAGTCGGACTCCGAGTGTTTCCCTACCTGGACGATTGGCTTCTAGCAAGCCCTTCCGGCCAAGGGACTTTGAAGCCGTGCAAAGCGACTTCTCGTCTTCTCACGTCCATGGAGTTCTGCTGAATTTGAAAAATCTCAACTGCAACCCTCCCAGAGGCTCCTTTTCATAGGCGCTTCTAGACACCTCTTCAGCGAAGGCTTTCCTTCCAGAGGACAGAAGACTCGACATCCTTCTGTATGGCCCGTTACATCAGGGAGAACCAATCGGTTACAGCTCTCTCGATGCAACGCATGTTGGGTCTCATGGCGTCCTCGGTCTTCACTGTCCCTCTGGCCCGACTGCACATGAGAACCACCCAGTGGATGCTCTCCACTCAGTGGTCCCGACCTCTCACCCCCAGTCTTATCCCATCAAGGTGCGGAGCCTTGAAGGTCTCTCACCTGGTGGTCTCAAGAGAGCAATCTCCTGGAAGGATTCCCCTTTGCTCCCCGGATCATCAGATCTCCATCACCACAGATGCATCGCTAATGGGATGGGGAGCTCACTGTCTCTCCCTCCACACTCAAGGTGTATGGACTCAGTTGAAACTCATCTCCACATAAATGTCCTGGAGATGAGGCGGTCCTCTATGCAATCCGAGCTCTGAAGGATGTCCTTTGTCACAAGAACATTCTCCTTCAAGCGGACAACAAAGCAGTGATGTATTACATCAACAAGCAAGGCGGTGCTCATTCTTATCCCCTTTGCAGGAAGCAATGAGGGTGTGGGAGTGGTGCTTGGAGCACAAGTCTCTGATTCAGCGGTTTATCTGCCAGGTATACAAAACGACCTAGCAGATCACCTCAGCAGAACGGAGGCAGACCCTCACGAGTGGTCTCGATCCAGCCGTAGCTCGGTCCCTGTTCAAAGAGTGGGGACTCCAGACCTGGACCTTTGCATCCACTCCAGCACAAAACTGCCTCTCTTCTGCTCCAGAAATCCAGGGCCTGGCATTTTCTGTCAGGATGCGTTCAGGCTGCGGTGGACAAACGCTTTCTTTGCCTTTCCACACTTCCTCTAATCCAGAGAGTACTCCTCAAGTTCGAGTCTCAGGGGACCAAGATGATTCTCATTGCTCCTTCCTGGCCTCCGCAACTATGGTTTCCTCTACTCAACAGTATGTTGGCAGCCTCTCGAGACCACTTCCTTTGCAAATCAGTCTTCTGACTCAGGGTTCGTTGGTCCATCCCAACCTGAAATCACTTCACCTTCATGCTTGGCTCCTGAAGAGATAGAAGTGAATCGGTTCAACGTCTCTGTAGAGTCTCAGACATCCTTCTGGCTGCTCGGAAGCCAGCCACCCAGACGTGTCGCTTCCAATGGAAGCGTTTTTCTCTCTATTAGTCTAAAATCCTCTTGGAATCCCTTTTCCTGTCCTCTGGCAGGTTCTGGAGTATCTTTTGGACCTATCAAACTTAGGTCTTCAATACTCCACAGTTAAAGTTCACCTAGTGCCATCTCAGCGTTCCATGAGGCGGTTTCTTCCTTAACTCTGGCTCAGTTACCTATGGTGAAGAGATTTCTTAAGGGATTCTCCATACCAGACCCTGTTAGCGTCCAGTTGCAGCCTGGGACATTAACCTGGTGCTGGACATGCTCACTCGGAAGCCTTTGAACCCTTAGCTACCTGTGAGCTAAAATTTCTTACCTGGAAGACTGCCTTCCTGGTGGCCATTACCTCAGCCATGAGGGTCTCTGAGATACATGCACTGGTTACGGACCCTCCGTATACTGTATTCCATAAGGACAAGGTAGTTCTCCTTACTCATCCTAAATTTCTTCCCAAGGTTGTGTCAGAATTCCATCTGAACCAACCTCTGGTACTCCGCTTACTTAGCTAATTTCCAAAATGAAGGGAGCAGGCTCTTCATTCCTTGGATGTTAAGAGAGCCTTGCGGTTCTATTTAGATAGAACCAAGGATGTTAGCAAGACTCAGCAACTGTTCGTTTCTTTCAGCGACACCCGGCTGGGTCAACCTGTCGCTATTAGATGTATCTCTTCATGGTTAGTGGCATGCCTTCGTCATTGCTATTCCATGGCTCAAGTTAAATTAGAAGGTAGAGTGTATGCTCACTCTACTAGGGCGATCGCGACATCCCTAGCGGAAATTCGCAATGTTCCAATTGCAGATATATGCAACGCCGCTACCTGGAGCTCAGTGCATACTTTGTTAAGCACTATGCACTGGATGTTCATGCCAGGCGGCATTCCGCATTCGGCAGAACTATCCTTAATGGGCTTCTATCTTGCAGCGTGAGCTCTGGCTTTCCTGCCGCCTTTTGGGGATTATCAGCTTGGTACTCTCCCACTAGTGTGAATGAGTGGTGGAGACTTATGTCCAGGAAGATAGGAAAATTACGTACTACCGTAATTCTTGATCTTCTTGGACGAGTCTCCACCACTCTCATCCCACCCTCCATCCCGAGCTCACCGCTGTATTGGTCTTCACTCCTCAAATCTTTAGGCCGTGAGACTTCTTTGCTGACCCTTCTTACACGGGTCATACGGACTATCTTATGTCCGTTTTTAATGTAGGTTTTACCCTTTTCGTTAGTTACGCTGCACCTCCTTGGTAAAAAGGTACTGAGGGCGGTTGGAGGGTGGTATGAGATGGTCATTACTCGAGCCGCTGCTTTCATGGCGCCGTGTCTCGTGCCCGTCTCGCCCGCCGACCCTCCAGCAAAAAGTTTGCTCCCGATGGGTCTTAGTGCCTCCGGCCAATCCCTCTAGTGTGAATGAGTGGTGGAGACTCGTCCAAGAAGATCAAGAATTACGGTAGGTACGTAATTTTCCTATTTTGCTTGAATACTGTTTAGCAGCAGGGCTGGGACCAGTCCACCACCCTCTATGGAGGTGGGGTCTGACTATAGGCAGTCCAGTACTTGGGAGGAAGGGCATTCCTCTCGAAAGCACAAAAAGAAGTGAGCCCATTCCTGGTCAGGGACCCCCACCAGCTCAACCTCGAGTTCTTCTTACGTCCCACGGTTTGAAGAAGTGGTACTGCTCAAGGTCGCCCACTGGTACGCTCTGCACGGAGGTTGTCAGTAGCGCGGAGTGATAGGAGGCCAACCCTGGCTCCATCTGCATCGCCTATGGCCTCTGTTCCCGTGGCCATGATCCTCAACTCTGGAGTCCTTCCCTGCCCCCTGGGGGAGTTCCTCAGTGAGCAGTTTCATCACTGGGCGCTCTTTTGGAGCAGTGGGTCTGGCAGTTGTACCGACTTACTATGCCTCACGGAGCCAGCCCTGGGCCTTGGGCCTGGATCTGCAGGGGGGCGACTGTGTCAACCTAGTCCCGCACTCTTTGGTGCCGCCAACACCGCACCCTCATACCTTCCCCTCACATGGCTGTGATGCAGGGGCCAGCACAGGTACTGCTGTCTCCTCCTACTCCTCGTATTTTGCCCGGTGTCGGGTTTGGGGAACCCAAGCACTCGGCTGGAGCCGGTTGAGGCAGCGCCACTCCCAGTGCTGTGTACAGCAACGGTGCTGCCTCGGGTGCCTGGACTTTAAACTCAGATTCAGGGAGTGCCTCCTCCTGCTATTTTTCCTCCCTTTTCCTTCTATACTATACTATACCTTCTGGGTTAGTAGGACACGATACAGAGTCTGATCCTGATCTATGACTAGGGAGGATCTGGATGAGGAGTCATCCTTTGGAGTGGAAAGTAAGCCTTCCACTTCAGTAGAGCCTTTGGTGGAGGACTGAAGAATATGAATTCCGCCCTTTCTCTTCAGACTTCTGAGGCGGATCCTGGTAAGCTTTTGTGCCTACCATAGTATGCATGTTCCAGAAACTCCTGTGGAACTGACACCACCGGTGCAACCCTCTTTCACAAATGGTGTGGGAACAGACCGCGCTCAGTCCTTCAGTGGCTAAGTCCATAGACAGAAAATATGCTCCTCTAAGGATTGGCCAATCCTTGCCTCTCAAGCCTTTGCAGACACCACTGAGTCTTAGCAGAGAATGACAAAGCCGTTCTTCCCCAGGAATCCACGGCCCGTCCAGTAAAATAAAGAATCGTAAAACTGACACTCTGGGGAAGCGAGTGTTCTTCCAGCCATTAGGCATGCGTACTTGTGCAATAAGAGCTATTTTCAGTACGAGTATACAGTCTGGCATTCGCTCAAAGGAACTGTGGAGGCTCTTCCGAGTCAGACATTAGCCTCAGAGCTTCTTCAGACCATTACCA
This sequence comes from Neoceratodus forsteri, assembly GCA_016271365.2. Classification (NCBI taxonomy): domain Eukaryota; kingdom Metazoa; phylum Chordata; order Ceratodontiformes; family Ceratodontidae; genus Neoceratodus; species Neoceratodus forsteri. Next base: position 1,608,607,727 of record CM028130.1, read on the forward strand.
GGGCGTTAGATCTAACAATCAGCAGCTTAAGGCTGCTATGGACACTCTCGACACTGCCTCTAGGGCAGCAGCGGCCAGGATATGCACCCGCGCCACTCATGGCTGAGGACTTCAGGATTTACAAATGATGCTAAACAGAGTCTCATGAATTTCCCAACTGATGGTGTTTTATCTGTTTGGCCCACAGGTGGAGCAGGCACTGAAGGCCACTCAGAAAACTAGGACAGCTATTAAGGCGGCCAGACCAGCCCTGACACCCCTCAGCGGGGAAGAAACCGCCGGCAGTTTCAAAACCGTCTATTCCTTTCATGGTAAAGGTCAAGGCTTTTCACAAGAACTAAGCCGCTCACCAAGTGCCACACTCTGAAGAACCGGCCCATGTCCCACCTCAACTGCCTGAAGGGGCCTTGGCAGTAGGGACGCCTGACTCATTTTTACGACCAGTGGTGATGCATCACAACGGACAAATGGGTCCCCAGGATTATTCGAGATGGATACACTCTCAATTTATCAGAGCCCGCCCCTGGATCATCCACCAACAGCCCAAACTGTCTACCACTCAGTCAGATGGTGACCTCCTTGCTTCCAAGATTCAGGGCCTTCTGAACAACAGGGCAGTAGACATAGTTCCATAAGCACAGTGGAGCATAGGGTTCTACTCCAGCTACTTCCTAGTTCAAAAAAACCAACAAAAACAACAGTATGCACGTATTCTAGCCAAGGAAATTAAACAAATTCATGTTCAAAGAATAATTCAAGATGATATCACTAGGAACACTCCTCATCAAAACAACAGGCTGGCATCTCTGGACATGCGGGACGCCTCCAACACGTCCCAGTGCACCCAAGCCACACAAGTACCCTCAACGCTGTGGCTCTTGGCCAGCATTATTAATTCAGAATCCTGGCGTTTGGGTTCTCAGCGCGCCACAAGTCTTTACAAAGTGCTTTGCAGTACTGCGGGCGCATCTCAGAAAACTCGAATTCAAGTGTTCCCATACCTGGGCGATTGGCTCTAGTGTACTCCTCCAGGCAAGGGAACAGGAAGTGGTTTCCACGGCTTCCAAGCTCCTCACATCCATGGGAGTTCTCCTGAACCTGGAAAAACAAAATCAGTTTCAACCCTCCCAACAACTTCTCTTGATAGGAGCGCTTCTGGATACCTCCAGGGCAAGAACCTTCCTCCCAGATGACAGGAGAAACAACATTCTCCAGCTGGTGCATTTCATCAATGAGAAGAACTTGGTTCGAGCCCTCTTGATGCAGCGGATGCTGGGTCTCATGGCATTGTCTGTGTTCATGGAGCCCTGGCTGCTTGCACATGAGAACCACACAATGGATGCTCAGCAATTCTGTGGTCTCCGACCACACATGCACAATCCTTCCACATCAAGGTAATGGAGCCTCTAACAAGGTCACTCACCTGGTGGACTCAGGAGGACAACCTTCTCCAAGGTTTTCTCTTAGCCCCACTGGAGCGCAGATCTTCCTTGTCAATCTTCACCATTCATTACTGCTTGGGGTTTTTTTTTTTTTTTTTTTTAGAGTTGGCTCCTAGCGGCTGCGTCCTCGAGGCGCACTCGTCATGACGAGGGCGGCGTTAAAACAGCAGACTCCTCCTTCATCTCAGTTCTGTTTCTCCCACCGTCGAGGCTGCACCTGCTAGCGGTAGTGTATAGTGTTAGTCTTCGGATTCGTCCCGACTCCTCATCTCGTGTTCTCAGACATCCACTCGACGCCGTATACCGGTAAGACCGTTCCTTTTATTTCTATCTAGGCGTAGAGTGTTTTCCTACTTTTTCCCTCAGTTAGTTAGCATCATGTCGGTTCTGGAGCAAGGCGTAAGTCGAAGCGGGCAGCCCTTGTCATCGGTGCTCCTGTGGCGGCATTTTCCATCTTGGACGGCATGATGTCTGTCTCCGTTGCCTGGGACCCAACCACGACATGCCAGCGTGCGGCGCTTGTTTCTCCATGGACCATCGTGTCCCTCGAAGTCCAGCGTTCAAGCTCGGCAAGGCCCCGCCGACCTTGCGAGGGACGGCGTCGCTCAGGGATTCCCAGGTAGGTCTCTAGGCCCTTCCCGGGTCCCCTCCTGGGCCTACTCACGGTCCGTGGAGGAGGGAGCTTCCTCCTCTTCTCTCGCGGTGTCGGGGAGCGTTGTGGTCCCCCGGGCCGTGACACCGCCTCGGCAGTCACCTCCTGGAGGTGCAGGCTCCCCAGTGTCGAGGCCCATGATTTCTGGGCCGGGCACGTGGACCTGATGCACGCCCTCCGGTGCTGTTTCCAGATCGCGGCTGGCGCCGCCCTGGCCCCGGTGCTGCTCGCGGTGCCGTGGGCCCGATCTGTTCTCCTGGCGGCACAGAGTCAGGTTCCAACACCGGAGCAGCGCCGTGGGCCTGGCTGGTACCGCACAGAAGTGGGCCAGGCCTGGCTGTCGCCGGGTGGGCAGGAGTGCGTCGGCGCGCCCTTGCACCGGCACCGTTCAGCGGTGCAGTTGCCTCGGGATTCCGGAGTTGCCAGCATTGAGGTTCTGCTGGTCTCACTCTTCGGAGGCCGATGACTCGGATGTGGACCCATCCTGGCACCCTGACTCTTGGTCAGGGTCTCGATAACACAGGGTGCTAGGCGGGCGCAGCCAGGCCCCTTCACTGTCCCCTCTCGTCTCCTGAGGCTCTCGGGCTGGGGGTGGCCCTGGGTCCCAGGGGTGATGTGGTGGGGACTGAGGAGGAAGCTCCCCTCCTGGGGACCTGTGACAGCTGCCCTCCCGGTGCTGTTGCCTCCTCTGGGGTCTTGCGGGACACTGCAGTCGGGAGGAGGCTCTTCCAGTCCGAGGGGCAGGGGCGGGGGCCCCGGTCTCTGTCAGCCGCCTCTGGTGGGGTGGCTAAACCGTAGGCCCGAACCCCCCTTCCCTCCTGGGCTCTAGGGTGCCCTCCGTGGCGTTGCTGTGGACTGCCCTTCTGGAACCATGCAGTCCCGGGTTCGTCACAGGAGAGTTCTCCCCTAGGCTCTTCCAGGCATGCTTTCTCAGGGTTCCGTCTTGCGGCCTGGTTTGTTGTCCAGGGATCCTGCCAGCTGGGGCTCCATTCCCCAGATTTCAGAGTCCTGGCAGAGGTCAGTTGCCTCTTCGTAGGTGCCCTTCTCCAGTACCTCTGCTTCCACCCCAGCGCTTCCGGGCCATGTGGGTCCCTATGGGTCCGTTATCCTGGGAGCAGTTCAGGGGTTCTCTGAACCTCCCCTCCTACGTTAGATGTATGCATGGCGGGTCTTTCAACTCTCCCACTGCGCAGAATCCTCTGGACATTGAGCTCTCCATCATCCTCGTCTTCCTCCTCTGAGGAGAGAACCCCTGCTCATCTTTCTTCGGCAGCTGATTTCACTGAACATCAGCAATTCCTCTCGAGATGGTGAGGACCTTGAATCTCTTATGTAAGGAGACAATACCAGAGCAGGAGGCGTGAATTCCTTGAGAATTCAGTGCCCAGCACCTGGTGGTACCTTCCTGGCCTATCCCCTTCCAGGAGGCGTCTATCCGTTCTGCAGTCGCCAGCAGCTCTTTCTCAGCCCGGCTGACTGCCGTCGTGGGTATTAGGCCCCTCGGAATCCCTGGGTACTTCCCAACCCGCCCCTTGGGCTTGGTATACCTAGAGACTCCTTCCGGGCAGCTGCCTAATGTGACCGCCCACCAGATTGGGTTCTCCTACAGTTCGGGCCGGTGGGGGAAAGAGTGTTCTCTTCTTCTCGTGCGGTGGCTTGTATTGCATCACATCAGGCTCCTGCGCTCCTGTCGGCATCGTGGTGATGCTCTCCCAGCTCCCTAGCATCAATGCCTGATATGGAGCAAACCAGACAAGCTATTGCCCTCTCCGCTATAGGCCTGGAGCTGGCAAGACACCAAGCAAGGCATCTTACGGCGCCAATGAGGTGGCTTCCAGGCTTGCTTGAGGACAGATCTACATTAGGCGGACGGCATGGCTTCCGTCTATCAAGGTTGTCACCCCTGGCGGCGTGGGGTGATGCGCTCCGCTTTCGGGGACCATTTTTTCCTCCAGAGCTAGGAGACTTTTGCAGGGGCTTCCTCCGTCTCCCCATCTCGGGAGGCACCTCCTAGCTCTTCTCCCACATAGGCTTCTCTGTACTAGCCAGGGTCTCCCTTCTGTTTCTCACCAACAGGAGGCTGGGGTCTTGTTCCTCAGGTTCTACCCCTCTTGCTTTTTAAGGGGAGAGAGGCAAGCCTCTCCCAAGCAGTAGTGAATGGTGAAGATTGACAAGGGAAGATATGAAAGTGCATTGCCTACCGTGAATTCTTGATCTTCTGTATCTTCACCATTCTATGACCCCACCACCTTCCCTCAGTGGCCTCCTTCGTGTCTCCCCTCCTGCCTCGTTCCTCTTACTCCCTTGGCCTTTATGCCAAAAAAAAAACAAAAAAACTTTCTGTTTTTCCCATTCTTGGTGAATGGATCCCGAGGGATTTACTTCACTCTAGGATTGATTGGCGTTTTGCTCATAAAAGTGCAGTCGTTGGGGAGATGCATGGCTCTTGCCTCGCCGTGTTTGGCAGTATGCGCACTTCTAGGGACTCTGTGTAAACACTGTCTGTACAGTTAATATAGTCCCAAGGAAAAAAACTGCTAATCAATTATTTAAAACCCTGGACTCCCTTTTTCCTCAAGGTAAATAGGAGCGAGTACGGTTACAAACTTCTTAATTCTGAGGGAACTCTTTCCGCTGCCTCACGGTGCAATTCCTTGTCTCCTCAGGTCATGTTGTTCCACAGCCTGGTGGCCATGCCCTGTCTCTGCACCTTCAACTTAGGATCCCCTTGGCAGGCATTATTTTCAAAAGCTTTTGCAGCTGCTGGCTGACCTTGTCAGCTTCAAGCCTCTGTCTGCCTTGTCATAGCAAGTCTGATTGAGTCCTCTCTATTTTCTTACACACTGCCTTGAGAAGGCTTAGTTTCCATACTCTTCTATGGTAGCACTTATCAAGGTGCTAGGAACTTAATCCTCTTCCTGGATGGGTGCTCTTCCGAACAGGTTCTGCTCAGTCAGTCCAGGAGCCCTCAACTGGGATGAAGAGACTTGGCATGTTGAGAGTCCAGAGACTCTGCCCTCTCTTGGTCTGTTTAGCAGGTTTGGTGGAACCTCTCCTCAGTCCTACCAGCGGGATTCTTGCTCCCTCATTAATTTCGAGCCTATAAGCCTCTCAACCAACAATGCTCGGCGGACATGTTCTCCTTCTCAACATGCCCTCTTTCTTTCTTTCTTTCTTTCTTCTTCCTTCATTCCTCTCTTCTCCTTCCCTCTCTTTCTCTGTTCCTCCCCAGAGCCGTCCCGAAAGGAGGCCTGCAGGTCCTTAGGTGGGAATTCTCTCTCCTCTGTCTATTCTCCATCGGCTTATTCCTTTTCAGTTTATTCCTTCCTTTTTCTATCCCTTGGCTCTCTTGCCTCGCTTTCTTTTTCTCACTTTATTTTGCCTCTCAGTAACAGAACTGAGATGAAGGAGAGTCCGTGGCTCCTAATGGCCGGGCCCCTCACAGATGACGTGAGTGCGCCGCCCCCGAGGACGGCGCCATTAGAGCCAACCTAAAAAAAAAAAAAAAAAAACTCCCATAGCGGTGCGCCTCCAGCTTAACCCCAAGCAGTAATGAATGGTGAAGATACAAGAGAAGATCAAGAATTACGGTGAGGTACGTAATTTTCATATCATGATCACCACGGATGCATCCCTGACCCGGTTGGGGAGCCCACTGTGAGGATCACCACACCCAGGGCCTGTGGAGTCAGGACAAGTCCCAGCTGCAGATAAATGTCCTGGAGATGAGAGCCATCCTATCAGCTGTCCAAGCCCTGAGGATGTCCTCTGTCACAAGGTAATTCTCCTTCAGACAGACAAGGCAGTGATGTACTACATCAACAAACAGGGTGGGGCACACTCTTACCCTCTGTGCAGGGAAGCCATAAGAGTGTGGGAATGGTGTCTCGAGCATGAAGCCCTGATCCAGGTGGTCTACCTGCCAGGAGTCCAGAATGATCTCATGGATCACCTCAGCAGAATGGTGGTGGATCCTCACGAATGGTCTCCCCACTCAAAACGCGGCGCAATCACTATTCAAGAGTAGGGCATTCTGGAACTGGACCTTTGCGTCCCCAACTCAATGCAAAACTGCCTCCATTCTACTTCAAAATCCAGAACCTGGCATATTTTTTGTGAGGATGCATTCAGACTGCTTTTGGACAAGACGCTTTCTGTTCGCATTTCCTCCTCTTCCCTTAATTCAGAGGGTGCTGCTCAAGCTGGAGGCACAGGGGACAGCATGATTCTCATCACCCCATACTGGCCTCATCAGATATGGTTTCCTTAATCAACAGATTATCGGAGGTCCCACCAAGACAACTTCCACTTCAAACAGACCTCGGACTCAGGGTCCGGTGGTCCATCCCAGCCTCATGGTCTCTTCATCTCCATGCTTGGCTCCTGAGGAGATCGGTGTGTAGAGTTCAACGGTAGCAAGTGAATATGGCAAAGACATAACGGCAACCTTCAAGTTACAGTGACACTACAGGAAAGGCGAATCAGTGATTTAGACTCCCTCAGTGTCAAGGAGCCCTCAGTAGTATAATTAGAGATAGGGGATTCGAGGGCACAGCCTGGTGTGGGGGACAGAGCCCCCATTTAAACAAAAAGGCTGAGAGGCATGCAGGTGTGTTAAGTACTGATGTCCACCACCTACCTGATATTCTCCATATATAACGGTCGCTAACATTTAAGGGGCACAGTTTGTGCAGTCGCTTTTTGGGATCGCTGTGATTGATGTTCACCCTTATATTTTAGCCATTATTACATGGAACTCGGTTCAATGTCTCTCTGTGAGAATCTCAGACATTCTCCTAGCAGCTGCAAGCCATCCACTAGGAAGACCTACATGGCAAAGTGGAAACTATTCTCCATTTGGTGTGCGAAGTCCTCACTAGACCCCTTTACTTGCTCACCAAACAAAGTGTTAAGAGTACCTTCAAACAACATGAAGTCTTGCTATATTCCGACTATATGCAGATTAGCCCCTGCATTCAAACTACTCCAGAGATGAAGAGTTAACTCTATGCACTAGCATAGAGACGTTGAAGCTTGAGCTCCGTTTTCAAACCACTGTCTCTGGTTCATTCTATGCAACCTTAGATTCTTTACTCCGCCTGCCTGTGAAGTTGCTCCAGAGATTTCTCCTAGCTTTTCACGGATTATCGCGGTTTTTCGATGGGTTTATCAAACCAGTCATTGTTTTTCAGTTCTTCACCTTATGTCTCTCGGTACAGGTTAGACTATGCTAGATTTACTTCAAATTGATAAGTTTTCAGTTTCCCGATTGGTTTGCGTAACTGCAAGGGAACTGAAGGTAAATATGTTTAATCTCTTGTATATTGTTTGTTGGTGTGTTTGGGATCGGTGCTTTCGATTTGAAAAAAAAATAAAAAAACACAAGACTCCCCCCACCCCCAATCGGCCCTTGAACTGGCCATTAACCAAAAAGCAACAAATAATGTTTTTAGTTACTCTCTTAACTACCTCTTGAGGTAACTTTTCACAGTGCTTACCATATCTGAGAAGCCCAAGAAAAGACTGGTTCCACTGGGTTTCAGTACCGCACAGAGTTTGGGCGACATTTCTTCAACAAGAGAAAAGCGGTTACCGAAGAATCGGTTCTGGCCAAGAAGAAATGGAAATCTGCCTGTTTGGAACTAGTAACTCCGGTTCCAACCGTGGATGAAACCGCAGAAGTGATCCGTATAGTCCAGTCTCTTCAGACCAGTTTAGGTGACCTGAGACAGAGTCAAAAAAAAACCAGACACCCTCGGTTAGTTCCCACCAGTCATATAAGCTAGAGGCCTACTATGAACCTCGTGGGAAGGTGAGGAAGAAGAGCTAGAGGAGGATGAAGAAGAATATTTGATGAACCTATAGAGCCTGAGGTGTTCCGACAGACCAGAGTCTAGTTCTCCTCCTAGACAGTACAGTGATGTCTCTTCCATTACTCATTTTATAAAAAGTTGCTGAAACCTTGCAGCTCCCTACTATTCAGGCAACTGAGAAAAGGAAGAACCAGACTTTGTTGAAATAATAGAGGTTCCTGAGGTTGAGAGTTTCTATACCCTTACACAAGCCTCTTAAGAAACAGACAAGTAAAATCTTACAGACACCTACTTCTATCCCCCAGTGGATAAAAGGGTGGATAGGAAGTATATGTTGTCTAGTAATGGTACAGAATTTCTGTACAGCCATTGTTCTCATATAGTAGTTAATTCTGCTGCATGTGACAAGGCTAGTATTCCTCTGGCTTCTCACCCTCTTGAAAATGATTCTCATGGAATGGATGCCATGGCCAAGAAGTAGTACTTGGCTGCTTCTCTTGGAATAAGGAAAGCCTCATACATGGCCTAGTGGCCAGGTATCAGAAGTCCAACTGACTCAGGATTTGGAACAGTCAAAGAGGGCATCGAAGCCTCTAAGATTCAGTTCCAGTCAGCTGTTGACCCTAATGATGTATTCTCCAGAGTCATGGCTACCTCGGTGCCCATGAGAAGGTTCGCCTGGCTTAAGTATACCATGCTTTCCAGGATACACAATCAAAAGCCATGGATTTCGGTCATCAGAACTCTGTTTGGGGAACAAACAGAGAGTACATGAAAAAGATGGACAAGTACAGAGTAACTTACAGGATGCAGTCGCCATGGAGAAACCTGCAACTCCACAGAAGCAACAGACTAGGCCTGGCAGAGGTAGGCCCTTTCAGAAACCTTTCTACCAGGCTCAGGCAGTCCCTGCCTATCAGCAGCCTAGAGGGTACTTCAGGGTAGAGGTAGGAGAGGAATAAGCAGGAGCTTCCACCTCCCAAACCAAGACCCCTGCTAAGCAGACACCCTAATGGGTCAGTCAGGGCTGCTTCCCATTGCAAGCAGGGGCAGGCTAGCTCACTATTTCCAGGTTGGGCAAGCCATTACTACAGACAAGTGGGTCCTGGAAGTAGTGAGCCAGGGTCTTTCTCTGAATTTCAAGCAATTTCCAAAATCAAGAGCAAGGATATTCAGACCTGCTAACAGTTCAGAGTCAACTCTTCTGGAAGCAGAGGTTTCTACACTCCCTGGAAATCAAGGCAGTGGAACCTGTTCCTTTTCTTTACAAAGAAAAAGGGTTGTACTCAAGAAATGCCTGACCCTGAAGAAAACTGGGGACTGGCGGCCCATACTAGATTTGAGATTTCTCAACAAGCACCTGAAAAAACCCAAGTTAAAGATGGTGACTCTGGCCAAGATTCTTCCTACCCTCAGGCAAGAGACTGGCTGGCCTCCTTGGATCTCAAAGAGCCTATTTCCACATCCCAATCAGGTATTCTCACAGAAAATACCACTGGTTCAAATTGTCCTCAGGCCACTACCAGTTCAGAGCAATGCCCTCTGGCCTTTCCTTGGCTCCCAGAGCATTCACAAAATGCAGAGTGGTGGTCATAACACACCTAAGGAAGCAGAGAGTGGCTGTTTTTACCTGGACAACTGGCTTGTCATGGGCAGTCCCTATGCAGGTAAAAGAGGCCGTGGCATTGGTATAGAATACCTTGGTATCTCTAGGATTCCTGCTAAATTTAAAAGTCTGTTGGAACCAATCCAGGTCCTGGAATTCATTGAGGCAGAACTGGACACAGTTCAGGCAAAAGCATTCTGCCATATGGAAGGGTAGACAGCCTAATACAACTGGCAGATTCATTTCACTTACAGGTGTCTCGCCCTGCAAGACACTTTCTTCAGTTCCTAGGCCACATGGCAGCATCCACAGCAGTGGTTCCAGGAGCAAGATTTCAGATGAGGGATATCCAGTTTCACCTCAGGTCTTACTGGTCCCAGAGAGGGATCACTTGTCCAAGCTAGTCCCAGTGACAGCCACCTTGTTACAGGCGTTGCAGTGGTGGAAGGACAGGGATAATCTCAGAGAGGCGTCCCTTTCCTCAAAAATCTCCCACAGTAGTCCTAATAACAGATGCTTTCCTACTGGGGTGGGAGACCATCTAGGAGACCACCCGACCCATGGACTGTGGACTCAAAGGCGTCCCTTCTCCACATCAACTTACGGAGCTCAGGGCAGTGCTCCTGGCACTCCAGCCATTTATAGCAATGGTACAGAGGAAGGTGGTTCAGATCTGGACAGACACCACCACCATGTACTACATCAACAAGCTGGGAGGACCAAGTCCTCTGCCTTTTGCAAGCAATGAAAATGTAGGTCTAGCTTACTCTCTCAAGACCTCCATTTTGGCTGTGCACCTATCAGGCAAGGACAATGTACTGGCAGATGCTCTCAGCAGAATAAACCAGATTCATCACAAGTGGTCTCTGAACAAGGAAGTGCTGCGTGCAGTCTTCAGGAGATGAGGCACACCAGAGATAGACTGGTTTGCAACCCCACACATCATCAGCTACCCCAATACTATCGCATACCCCAGTTCAGGATTCAGTGTCTCTGGATGCACTTATACTGGACAGGCAAGTTCCTGTATGCTTTTCCCCATTCCCTCAGATTCTCAGGGTTCTGATAAAACTCAGGAGTCAGCTATCAGAGATGATCCTGATTGCTCCAGATTGGGCCAGACAACCATGCTACCCACGTTGATGTCTCTGGCAGTGACCAGTCCGATTTGCCTCCCTAGGAGACAATCTTTGACCTCCTTGCAGGGAGGATCCTATATCAACCTCAAATCCCTCAGGCTCAGGGTCTTTGCTCTTGAGGATCTAGAGTATGCAGGCTTGCATCTCTCTGAAGAGGTCATAGATATCTTGAAGGTTTCAGGAAACCTGCCACCAGAAAGACTTACACATCCAAATGGAAGAGATTTACTATTTGGTGTGCACTATCTCTCGGCAGGTAAGGGCCTTCCTGGCTTCTCATGCCATCTTCAAAAGATTCTTTGGGGCTGCACCCACACCGTCACAGGGAGCCAACCCCTTCTTGGGATTGGAATATCTGCATAGCGCAGCTAATGCAGCCCCATTTGAACCCATATCCTCTGCTGAGCTTAAGCACCTGACATGGAAAACCATCTTCTTAGTAGCCATAACCTCTGCAAGGAAGATTAGTGACCTAAAGGCCTCGTCAGTGGAGCCTAACTACAAAGCACTCCATAGGGACAAGTTAGTCCTTAGGACTACCAGGAAATTTCTCCCAAAGGTGGTCTCTGACTTCCACCTGAATCAATCCATGACATTACCGGTCTTCTTCACTGAACATTCCAGTTCAGGAGAGCATTTACTACATAGCCTTGATGTTAAGAGGACTATTAGCCATTACCTGGATTAGACAAAGGCACATAGGAATGAGTGCACTCAGTTGTTCCTCCCTATGGGGAAGGGGTAAGGGCAAGCCAGCCACCAAGAGGACCACTGCTTGGTGGATTACGTCTTGCATCCAGTTCTGCTATGGCAAACTGGGAAGAGAGCCACCAGTGGGCTTGAGGGCCTACTCCACCAGGGGTCAGCTGCTTCTATAGCAGCAGCTAGGGATATCCCCTGCTCCGAAATTTGCAAGTAGCTACCTGGAAAACTGTTCACACATTCACTAGCACTACTGCCTGGACACCCAGGCCAGCAGTGATGCCAGGTTTGGCACAGCAGTTCTGCAAAGACTATTTCGAAGTAGGTTCTGTGCCCACCTCCATGGGGGCATTGCTTAGTAGTCTGCATATAGTCAGAATACAGCAAGACTTCATGTTGTTTAAAGAAAAATTACTTACTACAGTAATCTTGTTTCTTCTAATGAAGTCTTGCTGTATTCTGACCTCTCTCCCCAAACAAAACCTGAGGGGTTGGCACTGCATCCCAGCTGTACTCTTCTAAGTGCTACACCACTGGAATGGTCTTTTCTATTGGGCATCTTTGACTCGAGTCTTCTTTTATGCCACTTTTGGATTATTAGTCATTGGACTATTACTGTTATTAATATTATATTTATTTATTGGGATAGTTTAGTTACCACTATTTTAGTGCTCGTAAGAATCTGGCAGTTGCATAGAATGAACCAGGGACAGTGGTTTGAAAACTGAGCTCAAGCTCAACGTTCGATGCTAGTGCATTAACTATCATCTCCAGAGCAGTTCAAATGCAGGGGCTAACTGCATATAGTCAAAATACAGCAAGACTCCATTAGAAGAAACAAGATTACTGGGGTAAGTCTTCCAGACCTGTCGAATGCAGGACTGCAATACTCGACAGTGAAAGTACATCTTTGTGTGATTTCAGCCTACCACGAGCCTATCTACAATATGTCGGTGGCTCAGCTGCCCTTGAGTTAAGAGATTCCTTAAAGGTACACTGCACCAGACCACCAGTCAGAAGACTGGTAGCCGCTTAGGATGTAAACCTTTTGAGCCTCTAGCAACCTGCGACTTGAACTTTCTGACCGGAGGCTGCTTTCCTTGTGGCCATTAGTTCGGCGTCTCTGAAATACATGCAATGGTAACAGCCCCCGTGTTCACAAGGACCTAAATTCCTTCCTAAAGTAGTCTAGGAATTCCACTAAACCAGCCTCTGGTCCTTCCCACCTACTTTGCAAATTTTCAGAATGCAGGGAGTGTACCTTACGTTCTTTGGATGTAAGCGGGATCTTCCCTTGTCAATCTTCACCATTCATTACTGCTTGGGTTAAGCAGGGCGCACCATATGGGAGTTTTTTTTTTTCAGAGTCGGCTCCAACGCGCCGCCTCGAGGACGACGTATCACAACATGCGCGAGGGGCGCTGCTAGGTGCCGCTTGACTCCTCCTCCATCTCAGTTCTGTTTCTCCCTACTACGAGGCTGCACCTGCTGTGTGGTAGTGTATGGTGATCGGGTTCTCCTCAGCTAGAAGACTCTAGTTTTTTCTCAGACATCCACTTGCGGCCGCATTCCGGTAAGACCGTTCTTTTATTTCTATTCTGCGGAGCAGTGCTTTATATATCTTTTTACTTGTTTAGTTAGCATCATGTCGGTTCGGGGCAAAGGCGTAAATCGCAGGCGGGCCACGCCCTATCGTCGGTGCTCCTGTGGCGGCATTTCTCCATCTCGGACTGGCATGATGTCTCTCTCTGTTGCCTGGGACCCAACCACGACATGGGCGTGTGCGGCGCTTGTTTCTCCATGGACCGTCGTGCCTCGAAGTCCGCAGCGTTCAAGCTCGGCAAGGCCGCAGCACCTTCGGGGACGGCGTCCTCCAGGAATTCCCAGGTAAGGTCTCTAGGCCCTCTCCCGGTTCCCTCCCGGGCCTCACGGTCCATGGAGGAGGAAGCTTCCTCTTCTCTTGCCAGTACAGGAAGCTTCTCTCGCGGTGTCGGGGAACGTCGTCTCTCGGGGCGCGGCGGGGACACCGCCTCGGCAGTCACCTCCTCGGAGGTGCAGGCTCCCCAGTGTCGGGGCCCCGATTTCTGGGCCTGGCACGGTGGACCCTCGACACCGCCCTCTGGCGCGCCGTTTTGGATCCCGGCACGCTTTCGTGCCCGGTGATCGAGCGGCGCGGCGGCGCCGCTCCAGCCTCGGTTGGGTTCCGACACCAGGAGCGGCGTGGGCCCTCTGGTGCGGCAGGGAGCTGGGACGGGCCTGGCTGTCACGAGTGGGTGGGGATCGTCCAGCGCGTCCCTGGGGTTGCCAACATTGAGGTCCTGCTGGTCTCGTCCTCTTCGGAGGCCGATGACACAGATGTGGACCTATCCTGGCACCCTGACTCTTGGTCAGGGTCCCGGTGGCACAGGGTGCTAGGCGGCGCAGCGGCCCTTCCACTGTCCCCACTCCCGTCCTCCCGAGGGTCCTCGGGCTGGGGTGGCCCTGGGTCCCAGGGGTGATGTGGTGGGGACTGAGGAGGGCTCCCCTCCTAGGGGGCCTGTGACAGCTGCCCTCCCGGTGCTGTTGCCTCCTCTCGGGGTGGGGCAGCTGCAGTCGAGGAGAAGGGGCTGTCTCGGAGTCCGAGGGGTCGAGGGGCAGGTGCCCCGTCTCTGCCGGCCACCCCTCGTGGGGTGGCTAGGAGCCGTGGCGCTGAACCCGCCCTTCCCTCTTGGGCCCCAGGGTTCCCTCCGGTGGCGTTGCTGTGGACTGCCCTTCTGGATCATGCAGTCCTGGGTTCGTCAGGGGAGGTTCCCCAGGCTCTTCCAGGCATCGCATCCTCAGGGTCTCATCTTGCGGCCTGGTTTGTTGTCCAGGATCCTGCCAGCTCGGGCTCCGTTCCCGGATTTCAGAGCCCTGGCAGAGGTCAGTTGCCTCTTCGTAGGTGCCCTTCTCCAGTACCTCTACATCCACCCCCGCTCTTCCAGGCCATGTCGGTCCCACGGGCCGTTATCCTGGGAGCAGTTCAAGGTTCTGCGGTGGCCTTCCCCTCATACGTTAGATACACGCATGAGCGGGTCTTTGACTCTCCCACCCCGCAGGAATCTTCTGGACATTCGAGCTCTCCATCATCCTCGTCTTCCTCCTGAGGGAGAGGAACCCCTTGCTCGTCTTTCTTCCGACGCTGATTTTTCTGAATATCAGTGATTCCTCTCAAGGATGGTGGGGATCTTCAAATGTCTTCGTTAGGCGAGACAATACCGAGCAGGGAGGCGCGAGAATTCCTTGGAGAATTCAGTGCCCAGCACCTGGTGGTACCTTCCTGGCTATCCCCTTCCAGGAGCGTCTATCCGTTCCTGGCAGTCGCCAGCAGCCCTTTCTCCAGCCCGGCAGACTGTACGTCGAAGGTATTGTGCCCCTCGGAATCCCTGGGTACCCTTCTCAACCCGTCCTGGGTTTGGTGGCACCTAGAGACTCCTTCCAGGCGCGCGCCGCCAAGCTCGACCGCCCCACCAGATTCGGATTCTCTACAGTTCGACGGTGGGGCGAAGAGTGTTCTCTCTTCTGCAGTGGCTTGCATTGCATCACATCAGGCTCACCACGGTGCCTACAATCGGCATATGTGGTTGATGCTCCCGAGCCCTAGCATCGATGCCTGATAAGGAGCAAACCAGACGGCTGTGCCCTCTCCGCTATAGGCCTGGAGCTGGCAAGACACCAAGCAAGGGGACATCTTATGGCGTAATGAGGAGGCTTCCAGGCTTGCGGGGACAGCGATCTGCATTAGGCGGACGCATGTCTCCGTCTATCAAGGTTGTCACCCCTGGCCCAGCGTGGGGTGATCCGCCCACTTTTGGGGACCCGTCTTTTCTCCTCCAGAGCTAGGAGGCTTTGCGGGGCTTCTCTGTCTCCCGTCCTCGGGAGGCACCTCCTAGCTCTTCTCCCATAGGCTTCCTTGTGTTAGCCAGGGTCTTCCCTTCTTGTTCCTCACCAACAGGAGGCTGGGGTCTTGTTCCCTCAGGGTTCTACCCGCCTTTTGTCAAGGGGAGGGGCTAGTACTGACCCAAGCAGTAATGAATGGTGAAGATTGACAAGGAAGATATGAAAATTACATACCTACCGTAAGTCTTGATCTTCTCTTGTATCTTCACCATTCATTACTGATACCGCCCACCTTCCCTCAGTGGCCTCCTTCTGTGGCGTCTCCCCTCACGTCTCGTTCCTCTCTCCTCCTTGGCCTTTATGCCGAAAAAAAAAAAAAAAATCTGTCCCCCCATTCTTGTGAATGGATTACGCTTTTCCTCAAGGTGAGAGGAGCGACTACAGTTGCAAATTTCTTTAATCTGAGGGAACTCTTTCTGACTGCTCTATGGTGCGATTCCTTACCTTCTTCAGGTCATGTAGTTTCACAGCCTGGTGGCCATGCCCTGTCTTGGCCTCCTCAAAGTTTGGAATCCCCTGGCAGGCATTATTTTCAAAGCTTTTCCAGCTGCTGACTGAACTTGTCAGCTTCAAGCCTCTGTCTACCTTGTCTCAGCAAGTCGGATTGAGTTCCTCTCTATTTTTCTTACCAACTGCCTCCGAGAAGGCATGTTTTCTCCATACTCTTCTGTGGTAGCACTTAACAGCGTGCTAAGGAACTTAGTCCTCCTTCCTGGATGGGCGCCTTCGGAACAGGTTCTGTTCGAATAGTCTAGGAGCCCTCAACTGGGATGAAGGGACTTGGCATGTTGAGAGTTCAGAGAGTTTGCCCTCTCTTGGGTCTGTTCAGGAGGTTCGGTGGAACCTCTCCTCAGTCTAACAACTGGGATTCTTGCTCCCTTATTAGTTTCAAGCCTATAAGCCTCTTAACCAACAATGCTCGATCTTGGCGTCCTCCCCTCCCCTCCTCCTCCTCCTCTCTGTTCCTCCCCTAGAGCTGCCCGGAAAGGAGGCCCTGCGGTCCCTTAGGGTAGGAATGCTCTCTCCTCTGTCTATTCTCCATCGGCTTATTCCTTTTCAGTTTATTTCCCTTCCTTTTTCTATCCTCGGCTCTCTTGCCTCACTTTCTTTTTCTTACACTTTATTTTCGCCTCTCCGGCTAACAGAACTGAGATGGAGGAGGGTCTGCGGCACCTAACAGCCACCCTCGCGCATGACAGTGTGTCCATCCTCGAGGGGCAGGCTGATGAACCCGACTCTTGGGAAAAAAAAAAACTCCCGTAGCAGGTGCGCGCCCGCTTAACCCAAGCAGTAATGAATGGTGAAGATATAAGAGAAGATCAAGAATTATGGTAGGTACGTAATTTTCATTTTATGATTCTACATCGACAGAACAAGAGAGAGACTGCAAATCCAAGCAACTCTGTCTCATTAAGCATGGCCGGTTGGTCAGCCTGTTGCCATCGGGTGCATTTCAGCATGTCTCTACCACTGCTATACGATGGTGCAGGTCAAGCTGGAAAGTAGGGTGTATGCCCAATCTACCAAAGTGGCCACGCATCTCTGGCAGAGACTCGGAACGTGATCACTGCAATGCGTCCACTTGGAGCTCTGTGCACACTTTTGTGAAGCACAATGCCTTGGATGTCCTTGCCAGACAGCATCCTTCCTTGGGCAGGACAATCCTTAACTGACTTCTGTCCCGAGTGAGCACCGTTCTCCTGCCGCTTTTCTTGGGGATTATTTTAGCTGGTACTTTCCCACTAATGTGAATGAGTGGTGGAGACTATGTCCAGGCTGATATGAAAATTACGTACCTACCGTAATTCTTCATCTTCTTGAGATTATGTCTCCACCACTCATTCCAAACCTCACCATCCCCAAGCACAAGCTTACTGTGTTCTGGTCTTCACTCTCTCGTTGGCCAAAGCTGTGAGGACACTGTTGAGCTGATTCTTCTTTCACGAGTCATACTTATGTCCGGAATAGGTTAGTTTTCCTCGGTTAGTTTTACGCTGCACCTCCCAGTGAAAAGGTATTGAGGTGGCTGTAGGGTCGACGCTGAGATAGCCTATACAGTGTGAGCCAGCGTTGTGGTGCCACGCTTATGCGGTCCTACCTCGGTGCCAGTACTCCTGCTGATTTCTGACTCCGCTCGGTCCTAGTGCCTTGGCGTGAGTTCCACTAGTGTGAATGAGTGGTGGAGACTCGTCCCAAAAGATCAAGAATTACAGTAGGTACGTAATTTACATTTCTGTGTGCCTTTCCTGGTGAAACAAGTAATGAGCCACAGCTCCTGCTGCCGTCACACACTCCAAGGGAAGCAGACATCAGGGTGCCCAATCCCTGTTGGCATGTATCCCCTCCCTCCATTAATGTGGTACATTGGGAGCCTACCCCAGTATGCCAAAATGTTTCAGACACCGGATGCCCACTTCTGGTGTCTGATGCGCCCAAAAAGCCTCTCTGTAATCTGCAGACATCGGGTGCACAATCCCGTGTCGGCATGCCCCCCACCACCACCATTATTGTGGCACACTGGGAGCTCACCCTGTGAAAGAAAGAAAACCGTCTCCTGGCGTCTTTTTTTTTTTAACCTGTAAAAAGAAAATGGACCACTGTCGTCTCCCCAGACTCCCCACCCACCACCAAGCACCCACTTCCCTCACCCATACTTACCTCCAGAGGTCGGGAGCAGCGATCTTCTCTAATGGGATGTGATTAAAGGGGTTTAATCTACAGTTAAATAGAGGGTCTTTACCGGTTAGGCTGTCTGGTTGCACTGTGTCCTGCTGTTAACTGTCTACTTCCTCGCCCTAGTTCCCTGTTCTGCCTGAATCACTTGCTGACAATGTTGCACTGTTTGAATTACTTTCTGCATTTATGTAATTATGTATATACGTATACCCTTTCCTAAGCAAAGTACAGTTATGTAAGAACTTACCGTAACAGTAAATCTTTGAGGCAGGCTTTTGCAGGTAATTACATATAGGACTGATGCCGGCCAGCGTCAGGACCCAATGGAAACATTTCTAGCTAGCAGTCTCTGGCGAGGGACCGCCCCGTCAGGTGACCGGCGTCATGCGGCTTCAGGATAAAGGGCGGTCCCCGCCCACCTTCCAGTTCTTTCCACAAAGGCCAAAAGGCAAGGCAGAGAGAAGCGGATATTTCCCCTCCTGAAAAGGATCTGAAAAAGCTTAGGGGATGGGCGGGAAGGTATTACCTACTGCAAGAGCCTCTCTGAAGATCTACTATTACGGTAAGTTCTTATGTAACTGTACTATTTTACTTCGAGATAGCTCTTGCAGGTAATTACATACAGGACTGAGTCCCAAGCAGTCTGGAACAAGGAGAAGCAAACGGGAGGAGGAAAGCTACTCAGAAGTAGACCCTCTGGTTGTGAAGGCCTTAGGAAAGGAGGCCTTACAAAACAGCTAGCCGAAGCCTGCTCTCTGGCGACAGGCAATGTCCAAATGGTAATGTTTCAGAAAGGTATGGACAGAAGTCCAAGTGGCGGCTACACAAATGTCAGCCGCTGATACATTCTTGAAACAAGCAAGAGGCAGTGACCCTCTGGTGGAGTGGCCTCTAACTTGACCGGCAGGGTCTTGTTGTACTGTCATAACAGAAAGTGATGCAATGAACCAAGCATTTGATAGGCATTGCTTAGAAACAGCATTGCCTTCTCTTTTATGAGCAAAAGAGACGAACAGTTGATCAGTCTTTCTGAGATCCTTCGTCCTGTAGGTGCAGTATCTCAGAATTCGGTGTACATCAAAATGTGCAGGAGGTACTCTCTATGATTAGAGTGCTGCGTAAAAAGGCAGGCAACTCTATGGATTGATTCAGTGTCGATTCCGCTACCACCTTAGGGAGAAACTTAGGGTTGGTACGCAGAGCCACCGTTCCTTGTGAAAAATCAAATCGGATTTTACACATCAGGGCCTGGAGCTCGGAAATCCGTGGAGCAGAAGTAATGGCCACTAAGAAGAGAGTCTTCCAGAAGGAACTTTAGGTCTGCTGAGGCTGCTGGCTCGAAAGAAGGCAGAGTAAGCTTCTCTAAAATGAAATTCAGATCCCAAGGAGGAGCAGGAACCGGATAGGGGGTCGTAAGTGACGGACCCCTCTCAAAAGGTCTTGGAGACCTCCAGCTGAGCAAACGTTCTGTCTGCAAAGGGGCGTGATAGGCGAAATGGCCGCCATGTGAACCTTTAAGGATGAATAGCTGAGACCCAGATCGAAGAGGTGGCGCAGGTAATCCAGAAGTTGGCCGACAGCACGAAGAAGGGCTCGATATCACTGGAGGCGCCAAATAGAGAACCGCTTCCATTTCATGGCATAAGTAGATCTGGTTGAGGGTTTCCTGGCCTCCACCAGAATCTCAGCTACTTTGGTGGGGGATCCCCAGATTGGACTTGAGCTACGCCTGCAGGAGCCACACATGCAACTGAAGGGACTTGAGGGCCTGGATGGACCAGGGTCCCCTGATCCTACGCCAGCAAAAATAGCTACAGAGGAAGAGGAGGTTCCTCTGAGTACTGTTGCAGAAGAGAGAACCAAACTTGCCTGGGCCAGAAAGGAGCGATCAGAATCATTTGAGCGCCTCCCGAACTGAGACCTCCGTAATCAGTGGAATTGGAAGGCACAGACAAATCTGCCCTTCCAGTCTAGAGACAGGAGTGTCTCTCCAAAAATGCCCAGCCCTGGAGGAAGCAAGCAGAAGGCAGGAAGTTTTTGTGTTTTGAGGTGATGCAAACAGGTCTACCTGTGGAGTTCCCCAGTGCAGGAAGATGTCTCGACCCCAGATCCAGTTCCCACTTGTGAGCTACAGCAGATGACCGGCTGAGCCTGTCTGCCAGCGTGTTCTCGACCCCGGGATGTGAGATGCCATGAGATGAAGGTTGTGCTGCACTGCCCAATCCCAGACTCGCATTGCCTCTCTGCAAAGGGATAGGAACGAGTTCCTCCCTGTTTGTTGATGTACCAGACCACACACATATTGTCCGTCTGTACAGCTAGATGACTGGGAGACAGATACAGAGCCTGAAGAGCATACAGTACTGCCCTTAGTTGAGCACATTGATGTGAAGGGACTTCTCGAGCTTGGACCAGGAGCCCTGGGTCCTGTGAGGACCGAGATGGGCTCCCCAACCCTCGCTGAGGCATCCGTAGTAAGTGTCTGCGAGGGAGGAGGAAACCGAAGGGTACTCCCTGGCAGAGGTTCTCCGAACCATCCACCACTGCAAGTCCCAAGCCATGGGAGTGGAGACCAGGACAAGCTGATCTAGGTCGTCCACTCCCTGATCCCATTGAGACCGAAGCTGCTCACCGAGAGATTCTCCCATGGAGCCAGCGCATGGGACTGCTGGAATCGCGAGTCGCCATTAGCCCGAGGAAGCGAAGGACTGACCTGGCACTGACCCGCCTATGGCTGGACAACAGGCTGACCTGGGCCTAGAGTGGCCGCCCTGTCCGGTGGCAGGAAGGCCATGCCAGAGGTCGTGGTCCAGGATCACCCCAATAAACTGCAGCCTCTGGGATGGGATCAGATGGGACTTGGCCTGGTTGATGGTAATACCCAGGCAGGCAAAGACCTGCTGGGTAAGGGAAGGGAAGCGCGGGAGTTCCTCCCTGGATGGGGCCACTAGGAGCCAACGCCCAGGTATGGGAAAACCAGCACCCCTGGTATGTAGGTAGGCCGCTACCACCGAAAGGCATTTGGTGAACACCCGGGCACCGAGGAAAGACCAAATGGGAGGGCCTTGAACTGGTATTGGTCCCCTGGAATGCAAAATGAGGTATTTGCGGTGGAAAGGGGATAGGGATATGCAGGTAAGCATCCTGCATCCAAAGCGCACAGCCACTGTCCGGCCAGAGAAGGGGCAGGAGGCTCTGCAGTGAGAGCATCCAGAACCTCTTGTACTCCACGAACAAGTTCAGGGAGCTGAGGTTGAGAATCATCCTCACGTCCAGTTTTCTTCGGGACCAGGAAGAAACAGTAATAGTACCCTGTTCCTGAAGAGGAATGGGGAGGGTTCTATCGCCTCCTTCAAGAGAAGGGAGGAAATTTCTTCCTGGACCAGAAGAAGATGCTCCTCATGAGTACTGACGACCTTGGGGAGGATGTCGAGGGGTTTCTGAAGAAACTTTACTGAGTGTCCCTCTGCAATGAGTTGGAGCACCCAGGAATCTGACGTTATCCTCTCCCAACCCGGGAGGTGGAGGAAAACCTCCCTCCTACCGGTTCCTCTGGAAAGCCCAGAGGCTGTGAGAGAGGAAAGAGTCAGGTAGTGTGAGGCAGCGTGCGGCTGAAGCTCCCGCTGCTTTTTTGAGCGGTGGGGTCTTGGCAGCCAGAGGGGCCTGTTTATTGGCCCGCTTCCTGTGGTTTCGCCCTTGCCAATTCCGCCCATGAAGGGACAACACTGCGCTGGAGGGGAATTGTACATGGAGTCCACAAACTTCAGTGCAGTCCCCTTCTCCTGCAAATCAGTGATAATGTCCTTGACATCACCACGAACCCGGAAGGGCGCTTCCTGAATAGCGGACTGCACTTCGGGACCAAACCTGACACACAGAGCCAGGCATGATGCCGTAAGCCTACGGTGAAAGCAGAGCTCCTACCAGCAGTGTCCACTGCATCGACATGGCACGAAGCATGTGTCGACTAGTCAATGAGCAGAACGGACAAGGTCAGCCACTTCCTGTTTAACCTGAGAGTCAGGAAGGGAGTCCAACATGGATTCCACCTCATAAGAATCGCCTGCTGGTAATCCCCATGTGACCAACATAGTTCAGGGCCCTAATACCCAGAGTGGAAGAAGCACACATCTTCTTGCCATACTGGTCCAGAAGACGGGATTCTTTGTCAGGTGGAGATGAGCTCAAATGCTTCGGATTAGCTGACTGGCCGTGGAGGCACTAATCACAACCGAGTCAGCTCGAGGGTGAGAATCAAGGAAGTCAACACCCTCGGGAGCCTGGTATAGCTTTTAGACTTCCAAGGAAGAGGGCTAATGCGCGGTTGCTTCAAATGGTGGAAACAAGGTCGGCATGAGGCTCAATCCAGGGTGGCACCAAGGTCGGAGCGGTCCGGGCAGACCCAGGTGCTCAACGATTTCTTACGCTGTGGGTCCGGGTCCAAAGAGCGCCACTCATGAACTTCCTGGATTTTGCGCAGTGACTCTGAGAAAGAAGGATCCTCGGAAGAGACTTGGAGGAGTCCTAGGCCTGAGTTTGGTCGGGTGCGTGGCTCATCGTCCAGGTCGGAACAACCGTCTGAGCCATCTGAGGTGTCCAAGGAGGAAGGCGACGACTCCCTCTCCCAGAGTGGGGAGGAACGGACCCCTTAGGAAGCCCTCGGGGAAGCGTGTTCTGCCCGCCCTGGAACCAGTAGGCTCACCCCTGGTATCCGGAGGTGGGAGGGAGTCTGTTGTCTGGGGCGATGGGAGCTGGAACCATCGCCTGGAGCGACTCTCCACCTCTCTGGTGAGCTGATCCTTGGCCTCAGCCTCACCAGGAGGCCACAGTCTCCTTCAAGTCCACCGTGGCTGATGGGGTGGTGGAGGAGGAGGATACGGATACTGAGTGTACCCGTAGGGTGCGTATCCATAACCAGACGGCAGGTAACCCGTGTCGGGTAGTGAGGCAATGAGTACTGTGGCATCGGGTAGGTTGGCATCGGGTACTGGGGCATTGGATACTGCGGAGCTGGGTAAAACGGTGCCGGATAAGACTGAGTCAGATACCTGGGAGCGGGGGTCTGACGGAGCAGACGGCCCGGCCGGAAGCCCAGTGGGTGGGCCTGGAGCAGAAGGTCCAGCGTTAGGCGGCATCTGGGAGGGGATGTTGCCCGGCATCAAAGCCGGCGTTCGGGGAACCAACGTCCAGGTCGTCCAGCCCAGCGGAAGGGAAGGCCTGACGAGGCGCAGCAGGAACCTCTGCTTAGCCCGGGATGGTGAGGAAAAATCCCGGGTCAGGCTGAGAGACCCAGGGTCCCCGGAGGGCAGCAAAGGCTGTGGGAGCTGGGAACGGCGGACGAAGAGGGTCAGGCGTCGGCTCAGCCACCGCACGATGTCGGGTTGGCCAAAATCCGACTTATCAGCGTGGTCCGGGCGGACGTCGGAGAAAGCCAGTGTCAGACTTAAGCGGACCCATCGCCCAAGGCAGGTCGCGAAGGAGGGCGATCGGTCGGCGGGAAAGTGGCCGTGCGCCGCCCGAAGGGTCGAGCGACTTATCGACAGTCTCCATGCAGGCGTCAGAGGCTGGCGTCCGGCTGACTGGAGCCGCTTGAACCAGTAGGCCGCTGACTGCTTTACTGGGAGGCGGAGGCCTCCAGCAGCCGGGCGCCTGAAGACTAGCGCGAGCCAGACAGAAGCGAGCCAACACCGCCTAAACTTCCAAGACAGCCGTCATGAGTGGTCCCCGGAAGGGCGTTACCTGAATCACGCGACTCCAGCCGGAGTCGCAGTGCAAGAGGAGCCCCTGTCGCAATGCTTCTCCTTGTCCTTCTTACGATGGCCTTTGGGGAAGTGGACGCCGCCGGAGCTTTTTCAACTCCTTCTCCATGGAGGACATCTTCTTGAGGATATGGGGCTGCTGCTCCGCCTGCGGGTGGTGGCGTTAAATTTAGGGCAGTGCTGGCACTTCTCCACCTGATGGTCCGCCCAGACAAAAGAGGCACTGGGAATGGCCGCCCCTGTGCGGGAGTTGGGCGCCGCATTTGTCGCACTTATTTTAAAGAACTGGAAGGCGGGCTTGGGGACAACCCTTTATACTGACGCCGCATGACGCCGGTCACCGGACGTGGGGGCAGTCCCCGCCAGAGACTGCTAGCTAGAAATTTTTCGTCGGGTCCTGATGCGGCCGGCATCAGTCCTATATGTAATTACCTACTGCAAGAGCTCTCTAAGTAAGATCTTGTATTTATCTGCATCACTTGTTTTGCAGCATCTGTACTCACTGTATTTTTGTATACAATGTACATGTCTTGTATTATTTATATATGCTTTTCTGTACATACATTGTGCTCCATGTTCTATTGTACAAGTGTCTTTGCACACTTAACTTGCTTTATTTTGTATTCTCTGTACCTCCCCAGGTCGCTCTAAAGGGACTTGTCTCAGTGGGCTTACCTGGTTACCAAAATTCAAATAAAAAAATAAAATAGGCTGCAATGTCTCAGAGTACAGCAATTACTAAGGGCAGTAGTTTGAAACTGGCACGAGCCAAAGAGCCGCTCCATTATTTGCATAAATTTATCTCTCCGTGGCAGTTCAACACTGAAGGATGACTGCATTAGTTCAATCATTATGAGTGATCACATAGAAGAAACAAGATTATTATGGTAAGTAATTTTTCTTACCCAGAGTCCTTTAGCATCAGTAACTTTAGCAGTTAGCTGGCTAGGTGCAACTGCCCTGGAGGTATGCCTTTAAGAGAAATTTAAATGAGCTTTGGGCAATAGCCAATCAAAAACCAGGAGGGGAGTGAGCTGAAAGAGCTGCCTGAAGACTTCAGAATTTTTTCTCCACTGGACTGAGCAACACTGCCCCCGAGGTGCCTCTCAACTTTCCTTGCTGACAGCCTCCTAGCGCATCTGGGTAAAGTTTTCCTCATATTTCATTCTATATAGTATGCTGAGTGAAAGTTTTGCGTTTTGTTAGCTCTGCACTAAATTTTATTTTCTAACCCCAGGAATCACTCATTATGATTAAACTTAATGCAGCCAGCCTCCTGTGTTGAACTGCCCGGAGAAACGGAATTTTATGCAAATTTTGGAATTCTCAATTGGCTCATGCCACTTTCAAACTGCTGCCCTAGCAACTGTTGCACTCAGAGTGCTTTAGATTCTTTACTCTGCCTGCCTAGTAAGGGCGTCCTGGAGAGCTCTCCTTGAACTGTCTTCAGAATAAAGTTTATCTGTGGATAAGTACTAAATTTTAGTTTAATTTTCAATTGCTGCCTTACAAACACGGTTTAGTATATTTTATTAGTGTTATAGCAGTTTTTGTCTTTATTCGTTCCTCACGGTTCCTTGGAACAGAGGGTTCGAGTCTATTTGGAGGTTTTACCTCAGTTTTGCTTTATTTTATACATTTAGCGATCGATTCCTTGAACAGCTTTATTTTTGTTTAAATTTCTGTATTTTATCGGTCCCTTTTCTTCAGGAACCGAATAGCGATCGGTTCCAGGAGCAGTTATGAGGTAGTTATATTTAAAGAACCTCCGGTTCAGAGATATTTTAAATAAAAGTTTTTTGTGAAGTGATGTTTTGTCTATCAATGTCAGAGGTCCATTTAGATAAACCTAAAAACACACAGGACCCACAGGTTTTAAATGTTGCAGTCTTGTGGGCAACTTATAAAAAGCAGACAGACATTCTCAGTGTATTTCTTGTTTAGGTACAAGTCATATATTTGCCAATTGTGATATTTGTAAGACCTTTTGCCCTAAAACATTAAAGAAAAGGTCTAAGATTTTAGAAGAGATGGCTTCTGTTTCTGCTTCTAGTATAGATAATTCTGCTTCTTCCTCTTCCCACAAAAGGATGGAGGTAAAACCAAGGATCCTGACAAGAGTTCAGATAAATCTGAACAAGGTAAAGCAAAAGGGCTTTTGGAAACAGGCTCTGAACCTGTTCCATTAAAGAAAAAGTGTAAAGAAAACATGTGTTGCGCCTCCAGCCGAGAAGGCTAAGGAGCTCCCAGCAGACAAACATATTATGCCCTCGGCTGAGGACATTACTAAGGCACTTCAAGTGCTATAAGCCATACAGGGGCAATCCTGGTTCCTACACTGACTGCCCGGTTCCTCCTACACCCCAGCAAGGCAGGGAGTGCTGGAAGTGTTTGGGAAGGAGGAGGAAGACGATTTTGAACCTATAGATCCAGAGGTTTCCCTGAGCAGAATTCGGGTCCCTCCTAGGGGCCCTGAGAAATACTCCTCCGACTATGCCTTTGTCAAGAGCATGGTGGAAACTCTGAATCTTCCTCTTCAGGAAACAGAAAAGGATATGGAGGAGGCAGATTTTCTGGACATGATGGGGTTAACCCTCACTAAACGTCTGCTTCTCCTCATGCATAAGTCTTTAAAAAGGCTACACTACAGATTTTAAAACTCCAGCCTCTATCCCTGGTGTGGATAAGAAAGCTGACAAAAATATCAGCTTGACAGAGCTACAGCTGATTTTCTGTTTACTCGTCCTGATCCTGAAGGAGTAGTACAAGCTGCTGCCTGTGACAAGGCCAGGATCCCTTGGCTGCCATCCACCAGACAAAGACTCAAGAAAAATGGATGCTATGGGGAAGAAAGGTTACATGGCTGCCTCTTTATTAGTTAGGCAGGCCAATTACATGGCATATTCAGTGCAGTACCAAAAAGCTCTATGGACTTGGTTCTGGCTTTGACTGATAAGGTTCCAGGTGAACTGGCTGTAGACTTACAGGATACAGCAAGGGCTACTTGATGCTACCAAGTACCAATTTCATATGGCAGTGGATGCCAATGATACGCATCAGGTTAATGGCTTTGTCTGTTTCACTTAGGTTAAGCAGCATAGAGCCGCCAACCCGACTTTAGACACACAGGCTAAAGCAATGGATTTTCTCCTGGAAAACAACTCTTTGTTTGGGGATAAGACAGAGACATATATGAAGAAGGTGGATGAATATAAATCCACCTATCGGAACAATTCAAAGATAGGCCTTCCACCCTTTACAGACCCCATAGTAGGGTAGGCAGGAGTAGGGTTCTTACCCCCAGACCTTTCTTTCATGCACAGGCCTCTAAGCCTCAACAGCAGGCCAGAGGTTATTTCAGAGGAAGGGGCAGGAGAGCCATGAGAAGAATGGCCCCTGCACCACAGGTTCAGGCACTGCCCACACAGAACCTCTGACGGGCTAGTGCAGGTCACATCCACTATTACAGAACCACCAGTAGGTGGCAGACTGGCTCATTACCTTCACGTTTGGCATTCCATCACCACAGACAGGTGGGTGTTGGAGGTAGTGAGCCAGGGCCTGGCACTCAGTTTCAAATCACTTCCAAAGCTGAGAACAAGAACCTTTGCTCCATCAACAACTGCACACAGGATTCTGTTGGAGGCAGAGGTAAAGCATCTACTGGCAATCAAAGCAGTAGAGGTAGTGCCTTTGATAAGCAGGGCAAAGGTTTTTATTCTAGGTACTTCCTCATAAGGAAGAAAAATGGGGATTGGCAACCTATTTTGGATCTAAGACTTCTGAACAAGTACATTTTGAAACCAAGGTTCAAAATGGTCACTCTTCAATAATCATTCCTTCGTTACAAAAGGGAGACTGGCTAGCCTCCCTAGATCTAAGGGATGCTTATTTTCACATTCCCATCAGACCATCTCACAGAAAATTCTTGAGATTCAGGCTGGCGTCAGGCCATTATCAGTTTGCAGCTCTCCTGTTGGGCTAACCCGGCACCAAGAGTTTTTACAAAGTGCCTATCAGTGGTGGTAGAGTTTTGAGGAAACAAGAGGTAACAGTCTTCCCCTATCTGGACTGGTTAGTAGTAGGACAGTCCCTGCAGCATGCAACACAGTCACTGGCACTAACAAAATCACACTAGCGTCCCTGGGATTTCTGATCAACGAACAGAAATCTCCAGATACCAATCCAGGTGATGGAGTTTACTGGAGCAGAATTAAACACCAGACAAGGCAGAGCCTTAATGCCACAAGACAGGGTGACAAGCATTCTGCGGATCGCTAAATCCTTTGTGTCCAGGAGACCCAAACCAGCCAGAGAATTTCTCAGGCTACTGGGCCACATGGCATCTGCCACTGCAGTGGTAATAGGCTCCAGGTTTCAAGTGAGAGAATTCAGTTCCATCTCAGACAGTACTGGTCTCAAAGGACAGATCCTATGTCCAAACTGGTTCCAGTCACCAAAAGCTTAGTCCAAGCTTTAAAATGGTGGCTGGGCGAGCACAACCTCAGAGTGGGTGTACCTTTTATAAGAGAACACCCTCAGTAATCCTCACAACAGATGCCTCACTTCTAGGTTGGGGGGCACACATGCTGGAGCACACAGCAAGTGGCACATGGTCCCCACAAGAGTCTCTGTTGCACATAAATCTCTTGGAGCTCAGGGCCGTTCACCTGGCTCTAAAAACATTGCTCCTTACCTGCAAAACAAGGTAGTGCAAGTCAGAACAGACAACACCACAACCATGTATTACATCAACAAGCAAGGAGGTACTAGTTCAGATCTGCTGTGCACAGAAGCAATGAGACTGTGGTCCCTGGTATTCTCCATGGGAGTATCCCTGTCAGCCATACACCTTCCAGGGAAGGACAATGCATTGCAGACTCTCTCAGCAGGATAAGTCAAGACCACCAGGAGTGGTGCCTGAATGCTCAGGTACTCAGTACAATTTTCAGGAAATGGGGCATTCCAGAGGTGGATCTCTTTGCCTCCACAGAAAACCACCAGCTTCAATGTACTGTTGCAGGCCTCCTCTAAGGGCACAATTCCCCTGGATGCCATGGCCCTGGATTGGACAGGGAGGTTTCTGTATGCAATCCCCTTTCCTATGATATTCAGGACCCTACTGAAATTGAGGTCCCAACCAGCAAAAATGATACTGGTGACTCCAGATTGGGCGAGACAGCACTGGTACTCTCTTCTACCGTCTCTGTCAGTGGTTCCCCTATCCACCTGCCCAGGAGGCACAACCTGTTAACCTCCTGCAGAGGGCAGGATCCTGTACCCCAATCTCAAATCACTGAGACTCAAGGCATGGCTCTTGAAGACTTAGAATTTGCTAACCTTAACCTGTCAGAACAGGTGCTGACAGTTCTTAGGGGTTCCAGGAAGCAGTCTACTAAGAAGACATATTCCTCTAAGTGGAAAATATTTACTATATGGTGCACAGGTCAGGGTGTGACCTCTGTCAGGGCTGATTTGGCTATTCTTCTAGATTATCTTACACATTTACATTCCTTAGGTCTGAAGCCTTCTACCCTCAAGGTCCACTTAGCTTCACTCTCTGCTTGCCCATCAGTTGGTAAGGAGAGGTCTGTGGCCTCTCATCCAGTATTTAGAAAATATTTTAAATGCCTTAATCTTCTGCACCATCCCTGAGGGAACCAGTTCCTGCCTGGAATCTACATGTTTCCACTGCTAAACTCATGGACGCACCATTCAGACCCATGGCAACTGCAGATTTGAAGTATGTCACTTGGAAAACTGTTTTCCTGGTTGCCATTACTTCAGCCAGAAGGATCAGTGAATTACAAGCCCTGTGCACAGATGTGGACTATATCTCATTCCACAGGGACAAGGTGGTCCTTAGGACTAATAGAAAATTTCTTCCCAAGGTGGTGTCTGATTTTCACTTGAATCAATCACTCTACCTGTCTTCTTTACAGACAACATCAGTTCTCCAGAAAGGAGACTTCATTCCCTTGATGTCAAAGGGCACTTTACTCACTACATTGACAGGACCAAGTTCTACAGGACAAGTCAGTCATAGCTCTTCCTCACATACGGTGAAGTTGGTAGGCAGAGCTGCAACAAAACATACATTGCTCACTGGATAGTAGCATGTATACAGTTTTGTTATAGTAAGGTGGGTAAATGGGTTCCTCTGGGCCTGAAGGCACACTCCACCAGGGCACAGCTGCTTCAGTGGCAGCTTCAAGAGAAATTCCACCACTGGAAATCTGCAAAGCAGCTACATGGACATCGGTACACACCTTCACAAAGCATTATAGCCTGGACTTACAAGCCAGAGGTGATGCTAGGTTTGGTACAACAGTACTGCAGAGCCTGTTTCTAAATAGGTTCTCTGCCCAACTTCCAAAGGTACTGCTTGGTAGTCTGCATTGTTTAATCATAATGAGTGATTCCTGGGGTTAGAAGAAAAATTACTCACCATAGTAATCTTGTTTCTTCAAGAGGATCACTCATTATGATCAAAAACCCTCGTACCTCCTCTACTAGAACCTATAGAAGTTGCTCTGCATACCTGCATTAGGGTGTTTTTCTTTCCTCATATATAGGCTAAGGAAGAGGCTCACTTTGTTTAACCAGTTGGTGTCCAGGTGGTCTTAAAGTTTCTTAGTTTTGTTGGTTAAGGACGTTTGACCTGAAAGAGCACAAATGTTATTTAATGTTGTTAATTTTAGCTAGTGGTCTTTACCCAGTTAGGCTCCGTAAGAATCTGAAGCACTCAGAGTGCAACAGTTGCTAGGGCAGCAGTCTGAAAGTGGCATGAGCCAATTGAGAATTCTATAATTTGCATAAAATTCCATTTCTCCGGGCAGTTCAACCCAGGAGGCTGACTGCATTAAGTTTAATCATAATGAGTGATCCCTTTGAAGAAACAAGATTACTATAGTAAGCAATTTTTTCTTTTGTGCATCCGTGCTATTTTTACTGCAACTGCTCATTTCCTTCGTGAATTTTACTCGGGTGCATAATTTCGATGGTTCCTTCCTTTTTGATCTAATTCTTGAAGGAACGACGAGATTAGGGACAGTGCCTTGTTTTACTTCAGACCTCGTGGGTTTCGTGAGGTACCCTGAATTCAAATCTCAACAGTGCCTGGGGGTTTCTCAGGATTGGTAATTAATGACTTCGGTGGCGTCATGCACTAGGGAGACAACTTCGGGTTGCGAGGCTCCTGATAACACCGCTAAACACCTCGATTAAATCCGATTTCCAGCAAAAGAGAACTCGATCAACAAGAGAGGTGGCACAATGCCCAAGAAGGCGACTCCTTCCGTGCGTCTCCCAAGCTTCAGGATGGCAACAGATCGCGGAGGAAGATTCGGAGAGCGGCGATTCTCGGGCCTCATCAGCCTCCAGACACAGTAAAGCGAGGCCGATCAGATCCCCATTTCAGCCCTACAGAAGCAAATGTCCCAAATGCTGGCTGAAATAAGAGATTTTAGAAGGAAATGAGGAGCACGGTCACGGCTCTCCGCACCGACATCGGAAACTTGAAAGAGACAGGAGGAGCAGGAAGAGCAGCTGACAGCCACTGACAGCAGAATAGGGGAAGCTGAAGCGCGATCGTGCAGCTGCATGGCCTACTGAGGGGCCTTCAAGACAGGGCAGAAGACACCAAAGCAGGAGTCGCGAAATAACATCCGCTGTCGGACTACCGAGGCACAGAGGAAATGAAAGTATCCCATTCTTACAGAAGATGCTCAGGAGCTGTTAAACTTACCAACAGAAATCACACTCGAGATGGAGAGGCCCACAGGACACTAGGTCCCAAGCCAGCACCGGGAGCACGCCCACGTGCCCTGCTAATAAAGTTTCTGAGGCACCAGGAGAAAGAAGGGTCTTGCACACAGCGTGGAAGCAAGGAGAGGTCTACTATGGTCCACACAGGCCTTTTTGAAACGACAGCGGGGGTTATGGCACGACGGAAGGCCTATACTGCAGTGATGAGGTCACAAAGCTGCAGGAGCGTAGAAAACCATGCCCAGCAAGAATGGTAATTTATTTTAAAGAGGTGGCCCATACATGAAAGCCAGCTGAAGCGACACTGGAACTTAAAAAGAGGGAAATAGAGCTGAAACAGCAACAGAGGGATCAGAGCAACCCCAGCCGCCAAATTAGCTGAGAAAGTTTGGAATGCAGGACAAAGGGATGCCAGGCGCCGACAAGGCTTGGAGGCTATTCAGTCAATTGTTGAGTCCTGAGAGCAAGATCTAGTGCCACAGTTGCGGAGGCACTGAAACTCAAAAACTTGACTAAACACGAAGTATACTCTGATGCTGGACTTAATTAAATGTGGACTGGATAAAATATTATTTATTTGGAGCCCACAGTTATACTAGCCCCTCTGATGGGGCCTTGGCATGTCGCCAGGGTCTGGGGAAGGGGTGGGGTATGGAAGGTTTGTGCAGGATAGGCGAAGTGAATTAAGAGGGGAGGCTAGGGATGGGGGGGTAGGTGGAAGTCTTAGGATGCACCACACAACGAGAACCATTTGGGAGGCTCTGAGAAGCCATAATGAAATAGGTATGCAATCCGGTGAACACGGGAGCATTGCTACGGCGGATTAAAGTGGCTCTGGAGGGGTTGGGTGGGAGGAGGAAGATGGGGTGAGGTCAGGTGGGACTTAGACATCAGTCTGCATTTAGCCGGCAGTTAGGTTTGGGGATGATAGAGCGGAGGTATCGGTCGGGGACGGTACAGGCGCGTGATTAAAAAGGGATATTTATTAAATTTAACCACGGGTTAACTAGAAATGAGGGACCAGAGATCAGACCAGAAAAGCCGTGGGTGGCAGCTGCTATGTAAATAATAATGAAAACAGCAACAGGAACATGCTGTAGCAGCTGTCTAGTAGTTAGGACCAGGTGGAGGTTAAGGGGTTGTACGGAGGTGTTAGGAGAAAGGGAGGGAGGAAGAGGGGTACTGTTTCCCTCGGCTGATGTAAGAGCCACGGAGATGTAAGAAGAGGGAGGGGAGGGAAAAGGGTAGGTACTAATTCCTTGGGCGGAGGTAAGAAGCATCTTGTAACTAATAGGGGTGAATTAGAGCGGGTTGGAAGGGAGGGAAATCGGGAGAACCTTGTATGATGAACCAGGGCTGCCTCCCAATCTATCTAAATACCCGCCGGAGGGCTGGGATCTGTGGGGCTGGAGAAGAAACTACTGCTGACCTGGTACAATGGGGAGGAGACGAGGTGGAGCCCTATGCGATTGTTGGGAGGCGGAAGAAAGCCTGGAGGGATCGGCATAACCAACCTGCGGCGGGTTTGACCAGTCTCCCGCAATGGAGGGTGGGTAGTCTCACTTCCACTTGACGAGAGGATAGTTTCATGGGCCAGAACCATGAATGAACGCATGGCCAGCCGGTCGGACCATGGCGGGGGAATATTCTCCCCTCTACCCCTCTCCTGGACTGACCATCACTATCTATGCAGATGCTGGCGAGGAGACTGACTACACAGACAGGTAAAGGTGAGGCGGGCGCAGCTCGAGCACCAAGATCAAAGCCTATATCTGAACCCGGGCCGGTCGGAGGCACTGTGACCATACAAGTGCCATGGGCCTATGGTCTGTAGCTCTCAATTAAACTGACGATGAAATCCCTCGCAGACAGCCACAGTAGTCCCTCTAGTAGTAGTATAGCTTCCAGGAAGCCTGCAACACCTGCATGATGGACACCTTTCCTACCAAACAGGTATCTTGGTACCTGAAGCCCGAAAAAAGAGGCGTTTAGGTTGGGTCATACACCCATCCTCAGGTCAGGGGCTATGCCCAGACCGGTGGAAGTGCCAGGAATGGTTGAGTTGGCCATGGACGGATAAGCTAGTTGCTGTGCTCACTGTTGTTTTTGTATATTGTCATGTTGGTGTTGTATTGTTTGTATCGAAGTCACCAAACTCATATTATATGGAATACAGTCACAAACTGGTATGACCTTGGAGGGGCTCCTGTGAGGACTGGGAAGGCCGGGCTTAATAGAATACAACAGACATGCAAATGCAGGCACACACATTGAAATTGCTTTCCCTTAATATTAAGGGCTTGGCCTCACCGATTAAGAGATCCAGGGTACTGACCTATATTAGAAGGCGAAGGCAGATATTGCCTTCTTACAGGAAAGCTTGCATATGAATCCAGTAGAACATGCCAAACTAAGTAGGGGACAGGTATTCCACTGATTCATGTAAGGATGGAAGGAAGCATGGCTGGCCATTATTATGTCAGCACAACCCAATTCAGGTGGAATCCACTTGGTCAGACCGGAGGTCGACTGGTGATATTCAGGGAAATTAATGGAGTGGGGTGCGTTAGCAAATGCCTACTTACCACCAGGTATGACAACCTCCAGACTGAGACCTTTGCTAGATAGAGTGGTACAGAAAACCAAAGGCATACTTATTCTAGCGGGGATTTAATCTGACCATGGCCTCGGATTGACTCGACCAGTCGGAGACCACGAAAGTTAACACCCACCCAAAAGTTTTTAGTAAGGTTGTATCGGAGGTGAGATGGTGCGATGTTTGGCGGAAACTACACCTCGCGCCCAAAAGTTTTCCTATTATTCCCGGTACATCGCACATATTCCATTATAGACTATACATTCACCCAAATTGAAAATATAGGCATGATGCAGGACGTCCAACTGGGAATATCTCCATCTCAGATCATGCTCCCTGCGTCCTGCTGGAATGGGGCCCTCAACCTAGGAACACACAGTGGAGATTAAACCCTATCCACCTGTGATCGGGAAAGTTGGGAGTTCCTCTCGATAAAATCAAGGAAATAGTGTCAGATAATCCACCACAAGACTCCACATCCTCGGTACACTGGGACACAATCAAAAGCGGTCCTCAGAGGACACATTATTAAATACACGATGGAGTTAAGGAGACAGCGGCAAACGCATGGAATAAACTGGAGGACACACTTCACTTTCTTCAGTTGGGCGCATCAGCAGAGGCGACGATTCGGTCCTCCCAATTAAAACAGACTGGCACGGGATCTGGACCGGTTGGTTCAGGAACAAACCGAATAGCCCTAACTTTTCTGAGACAAAGATATTACGGTGGGCCCAAGAGCAACAAGACTGCTACGCTACCAAGCTGAAAGCAAAAGGGGGCAACTATTGCATCTATTAGACACCCTAATGGAGGCCAACAGGTGTCCCGAGTTCAAGACATAGTACATAGAAACATAGACTTTGACAGCAGATAGGACCGCTGAGCCCATCTAGTCTGCCCATTTCCCTATCTACAGGATAGCACTAGATCCTAGTTAACCAACAGCCTATATCTTCCTGCCCCCACAAGAATTGCCTTATGTCTGTCCCATGCATTCTGGAATTCTCCCACAGTTTTAGACCCCACAACTTCCTCAGGAAGGCTGTTCCATGCATCCACTACCTCTCTGTGAAATAATACTTCCTCACATTGCCCCTGAACTGCCCTCCTTCATCTTTAAATTGTGTGCTCTTGTTCTTACAAGTCTCTTTTTCTGAAAGATACTATCCTCTTGGACTTTGTTGATTCCTTGAGGTACTTAAAGTTTCTATCATGTCCCCCTCTCCCTTCTTTCCTCAAGGGTATATATGTTAAGCTCTTTAGTCTCTCCTCATACTGACTTTCTTGCAGACCCTGCACCATTTTAGTTGCCCTCCTCTGGACTGCCTCTATCCTGTCTATGTCCTTGCGGAGATGGGGTCTCCAGAACTGGACACAGTATTCCAGATGGGGTCTCACCAACTGTCTGTACAGAGGGATAACAACTTCCTGTTTTCTGCTGCTGATGCCTCTCCTATACATCCCAGTATACCCCGGCCCTCCCTACTGCCTTCTCTCACATTGCTTGCTAACCTTAAGGTCATCTGATATGATTACCCCCAGGTCCCTTTCCTGTTTTGTTGTTGTTACTACCTCCCACCCATTGTGATTCTTCCCTGGGTTCTTGTTTCCCAGGTGCATTATTTTGCACTTTTTGCATTGAATCCTAGCTGCCATCGTCTGACCATTCCTCCAACCTTGCCAAGTCCCTTTTCATCCTTTCCACGCCTCTTTGTGTATCAACCCTGTTGCAGATCTTTGTGTCATCTGCAAAAGGCATCCTTCCTTCCAGTCCCTCTGCAATGTCACTGATGAAGACATTAAAAGGACTGGACCCAGTACTGAACCCTGCGGTACCCCACTAGTAACGCCCTTTCTTCAGAGTGGACTCCATTTACAATTACCTTCTGTGTCCTGTTGTCCAGCCAATGTTTTGACCCGGCTACCACCCTGGGACCACTCCCAGGCTGGTTAATTTGACTATCAATCTTTGTGTGAGACTGTGTCAAATGCCTTGCTAAAAGTCTAGGTAGGCCATGTCCACAGCCCTCCCTGGTCTACACTTTGGTCACCCAGTCAAAGAAATCCATTAGATCTGTCTGACATGACCTTCCCATCTGTGAACCTATGCTGCCTTGGATCCTGTGCTCCACTGACCTCTAGGTACTCAACTATTCTTTCCTTCAGAAGTGACTCCATCACTTTCCAACCACAGAGGTCAGACTGACAGGTCTGTAGTTTCCTGCCTCTGTCTTGGTCCCACTTTTGTGAAGGAATCACATCTGCCTTCCTCCAGTCCCCGCACACACACCATCCTCCCATGATTTATTAAAAGAGTAGCCAGTGGTTTCACTAGTTCCTTCCTTAATTCTTTTAGAATTCTGGGGTGAATTCCATCAGGACCCATTGCTTTGTCCACCTTCAGTTTTAGGAGTTCTTGCAGAACCCTTTCTTCTGTGAAAGGACTGGGATCGACCCCCTATCAAGAGTGCTTCTGTTAATGGATTAGGCACTTCCCCTCCTCTTTTGTGAATACTGAGCAGAAATATTCATTCAGTATTCCTGCTTTTCCACTGTCCCCTCTGCCCACCCAACGTTCATTCTATTCAGCCTCACTATCTCCTCCCTTTTGTCTTTCATAGTAGGCACGTGATCATGAAGTTCTACAAAACTCTCTACACCCAGAGACTACAGTCTCTGCTGAGCAAATAATGGTAGAACACTTGAGCCGCGGTCTCTCTCCCGTCCTATCTGAGACACACAGAAGACCTAATGAGGCCGATCCACTGAGCTGCAGGTAGGCCAAGCAATAGCAAAGCCAAGTCCTTGAAGGCCCGGGTCCTGACAGTGCAGTTCAGAGTTCTACAAGCGATAAAACTAAGATTGACCCCTTACTTCTTGGGTTTTCAACTCGGTCCTGCAGGAGAATCCCCAGTCTGTGGTCCTATGCCACTATATCAGTCATACCAAAGCCAGGTAAGAACCCACAGGAGTGTGCCTCATACAGACCGATATCTGTACTTAATCAAGACTACAAACTATTCATGAATATAGTAGCACACCGTCTAGACAGATTATTACCCTTACTAATACACAAAGACCAGGCGGGGTTCGTTAGATCTCGCACTACTACAGATAGTATTAAAAGATCCCTATCAGTGGTCCAAGCAGATACAGGAGAGGGGTGAGCGGTGGCTCTAATTGTCTTGGCCTTGAGAAGGCCTTTGATAGGGTCTCCTGGCCTTACTTGTACCACACTCTAAGCAAATTCGGATTCCCCTTGTTGCGTCCAAATCCTTCAAAATATATTCCTTCCCCCAAAGCATGTGTCAAGGTAAGCGGGCACCACTCAGAGTTCTTTCAACTTGAGAGGGCACCGGCAGGGTGCCCACTATCCCCTGCTGTTCGCCATGGTCATCGAACCACTGGCGCAACATATCAGGGAATCACACAACTCCGGGGATCACAATAGGAGACACTGAGCACCGTGGTAGCTTTATATGGATGATATACTTTTTATATTCACGAGACCCCGACTGCACAGTTCCAGTAGTGAGACAGATACTTGAGGCATACTGACACGGTATCTGGATATAGACTTAACTGTACCAAAACGGAGATCCTTACTTTAACTATAACCCCACCGGACATCAGGAGATTATCCCAGGTAGATGGGACCTGCAAAACCTAAATACCCTTGTATATATTCCAAAAGACCCCAAGAAATATTACAAATATAATTACATACCATTTGTCTCCCAGCTAAAGCAAGAACTACAAGCCTGGGCCACCTGCCCTCGGCCTTTCTAGGAGAATAGACCTGATTAGAATGACAGTCCTACCGAGGGCATTGTATTTATTTCAAAATATCCCCTTAGTGTCCCACTGAAAATGTTTAAAGATATAAATAGGCTATCACTGAAACTTCATTGGGCCTCTCGGAGGTCCCGAATCCAACTGGGGATACTCACTTTACCCCGCCAAGAAGGAGGTCTAGCTCTCCCAGACTTGAGGCTTTATCAACAAAGCCACCACCCTTACATATAATGACTCAGACAGAGGGGACATCTTACACCACATTGGTGGAGATAGAAAGAACTTGATCAGTGACCGGGCATACTTCAGATCCTTGTATGGGCGGGATGGGGGTAGGGATGGTTTCGGAGTTCTGATCCCTGGCTAGGAGCAGAATTAGAAACTGGGCGTAATTAAAAGAGCCTTAACAATTAGGGCCATATCAGATACTCATATGCCCGATCTCAAGCCTAACAGACTTCACCCCCAGCGACTTGGATAACGGTTTCCTTCGCTGGGAGAAACAAGGGTTGAAATATCTGGTACAGATAATGACCCAGGGAATCACCTGGTCACATGCAGAGATCCAGGGAAATTCCGCATTCCACATGGGGACTTTTGAGGTATCTCCAACTGCGTCATATAGAGAGCCAACCACTGAACGATGTGGAACCCTGAGGGTACCGGCTTTGATTCATTGTCTGATACAGCTAAATGCTACAAAGCACCAAGAGCACCTTGTCTCACGATACTATCAGGCACTCAATTCCCAAAGGCGCCCGAACTGAAGCATTCGCTCCACATGGTCGCAGGAGGCGGGACTTCAGATCACTCTGGAGGACTGGAGACAAGCCTCCGTCCCTGTCTAGCGAACAACTAGCTCTCACCAGTGGTGAGAATTCGCCTGGAAAGTCCTAGTTCGATATTTCCGACCCCAGTGGTCACTCGGCACTACTCCTCCACCTACACTGCGGAGTGTTGGAGACAGTCGGGAAAGATGTGCTACCCTGACTCACGTATTATGGACATGCACGGCCTTACAGGGCTTCTGGTGCAGCTCGAATCCCAGTTACGGGAACTGATAGATACACAACTCCAGCTCACTCTGAAAGTATTTTTATTTCTGGACCTCCCCAGACCATTACGAGGTTCCAATACCAGATATCTGTTTACTTTATTAATAGTGGCCGCAGAAGGCAATCACTAGGCTGTGGTTAACTCCAAAATACCTACAGTCCAAGACTGGTGGGATGTCACACTGCAAATATATAACATGGAAAAAATCACACACAATCTGAATGAACAGGAGGAGAAATTTAAGGCCAGATGGACACGGTGGCAGATATATTACATGCAGAAGGACCCCACTTTTGTACCCTAAGATAATAGTGTGGGGCGATGGGAGGCGACACATGGTGGCGGGGTAGAGCGGATTGCTTTGTGGATGGCGCCCAGCCTGGCCTTCCTGGTCCTCCGGGGTGGGGGCACCCTTATGGGAGAGATGCCCTGGATGTTCAGGATTTTATGATGTGAGGTGCATTTGGTTTATTAGCCATTATGAATTAATGGCCAAAGCAGCAAACTAAAACTGGAAACACGCAGGGTTAACCTAACGGAAGTCATAACATTAGTAATATTTGACTGTAATATTTGTAATATCTGAGATGCTTAAAAGTTAAAATGTTGGTGACTTATGTGTATATAAGTTGAAAACTCAATAAAGAAGAATTACAAAAAAAGGATTGGTAATGAGAAACTCAATTATTTATAAAGAAACTGGACCTAAGGTATCTTCTGTCCCAGGACTGGCCAGATGGCATTCAGCAGCAACCTGTGCACAGTTGACCAGTATTGCTGGGTTTTTATTAAGATTGGCACTGGTATAAATCCAGTACTACAACCACAAAAAAAAAAAGACACTTACAATAGACAGAGTTAATTAACGGGCAGGACTGGCCGATGGCATTTCACAGAAACCTGCATTCAGTTTGTAAGGTCCAGGACTGCTCTGCTTTGCATAAATTGGCTGCAAAGCAGACAAACCTTTGATTATGGCTGAGGATAAATCAAAGGCTTCCAACTAGGGCCATCTAAAAGTACTAATAATAAAAATTTAAGGAGGTGCGAGGAACCCTCAGATCCCAGCAAAAATAATGCTTCCAAAGATGAAGTTCCTCACAAATTAAAAAACAATAAAAGTGATGACAGAAGGAGCTTGATTAAGCCACCTACGAACTGGCTAAAAGAAACTCTGTCAAGACAAAATGCTCTCGCTGCTCCTGGGAAAGCCAATAGCGAGACAACAGGCAGCTTAAAGCATACAGAAAAAGAAAAAAAAAAAACTACCTACAACCAAAGTCAGCGCTGGATCTTCCATCTGTGCAAGATATGGAAAAAGCATGGCAACTGTTACAGACCCTACAAAAGATGGATCCTTTATTTACTGGGGTAGTATGCACTTTTCCACACTTCTCTTTTCACAGACTGTGAAGGTGATGCAGTCGATTATAAATAATGTTATGATGTCCCTGCTTACAGGGCTGCTAACACTCTTCCACAGTTCTCACGCTAGAGATGTGAGGTGATACAGAAGATATGAGTAATTTTATGATGCCCTCACATGACTTGGAGGGCCTAGAACCTTATGTATCCACGCCCACTTCTTGGGGCTTCCTTGGCTATCCAGTAGATTCGACCTCTATGCTTTTGTTTATCCAAAATCATACTGGACAATCTGGACCTCCCTCTCAGGAGTCCATCCAAGGTGAGGATGAGGATATAAAAAGATTATATGGAGATAAAAGGTTTTCCACCTCCTAAAAGTTCTATTTATAATGAAAAATATAAATAAAAATACCCGAAACTGCTTCAAACCCCACTTGGTGGCAGAGGTTTACAAGTGGTTTGGAAATGTTAGTAAATAAATACATCAATTGTTAACACTGCTGAATGCCTGTCTGTACATCCCATCCATGTGAGTATAGTGCAACAGGCAGCTTACTGAGAAAGCTGGGTCTTCTTGTCCTCCCTATCCCAGGACAAGGACTCAGAAAATAGATTTCAGAGCTAACGTGTGATGCTTGTCAAAGTTTTTCCTACTTGGCTTTTATGGCCAAATATCAGAAAAAAAAAAAAAAAGGCACTGAAGAACTGTGTCC
Source organism: Neoceratodus forsteri (assembly GCA_016271365.2). Classification (NCBI taxonomy): domain Eukaryota; kingdom Metazoa; phylum Chordata; order Ceratodontiformes; family Ceratodontidae; genus Neoceratodus; species Neoceratodus forsteri. The sequence goes on from CM028130.1 coordinate 1,608,648,732, forward strand.
TGGTTCTATGGTGCAGGAGGCGGTGGATACAGAAAGCCTGCCCTGGAAGCTATGTAGTACCAATTCCACAGGGCAGATAACAAGGATCCGCCTCCAGAGCCAGGACTCATGCCATCTCTCTGAGGCACTTTGTCTGGCTTAGAACTACTGGTCTACCCTCAGACTCCCAGTTTAAGACCATGGACTTTCCTGTGATCAAATCATACTGTTCGATTCCAGAACATCTGACTGCAACAAAGCCTCCTGCCCACGGAATGTCCTTCTGAGGGCATTAGGGGCAGAGGTTATTTTCAGCTACCCCCTTCTCTCAGTACAGGGATGCTTTTAGAGGGAGGGGCAGAAGGGCAAGGTGGCCACCTCTACCAGCCAGCAGCTTAGCAGTCTAAGCCGGATGTTAGTGTGGGCAGACCTCATGTGTACCCAGGTGTGTAAGCCTCTATTCCTAACACAGGTGTTGCTGTTGGAGTGGGAGGTAAAACCTTCTCGCTTATGAATGGTGGAGAGGGTCCCGCCCATGAAAAGAAGAAAGGACCTCTACCCAGGTATTTTCTGACACAAAAGACAACTAGGGAGTGGCAACCTATTTTGCTGTTAAAACCCAAATTCAAGATGGTCACTCTGTTACTCAGGGATTTATTTAACTCCAAAAATTGATTAGCGTTTTGCTAATAAAAGTGCTAAAACATTGTGAAAATGCATAGCACTTGCCTCACTGTGTTTAACAAACATAACACTTCTAGAAAACCTACATAAATACTTTTTATACAGTTAGCATTTTCCCAAGAAAAAACTGCTAATCAATTATTTAAAACCCTGTTACTAATCATACAGTCCTCCCAGTAAAGAGACTGGCTAGCCTCCCTGGTCCTAATGGGCCTTTTTTCCATATACCCATAATGAGGTCTCACAGATTCTCAGGTGTGGGCTCACTGCGACCCTTCAGCCTTCCTCGGCCCCAAGAGTCTTTACAAAGTGCTTGGCAGTGGTAGCAGCACACCTCATGAGTCTGGGCATCTCTAGCTACACTAATCTGCCGATTGGCTCATAGTGCCAAAATCTCCTGGTCAGGTCAAGGAGTCCTTGTTTCCTTACTGCGCTCACTCTGGAGTCTCAGGTTCTCTGATAACTCTAAACAAAGTCTCACCTGGGACCTCCCAGCATCCAGGAAGGATATCCTTCCTTCCGTAAGTGAGAATTCCAGCTGTCCCTCACTGGCAAATTTCTTCATCCAGGGACAGCGAGACCAGCCAGCAGGCACTTGACTGGGTTTGAATTATTAACCCTCACTGGGTCAGTTTAAGATGCAGTCTGGAGCAACTCACATAACTCTGACATTCCCTCAAGCTATTGGACACGTGGCTTCAATGGTCCCAGGGTTCAGATACAAGATGCAACACCATGAAGCTTCCTTTTAGCTTGCTGGTCTCAGAAAGCAATAATTTTCAAAGCGAGACCTCTGATGGAGCAGTTCCACAGACTCCTCCCTCCTGTAGTGGGAGCACATATGGACAGTGCCTCAGTAAGTGGCACCTAGACTCTAGTTACACATAATTCTTTTGGAACTCAGAGCAATCTTTCTAGCTTAAAGCATTTGCTCCTGTCATAAAAGGACACACTGTATAAAGTCGAACAGACACCACTGCAATGTTTTCACAAACAAACAGGGTGGACCAGATCAGGAGTACTCTGTTCAGTGGCTCTATAAATCCGGTCTCTCACCTTCCCCTGGGAGTCATCCTTTCAGCTATTCACCTCACAGGCGAACACAATATTCTGGCAGATGCTCTAAGTCACATCAGTCAAGGCCAGAGTGAATGAGTGAATGGACCCTGAACAAACTAGTACTAGCCACAGTGTTCAGGCGGTTGGGGCACTCCAGAAGTTAACCTGTTTGCCTGTTCCCTCAGCTTCCAGTTTCCTCAGTTCTGTTGTAGGCCCCAGTATCGGGATCGCTTCCCTGGATGCCTTGATCCTGGTCTGGTCAGAGAGGTCCCTATATGCTTCCCTTTTCCCCTGATTCTCAAGGCATTTCTGAAACTCAGACAACAGCCTGCATCATTAATCCTGGTGGCTCGGATTAGCCCAGGCAAGCCTGGTTCCCTCTCCTTCTCTCAATGTCCTGCAGTAGGCCCATTCGCCGCCTCCAAATCAGTCCCTGCTGACCCTTCCTCAGACAGGAGTGCAGTAAGCAGACATACACTCTCTTAACCTCAAGGAATGGTTCTTGAGGAGTTAAGAGTTCCATCCTCAGATTACTCTGAACAGGTCCTTAAGATACTGAGGATGATTAAAAACCTAACACTAAGAAGACTTATGCAGCCAAATGGAAAAGGTTTTCCTCTAGTGCAAGAGTAAAGGTTGAACCCTTTCAGCTTCAGGCCCTCAGCTGCTAGACTACCTGGTACACTTACAGGCATCAGGCTTGAAACCATCCTCCCTCAAGCTACAAATGGCAGCAATTTAGGCCTATCTTTGGTTGGGAAAGACAAAATAATTTTTTCTATGCCATATTTAAACAGTTTTCAAAGGCCTCTTGCACCTCCAGCCTCCAATCAGGGAACCTGTCCCTCCTTGGAGCCTGAACCTTTATACAGACAGGCTCATGAAGCCACCCTTGAGCCTATGTCCACTACTCACATCAAGTTTGTAACTTGGAAGACAGTCTTCCTGTTAGCTATCACTTCTGCCAGGAGGATTTGGAGCTACAGGCCCTGTGTACAGAGCCAAATTACATCATCCCTCATAACAATAAAGTTGAGCTCAGGACAAATAGGAGATTTCTGTCAAAGGTGGTTTCACAGTTCCACTTGAACTAGTCCATTACCCTGCCTGTCTTCTTTACTGAGAAATCCATTCCTGGCGAGCAAAAGCTCCACAGATTGGATGTCAAAGAGCCTTCTTTTACTACCTAGAGCATACTAGACATTCTAGAGCTCTTCCACTCAGTTGTTCCTCACATACGGGGATGTAGGCAGAGGAAGACCAGCCACCAAGAGAACTAGTTCCCGTTGGTTGGTCTCTTGTATTAGATTCTGCTGTGAAAGCTGGTCACCAACCTCAGTGGGGTTCAGGGCCCATTCCACCAGGGCACTGCAGCCTCACTCACAGCAACAAGGGACAGTCCCTTGTGGATGTCTGCAAAGCAGCTACCTGAAATCTGTGCACACCTTCGTGAAACACTACAGTCTAGATGTGCAGACCAGATCTGATGCCAAATTTGGCAGGACGGTTCTGCAGAGCCTCTTTCCTAAGTAGGTTCTCTGCCCACCTCCCACTTGGTACTGCTCAGTAGTCTGCTAAAGTTACTGATGCTGAAGTACTCCTGGAATAAGAAGAAAAATTACTCACCACAGTAATCTTTCTTCCAAGGGTCCTTTAGCATCAGTAAGCTCCCACCCTTGCTTCCTTGTTCACCTATTGGAGAAGGCTCTGTATCACATCTCTTACTAAATTTGGAGTTTCTACTGATGAGTTTTAACTCGTGTTGTTGTTTCTATTTCCACTTTTGTGGACATCTGCATGTTTTTTGAATCGTGTTGATTATTTTTCAGGGCATGTGCCTCCTTTTCCTTCGAAAAATTCTGAAGCCTTCAGGCAGCTCTCACTCAGCTCACTCCCCTCCTGGTTTTTGACTGGCTATTGCCCAAAGCACACTTACATTTCTCTTAAGGCACACCTCCGGGGCAGTTGCACCTAGCCAGCTAATTGCTAAAGTTACTGATGCTAAAGGACCCTTTGGAAGAAAGATGATTACTGTGGTGAGTAATTTTTTCTTCGCTTCTAACAAGGCATCACTGATGGATTCCTCTCACACCCAATGCAAGCATTATTATTCCTTATAACCACACACCCACTCATGTGTTATCCTTTACATAAACTAAAGAAATCTTTAAAGGCAATTAGGTTTCTATGTGTAGTTGCTGTGATGCTTAGGAGTACTTTCTTGAGGCTGAAGAATGGTCTCATGCATTCTTATGCTTCAAGAACAGCGTCTGAAGCTTTATGCGTCTCTTACAAATATCTGGCATAATGAACATTTTTCAGTTGGTTACCAATGCATGCATCCTTCCTCTCTGAGAAAAAGGCTGCACATCCTGTTCTAGTGCTAATGAAACAGAATTTGGGGCCCTCAGCCATTACTACACTTGCATCTCAGACCCCCTGTGCCTTACCTTGGCTTTGTTCTGCACTGGGAGATAGAGTTTAAACTCTGCTGGAAGCTCATCTTCAGAGTAGAGTCTGTCTGAGAAATAAACTCTCCGGATACGGCAATTTGCGTGGATCTGCAAGTAAAAAAAAAATCACAAGAGCCGTTTCACTAGGCTGTACTTGCTTTGAAAAAGCCAGCTAAAGTGCCCAGATCAGACCGAACATGGATAATGGGGTAATTATTCTAATAAAGTTTCAGAGATGGCAAGCTACTGTGAATTGAATTAAATAAAACTTTTGCACTCTGACCCTATTAATAACAGTATTTGTCAGCAGAAAAATGTACCACAGCTCTCTAGTAGTAATGTATTTCTGGCAAAATATCAACATATCCATTCTAATCTGCACTGCATTTCCTCCTGAACAGAGATATGAGGTTTAAAAGATTTCAAATGCCGCTGCTCTAAGACCACGCCCACTGTGAATAATTCAAACACTGTGGCATTGTGCTGTGCTCTTTACCACCAGAAGTAAGTGCCAACAGCCTCCTATACATCCGCAGTATGAATTCAGCATGGAAAGCCATAACGTAAGCTTAAGGGAGGGATTTTTAAAACTGCTAGTGGCATCCATCTTTAACGACTGGAGTCATTAATTATACTTGGTAATAAAAGCCATTTTGAACTCAACTGTGAGAAATAAAACTACACTTAGGATGAATCTATGTCAGAATATATTAATGCTAAAACAACTATATGATGAGACTTTTTGTCGACCAAGAAATACCACTGTTTTAAAGAGAGTCATTAACATCCAGGGAAACATCTGAAAACATAATTTTTAGATACGATTCAATTTAATGTATTTATTGGAAAGCAAGTTCAGCATAAGTCTGCTACAACTGCATCCAGTGCAGTTGAGAAAATTACAGTCAGCAATCGCAACACCAGGTAAAGGAATACATGGGGGAGAGAGATGGCCAACAGCCGAACTACACGCAGCACTCTGAGCTCCACAAGATATTCCCTAAATCGTCAAACTCTGAATGAACAACCTTAAATTACAAAACTTCAAACAGCCTACTCAAAAGCAGAACTTCTGGAAAAAGAATTATCTTTGCTTGGGACTCGGCGTTATTTTGAACCAGAGATACGAGCAGAACCAACCGAGTGTGCACTGGGAGAGAGATGAGCCCGACCTAAAGATTTAAAACTAGGCACAAGCAGGGACTTATTTCAGGGTGCAGTGGATAAAGTACAATCACAGCCCTCGAATGCCGCTTTGCTCACAGCAATCCACAGGATCGAACAAAAGTAGAGGACTTTACCACACAATTTAAAGTGCTGGAGGTCGCTAAGGTTGGCTTGCTCAAGGAAGAAACAAAATGCTTCAAAATCAGTTGAAACAGCATTAACCGTGAGCAGCAGGCCTAACTAAGGAAATGTGGCGTTATGTTATCGTCTTGAAAATCTTTAGAATTCCTATCATGCTACCCACTTGCCTTGGGCTCCCTGGAGGAGTTGAGGGAAAACCCAAATTAATTCCTGTCCATGTTACATAGGTTAAACAGAGCTAGAAAGACCATGGTCCGTATGCTCGCCAGTAATTAGTTATAACCCACTATACAATTTTGTATTAAGTAGTTATCCAAATGTTTTTAAAGGTATCAATATTGTTACTTGATACAATTTCCACAGGTAGCTTATTCCATATCTTGCAAACTCTTACTGTAAACCAAGTACTCCGTTTCTTTGAATTACATTGTTCAATGATCAATTGCCAGGGATGGGCCCTTGTTGCATAGGATTTGTCCTTAACTTTTAGACCTAATAAATTACTTAAATCATTATCATGCATTGCTCTAAATGCCAGGCACAGATCACCTCTCATCTGATACTCCAAGGTGAATAATCCCAAAGTGTCCAGTCTAGCTGGATACTCTAGACCTTTAACTTCTAATGTTTTAGTGGCCCGATGTTGAATTTTTCTAATAATTTTATAGTATCCTTGTCCCCAGGTGCCCAGAACTGTGCACAGTACTCCAAGTGGGGCCTCACCAGGGATGCATACAATGGGAGTAGAACATCACAACTTGCTGCTAATATGTTTATTAATGCAGTGGAGCACACTGGCTGCCTTTTAATAACACCCTGACAGTGGAGTTTGGGCTGAGATCACTGGAGATTCTGACACCCAGATCTCTCTAGTCAGTTACAGATTTAAGGAGTATTCCACCTAGAAAATATCTGCTATGTAAATTTTTTGCCCAAGTGCATAACTACACATTTCTCAATATTAAGGGTAGTTTATTAAGCTGGCCCACTCATATAGCTCATTCAGAGCATACTGTAGTGTAATACTGTCTTCAGGGTTAACAATGGGGTAGCCTATACGTATCGTCAGCTAACTTGGTCAGCCAAACATCTGTCTTAGTTGTTAACGAAGCTATATAAGTTAAACAGACATGGACCCAATACAGAACCCTGCGGCACTCCACTAGTGACCTCTACCCAATCAGAAAAACCCTTAATGCACACTCGCTGGGTAACGTCCTTTGAGCCAAGATTCAACCCATCTGATATATTAACTCCAATGCCAGCATGTATCAGATCATCTATAATTTGGTCATGGAAATTTGTCAAAGGCCTTGGAAAAATCCAGAAAACAATGTCCACAGCTTTGCCACAGTCCAGTGCCAAACTTACGCCATTATAAAAGTTTAATAGGTTAGTCTGGCATGATCTAGCCTTAGTAAAACCATGCTGTGTAGGATCGGGGTAATCATGGAGCTTAGGTGTTCTTTAATAGTTCCTTCTAATAGTTTACCCAAGACAGAAGTCAGACTGATGGGTCGATAGTTCAACACGTCCTGTTTAGAGCCCTTTTGAAGATCGGGGTCACAATAGCTTGTCTCCAAACATCAATGACTTCGCCTTCCTCTATAGATTTATTAAATAAAGCAGTAACAGGACCCGATAGGGGAACTGCCAGTTCTTTGAGAATATGAGGATGTAGACCATCAGGCCCTGGGACTTATAAGGTCCAAATTTTGAAGTAATTTGAAAACAGTAGTAGTATCTAATGTGAAATGTCCCTTTGTGGTGTGATTATGTTCCTTCCGGGCTCAGATTTAGTATTAAAGACAGATGAAAACTGAATATTACACATGACAGCCATACCTGTCTTATCCACTACTAGGTCACCTGAGGTATTTTTTTTTTTAATGGGCTAATGGTAGGAATGTCGCCTTTTGTTGTTAATATATTTGTAAAAGGATTTGTAGTCATGCACATTTTTTGCCAACTGTACCTCGTACTCTTTTTAGCTTTTAATGTTGTATTTAGAAATCTTAAGTGAAACCTAAAAGTTTCAATTTTGCTTTTACCACTAGATTTGGCTTTTTATAGGCCTGATTTTTATATTTAATATGTTTTTGACAGTTTTGTTCATCCATGGTCTTTTCATATTAGTTTTGTCCGTTTTTTTTTATAGTGGAACATATTTATTTGTTAGCGCAGTTAAGTGTGTAATCAAAGTTTGCCAGTTATCAGAGAGTGAAAGATCTAAAAAAGAGTGCTGCCAATCCCAGGATGCACAATCTGCTGTCATACCTATAAATCAGCTTTTTAAAGTTATAAAGCATTATATTACATGTTCTTTAGGGAACTCCGCAGTGGAAAACTCTACTACTATTCTGAAGGCCTACAAATTAGTCCACGGTGGGAGAAGCCGTACTATGACCAACGAGCTACCTCCTCGTACCATTCTTTTTCTCTGTATATTGTATTTTATGCCCCTCACTCCTACTCAGATACCCCCCCTCTCCTTCAGGCCCACCTATGATCGTCTCTGCTATACCTCCCTACTACCTCACTCTCGAGTCCTGACCCTCTGAAGCCCCAAATCGCAGCCCGTCCCATGTTATCCTGGCATTTCCTGTCGCGGGCGGTCCGGGGGAATGCACCAGTGGAGGGAACACTAGCACCTACTTTGTAGGCCGTGGGGCTGCTGAGGAGCCTGCGGGGCGGCTCCCTGGAGGGTTAGGGCGCAGAGAATCTGGAGGCCGTCATCTGGTGAGCACCCAGCCATTTTTCCTCTTTTCGATTCGGGGTGGCAGGTGACATAATGGCTGATGCCGACATCCGCCAATCCCGATGACGGCATGCTTCCCACATCATGTGATACTCCCAGCCTCCGCTAGGAGCCAGCAGGCACCGAGCTTCCCCTCCCCTCCCCAGAAAAGGAGAGCTGTCCATGGGACGCTCCATCCTTCTCTCCCCTGCTGGCCCTCCAGTGACCCGGGCTTGCTCCCAAACCGGGTCGCGACGTCGCAAGCGAAATCCAACCTCTCGCCCAACAGGCCCAGCCACCTCGTACCATTCTGGTAGTGTTGAGAGGCAACCAAATTATTGGAACGCACTGAAAACGAGTTTTGATCTAAAGAAGATGACTCAAACTCTGACTCTGGGGACAGTGAATGAGTAAAGTTCTCCAGGACCTTGGAGTAAGGACTGTATTAAACATAATATACTGACTTTCGGCTCAGTTGCCTTCACCCTTGGTCTATGCAGGCTATTTATTTCTTTTATAAAATATGTTGGAGTTGGCTAAAAGAGGTGGGAAAACTAGTGCTGATTGTTTCCAAATGTTTAAGGCGGTGCTTTGCTGGTGTATTTGTAACTGCTGGACATGGCGTTCGTCCTCAGTAAAATGCCTGCATTTCTGGCACCTTATTATGTTTGGACCTGCATATTGCTCAGCTCAAACAGTAGCAATAACATCGCCTGTCGTCTTGCACCATAAGCTCTGTCTTAATATAGGAGTAGGGTCATTTAATGTGAAGTGAAATGTACTAGTTCAGAACAGTTTGATGGTGGTGGGGGGCCTTATCTGTCTACCATTATTTAGTTTATCTAACATCGGTCAGTATTCCTGGAGTATACAAAAATCTGATTTCCTACAGTATGTTGGGGCGGGGATGTTAAACCCAGATTGTAGGGTGCAAGATTTAGTTAAATGTTTGTTGCTAATCCCTGCTCATGGCAATGAGGGCCATTTAGTATTACAAAGTAAGGGTTACAGCTATAAATTTTGCAACCCCTCCCTGTAATGTATCAGTTTATAGGGACATAATCAATCCTACCTGTAACAATATTGTAATGCATTTTATTGAAAGCCTATACTCTTACTGTAGGCCTACCTAAATGGAAAGTGTACTGTGCATATCATACAGTTAAACCAATAAAAATAAAGTACAAAAAAGGAATACATGGGAAGCTGTCCTCTCAGCTACTGCTTGTGACACCAGCGAACTGGGTTCAGGAGCAAGCTCAGGTTGTTGGGGCTGACTGGGGAGGAGAGAGGCTGAGTGCCCCAGAGACAGCTCTCCTCCCTTAGGGTGAGGGATACATCATCTCGCTGCCCAACTGCCAGCTGGCAGATGCAGGAGTGATAGCAAGCAAGTGACACTACAGGAAAGGGCCTGCTGTCAGGTGCCATGCATGCATGTGCGGCGTCACTGCACAATGGCGTCCTAGAGAAAATAAAACAGTGGGGGATAGCCCCAGTCAGATATGGCACCCCAGAGGCCCATGTATGACTGACATGACAAGTCCCCCACCACCACGTATAGTCCTGTGTAAGTGGTGGATAAAAATTTAAGTCCATGACATGATTGGTAAAGGGCGAGGGAGTCACAGGACCGGTGGCTGGAGATGCAGAAATACAAGCTAGAAAGTGAATAAATAGGGTAATTAACACATATTGCCATGCCACGGTATTCATTTGAAACACAGTGCTGTTTATCTCTCTCAGTTTGTGTATTTTGTTTCCCATTTTCATAATAATTATGCATATTATCATGAAAACAGGATCAGTGACAGATTGTAGAAGCATCCATCGGCTCCCTCCCACAGCTCTCCTGGATGGCAACCACCTCCCCAGGACCTACCTAACCAGTTATTCCTTGGATTAACCCCCACCACCATATCCAGATATGGCCAAGTCTAGAATACCTGGAAACATTTTTTTTTTTAAATATAACAGGTTTGGGGGCATGTGAGAGCACACTCATTGAGTAGATGTCGACACCTCAGCTCCTTGAACCTTGGATATTACCATCGATATTATTTTACAATACTGTCTGCTTTTCACTCAGATAGATAGATCTGGATTCCTCTCAGTACCAGGAACAGATAGGTGTGAAAATCTGAAATGGGTTGTACAAATAAAGGGGACTTGGTTCCAAAATCAGCCTTCACTGGATCAGAAGACCGGCAGTGGGACAATAGAATTAAGCGGGATCAAGTGATCCACCCTGGCACTCCTTGCGCTGTCAATGAAAGCTATAGACAGCAAAATGGAGAAACTATTGAAGCGTTTCGAGAGCAGGACATCAGAATCAAGCAGGCTACCCAGCGGTTACAATGGTGAAGGCACAAGCAACAAAGAAGCTAATTCAAGAAAACAGTCAACTGCACTACCATCTGGAAGCAGTGGAAAATGCCCAAAGAGCAGTCAACCTTCATCTGGTGGGTTTTCTGGAGGGCAGCGAAGGTTCAGATGTAACATCCTTTCTGAAGAACTGGTTCCCAGGTGCTATCAAGGTAGAAATTGAAGCAGAATAGCCCTCTAATCATTAGGGCATATCTGATTTCCCCGGCAGCTCCATGCAATCAGCTCTTCCACAGATTGTTCTGATAGTCATCTCGGGGTCTTAGTTCGGGACTGGCTGCTGAGCTAGCCCAGGACTCACAAAGTTTAACTACCTTGGCATAACAGTGCATCTTTTTCCTGATCTGTGCTTTGCACCCCTCCCGCAGGAAGAAATTCCTGCAGTGAGGGCTCGCCTGCACAGCCTTAGGTGGTTCACTCCCTCACGCCAGCTAGGCTCTGCATTCATTTTGAGGCCATACTTATCAATATACCGACCCACAAGAAGCAGTGAAAAATATAGAGGCCTTAGAAAAGGAATTCTCGCAACCTGACCAACAGCACCAGACGCACTCCAAGGAGAAGAGGAAACCTGAATGATTCGACCTTTTCAAAGTTAGCTGAAGTGGGTACATACCAGGGACTAAAATGTTAATTAAAATGTTTAATCCTGCTCTGCTGTTGTAATGCAACTTAATGGCTTTGGTAAGATCTGTCAGTTTTGGGTAATTTCTTCCTCGTGACAGCGTGGTATACATATAAGGCATCATAAGTAATGGTGAATGCTAGGCGGGGTCTTTGGACTTGCACGGATTCCTAGCTCTCTTATTCCCCATACTGGATTTAATGCTGCCACGTTAAGTCCAAATTTAGGTATACGAGTTTTTACCATAAGGTTTATGGAAGTTAACTGTTTAAATATAAAATGTGTCCCTGGATAAGTACATTATCAGCTCATTCACTGCTTTTTGTTGTAAGTACTGTAAACTGTAAGGTTAAATGTAACGTAATTAGCTATATGTAAAGGTTCGCATACAGTGTTTACTGATGGCGGTAATGCCTTGGTTTTGCTGATGCTGACGAGGTGCACAACCTTTTTATTAATCAAATTGTTTGGATAGGGATCACAACAACGGTAGGTTGACTCTAACCCATTTATGGATAACCTTTTTCTGGAGAGATCACCACACTCTTATGGGGTGCAGCTTTCAGTATACTTTCTTACTGCCATGTTTGAAATACCCCCACCTCCTTAAAACAGAGTACCTAGGCTATGTACTGTTTTCCACTCAACAGCACATCCCAGATCCTATTCCACTCAGAACTCATATGCCACACTGCCAAACAGGGACAACCACATAGAGGTACCCAGAGAAATGGAAGGAAAGGATGTGGAGGTTAGCCAAGTGCAAAAGATGGAGATTAGCGCCCAGGAGGTGGATAGGCAGAATAGGGGCAAAATTCAGCAGAAAGGCAGACAGCAAGGTGAACCAGGGATAAAGGACAACCAAGGAAGGGGCTGAGTAGAACAGCTAAACAGTCTAGGGAGGTCAAATCATGGAAAGTCATGTGCAAATGCCAGGAGCCTTAGCAACAAGATGGAAGATCTGGAGCTGTCATGGTGCAGTCAGACCTGGACATTGTGGCCATCACTGAAACCTGGTGTAATGATAACCACGACTGGGAGTTGGCCATACCTGGCTACAACATATTCAGAAGAGACAGGGCAGGCAGGAAGGGAGAAGGAGTGGCACTGTATGTGAAAAATGACATAAGGGCCACAGAGATCCAGGAGAAACAAAATGGGGAGAGATACTGTGGGTTAAGCTGGAAAGGAAAATGGGGCCAGCCATCCGCACAGGTGTGGTCTATAGACCACCAGCCCAGGAGGAAGAAACAGATAGGAGTTGATGCTAGCCATCCAGAGGATGGCAGACAAGGGTGAGGTAGTACTGGTTGGAGACTTCAATATTCCAGACGTGGACTGGAGCATCCCAGCAGCAGCATCAACTAGGAGCAGATTTATCCTGGACTCCTTCAGGGTGCCTTCCTCAGCAACTGGTCATGGAACCAACTCGGCAGAAGGCAATACTGGACCTTGTGTTCACAAACAGGGACAGTGTGATGTGGGTAAGAGTGGGGAGCACCTGGGGAACAGTGACCACCAGTCACTGTGGTTTGAAATCACAGAAAGAGCAGAACCTAACCACACAAAACACGTATCCTGGATTTTAGGGGCAAACTTTGGGAAAATGGGAGATACTTGAAAGAGGCATTAAGGGAATGGGGCAGGAATCAGGGGTTGAGGAACAGTGGGAAGTATTTAAAATGGGGATTACAAGAGCAACAGAATTATGTATTAAGCAGGTTAGCAAGAGGAAAGGAAGATGAGACCATTATGGTTTTCCAAAGAGGTAGCAAAGAAAGTGAAAGCCAAAAGATTGCATTCATGCAATACAAAAGACACAGGCAGAAGGGGATAGGAGAAGTACCAGGAGAAGCAAAGGGAGGCAGGGAGGTCAGTAAGGGAAGCCAAAGCTCAGACAGAAGAACACATTGCAAAATCAGTGGGTAGAGGGACAAAACCTTTACAGGTACATAAGTGAAAAAAGAAAGGCAAAGGGAGGATAGTGAGACTGAAGGGAGGATGGGGGCTTGTGAAGGATGACAACAGTAAAGCTGACATATTGAACAGGTATTTCTGCTCAGTCTTTACTAAGGAAGAGGAGGGTAATGGGTCTGAATGAGTACAAGGGGTGAGAATGGTGCAGAAATGGACACAAGTCCCTTTACACGAAAGGGTCCTGAAGGAACTGAAGTAATAAGAGTTGATAAAGCAATGGGGCCAGATGGGGTGCACCCCAGGGTCCTTAAAGAACTAAAAGAGGTGGTGGCTGAACCTCTTGCTATCCTGTTTAGCCGATCACTAGAAACAGGAGGTACCCAAAGACTGGAGGATAGCAGATGTAGTCCCCTTATACAAAAGTGGGAACAAAGAGAGCGGGGAACTACAGACCAGTCAGCCTCACCTCGGTAGTGGGGAAGATCATGGAAGCACTACTGAAGGAGAGATTGGTGGAACATCTGGTTGTCAATGGACTACAAGACCCAAGGCAGCATGGTTTCACCAGGGAAGGTCATGTCAGACCAACCTCATTGAATTTTTGACTGGGTGACTAAGCAGGTGGATCAGGAGGGCAGTGGACATGGCCTATCTGGACTTCAGCAAGGCCTTTGACACTGTGCCACATAGAAGACTATTGCACAAACTGGGGAATATGGGTGTGGGCAGGACAGTAGTGTGGTGGGTAGGTAACTGGCTGGGCAGCAGGACACAGAGGGTGGTGGTAAATGGCTGTCACTCCACAGAGGGAAGAGTGACCAGTGGTACCACAGGATCAGTGCTGGGACCGGTACTATTCAATATCTTCATCAGTGACATTGCACAGGACCTAGAAGGCAGAATTTCACTGTTCGCTGATGACACAAAGCTCTGTAACAGAGTAGACACACCAGAGGGTGTAGACAGAATGAGAAGGGACCTGCAGAAACTTGAAGAATGGTCAGGGTTTGGCAGTTGAAATTCAATGCAAGGAAGTGCAAGATAATGCATATGGGGCACAAAACCCTGGCACAATATATCAGTGGGGGTGAGGATATAGCATGCACCAAGCAGGAAAGGGATCTTGGAGTTATCATCTCTGATGACCTCAAGGCAGGGAAACAGGTGACAAGGCAGCAGGTAAAGCAAATAGGATGCTGGGATGCATAGGCAGGGCATCCAGCAGGAAAAGGAGGTCATAATTCCACTATACAAGACACTAGTGAGGCCCGCACCTGGAGTACACTGTGCAGTTCTGGAGACCTTACCTACGTAAGGACATAGACAGGGTAGAGAAGGTTCAGAGGAGGGCAACAAAGATGGTGCATGGATTGCATCACAAGTCCCATGAGGACAGGTTGAAGGCACTGAACATGTACTCCCTGGAGGAGAGGAGGGAGAGAGGATATGATAGAGACATACAAGTATCTTACAGGAGGAACAGGGTGCAGGATTGCACTATTTTTAGCGAAAAAGATGTTCCAGGACTAGAGGGCATGGGATGAAATTGGAGGAGGGCGATTCAGAGGAAACGTGAGGAAGAATTTCTTCACAGAACGGGTGGTGGACAAGTGGAACACCCTGCCAGAGGAAGTGGTGGGGCTGAAACAATCACGGGATTTAAGAATGCATGGGATAGACATAAAAGAATTCTGGAGGTCAGGGGTGAGGGCAACAGACTTCCTGGAAAACATAAACTGAACTTACAAACTTAAATGGCAGACTGGGTGGGCCATAGGCCCTTATCTGCCGACACTGTCTATGTATCTATGATCATAAGTGATGGATGCCTGGTAGGGAGTTATTACATGTATGCTGTTTTCAAGTTGAAACAATAAAATATTAGTATAAAAATAACAGGTTTATTAAGCAATACCAATATTACATACAAGTTCTGATCACTATTTGAAAATAAATACATTTAACATAAGATGCAAACAGACTTAACTGAATAGCAGGAACACTGGGTTGACCACCTCGAGCAGAAATTAAGACTGATTAGGGAAAGGTCACCAATGCAAGGCCAGCAGAGAGAGATAAGTTTTTTTTTTTAAACAAAAACATTCCAAGTGTTGAGGCAACACTCCACAGGTGGAGATGATGATGCAAAGTTGTACTCTTTAAATAGTCCCCCTTTATTTCAATGAAATATTAAATACCAAAATGCACTGGACTGTTGCAGGAAATGTGGAGGGAGATTGTTGGTTGATAAATGAAACGAGTTTTACCCTTAAAGTTCTACACTTGGGGAACTGAGAACTATTTATAAAGAATGGACAAGGGGTGCCAATATTTAGTCACAAAACTCACTAGCTTTTCTAAGAATCACTCTTCACCATTCATTACCAGTGAGTCTGTGCGGAGGCCTAGAACCCATGGGAGCAAAACTTCATGAGCGTTCAGCAAGGGGTGGGCCAATGTCTGTGATGGCACCACCCATGAGACTGCGATGGCGTTCATGGACTGGCCCGTAACGACACCAGCCCCTGCTTACTTCAGTTCTGTTCTTCCCGTCACTGAGGCAGAAACTCTGTGGGAGTGCTACAGAAACATCTGCATCACACTCAGTTCGTCACCACTTAGCTTGACACCATACTTCTTTTCATCCTTTTGGCACAGTTTTTCCTCTACTCTCTCCTCCTGTGTGATGCAGAGTCCTTTTTCACTTATTTTACTTTCCATTTCAGTCATGTTGGGATCCCAGGGGCCTAAGAAGAAGAGGAAGAAATCGAAGGACCACCCCGCCAATGTGTCGGTGCCCTGTGGGGCCTATGTCTGTCTGGGACCACAGTGACTCCTGCCAGACCTGCCTTGGGCGGACCATAACATGGACCACTGTGACAGCTGCTTTTTCATAGACTTTCACACCTTTGAGATCCGATGCGATGAGGTGGTGTCATTCGCCCCACACCACCTGGAGCACGCTCCACACCAGGGACTCCAAGGTAAGATTCCTGGACTATTCCTCTAGGCCCTCCCAGTAATACACATACTGAGGCGACCAGCCTCCTCTAGTCCTCGCTAAGATGGAGAGCCTGGGGAGGGTCTGGGGAGACTGATGGCACACACCTTCCAGTCACGGGCCCTTCTGGGCAATGGGCGATTCCAGTGCCAAAGTCGGAGCTACACTCTGGGCCTACATCAGCAGGGACCCTGGGGTTGCTGTCCGACACTGCTTTGGCTCCTGGCACTAAGGCCAGTGAACAACAGCAAGACCAGGTCCTCTCCTGACTCCACTTTGTGGCGCTGGGAGAGGAAAGCCCCTAGAGATCTTCTGGCTCAAGTCACCCGAGTGGTCAGATGACCCGGGGGATGAAGACTGGGATTATCACAACTGGCTTCTGGGCTCTGGTGATGATAGGGACTTTTCTGGGTCTATTTCTAAGCTGAGGTTGGCATTGGGAGCTCCTCTCTGCCTGGTGTCAGTTGTGGCCTGTCCTTCTTCTGTCTTGTGGGGACAAGTCCTGTGCAGATTCTGGCACCAGAAAGAGTCGGTGCGTTCATGACACCACCCTCCTTCTGTTTCTGCGATGGATGTGGAACCTGTTTGAAGCCTAGCTTAAGGGCAGAGCCCTTTCAGGTGAGGTGAGGTGAGAAAGCACAGTTATGCAAGAACTTATCAGAACAGTAGATCTTTGAGAGGAGCTCTTGCAGCAAGCATTCTGTAGGACTAAGCCACCAGGACCAGATGGAAACCTTTCCAGTGAGCAGTGTACCACAGAGGGACTGCCCACCATCGACATCCTCCACTGACATCGGCCTATCCTATAAAGGCAAGCGGTCCCCAAACACTCCTCAGTTCTCCTGCGGAGACCTGGAACAGGCAGCGGAAGGACGAGCCGAGGATGTTTCCCTGAGAACCAGAAGGAAAAAAAAAAAAAGAGCAGAAGACTCATTCGCATGGAAGTGGAAAAAGGCAGAGAGCACGGGGAAGGAGGGTGGAAAATTACAGCCTGCTAAAGAGCTCCTCTGAAGATCTCTGTCGCTAAGTTCTTATGTAACTGTACTACCTTACTTGAGGATGCTCTTGCATCAGCCAATCACCGGTAGGACTGAATCTCAAGTAGTTTCAATAACCAAATGAAACAGCAGCAGGCGGAGGAGACACAGCAGCCAGAGGGTCAAGAGAGAAGCCCTGGAGAACAGCCAGGCCGAGATTAGCCCTATACTTAGGAGCAATGTCCAGGCTATAGTGTTTGATGAAGGTATGGACAGAGCTCGAGTGGCAGCTGCACAGATGTCTGCAGTGGACACATTCCTGAAACAAGCCAAGGAAGCAGCCATACCCTTGGTGGAATGGCTTAACCACTCCCGGAAGTCCCATGTTGTACTTACGGTAACAGAAAACAATGTAATTGGCCAACTCTGCTGGCAGATTAGTATAGTTCATAACCATTTATACAAACATTGTTTGCACACCAGCGCCTCTCTCTTGAGGCGAATGAAAAGAACAACAGATCAGACTTCCTCAAAGTCTTAGTCCAGAATGTATAGTACCATAAGATTCTATGCACATCCAAAGTATGGAGCAAAGCCTCCCAATTAGAAAACTCTGGAAAATAAACAGGAAGGTGGATGGATTGATTCAAAGTAAACTCAAACACCACCTTGGAAGAAACTTAGGATTGGTATGCAAACCTAAATAAGGCTCCCTACACATAACAGCCAGAAAGACTTTGAGCAGAAGTAACAGCAATTAAAAGGCGCTTTCCACAAGAGATAGCACAGCTCACAACTCGTAGCCAGTTCGAAGGGAGGCAATGTGAGTTTCTCCAAACAAAACTGAGGTCCCAAAGAGGGACAGGGTCCCGAATGGGAGGTCTGAGATGCAGAATGCCTCGTGAATAAGTGTGGGACATGTCCAGCTGGGCCACAGCTCTGCCTTTGACAGGTACATGGTACACAAAGATGGCAGAAAGATGCACCTTGATGGAGGAGTACCTCAATCTGGAATCACAGGCGGACAGGAGATACATTCCAATACCTGATCTACGGGCAGGTGAAGGGATCAACTGGTGGGAAGTGGCCCAAGGGAAAAGCACTTCCACTTCATAGGCTAGGTCGTCCTGGTGGAGGCTTACAGGCAGCCACCAGAATGTCAGTGACAGTAGGGAGACTCTAACCATGTGATAGCTACATCCTTAGGAGCCATGCATGGAATGCAGAGATCTGAGATCTGGATGGACCAGGGTCCCCGCTCCTGGAAGAGCAAGCTGATGCACAGGGATAAGGACAGTGGAGGTTCCACGCTGTTGCAGCAAGGGAACCAGATCTGGCGAGGCCAGAAGGGAGTTATGAGGTTTGGCCCCTTCATTTGAAGCTTCAGCAGACTCATGCTGAAGAAGCAGGAAGGAAGGCGTGAGGAATCTCCCTTCCAGGACAAGGACAATGCATCTCACCAAAAACTCCAAGCCAAGGATCGAGCAAGCAGAAAAGCAAGAGTACTGCATTGAATGGGGATGCAAAAGGTCCAGCTCTGGATGCCCCAACTGTCAAAGAGGTCTTGACTACTGGGGTCCAGAAGTCCCAACTCTTAAGCCCTGGGCGGGAATGGCTTGAACCCGTCTGCCAGGATGTTTTGGACACCTGGAACTTGGACAGTGGAGAGCTACAGACCGTGCTTAATGGCCCAGTGCCAAACCCTCATCATCTCCCTGCACGGGTAAGAATGTGTGCTCCCTGCTCGTTTATGTAATAAACCACACACGTCTGTTTGAGCTAACGGCAAACCGGGAGGAGAGGAGTCTGGAAGGCTTGAAATACGCACAGGACGGCCCGCCTTTCCAGGACTTTGATGTGAAATCCCTGTCCACGGCTGTCCATGTGCCCAGAGTCTGGTGAGCTCCCCAGCGAAACCCAAGGCATCCGATGTCAGTGTCTGGCAGGGGGTCGGAATAGCAAAAGGACCCTCCGAAGAGGTTGGCCGGCTCTAGCCACTAGGACAGAACTCATCGGACTGACGGACATCATTACCAGTTGGTCCAGATCGTCCGTGCACTGGTACCATTGGACCTCAATGTCACTGGGGAATCCTCATATGGAGATGGGCTAGAGGCACTGTGGCAATGGCTGCTGCCATGTGACCAAGACGGTATAGGAACCAAGGCTGGGATCCGGCGGCTGGAGGAGACCAGACAGGCCTGCTCCATCAGATGCCATCAGGCCATGCCTGGGCAGTGTCCAGGATGGCCCCTATGTACTGGAGTCACTGGCGGGGAATCAGACAGGACTTTGGCATGTTGACAGTAACCCCAGGGCCTGGAAAGACTGAAGGTATATTCCAGGGTCTGAAGGCGGCATTCCCAGGATGTGGCCATTAGGAGCCAGTCATCCAAGTAGGGAGACGTAAAAGCCCGGCCTCTTGAGCGCAGCTGCCACCACCACATGGCACTAGGTGAAAACTCTGGGGCTGAGTATAAGCCAAAAGGAGGGCCCAGAATTGAAAATGGGTACCCCAAAATTGAAACAGAGGAAGCGTCTGTGGGAAGGAAGATCTTTCTGGACTAAAAGTCTTCACCATTTATTTATACTGCTGGGTTACAAGCCAGAGGAGCTGGGACCCTGTAGGAGCCAAAATTTTCAGGAGAGCAGGCACAGAGGTAAGACCACGCATGTCACGGCACCATGAGACTAGACCTCGCCTGTGTAGGCTACTTTGGTCAACCTTCCAACTGCCTCAGTTCCTTTATTCTCACCGCTGAGTGCACTTCAGTGACAATGTTGTCTCGCTCGTCCAGTCTTCATGTATATCGACAGCAGCACATTCAGCTTTAGTGTTTTATTATTTTTATTTAAAGAGAGAGAATTATATTATTTTCCTCTCAGCCCTGCCGATCGAAGTCAGCCATGGATGGAGATGGTGACAATAGGGACTTCTCAGTTAGAAGGCTGCTCCAGCAGCAAGGCAGTGTCCGGTTTGCTGCTCTGTGGATGAGGTCCGACCACGGGCAGTCCAGTGCTCGGAAGGACAATCCTCTTGTAAACACAAAGAACTGGGCCCATTCCGATCCAGGTCAGGGACCTGGCACCACTCAGACTCTAGATCTTATCTGTGTCAATCTTCACCATTCATCACAGAGGGGTACTGGCCGGAGGTCAGGACCCTCTTGAGGCTCTTTTTTTTTTTTTTTTTTTTTTAAAAGGGCGAGGCGGAGCCGACGCAGCATCGGCGCCGCCCTCGAGGCCAACGTACTACGTGGCGCTCGAGGATTAGCCGATAGGCTGTCGACTCCGCCTGACTACCAGTTCTTCGTCTCCCGCCCGTCGAGTCGCCTCATGGGAAGCCTGAAGTTTGAAGAAGTCTGTCCGGTTTTCTGGGCCTGCGCATGCGATGTTTCAAATCAGCCAGTCCATGATCTGCTAGTTCTGGGTTCTGCCTCATAAGCGTCGCGGTAAGATCTTTCCTTTTATTAACTAAAGCGATGTCGAGTCTTTTTGGTGTTGTTTTTCCGTAGGTCGTACGCGGTCGGAGGCAAAGTTCTCTAAGGAGGGGCCCTATGCATCGGTGCCCATGCGGCGCAATTTCTCCGTGACCGACCAGCATGACCCGGTGTCTCGCGTGTCTTGGCCCGCTTCACGACATGGATTCGTGCGGCGCCTGTTTCTCTATGGACGCTCGTCCTCGAACAGTGTGCATGGAAAGTTAGGCGAGCTCCACCAACTTTCGGGGGCGGGTTCGCACTTGTCGGGCCAAGCCGCTCTCTCGGCCTTTCCTCCGGGTCCCCTCCGGTTCTATCGGACCGTGAAGGAGAGCCTCGACCTCCGTAGCCTGGCCTTGGTGAGGGGCTTCTCCAGCGGCACAGGAGGCCCGTCCGCTTCCCCTGGGAGGCGGGCGGGATCGCCGCCATGGCAATCACCCTCCGGGGTGAAGGCCCCCGTGTCGCTCCACGGTTCACAAGGCTCGGATCGGACCTTCCTCGATGCCGTCGGTTGGTGTCGTTGAGGCCTTTGGCGCCATTCAGCGGTGCCGAGGCCTTGGCAGTGCTGACTCGTCTCTTGGCGCTGTGGGTCCTGTCAAGCGCCGCTGCCAGCTTGCGACCTGGATCGACTTATCGCCTTCGCTATGTCTTGGCGCGAGGTTGAGCGCGGCGCCCCGAGACCGGAGTCATTGGTCGGCGCTCGCGGGCGCCGACTATGCTCTTGGCACTGCGGAGCCTGGCTGTGCTGGGTCGTTTTCGGGGCAGTCCGCGCCTTGGTTCTCGGTGCAGCTCACGGTGCCAGGGGCCTGGCGGTGTCTGCGTCTCCGGAGCCGCTGTTGGGGCTGCCGCGGCGCCGTCTTTGTCCCGGTGCCACTCCCGGTGCCGATGGACTTGCGGCGCGCGGCTGGCCAACTCTGGACCTTTGGTCTCGGCTGCCCTACCGCCTTCTGCTAGCTCCGCCCCGAGCCGTGGAGAGCGGGGGTGGCCTTGTCCACTGCCACGGTTTCTGGGCCCTTCGCAAAGGTCGCTTTCTCGCCTCCTACTGTCTGGCTCAGGGCCTCGGATTCCACCTCTTGGTCGAGTCCGGCTCAGAGTCGGATGGGCAGTCACACCCTTGGGGTTGACTGCACAGGAGTGAGCCGGTGGTCTCTTGACGAGTCGAGTCAGCCCCCTGCTGAAGGCGTTGGGTTCCCCTCCAGATTGGGGTCAGTGGCACTGACCAGCAAGCTGTAGTGCGTGCCACTAAAGCCTTGCAGCCTGGTCTGGGAGGGTTCCTTGACCCTTCAGCAGGCGCACCCTCCCATGGTGTGTCTCGATCGCCCACACTGGGGCCCATCGGAAGCCTACGGCTGGGGAGGGTGCTGCGCCTGGATTTCCCCTCGGGGACATCCCAGAGCTGCCAGCTACCTAGGGCTGACCCTTCCAGGGACCAGGACCTTCTCGGACTCTGAAGGTCGAGGGTGTGGGGTCGGCGCGTCGGCCTGGGGTCACCGGGCCCTGGGCCAGGCAGTGCGGACTTCGCCCTTCCCCTTCTGGTTCCTTGAGAGGGTCCTATTCTTTGGAGGCAGGGGACCGTCCTTCTGGACCTACTCCGGCCCCAGTCGCCTCACTGGGGGATTCTTCTGAGCAGCCTAGGCAGTCTCGCGTGGTTGTACAGCTGTCAGCTGCGGGTCTTCCGGGACACCTTCCCGGGTGTCCATGGTCAGCTCCGTAGCCCTGGCAGAGGCCAGCCGATTCCTTCCTCGGCTCTGCCCTACCCTTCTGCCACATTCTCCAGCTCCCGGACATTCTTGGTCCCTACGGGCCTCTCACCTGGGAGCAGTTCAGGCGGTGGCTTCTCGGTTCCATGCTACGTTAGGGCCTTGGACAGTCAGGTTTTCAACCTCCCCGAGCAGCCACCCTCGGGCAGATGGTGACCTCAGCTCCTCATCCCCTCTTCTGGGGGTGAGGAACCTTCTGTCCACATCTCCCCTGCCGCTGATCTCTCGGAGTATCAGCGTTTCCTCGCGAGGATGTTGGAGGACCTTCACCTTTCCCTCTATCCATAAGCAATCCAGAGCATGCGGCTGCACGCTTTCTAGGCGGTTTGAGGCGGCCACCCTTGTGGTGCCCCCTGCCTCTCCTTTTCAGGGCGTCCATGCATTTCTGGCAGAGGCCCTTCTCCGGAGTTCCTGCCCTAGGAGCTCAGCCAGAGGTATTCGCACCCGGAGTCTCCAGGTTCCATGCCTCATCCGCAGTCCGGTTGATGCACCTGGACACTCCTGACGGGCTTCGTGCCCTCCACCGTGACCGGCCCCTGATCAAGACTCTTGATTTTGATTTCTGGGGAGGAGGACTTTCTACCGGCATGGTTGCTTCTCTCCATCTCCGCTCATCAGGCCCACTATGCAGCCTACAACAGGTTCTTGTGGTCGCGCTGGGTCAGATCCTAGCTGCTTTGCCTGACTCGGAGCAAACCAGGCAAGCCATCGCTCTCTCTGCACATGGCCTGGAGCTAGCAAGGCACCAAGCAAGGGCGTCTTTAGAAGCCAGCAGGTAGCTACCAGGGTGGTAGGGACAGCGATCTGCACCAGAAGATCGGCATGGCCTCGCCTTTCCCAGTTGTCACCCTTGGCCCGGCGTGGGGTGATTTGCTCCCGCTCACCAGGAACCTCTCTCTTTTCCCATAGGGGCGAGAGCGGGCGTTGTCGGGCAACTTCCTTCCCCTCCGGGAGACCCCGCCTCACTCTCCCCACCTCGGGCCTCCCCAGGCCCAGAATGTTCCCCGTAGTGTCACCCACTGAGGGCTAAGGGACACTGTCCCTTAGGGTGCAATCAGTCAACTCTTCGGGGCTTGGTATACTCACTCAGATGAATGGGAAGATTGACACAGATAAGATATAGAAATTACGTACTTCACCGTAATTATGATCTTTCTGTGTATCTTCACCATTCATCACAATCCGCCCACCATCCCCTGGGGCCTCAGTCTTTGGGTCCCCTCCTCTGTGCCTCTCCCTCTCTTCAGTAGAGTAAAGTAGGGACACCGAGGGGTGTAATTTTCCCTAAAAAGGTACAGCCAGTGGCATTCCTTCTCTACAAGCATATCTCCACCTAGCAGGGTGGGAGTTGATTGATTGCCCTCCTCCTGTCATCAAATGTTAAAAAAAAAAAAAAAAAAAAAACCCTTTTCACCAAATTTCTTTCAGAGAGGTACTAATCCTGTACCTGTCCTTCTCCAGTATAGCCGACTCTGCTTTTGGGGTATTGCCATATATCCTGCGCCTTGAATACTGGCAAGTAAGCTTTGCTACTCCTTGCAGTTCCTATACAATCTGGTGAAGGACAAGGGTCCTGGATCCTGTTTTCTCTCCTCTCTCCTGAAATTTCTTCCCCTTCCTCCCTTATTCCGCTTCCAGAGATTGGGGCCCCTACCCAATCCCCTTAGTTTCATCTTGTCTCTGCTATCCTCTCAGTCGTTATTTCTCCTTTTGGTTCAGCTCTTCCTTCCTTTTTCTGTCCTTGGACTTTCTTGTCCCACCCTCCATCCCTTCCTCTTACCTCTCCGGCGACTCAGAACTGGTAGTCAGGCGGGTCGAGCCTGGCATAACGGCTAATCCTCGAGCCACGTGGTCGGCGTCGGCCTCGGGGCGGGCGCCGATGCTGTCGGCTCCGCCTGCCCTTTTAAAAAAAAAAAAGGCTCTCTGGAGTCCTGACCTCCGGCCAGTACCCATCTGTGATGAATGGTGAAGATACACAGAAAGATCATAATTACGGTAAGTACGTAATTTCTATTTCTTCCTCTTCCCGTCGAGACGAAAAAGAAGCAGTACTGCTCGAGGTTGCCCACTGGTACATCTTCTAAGAGATCTGTGGTAGTTGAGAGCATTAGGCCACCTCCGACCCGCCTGGGTCCCCAGCATCCTCCGTTCTTGACGGCTCAGACTCTTGACACCAGAGCCCTTCTCTGTCCTCCTGTGGGGTTTCCAGTTGGCAGTTTATTACTGGGCACAGCATTTGTCTCATTGCCCCTTCCAGCAGTCTTGGTTTTGGGGCCTTTGGGCCTAAGGCCGTGGTTGGGTCCCTCAGGGCAGGTTGAGTGTTTAGTGCTGGCATGGAAATCCTCCTGGACATGAAGTCTCCACCACTCATTCACACTAATGGGAATTTGCTAGAGGTGCTAGGACCCAGCGGGGAACAAACTTTTTCAGAGGGCCAGCGCCGAGATGAAGCTGCGAGAGTGGCTCTGCAAGCCCTGGCTCGTGCGATAATGACTATATCCGATGAGCAGTTTCACTAGTGGGCTGCTCTTATGGAGCAGTGGGCTCACAGGTTGGTCCAGTTGCTCAGGCTGGTCAGTTCGACGCCGGGCCTTTGGGCCATTCGGTTTCAGAGGGATGGGTAGGGCGGTTGGGACCTCCTAGTCGTGCGGCACCTTCTTGGTGCCATCAACTCTGCGGCTCGGTGTTTATCCCTCACACTGGCTGTGATGTAGGGGTCCACACCGATGCCTTTATCTCCTGCCATTTCCCTCTTTTACCTCAAATCGCAGTTTTCAGATCCCTGGTACTCTCGGCATCATATGCGGTGCCACAGGCTCTGTCGGCACCGTCTGAAGCCAGGGGGCTCCGGTTGGAGTCATGTGCAGTGCCGCTTGACTAGCACCTTCCCTCTTGTTCTTGGCGCCGTTTTCCTCTATGGTGCGGGGGACTGATGCAGCGCCGGGCAGTCTTCAGGGCTTCTAGACTCGATTCTTTCTTCTTTTGTTCTTCCTCTGATTTTCACTCCTTTCCTGTCTATACAATCCCCTTGGACTGTCAGGAGATGATTCTGAGCCTGACCCAGATCTTCGCCTGGGTGATGATGTTGATGACACTGCCCTGGGAGCAGGGATCAATCCTTCTGCAGAGCCTGTGGCTGAAGACCTTTCTTTTAAGTCTATGCTCAAAAATTTCAATTCTACTCTCTCTCCAGACTACAGAAATCGATCCTGGGAGGCTTTTGCGACTCTAAAATCTTCATGTCCCAGAGATCCCTTTGGATTTAACCCCTCGGTGAGAGCCCTCTTTGAGACCCTCTCAGATGGTGTGGAAGACTCCGGCTCTCATTCTTTCCGTGGTCAAGTCCATAGATAGAAGTATGCCCCTCCCAAGGATCGCCCCATTTTGGCCTCCAAGCCTTTGCTGATGCCATTGTGGTCTTGGCAGAGAATGATACAGCTCTTCTTCCTCAATGATCTACAGCCGACCAATGAACAAAGAATCTCGGAAGATAGACACCTTAGGTAAGAGAGTCTTTGCTGCCTCAACCCTGGGTATGGCATTGCCAGTTACCAGGGTTATTTTCTCAATATGAGTATGTACTTTGGCATTCCCTCAAAGAAATGGTAGAAGCTCTGCCGAATCAGAAGATAGCTCAGAGCTACTCCAGACCATAACCAGGGCATTGAATCAAATAACCAACAGGTTAAAGCTGCAATGGATGCCTACGATACCACCTCCCGGTGGCGGCAGCTGGCATCCGCACCCGCCGCCATTCTTGGCTACGTGCCGGGCTTCACACATGCGCCCAGCAGCAGGTCATGGCTTTACCTTTTGACGGGTATGTATCTGTTCGAGCCTCAGATGGAGCAAGCTCTGGAGGCCATGCAGAAGACTAGGCCTGCCATTAAGATGGCTAGACCTGCACCTCCCCCTCCCGAGAGGGTGTGAACAAGCGTCAGTTTCACAACCCTCAGCACTTTCAGGGCAGAGGAGGTTTTAACAAAAACCACAACCCTCAGCCACAAAGAAAGCGCAGAAGGAACAAGGGCTCAAAGCGCCCAGTGCCACCTTCTGAGTTTCTGGCCCAGGTCCCACCTCAGCTGTCCGAGGGGACTCCTCCTCAGTGGTGGGAGGCGTCTGACTCAGTTTTACAATCAGTGGAAATCTATAACATCAGACAAATGGGTCCTCTGGATAATCCATGAGGTACTCTCTCAATCTTTTGAAACCCTCAGATCATCCCCAAAGCGACAGCTCAGGCTGTCAGCAGTACAGTCAGACCTTCTTGCTTCCAAGGTACAAGGCCTTCTGAGCAACAGGGCAGTAGAAATAGTTCGCTGGATCAACAAAACACAGGTTTCTACTCCCATTACTTTCTGGTCCTGAAGAAAACCGTGGCATCGCCCCATTCTGGATCTCAGAAAGTTAAACAAGTTCCTTCTCAGGAAGTTCAAGATGATATCACTAGGTGCCCAGCTACCTTTGCTTCATCGACCACGACTGACTAGCATCCCTGGACATGCAGGATGCCTACCAACACATTCTCATACACCTAAAACACCACAAATACCTACGTTTTGTGGCATTGTATCAACATTATCAGTTCAGAGTCCTGCCCTTTGGGCTATCCTCGGCACCTTGAGTTTTTACTAAGTGTTGTGCAATTCTCGTGGCACACCTCCGAAATCGGAATGCAAGTGTTCCCATATCTGGACGACTGGCTCCTAGCAAGTCCCTCAGGCAAGAGACTCTGGACGCGTGTCACGGCCTCAGATTTCCTCACATCCATGGGAGTCCTGCTGAATCTCAACAAGTCACAGTTCCAGCCCTCCCAGAGCTCCTCTTCACAGGAACTCTTCTGGACACCTCCTGTCAGAGCTTTTCTTCCAGAGGACAGAAGGCGATATCTTACAGATGGCCCAATATATCAGAGAACACAGCTTGGTTTGAGCTATCTCGATGCAACAGATGCTGGACCACATGGCATCCTTGGTATTCACTGTATCCCTAGATCGCTTTCCACATGAGAACCTCTCAGTGGATGCTCAGTACTAAGTGGTCCCTGACCACTCACCCTCAGAACTTTCTCATCAAGGTGGCGGAACCTCTGAAGAGGTCACTCGCCTGGTAGTAGTGCAGGAGGACAATGTTCTGGAAGGACATCCTTTGCCCCTCTGGATCATCAGATCTCCATTGCCACAGGCGCATCCCTGATGGGTTGGGAGCCCACTGCCAGGATCTCCACACCCAGTGCGTGGACTCAGGATGAGTCCCAACTTCACATAAGCGTCCTGGAAATGAGGCCATCCTCTATGCAGTCCGAGTCTTGAAGGACAAACTCTGTCACAAGAACATTCTCCTTCAAATGGACAGCAAAGCAGTGATGTACTACATCAACAAACAGAGGTGGCGCACACTCTTACCCATTATGCAGGAAGCAATGAGAGTGTGGGAGTGCTGCCTGGAACACAAAGCTCTGATTCAGGCGGTTTACCTGCCAGGAGTACAAAATGAACTGGCAGACCGTCTCAGCAGAACAGAGGCGGATCCTCACAGTGGTCTCTCGACTTAACCCGTCGTTCAGTCACTCTTCAAAGAGTGGGGAACTCCAGACCTGGACCTTTTGCATCCCCACTCAACACAAAACTGCCTCTCTTCTGCTCCAGAAATCCAGGACCTGGCATTTTCTGTCAGGATGCATTCAGGCTGCGGTGCACAAGATGCTTTCTATCGCCTTTCCTTCTCTTTCCCTAATTCAGAGGTACTTCTCAAATTGGAGTCTCAGGGGGCAGAATGATTCTCACTGCCCTTTCTGGCCTCGGCAGATATGGTTTCCGCTACTCAACAGTCCATCAGAAACCCCTCGAAGACACTTCCCTTCAGGCGAACCTTCTGATCCAGGGTCCCGTGGTCCAGCCCAACCTGAGGTCGCTTCACCTTCAGGCTTGGCTCCTGAAGAGATAGAGGTGAATAGGTTCAATGTTTCTTGTAGAGTTTCAGATATTCTTTTGTCTGTCGTAAAAAGCGGCCACTAGAAAAACCTACATAGCCAAATAGAGCGTTTCTCTATCTGGTGTGCAAAATCCTCTTGGAACCCTTTTCCTGCCCACCGAATAAAGTCTTAAGAGTATCTTTTAGACCTCTTAAATACAGGTCTGCAGTACTCCACAGTGAAAGTTCATCTTTGTGCCATTTCGGCATATCACGAGCAGTACTTTCCATGTCACTGGCTCAGCTGCCTGAAGTTAAGAGGTTTCTTACGTGTATTCTGCATACTAGACCCCTATCAGGCGTCCAGTCGCAGCCTGGGACATTAACCTTGTGCTAGACATGCTCACTTGTAAACCTTTCAAGCCTCGCTACTTGCGACTTGAAGTTCCTCACTTGAAAGCAGCCTTCCTGGTGGCCATTACTTGACCCATAGGGTTTCTGAAATACATGCATTGGTCATGGACCCCACCCCACCCGGTACACTGTATTTCACAAGGACAAAGTAGTTCTTAGGACTCATCCTAAGTTTCTCCCTAACGTTCTCAAATTCCATCTAAACCAACCTTTAGTCCTTCCTACCTACTTTGCGAACTTCCAGAATGAAGGGTGTACACTTCATTCAATGGATGTTAAGAGGCGCTGCAGTTCTATCTAGAAAGAACAAAAAGAAATTGCAAGGCTCAACAACCGTTTGTTTCCTTCAGCAAGACCTGGCTGGGTCAACCTGTAGCTATCAGATGCATTTCAGTGTGGCTGGTGGCATGCCTTTGCCACTGCTATTCTAGGCACAGGTCAAGCTGGAAAGGCAGAGTATCACGCTCACTCTATCAGAACGATGCAGCATCTCTGGCAGAAATCCGTACCATGCCCACTGTAGATATTTGCAATGCGTCTACCTGGAGTTCCGTGCATACTTTTGTTAAGCACTATGCCTTGGATTACCATGCCAGATGACATCTGTCGTTTGGCAGAACCATTCTTTTTTTGTTTTAGTATTTCTATTTATTCTCCTCCTCATACGGCCCCCATCTGACTGGCTCCCCAGCTCCGTCCCCGGATTGCCGGGGCCTTCTGAATGGTCCAGGAGCAGTGCCTGCAGAGAGTCGGTCGCCATCCTGCTGCCGCTTTCTCCCACCCCACCCCGACCTCAGGAGAAAGTCACGCATGTGGAGACATACATGCACCCATAAGCCCCAGTAACGCCCCTCCACCCGCCCCATTGGCCTATCACGGCACCTGCTTGCGCAGCTCCTCAGCCTCCACCGGAGGTAGCCGCGAGTGAGGATGCCACCCCACTTCCCTGGAGAGGAGAGCTGCCTGACGGCCACCATCCAGCTCCACCACCCTGCCAACCTCCGATGACCAAGGCTCGCTCCCGAACCCGGGTCACCGGCGTGTCATGAGACATCCAGCACCTCAGTCCTCTGCGCCACTGGTCCGGCTGGCAGAACCATTCTTAATGGACTTCTGTCCTAAGCATGTGAGCTCTTTATCTCTTGCCGCCCGTCTCGGGGTTATTTACTCGGTACTCTCCCATTAGTGTGAATGAGTGGTGGAGACTATGTCCAGGAAACTATGGAAATTACATACCTACCATAATTCTTGAACTTCTTGGGCGAAGTCTCCACCACTCATTCATTACCACCACCATCCCCAGAGCTCACATCTCTGTTTATGGTCTTCATTCCCTTAATGGCTAGGCTGTGAAGACTTCATTGTTGACCCTTCTTACACAGGTCATTCGGACCATCTTATGTCAGAGTTTTAGGTTGATCCTTCTAGGTTAATTATGCTGCACTCCTTGGAAAAAGGTACTGAGGCGGTTGGAAGGTAGATGCCGAGATGGTCATTACCACATGAGCCGGGGCTCGTAGTGCCTTCCTCGTAGCTCCATCTCAGGCGCCGGCTCTCTTGAAAAATTTGCTCCTGCTGGGTCCTAGTGCCTCTGGCGAACTCCATTAGTGTGAATGAGTGGTGGAGACTTTGTCCAAGAAGATCAAGAATTGCGGTAGGTACGTAATTTCCATTTTTCCCCTTGCTGGTCCAGCATGCCATCGGTTCCATGTACCCTCCCACTCTGTTTTTGCGCAGGGGCCGTGTCGTCGAGGCACAGGTCAGGAAGCATAGAAAACACAGGAGCAGTTGTAAATTCCACAAAACACTATTTGTAGTTACAGTAACATAAAATAAAACAAAAACCTGTTCAGAATAACTATATGTAGAAACAAAATAAAATCTTTCTTGGGGAAAAAAAAATTGCCTTGCAGCTCAAGCTTAGCTGTTTTGTAAGTCATTTTCAACCCCATCCTTTACCAAGCATACTGTTCTTTGTAAATTTCAGGAGCTGCTAGAACATTAAGAACTTTCTGAGGTCCCTCAGCCTTGCAAAAAGCTCAGACATTTGCACTCAAATAACCTTTGGCTTTTACAGTCATCTCAAATTATAAATATATACCCATCACTCTCTCTCCTATTAATATATATATATTTATAAAATGGGTAGGAAATTGCAGCAATATCATTGGCTGACCAGCATCACATGACCGTGCAAATATCAAATGGCGACCCGCACACCTGCACTTTTACCCCCTCCAAAACAATTTTGACATTTTATAAGATAGATAAACCACTCTGAGTGTGTGCGGTCATGCTCTGATATACGACGCCTAGGGTTGAGCGACTCGGCCTTGTGGCCCAATGCGTATATCAGAGCGCACAGACACCTCAGAGTGGTATATCTATTACATATATATATATATATATATATATATATACATACACACACATATACACACACACACACAAATATATATATATATATTTATATATACATACACAACACACACACACACACACACACACACACACACCTCACTCTTCAACAGTAACACCATATTTTCCAAACAAAGTGATTCCATTATCAGTTTCATTTCCTTATACTGATTCTCATATATTTTATATTAACAGATATAGATATTCTTTATTTATTCCTTATTTATTAATTACAAATCGGTTTTACAACCTTTGAGTCAGAGACTCATTTACAAATGCACCTTATCGCGTGGGGTGGGGTGGGCAGACATCAAGCCAGTTATTACAGTGCAGATTAAAACAAGTATAACATTACAGGTGCAGTAAAGAAACCTTTAACAAAGATACACTTAGGTTACATAATGTAGTAGTTTGTATGTTACTTAGGTTGCATAGTGTTACAAAATTGTGAGTTACACTCATGGATATAGTAGGTCCTCCGAGAAGACAGCGGGTTACATCCCTGTTTGGACAAAGTAGGGAAGGAGTGGGTCTGGGGAGGAGGCTGTCTAGTGGACGTGAGTGAGCCAGGGCAAGGAAGAAAGCCAGCCAATGAAAGTTTGTCGCTATAGACAAATGGATTCTCTGGATCGTTCGAGGAAGGATATTCTGTCAACTTTGCAGAGATTCCCCGGACCTTCTGCCCAAGTGGCAACACATTCTGTCGGCAGCTTAGTCAGACCTGCTCGCCTCAGAAATACTGGGCCTTCTCAAAAACAGGGTGGTGAAAGTGGTTCCTGGGCAGAGCAGAAAATACAGGTTACTCACCTGTAACAGGAGTTCTAGGAATGGTATATATTGTTCATCCACTGTCTGGCAGGTTCCTTGCCGCTTTAAATCTTGCGGAAGGTCTTCAAGCTGGCTCCTCCCACCCACCCGGGTGGTAAAACTCTCTGCTCCGCCCCATGGCGCCTGATCTAGCCGCTGGAAGCCAGGTTGTGCGTCGAGCCGGGAGGCCAGGTGGGTCGTGTGGATGAACAACATATACCATTCCTAGAACTCCTGTTACAGGTGCGTAACCTGTATTTCTAGGGATATGGGTATGTTGTTCATCCACACTGTCTGGGAGACTCCTAGCAGTTCTCCGGGAGGAGGAGGCAAGGCGCACACCCCTACTTAGGGAATAATGACTGGAGGCAGAGGCCCCAAAACCAGCATCCTGGCGTGACTCAAGGTTGATGTGGTAATGGTAATGATGGTGTGCTGACTTCCAGGCAGTAGCCCTGCAGATTTCCTGGATAGGGACTTCCTGGAAGCAGCCACGAGAACAGCGGTATGGCGGGTAGAATGAGCTCTTATCCCTCTGGGGCTCCATGCCCGCTAACCTATAGCAGAGATCTATGCGGAGGTGACCCATCTGCCTATCGACCGCATGCAGGTCTGCCAGGTGCGGCTTCAGCGTAGGTGACAAACAGCTGGCGAACCTCTCCCGAACTTCAGCCGTCCGCTCCTTGTAATGGCGAGCGCTCTTCTAGGGTCCATAAATATGGAGCCCATATTACGACCTCCAGTGTGATTGGGGTAGAACACCAGCAGAGTCAACACCTGATTAAGGTGAAACTCCGACACCACCTCGGAAGGAATTTGGGTGGGAGCAGGACAACCTTGTCCCTGTGGAAGACCAGATAAGGAGACTCGATGGAAAGCACCTGGAGCTCTCCCATCCTTCTGGCTGACATGATAGCCACCAGAGGCGGTCTTCCACGACAGGTGAGAGATGTCACACCTGTGCATTGGTTCGAATAAACGCCCATGAGCTTGCATACCAGCAGTAGATCACGGGTGGAGGTTCTACACGGAGGGATATGTGATCAAGGCCTTTGAAAAAGCGCCCGACCACCTTCTCCTGCGCCACCAACTACTTTCCGGCCCATGCCCGATGGCAGAGATGGCTGCCAGGTGCACCTTAAAGGTCGTCGACCAAGCCCTTGCTGAGAAGGACCAGAGGTGGTCCAGAATGCTTGCAAGGAGCAGGAGGAAGGTCCAGGCCCTTGCCCTGACACCAAATGGAGAATCTCTTCCATTTAAAGGCGTAGCATTTTCTGAGTCGACTCCTTACGGGAAGCCTCAATAACGTTGAGGACCTCGTCAGAAAGACCCAAGGCCTGGAACTCTAGGCAGCTCAGAAAACAGGCCATCAGGTGCAGAGATTGAAGATCCGGATGGAATACCTTCCCTGATCGACTGAGATCAGGTCGGTGGGCTGGAAGCTGCCTCGGGAGCCTGGAGCCGAGACGGAGGAGATCTGGATACCAGAACTGGCAGGGCCAGTCTGGGGCTACCAGAATCACCTGCGCCTTGTCCCTCCTCGCCTTGAGAAGCACCTTGTGGATCAAGGGAAATGGGAGAAAGAAGCGTAGAAGAGGCCAGGGTCCCACGGCCTCGAGAAGGCATCCCCTGCAGCGAGCAGGCATGAAACAGTCTCAGCTTCACATTCTCCCTGAGGCAAACAGGTCCACCTGAGGCATGCCCAGTGGGAGAACAGATCTTGTACTACCTACAGCAGGAGAGACCACTCATGGGGCGCAGGCTCCTATCCGGCTTAGGGCATCGGCCAGAATGTTGGAGGCTCCTGCCACATGGATGGCAAGGAGATCCGCCTCCAGGCTGCGCCACGAGGCACCAAATGCAGAGAGCTTCCCTGCACAGAGGCATGGGCGCGTCCCGCCCTGGCAGTTTAGGTAGTACATGGTCGTGGTATTGTCCATCGGACCTGGACCACTTGACCCCATACAAGCGGGCGAAGGTGGTGAGGGCTAGATGAACCGCTTGAAGCTCCAGCAGGTTGATGTGTCGGGACTCCTGAGGGGACCAGAGGCCGTGCTCTATGCTCCCCAGATGGGCACCCCAACCCATCAGAGGCGCATCAGTCGATAGAGACCGTTGGCTCGGGCGGACAAGCAGGATGCCCTCCTGTAGATGAGCTGAAACAATCCACCACTGGAGAGCATTCCACATCTCCGGTCACTATGACTGGCTGATCCAAAGGACCGAGCGCTGTGACCATTGGCTGGCCAGTCCCACTGTAGGGGCGCATGTGCAGACCCCAGCGGACCACGCTGGTGCAGGCCACCATGAGGCCCAGGAGGCGCAGGAAGTCCCGGGCAGGGTGCAATTGCCCAACCTGAAATGACTGGGCAAAGCAGGAAGAACCTCGGCTCTGTCCGCAGGGAGCCCTGCTCTGGCTCGCAGAGAGTCGAGCTCTGCCCGATGGATTGGATCACCTGCTTTGGCACGAGTTCTGACTTGGCCTCGTTGATAAGGAGGCCAACGAGAGAGCAAACCTGGAGGGCCAGATCCCTGGACCGCTCCACCTCCGTTCTGCTGGAGGCCGCAATCAGCCAGTCATCCAGGTAGGGGTACACCCGGACCCCTCGGCGCCCGCCCAAGAATGCTGTCACCACTGCCATGCATTTGGTGAAGACCCTGGGAGCTAGAGAAGGCCGAAGGGTATGGCCTGGAACTCGTAGAGGACCCCTCTGCTCTGAAGCACAGGAATCGCTGGTGGGGCCAGGACGGACTGGGACATGAAGAAACGCGTCCTGGAGGTCCAGAGAACAGAACCATAAGCCTCGTTCCAAGGATGGAATGATCTGAGACAGAGTGACCATCCTGACGGTTCAAGACCTTAGGAACCTGCAGGTCTAGAATGGGCGCCAGACCCCCATCCGTTTAGGACCAGGAAGTACCTGGACACAAACCCTGGGTCTGGTGGAGGATCCGCCACCTTCCTGATCACCTCCTTTTTGAGGGCAGGGCAATGTCGGCTCAGCGAGCCGACAGAAAGCTGCAGATCCGTGGACCCCGTGGTGGCGTCTCGGAAGGTGGGGCCTGCTTCGAACTCCAGAGGCAGACCCTTTCCTACCACCTCCACACCCAGCGGTCGTGGTGATGGCGGACCAAGCGGAAAGGAAATGGCGGGCAGTCCCCTGGCGGAGGCCAAAGGGAAAGCGGCGTGGTTGAGGCGACACCCTCAACCGTCACTGGGCAGGCTTGGAGGAAGGACGGCCGAGGGACATCCTGGGCCTTTTCCTCCCTGCTTCCTGTTGGAGGCTGCGCAGGCTTAGCTTTGGGGTGCCAAGTCGCGAGCCTGCTGGCCCCGATGCTGGTGTTGCTGGGCCAGACATGCATGAGGGCAGAAGGTCGAAAGGACTTATGTTGCTATGGACAGCCTTTGTCCTTCTGGGCAGACGTGACCGAGTCCAGGGTGGCAGACTTTCGATCCGCTGAAGGTGGCCTTCCACTCCAGGGTCGAACAGGTCAGTCCCAAGAAAGGGACGTTGCCAACTTGTGCTGGTATCTGCCGTAAAGGTGGATATCCTCAGCCAGAGCTCTCGGTGCATGGCCACTGCGGCCGCTACTGACCGGGCACAGGAGTCTCCGATATCAAGAGCCATTTGGAGCTGCTGTTTCGCCACTGCCTTTCCTGATCCGCAACTGCTTGACCGTAGTCTGCAGGTCAGCCGAGAATGAGGGATCACCTCATCCAGGGGCCTTATTAAGTCGTGGGAGAAGTGCGCCATCAGTATGGCCGAACTGGCCAGCGGAGGCCGAGGAGGGCGCAGGCGTATACCTTAGCCTGGCATAGTCCAGCTTTTGGACTCCTTGTCGGGGCTTATCCACATCACTAGCTTCCCGACGCTGGAACGCTGTTTGACCAATCCCTCCGCAGAGGGGTGTTCCAAAAACCGAGAAAGAGCCGGAAGGACGCATACTTCCTGGCCAAAGGCACAGGACAGGAAGCCGGCTGCCAGCTCCAAGGCTGGGCCAGCGATGGCTTCAGCCACGGAAAGGCCTCAGTGGGAGAATCCCTCGGTCCAGTATCTCCGTGAGGGATACTTGGCCCGCTTAGATATGGGCTTGAGCTGCATCCCGGTGGACTTAGAGATGAGCGAAGCAGACCCGCCAGAATGATGATGGGCTCGTCCGCACGACTGCCTCCGAGGACTCCAGGTCAAGGGGCCTGGAAAACAGGGAGGTGTCGTCAGACTCTGAGGAGTCTGCGAAGAGCTGCCTGGGGCCTGAGCCACCCTCCACCTGCCGAAGATGGTCGGGAGTGAGGGTGACCGACAACGGTGGGGCAGACCCTGACCCCACAGAGAATCCATGGTGAGTCCTCATTTTCGGTTGTGGAGGCGGAGGTTCCACCACAATCGGTGGGGCAGCTGGTTTGGCCGAACAATCGCCCAGGCTTGGGCACCCTCACCACCGCCAGGGGTTGTCGGGCCTTCGGTGACAGCCACTTAATGGCAAAGGCGCAACGCGCCGGCTTGTTCCCGGACAGAAGGAGCTTCTGCCACATTAAGTCCTCAGAAGGCCGACGCACCAATTCAAGCCTCCTCTCCTCTCTCTTCCGAGGAGGAAGCGAAGTCGGCGGCGCTGCCGCTTTCCTTGATGCCGAGACCAAGACCGCGGTGTCGGCTGGACCGAGACAAGGTCGAGACCGAGACCCTCGGTCTTTCAGGTGGGTCTGGGAGGGAGCAGGAAACCCGCTCCTCCCTCGGCTCGGGAGCCTTGACCAGGGACTCCGGCACAGGAGGCGCAGGCAAGTCCTCGGTTTCCACAGGGGAACCGGTGATGAAGGGTTGTCGGCTTCACCAGCTGACAGCCCGTCAACAGAGTCGAGAAAAATCTACGACCACATCGTAGCGTCTCAGGCGGCTGACCTGGCAGGGGACACTGTGAAGCCAGCAGCCTTAGCGCAACCCGACCGAAGTCGAGTGTCGACTGTCTGGAGAAAGGGACCTCTCCACTCCCACGAGCGTCGATGGTGGGACTCACCCTTGAGTCCTCCTTTTTGACCGAGAAGAGTGTCGATGGCCCCTCACCCGCCGTGGAGAGATTGGCAAAGCTCCTTAAAAGAGCTGTATGAGGAGGATCCCAAGAGGCGGGATAAATGCCGTGACCTCAAGGCGATCATCTGCTCGAGTTGCTCAGCCGAGCCTGCCACCTGGACACCGCCCAATGGGCCTCCTTGGACTTCATTGGCGGGTACGCTTTTCAGGCGCCCAAGTTGGAGCCGGGCAGCACAGTCTTCAAGGACGTTAGCCAAAGAGCTGCACAACTCGTAGGCCTGCAGGTTGTGGTCAAGCCCGAGGCAGTAGGCAGCACATGGATGCGGATCGGTCCTGGATATCTTCCGCCCGACATGTGCACGCGAAAACCGGGAGTCAATTTATCCATCGCAGCCGCGAAGGAAAGTAGACGAAGTCTGGAAAACTTTTAGGATCCAGTCTGTCATACGGAGCGTTAAGGAGGGAACCTGAGATTCCAAGCAGTGAGGAAGATCTGGCATCATGGGGAAGCCGAGAGTTTTACCACCGGGTGGGTGGAGCAGCCAACTTGAAGACCTTCCGGCAAGATTTAAAGCGGCAAGGAACCTGCCAGACAGTGTGGATGAACAACATATCCATGTCCCTAGAACAATCCTTTCACGAATTTACAGAAAACAGGATGAGATGCCAGTGAGGAAACCCGTTCCACTGACAGAAATGCAGAAACAGCTGCCATGTGTACTTTCAGGGTAGCTGGTCTGAGTCCTAAGCCATTAAGATGAACCATATAATCCAGAACTGTAGCCAGATCAGCGGTATCTGGAGATATCTGCCTACTGGAACACCAAATGCTGAATCCTTTCCTTTTGGAATTATAGTTTTTCTGATGGCAGGTTTCCGAGGCTTTGAGAATATCCAGAACCCATGAGACAGATGCAGGCTTCATATTCTAACTCTTCAAGAGCAACGCCTTGAGGTTGAGAGACGAAGGTTGGGGTATCAAATCCTCCCTGAGAAGAAGTTAACAGATTGTGATTCTTGGGAAGAGATAGGGAAGATGGACAGCAAGAGAGGTACCAAGGCTGCCTGGCCCAGTCTGGAGCAATCAGGATCACTTAGCAAGATGGTGACCTTATCTTGACCAGAACCTTGAACAACAGGGGAAAAGGAGGAAAGGCATACAGAAATGTTCCTGCCAAACCAGAAGTAGAGCATCCAGAGCAGGGATTTATTTAACTCTAAAATTGATTAGCATTTTGCTCATAAAAGTGCTAAATCTTTATGAAAATGCATAGCTCTTGCCTCACTGTGTTTAACAAACACAGCACTTCTAGAAAATCTATATAAATACTTTCTGTACAGTTAGTATAGTCCCAAGAAAAACTGCTAATCAATTATTTAAAACCCTGCAGAGGACTGAGCCCAAGACTGGGGTCTGCAACAGAAGAGAGGAAGTTGGTGATTGTCTGGGGCTGCAAAGAGATCCATCTCTGGAGTGCCCCATCTTGAAAAATCACTTTTAACACTAGGAATCCAGGGACCATTCGGATGGCCCTGAGATATCCTACTCAGAACATCTGCTAGCACACTGTCCTTCCCTGGAAGGTGGACTGCCACCAGACATGTCTGCAGAGAATAAGCCAGAGATCATAATTTCATGGCTTCCGTGCACAAGGCCATAGACCAAGTGCCTCCCTGCTTGCTGATGTACCACATGGTGGTGGTGTCTGTCTGACCTGAACCACCTTGTTCTGTACCAAGTCCGAGAAAACTTGTAGAGCCAGGTGCGCTGCCTGAGCTCCAGAAGACTGATATGAAGGAGAGATGACTGAGGAGACACACTCCTGTGCTGTGAGGGCTCCAAGTGACTCCCACCCAGGAGAAGGCGTCTGTGGTCAGTACCACCAAGTAAGTCTGGGTGATGAATGGGACTCCTAGTCTGAGGTTGTCCTGATCCAACCACCACTGGAGAGCCTGGATCAGAGTCTGAGTCACTGGAATCAGTTTGGTTAGAGAATTTTTTCTGAGACCAAAAGCCCTCAAGTGGAACTGGATGCCCTCATCTGAAATCTGGCCCTTGAACCACTGCAGTGGAAGCTGCCATGTGGCCCAGGAGTTGAAGAAAATATCTTGCTGGGCGAGACACCAGAAGGCGAAAAGAAGAAACCAGATCTGTAAGGCCTTTACCCTTGCCATGGGAAGAAAGGCCTTTGCTTGGACAATGTCAACTCAACCCCTATGAAGGTCAGGAGTTGCACTGGTTGAGAACTGACTTTGGAAGACTGATGAGGAAATCTGAGAAGTGAGCAATTGTTGGATAACTTGCAGCTTTGACTTGACTTGGTCTGGAGACTGCCCACAATGAGCCAGTCATCCAGGTATGGAAATAGAGCGTTTGTCTCCTTAGAAGGCTACTACTACTACTAGGCATTTTGTGAACACCCTTGGTGCTGATGTTAGTTCGAAGGGCATTGCTCTGAACAGATAATGGCCTGAGGCAATTCGAACTCGAGGTACTTTCTGTGGGAGCACCTCATAGGAATGTGAAGTGGGCATCCTTGAGGTACAGGAGCCTAACCAATCCCTGGCCTCAGAGGGAAGAATTACTCCCAAGTCACCATTCTGAATTTTGGTTTGACTAGGTGCTTGTTTAAGTATCTTAAGTCTAGGATGGGCTGCCACTCCCTGTCTTTTTGGGGTAAGAAGTATCTGGAGTACAGACCTTTGCCCTGTGTGTAGTAGGAACTCTCTCTATGGATCTGAGAGCCAACAGAGAAACCTCTGCCTCTAGGGCAATGGTTTCGGAGGTGTTTGCAGGTGGAAAAGACCCGACTCTGCTTTGGGAACTTTTTGAAGCAGAGAGCCAGTCCCTGGCTTACTACCTCCAGGACCCACTTGTCTGAGATAACAGACTTCCAGACCTGGAAGTAGTAAGCCAGCCTGCCTCCTACGGGAAAAGTGCGACCGGGCTGACACAACAGGGTGTCTGCTTGGCAAGAACCTTAGGCTGAGGAGGATGCAGCCCTGCTCATCCCCTTCTGCCTCTCCCTCTGAGGAAAAGGAGGAGGCCTGTGCCTGGTAGAAGGCCTGTGAAAAGACATGCCCTCCCCTAGACTGCTGCATTTGAGGAGTTGCTTGCCTTTCCTTGGCCGGACACTCCTGTAGGTGGTCCTGTACTCGTCTCTTTTTTTCATATAATTCTCTGTCTGCTCCCCAAACAGAAATTATCCACCACAGGAAATCCATGGCCCCTGGCCTTAGCCTGGGTGTCCTGTGAAGGCTAGTACATCTGAGCCAAGCCAATCTCCAAAGAGACACAGATGTAGCTATGACCGTGATGATACATCATTACAGTCTACAGCAGCATAAAACTGGATCTTAGATGCCTCCATCCCATCAGCAGCCACCTCCTCCAGATCACTGGCTAGCTGGGGGAGTTGTTTAGCCAGTTACAGAACAGCATCCCATCTGGACTTCTAGTATCTGGCTGTGTAGGCCATGTAGTAAGCCTGCCTGAGTCCCAAGGAGGATGCCAAATACTGTTTTTAGCCATGGCATCCAGCTTCCTAGAGTCTTTATCTGGGGGTGTGAAGCCAAGGGTATGTTATCCTCATCACAGGCTGCAGCCTGCACAACTAACATGGCTGTATTGCTGGTACAAGAAATGAAAAGTACGTACCTACCATAATTATGATCTTTCTGTGTATCTTCACCATTCATCACATTTGGGTACTTGGCTGGAGATCAGGACCCTGCAGGAGCTTTTTTTTGGTAGGTGGAGCCACGCGCTCACACTAAGAGGAAAACCTTCTAGGCCTGGAGAGGCCAGAGAGTAGGGAGAGTGAGGCAGGGGACCTCCCGGGAGGAAGAAGTTGCCCCAACAGGCGCTTCCTCACCCTGTCGGAAAGAGATAGGTCCTCTGGTGCGTGGAGTTAACCACCCTCGCCGGGCAAGAGGCGACAACCGGGAAAAGAGCCAGCCATGCCCGTCCGCCTAGTGCAAATCGCTGTCCTCACGACCCTGGAAGCTACGTCATTGGTGTCTTCGGCGCCGCTTACTAACTCAGGCCACACGCAGAGAGTGCAATGGCTTGTCTGGGTTGCTCAGTGTCAGGCAATGAGGCTAGGAGCTGACCCAGCCTGGACCACAAGAACCTGTCATAGGCTGCATAGTGGGCCTGATGTGCGGAAATGAAAGCAGCAACTGTGCAGAGTAGAAGTCCTCCTACCTCAGGAAGTCAAAATCCAGAAGTCTTGATCTGGGGTGAGGTCACAGTGAAGGCGTGAAGCCCGCCGGGAGTGTGCAGCTGTCGATCCTGACTGAGGATGAGGCGTGGAACCTGGAGACTCCGGGGGTGCAATTCCGCTGGCAGAGATCCCTGGGGCAGGAACTCCGGAAAAAGGTCACTGCCAGGAGCATAGCGATGCCTCCCTAAGGGAGCTGGCCAGGGGGCACCACAAGGGTGTCCTCACTGAAGTCGCCAAAAGGCGTGCTCTGGATTGCTCTGAATGGTAAGAAAGAGATGCAGGTTCTCCAACATCCTCACAAAGAATCGCTGATACTCAGTGAGATCAGTGGCTGGGGAGATGTGGACAGAATGCTCCTCTCCCCAGAAGGGGATGAAGAGTTAGAGGACCTCAACTGTTCAGAGGGTGGCTGCTCAGGGGAGGTTGAAAAACCTGTCTGTCAGTGTCCTGGCGTGAGTGGGAAGCGAGCAGCCACAGCTCTAAACTGCTCCCAGGAGAGAGGCCCTGGGACCAAGGATGCCTGGGAGGCGCAAGAGAAAGTTGGCAGAGGGATGGGGACAGAGCCGAGAGAGAAGTCGGCTGACCTCTGCCTGGGCAAGGAGGCGGACCAAGAGCACTAGAAGATGAAGGTGCTCCGGAAGACTCCACAGCAGACAGCAGCTGAGCGACCATTTCGAACTGCCTTGGTTGTGCCGGAAGAATCCCCTGTGAGGTGAACAGGGCCGTATAGGTCCAGAGAGTCCCCTACCTCAAAACAACGCTCCTCTCAAAGAAAGCGAAGACGAAGGCGGAGATCCGCACTGTGGCTTCTTCCAGAGCCCGGTGGGCCCCCCAAAAAGGCCTCAGCACAGACCCCATGCCCCTCAACCCCTCGGAGTCCGAGAGTGCCTCCTCTTTGAGATGGCCAGCCTGGGTAACTGGCAGCCCTGGTGGTCAGCACCGAAGGAGCTATCAAGGCACAGTACTCTCCCTCCCATAGGTGCTCTGATCGGCCCCAAGGTTGGGGTGATCCAGGCACACCACTTGAGGGGTACCACTGCTGAGGGTCAGCGAGACCCTCCAAGGCCGGGCTGCAGTGCAGTGGTGGCATGCACCACTGCCGCTGATCAGCACCCTGACCCCAGACTCGGAGGAGTTGCTGGCGGCTCCTCAGGGGCGGGCCGACTCCGGCCTGTCGAGAACACCACAAGGC
Organism: Neoceratodus forsteri; assembly: GCA_016271365.2. Taxonomy (NCBI): domain Eukaryota; kingdom Metazoa; phylum Chordata; order Ceratodontiformes; family Ceratodontidae; genus Neoceratodus; species Neoceratodus forsteri. The sequence continues at coordinate 1,608,691,090 of CM028130.1, forward strand.
TACCCACTAGCAGCTAGTTCCAGAGCCAGACTACCCATCTGACTCAGAGTCAGACTCTGCCTTGGAAGAGGTGGAGACCGAGGCCCTGTGCCAAACCGTAGGTGAGCACCTTTCGCCATCCCACCAAACAGGGTGCCAGAAATGGAGACCGCGCCCGACCAGGTGCCAGTGCCCTCGCAGCACCGCAAATGGCAGTCAAAGAGTGGAACCTGCCACCGAGTGCCCGTTCGCTTCTGGCTGTGATGGCTCTGATGGCGTTCGGTGCCAAAGTCAAAGCCTGGCGCCAACCAGCTGCACAGCGCCACGAATAGTGCCGAGAGAGCAGGAATACGTCGACATCGGCTCGAACTGGCCATCTGAAGCCACGGCGCCCGCGCCAATGTCCGGCATTGCGAATGGCTCCAGAACTGGACACAGCACCGAAGGTGAGGAAAAGAAGAAAGGGATGCTGCCACAGAGCCTCCCATGGCACTGCTAGCACCATCGGCGCCATTCAGCAGCCACAGCGCTGACAACTCCACCAGGGCCCCACGGCACTGCAATCCAAGCACTGAGGCCCAAAACTGCGACCCGGCGGCGTCGACCTTGTGAACCATGGGTCCGACAGAGGCCGCCCTCCAAAGGCGACTGCCATGGTGGTCCTCCGCCCGCCCCCTGAAGGGAATGGACTGGGCCTCCTGCACCGTGGGAGGAGCCTCAGCCATGGCTAGGCTACTAGAAGCCAAGGCTCCATCCTCCTTGGTCTATATAGAACCGAGAGGACCCGGAGGAAAGGTCAAGAGATCGTGGCATGGCCAGACAAGTGCACCCGGTCCCGAAAGTCGGGGGGCTTGCTCCACTTTCCACCGCGTATTCGATGACCCGGCGGTCCATGGGGAAGCAGGCGTCACACAAATCTATGTAGTGAAGCAGGCCAAGAACGAAAGGCAAGCGGTCATGCTGGTCGGTGACTGAAAATTTTCGGCCTCATGGGGGCCGACCCATGCCTGAAGTCTTTGCCCTCCGACCTAGACATGACCTCGGAAATAACACAAAAACAAGACTCGGCGTCACTGTAAAGCGAAATATGGAAAGATCTTACGGTGACATTGAGTGGCTAGCAGAACTAGCAGACTTGGCATCGAAAATTTCTGAAAAAACGAACTACGAAGCAGGTAGGCCTCAAATTGCTGGAGAAAGCGTCCCATGAGGTGACCTCGGGCGAGGAGACGAAGAACTGGTAGAGCAGAGTGGGTAAAACAACATGTGTGCATGAGCCTCCCACGTGGGAATGCTCGGCCTCACTTGGTAGTAGCCAAGAAGCTGAATCAGCTCCACCTACAAAAAAAAAGCTCCCACAGGGGCTGACACAGATAAGAGAGCCTGAGAGCACGTACCCTCCTGTCCATTCGTTTGTCCACAGGAGGCAAAGAATTGGTGTTTTAAGAAGTTTTTGTGTCCGTTTCCCCAGGGATTTATGGAGGACTAGACAATCTTTTGACTCTGGTATGTCCATCATTTCCACAAAGTCAGGCTCCTCTTGTTCCTCAGCAGCTTCAACCAGAGGGAGCTGGAGGTTTCTGCCACTTTTCTGTAAAAAAAAAAGTGGGATGGGGACTGAGAAAGCCTAGGAGGGAAAGACTAGAAGGCCTGTCTGGGGAGATGTCCGGTTCTATGGGCTCATCCAGACCTTCTATACCATCATCGTCCTCTTCATCCCCTCAGATCCAGTTCGTAATACTCTTCTGGACAATAGTCCAGAACCGGAGAACCGACCCGAACCGAGTGCCTACGAGAGGTGCGGATTGAGTCGGAACCCGGCGAACAATTCAACAATACTATCGCCCTGGCAATTTCTTCGGCAGTTGGGACGATGTGGTTCTGGATCCAAACCAGCAGATTTCTCCTTTCCGTTTTTTTTTAGCGGAACAGACCCTCAGGATCTGCTCTCCTTTTGCCCAGGTCAGAGGCACTCCCTCAGGTTCGGTTAGAACCGAACAAGGCTAGCCATCCGGGTCAGCGGACTTCTCGACCTCCTTTTCCCAAAGCCTGCCCAATCTCTTCTCCAGGGTGGCCTTAGGAAAATTTTTTCACATATTTGGCAGTCTGAATCGAGGTGGTCAAACCGCAGACAGTAAACACAGGTGGTGTGAGGATCAGCCTTAACAAAGGCCTCCCCACTCACTGCAATGTTGAAACCAGTGGGCCCGGTTTTTCTTTTGGGTTTCTCAGGCGTAGCCATCCTAACACTTATCCTTCAATGGCTTAAGCCAGGCAAGACCCCATTATCGGTTCCCTAACCGTATACGGTACTGGAAAACGCCTGAAATATTTTTTTTTTTTTTTAGAACCAATAAGGACTGGTACCTCACACTAAACTGTAAATAAAATTAACAAAACAGAATCTGTTCCGACAGAAACGATTGAAAACCTTTTTTTTTTTTTTTTTTACACAATTTCCACACAGAATAACAGTCCACTACCTAAGCACTTACTGTATACGCAGACAGGGATCTGAACCGAATTAAAAAAATAGAAATGCAGTATAAAACCGACATTTTACTGTTACCAAACCGAAAGCGATCAAGAGATCTCCGGAGTGACTGTTCATTTAGGCGGAGTAAAGAATCTGACGGTTACACTTGAAGGTGCAGCAGACAGAGGTTTGAACCGGCTGAGCTCAACGTTCTATGCTCTGGCACAGAGTTAACTCTTTCCTCTCCGGAGCAATTCAAGTGCTGGGGCTAACTGCATAATGTCAGAATACAGCAAGACTTCATGTTGTTTGAAGGAAAGGTTAAGCGTCGGAGGCGTCTCTCTCCCCAGGAGAGGAGGAGGGGGCACCAGCTCGGCGCTTGACTGGCCTCTGGCAGAAGCGAAGGCACAGCAAGTGCAGAGCACAGCACACAACGAGAGGGTTGGGGGTGGTGGATGTCTCTTGGAAGCAGCTTTGGCGTGCGCTTGCCCACTCCCTTAGAACAGGAGAAAACAACGCCCGGGCGCCCGAGGGAAGGAGTGCCAGCACGGACCAATGCTCCTGCCTGTCTGACCAACGGAAGGCACCCAATGAAACAAGAAGTGTCTCGGGTGTACAGGCCCCACCTCATACCGCATGGAGAGTACAGCCACGGCTCCATGGGGAATCAGGTAAGGCAGTGAAGTGGCGCTGGTGCTTAGGCGTCTCCCAACAGAGCAGGGCTCCGCGCATAAGAGGATAAAAGAGGTTTAAAAAATTTATATATCTAAAATCTAGGAGGAAGAGAGCTTGATTAGCAATACATGAACTGGAAAGGAGAGCTATGTAGTCCCCAGGCTGCTAAGGAAGGGACAAGTCAATCAACAGCCTTGCAGGAGGCTAGAGAGATTTTAAGTTTTATGCTACCCTGTATATCTCACAATTCCTGCCAGGTGCAGACCCGGACTAATTCTTGCAGTGAATAATTCTACTTGTAATTGATACGTCACTGAGGGAGGAGGTGGACCAACCAATAACTTTAGAGCAAATTAAAACAGCAGCCTGGAAATCTAAGAAGGAAAAGCACTGGGCCTGATGAGATACCAGTCGAATTTTATAAGTTAACATAGGAAACTCTAGGACCCTGATGCATAACATGATCTGGAGGCTTTGGAGGAGGTGCCTACCGCGTCTCAATTGCTGGCTACTATTACGGTGTTACCTAAACCTGGGAAGGACCCCTCCAAGTGCAGTCCTTACTGCTCCATCTCACTTTTAAAAGCAGATTATAAAGTACTCGCCAAAGTTCTGACCACTAGATTGGAGAAGGTGCTCCTGGTCTGGTCCACCAAGATCAGGAGGCTTTGTAAAGGCGATAGGCAAAACACAATCTGAGATGAACTTTAAATAAAATGCACAAATGGTCCCCAAATGAAGGGAGACAAGGCCTTCTGGCCTTGATACTGAGAAGGCTTTTGATCATGTCGACTGGCCTTCTAAGTCTGCTGTACTCCAGAAATTTAGTGCGGATGATTCTATTGTGAAATAGTTGAGAGCTCTGTACACCTCTCCCAAGGCACAAATTCTAACAAATAACATGTTATCTAGCCCATTTAAGCTCACACACAGCACAAGGCAGGATGTCCTTTATCACCCTTGTTATATGTCCTAACTATAGAACCTCTGGCTGGGCGATTAGGGAAAATGAGGATATTAAGGGATACCACTGGAGGAAGTGAACCATGTCATCTCGCTGTTTGAAGAGGACATACTGCTCTTTTGGACCAGCCAAGTAAGACCCTGCCAGCCCTGACTAATATTTTAAAATCTATGGTCCCTTATTAGGGCACAAGATAAACTTGGGGCAAATGTGAGTGGCTCCTCTGAGTGACAAGACATCCTCAATCTCTATAGCTGGCACCACTATCCTCCCTTAAGAAGAGATTAAATACCTGGGGATTCGCCTCCCTTGTAAACTCTCTCTTACAGCAAAACTCAACTGTCTTCCAAACATTTAAAGGTTAAGAAAAACTGTATTAAGTGGCAGGTGCTCCTCTGATGCTCCTGGGAAGGGTAAACCTAATAAAGATGAGTATTTTGCCTTAATTTCTCTACCTATTCTAGACCCTCCCAATAGCTATCCTCAGAAATAAATAAAATCCTGGATAGGGCGATAACCCAGCTCCTTTGGCAGGGAAAAACCTAGAATAAAAAAAAAAAATACCATGGCATCCAGTCAAACAGGGAGGTTGGGTCTCCCCAATGTGCACTTTTATTATTTAGCCTCCCAGCTGGCCCACATACAAGACTTGCTGAGGGAAGATGATTTGGGCCCACTTGGGTAACATTGGAAAATTCCCAAAACTATCTCATGTACCATCAGTTGTTGGTAGGATCACTGAGGAGGAGCAAGAAGAAAAATAAGCAACCCTTGCACAAAGTCCACCTGGAAAGCCTGGAGATTAACATATAGTCTGTTGGGCCAGAGGTCGTCACTGTCACTGGAAAACTGCCGTGGGGCTCTCTGTTGACAGAAGATGGGGAACTACCTGAAACTGAAACTCATAACTTGAGACAGTGGCATGCACATGGGCTCTCTCTCCTGAATCAGACACTAGCGAAGGTCAAGGAAGGGTGATAAACTTCAGAGATTTGGCAAACCGTTTCAACCTTAATGCTTCACACTACTTTTTATACCTTAAGCTTAAAGCTAAGATAGAATTTTGGTCAGAGAAGCACCAAGAACAAGTCATTCCTACTAGCAACCCCTTGGAGGAGTTATTTGTGGGACTTTATTAGAAGAAAGGGGTCTCATTTAAGTAAAAAAAAAATAAAGTCAGTGTGTGTTTCTCCGAGGAAGGGGCAGTAACATCTTAATTTACTGAGTCAGTGCAGAGGGTGAATCTAATGGGGGTGTGGCTTAGCAGTTTAGGAGTACAAAAGCAGGTGGCTCCAATTACAGCTTCCTGCTGTTTTTAACAGAAGAGAAAGGAAAAGTACGTACCTACCGTAATTCTTGATCTTCTTGGACGAGTCTCCACCACTCATTCACACTAGTGGGATTGGCGCGGAGGCACTAAAGACCATCGAGGAACAAACTTTTGCTGGAGGGTCGTGAGAGAGCAGCGCCCGCTGAGACCCGGCGCCCGCTGAGCAGCGGCTCGAAAGCGGTAATGACCATCTCGCATCGACCCTCCAACCGCCTCAGTACCTTTTTACCAAGGAGGTGCAGCGCAACTAACGAAGGAGTAAACCCAACATTAAAAGCGGACATAAGATAGTCATTATGACCCGTGTAAGAAGGGTCAGCAAAGAAGTCCTCACGGCCTAAAGATTTGAGGGTGAAGACCAATACAGCGGTGAGCTCGGGGGATGGAGGTGGGCGTGTGAATGAGTGGTGGAGACTCGTCCAAGAAGATCAAGAATTACGGTGAGTGCGTAATTTTCCTATCTTCCTGGACATAAGTCTCCACCACTCATCACACAGTCGAGAGTACAGCTGATAATCCCAAAAGGCGGCAGGAGGCCAGAGCTCAGCGTCTAAGATAGAAGCCCATTAAGGATAGTTCTGCGTATGCGTAATGTAAGCCTGGCATGAACATCCAGTGCATAGTGCTTAACGAGTATGCACTGAGCTCCAGGATGGCGGCGTGTGCATATATCTGCAATTGGAACATTAATTTCCGCTAGGGATACACGACCGCCCTAGTAGAGTGAGCGTACACTCTACCTTCTAATTTAACTTGAGCCATGGAATAGCAATGCGAAGGCATGCCACTAACCATGAAGAGATGCATCTAATAGCGACAGGTTGACCCAGCCGGTGTCGCTGAAAGAACGAACAGTTGCTGAGTCTTGCGAACATCCTTGGTTCTATCTAAATAGAACCGCAAGGCTCTCTTAACATCCAAGGAATGAAGAGCTCGCTCCCCTTCATTTGGAAATTAGTGATAAGCTGGAAGTACCAGAGGTTGGTTCAGATGGAATTCTGACACAACCTTGGGAAGAAATTTAGGATGAGTACGGAGAACTACCTTGTCCTTATGGAATACAGTATACGGAGGGTCCCGTAACAGGGCATGTATCTCAGAGACCCTGCGGGCTGAGGTAATGGCCACCAGGAAGGCAGTCTTCCAGGTAAGAAATTTTAGCTCACAGGTAGCTAAGGGTTCGAAGGCTTCCAGTGAGCATGTCCCAGGCTGCAACTGGACGCTAACAGGGGTCTGGTATGGAGAATCCCTTAAGAAATCTCTTCACCATAGGTAACTGAGCCAGAGTTAAGGAAGAAACCGGCTCATGGAACGCTGAGATGGCACTAAGGTGAACTTTAACTGTGGAGTACTGAAGACCTAAGTTTGATAGGTCCAAAAGATACTCCAGAACCTTGCCAGGAGGACAGGAAAAGGATTCCAAGAGGATTTTGCACACCAGAGAAAAAACGTTTCCATTTGGAAGCGTACGTTTTCGGGTGGCTGGCTTCCGAGCGGCCAGAAGGATGTCTGAGACTCTAGAGAGCGTTGAACGATTCACTTCTCTCTCTTAGGAGCCAAGCATGAAGGTGAAGTGATTTCAGGTTGGATGGACCAACGAACCCTGAGTCAAAAGACTGATTTGCAAAGGAAGTGGTCTCGGAGAGGCTGCCAACATACTGTTGAGTAGAGAAACCATAGTTGCCGAGGCCAGGAAGGAGCAATGAGAATCATCTTGGTCCCCTGAGACTCGAACTTGAGGAGTACTCTCTGGATTAGAGGAAGTGGTGGAAAGGCGTGAAAGCGTTTTGTCACACCGTGGCCTGAACATCCTGACAGAAAATGCCAGGCCCTGGATTTCTGGAGCAGAAGAGAGGCAGTTTTGCGTTGAGTGGGGATGCAAAAGGTCCAGGTCTGGAGTCCCCCACTCTTTGAACAGGGACCGAGCTACGGCTGGATCGAGAGACCACTCGTGAGGGTCTGCCTCCGTTCTGCTGAGGTGATCTGCTAGGTCGTTTTGTATACCTGGCAGATAAACCGCTGAATCAGAGACTTGTGCTCCAAGCACCACTCCCACACCCTCATTGCTTCCCTGCAAAGAGATAAGAATGAGCACCGCCTTGCTTGTTGATGTAATACATCACTGCTTTGTTGTCCGTTTGAAGGAGAAATGTTCTTGTGACAAAGGACATCCTTCAGACTCGGTTGCATAGAGACCGCTCTCATCTCCAGGACATTTATGTGGAGATGAGTTTGAACTTGAGTCCATACACCTTGAGTGTGGAGGGAGAGACAGTGAGCTCCCATCCCATTAGTCGATGCATCTGTGGTGATGGAGATCTGATGATCCGGGGAGCAAAGGGAATCCTTCAAGGAGATTGCTCTCTTGAGACCACCAGGTGAGAGACCTTGAAGGGCTCCGTCCTTGATGGGATAAGACTGGGGTGAGAGGTCGGGGACCACTGAGTGGAGAGCATCCATTGGGTGGTTCTCATGTGCAGTCGGGCCAGAGGGACAGTGAAGACCGAGGGCGCATGAGACCCAACATGCGTTGCATCGAGAGAGCTGTAACCGATTGGTTCTCCCTGATGTAATGGGCCATACGAAGGATGTCAGTCTTCTGTCCTCTGGAAGGAAAGCCTTCGCTGAAGAGGTGTCTAGAAGCGTCCTATGAAAAGGAGCCTCTGGGAGGGTTGCAGTTGATTTTTCAAATTCAGCAGAACTCCCATGGACGTGAGAAGGCGAGAATCGTTTGCAGGCTTCCAAAGTCCCTTGCCGGAAGGGAGGCTTGCTAGAAGCCAATCGTCCAGGTAGGGAAACACTCCAGGTCGACTTTCCTGAGATGCGCCGCGAGAACTGCACAACACTTTGTAAAAACTCGCGGGCCGAGGATAAGCCCAAAGGGCAGGACTCTGAACTGATAATGCTGACAAAGCTACAAACCTGAGGAATTTGCGGTGGGTCGGTGAGCGAGGATATGCTGGTAAGCATCCTGCATATCCAGAGGCCAGCCAGTCGTGCTGATGCAGCAAGGGTAACAGGGTACCTAGAAATCATCTTGAATTTCTCCCTGGGGAGAATTTGTTTAACTTTCTGAGGTCTAGAATGGGCGCATCCCCAGATTTCTTTGGAACCAGAAAGTAATGGGAGTAAAACCCTGTGTTTTGAGATCTCGGGGCACCAGTTCTATTGCCCTGTTGTTCAGAAGGCCCTGGATCTCAGCGGTGAGGAGGTCTGACTGAGAGCCGACAACCTGGGTTGTCGTATGGGAGGACAATTCGGGGTTTCAAGAAATTGAGAAGAATAACCCTGCGAATTATCCGAGAACCCATTGTCTGAGGTTATGGACTTCCACTGGTTGTAGAAGTACATCAGGCGACCTCCACAGGAGAAAGTTCCACCTCGGGCAGAGTGGATGGAACTTGGGCCAGCGACTCATAAGGTGCGCTGGGAGCTTTGGGTCCCTAAGCTTTCTGTAATCTTCTTTTGAGGTTGGGCAGGTTGGCACATGGAAGCTTCCCTGCCTCTGCCTCGAAGGACTGGCGACTATGAGACTGGCGTCTGTTCATGCCCCGAGGAGGGGCAGGCGGAGAATCTGGCCAACAATGGCCGATCTAGTCTTCTGAGTGGCCTCTAGAGCTTACTCCACCTGAGGGCCAAAGAAAGGGCCATCAAAGGCAGGCGCCATCACCTGCTGCTGAGCATCATTAGTGAAGCCAGAAATGCGCAGCCAGGAATGGCGCAGTACAAATCAGCGGCTGCTGAGGCGAGAAGCAGTGTCGGCGTCCATGGCGGCTTTGACCTGTTGGTTATTGGACTCAATACCTCTAATAACGGTCAGAAGAAGCTCTGACTTGGAATCGAATCTGGAAGAGCTTCAACCATTCTTTTCATAGAGTGCCACAGGATATACTCATACTGAGAAAATAGCCTTGATAACCGTAATCGCATACTTAGAGTGGAGGCAGCAAGACTCTCTTATGTAATGTATCAATCTTACGAGACTCTTTGTTAATAAATTGAGCTGTAGTAGTTGAGGAAGAAACGACCTTGTCATTCTCTGCCAGGACTACAATAGGATCCACAAAGGCTTGGGATGCCAAAATGGGGACGATCCTTGGGAGCTGAATACTTCTTATCAATGGATTTAGCCACTGAGAATAAGAGCAGGGTTATTCCATATCATTTGAGACAGCGTCTCGAAGGAAGACTGAATCGGAGGAGTCAAATCCGTGAGGGATCTCCGAGCATGAAGATACTGGAGTCTTAATATCTTCCAGGATCGATGTCTGTAGTCTGGAGAGAAGAATGGATCCAGGTTCTTCAACAGAGACTTAAAGGACAGGTCCTCGAGCCACAGGCTCTGTACAAGAAAGATCCTGTTTCCTCCACTTCATCACAACGCGAAGGTCTGGGTCAGGCTCAACATCATCTCCTGATGGTCCAGAAAGGACTGTTTGGACAGGAAAGGAGTGAAAATTAGAAGGAGAAATGGCAGAAAAACAAGGACAGTCCCAAGACTGCGGCGCCAAGGTGACAAAAGCGGGCTGTGAAGAGCGGCACCCGAGGAGGCGCGCGGCCGAAGAGCCATGACCCCGAAAGAAGAAGTCTCAGCCTACTTTGACAGAGTCGACCATGAGCAGATCAGGTGACGGTAAGGAGCTTCATGTAAACTGTTCAGTCAGTCGGGCTGGGTCCGGTCCGCCGCCTTCTCCGGAAGGGGGGTCTGACAGCAGTCAGTCAATGCCGAGGGCCAGGCGGTCCCTGAAGCATAAAAATAAACAGCGCATTCTCGGCACCATTCAGCCTCGAGCTCTTCTTGACCCACAGGTCAAATAAGAGAAGGAATCACTCGAGGTAGCCCTCTGATATGTCTGCGGCGTAGGCGTTCGGTTGTCAAGGGCTAGGTGCGGTCTCCTCGCTCAGATCGCCAACCTCTGCTTCTGGTAGCCAACAGCTTCAACATCGAGCCCTACCCGCCCGCAGGTAGGTCTTCAGATGAGCAGTTTCATCAGTGGGCATCTCATGGAGCAATGGGCTCGGAGGTTGGTTCAGCTACCTGGCTCTCGGTCACTCGGGGCCTTCTGGCTTCCTGAGGAGACCAGGTAGAGCGGTTGGACTTCCTGGTCACAGCGGCTCCTTCTTGGGTGCAATGGACTCTGTCTTAGGTGTCTCCCCAATCACATCTCGGGCGCAGGAGGCCCTAGCGATGCCATATCTCCTGCTTCTTCCTTCAAAGCCTGTTTTCAGAGTCTTGGAGTGTTTTTTCCAGCGCCCTTAGCGTCACTATGCCTTCAAGCGCCCGTGTGAAGCTTCTCTGTGCCGTTTCGGTGCCATGTGGTCCCTCGGCGTGCGTCGCGGCGCTGGAGCTCTCAGGCGAAATCCTCCGCTTTCCGGACTCCTCTTTTCACTCTTTTCCTTCTTCCCTTTCCTCTGACTTTCATTCCTTTCCTGTCCATACAGTCCCTCCTGGACTGTCAGGAGATGACATTGAGCCTGACAGACCTTGGCTGGGTAATGAAAGTGGAGGAAGCAGGATCTGTACTGCTACAGAGCCTGTGGTCGGACCTCTCCTTTAAGTCTCTGCTGAAAAATTTGATTTCCCTCTTTCTCTCAGACTAAGAACATCGATCTGGGAAATTGTTAAGACTCCAATACCTTCATAGCCCCAGAGATCCCTACGGTTTGACTCCTCGGTTCAGCCTTCCTTGAGGGCAGCTGTCTCAAATGGTATGAAATAATCATAACCTCACCCTTGGGTGGCTAAATCCACAGACAGGAAATATTCAGCCCCAAGTATCGTCCCATTTTGGCATCTCAAGCCTTTGCAGATCCTACTGTAGTCCTGGCAGAGATCATAGGTGTCCTTCCTCAAACTACTAAAACGACCTATTAACAAAGAATCTAATAAGACAGACACCTTAGGTAAGACAGTCTTTGCTGCTTCTACCTAGTATCGTGCTGCCAGCTACCAGCTCTGTCTCCCAGTATGAGTATATCCTGTGGCACTATCAAGCAGATGGTTGAAGCTCTGCGAGAATCGGATACAAAGCCCAGAGCTTCTTCAAACCGATACCAGAGGTGCTCGAATCTAATAACCAGCAGGTTAAAGCAGCTATGGATGCTTTAGGCACTGCTCCCATTAACAGCTGCTGGTATTTGTGCCACGCCGTCATTCTGGCTGCGCCAGGGCTTCACGAATGACGGCGCGGCAGCAGGCAATAAGCGTTGCCCGCTGATGGTGCATATCTTTTAGGTCCTCGGTGGGAACAAGCTCTGAAGCTACACAAAAGACTAGGTCAGCCATTAATGTTCGACCCCTCCTGTCCCTCTCGAGGGAGTGTAGTAAGCGTCAGTTTCATACCGTCAGTCGCTTTCGAGGCAGAGGCAGGGAGGTTTCCCTAAAACCAACCTGCAACCTCAAAAGAAGACAACAGAAGGCGCCAGAGACTAAGCGCCCAGCGCCGCCTTATGAGTTGCTGTTCAAGTCCCATCTCAGGTGCCGGATGGACTTTTCTCTCCGGTGGAAGGTGCGTCTGATGCACTTCACAACCAATGGAAGTCCATAACCTCAGACAAATGGGTCGCCCGGATATTTCGTGAGGGGTATTCACTCAATCTTGTGGAGGCCCCTCCGGATCGTCCTCCCAAGCGACAGCCAGGCTGTCAACTCTTCAGTCAGACCTTCTCGCCCTAGATTCGAGCCTTCGAACAACAGGGCAGAAGTAGTGCTGCTGCATCAACGAACACAAGTTTCTACTCCCATTACTTCCTGGTTCCAAAGAAGTCCGGGGCATCGCCCATTTTGGATCTCAGAAAGCTAAACAAACTTCTCCCCAGGAGAAATTCAAAATGATTTCTCTAGGAACCTTGTTACCTTGCTTCATCAACCCGACTGGCTAGCCTCTCTAGACATGCAAGATGCACACCAGCACATTTCTATTCACCGAGGCATCACAAATTCCTGAGGTTTGTGGCTCTGGGACAACATTATCAGTTCAGGGTCTGCCTTGGGCTATCCTCGGCGCCGGGTTTTTACAAAGTGTTGTGCAGTTCTCGCAGTACCTCAGAAGGTCAGAATACAGGTGTTCCCTTATCACAGATGATTGACTCTGGCAAGCCCTTCAGGCAGGGAACTCTGGGCCTTGCGTAGAGATGACCTCTTGCTTCCTTTATCCATAAATTTCTACTGAACCTCAAGAAATTACAGTTGCAGCCCTCCCAGGGCTCCTTTATAGGGACTCTTCTGGACACCTCCTGTCAAGGCTTTTCTTCAGAAGACAAAATACAGGTTACTCACCTGTAACAGGAGTTCTAGGAATGGTATATGTTGTTCATCCACACTCATTGGCAGTATCCTTGCCGCTTTAAATCTTGCGGAAGGTCTTCAAGCTTGCTCCTCCACCCACCGGGTGGTATAACCTCGGCTCCCCCATGGCGCCAGATCTGGCCGCTGGAAGCTCAGGTTGTGCGTCGAGCCGGGAGGTCGGGTGGAGTAGTGTGGATGAACAACATATACCATTCCTAGAACTCCTGTTACAGGTGAGTAACCTGTATTCTAGGGACATGGATATGTTGTTCATCCACACTCATTGGCAGACTCTAGCAGTTCTCCGGGAGGAGGGGCAAGACGCACACCCCATATACTTGGGAAAGAGACTGGAGGACAGGCCCCAAAACCAGCATCCCGGCGTGACTCAAGGTCGATGTGGTAGTGGGTAATGAAGGTGTTTGCTGACTTCCAGGTAGCAGCCCTGCAGATTTCCTGGATAGGGACGTCCTGGAAGCAGCCACCGTTGCAACAGTATGGCGGGTAGAATGAGCTCTTATCCCTCTGGGAGGCTCCATGCCGCCAACCTTATCAGAGATCTGTGCAGGAGGTTACCCACCTGCTTATCGTCCGCTTGGCTGCAGGTCTGCCAGATGCGGCTTCAGCGTAGGTGACAAACAGCTGGCGAACCTCTCCCAATTTCAGCCGTGCGCTCCTTATAATAAGCGCCCTTCTAAGGTCAGAGTATGGAGCCTATGTTCGACCTCGAGGTGTGAGTGGGGTGAACACGGCAGAGTCAACACCTGGTTAAGGTGAAACTCGACACCACCCGGAAGGAATTTGGTGGGGCGCAGGACAACCTGTCCCTGTGGAAGACCAGGTAAGGAGACTCGATGGAAGCGCCTGGAGCTCTCCCATCCTTCTGGCTGGCGTGATAGCCACCAAGAAGGCGGTCTTCCACGACAGGTGAGAGAGAGCACACCTGTGCATGAGTTGAATAACTGCCCATGAGCTTTGCCAATACCAGCAGTAGATCCCACGGTGTGGGTTCCCGCACTGGAGGAAATGTGATCAAGGCCTTTGAAAGCGCCAGACCACCCCTCTCTCATACACCGACTGCTTCCCGCCACCAGGTAAGCAGAGATGGCTGCTAGGTGCACCTTAGGGTCACGGCCCTAAGCCCTTGACTAGAAAGGGACCATAAATAGTCCAAGATGCTTGCCAGGAACAGGAGGAAGGTCCAAGCCCTTGCCTGACACCAAATGAAAACCTTTTCCATTTGAAGGCATAACATTTTCTGGTCGACTCCTGCAGGGACGCCTCAACTACATTGAGGACCTCGTCGGGAAAGACCCAAAGCCTGGAACTCTAGCCGCTCAGGAACCAGGCCGTCAGGTGCAGGGATTGAAGGTCCGGATGGAACACCTTCCCTGATTGACTGAGAGCAGGTCGAGGCGAGCTGGAAGCTGCCGCGAGTCCTGGAGCTGAGACTGAGGAGATCTGGGTACCAGAACTGGCGAGGCCAGTCTGGGGCTATCAGAATCACCTGCGCCTTGTCCTCCTCGCCTTGAGAAGCACCTTGTGGATCAAGGGAAATGGGGAAAAGGCGTAAAGAGGCCGGGGTCCATTGCTCGAAGGCATCCCCTGCAGCGAGCCCTGCTGAGGGGCGGGCATGAAACAGACTCAGCTTCGCGTTCTCCATGGAGGCAAACAGGTCCACCTGAGGTGCCCCAAAGGGAGAACAGATGCTGTACTACCTCCGGCAGAGAGACCACTCGTGGGATGCAGCCCCTATCCGGCTCAGGGCATCGGCCAGGGTGTTGGAGGCTCCTGCCACGTGAATGGCTGGAGATCCGCCTCCAGGCTGCACAGTGACCAAATGCGGAGGCTTCCTTGCATTAGAAGCATGGGCGCGTCCGCCCTGGCGGTTTAGATAGTACATGGTCGTGGTATTGTCCGTCTGGACTGGACCACTTGACCCCGGAGCGAAGCAAAGGCGGTGAGAGCTAGGCGGACCGCCGGAGCTCCAGCAGGTTGATGTGGCATCGACTCCCCGCGGGGACCAGAGGCCATGAGCTCCGGTGTTCCCCAGATGGGCACCCCAACCCATCAGAGAGGCATCGGTCGACAGAGAGACCGTCGGCTCGAGGCGGATGACGGGATGCCCTCCTGCAAATGATCTGGAGCGGTCCACCACTGGAGAGCGTTCCACATCCCCTGTCACCGACTCAAGCTGGTCAAGGATCGCAGCGTTGTGACCACTGGCTGGCCAGTCCCCACTGAAGGGCGCATGTTCAGCAGCCCCAGCGGACCACGCTGGTACAGGCCGCCATGAGACCCGGGGCGCAGGAAGTCCCGGGCAGGCGCAATGCCCAACCAGAAATGATCGGGCAAAGGAGGAAAGAACCTCGGCCCTGTCCGTGGGAGCGCGCTCTGGCTCAAGAGAGTCGAGCTGCGCCCGATGAATAAAATATCACCTGCTGGCTCGAGTTCCGACTTGGCCTCGTTGATAAGGAGGCCCAGTTGAGAAGCAGACCTGGAGGCCAGATCTCTGGACCACTCCGCCTCCTTCCTGGAGGAGCTGCTATCAGCCAGTCGTCCAGGTAAGGGTACCCGGACCCTCGGTGCCGCAGGAATGCTGTCACCACTGCCATGCATTTGGTGAAGACCCTGGGAGCTGGAGACAAGCCGAAGGGCATGGCTTGGAACTCAGAGAGATCCTTCCGCTCGGAAGCGAAGGAATCTCTGGTGAGGCAGACGGATAGGGACGTGAAAAACGCATCCTGCAAGTCCAGAGAGAACCACCACGCCGGCGTTCAAGGATGGTATTATCTGAGCCAGAGTGACCATCCTGAAGGTTGAGACCTTAGGAACTTGTTTAGGTCGTGTAGGTGAGAATGGGCGCCAGCCCCGTCCGTTCGGAACCAGGAAGTACCTGGACACAAACCCTGGGTCTGAAGGAGGGTCCACCACCTCTCTTACCACCTCCTTCTGGAGGAGGAGAGTGATGTCGGCTCGACAGCGCCAGTGAGCTGGGATCCCGAAGCCCCCGAGGCGGCGGCTCTGAAGGGGTGCCTGCTCAATTCCAGAGGCAGGCCTCTTCCCACCACCTCAAGACCCACCTGTCCGTGGTAACAGCGGACCAGGTGGAACGGAGAATGCGGGCCGTCCCCGGGGACCCAGGAAATGAGTGGCGGGGATGAGGCGACACCCTCAGCCCGTCACTGGGCAGGCTTGGGAGGGACCGGCCGAGGGACCTCCTGGGCCCTTTCCTCCCTGCCTCCTGTTAGAGGAAGCGGCGGCTTGGGTTTGGGATGCCAAGGCCGAGCCTGCTGGCCCTGGCGTTCTGGGCGGGCGCGCCGGGGCACAGAAGGACGAAAGGCTTAGGCTGTGGTTTTGCCTTTGTCCTTCTGGACGGAAGAGACCGAGTCCAAGGTGGCATTGGACTTCTCGATCCTCTGCAGGTGACCTTCCACCCCAGGGCCGAGGTCAGTCCCCAAAGGAACATCCGCCAACATGCTGGGTATCCAGTAAAGGTGGATATCCTCAGCCAAGCCACGCGGACTTGCCAACCACTGCGGCCGCCACCGATCTAGCACATGAGTCCCTATATCCAAAAGCAGTCTGGAGCTGCTGTTTGGCCACTGCCCTGCCCTGGTCGCACCTGCTTAACCGTAGTCTGCAGATCGGCGGGAAGATGAGGATGACCTCATCAGGGGCCCAACAGGGCATGAGAAAAATTGTGCCATGAGGCGCGAACTGGCCTGGCCGAAGGCGAGAGGAAGGGCATAGCGTAGACTTTTAAGCCCGGCGTAGTCCAATTTCTTGGACTCCTTGTCAGGAGGTTTGTCCACATCCCTGGCGTTGCGGCCTCGAGCTGTCGGTAACCAACCCTCAGCAGAGGGTGTTCAAAAACGGACAAGGAACCGGTAGGGACACGCATACTTCCTGGCCATCCTGGCCAAGGCGCAGGGCAGGAAGCAGGGGGCTACCAAAGTTCCAGTGCGGACCCACTATGTTACCGGCCACCCGGAAAGGCCTCCGTCGGAGAATCCTCGGTCCAGAATCTCCGTGAGGGGATACTGGCCCGTTTGGAAGCGGGTTCGAGCTCCATCCGGTAGACTCCGAGATGAGCCGAAGCAGTCCTAGGAAGGACGACGGGCTATCGTCCATTGACTGACCTCCTGAAGACTCCAAGTCAGTCGCTTGGAGAAGAAGGAGGAATCATCTTCGGACTCGGAAGAGTCCTCGAAGAAACTGCCTCTGGCCTGAGCCACCCTTCACCTGCGAGGTCGGTCGGGAGTGAGGTAACTGACAACCGATGGGGTAAACCCTTAGTCGACCGAGAATCCTTGGTGGGAGCCCCAGTGGTGGCTGTGGGCGGAGTTCCACGGAATCGGTGGAGCAGCTGGTTTAGCGAACAACCGGCCTGGTATAGCTCCTCGGACAAGTCGGGGTTGTGTCGGCCGTTCCGGTGACAGCCACTTAATGGCGGGGAAGGCGCCGGAGTCGGCTTATTCCGGCCAGGAGGAGCTGTTGCAACATAAGGTCCTCGTGCCGTCGGCGTAATTACGCGAAGCCTCCCTCATCCGAGGAGGAGGACGAGGGCCGGCCGCCCGCTTACCAGCAGTGCCGAGACCGAGACCGCCTAGGACGGTGGGAACGGCTGGACGCGATGAGGTCGAGACCGAGACCGAGAGTCCCGGAATTTCGGGGTCGGTGCGGAGGTGTCGGCGGGACAGCACTCCTTCGGCTCGGAAGGTCCATCCGAGGGCTCGGAACCGGAGGCACAGACGAGCCCACGGATCCTCAACTCCTCCGGGGAACCGAGAGGGAATCTCGGCTGCTAAGGCGACAGCCCGTCCAATGGGTCGAGAAAATCTCGACTTCATCAGTGGAGTCTCGGTCAACTGACCTGACGGGACACCGTGAGGCCAGTGGCCGGCTGAGCGGTCGACCGCCGACGGACACGGCCCGGGAGAGGACCTTCCGCTCCCAAGAGCGTCGACGGAGGGACTTACCTGTCCCTCTTTTGGACCGAGAATAAGGTCCAGCAGGCATGAGCCCTTCTCCTTTAGTGGAGAGGGACAGACAAAGCTCCTTAAAAGAAGCCGTGTAGGAAGAACCCAGAGAGGCGGGATAAATGCCGGCCGAGGAAGATCTGACCCCGCCGCCTCCTCTTCGAGGGCGACCATCCGCTCGGCTGATCGCCGAACCGCCGCCCGCGGACACGCCAACCGGGCCTCCTTGGACTTCACGGAGAAGCGCTTCCGGGGCGGCCCAGTTGCAATCAGACGCTACGGTCTTCGAGGGACGTGGGCGAGAAAGATGAGCACAGGTCGCAAGCCTGCGGGTCGTGCTCAAGGCCTGAGGCAGTAGACACCGTGGAGTGTGGATCCGTCCGAGACATCTTCTCCGCATGGGCATCTCGAAACTGGGAGTCGATTTGTCCATCGCAGCCTGAGGGATCAAGACTGAAGTCTTTTGCAAATTTTTATTTTAAATCCACAACGGAGAAATAGGAACCAGTCGAAACGCAGGCGTTAAGGAGGAACCTGAGCTTCAGCGGTAAGGAAGATCTGGCGTCATGGGGGCGGGCGGAGTTATACCACCGGGTGGGTGGGAGGAGCAAGCTTGAGACCTTCCGGCAAGATTTAAGCGGCAAGGATACTGCCAATGAGTGTGGATGAACAACATATCCATGTCCCTAGAAGGAGCGATATCCTTCAAATGGCCCATCACATCAGGGAAAACAACTCAGTCCCAGCTCTCTCGATGCAACGGATGCTGGGCCTCATGGCATCCTCAGTGTTCACTGTACCCCTATACGTCTGCACATGAGAACCACTCAGTGGATGCTCAGTACTCAGTGGTCCCAACCACTCACCCACAGTCCTATCCCATCAAGTGACAGAACCCTTAAAGAGGTCACTCACCTGGTGGTCTCAAGAGAGCAATCTCCTAGAAGGGTATCCCTTGCTCCTCTAGACCATCAGATCTCATTACCACAACCGTCCCTAATGGGGTGGGAGCTCACTGTCAGGCTCTCCACACTCCAAGGTCGTGGACTCAGGTCGAGTCCCAGCTTCACATAAATGTTCTAGAAATGAGAGCCGTTCTTTATCGGTCGGCGTTGAAGGGCATTCTCTGTCACAAGAACATTCTCCTTCAAACAGACAACAAAGCAGTGATGTATTACATCAACAAGCAGGGCGGTGCTCATTCTTACCCTTATGCAGGAAGCGATGAAGGTATGGGAATGGTGCTTGGAGCACAAGGCTCTAATTCAAGCGGTCTACCTACAGGAATACAAAACGAGCTGGCAGACTGTCTCAGCAGAACAGAGACAGATCCTCACGAGTGGTCTCTTGACTCACCCATAGTTCAGTCACTATTCAAAGAGTGGGAACTCCAGACCTGGACCTTTTGCATCCCCACTCAGCGCAAAACTGCCTCTCTTCTGCTCCAGAAATCCAGGGCCTGGCATTTTCTGTCAGGATGCGTTCAGGCTGCAGTGGACAAAACGCTTTCTTCGCCTTTCCACCTCTTCCTCTAATTCAGAGATTGCTCCTCAAGTTCGAATCCCAGGGGACAAGATGATTCTCATTGCTCCCTTCTGGCCTCAGCAGCTATGGGTTCCACTACTCAACAATAATATTGGCAGTTCCTCCAAGACCACTTCCCTGCAGATGAACCTTTTGACTCAGGGCGGTGGTCCATACCAACCTGAGATCGCTTCACCTTCACGCTTGGCTCCTGAAGAGGTAAGTAAACCCGGTTCAATGTGTCTTGAAGGGTTTCAGATATCCTTCTGCAGCACGGAAACCAGCCACTAGAAAAACTTACACAGCCAAATGGAGCGTTTTTCGTTCTGGTGTCAAAGTCCTCTTTGAATCCTTTTCCTGCCCACCAGATAAGGTTTTGGAGTACCTCTTGGACCTCTCAAATTCAGGTCTGCAGTACTCTACAGTCAAAGTTCACCTTAGTGCCATTTCAGCATATCATGAGCCTTTTTTCCTTAACACTGGCTCAGTTACCTGTGGTTAGAGATTTCTTAAAGGAATTCTGCATACCAGACCTCCTACAAGGCGTCCAGTTGCAGCCTGGGACATTAATCTTGTGCTAGACATGCTCACTCGGAAACCTTTCAAACCTCTGGCTACCTGTGAGCTAAAATTTCTCACCTGGAAGACTGCCTTTCTAGTGCCCATTACCTCAGCCCTGCAAGGTCTCTGAGATACATGCCCTGGTCACAGACCCTCCGTTACTGTGTTCCATAAGGACAAAGTAGTCCTTTGGACTCATCCTAAATTTCTTCCTAAGGTTGTGTCAGAATTTCATCTGAACCAACCTTGGATCCTCCCTCTTACTTTGTGGACTTCCAAAATGAAGGAGAACGATCTCTTCATTCTTTGGATGTTAAGAGAGCTTTCGTTTCTATCTAGATAGAACCAAGGACTTTGCAAAGCCCAGCAACTGTTTGTTTCCTTCAGTGAGACCGGCTGGGTCAACCTGTACTCAGATGTATCTCAGCATGGTTAGTGGCATGCCTTACATGCCTGCTATTCCATGGCGCAGGTTAAGTTGGAGGGCAGAGTTTCGCTCACTCTACTAGAGCAGTCGCAGCATCCCTAGCAGAAATTCATAGCGTGCCCATTGCAGATATTTGCCAACGACCACCTGGAGCTCAGTGAATACTTCGTTAAACATTATGCACTGGATGTCCATGCCAGGCGACATTCTTCCTTTGGCAGAGCCATCCTTAATGGACTTCTGTCCTAGAAACGTGAGCTCTTGGTCTCACCTGCCCTCTCGGGGATTATTAGCTCAGTACTCTCCCAATAGTGTGAATGAGTGGTGGAGACTTATGTCCATGAAGATATGAAAATACGTACCTACCGTAATTCTTGATCTTCTTGGACGAAGTCTCCACCACTCATTCAATGTCCACCTCCGTCCCCGAGCTCACCTCTGTTGTTGGTCTTCACTCCCTCAAATCTTTAGGCTGTGAAGACTTCTTTTGTTGACCCTTCTTATACGGGTCGCCTGGACTATCTTATGTCGGTTTTTAGGTTGAGCTATCCTTCTAGGTTAGTTCGCTGCACCTCCTTGGTAAAAGGTACTGGCGGTTGGAGGGTCGGCCGAGACAGTCATTACATGTGAGCTGAGGCTTTCGCGGTGCGTTCCCTCGCGACTCCATCTCTGGCGCTGACCCTCCAGCAAAAAGTTTGCTCGATGGGTCCTAGTGCCTCCGGCAGCAGATCAAATAGTGTGAATGTGGGTGGAGACTCATCCAAGAAGATCAAGAATTACGGTAGAGTACGTAATTTTCATTTCCTGTCCCAGAACAGGAAGAGGCGAGAGTTGTAAGGCACACAGGCAGTAGGAAAGTTAAGTGTAAAAATACATAGAGGAGGAGACAGTAAGCATACAAAGCAACAGGAGAGGAGGGACACAAAATAAGTCAAGATGGGAGTGGTGCAGTGCAATGGCTGTGGGGCAGCAGTGTTCGGAGACATTCTGGAGACTGTGATGCTGTCCTGTTTGCAGGCACCTCTCTGGTCTGAGGGAGGAGGT
Source organism: Neoceratodus forsteri (assembly GCA_016271365.2). Taxonomy (NCBI): domain Eukaryota; kingdom Metazoa; phylum Chordata; order Ceratodontiformes; family Ceratodontidae; genus Neoceratodus; species Neoceratodus forsteri. The sequence goes on from CM028130.1 coordinate 1,608,712,340, forward strand.
TGCCCGTCCTCCAGGCTGACCTGGCTAGGATTTGTAAACCCTCTTCCCCACCCAGGGCCACCACCGTTACCTCAGAGGTTGCCAAGAAAGAGGAGCGGTTGGACCAAGCTGGGCTCAGGGAGGCGAGAGGGTGAGTAGAACAGAGTGCATCCTCCAGTTGTACCTCTCCACAATTCATATGCTGTTCTGGCAAAGAGTGGTTCCTCTATGGGCGCACCTGCAGTCGAGACCAAGGAGGATGCTGGGGAACCTCCACAAAGGGAAACCCCACAAGAGGTGGCACGAGACCCACAGGGAAGGAAACAACTCTAGTGGGACTCGATCATTAGGGGGTAGAAGTGGGGAGGAAGGGATAGGAGGTAAGGTGCCTGCCTGGCGCCACGGCTCGGAGGGACAGGAAGCGAATCCTCAGGATCAGGGAGCAGCTGCACGAGGGAGGAGCTGGATGTCATTGTCCACCTGAGGACAAATGACCTGGCTGTGAATGGGATCAGACGGTGCAGAGGAGATCTTCCTGGACATAAGTCTCCACCACTCATTCACACTATTGGGATCTGCGCGGAGGCACTAGGACCAGTGGGGAACTTTTTTTTGCTGGAGGCGGCGCCAGAGATGGAGCGGGAGTGGCACCATGAGCCCCAGCTCGTGGGTAATGACTATCCGCGTCGACCCTCCAACCGCCTCAGTTCTTTTTTCCCACCGCCGAGTGCGCCTCAGTGACGACGTCGTTACGCCACTGGGAGTCAAAACTTCAAACTAGCAGCATAGTTTTCAGTTTTGTTATTTTGTAGTAATATCTCGATAAGTATCGCTTAAGTTTATTCTTATTTAAAAAAAAAAGTCTCAGCCTACTTTGCGGAGTCTACAATGAGCAGGTCAGGTAGCCGGTAGGGAGACTTCGTGTGAAAGCTGTTCAGTCAGTCGGGCTGGGTCAGTTGTCGCCTCCTCCGGAAGAGGGGAGGTCTGACAGCAGTCAGTCAATGCCGAGGAAGGGCGGTCCCCAGAAGCATAAAAATAAGCAGTCGCATTCTAAGCACGGTAAATACATCAATTTTCATTTTGTGGAGTTAGGGAGGGCCTTAGACAAAGTAGCATGTACGGTAACCTTCTCGGAGTTGCTGCCTGTCTATGGTAAGGATGATGCTAGGGTATTCCACACCATGGGATTCAATGAATGGTTGATAAACTGGTGTGAAGCTCAGAGTTTGGCTTCACTGGGAGCCACCTGGAGGAATGCAGGCTTATACTGGCGCGATGGTCTGCATCTGTCCGGGGGTGGGGGAAGAGACAGGATCCTAGGTGACAGATTTAAATGCTTCATTGGCAAACATTTAAACTAGCCAGAGGGCACTGAAAAGAAGCAAGGAAATCCCAGCCTCCCCATAAAACACAGAAGTTAGAGAGTAAACACCAAGGTACAGGAGTCAGTAGGAGGCGGGACGGGATAAATGCAGAAAAAGGCAGTAAGGACAGGGATGGGGCTAAAGGGGTAAGGCCATAAAAATAAATGGAAGGTGATGAGTACAGTTGCCGCAGTCTGTGCAACAAGCTCCCTGAACTAGCGGCTTTGATGGAAGAAGGGTGCCTGGATATAACTGGGCCTGATTAGGCAGTTTGAGGGCGTGGGGGGAAGCCTCCTGTGTCTTACAGTTTAGTCAGTAGACATCCCCAACTTTACAAGACATATTTTTCTTCCATCTATGAACTTGCACTGAGTCTGCATACTGCTGTCTTTTGAATGTACATTTGTAATATTTTGGACTCTGACCTGGATCATCGTAACACTACTGGATTTTTATTGGATTAACCTGTTTACATTGTACGAAGGACAGTGCGTGCAGTGAGAGGACCTCACTGTCCTTATATATTTGGATTCTCTAATAATTGCTTACAGATTATTTATGGTTGTGTAGTTCTAATTTTGTTTTCCCTCCTGGAGCTGTGAGAAGGTTTATTGGGTTGGGTAGTTCTTATTAGTTATGTTTTGTTTATTTGTTTTGGATTATGTTATTGCTGGCTTTTAGTCTAATTGTAATTGTGGGTATTTTATTTAAGAGGTAATTAGGATTTTATTTAGCTGTTTGCAGCTAGTTTGTTTCGCTTTTGTTATGTGTTGTTTAGTTACCCCAGTCGTGCATTATTAGTCTTCCGATCTCCATGCCCTGCCCTTTTGCCCTCCTCCTCCATTTCCATCTACCAGCACTGTCAGGCGCTTGGTATTGCTCGTGGGAGGGGTGAGCTTGGCGAAGTCGTGAACTCGATGGGGCAAATGAGCGGACCTTTCATATAGGGGTGGTTAGAGTCCAGAAGCGCCCTGGGGCGAAAAAGGAGCCTGGGCATTGGTGATCCATGTCTAGTCTCCTCTCCATACCCAAGGCTCCACCTATTTGGATGGGCAAGTAGTCGGGACGGCTCCGGAGCCCTGTCAAAACAAATCAGCAGTTATTTCTGATTTTGTTGGGACCCAGATCTGGCTTGCATCACCGAGATCTGGCTGGATGGAAATGCTGGCCCCATTTTGGAGGTGACCGTTCCAGCTGGGTACTCGGTGATTCACCGCCTGAGACTGGATCGCTGGGGGGTAGCGGTCTGTTTAAAGACCAGAGTCGGGGCTCACGGTGTACCAGTTAAGAAGCTGAATCCTTTGAGTGTACGTAGTGGCTGGTGTGGGTTGCAGGATAGCCCTCGTCTACCGTCCACCAGAAGACAAGAGATCATTCCGCAGGAAGTGGCGGTAGACTTCACCGATATGGCATTGGAGTCGCCCAGATTGATGGTTCTCGGTGACTTCAATGCCTGGGTCGACGACGAACTTTCTGCCTTTGGTCAGCACTTCCTCCAGTTGATGACATCACTGGGCCTTACACAGATTGTTTCCTCAGCCACTCATAATCACGGTCACTCTTTGGATTTAGTTTTCTCCTGGGGATTGAGGCCTCTGATTTGGTGGTGGAACCTGTCAGTTGGTCTGATCACTACACGTGGGCTTCAATTTTGTGCTCCCCTTCGTAGGTCTGCCCCTGTGGAGATGGTTCGATACCGCCCTTTACGGGATGTGCCCTGAAGACCTGATGGCGGTGTTGAACCTCTCAGAGTTTCGATTGCCAGCTTGGGTCCAGAGGCCATGGTCTTGGCTTATAATCAGGCCATTTCCTTGGCCTGGACTCAACTGCTCCTGTCCGTGTTCGTCCCTCTCTCTCCGCCTCGGGCCCATGGTTTGATGGGTCCTTGAGGGAGTTGCAACGTGGGGACGACGGTTAGAGCGCCGTGGAGGAAATCTACTCTAGATGTCGACTGCCTTAGTTTGGAGGAGCATTATCGGCTCTACCAATCAGAGATCTCCCATAAGAAGGCAGAATTCCTGTCCAGGAGATCTCTGTTGCTCAGAATCGACCAGCTCAGCTCTTCAGAACTGTGGACAGGCTGTGCAACCCAGCCTGTCTCCAGCTCCGTCGAGCTTTTTCACAAAAGGAGTGTGATAGTTGTTCAATTCTTTGCGAATAAGGTTGCCGACATCAGATCCGAGATCCCCCTGACACACTCTAAGGGAAGCTATTGGTGCTTGGCCACGGAATCCTCTGCTTCCTGGTGTTCCTTTGACCTGCCGATGTTCGGTGATATTATGCGGATCATCCAGGGATGCACCCTACGTGCTGTATTTTAGATCGGGTCCTAACTCCCTGATTCTGGGTTGTGTTGAGATCATCGGCCGTTTCTGGCTCAAATAATCTGGTGCTCCCTAGAATTGGGCGAGTTTCCTAGTTCCCTAAAGGAAGCTGTGGTGACTCCCTTTTGAAGAAGGCTTCTTTGAACCCAGATATTTTTTCCAACTACAGACCTATCTCTAATCTTCCTTTATTGGGAAGGTTATTGAGAAAGGTAGTGGCAAACCAGCTGGAGGACCATTTGACCATCCATAGTATCTCTGAACCTCTCCAGTCTGGTTTTCGTAAGAGGCATACACCGAGACTGCTCTAGTTCGGTGCTCAATGATCTCTTGATGGCGAAAATCAGAGGAACCGCTCTATCTTGGTTCTTCTTGATCTCTCTTCAGCCTTTGACACTGTAGACCATGGGGTTTTGCTCGAGCATCTGAGTCCATCTATGGACTGTCTAGTACAGTGCTCAGATGGTTTTCATCTTTTCTATCTGGGAGAACACAGAGATGTGTGGGGATTTTTTCCTCTGACCCTTTTCCTCTGCAGTGTGGTGTCTCCCAGGGCTCGGTGCTTTCCCCATGTTCTTGCAGTGTACATACTGCCCCTCGGAGACATTGTAAGAAGGTATGGGCTGAGGTTTCACTGCTATGCTGATGATACCAGCTCTGTCTTTGCCCCCGACCAGGTTAGTGCTCTCTCGGTATTTAATAGCTGCCTCACTGAAATCCATGACTGGATGAATGCGAGGCTGGTTAAAGTTGAGCGCCAGTAAGACTGAGGTCATGGCTGTTGACCGGGTCATGGGACAGGGGTTGGGGTCTGGTCAGCCCTCTGGCTTACTGCTGGGGGTCAGATCCTTACCTCTGAGCAGTGCATAACCTGGGAGTGGTACTTGACGGCGGGCTGACTCTTCGTCATCAGATGTCAGCAGTCATTAAATCTGCATTCTACCATCTTAGGAACATTGCCAGGGTGAAACACCTTGTTCCGTCCAGCGATTACCCATGTTGGTCCATGTTTCGTGACCTCATGCCTTGACTATTGCAACTCCCTGTACTTGGGGGCTTCCTGGGTTGATATCTGCCGCTGGTAGCTAGTGCAGAATGCTGCTGCATAGTTACCGACAGGGTAACTAGGACTACACATATTACCCCTGTGCTGCGCGATCTGCACTGGTTGCCTATACAGTGGCGGATTGCCTTTAAAGTAGGTCTTTTCACCTTCAAAGCCCTGCACGGACTCAGTCCCGACTACTTGAAAGAGCTTCTGATTCCTTACTGCCCGTCGACAGCTCCATTCAGCCGACGAGGTTACTAGAGGTTCTGAGGGTTATACTGAAATTTTCTGGGGCCAGGGCTTTCGTGTTTGCGGCCCCAATCCTCTGAACTCTCTGCCTCGCCGCTTAGGGAATGCACGCACCATGGAATCTTTTAAGCGGATTTTTAAGACTTTTCTGTGGAGCAAGGCTTTATAAATTGATGCTGTTGTGAATGCTGATTTTATATGTATATTTTGATTCTAATATTCATTTGTACAGCGCCTTGTGCTTGAAAGCAATAAATAAAGTTTATTATTATTATTATATTGTGGCAGTCACTGAAACATGGTACACAGAGAACCATGACTGGGATGTCAACATACCAGGATACACAGTCTACAGGAGGGACAGGGTGGGTAAAGAGGAGGAGAAGTAGCTCTCTATATAAGGGAATGAATTAAAGCAACAAAACTAAAGAACAAACAGGAAGTTGATGAGTCACTATGGGTCACCCTGGAGACAGGAAATGGCACCACAATCCGCAGGGTTGTGTACAAACCCCATCTCAGGAGGAAATGGACAAGGAAATGATAGAAGGCATCCTTAAAATGGTGGAAAAAAGGGAGGATATTGTTGATGGGGACCTGAATATGTCAGATGTTAACTGGAGTACCTTTGCTGCAGGCACATCCAAGAGCAGGGTCATTCTTGATGCCCTACTGGGGCATGCCTCAGACAGCTAATGTTGGGACCCACTCGGGAGGAGCAATCTAGACCTGGTACTCTCAAATGGGGAAGGAGAAAGGATCTCAGATTTAGAAGTGGGTAGCCATCTCAGGGAACAAGTGACCACCAAACAGTGTGGTTCACAATAAACACAACCATAGAGTCAAGTCATACAAAAACAAGGTACTGGACTTTAGGAAGGCTGACTTTGGGGAAAATGAGAGTGCGCCTCAGAAAAGCACTAGCAAGCGGGCAAGAAGGAGGGGTGGAGGAACAATGGAAATAATCAAAACAGCCATCGTAGAGGCAACAATCCTTTGTATGAAGCAAATCGACAAAACGAAGGAAAAACACTATGGTTCTCAAAGAGGTGGCAGGGACGGTTAAGGAGAAAAGGATAGCATTCAGGAAATGTAAGGAAACACAGAAGGAGCAGGACAGAGAACTTTGTCACTTAAAGCAGAAGGAGGCAGGGAAGGCAGTCAGAATAGCAAGGCACAAACTGAGGAAAAGATAGCCAACTCTGTTAAGTAGGGGATAAAACCTTTTATAGGTTACACTAGGGGCGAAGAAAGACCTAGGGAGGTATAAGACTTAATAAAGGGGAGGGAATGTGGGCAGAGGGTGATGAGTGAAAAAGCAGGGTACTGAGCGAATATTTCTGCTCAGTATTCTAGAGGAAGAGGGAGGCACCTAAACCAAACAAGAGAGAAACTCTGCATTTGGGAAGTCGATACCAGTCCATTCACAGAAGAAAGGGTTTTGAAAGAACTCTTGAAACTGAGGGTGGACAAAGCAATGGGGCCTGATGGGATTCACAGAAACATAGAATTTGACGGCAGATAAGGACCGCTTGGCCCACCCAGTCTGCCCATTTCCCTACCTGATGGATAAGCTGCAGGTCCTAGTTAACCAGCAGCCTACTTCTTCCTACCCCACCCCTAGAATTGCCTTATGACTGTCCCATGCATGCTTGAATTCCACCACTGTTTTTGACTCCACAACCTCCTCTGGAGGCGTTCCATACATCCACAACCCTCTCTGTGAAAAAATATTTCCTTAAATTACCTCTGAGCCGCCCCCCCTTCTATCTTCAAATTGTGCCCCTTGTTCTTGCACACCTCTTTTTGAAAGATGCTACTCTCTTGGACGTTGTTGATTCCCTTGAGGTACTGAAAGTTTCTATCATGTCTCCCCTCTCCTCCTTTCCTCGAGGCTATACATATTAAGCTCCTTAAGTCTCTCTTCTATGTCTTCGGTGCAGACCTGCACCATTTTAGTGCCCTCCTCTGGACAGCTTCCATCCTGTCTATGTCTTTACGGAGATTGGGTCTCCAGAACTGCACGATACTCAGATGGGGTCTCACTAGCTGTCTGTACAGAGGAATAATAACTTCCTGTTTTCTACTGGTGATGCCTCTTCCTATGCATCCAAGTATCCCCCAGCCCTCCTTGCTGCCCTCTCCATTGCTTTCCACCTTTAGGTCATCTGATATGACTACCCCCAGGTCCCTTTCCATTTTTGTTGTTGTTAGTATCTCACCCCCATTGTGTACTCTTCCCTGGGTTTTGTTTCCCAGGTGCATTACCTTGCACTTCTTAGCATTGAATCTAAGCTGCCATACATTTGACCATTCCTCTAACCTTGCCAAGTCCTTCTCATCCTTTCCACTCCACCTTGTGCATCAACTCTGTTGCAGATCTTTGTGTCATCTGCAAAGAGACATACTTTTCCTTCCAGTCCCTCTGCAATGTAGCTATAAAGACATTGAAGAGGACCAGTCTAATACTGAACCCTGCGGTACCCCTACTAACCCCTTTTTCAGAGTGGACTCCATTTACTATTACTCTCTGTTCCTATTCTCCAGCCAATTCTTTACAGGCTGTCATCTTGGGACCCACTCCCAGGCTGCTAACTTGTATATTAATCTTTTGTGTGGGACTGTGTCAAATGCCTTGCTAAAGTCTAGGTAGGCCATGTCCACAGCCCCTCCCTGATCAACTACTTTGGTCACCCAGTCAAAGAAATCTATCAGATTTGTCTGGCATGACCTTCCGCTGTGAATCCATGCTGCCTTGGGTCCTGTGCCCTCTGGCCTCTAGATACTCAACAGTTCTTTCCTTCAGAAGTGATTCCATCATTTTCCTACCACTGAGGTTAAACTAACAGGTCTGTAGTTTCCTGCTTCTGCCTTGCTCCCACTTTTGTGAAGGGAATTACATCTGCCCTCCTCCAGTCCTCGGGTACCACCCCATCCTCCCATGATTTGTTAAAGAGGGTAGTCAGTGGTGTCACTAGTTCTACCCTTAGTTCTTTTAGAATTCTGGGATGAATCCCATCAGGCCCCATTGCTTTGTCCACCTTCAGTTTTAAGAGTTCTTTCAGAACCCTTTCTTCTGTAAATGGGCTGGTATCAACTTCTGTATCCAGAGTGTTTCTACTGTTTGTTTTAGATACTTCCCCTCTTCCTTTGTAAATACTGAGCAAAAGTATTTGTTTAGCATCTCTGCCTTTTCACAGTCACCCTCTGCCCATCCTCCCTCCCTTTACTAAGCCTCACTATCCTCCTTGGTCTTACTTAGACTCCTGATGTACCTATAAAGGTTTTATCCCCTTCTTAACTGAGTTGGCTATCTTTTCCTCGGTTTGGGCCTTTGCTGTTCTGACTGCCTTCCCAGCTTCCTTTGCTTTAACTGATACAGTTCTCTGTCCTGCTCCTTCTGTGATTCCTTGTACTTCCTGAATGCTTTCTTTTCTCTTGAACCTTCACTGCCACTTCCTTTGAGAACCACAGTGGTTTCTTACCTCGTTTCGTTTTATTTATTTGCTTTACACAAAGGCTTGTTACCTCTGTGATGGCAGTTTTATTATTCCCATTGTTCTTCCACCCTCCTTCCTGCCCATTTGCTAGTGCATTCCTTGGCACTCACCCATTTTGACAAAGTCAGCCCTCCTAAAATCCAGTACCTTTGTCTTTGTATGGCTTGACTCTATTGCTGTGTTTATTGTGAACCATACTGTTCGATGGTCGCTAGTTCCCAGATGGCTACCACTTCTACATCTGTGATCCTCTCCTCATCTCCATTTGAGAGAACCAGGTCTAAGATTGTTCCCTCTGAGTGGGCTCCAATACTAGTTGTCTAAGGCATGCCCCTGTAGGGCATCTAGAATAACCCCACTCTTATAAGTGGCTGCTGCAACTGCACTCCAGTTAACATCTGGCATATTCAGATCACCCATCAGCAATATCTCCCTTTTTCTGCCATACTAAGTATACTTTCTATCATTTCCTTGTCCATTTCCTCCCTGAGAAGGGGTCTGTATACAACCCTGTGCGGATTGTGGTGCCATTGCCGGTCTCCAAATTTACCCACAGTGCTTCTTCTCCTCCCTGTTTACCCTTTTGTTCTGTTGCTTTGATTCCATCCCTTATGTAAAGAGCTACTCCTCCTCCTTTTACCCTCCTGTCCCTCCTGTAGATAGTGTATCCTGGTATGTTTACATCCCAGTCATGGTTTTTGTGTACCATGTTTCTGTGACTGCCACAATATCCAGATGTTCCTCCTCCATCAAGGCCACTAATTCAGGAAGCTTGTTACTCAGACTACGGCATTGGTACTCATTGCTCTCCATTTTTGAAGGCTTTACTTTCTGTTGCAGCATCCCCACTGACCTTTCTACCTCGGTCTTTTTCCCATTTAGTACCCTGTTTTGTAGGGAGAGGCTGGATTTTTCTGCTGCTTATCAGTGCCTCCCTTGACTAGTTTAAAAGCTTGCACAATGAAGCATTTAAACCGATTGCTCAAAAGACTTGTTCCTTCCTGGACAGATGCAGACCATCCTGCCAGTATAGGCTGGTGTCCCTCCAGGTGGAACCCAGTCCCCAATGAAGCCAAACCCCTGTGCTCCACACCATTTTTCAACCACTCATTAAACTGTATGGTGAAAGTACCCTTGCCTCACTCATGCCATTTACAGGCAGCACCTCTGAGAAGGATACTGTGTGTGCTACTTGTCTTAGGCCTCTCCCAGTTCTACAAAGTCCTTCTGCACTGCTGTAGGTTCGTCTGACATGACCTTCCTGCTGTGAAACCATGCTGCCTTGGGTCCTGTGCCCCACTGGCCTCTAGGTAGCTTAATTCTTTCCTTCAGAAATGAGTTCCATCATTTTCCTACCACTGAAGTCAAACTAACTGGTCTGTAGTTTCCTGCCTCTGCCTCTTCACCCAAGAATTCTAAAAGAACTAAGGTAGAACTAGTAACACCACTGACTACTCTCTTTAACAAATCATGGGAGATGGGGTGGTACCTGAGGACTGGAGGAGGGCAAATGCGATTCCACTTCACAAAGTGGGAGCAGGGCAGAGGCAGGAAACTACAGACCAGTTAGTTTGACTTCAGTGGTAGGGAAAATGATGGAATCATTTTTGAAGGAAAGAATTAGTACCTAGAGGCCAGTGGGGCACAGGACCCAAGGCAGCATGGTTTCACAGCAGGAAGGTCATGTCAGACGAACCTAACAGATTTCTTTGACTGGGTGACCAAAGTAGTAGACCACGGTGGGCTGTGGATATGGCCTACCTAGATTTTAACAAGGCATTTGACACAGTCTCACACAAAAGATTAATATACAAGTTAGTCAGTGGGTCCCAAGGTGGTAGCCTAGATAAAAACTGGCTGGACAACAGGACGAAGGGAAATAGTAAACGGAGTCCACAGTGAAGAAAGAAGGGTAACTAGCAGGGTACCAGGGTTCGATACTGGGACCAGTCCTCTTTAATGTCTTTGTAAGTGACACTGGAGAGCACCTGGAAGGAAAGGTATGTCTCTTTGCAGATGACACAAAGATCTGCAACAGGGTTGTTACACAAGGTGGGGTGGAAAGAATGAAAAGGACTTGGCAAGGTTGAAGGAATGATCAAATATGTGGCAGCTCAGATTCAATGCAAAGAAGTGCAAGATAATGCAGCTGGGAAACAAAACCCAGGGAAGAGTACACAATGGGGGTGAGTTAATAACAACAAAAATCGAGAGAGACCTAGGAATAATTATATCAGATGACCTAAAGTTGGGCAAGCAATGTGAGAAGCAGTAAGGAGGGCTGGGGATACTGGGATGCATAGGAGTGGTATAAACAGTAGAAAACAGGAAGTTGTTATCCCTCTGTACAGACAGTTAGTGAGACCCCATCTGGAGTACTGCATGCAATTCTGAGACCCCATCTCCTCAAAGACAGAGTGGAGGCTGTTCAGGAGGAGGGCAACCAAAATGAGTAGGGCTGCACCAGAAGACATACCAGAAGAGACTAAAGCAGCTTAATATGTATACCCTTGAGGAAAGGAGGGAGGGGGGACATGATGAAAACTTTCAAGTATCTCAAGGGAATTAACGTACAAGAGGGTAGTATCTTTCAGAAGAAGAGATGTGCAAGAACAAGGGGCACAATTTGAAGATAGAGGGGGACGGCTCAGACGTAATGTTAGAAAGTATTTTTCACAGAGAGGGGTTGTGGATGCATGGAACAGCCTTTCTGAGGAGGTTGTGGAGTCAGGAAAAGTGGAGAATTCAAGAATGCATGGGACAGGCATAAGGCAATTCTGGTGAGGGGTAGGAGGAAGTAAGCTGTTGATTAACTAGAACCTGCAGCTTATCCATCAGGTAGGGAAATGGGCAGACTAGGTAGGCCAGGCAGTCCTTATCTGCAGGCAAATTCTATGTTTCAATCTGCTAACATTTCTTTTAAACCCGAGGCAGTGTTACAAACTCCTTTAGGTGCATTATCAGACCCACTTGGTAAAATTAGGAGTAAATGGAAGCAGATTTTCAAGAAACAGGTTTGACAGGGAGACTGGTCCTCATTCTAAAAATATATTAAACTGCTCAGTCAGTAATAGACTAAGGGCTATCAATATAACATATTGATGTGCATGTATTTTACACCTGTCATGGCCCACAAAATAGACTCAACCAACTCTAAGTTATGCCCCAAGTGCTCTGCTCAGGATGGTACCTTCTTGCACTCGATTTGGGACGGTCATAAAGTTCAGGGATTCTGGAGAGGCATTCTTTCCCTGCTATCTGATCTCTTCATTCCATTAATGCTGGACCCTACAGAGATACTTTGGGCTGCCGGAGGGCAGGAAGGGAACCACAAGGGAAAAATCCACTGTGGATGCTAGAAGTAGTGGTGGGAATGCGACACTAGCACAATACTGAGACTGAAAGAGGTACCGACCGCTGCCTCCTGGATAAAATCTTTATGGCCTGTATGAAAGTGGAGAGTACCCAATATTTTGTTAAAGGCAAACTGAGAAATATGAGAGGGCGTGGCATCCCATGGAGGAAGCAGTACTTCAGGACTGGTTCCCATCTTTCTGATACTACCCTTGGCATTCCTTACAGACACCAGATAGTAATAACTTATAACTGTATATTAAAGAGTGAAACATGCATTAGCATATTTTCTCATCTTTATTTCTATTTTCTTCTAGACATTATGCATCACCATGCTTATATTAAGTATTAGTAATAACAAATAATCCACTTAAAGTTGTAAAAACATTACAACAGTGACTGTTTTTATACATATGTAATGTACTGAACCCTACCTCACTGTTTACAGTAGGAAATTGTAACAGAGCTTGAGTAAAATAAAGTCTACAAAAAAAAAAAAAATTGCACCGTATTGGCCTCGAACAGATCTGGTTTCCTTGATCAACAAGTTGTCAGAGGTTCCCCATAACAACTGCCTTCGAACACACCTCCTGAAACAAGGACCTCCGGTCTATCCCAACCTGCTCTCCTTCATCTCTATGCCTGGCTCCTGAGGAGATAGAAGTCAGGATGTTTCAATGTCTCAGAGAATCTCAGATCCTCCCGGCACCTTGTAAGCCTTCCACCAGGAAGACATGCATGGCTAAATGGAAGAGTTTCTCAAATAGTGTGCTAAGATCTTATCAGACCCATTTCAATGTCCTCCAGAGAAAGTTCTGAGTACCTACTAGACCTTACAGATGCAGATATGCAATACTATCTGTAAAGGTGCACCCCTGTGCACTTTCTGCCTATCACAAGCCAGCACAAAACATGACCCTGGCTCAGTTGCCACTAGCTGTCCAAAAGGATGCTTAAAGGTATCCTTCATACAAAGCCTCCGTTAGAAAGCTGGTTGCCCCTGGGACATTAACCTCATGCTAGATATGCTTACTCAGAAACCCTTTGAGCCTCTAGCTATACGTGATCTGAAGTTTCCGACCTGGAAAATCACCTTTCTGGTGCCCATCCCTTCTGCTCGTAGGGTCTCAAATACATGCTTTGGTCACAGACCCTCCGTATACAGTCTTTCATAAAGACAAGGTGGTTCTCCATACTCACCCTAAGTTCCTACCCAATATGGTTTTGGATTTCCACCCCAACCAGCCTCTGGTTCTGCCTACTTATTTCCCTAACTTCCAAAATGAAGGAGAACGCACCTACATTCCCCGGATGTTAAAAGAGCCCTCATGTTCCAGATCGACAGAACCAGAGATTCCTGTTAGGCCAAGCAGCTCTTTGTGTCCTCCAACATGGCCCAGCTGGGTCAGCCAGTGTCCATCAAATGTATTTCTGCTTGGATAGTGACATGCCTTCACCACTGTTACTCCATGGTGCAGGTCAGGTTGGAGGGTCAGGTGTGTGCCCATTCTACCAGAGCTGTAGCCGCATCTCTAGCAGAGATCCGCTCTTTTCCCACTGATTACATTTGTAAGCGCTTACTTGGAGCTCAGTGCACACTTTCATAAAGCACTACGCTCTGGATATCCATGCCAGACAGCATGCCTCCTTTGGCTGGACAATTCTAATGGACGCCTGTCTCGCGAGTGAGCTCCGCTCTCCTACTGCCTGCTCGGGGATTTGGTTTTCAGCTTGGTATTCTAACTCAGCAGTATGAATAAATGGTGAAGACTTGCCTAAGAAGATCAGGAATTACAGTATGTAATTTTTATGTTTATACTATATACTACGTTCATCTCTGCTTTGGGTTTTCCCCACAAATGTACAGCTCTTTTCTTCTCATGTTGGTTCTCTCGCAGCTGCACTCTTAACCCCACGCTTTCTGAACTATTTAAGGCACTACTAGACTTAAATATACAGGACAATGTGAGGTCCTTACCCGATGAATCTGGCTAAAACCAACATGGATTCAAGCAGCCTGCTTCTGCTGTTTTACCTACTGACCAAAGGAAAGCTCTCAGATTCAAACCACTAGGAGGGAAGGGGGAATTCCTAAAGTAATGCTGCTCTACCTGGCAGTTGGTGCGTGGACCTCAGTCACCACCTATGGAAGACAGCAGCCCACTGTACTCTTTTGCAGACATGCCTAAATGCTGAACGCAGCTCTGTGGTGGTGAGGAGCTACAATGGGAATGCCTGATCTTCCAAGAATCAGTCTTCACCATTCAACACTGGTGGGTCTGTGCCAGAGGTTTTAGGACCCCGCAGTAGCGTATAGCTTTAAGATTTTTGGAGTGGGGAGCCAACATCAGGGACGGCACTGCCCACAAGGCAGATGTATGACGTGATGTTTATGAACTGGCCAGTAACCGACGCTGCCCCTCTCCTCAGTCCTGTTTTTCCCATCATAGAGGCTGCATCTCCATAGAAGCATTTAGCTAAGCGTCATAGTACTGTTTGCCACTTCATTTAATGCCATACTGTCTTTTCGATGGCGCATCACTGTTTATATTTTCCACTGTTACTTTAGTACGGTACAGAGTGCTATTTTTGCTGACTTTGTTATTTTCCATTCTAGTTTGGTCATGTCCGTCTGGCCTAAGAAGCAGTCCAGTAAAGAAAAAGGAAAGGTCTCTCTCCCCAAGCGTCCAGTGCCCTGCAAAGAAGAACATGTTCGTTCACAACTGCCATGATCGCTGTTTCTCTTGCCTGGGTCAAGACTGCGATATGGATTGTTAGACCCTTGCTTCAGCATGGACTTCTGCATTCTTGAGCTTCGGGCAATGAGGTTGGGGCAGGACCATCCAACCTTCGAGACCGGCATCACATCCGACCCAGGACCAGGTCGCTGGGTTCTTCCCCATAGCCCCTCCCAGTACTATACGCACTAATGGAGACCAGGCCTCGCTTGCAGAGACGAGAGGCCTGTGGGAGGATCTGTGGGACAGACAGCTCCTTCGGGGGCTGGATGCTACACCTTTAGTCTGGTGCCCCTTGGGGCCCAGACACTCCCAGTAGTGGCATCGGAGATGCACGCTGGGCCAGCACTGGCAGGTCCCTTTGGCGTGTGGTCTGGTGCTCTTTGGCTCCTGGCATGAAGGCCGTGAGTGGGGCAGCACTATCTGTGTGGCTGGGTTCCCTCCTGCTGTCAATTTTGGCACTGGGAGAGGAAGGGTTCCTGGGGTGGTTCAGTTGGAGATTTCCCTGATCTCGCCCTCGGACCTGGAGGACAAGGTTCAGGATGATCCCAACTGGCTGCCTGTCAGCCGGTGGACTCTTTTAGGCCTAGCTCTAGGCCTTCAGTATAGTTGTAGCCTAACAGTCTTCTTCCTGGTGCAGACCATGACACTGTCTCCACAGTGCCGCTTGCAGCACTGGGGATGCTGCTTGTGCCGATTCCAGCACCAGTGGGGATGGTAGCGCTGGGCTTGGTGCTGGGTCTGGGTCTGTCAAGGGTCTGGTGAGTCAAGTTCTGGTGCCATCCGTGGTGCCGGCTCCGACTCTAATGCAGTTTGTGGCACCAAGGGGATGCTGGTGCTGCTCCTGGTGCCAGATCCCCGCTCCCCAGCCCTGGTTCCACTTCTGCTGTTGGGCCTTCTCCAAGGCAGAGCCCTCTCAGGCAAGGCAGGAGTCATGAGATCTTGGCCAGTGCCATACCGTGTCCAGTGCAGCTGAGGGCTCTATCAGTAGTTGTAGCGTCAACTCGGGTATTCTCCCCAGAACTGTCTGGGCCTGCCAGTAGGTGGGGAAGGGGCCACCTGTGGGATCTGCAAGGCTCTGACCTCCCACCTGGGCACCCCCAGGCACCACCCTGATCGCCCCTGTATGGTTGGACATTCTTCAGTGGGCAAGCTGCCCAACCCCCCGTGTGAGATGTCACCTGTATGCTCCTGCAGCCCTGGCACAGGACCTGGCCTGGTCTGCCACGAACCTCCTCAACCCTTCTCTAAGTGTTTCTTGTCCTTTGGGGCCCATGATCTGGGAACAGTTCAGGGCCATGGTAAGTGCTTTCATTGTCTACCCAAGGGCAATGGACGAGACCATATTCCAGCCTGAAACCCCAGCACCACCAACCCCACACGAATCCAGCTCCACCTCATACATGTCTTCCTCCTCTGAGAAACAGGATACTTCTGACCACTTCACCTTTGACACGATTACTTCAGTTATCAGTGCTTCCTTTCGAGGATGACAGAGAAGCTGCCGTTTCCAACTTTGCTGGATGCAATCCTGTCCAAACTATGCTGTCTTTCCTTGGGAGTACAGTTCTGACACTACTGTCATACCTCTGTGGCCACAGCCATTTATGAAGGAGTCGCAGAAGGTCTGACTCCGTCCCTCTGCCCCTCTGCAGCCCCAAGGACAGCCAGTGCAGGTACTTGCCGCCTGGGGTCTGCAGGTCCCATGCCTCACCCACTTCTGGGGTACAGATCCTGGACAACCTTCTCAGCACTTTTGCCCATGGCATGACCGCCCCTGAGTCAGACTCGGCCAAGTTTGACTGCTGAGGTAGAAGGGTTTCCTTGACTAGCGATGTTGTGCATTGCTGCACACCAGGCTCATCAGGCTACCTATGGTAGGCACCTATAGGCAATGCTGGGACAGCTCCCAGCATCCATGCCTGACTGCAAGGCAACCAGGCAGCCCAACTGCCTTTCTGGCACAGCCTGGAGCCGATGAGACACCAATCTAGGGTGTCTTATGATGCCAATGAGGTAGCCTCCAGATTAGTGGGAACTGCAGTCTACATAAGACAGACGGCATGGCTTCACCTATCAGGTTGTCACCCTTGGCCCAGCGTGGGGTGATTGCCTCATGTTACCAGGGGCCCCATGTCTTTTCCACAGGGTCAGGTGTGAGCTTGTGGGTGCCTTCCTGCTCCCAGTCCACAGGAGCCTCTGCCTGCCCCATCAGTCTCAGGCCTTGTCAGACCCATAAGAGGCCCCTGCCTCCTTGTGTCTCCCTCACAGGAGGCTGAGGGAACAACCATTTCCTCAGGGTTTGTTAACACCACCATCTGGTGCTGAACTGGCACTCCGACCCATCAGTGATGAACGATGAAGACTGATTCATGGAAGATATGAAAATTCCATACTCCCAGTAGTTCTTGATCTTCCAGAATATCTTCACCATTCATCACTGAAACCCCCCACCTTCCCCTTAATGGCTGGGCACTGGGTAACCGCCTCCTCCCTTCTTCTGCCTTCCCCCTTCTTTTGGTGTTAAAAAAAAAAAAAAAAAAAAGGGGCATCGGGAAAACAAAATTCTTCATATGTGGCAGATCCTGCCAAACCAACCTGGTCGAATTCTATGACTGGGTAACTAGGCAACTGGACAGGGGCCATGCAGTGGATGTCCTGTATCTGGACTTCAGTAAGGCATTCGACTCAGTGCCACATGGAAGGCTGGGAAGGAATTTAGTAGGCACAGGGGCGGGTGCAAAGCTGGTGAGATGGGTAGGAAACTGGCTGCAGGAAGGCAACAGAGGGTGGTGGTGGTGGGTGGGAAGCTCTCACACCCAAGGGCAGTAACGAGCGGTGTTCCACAGAGCTCGGTGTTGGGACCAGTGTTTGGGATATTCATTGCAGACATATCGTGGGACATCAAGAGCAAGATCAGTCTGTTTGCTGATGATACAAGGTAGGCATGGTGGTGGTGGATGACCTAGGGGTGGCAGGGGTTGCAGGATGATCTGGTAAAGCTTGAAACCTGGTCAGACACCTGGCAACTGGGCTTTAATGCCAAAAAGTGCAAGGTGCTGCATTTTGGGATGAAGAACCAAGAGGAGTTACCAGCTAGGGGAGTGCAGCTAGCCCAGACAGAGGAGGAGAAGGATCTGGGTGTGCTCATTACAGGGTCAATGAACAACTCGGCACAATGTAGGAAGGCAGTTGCAAGGCCAACAAAATGCTGGGTTGTATTGTAAGGGTATCCTCGAGGAGGAGGAGGTGATTCTGCCACTGTATAGGTCATTAGTTAGACCACACCTGGAGTACTGCATGCAGTACTGGTGTCCATATCTGAAGAGGGACATTAAGTTACTGGAGGGTGCAGCGCAGAGCGACAAAGATGTTCAGGGGCTGGGGGACTTATCATGAGAGGAGGTTGAAGGAGTTGAACATGTACTCACTGAGGACAGGAGAGACAGGGTGACATGATTGAAACCTTTAAATACATGGAAGGAATAAACAAGACAAGTACAGAGGGGCTGTTCAAAGTAAGGGAGGGAAGGACACCAGGGGCCATGATATGAGACTGGGCGAGGAAGGTTCAGGAGGAGATGAGGAGACACTTTTTACAGAGAGGGTGGTGGCTGGGTGGAATGCGTTACCTCCTGAAGTGGTATGCAGTAGAACAGTGGACTGCTTCAAACGAGATGGGACAGGACAAGGGAGGGTTAATGAAGGGAGGGGCAGCTGGGGAATAAGGGGTGCTAGCTGCACATTGGCAGACTTGATAGACCTCTAGGCCTTTATCTGCTGGCAAATGTATGTTCAGAGGTGGTTTCTTTGGTCACCTGTGCGATCTCCCAAAAAAAAAATAACTTTTAAAGGAGAAGGCACTTCTACCCTAAGGTGACTCTTTGCTCCGAGTTTTCAATGCTCCTTGTGCCAAAAAAGAAAGAAACATCCTGTAGTTCAGCAGACCCTTCTGGTCCTCCTTTGTTTCTGATTAATCAGTCCATTTTTCCAGTTCAGCTTCCTCCTTAGCTGTAACTCTGTCTCTCTCAGTGACCCTTAACAGCGAGAACTCAGTAGGGAGATTCCTTGGAATTCCCTACTTCTTCTGAGGAGGACCCTCTGTTCTCAGCCTTGCCCTTGGGTGCCTTCTCCAAGCTGTTTGAGCACTGGAGCCCTGGGTTAGCCTTCATTCCTTCCTTCCTTCAGAGTCAGTTCTTGTCTCCATATCACCTTGTTCATATGGGGCTTACTGTTTTTTACCTCTGGCCCTTCTTTACCCAGCTAGACACCTCAAACCAGCTAGCTATGCCTACTTCTCTCCAGTCCGGAGCTTTCCTTTACTTGCAAATCTCACAGTTTATCCTACCCAGATCACCTCACTATAGGCATCAGTTACACAGAGCAGTGTCAGACAGAATTTTGCACCCCTGAGGGCTGGGCATTTTTCTGACTCACTTCGATACAGACCAAGAACCTAGGGTCCTCTCCCTCCCTCTCTCTCTCTCTTCCCTTTTTCCTCCTCCAGCTGCCCAGTTATTCTGGTCATCCTTGACCACTTTAAAGTCCCTCTGTCCAGAAGAACTGTCTGTGTCTCTCTCTCTGGTAAGTTTTATTACACTGTTGATTTTATATCCTATATCCTTTTCGTATCCCTTGAGCTCCACTGCCCCACCTTTCCTATATTCTTATCCTTTTTCCTTTATTGGGAGGACAGAACTGAGGAGAAGGGGCTAGCATCAGTGACTGGCTAGTCCACAGGCACCACGTCATACGTCTGCCTCATGGGCGGTGCCGTCCCTGACGTCAGCTCCCCACTCCAAAAATCTTAAAGCTATATGCTACTGTGGGGTCCTAGCACCTCTGGGACAGACCCACCAATGATGAATGATGAAGATATTCTGGAAGATCATTACAGTGAGTACATCATTTTAATTTCTGCACTGGTCATGTTGATGAACTGAAGAACTGTGAGGCCCAATACACCTGCACAGTGTGGCTGATTTTGCTAATTACAAAAACTATTCTCAGCAGAAAATGGCTGTTCAAACTCTCCCAAGGACAGCACTAGTACTTATAAAAATCTTTCAATACTGGAAGTGGCCCTGAGGATTCCAGAATGGCTTCTTCTACCTAGAATTTTAGAGGATTAACAAATTATACATGCTGGTCTTTTGAAAACTGGGCCTTATACCTTTGGGGCTCTCAGTCTTAGCACTTTTTCATGTGCTCTTCAAAATCACTACTATTCCCATACCTGGACTCGCGGGAGTCTCTATGTGATTGGTGCATCACGCTCTCCGTGTGAAATCAGACAAGTTGAACTGAATCTGGTTCCAGCCGTCATCCAAGCGCATGGGCATTGTGCAAATGAAGGGCTTCACCAGTCCAGTCTGGTAATTACTTGCCTGATCGACCTGCGCTACATTCTTATCGTCCAATACCTTCAAAAACAAACAGGCAAGTGTCACAGCAAAGAAAAGGAGGAAGAAAGCTAAATAAAAGGACACACACACACACACGCTTGTTTATCTTGACCAGTTGTGCAGAAAATAGTGGGAAAATATTGACCATGAGGGATGAACTATTGCCAGACTTAAGTTATATTGCCCAAAGCCGAAGGCTGTGGGCAATAGAGACTGTGGAAGGCAATAATTCATCCTGCTGAACCTATATTTAAGCAATAAGGCACAACAGGGGTGTGTTATGGTGGGATAGCGGCCCACCTCGGGGGGCTGAAGCATGGTAAGCAGAGTGTTTCAACCACCCGAGAAGAGCCATCAGCCCACCATAACGTACTCCTGAGTGCCTTATTGCGATATAAAGGGTCATTTGCAGTAAATTGGATGTAATTTCTAAACATATTTTGCTGAGCTACTTTCAGCTGGGCCATTGTGCTGGGTTAATGACCTAGCTGAAAGAACATCTTGGTGCCGGCCCAGTGGTGCCAGCGGTTGAGGTGCTGGATGCCATACCTCGCTGGCGAACGGGTTCAGGAGCGACCTCTGGTTGTGGGAGTGCTGGCATTGGGGGGTGGGATGGAGCAGGATCAGGCAGCCTAACGGCAGCTCTCCTCTCCTGGGGTGGTTGTAACCCTCCCCATAGTTCTGCTGTCAACTGGTGTAGGTCCGTGGCAGCACAGGCAGGAGGGAGCGGAATCGGAGGTGCCTCCACCATGTGTGCCCAGGAAGGCGGACAAAATGGGGAGAAACACCAGATAAAAACATAATAGAAAAAATTTAAAGTATCTCTTGGCCAGTCAGAGTCGGCATTCTTTCTACCCATCTCATAATTCCCTCTATTTTATACCCCAATACAATTCAGGTCAATATCTGTTTTTATTAAACCTTGCTCAAATTACAAGGATTAGAATGGGCAACAGCTTAACATATGAAGTATTTAGAGTACATTCTTTGGATGTGAGATTAGAGAACCTAGCTGTTCTAATACCCAAAGAACATCAGTGAAACCACTCAGGTTTATAGTGTATGTCCAGGTATTATATTTCTCATGGTTGTTATAGATCGAAGGAGAACTCCACCCAATTTGAAATGCTCCTATCCTCTGTGCATGAAACACTCATTCTGAAAAGTGTCACACAGCTGCCTGAAATAGGCACAGTCAGGGAATGTTTTAAAATGTAATATATTATTGCTCAATCTAGAATACTGCCACTGAGACCCTCTCACGGTTTTAAAGGTAGTATCACTTGGATCTTTCTGGATTTAAGTCTTCTCCATTTATTCATACTGCTGGGTTATAAGCCAGTGGCGCTGGGACCCTGTGGAGCCTAAAATGTTTAGGAGAGATGGCACCGAAATAGGTCCATGCATGCACAGTATAGGCTGTCACGGTGTTGATGTTCCAGTCGCTCACCCATCCTAAGTCAGATCTTCAGGTCTATGACAACAGCATTTATTTTATTCAGTGTTTAGTTCATTATTTTCAAAAAAAAATGTCTTCGTTTATTATTTTTCTTCTTCAGCCCTGCCGATTGAAGGAATTCGCCATGGAAGCCGATAGTAGGGACTGTCCTTTAGAAGGTTGCTCTGGCAGCTGGGCTGCATCCGGTCTGCCACCCTCTCCGGTGGGGGTGGGGGGTGTAATCCAGTGTTCAGGAGGAGGACACCGGTGTCGCCTGTTTCCACTTCCAAGGCTGGTTGCAGCCTTCTGCTCTACCCTCTTCCTGCTCTCCGAGGGTGATATGAACAAATAAATCGGATCCAGACCTCATAATTTCAAGGAAGAATATGACGATTCCTTTTATAGCCTAGACATTAAGCTGTATGTTCCTACTATGGTCCCTCAAGCAGGCCACTCTTTTCACTCCCATTTTGAAAATATGCAGACCACCCTGGCCCTTCAGACTTCCTCGGTAGACCCAGGGAAGCTTTTTGCATGAGATGGTTTCATGTTCCCAATATTCCAGTGAACTTTCGCCTCCTGTTCCCCAGGCATTGAGACATTGTCTAAAGCTGTGTGCACTAGACCAGCCACTATCCCTTTGGTCTGTAAGGTCCACAGATCAGAAAGGTCTCCCTCTAAGAGATTTATCCTGACTTTGCAAGCACTGCAGATGCATCAGTTGTTTTGCAGAAAATGACAAGGCTGTCTTACCACAGAAGTAACAGTGCGTCCCATTAATAAGGAATCTTGAAGACTGATACTATGGGGAAGAGGGCTTTAGCTGCCACCCTTAGCATGAGCATAGCCAGCCATCAAGGACACTTCTCTCAGCATGAATATGTTCTATGGACCTCGCTCAAGACTCTGGCTGAGGGTCTTCCAGTCTGACCTCAAATCTGAGATTCTCAGACTGTCACCCAGGGAACAGAATGCAACAGTCATCAGTTGAAAGCCTCTATGGACGCTTATGACATAGCTTCCAGAGCAGCAGCTACTGGAATCTGTATTAGGAGACATTCCTGGCTCCAGATGTCTGGTTCTCCTCCGATGTCCAGCAACAAGTTATGAATGTCCCTTTGAAGGCACCTACTTGTTCAGCCAACAAGCAGAATAAGCCCTGGAGGCCTCTCAAAAACTAGTACTGCCATCAAGATGGCTAGGCCAGCTCCGGCAGCCCCTCAGCAAGGTAGGAAAGCACAGATTACGCAAGAACTTACCGTAACAACAGATCTTAGAGAGAGGTTCCCTGCAGTAGATCATAACATGTAGGACTGTGTCCTCTGGTGTCAGGACCGCTTGCATACTTTTGCTAGCAATGTCTGGTGGGGACCACCCACTCGATGTCATATGACTGACATCAAGTGACCCTATAAGTGGGCAGTCCCCACACCCGCCTCCAGTTCTCCGATGGAGACCCAATGGAGTGCGACAGAACAAAAGGATATCATCCCTGGAGCCCAATCCAAAGAAGCTTGCAAGAGCAAACAGCAGACTGAGGGAAGGAGGGAAAGATGACCTACTGCAGGAACCTCTCTCAAAGATCTACTGTTATGGTAAGTTCTTAAGTAACTTGCTTCAAGAGGGTTCCTGCAGTAGGTCATAACAACATGTAGGACTGATTCCAAGCAGTAAACTTATCAGGACAAAAACTGAAGCACAAGAGGAAGGAAGGTCTACAAATAGACCCAGGCAGGTCTATGACAGAAGGCCCTTCAGGACGGCTAGGCCAAAATCCACCCTACGCCGAGGCGATGTCCAGACTGTAATGTTTAGTGAAGGTAAGGACTGAACTCCAAGTGGCTGCAGCACAAATCTCCCGCCATGGACACATTCCTGAAAAATGCAGCAGAGGCAGCCACACCTTTGGTGGAATGGCCTTTGACCTCTCCCGAAGAGGCTTGTCACACTTTTTGTAGCAGAAACGAATGCAGTTGGCCAACCATTTGGACAGGCACTGCTTACAGACTGCCGACCCCAGTGTCTTTGGGGCAAAGGAAACAAAAAGCTGGTCATCTTACAGACGTCCTTGGTCCTATTTATTTAATATCGCAATATCCTGTGCACATCTAGTGGGTGCAGGAGTGCCTCACCTCTGTTGGAGTAAGCCGGATAATAAACAGGAGTTCGACAGTTTGGTTCAAAGTGAACTTAGAAACGAGGATTTGCATGCAAAGCCACCCAATCTCTGTGGTAAATCAGATAAGGCTCCTTAAACATCAGGGCCTTGAGCTCGGAGAGATTATTCAAGCAGAAGTAATGGCAACTAAAATGAGTGCCTTCCGAGAGAGCACATCTCACAGCTTATTGCTGGTTCAAAGGGAGGAAAGTAAGCTTTTCAACATAAAATTCGAATCCCAAGGTGGAGTAGGGTTACGGATTGGTGGTTTCAGATGGAGGATTCCTCTCAAATGTTTTGGATACCTCCAACTGATAAATCTTCTTCCAGTCTACCAAGGAGTCGTATGGAGATAGCTGAAATGTGGACTTTTAGTGAAGAGTAGCAGAGTCCTATGTTATACAGGTGTAAGAGGTACTCCATCACCTGGGGCACCGAGCAAGAAAGAGGGTCCCTCTCTTTGAGGCGCCCAAATGGAAAACCGCTTCCATTTCATAGCGTAAGTAGCTCTAGTGGAAGACTTTCTAGCCTCCACCAGAACTTGGGCAAACCTGTCAGAGACTCCAAATGGTTAGCGATTATGTCCGAAGGAACCACGCATGGAGGTGTAGGGACCTGAGGCGGATGCACCAGTCTGCCCTGATCCTGTGTCAACAGATCACACTGAAGAGGCAGAGGTACTGGGGGTTCCACAGCCAACTGCTGTAGGAGAGGAACCGAATTTGCCTGGGCCAGAGGAGGGCGATCAGCAACAGTTGTGCCCCTCTGCTTGAAGTTTCAGTAGAACCTTCTGCAGAATGGGAAATGGAGGAAGGAGCACAAGTATCTCCCTGTCCAACAGAGAGATAACGCGTCTAGCCAAATAACACCAGGCCCTTGAAAGAGCAAGCAGAGCTTGGGAAGCTTTGTGCTGATAGGAAGATGAATAAATCTACCTCTGGACACCCCCAGCGGTGGAACAGGTTTTCTGCCACTTCCTGGTGTAGTTTCATTCATGAGCTAGAGCCAAGGAGCGTCTGAGGCTGTCCGCCAGGATGTTGTGCACTCCTGGAACATGCACAGCCATGAGTTGCAGGTCGTGCTGGACTGCCCAGTACTAGACCCGACTGCTTTCCTGCAAAAGGGGATAATGACGGGAAGCCTCCTTGCTTGTTGATATACCAGACCACCAACATGTTGTCATTTTTATCAAGAGTGTTCCCACTGTCAGAAGGGGGCTGGAAGGCCTGAAAGGCATACAGGACCGCCCTCATCTCCAGAATGTTTATGTGGGCGAGGATTCCAACTGGGACCATTTTCCTGGGTTTGGTGGTTCTCAGATGAGCTCCCCAACCCAGACCCAACGATCGGTGGTGAGGGCCAAAGAGGGCGGGAGGGTCTGAATGGTGTCCTCGGACAGGTTCTGAGGATCCTGCCACTACATAAGGTCCTTTCTGAGCGCACTGAACACCAGAATAGGATGGTCCAGGTCATCAGTACTCTGGTCCCACTGGACTCTAAGGTCCATTAGGTGACCCATGTGCAGCCTGGCCAGAGGTATGGTCAGAATAGCCATGGCCATCAGGCCGAGGAGGTGTAAAATGCCTAGCTGGGGCACAGCTGGAGGCGGCTACCAGTCTGGCCTGCTCCTGCAAAGTATCCATTCTGTCTCGGAAGAAAGGCCTTGCTCTGAACTGTTTCCAGAATCACCCCAATAAATTTGAGGTGTTGAGATGGGACCAGAGACAATTTGGAGTAGCTGATGGTAATGTCCAGTCGTGCAAATAGGGCCACGGTGGAGGATAGGAATCCTCCAGGCTGCTCCTGGATGGAGCAGCTACAGAGCTAATCATCCAGGTGCGGGAACATATAAATTCCCTGGTGGTGAAGTGCCACTGTCACCACCTCTCAGGCACTTGGTAAAGACTCTAGGTGCCAAGAAAGGCCAAAGGGAGGTATGAATACAAAGTAAAAAAAAAAAAATCGCGAGGAATCTGCAATGGCCCAGGAAAACCAGTATGTGCAGGTACACATCCTGTATATCCGTGCACAGAGCCAATGGTCTGTCCGGCGTATGGGCAGAAGTCCCTGGAGCATAAGCTTGAGAAACCTTTGTATTCTACATAAATGTTCACATGGATGAGGTCCAAGATGGGCCTGAGATCACCAGTCTTTGGGGACAATGAAGAAATGGGAGTAGTACCTTTCCCCTCTGCGCCCAGGGAATGGCTCCATCATGGATTTTTGAGTACAGCATTGATCTCTTCCCTTACCAGAGTTACATGATCCAGGGATAATGAGATCGCCTTGGAGGAGAATCTGGAGGTTTTTCCAGGAGCTCAATGGTGTGCCCTCTTGCTATGACCTGAATGACCCAGGAATCTGATGTGATGCCCTGCCACTCTGATAAGTGGAGGGCAAATCTTCCCCACTGGCTCCACACTGGTTGGAGGTGGAGGAACAGGCAGGGAAGGTACTGCCTTGCCTTGTTGATTCTTAGGGAGCGGAAGGGGGAGAAGTAATGGCAGTTTCGATGCTCTCCTCTTATTTTGATGCCTGTTGAGCGGCTGCTTGCCTTGGAACATTTGCTGGCGCTGAAAGGGTTGCTTAGGCTTAAAGCCTACCTTGTACATGGACTTTACTGATCTCAGGGCCTGCCCACTATCCTGGAGACCCATGAGGATATCTTTGGTATCGCCTCTGAAGAGGACGGATCCTCAGAAGGGGTGTCCTGTATGGCTGCCTGAACATCTTGAGAGAGACTGGAAATGGAACAGTGTGGCACCCGAGGCAGACTGCTGTAGCTGAAGAGTGAACCACAGAATCCACAGAGTCGTAGGTAGCCTTTAGTGCATACAAGAAATTTTAGACAGCCTCAGAGCCTTAGTGAGTCCGACTTAAGGTCTGAGTCCTCCACCTTTCTAGCCTAGCTTCGAGGTTGAGCCATGGTAGCTTTTCGGTACGAAATCATTGTGCCACGAAGTTTAAGGAACGTAAGGCATATGCAGAAGAGGAGTAGGTCTTACAGCTGAACTGATCTAACTGTCTCAACTTTATCAGGAGGGGAGGTGCTCATATGATTAGGTTTTGCAGTCCGGTCATTATCCGCAGCAATCACGATGGAGTCTGTCTCGGTGAGAGCACAGATAAGGAGCGCTCATGAGAATGGTAAGCCCGGTCTGCTTTCTTGGGGACAGCTGGGATGGAGTGAAGTATCTGCCAAATAGTGGAGGCATGATCCCAGTGTGGCTTTGTCCACGGGGATCGGTATGGGCGATGCCTCAGCTAGGTCCAAATGTTCCTAAGGTGCTTGCATTTTGGTCCTGCTCCTCTGCATTCCAATCACTGGGCTAGAGGATGCGGAGTTCTGTGAAGGGTCTCTGGTGGAGACTTAGGAGACTCCTTACCCTTAGTTAACATGATTTCCAATCGGTTTTCAGAGGACGAGTTGGAGGAATCAACCTCAGAGTCAGAGGAGTCTCCCTCTCAGAGGACTCTGTCTCAGTTAGAGGGCCTCTGGAATATCACCCCAGAAATACGTGCGTGCAACGACTAGACCTATGAGAACCCACAGATGACAAAGGAACGGGGTGGGGATGCCACTGGGGCCAGCAGTCTCTGTCCAAATTTGCTACTAACTCGGATCTGGCCTCCTGCCACCAGGTCTGGAACATGACCTGGAAGTCTGGCTGAGGTGGAGGTTGGTAGTATTGGTAACCTGCCCCAGGGTAAGGAGAGAGGGGAGGTAACTTGGAGCCTGGAAAGGGCCCCCATAGCCTGGCATCTGATATCCATGGTACAAACCATGTGAAAAGTGAATCAACGCCGGTAGCCCAGATAATGAGGGTAGCCCATGGTGAATACCCTGATGGTCCCAGGGTGTCCCTGAGGGCCTCAAAGGAGGTGGAAGAGAGGTGACCTGGGAGTTTATCCGGCATCTGGAGTCCCAGCGTTAGTATCGCTGGCATCGCAGGAAAGCCTGAGCGCCTGCTTCTGGCATCGGAAAGGCTGCGTCAGACTTGGGTGTTGACAGATGCTCTGATGGAAGTTGGACCAATGGACCTGACATCAGAGGCTCGGAGCCCAATGTAGGGATCCCAAGTGACGGGCTGAGGAAGGGTCTGACGGGCAGGAAGGTCCCTAAGAGCCGACAGAGGTACTGACTCTGACATAAGAGCCCTGGAGGATTATCCGAGGGTCTGGGGATTCCCAACGCTGGAGTGGGTGAGGAAAGAACAACTTCTAGGTGACCCACCCCTCCATCCTGGTGACCCACTTCCCTCCGTCCTGGGTAAAGGGTCACAGACAAGAGGTTCCACTGGTAAAGGTGGAGGGGAATACTCCCTGACAGGGGAACCTGATGGGAGAGCTGGCCTTGGGAGATCAGCATGCTCAACCGGACGCCAGCCCTCGATGGGTGAGCTTCAACCAGGCGGGTGCCAGAGTCGCTAGTGTCAGACTTATTCGTCAGGGAGGAAGAAAGCCGGGCGAGGCGGGGAGGGAGACCCCCAGCTGGCTTACTGGCGAGTGTAGTTAGAGTTCCCCTGGTAGGAACCCGACTTAGACAACCGG
This sequence comes from Neoceratodus forsteri, assembly GCA_016271365.2. Taxonomy (NCBI): domain Eukaryota; kingdom Metazoa; phylum Chordata; order Ceratodontiformes; family Ceratodontidae; genus Neoceratodus; species Neoceratodus forsteri. The sequence continues at coordinate 1,608,740,448 of CM028130.1, forward strand.
CATTCTCCGGGAGGACTGGAGTCCGACTTAGCGGTATTGACCGTGTGTCTGCCGGACATCCTGGCAGGCGACTTACCAGTCAAGGATTCGGTCTTGGAGTCCATCTTGATGGGCTTAAGAGAGGCAGCAGAACCAGAGGAACTGGTCGATTAGACCTGGACAAGTCACCAGGGAGGCAGCCGAGGCACGGTCTTGTCCGTAGGCTTAAGTCCCGTGAGCCTTGCTAGTAGGGGACCACCACGGTGCTTTTTCTTCTTAACCTCCAAAGAACGGGAAGAAGCGGAGTCTCTCAGCTTCTGCTTCTTGTTCTAAAGAGGCCATCCTGGATTTTAAAAGATGGGCTTCTAGGGCCTGCTGCTCTGCGTTGGCGGTGGCCTTGTTGAAGGGCTTGCAATCCAGGCAGGCCTCGATGTCGTGGGTTGGGCCTAGGCAGAAGAGGCAGAGCTTGTGGCTGTCCTTATGAGGGATCTAGAGCTGCACTTCTCGTCTTCTTGGTCTTCAGAGGCCCAATGGAGAAGACATAAAAATAAGAATGAACGAACTATAAACGGTAGAATTATACATAACAAAACAGCGATCAACTGGAGCAATGTTCACTCTGAGGTCCTTGCGCAGGTCAACAGCAAGACAGATCTGGTAGGCTGGCGTGGGGACTGCTCCCACTTATAGGGTTATGCTGGCGTCAGGTGGGCAGTCCCCGCCAGACATTCTAGCAAAGTTTGCCATGCGGGCCTGACATCAGAGGAGCAGTCCTACAAGTTATGACCTACTGCAGGAACCCTTTGAAGTAAGATCCACCAGTTCTTTCGAACAGTCAGCCATTTCAAGGAAGAGGCAGAGGCACTCGAACAAAGACGAGCCTCCTCAGCCACAAAAGAAAACACAGCAAAGGCACAGGACCCGAAGCGCCCAGTGCCTCCCTCTGAAGATCCGGCCGTGGTTCTACCTCAACTGCCTGAGGTGGCCCTCTCCTCAGCAGTGGGAGGTCACTTGACTCAACTCTCACGATCAGTGGAAGTCTATCACCATGGACAAGTGGGTCCTCAGGATAATTTGCAAGGGAGACACTAAATTTTTCAGAGACCCCAGGCCTCCCATCCAAGCGCAACAGACTGTCTGCCGCCAGTCAGACCTTCTCACCTCAGAGATAACGGCCTTCTCAAAAACAGGCAGTGGAAGTAGTTCCTATACAAACAAATCCAAAAAGAGCTGCTCAACCCAAACTCATTTGTTCCCACAGACGCCGTATGGCGTCTGAACCATCCATTGCCGAATGGACCCAAAATGGCCACCGGAGTAAATGAGTTAAACTGCTTTTCTCATTGGGGTGCTACTAGTTATGGCATACAGTCAACACAAAACAAAAGATCTTACTTTGAGAGGGTTCCTGCAGTAGGTCTTTACAAGTAGGACTACGCCCCTGGCATCAGGACCCTACGTCAAAGTTCTAGCTAGCAATCTATAGCGGGGAACTGCCCAGCGTTACATATGACGGACATCGGGGCGTGATCAGAGAAAGGGCGTCCCATGCTCACCCTTCAATTCTTCCCCGCTGTCAACCTGAATTGTCGGACCTCACGGCAGAACAGCTTCAGTCAACCGCCATCTTTAACCTTAAATATTAATCTTTTCCCATTTACTTATCCGATCAACATGTTGTATGTTTTCGCAGAGACCAAAAGAAAGTGTTCTAAGTGCAGCGTGCAGATCCCGGATGGGGACAACCAATCCTGCCAAGTTCTCGGCCTGAGGCTTAAACATAAGGTAGCGGATTGCCCAATTCTCAACCAGGCCAGGCACTCCCATCGCCAGAAGCCCTTGGAAGCTCACCTTTTAAAACAACGCCTTGCATCTATGAAACAAGAGCTTCAGGAACTGAATAAACGCTCGTCCCACTCTAGAGAAAAAAGGAGAAACACAGAGAGGGACCGTTTTCCTCTCAATGTCACCAGACAGCTGATGCCACATCGGGTGGGGCCTCACGTCAGTAAGTACCCCATTCCTAGGTCTCCATCCACACCAGTGGATGGGGCCTTCCCGCTCCTGCTTCAGTCAGTGTGCAGTCAGGGCCCTCCTCTCCGGAGATCTTCCTTCAGAGCCTGTTGTAAGCTCGGCCGATAAGTCGCCCTCCAGCGCCTGGCCTTAGTAGTCCTGTCTGACTCAAGCATCCTGGCTGTTGTCGGCCTGACCTCTCCTGGATTCGAGTGTTACTGTCCAGAAGAATTCTCCTAAGTCAAGTTTTCCTTCTGAGACTCCTGCCTCCTTGTGAGGACCAAACGATGGGGGTGCCTATCATCTTACCCTCAGCCCATTTCAGATCTGACATCGGGCCCCAGGCCCCCGACTGCCAGGCCACCCCTGGTCCACCATCCTCTGATATAGATTTGGACCAGGGACTTTCGCCCAACACTGGAGCTTCCTTCTGGTCCTTCTGGAGCTCCTGCCCCGACGCAGGCCTGCCTATAGACCAGTCTGCCCCAGTGGTCCCTCAGCACTGCCGCTCCCTGGGCCCTCTGCCCCTTCTCTGTCAGGCCCCACAGGCAACTATCTTGGCTACTAGCTGCCTCAGTTCCCCTACTACCCGACTCCAGGAGGGCCATCGCTGGCTACCGCTGCAAGGGCCAATGCCAGCGTACCAGACGCCGGGCCAGGGTCACATGTTCCATGGATATAATCCATATCATTACTGGTACCAGACACCTGGCCACCCCATACCACAGGGTATGCGGGCTACCAGCCTCTGCCGCCTCCATCTCCACCCCATCCACCCCAGCCGGAACCGCAAGTAACTATCCCAGCTTGGTGGAAGAATGCCAAGTCCCAGCTTTTTCTAGAGTTGGCCAGCCACAATCGGTCATGGTGTCTACCCGACCCACAGGATGAGAAGCCCATCCCCATGGACCAGACATCCGATAGGGATTTGGACAGGCATCCGATGGTGGTTCCCTTAGATGCCAGGGTTACAAAGGCAGCTCAAGATGTTACTCCCTTGCCCAACAGACCAAGTCCTCCAGCTCAGACTCAGACTTGGCAGGCCAGTCAGAGCCTCATTCCCCAACAGAGCCTCAACCCAAAGAGTTGCCAAGTCCCCTCCGGAAGATCCTTCCTTCAAGGAACTCCTCCAGTCCATTCAACAGGCCTGTGGTTGAGGCCCCAGGAGATGGACCCCAAAGTGAAAGAGGCTGGCAGAACATCTGGACCTCACCAATGCGGATCCCATCCCCATTCCACCTTGGACGGGACCACACTAAGACTTAACTTCTGCCATATGGCAACAGCCATCATCTATTCCTACAGTTTCTAAAAAGCTGACAGGACTTACCACACCCGGAAGGGGCTTGCCATTTGATCACTCAACCAAGGCTGATTCTACTGTCATTACAGCATCCCACGTTAGATCAGTCCAGCCTAAACACCTGAGTGCCTCCTCCACATAAGGAGTCCATACAAATGGACCAATATCGCCTATGCCTCCTCTACCTACGCCATACAATCCTTAAATTACGTGGCCACATGGTGTCCTTTCAGAAGTCTGCTCTGACTTAGAAAAAGAACTCCAGGCCATGCCAGATGAGGAACTCAGGAACTGGCTGCTAGACAAAGTAAGACTTAACAAGTCTTCTTGCCGCCATGCCTTATGGGCCACTTATGACTCCATCGATTCTGTGGTTTGCTGCGCTGCTACGGGAGTTTGCCTGAGGCGCCTGGCCTGGCTCGGTCTTATGGACTGGCGCAGACATCCAGAGCACCTTGCTGGATGCCCTTCAGGGTTCCGTTCCTTTTTTGGAGCAACACTTAAGACATACCAACAGTGCTGTAAGAACGTGGGAGACTCTTAAAGACGTTGGTTTCATACACTGCTCGGGCCAGAAACCCAAGCAGACTTTTGTCATCCTCAGAAGAGGTGGAATAGGCAAGACCAGGGCAAATGTCGTGCCACTGGTTCCAGTACCCAGACTCCTCAGGTGAAGTCCCAAAAGGCCGCCGCTAGTAAGCGGCCTCCCTCCGCATCCTGACTCGGGGGTCCTCCTCCACCTCCTCATGTATCTCTGGAGGAGACAGTGGAGGGTGGGGAGGGAAAGGTTTACCCTCCACCTGGAAGGCAATAACCACAGATGCTTGGGTGCTTCAGCTCGTTGCAAGAGGAAACTCCACAGAGTTCCTGGAGGGGCCCCCAAACAATCCGCTGGGAAGGTCTCATTACCCGTCAGACCATCTAAACCTGGTCCATCAAGAAATCCAAGCTCTGCACTAAAGTCTGCCATAGAGCTGGTTCCACCAGTGCAGACAGGAAAAACAGGTTACTCACCTGTAAAGTACAGTTACGTAGAACTTACCGTAACAGTAGATCTTCGAGAGGCCGTAGGTAATTACATATGGGACTGATGTCAGCAGGCGGCAGGACCCCACAGAAAAATTCTGGCTAGCTGTTCCTGGCGAGGGACCGCCCCCACGTAGGGGTGACCGGCGCCAGACGACGCCGTATAAAGGCTGCCCCAGGACGCCCACCTTCCAGTTCTTTCGCCACAGGCCTGGAAGGCCCGGACGAGAGAGAAGCAGATATTTCCTTCAATCGAAAAGGAGCTGAAAAACCTAGGGGATGGAGGGCGGGGAAGTGTACCTACTGTACAGCCTCTCTCGAAGATCTACTGTTACGGTAAGTTCTTACGTAACTGTACTATCTTACCGAGAGGGCTCTTGCAGTAGTAATTACATATAGACAGAATCCCAAGCAGTCTGGAACAAATGAAAGGCACCGGAGGAGGAACTACTCCAAAGTAGCAAACCTTGCAAACCTCAAGATAGAAGGCCTTGCAAGACCGCTAAGTCAAGCCTGCTCTATGGGCGAGAGGCAATGTCCAAACTGTAATGTTTCTCAGAAAGGTATGGACGGAAGTTCAAGTGGCGGCAGCACAGATGTCCGCCGCAGACACATTCTTGAAATGTCAAGTAGAGGTTGCTACTCCACGAGTGAAGTGATCCTCTGACTTGACCCGGAAGGGTCTTGTTGTACTTGTCATAACAGAAAGTGATGCAATGAGCCAACCACTTTGACAAGCATTGCTTGGAAACAGCATCGCCTTCCTTTGTGAGCACAAAGACGAACAACTGATCAGTCTTTCTGAGATCCTTTGTCCCATCGGTGTAGTATCTCAGAATCCTGTGAACATCCATGGTATGGAGCAAATATTCTCCTGGTTGAGCACTGCGTGAAGAAAGCAGGTAACTCAATAGACCAATTTAAGGTAGACTCCGCTACCACTTTCGGAAGAAACTTAGGATTCGTATGAAGAGCAACTCTTTCTTTGTGAAAAATCAGATAGGGACTTTACACATAAGGGCCTGGAGCTCAGAAATTCTTCGAGCAGAAGTAATGGCCACCAAGAAGAGCGCCTTCCATGAAAGAAACTTCAAGTTCGGGAAGCCGCAGGCTCAAAGAGGGAAGGGTGTTTCTAGAACAAAATTCAAATCCCAAAGGGGAGCAGGAGTCCGACAGGGGCCCGAGATGAAGGACCCTCTGAGAAAAGTCTTGGATATCTCTAATTGGGCAAAGGTTTTATCAGCGAAAGGGACATGATAGGCTGAAATAGCGGCCATGTGAACTTTCAAAGAGGAATGACTGAGACCCAGGTCGAAGAGGTAACGAAATAATCGAGCAGGACGGCCACAGGACAGGAGAAAGGCTCCACGCTCCTGGAGGCAGCCCAAATGGAAAATCTGTTCCATTTCATGGCGTAGGTGGACCTAGTGGAGGGTTTTCTAGCCTCCACCAGAATCTTGGCCACCTTAGAAGAGACGCCAAATCGAGATTGGGCTAGGTCTGCAGGAGCCAAGCATGAAGTTGAAGGGACTTGAGTCCCGGATGGACCAAGGTCCCCTGATCCTGGGTCAGCAATCCTTAGATAAAGGAAGAGGAAGAGGAGAAACCTCTGAGTATTGTTGTAGAAGAGAGAACTAGATTTGCCTGAGCCAGAATGGAGCGATTAGAATCATTCTCGCCCTTCCATTGCAAGCTTCTGCAGCACACGAGGACCAGAGGAATTGGGGGAAAGCATAAACTAATCTGCCCCTCCAGCTTAGAGACAGAGCGCCGCCCAGAAGCGCCGCCTGGAGCTGCAGCAAAATAGCAGGGAAGTTTTATGCTTTGGGAAGAGATGAACAGGTCTACCTGTGGAGTCCCCCAAAGCTGGAAGATGCCGCTAGAACCCTTTGGTCCAGTTCCCACTGTGTGGCAGAGCCAAGGAGCGCTTAGCCTGTCTGCCAGGGTAGTGTCGACTCATGGAACACGGATCGCCGTGAGGTGAAGGTTGTGAAGCTGCTGCCCATTCCCAAACCCTCATCGCTTCCCTGCACAGGGGTAGGATCAGTCCCTCCTGCTTGTTGATGTACCACACCATGCACATGTTGTCCGCTTGGACAGCTAGGTGACCGAAGGATGTATTGGTGAAGGGCTTGGACAGCATACAGAACTGCTCGTAGCTCGAGCACACTTATGTGGAGAGCCAACTCCAATCTGGACCATAAGCCCTGGGTCTGGTGAGGACCCAGATGGGCTCCCAACCTTCACCTGATGCGTCCGTGGTCAGAGTCTGGGAGGGGAGGATGACAGAAGGGGACCCTCGGAACAGGTTCTCTCGAACCATCCACCATTGCAAGTCTGTTGTCATCGGCGAGAGATCAGCACCAGATGATCTAGGTCGCTCACGAGTTGATCCCACTGAGAGCGGAGAGTCCACTGAGAGATCCTCATGTGGAGCCGCAGTGTGCAGAACTGTCGGGATGGCAGCCGCCATAAGCCCCAGGAGACGGAGCACCGACCGCCAGAACCTTCCTGGCTCCGAAAGCAGGGAAATTCAGGATCGAGGGAGGCCGCCTGTCTGAAGCAAGGAAGGCCCTGCACGTTGTCGTGGTCGAGGATTGCTCCCAATGAACTGGAGCCTCTGTGAAGGATCCAGGTGAGACTTGGAATGGTTGAGGGTGATACCCAGGCCAGTGAAAACCTGCTGGGTGAGGGAGAGAAAATGCAGGAGTTCCTCCCTGACAGGGCACGCCAGAGCCAGTCATCCAGGTAGGGAAAACCTGAACTCCCAAAGTGCAGGATGGGCCGCCACCACCGCCAGGCATTTGGTAAAAACTCGGGAGCCGAGGAAAGACCAAAAGGGAGTACCCGGAATTGGTAGTGGTCCCCTGAACGCAAACCTGAGGTACTTCTGCAAGGGCGAATGGGGATGTGCAGGTACGCATCCTGCATATCCAGTGCACAAAGCCATTGGCCCGGCCAAGCAGGGGCAAGAGGGTTTGAAGGGAGAGCATCCTGAACCTCTTGCATTCCACATAAAGGTTCAGGAGCTGAGATCAAGAATGAGTCTGAGATCTCCCATCTTTTGGTACAAGGAAGAAATGGGAATAGTAACCCGTCCCGTGAAGGGGGGCGGACGGGCTCTATGGCCTGCTTTGCGAGGAGAGCAGAAATTTCTTCCTTGACCAAAGGAAGATGGTCCCTTGAGTAAGAGGAGTTCAGAGGGGGTGACGGGAGGTTTCTGCAGAAACTCTATGGAGTGCCCCTGCTATGATCTGAAGCACCCATGAACTGATGTTATCCTCTCCCAACCCGAAGGTGGAGGGAGAATCTCCCTCCTACTGGTTCTTCCGGGCGTCCGAGGTGGTGGGAGAGGGAAGGAGTCAGTGGTGTGAGGCAGCGCCGCAGCTGGGGCACCCGCTGCTTTTTGGGCGCGGGGCCTGGCAGCTGTGGGGCCCAATGTTTGTGGCCCGCCTTCCCTGAGGTTTCGCTTGAGGCCAGCTGCATCTGCGAAAGGGACATCGCCATGGGGATGGGGATGGTACATTGAATCAACAGATTTAAGGGCCGCCCCTCTCCTGTAAGTCAGTGATGATGTCCTTGACATCACCACCAAAAAGCACAGAACCTCTGAAAAGTGCTTCTGAATTGCTGACTGCACCTCCGACCAGACCTGACACACAGAGCCATGCGTGACGCCAAGACTTACGGCGAATGCAGAGCTCGCCCTCGCGGTGTCCACTGCGTCGTAGGGTCATCTCAAATGTGACGACTCGGTCAACGAAGCAGAACGGACCAGGTCAGCTAACTCCTGCTTGACTTGGGAGTCAGGTAAGGAGTCAATCTTGGATTCCGCCTGGGTAAGGACAGCCTTCTGGTAATCCCCCATATGTGCTACATAATTTAGCGCCCTAATCCCCAATGTGGAAGAAGCATAAATCTTCCTTCCATACTGATCCAGAAGGTGAGATTCCTTATCCGGAGGAGACTAGCTCAAATGTTTCGGTGTGCTGACCGCCGTGAGCGGCGCTAATCACAACCGAGTCTGCACGGGGTGAGAGTCTAAAAGTCTACACCCTCCTGAGCCTGGTATAGCCTGTTGGGACTTCTGAGGAAGTGGGCAAATCCGATGGTCGCTTCCAAATGGTGGAAACAAGGTGGGCAGGAGGCTCGATCCAGGGTGGCACTAGAGTAGGAGCCATGAGGGGCAAGTCCAGATGTTCAGCGAGTTTAACTCGCTGAGGATCTGGCTCTAAAGAATGCCATTGATGGACTTCCTGGATATTCCTGAGCAACTCCGTGAAGGAAGGATCCTCCGGAGGAGACTTCGGAGGAGTCCTCGGCCGGGCTTGGACGGAGAGCAAGGCTCGCTGCCTTTCTCAGAACCATCGGAGGATTCCGAGGAGTCAGAGAGAGAAGAAGAAGAGGAATCTGAAGTACATAGTAAGACTCCTAGCTCGTTTAGGAGGAGGAACGGGTTCCTTAGGGGGATCCCTGGACGCGTGTCCTGCCCCCTCTCTGATCCCGAGAGCAGAGCCGGGAATCCGTGGTGGAGAGAGAGAGTGCCATCTGGGGCATACGGGGCCGGAGGTGGCACCGCCGCCATAAGACGGCTCTCGACTTCCCTGGAGAGCTGAGCCTTGGCTCAGCCCACCAGGAGGCCAGAGTCTCCTGGAGATCCACCGCGCCTAGGGGCGGTGGAGGAGGAGGAGGGGGATAGCTGTATGGATGAAACCAGAGGAGGAGTATCCATAACCGCCGCGGGAATACCAGAGCTGGGTACTGCGGCGCCGGTGGAGTCGGTGGCGGTACTGCAGCGCAGGATACTGAGGACCCGGATAAGACGGCGGATACCCAGGTACCAGAGGAGCTGCCGAGCAGACGGCCCAGTAGGGAACTCCACGTGCGGATCGACTGTGATAGGCCGTGGGGTGAAGGCCCGATGGGAGAGGAATATCCTCCACCGCGCCGGAACCGCGCCAGTAGGGCAGTGTCGGAGCCGCATCCGCGCCAGATCCGCTCTGTAGAAAGGGGATCAGACGGCGACCAGCATCCCAAGCCTCGCCTCGGGACGGAGGGAAAAGTCCCTGGGGTCAGGCAGGGGACTCGGCTCCCGGACGGCAGCGAAGGCTGCAGGGAGCCTGGCGGACGTCAGAGGAGCCTACGCGGCGACTTATGGGCAGAGTCCTGGCGACGCCAGAGGAGCCGGTATCCGACTTTGGGGTCCTCGCCGAGGCGGGCTGAGGATGGGAAGAGGCCCGTCCGAGGGGGGAAGTTGCCGCGGCGCCGCCCGGGGGTCGGGCATCTTTAACGGCTCTTCCTGGCAGACGCCGGAGGAGCCAACGTCTGCTTATGGAGGCGCCTGCGACCAGTAGGGCCGCAAGCCTGCGGGCGGTACTGGGGCTGAAGCCTTTGCTCAGAGGGCACCGGGCGGCTCGAACGCTGAACCCGACGGGAGATGTCACGCTCCGCCAAAGCCTTGAGGCTGCCATCGGGCGATCCCCTGAGGGATAAAGTTATTTGCCGCGGCTCCAGCCGGAGTCGCGAGGAGGATGCTCTTCTCCCGTACCTTCCTTGTCCCACTTTTTGTGTCCTTCAGGAAGGTCGACGCCTGTCGAGTTTCCTCAACTCCTTCTCCATTACGGACATCTTCTTTTGAGGAGATGGGCTTCAAGAGACTGCTGGCGCCGCTCGCGGTGGCCGCATTGAAATGTAGGCAGTAAGGACACTTGTCGACCGCTGGTCGGGCCTAAACAGAAAAGGCAGAGGGAGTCAATCAATCAATCAATCAAAATCTTTATTTAATCAGGCGAACATCATTGAGCATAGCTCATTTACAAGATGGACCTGAGTGGTCAAGAAGTGCAAGTGTTATTACATTGACAAGGGTAGTATAAACAGTAATACAATGACAGGGTAACATAAACAGTAATACAATGACATAAGTGCTAATATTTAACAATATACATATGTACAAGGCACATTAAAACTTTTAATCTGTGAGACAGAAGGTAATGGGCACATCAGAGAGTAATATGTAGATTATAGGACCTAGCAGGCATTTTGAGGGTGAATCTTGGGACTGAAACGGGAGTTTTATCAGCATATAGGAACACGGGTTTAGGCCTTGTGGAAGCAGTTGCAGAGTTCTGGGAATAGGGTGGTGAATAATCTTTGAAGGATATTAAGGGTAGGAGGATATTTAGCTTCATGTTTTTTGGAGTGAATTCCAAACAATTGCTAGTGAGTAGCTGATAGCAGCCTCCCAAACTGGGTGCAGACATTGGGGACCTTAAGAATGATAATTTTGCTGATCCTTAGGTTGTATGGCCTAGAAGTAATTTGAGTAAAACAGTCTGAGATATAGGTAGGTAGCTTGCCTGATAAGGCTTTGAATATCCAAATTGCAGCATTCCTATTTCTTCTGTGTTGTAATGATGTCCAGTTAACTGCCTTATAAAGGGAGCAATGATGGGTGCTGAAGGGAAGGTCAGTAATGAATCTGATGGACCTGTGGTATAGGGTGTCCAGTTTATTTAAGAGGGAGAGTGAACAATGTCTGTACAGAAAGTCAGCATAGTCAATGAGGATAGGAATGAAGCCTGGATTAATCTTTTTTGAGTCTCTGTTGAGGTAGTGCTTTATTCTAAAAATAAACCAAGCCTTTGTCTCAGTTTCTTTAGTAGCTCCTCAATATGGACAGAATAGTCAAGCTTGTTATCAATCCAGACTCCAAGGTATTTGAAGTTATCAACGAATTCCAGCTTCTCTCCAAGTAAGGTGGTTAGTTGTAGGGTGGTGGATGGTGGGGTAGTGGCAGAGCAACTCTTTGAGGTAAAGAACATAGCTTTTGTTTTTTGGCATTTAGAAGTAGTTTTTATCCAGTAGGTTGTGTTGTAGGATGGAAAATTCAGATTGTAGCAGTTCACAGGCTTTAGATAATGAAGGATTGCTAACATATAATACAGTATCATCAGCAAACAGATGGATGTTGGATTGAGGAGGTTAGCATCAATATTATTAATATAGATGGCAAAGAGGATGGGGCCAAGAATAGAGCTCTCATGGTACACCTCTTAACAGTGGTTTTAAGGTGGATAGGTAGATTCCATTTTGACCAGTTGTGATCTATCTGATAGATAGCACTTGAACCAATTGAGTGAAGGGGAATCCAACCCTAGTGAGCCAAGGGAGGTGATTAATGATTCATGATCCACTGTGTCAAATGCTTTGCTCAAATCCAGGAACACAGCACAGGTACTGTTCTTCTTATCCATAGCAATCTGCCAGTCGCTGGTTACTTTGGCTAGGGCCAAATGGTGCTATGCCTTGATCTAAATCTGATTGTGCTGTATTTAGGAGGTTATTGTTATCCAGGTAGTCCCTTAATTGTGAGTTTACTAACTTTTCGAGCATCTTGATAGAACTGATAGGATGGAAATGGGCCTGTAATTATTGAGGTCCATGGGATCACCAGATTTGAGTAAAGGAACTACTTGAGCTGTTTTCCAAGTGGAGGGAATGGATCCAGTGGTGAGGAAAGATTGAAGAGATGAGTGAGGGGGCAGATAAGACTTGAGATGCAATTTTGAGGAAGTAGGGTCCAGGAGTCTGTACCTGCACTTTTTGAAGTATCTAAATTGGAGAGGAGATCTTCCACTTCTTTCAAGGATATTGGGTTGAAGGAGAAGGTTGATGTAGCCTTTTGACCCACGGTGGATTGAAGGTTCAAGGAAGATCTCAGGAGATTTGGTGAAGAGTCAAATGCTAGTCCAGCTGTGGTGAAGTGGTCATTGAAGGTATTTAGGATTTCTTGTTTGTCCGTAATTTCTGTGTTATTTAGTAGCAGTTTGCAGGTTAAGGCAGGAGTAGAGTTTTGGCCCAAGATACCCTTTATAGTTCCCCAGAGCCTGGTTGGTTATTATAGGAGGCATCCAATTCAGCTCTATAATAGGCAGCTTTGGCAGATCTTATTTGTGTTGTACATGAGTTTTGCTTTTCTGAAATTTAGCCAGTCTCTGAATCCTTAGTTTTTCTTGCCTTTTTCCACAGTTTGTCTCTGGCTAGCAAGGCTGTTTTAAGATCAGTGGTGAACCAGGGGCAGGACCTTGCTTTAGTTCTGATATTGGTGAATGGTGCATGAATATTGAGAGCATTAGTGATAATGTCCTTTAGGATCTGGAGAGCTGTTTCCACTGAGGTTGTAAGGTAGAAATCTTGCCAATATATTGTGTTACTCAGGTCATGGAGGTATCCTGATATGTTGAACTTCTTTTGACCTTTTGAGGACAAATTCAGCAGGGTTGGTGGTTTGAGTGAAGATCTTATGCCAGCTATGGGACAATGGTCACTTACATCATTCGGTAGTACTCCTGCATGCGTATATAAGTGAGGCTTGTTTACTAACATAATATCCAGGAGTGAGCTGTTGCTAGAATTTTTAGGTTAACCCTGGTTGGGTCTTTAATTAGCTGTGTAAAGCCATAGGTGTCACAAAGGTTACCAATGGAGCAGATGCATTAGATAGCCAGTTTAAATTCAAATCACCAAGGATGATGGTATCTTCAGGGCCTAGATTGGTTATTGACCCCAGGTGAGATAGCAATTTGAGGCCTGCTGAGAGGGGGCCTATAGCAGCCAATCAATTTAAATGAAGACAAGTTAGGAAGGGATATTTTGATTGACAAACATTCAAATTCCTTTGGTTCGGATGTGTTGATGAGGCAGGTAGCAGAGATGGTGTCCTTAATGTATATGGCCACCCCACCACCCCTGGAAGGGCGGATCTGCTCTGAAGAGCTGATAGTTGGTAAGGTTTACAACACTGTCTTTGGTCAAGGTCTGAGCCAAGATCAGAGATGACTAGAAAGTCAGGCAGGGTATGTGCCACCCAGGCCTGTATTACGGAGAATTTTTAAGAGGCTGCAGGCATTGAAGTGTAGGAAGCTTAGGCCATTTATAGAGGATAGATCAGCAGGGAAAATAAACTTTCAATGGGGCCAGGATTTATTTCAATGGTACCAAAACAGATCAGAAGGTAGAAGATTAATTTGAGGAGGGCACCAAGGACAGGGATAGTGAGTGGTCAGAGCGCTTCTCCTAATCCTGGGTGCCTGCTGTGAGATGAGTGATGGTCCTGGTATATAGGTGCAAATTTTATCATAGCATAATAATTTAATGGACAGGCATAGTGGGTTAATAAAAGCCATGATACAAGTAAGGTGCCAGGGCTGTGCTGAATTGTTAAGGTGGCCTTATGTGGATATCCCAGAGGTTGCATTGTAAACGTGGTTCGGGTGAATAAGGAATCTGTGGTTGGCCATTTTGGATGGCAGAAGTGGGCAGGTCGTATTAACTGAGTTATTTATCTGACACTGGGCATAACATTAATATCATAAGGGACTGGGTGAGATGCAGGCTCAGGAGCAAAAGGAAACAAAGTAGCATTGTGAAGGTTAGGATGGTTAAGGGGAGGAAGGAAAGGGATGTGGGCGTGGATTAAGAAATGGCGGAGAAAGTGATATAAAGGAATCAACCAAGAGGCGGGCAAAAATTTTGCGGCTTTGCCTACCTTTCTACCTGCTTCTCCGGCCTCCTGGAACCCTTGGTCGGCTGCACAGGCGCACGACCAGCTGGTGGCTCGGAGCCCCTCCGCTCCCTGGACCTCGAGGGCTGCGCCTTCTACAAGGTGGGGGACAGAGAGAAGGCAGTCAGCAGAGTACCTTTATTGCAGAAATCTGCAATAAGGTGCTAAACAAGATTTGCACAACAATAGACTGGGAGGGTATTGGGGGTCAGCGCCTAAGCGCCTAGCCCACACAGCATTTCAAAAGACTGTAACACTTATTTCAAAATACAGAAAAACAGCCCATAAATCAGGCACAGAGTAAGTGACTGTCTTTGTGAGGCAGTTGGGCCGCACGAGTCGACTTACTTTTGAAGGACGACATACACCAACGCTCACCTGACGAAGAAAATACAAAATACTGATACTTTTCGAAAACCGACGAAGCAACAGGGCTGGAGCTGTTATGAACTTCACTGCGAGGCGCTGCACGAGCTGGCGAGGAAGGAGCTGGAAGGCGGGCATCTGGGACCGCTCCTTTTATACTGGCGTCGTCGGGCGCGGTCACCTGATGTGGGCGGTCCTCGTCGGGGACTGCTAGCTAGAAATATTTCCGGGGTCCTGCCGCCTGCCAACGTCAGTCCTATATGTAATTACCTACTGCAAGAGCCCTCTCAAAGTAAGATCTGAGGTTCCAAACCAGCATCCCAGCATGACTCAAGGTCGATGTGGTAATGGAAATGAAGGGTGTGCTGACTTCCAGGTAGCAGCCCTGCAGATTTCCTGGATAGGGACGTCCCTAGAAGCAGCCACTGACACAGCGGTATGGTGGGTGGAATAAGCCCTTAACCCAACAGGAGGCTCCTATCAGACAACCTATAGCAGAGGTCAATGCAAGATGTAATCCATCTAGCTATTGTCCACTTGGCTGCAGGTCTGCCAGGTGCAGCTTCAGCGTGGTGACAAACAGCTGGCGAACCTCTCCTCAATTTCCGCCCATTCGTTTTTTAATCAGGGGCATTTGTCTCAGCCTATGTATGGAGCTGTACTCAGCCTCCCAGGTGTGACTGGGGTAGAACACCGCACAGTAATCAACTGGTTAAGGTGAAACTCCGACGCAACCTTCGGAAGGAATTTCGGTGGGGCAGGACAACCTTGTCCCTGTGGAAGACCACGTAAGGAGACTTAATGGTGAGCGCCTGTAACTCCTCAGTCCTTCTGGCTGATGTGATAGCCACCAAGAAGGCGATTTTCCATGACAAGTGTGACATGTCACACTTGTGCATAGGTTCGAATGGCTTGCCCATGAGCTTTGCCAAAACCAGCAGTAGATCCCATGGAGGTGAAGTTTATGCACTGGAGGGATAAGTGATCTAGGCCTTTGAAGAAGCGCCAGACCACCTTCTCCGCGCTACATCATGCTGACCGCCCGCACCGGTAAGCAGAGATGGCTGCCAGTTGCACCTTTAGGTTATCGATCGGAGCTCCTGCTGGGAGGGACCAGCAACAGTCTAAAATGCTACCCACTGGCCAGGATGAGGGGTCCAATCTTTTGCCCTGACACCAGATGGAGAATCTCTTCCATTTAAAGGCAAAGCATTTTCTGGTCGGTTCCTTACAGGACGCCTCAACATTATTAAGGACCTTGTCGGAGAGACCCAAGGCCTGGAACTCTAGCCGCCCAGGAACCAAGTCGTCAGGTGCAAGGACTGAAGGTCCGGTGGAGTACCTTCCCTAGTTGAAAGAGCAGGTCCGGACATGCTGGAAGCCGCCTCAGGAGCCTGGAGCTGAGGCTGAGGAGATCTGGATACCAGAACTGGCGTGGCCAATCTAGGGCTACCAGGATCAGCTCGCCTTGTCCCTCCTGACCTTGATGAGCACCTTGTGAACCAAGGGAAGTGGAGGAAAGAGTCGAAGAGGCCTGGGGTCCACGGCCTCGAGAAGGCATCCCCTGCAGTGAACCCTGCGGGCATGAAACAGCCTCAGCTTCGTGTTGTCCCTGGGCGAACAGGTCCACCTGGGGGTTCCCAGTGGGAGAACAGATCTTGCACTACCTCCTGGAAGAGAGACCACTCATGAGATGCCCCGCCTATCTGGCTGAGGGCATCAACCAGCTGATTCGAGGCTCCTGCCATGTGAATGGCAAGAAATCTGCCTCCAAGCTGAGCACGAGCGGCCGGTCCGTGGCGCTGAGGGTTGAGGCGTTGGATGCACACCTCACGCAATGCTGGCGACCCAGGTTAGGGGAACGAGCCCGGTCGCTGGGGGTCGGCGGGAGGAAAGGACTGAGCGTCCCTAGACTGCTCTCCATCCCCAGGAGGCTGCCACCTGCACATGCACTGGTTACCTCTAGTGGAGGCAGGAGACACCACACTGCACGGCTGCAAGTCGCTGGGGATTGGAGCTGTGGCGGACGTCATCACGGGGTGCGAGGAGTGTGCACCAGCCGAGCTGGATGTCACTGCATGCCCGAGCTCAGGGACACACCAGAACAGGGAAAACAACGGCACCATGGATAGGAGATGGCACCAGTCCCCCACTCCCATCGGGCCAAACCCTGACTGACCTTCCAGGTCCTCCACAGCCAGTCCTACCCTGCAGCCGGAGTCTGTAACAGTGCTCAAGAGAAGTAGGGCGACCCACCCTGGGAGGGTTAGACCAGGGGTACCAGCTGCAGGGAGGAGGGGAGAGGGAGGTACAGCTCGGGGGCTCTGGCAGGCAGGACACGGACTCTGATGCAGAGAGAGGTCCAAGAGGCTGCGACTGGAGGGGAATAAGTCCGGGGGAAGCTAAGCACGAGGACCAAATGCAGAGAGCTTCCTTGCAGAGGGCAAGGAGGGCGCCCCACCTGCCTGTTGAGACAGTACATAGTCGGTGGTATTGTCCGTCTGGACCTGGATCATAACCCCAAACAAGCGGGCCGAAAGCAGTCAGGGCTAGCTGAACCACCGAAGCTCCAGCAGGTTGATGTGATATCGGGACTCCTGGGGGACCAGGAGCCCGTGGGCTCTGTGCTTTCCAGATGGGCACCACAACCCATCAGAGAGGCATCGGTCATCAGAATGATTGGCTTGAAGGACAAACAGGATCCCTTCCTGCAGGTGGGATGGGACGAGCCACCACTGGAGGCCATCCCATATCCTCTGGTCACAGAGACCAGCTGGTCGAGGTCACCTAAGTGCTGAGACCACTGGCTGGCCAGTTTCCACTGAACAGAATGCATATGCCAGCAAGCCCATCAGACCACACTGGTGCAGGCCGCCATGTAGCCAAGAAGACGAGGAAGTCCCATGTAGGGCACAATTGCCCAACCAAAATGACCGGGCAAAGGAGAAGAGAACCGCCACCCTGTCCACCGGGAGCTGAGCTCTGTCCTGATGGAACTGATCACCCACGCAGGCATCGCACTGGACTTGGCCTGCTTGATCAGGAGGCCAAGTTCTAGGCAAGTCTGGAGGGCCAGATCCCTGGACCGCTCTACATCCCGCCTGGAGGACCTGCTATCAGCCAGTCATCCAGGTAGGGGTCACCGGACCCCTTAGCGCCTCAGGTATGCCACCACCACTGCCATGCATTTGGTGAAGACCCCTGCGGGCTGAAGAGATGCCAAGGGCATGGCTTGGAACTCGTAAAGGGTTTCCCTCGGCTCTGAAGCGGAGGAACCAGATGGGACGGACAGATCGGGATGTGAAAGAACTTCCTGAAGGTCTAGGAGAAGAACCACATTCCTTGCTCCAGGGATGGTATGATCTGTGCCAGAGTTACCATCCGAAGGTGCATGACCTGAGGAACTTGTTCAGGTCGTGCAGATCCTAGAATGGGCGCCAGCCCCATTCGCTTTGGCACCAGAAAGTACCTGGAGACAAACCCTGGGTCTGAAGCGGGTCCGCTACTTGGCACACCACCTCCTTGAGGAGGAACTAAGCCAAGCTGTCTCTGAAACCCGACCGAGAGAGCTGCAGAGCAACAGATCCCCCATGGAGCATGCTTTCGAAGGAGGAGCCTTTCGAGATTCAGAGCGGGCCTCGACCAACCACTTCTAGAACCCAATGGTCGTGGTGATAGCAGACCAAGCGGAAATGAAGTGGCTGGGCATGCCCTCACGAGAGGTGTGACAGGACTGAGGTTGGACCACCCCTCAACTTATCACTGGAGCAAGTTTGAGGAAGGTCCAGCAGAGGGGCCGCTGGGACCTTTCCCCTAGGCTTCCTAAGCGAGGGCGCCAAGTTTGAGTCTGCAGGCCCTGCTGTTACTGCTGGGCCGGTCTGGCTGCAGTAGTGGACGAACTAAAGGGCTTACTGATTTGTGACACTTGGGGCCCTTGTCCTTTGAGCAGATATGGTGGAGTCCAAGGTGGCACTGGACTTCTCTATGCGCTGGAGGTGGCCCTCCCATCAGGACCAAACAGGTCGGTGCCCAAGAAGGGACATCTGCCAACATGCTGCATCCATTGTAAGGTCGAGATGCACAGCCAAGCCCTCGGCGCATGGCCACCGCAGCCGCTATCAAGCGGTCACCAAAGGAATCGCCAACTTCAGAGCCGTCGAGTTGTTGCTTCGCCACTACCCTACCCTGGTCCCGGACCTGCTTGACCGTGAAAGGAGGTCAGCCAGGAGATGAAGAAACACCTCATCCAGGAGCCCAAGAGGAGTGGGAAAATGTGTGGATAACGGCCGAGCAGGCCTGACTGAGACCAAGTGAGGAGGCTGCATACACTTTCTTCCCGGAATGGTCCAACTGTTTGGATTCGATCCAGGGTCTGCCGAATCGCCCTTGTTGCCAGAATGCTGAAAAGCAAGTCAGCCCCACCACCGACGGTGCTCGAAAAGCTGACAGGGGCCCCATGGGCACCGCATGTTTGCAGAGCCACGCAGGCAGAAGGCACAGGACAAGATGTTGGATGCCGCCACAGCTCCAAGGCTGGGCCCACAATGGCCTCAGCCACCGGAAGGCCTCCACAGAAGTATCCCTTTATCCAGAATCTCTGTAAGGGGTACTTAGCCTGTTTCTGCACAGGCTCCAGCTCTACCCGTGGATTTGGAGATGAGCCAACAAATTCCTATCAGCGGTAGGGCCCTCAACGGAGAGACCCCCAGGACTCTATGTCCATTGGACGGGGACCATGAAGAGTCCTCGTGAGCGGCAGCCCACCCGTGTCGCTCCACCTGTCTTGGGTGATCAAGTGAGACTGACCCGACAACCCGATGGGGCAGGCCTTGGGCCAACCGAGGATTCTTGGTGGGGCCCCAGACTTCGGTTGCTCGGTGGCGGCTCCACACAGATTGGTGAGGTAGCCGACTTTGGTTGAGCCAAGCCTAACCGGCACCTCAGTGACTGTGGCCGTGGCAGACAGTCGCTCGGGCGAAAGCCACTTAATGGCGGGGTGAAACCGGAATTGGTTTCGACCTGGATAGGACCAACTGCTGCCACGTGAGGTCCTCGTGGCGCCCGGCCGCAACTTGTATGGAGCCTCTCCTCACCCGAGGAGTACGAAGAGCAGCGCTTCCCATGGCATCGAGGGTATCGCCAGAGGGTGTCCCGTCTGACGCCAAAGTCGTGGAACAAGACTGAGATCTTGACCGTCATGGGGTCGACTGAGACCTCAGAAGGAGTTGGGGAAACCCATGGCTCCTCCTGGTCAGGTTCCTTGGTGGGCGGTCCCACCCAGTGGACTGAGCCACCCGTCCGAGGACACCGGCATCCGAAATAAAGAGTCATAGGCCGGATCAGATGATAACCCGCTGATTGGCTCGAAAAGCTCGGCCACATCGACAGGAGTCTCAGCCGACTGGTCTGACGGGATACAGTGAAACCTGCGTCTCGGCCGTGACTTTGACCGAAATGGAAGCAGGGTTTCCTGCAAGCGGGACTGCTCCCAGTCCCAAGAACATTGATGTCGACTTTTCTTTTTCCTTCTTGATTCCTTCCTCCTGGAGCGTGACACATGGACCCAAAGGGCCCTCTCCCTTAGTAGAGAAAGACTGGCACAACTCCTTGAAAGAAGCTGAATAGGAGGATCCCAGTTGAAGCAGAATGAAGAGCCCGCTGGCCTGAGCCGCCCTCCTCAAGGCCTTAGCTGTTCCAGCTGTTCGGCGGACCCCGCAGCCACGGAGACCATCCAACGGGCATCCTTCATCTTCACCAACAGGTAACACTTCTCTGGTCACCCCAGCTGGAGTCTGGCACGATCTTTGAGCAGGTTTGGGGAAAAGGACCAGCAGTGATCCAGGCCCGTGGATCGTGGTCCAGTCTAGGCAATACATGCGCCTGGCGTGAGGATCAGTGTGAGACATACTCCTGCCGCAGGGGCACCAGCAAAACCAGGGGCCGATTTATCTTCCATCGGAGTGAAAGAAGAATGAACTCAGAGAGTTTAAGAATTAGTTTAGGAAGCAAATCCGAAGACTCAGAAGCCAGGGCCTATTACACGTGGAAGGCGGCAAGGAAAACTGAACCTTCCAGCAGAAAGGAAGATCTGGCGTCATGGGCGGAGAAAGGGTTATACCACCGGTGGGTGGGAGGAGCCAGATTGAAGACCTTTTTTCTTCTCCCCAATTTCTTTCTGCACTCCTACCTTCCTGAACTCTTTCAGGAGTGGACACTCTGGATCTGGGTCCTGATCCCACCCGTCTGAAGCCCCTCTGCACCTCTGGGCAGGGACCCCTCTAACTGCTCTGCTGCCACCCAGCCCCGGCTCAGAGTTCCCCGGCAGGACTGCCAGATTGCTCCTCCTGGCACTCTAAATTCAGTCTGGCGGCATGAGGCAGTAGAGAGCACAGGAGTGAGTAGGACCCAACATTGGGCATGGTGGACTGATCCCCCTCGACCCTCCGTCACCTATCAGGAGGCAAAGGGATTTTCTCTTTTTTCTGTGCCCTTACCCCCACCCCCTCAGGCGGAGTCCTCACGTGCCATGGACGCCAGGGAACGCCCTGTTGTGGCTCCAGCCCTCTACACGAGCCCTAAGCGTGTCACTACCTCCGGTCTCCACTGGAGATCACTGCTGTGCAGGGCATGGTCCCTGAACCACCCGAGGAGAAGAGCTGTCCTTCAGACGCCGATCCTCCTCTCCTGCCAACTCCCGGAGGCTAGGCTCGTTCCTGAACCTGGGTCGCCAGCATGGCGTGAGGTGTGGCATCCAGGCCTCAACCCTCAAGCGCCACCAATCTGGCCCTACCAGCTTAAAGACTTTCTCTGCACATCTTTAAAGCGTGCCACACCTAGGTAACAAGTGTGGACAGAACAACATATCCACGATCCTAGAAAAACAGGTTACTCACCTGTAACAGTGGTTCTGAGGTGGTATATGTTGTTCATCCACACTAAACGAACCGCCTTTCCTTTAGGGTAGCCATAGCGTGTTCAAGCTGGCTCCTCCCCCCACCCAGGTGGTACAACTCTTGGCTCCATCCCATGGCCCAGATCTAGCCCACTGGAAGCAGAGGTGTGTGTAGAAGCCGGGGAGGTCGGGTGGGTCAGTGTGGATGAACATATACCACTAGTGAACCACTGTTCAAACAACATGAAGTCTTGCTATATTTTGACAATTGCAGTTTGTCCCACCATTAGAACTGCTCCGGGGTGAAATAGTTAACTCCATTCCATGAATGGAACTTTGAGCACGAGCTCTAAAATAGAAGCTCTGTCTGTGGAGATTCAAACCTGAACTGTCAGATTCTTTACTCCGCCTCACTGAACAGTCGCTCGGAGATTTCTCCTACTGCTTTGTTCATTTCTCGGTTTAAACAGTATTTTCTGTTAAATTAAACCGCCAAGTATAATTATTTTAACCGCAAACCGATCGGTTCAAGCTCTGTCTGTGGTATTGTAAGTAATAGACAGGTTTTATTCTGTGTGGAACTTGTAAATGTTTATCGGTTCGGTTCGAACCGATCAGGTTGGTTAAAACCTTAAAGAGTAAGCATTTTAAAGCTTTTAGAGTGCGGTTCCGGTTCTTATCGGTTCTAAAAAAACGGATTTCATTACGCTTTTTTCCATGACCTGGTGTACACGGTTGGGAACCGATATAAGTGTCTTGCCTGGTACTGCTGTTAAAAGGCAAGTTTCTTGGTTAGGCTGGCATCATGTCTGAGAAACCCAAAAGAAAAACGGGCCCACTGGGTTTAGCACTGTAGTGTCTGTGGGAAGCCTTGCCAAGGCTGACCCACACACTACATGTGTTTATTGTCTGGGGGTTGACCACCTCATTTCAGACTGCCAGATTTGTAAAATTCCTGCAGCCACCCTGGATAAGAGAGTGGGCAGGCTCAGAAACGAGAGGCCAAAAGTCCGCTGACCCGATGGCCAGCCGGTTCGGTGCCAACCGAACGGAGGGAGTGCCCTCTGACCAGGGCGAGACTTCTCGGCAAAAGTAAACTAAAAAAAAAAGGGAGAAAATCAGCAGGTATGGAGTCCAAAATTCCTTCTCCAACTGCTGCAGAACTAGCAAAAGCTATACAAATTGTACAGTCACTTTCTCCGGTTACGTCCGAACCACACTGTCTGGTAAAAGGTTGGTCTGGCTGGTTCCACCGTTCAGGAATATGATATTGGAGATTTTTATGGACCAAGAGCATGGAGGGGCATGAAGATGATCAGTGTGAATGTGACTGAGAGAGTCTGGGTGTGCCCACTGAACGGACATCTCCCCAGACTGACCCTTACAATCTCCCCTATGCTTTCTGAGTCCCTTCTCTTTTCTGTTTTATAAAAGGGTTGTTGAATCCTCCAGCTCCCATGGGAGGAAGCTGGATGAGCAAGAGGAACCTGATTTTGTAGAAATTATGGATATACCAGAGTCTAGGAGATTGTCTATTCCTTTGCATAAGTCTTTCAGGAAACAAACAATACAAATTTTAAAAGCTCTTAATTCTGTGCCTCCTGTAGATAAAAAGATGGACAGAAGGTACACATTGTCAGGTCCTGATACAGAATTCCTTTCACAGCAATGCAGTCATGTTGGGGTAGTTCAGGCTGCAGCCTGTGATAACTAATATTCCCTGGCTTCACATCCTCCTGACAAGGATTCCAGGAAGATTGATGCCATGGCAAAAAACAGTACATGGCAGCGTCCCTGGGACTCAGGCAAGCAAATTATATGGCTTATGTAGCAAGATATCAGAAATCTAGAATACTGTTATGGAATTAGCCAAACAAGCCCATGGCCAGCTGGCTAGCGAACTAGAACAGGTGGCTGCCGATGGCATTGAGGTTTCTAAGGTGCAGTTTCATGCTGCTGTGGATGTTAATGATGTTTCCTCTAGAGTCATGGCCACATCTGTAGCTTTAGTAGGTTGGCCTGGCTCAGGTTTACTAGCCTGTCACAGGATACCCAGGCGAAGGCTATGGATTTTCCTGTGTGGGAAATTCTCTGTTTGGGGAGCAGACAGAGAATTACATGAAAAAGATGGATGAATATAGGACTACTTACAAAAGTGCCCAAGCTAAGGAGCTGCAAGCCACTCCCCAGAGGCATACCCCAGGGGTAAGGGTAGGCCTTTTCACAGGCCTTTTATCAGACTCAGGCCTCCTCTGCTTATGCTCAGAGGGCTTCTTCAGAGGCAGAGGCAGACGGGGTGTGGGCAGACCTGCTCCACCCCTCAGCCTAAAGCACCTGCTAAGCAGGCACCCTGATGGGGTGCCCAGGGCCGATCTCCTTTACCAGTAGGGGCAGGTTAGCTTACTTCAGTCAGAACTGGGCGTCTTTAACCTCAGACAAGTGGATTCTGGAAGTAGTAAGCCAGGGTCTGGTTCTCAGCTTCAAAAGTTTCCCAAGATGAGAACCAGGTTTTTCACCTGCAAGTTCTTCAGAGACCCTTGCTCTAGAGCAGAGGTCTCAACCCTGTTGGCTCTCAGAGCAGTAGAAGGGTTCCTCCCTGCACCAAGGCAGGGTCTGTATTCAGATACTTCCTTACTCCAAAAGACAGGAGAATGGCGGCCCATCTTAGACCTCAGATATCTGAACAAGCATCTTTTGAAACCAAAGTTCAAAATGGTAACTCTGGCAATGATTTTACCCTCTCTAA
Organism: Neoceratodus forsteri; assembly: GCA_016271365.2. Lineage (NCBI taxonomy): Eukaryota > Metazoa > Chordata > Ceratodontiformes > Ceratodontidae > Neoceratodus > Neoceratodus forsteri. The sequence goes on from CM028130.1 coordinate 1,608,764,338, forward strand.
GGCCAGGGGACAGGTTAGCTTCCCTGGACCTCAAGGATGCCTATTTTCACATCCTATCAGAAGCTCCCATCGAAACTACCTCAGATTGAACTGCCCTCAGGTCACTACAAGTTCAGAGCAATGCCCTTCGGCCTTACCTCTGCCCCAAGGGTATTCACAAAATGTCTGGCAGTAGCAGTGGCTCACTTAAGGAGGCAAATGATTGCTGTTTTTCCTATCTAGACGACTGGCTCATTGTAGGCCAGTCCCCAGAACACGAAAATCTCACCTGCAAGTCACCCAGCAGCTTCTCACCTCCCTGGGCTTTCTGCTAAATCTACCAAAGTCGGTTCTGGAACCAGTCCAGGTACTCACCTTTATAGGGAAGAATTGGACACAAACCTAGCCAGAGCTTTTCTTCCCTTAGATAGGGTAAGGAATTTAGTGGCTCTGGCCTCCTCCTCCTCCTTCACTCTGCAGGTCTCTCGACCAGCAAGACACTTTCTGCAGCTCCTGGGGCACATGGCTGCATCCACAGCTGTTGTGCAGGTAGCAAGATTTCAGGCAGAGACATTCAGTTTCACTTGAGAGCCTATTGGTCTCAGAGAAGAGACCCCCTTTCAAGTTGGTCCCAGTGACTCGAACCTTGATCCAGGCCCTCCAGTGGTGGCAGGATCAGAGCAATTTGAGATTGGGGGTCCCTTCATTCCCCTGCTCACACTTTGACTCTCACTACAGATGCCTCCCCTGGGGTGGGGAGCCTACATGGGCGACCTCTCCACTCAGGAGTGTGGTCCCCCAGGAATCTCTGCTCCATCAATTTGCTGGAGCTTAGAGCTGTCTTTTAGCTCTTCAAGCGTTTTCTGCATCTGTTCAGAACAAAGTGGTACAAGTCAGAACAGACAACACCACAACAATGTGGTACATCAACAAGCAGGGGGCACTGGTCTTGGCCTTGTGCACCAAGGCAATGAAGTTATGGTCTCTGGCCTATTCCTGAACACTTCCCTCATAGCAGTTCACCTTCCAGGAGAGGACAATGTCCTAGCAGATGCTCTCAGCAGGATTTCCCAGGGCCATCACGAATGGTCCCTGGATCCTCAAGTATTGGGGATAGTTTTTGCCAGATGGGGCACCCCTCAGATAGATCTTTTGCAGCCCCAGACAATCATCAACTTCCACTGTTCTGTTGCAGGCCTCCAGTGTTGGGTTCAGTCCCCTGGGCGCCCTTCTCCTGGATTGGGAAGGGAAGTTTCTTTATGCTTTTCCCCTTCCTCTCCTATTCAAAGTGTTAGTCAAATCAGATCTCAGCCTTGCAGGGTGATTCTGATTGGGCCAGGCAACCCTGGTACCCACTCCTTCTGTTCCTGACAGACCATCTTCCCTTTCCTCCCCAGGAATCACAACCTATTAACCTGTGCCCAGGGAGAGTTTGGTATCCGAAACTCAAATCCCTCAACCTCAAGGCCTGGCTCTTGAGGAGTTAGAGTTGCTGACTTACACCTCTCTCAGGGTGTCCTTTAAATCCTAAAGGCTTCTAGGAAGCCTTCCACTCTGACTACTTATAATTCTAAATGGAAAAGGTTTTCCATTTGGTGTGCTAGGAGCATATTTCCCAGAATCTGCTGATTTGCCCATTGTGTTATATTACATGGTCCATCTTAATTCCTTGGACCTCAGACCAGCTCCTGAGAGTTCATTTGGCAGCTGTTTCTGCTTTTGTTTCAGCAGGAAAGTCATCCTCTCTTTCCGCTCACCCTGTGTTTTCAAGTTTTTAAGGGATTACTCCATACTAATCCACTTTTTGGGATCGGGCCCCTGCCTGGGACTTAATGTTTGCATTGCTCAGTTAATGCAACCTCCTTTTGAACCTCTGTTTTCTGCAGAGCTGAAGTATCTAACTTGGGAAAACTGTTTTCCTAGTGGCTATCACTTCTGCTAGACGATAGGTGAGTTACAGCCTTGTCAGTAGAAACTGACTTTATTTCTTTCCACAGGGATAAGGTAGTCCTCAGGACTAACAGGAAGTTTTGCCTAAGGTGGTTTCAGATTTCCATCTTAACCAATCTATCTCCCTTCCAGTAATTTTCTCTGAACACTCTCTTCTGCTGGGAGGAGATTGCACAGCCTGGATGTTAAGAGGGCTCTTAGTTACTATATAGAACGTGCACAAGGGTGCTGAGTTCGAATCCTCAACTTTTCCTCACTTTTGGTGAGGTTGGGAAAGGAAAACTGCCACTAGAGATCAATTGCCAGGTGGATTGTCTCTTGTATCCAATTTTGTTATCAGAAACTGGGCAGAGATCCCCTCTGGCTTGAGGCTCTTTCTACCAGAGGTACAGCCGCGTCTCTAGCTGCTGCCAGAGACATCCCTATATTGAAGATATGCCAGGCTGCTACTTGGAAAACGGTACACACTTTCACCAAGCATTACTCCCTGGATGTCCAGGCTAGAGATGCTCGGTTTGCACAGCTGTTCTTCAGAGCCTATTCCCTAAGTAGGTTCTGCCCTCCTCCATGGAGGTACTGCTGTGTAGTCTGCATTGTCATAATATAGCAAGACTTATGTTGTTTGAAGAAAAATTACTCACCTTAGTAATGTTGTTTCTTCTAATGGAGTCTTGCTATATTATGACCTCCCCAGCCTGCCCCTCTCAGAACCTCTACTTGGGTAGGATGTGGGCAACCTAGTGTGGGCACTATTTTATGCCTTTTTAGCGTTTCACCCTTTTGGGGTTTGGGGTGTGGTGTTTTATTATCCTCTTGTTTTATTCTCATTTTGTTAAAGTTGTATTAGTAATTCTGGTCCCTGACTTGAGTATTGGGTGTTGGGACCAGCAAAGGGTGTTATTATTTAGGTAGCCAGTTGGCTAGTGTAGGTTACAGCTTCACACAGACCTTAGTGAGTTTTTGCTCGTAAAGATCTGACAGTTCAGGTTTGAATCTCCACAGACAGAGCTTCTATTTTAGAGCTCGTGCTCAAAGTTCCATTCATGGAATGGAGTTAACTATTTCACCTCCGAGCAGTTCTAATGGTGGGACAAACTGCAATTGTCATAATATAGCAAGACTCCATTAGAAGAAACAACATTACTAAGGTGAGTAATTTTTCTTACAGGTGAGCAACCTGTTTTTCTAGGAATGTGGATATGTTGTTCTATCCACACTTTCTGGCAGACTCCTAGCAGTTCTCTGGGAGGAGGAAGGCAAGGCACACACCCCTACTTAGGGAACAGGGACTGGAGAACTGAGGTACCAAAACCAGCATCCGGTGTGACTCAAGGTCGATGTAGTAATGGGAAATTAAGGTGTGTGCTGACTTCCAGGTAGCAGCCCTGCAGATTTCCTAGACAGGGATGTCCTGGAAGCAGCCACTGATGCAGCAGTATGGCGGGTAGAATGAGCTCTTATCCCTCTGGGAGGCTCCTTGTTCGCCAACTCATAGCACAGACCTATACATGATGTAATCCATCTTGCTGTGGTCCATTTGGCTGCAGGTCTGCCAGCAGCAGCTTCAGCGTAGGTGATAAACAGCTGGCGAACCTCTCCACAATTTCCGCTGTCCTTTCCTTATAATAGGGAGAGCACGTCTCAGGTCCAAGGTATGGAGCCTGTACTCTGCCTCTGAGGTGTAATTAGGGTAGTATACCAGCAGAGTCAACACCTGGTTAAGGTGAAACTCTGACACCACCTTTGGAAGGAATTTGGTGGGGGCACAGGACAACTTTGTCCCTTTGAAAGACCAGATAGGGGAGTCCACCAGGAGCTCCCCTGTCCTTCTGGCAGGCGTGATAGCCACCAGGAAGGCCATCTTCCACGACAAGTGTGACAGCTCACACTTGTGCATGGGTTCGAATGGCTTGCAAATGAGGTTTGCCAAAACCAGCAGTAGATCCCACGGAGATGGGAGGTTCACGCACCAGAGAGGATATGTGATCCAGGCCTTTGAAGAAGTACCGACCACTGCCTCCTGCACCAATGTCAGCTGACGGCACACTCAGTAAGCTGAAATGGCTGCCAGGTGCACCCTAAGGGTCGATGACCATAGATCCCCTTTAGAGAGACTAAAGGTAGCTCGAAATTGTTAGCCACAGAACAGGATAAGAGGTCCAGACCCTTACCTGACACCAAATGGAGAACCTTTTCCATTTGAAGGCATAACATTTCCTGGTTGATTCCTTTCAAGATGCCTCCACCACGGTGTAGACATCCTCGGAAAGACCAAAGCCTGGAACTCTAGCTGCTCAGGTACCAGGCTGTGAGGTGCAGGAATTGAAGGTCCAGATGGAAGACCTTCCCTGGTTCAGAGATATCAGGTCAGGCGTGTACAAAGCCGCTCCAGGGCCTGCAGCTGAGACTGAGGAGATCTGGATACCAGAACTGTCGTGGCCAGTCTGGGGCTACAGAATCACCTTCACCTTGTCCCTCCTCACCTTGAGTAACACCTTGTGGATCAAGGAAATGGAGGAGGGCGTAGAAGGCCTAGGGTCGCGGCCTCAAGAAGGTATCCCTGCAGTGAGCCCTGCTGAGGAGGGTGGGCATGATACAGCCTCAGCTTGTTTTTTCCTGGAGGCAAACAGGTCCACCATCGGTTTGCCCCAAAGGGAGAACATGCAGTAAGCTACCTCTGGAGGAGAGATCACTCATGGCATATCTGGCCTATGTGGCTGAGAGCATCCGCCAGCTGGTTCAAGGCTCCTGCCACATGGATGGCTAAGAGATCCGCCTCCAAAGGCTTACGAGGGTCCAGATCGCGGAGCACCTCTTTGCACAGCAGACAGAAGTGTGTGCCACCCTGTTTGTTGAGGTAGTACATGGTCGTGGTATTATCTGTCTGGACTCGAACCACTTGACCCCGGGCTGAGGAGAAAGCCGACAACACCCGTCTGACTGCTCTGAGCTCCAACAGGCTGATGTGGCATGGGACTCCAGCACCCGTGGGCCCGTTGTCCCCATGTGGGCTCCCAGCCCATGAGAGAGGCATCGGTCGTGAGGATGACCATCGGCTCGGGGCGGACAAATGGGATCCCTTCCTGCAACTGGTTTGGGCGGTTCACCACTGGAGGCGTCCCACATCTTGAGTTACAGTGATCAGCTGGTCAAAATGACTGAGGCCCGAGTCCACTGGGCAGCCAGCTCCCATTGAGGGGCGCATGTGCAGCCATGCTCAGCGGACCACTGAGGCGCGCCGCCATGTAACCAGAAGGCGCCAGGGTCGGGCAGGCAAGTGCCCAACCAGAAATAATTGGGCAAAGGAAGAGGGAACCTCCGCCCTGTTTGCGGGAGCCGAGTTCTGGCTTGACAAGAGTCGAGCCCTGCCCGATGAAGCCCATCACCTGGGAAGGCACGAGTCTCGACTTGGCCTCATTGATCAGGAGACAGAGTTGGGAGCAGGTCTGGAGGACACGTCCCTGGACCTCTCCACCTCCTGTTGGGTGGAACCTGCCAGGAGCCAATCGTCGAGGTAGGGGTAAATTTGGACTCCCCAATGCGGAGATGGGCTGCCATCACTGCAATGCATTTGAAGACCGAGGGGCGATGACAGGCGAGCGGCATGGCTCAGAACTCGTACAGGGTCACTTCAACCCTGAAGCGGAGGAACCGCTAATGGGACAGAGCAGTTGGGATGTGAAAGAATCGTCCTGCAGAGCCAGTGAACAGAACCACATGTTTTGCTCAAAGGATGGTATGATCTGGGACAGAGTGACCATCCGAAGGTATGTGATCTGAGAACTGATTCAGATCGTGGAGTTCTAGAATGGGCGCCAGCTCCCGATCTCTTGGGCACCAAGAAGTACCTGGAAACAAAGCCTGGGTCTGCAGGCGGATCCGCCACGATAGCTACTGCCTCGAGGAGGAGCTGAGCAACGTCGTCTCAAAGAGCCGACTGGGTGCATGCAGAAATCCGTTCTTCCGAGGGGAGCAGGCTCGGCTGGGAGGGAACTGCTTGAATTCTTGAGGCAGTCCTGACCGACCACTTGAGAACCCACCTGTCCGTGGTGGTAGCAGACCAGGCGGAAAGGAAGTGGTGAGCTGGCCCACCACAGGAGGACCCAGAGCTGGGGGTGACGGAGATAGGGGTGGCAACCCCACCCTTCACTGGGCAGGCTTAGAGGAGGAGGTGGTTCCAGGACCTGAGCCTTGGCCTCCTTTGCGGGCCTGTTGCGGTCAGGCTTGGGCCAACTGCGCCAAGCTCGAGCCTGCTGCTGCTGATGTTGCTGTCCTCCTTGATAGGAGGCTGCTGAACTCAGGGAAGAGTGCCGAAAGGCTTCTTCTTCTGCTGCTGCTGGTTCTTGCCCTAAGAACCCTTGGCAAAGTAGCATCAAGGTGGCATTGGACTGCTCTTTCGCTGAAGGTGACGGCCACTTGAGACCGAACAAGTTAGTCCCAGGAAGGGTACATCAGCAAGCTTATGATGAGTATCGCGGGAAGGAGGAAAGCCTCAGTCAAACCCTGCGGTGAGAGGCCACTGCGGCAGCCATCGAGTGGGCAGAAGAATCCCTGATGTTCAAGGCCATATGGAGCTGCTGTTTTGCAACAGCACGGCCCTGGTCACGAACCTGCTTGACCGTGATCTGCATGTCCACGGGGAGATGAGGAGGAGTTTGTCTAATGACCCCAGGAGGGCATGAGAGAAGTGTGCCATAATGACAGCTGAGCTGGCCTGACGACGGCCCAAAGAAGAGGCTGCATAGACCTTCGGGCAGTGTGGTCTATATTTTTGGACTCTTTGCCCAGAGACCAGTCAGTGTTGGCCGAACTGCCAGTACGCCTGAACACAGAGGCGGTCACCAGGCTCTCGGCCAAAGGGGCTCTGTGATCCCGCAAGGGACCCCATAGGCACAATGTACTTGCAGGCCATGTTGGCAGATGGTGCTGGGCATGAGGCAGGGCTGACAGAGTTCAAGGGCTGGGCCATCAATGGCTCGGCCACCAGAAAGGCCTCTGTCGGGTATCCCTCTCTTTAGAATATCTGTGAGAGGGTACTCCACCTTTTCTGGATGGGCTCCAGGGCACTCCAGTAGAGTCAGAAATGAGATGGAGAATCCTTGGAAGGAGGAAGGGCTTTCCTCTATCCCTGTGCCAATGGAAGACTCATCATCCCGCTGGATGAGAGTGCAGCCCGGTGACATCAGAGTCTGAGGAGTCAGGATACAGTGGTCTACCGCTGAATACCCTCAATCTGCCAAGGGCGGTCAGGGGTTACAGTAACCGATAAGACATCGGGGAAGCCGGTGTCCAGTTGATCCTCTTTCAAGGAGCCACTCCTGCAGGCTGCTTTGGCGGCGGTTCCACCCGAATGGGTGGGGAGACCGAACAGGCGGACTGGGATGGGCGGCCCTACGGGCGGAGGAACCAGAGACTCCGGTTCGAAGGGGTCGACTTTGGCCTAGGAGGTGAGAGTCAAGTGATGGCGGGGTAGGTGCGCGAGCGGTTTCTGCCGGACAAAATCAGCTGCTGCCACATAAGGTCCTCATAGTGCTGGAGTTTCGCCAGAGCCTCTCCTCGTCAAGGAGGATGAGGGCGACCTGCGACATCGCCTCTTACAGCACTTACGGCTCTTCCTCGGTCGTTCGGCAGAGGGGTCCTAGACCTCTACTGAGATTGGGAGGCCACTCAGTCGATCGGGAGTCACCTGAGGATCAGTGAAACCCGAGGGTCGGGAACCTGGTCACTGATGGGGACAGCAGCAGGCTGGGTCTCCTCATCAGGAAATACCAGGACAGTCCGTTCAATGAGTAGTCGACCCACGGAGGCGACAAAGGGGCCGATCGGATTAGGATAATTTAAACCTCGTCGGCCACATCTTGATCCCCTGGCCAGATGGAAGATAAATGAAGTTGGCGGCCGAGGATGCGATCTCGACCGAGGTTGAGACCCGCGTGTTCCTGGGACTCTGACCTTTCTCGGTCCCAAAAACGTCTTAGCCGAGACAAAGACAACGGTCCTTCTCCCTCTTCCGAGAGTGGGAGAGTGCGAGCCGAGGCGCTCACCCCAGGTGGGGAGAGACTGGCACATCTCCTTGAAGGATCCCGTAAAGGTAGAGCCTAGGTTCAGTTGGACAATGAAGCTTGACTGGCGAAGCAAGGCGGCTATTCCTCGAGCGCCTCCATCTGTTCCAGCTGATCGGTGAGCCCGCGACCACGGAACTGCCCACCTAGCCTCCTCTGATTTCACGAGGGTTCCTTTTTCCCGTCTCCCAGCTTCAGGCGTGCCTTGCAGTCATCAGGGCGTTGGGATGGAAGGCCAAGCAAAAACTACGCGATGCAGTGTCATGGCCGACACCTAGGCAGTAGACGCACATGAGGTGGGGATTGGTGTAAACATCATCTGGCTGCAGGGACATCGGCAAAATCCCAGGAAGATTTTTCCTTCATGATCGATGCTGCGAAAGCGCGATAAGCTAACTCGAGCGAGTTTGATTTTCGATAATACCGACAATTTGAAAGCCAGGGCCCACGAAATGTGAGAGCACAAGGGAGGCAACCTGTATCTTCCAGCGGAAAGGAAGATCTGGGGTCATGGGGTGGAGCAGAGGCATATACCACCCAGGTGGGTGGGAGGAGCCAGCTTGAAGACTTCGGCAGATTTAAAGGGAAACGGACATGCCAAACAGTGTGGATAAACAACATGTCCACGTTCCTAGAAGTGCGTTCTGGTGTCAGTGCTGCAGGCAGCGCAGTTTCGAGGCTGGCGCGCACCCCGATGTCAGTGCCATCTCTGATGTCGAGGTAGATGTCGGGGCCAGGCCTGGACACATGGTGCCGAGGTCTGTGTCGCTACAGGCCATGGTGCCATTTTCGGTGCCATCCTTGATGGTGCTGCATCGGGACATGTCTCCAAGGAGGAGGCAGATTCGGCACAGAGTCTTTGTTGGGTGCCGCGAGGTTGGGGTGCCAGAGACCAACCTGGTGCTGTCTTTTCTCGCCCTCGTCCTTGAGATCGGTGCCAATGGAGGCCTCGCCGAGTGGCAGGTCTCCATCCTCTCCTGGGAGGGTGGTCCATGCCCCAGTCTGCCCAGCTGGTCTCTGCCACTGCAGTCCATGCCCGCTCTGCCCAGGTGGTCTCGGCCACTGTGATGTGGTGTAGGAGTGCTGGTCCGAGCACCCCTTCCTCCTGCAGGGGATGGAGCTCTGCATCCAGTGGGGACAGGGGCCACCCTGTTGGGCTTGCTGGCTGCACTCTCCCCACCAAGGGTCTTCTCCCTTGGGGTTTCCCTGCTGGCTTGGGGACTGTAGAGCAGCAGGTGGGGTCTGGACAGTGCACCCCTCGTGGTAGAGGGTCTCCTGCTGGTGTCCATAGCCCTGTCAGTGAGGGCACGGTCTTTCACGACCATCCGGCCCAGCCCTCACCCCTCTGCAACCTCCCACCGTTCTCTCAGGTCTCTTGGGTCCCTTGGGGCCCCTTACCTGGGAGCATTATAGGGCCACAGCGAGTGCTTTCCCAACATTCTATAGGGCCACGAATAATCTTTTTGCAGCTCTTAGGCAGCACCGCCCATTCCCTATTCGGAGCTCCTCCATGTCTGCTTCCTCCTCCTCTGAGGAAGAGGACTCGCCATTATATCGACTGTCTGACGCCGACTTCATGGAATATCAGCAGTTCCTGGTGGCGATGATGGAGGAGCTCAATTTAACAACAGTGCTATGATGCAATACTGCATATGTGGCTATTATGTTCCTTGGAGAGTACAGCCAGGAATTCTTAATGATCCCTCCGTGGCCTCAGACCCTTGTGGAGGAGTCTTATAGCGCCTGGCAGTCGCCTGCTTCCACTTCCCCAGCCCCTGCAGACTGTTAGCACCAGTACTACGGCTCCCTGGGGCTCCAGGGTCTTTGCCCCACCCTTCCTCTGGTCTGAGTGGCTGGACACCCATTCTGGGTGTCTGTGCCCAACAAGAGACTGTCCTCCAGACGAGAGTCTGGGGGAGTCAGACTACCGGAGCAGATTTTACCTCTGCATTTCTTCTTCTTGTCTATTGCAGCATATCAAGCACACATGGTGGCCTATGAGAGGCACCTGTGGGCTGCAATGGATCCTATTGGCCTTGCCTAATGACAAGGCAACCAGGTGAGCTACTGCCATCAGCACAAGCGGTCTGGAGCTAGCAGACACTAGGCGCAGGTGTCATATGATGCCAATGCGGTAGCTTCCAGACTGATGGGATCTGCGGTCTACATTAGGTCGGACAGCATGGCTTTGCCTTTCCTGGTTGTCACCCATGGCCTGGCGTGGGGTGTCTGCCTTGCCTTTCGGGGGGCCAATTTTTCACCGAAGAGCCAGGCAGGGCCGTCAGGGCACCCTCCTTCTCCTGCTGGTCAGGAGACCCATCCTGGCTCTCAGCAGTAGCAGGTCTGGCAAATCCGTGATGGGCCCTCTCCCATCGTGGCTACCCCGAGAGAGCTGAAGGCGGTCCTGCCTTCAGAAAGTACTGGTCCACTTTATGGCTTGGTACTTCACCACTCAGTCAAGAATGGTGAAGATTAATACAGGGAAGCTTGTAAATTATGTACCAACCGTAATTCTTGATCTTCCTGTATATTCACCCATTCACCCTGCTTCCCTCACCATCCCCTCATGGCCTCAATAGGCAGTGCCTCCTCCTGCTCACCTTCCCTCCCAATTGAAGCCAATTGTGGGCTCAGTCCCACCGGTACCTCCGGCTCCCTGATGTTTCTCTGAAGCAATGGGATCTACCAGGGGAAAAGTGGGGACACTGGACTCTTTCTGTGGTTCCCAGGGCCCTTTTTACAATGAATAGTTCTCAGATCTCTCTTAGAGCTCTGTTGCGGACCCCGCCCGTGGGGTCCTTCCATTCCTGGTCCTTCTGCTGGAACTCGGGCTCCAAGGCCCTGCTATTTTCTACCTCCCTAACAGTTCTATCCTTCTCCACCCGGTTTCTCTTGGCGGCCGAGGTGATCTCTGGCTGGGGAGCTGTCTTTCTCAGCCCCCAGCCTCAGACAGGAAGGGAGCTAAATCCTGGTGTTCTCCCTAGTGGACCTGGGAGGCTATGTCTCCCGTCAAACCCCTAGTGGCGACAGTTAAAATTCCCTCTCCTTTAGGGATGCCCCAGGTTCCTGGGCTAATGCCTTTCAGACTCTCCTGAAAAACAAAAAAAAAGATAATGCCGTTTTGTTTCACAAAGGGTGAAACCAGTCGACTTAAGACACCCTGGTCCACAAGGGTTCTGGAATGTGGGGTATGGTCCATCCTCCTGCTGCGCCTCCTTCTCCCCTTCCTCATCCTTCATGCTTTCTTCTTCCTGCCCAGGTGGTGAGGTCCCTAAACCCAGATCCAGCTAGGCTCCATCCTCCTTAAGAATCTGTCCTCTTATCAGCTTATTCCTTTTCAGTTTTTATCCTTCCATTTTACTAACCCTTTGGGCTCCCTTGCCCACACTCCACCCTGGTTTTCTTTTTCTGTTTTACCTCTATGGCAAGCAGAACTTAGGTAGTGGAGGGAACTTCAGTTACTGGCCAACCCCAGAGCACCACATAGCGCACTGGCCTCGAGGTGGCGCTGTTCGATGTCACCCTCCTCCTAGAGCAGTAAAGCTTTTTGTCTTAAAGCAAAAGCTTCCAGCTCAACCCTGCACCTTTGGCTTGAACTCACCAGTGATGAATGGTCAGGATATACAGGGAGATGAAAATTACAGTAGATACGTAATTTACATTTCTTGTTGTTTGGAGGGAGTCCCTTATCTGCTGCAGTTTTGACTTCAATGAGGTAAATTCCATGGCTCAGTACTTACAGGTACTCCCAGAACATCACATATTTCTCGGTGCTGCAGGATCTGCACTGGCTACCAGTTCAGTGGCGGATCACCTTCAAAGTTGGATTACTGACTTTTAAAGCCCTACATGATCTGGGCCCTGACTACCTGAAAGATCTCCTGACTCCTTACCTCCCTGTGAAGTCGCTCCACTCAGCCGATGAGGGTTGCTAGAGATTCCCTAGGGTTACAATGAAATCAGCTGGTGCCGGGCTTTTTGTTTGTGGCACCAACCCTTTGGAATTCTCTACCACGTCGGATAAGGGAGTGTTCGACCATGGGGAGCTTTAAACAAGCTCTTAAATCCTTTTTATGGAATAAGGCATATGGTGTCCTCGATTAATGTTTTGTATTTGCTTTTAACTGTTTTTATATTACTGTTTGTATGCTTTGTTTGTATTTAATCTTTTTGGAATGCCTTGGTATTTGAAAGGCAATATAAATAAAGTTTTTATTATTCTTATTTTTCTGCTGGTGTACACTGAACTTTGGCCCTTGAGGCGATTGCTAGTTATGTCTCCCATCTCTCATTATTTCGCTATTTTTGACAAGAAAATAGTTTGGCCTGATCTGTAATGCAGCAGACTGGCTTTACTACTGCAATTACAATGGTTGCGGTTCCAAATATACTCATCATATTAGCGAGATCTGTTTTTGACCACCAGAATTATTTTGATTATCATAGGACCCCAATGTTTTAGACTTTTTGGCCAGGATAGGCACACTGAGCTAATGCACATTTCCAGGTGTGATCTTCCTGGACATAAGTCTCCACCACTCATTCACACTATTGGGATCTGCGCCGGAGCACTAGGACCATCGGGGAGCAAGCTTTTTGCTGGTGGAGTCGGAGACACGCGCACCATGAGCCACAGCTCGCTGTAATGACTATCTCGGTGTCGACCCTCCAACCGCCTCAGTTCCTATTTTCCGCCATCGAGTGCGGCTTCAGTGACGGCGTCGCTCACCGCCGGAGTCAAACTTCAACTAGCAGCATAGTTTTCAATTTGTTATTTTGTAATATTATCTCGATAACAGTATCGCTAGTCTTATTTTAAAAATAAAGAAGTCTCAGACCTACTTGACCGGAGTTGACCATGAGCAGGTCAGGTGGCGGTAGAAAGACTTCGATGAAAGCTGTTCAGTCAGTCGGGCTGGGTCCAGTCCGCCGCCTTCTCGGAGGAGGGTCTGACAGCGGTCAGTCCAATGCCCAGGGGATGGGCGGTCCCCGAAGCATAAAATAAGCGGTCGCACTCTCGGCACCGTTGGCCTCGAGTTCTTCTTGACCCACAGGTCTAAAAAGTGAAGGCATCACTCGAGGTGCCCTCTGATATGTCGCGTAGGCGGCTGGTTATCGAGGCTGGTGCGGTCTCCTCCGCCGGAGTCGCCAACCTCTGCTTCTGGTAGCGGACGGTGACGCCGGGCCCTACCCCGCCCGCGGGAAGGTCTTCAGATAAACAGTTTCATCAGTGGGCGCTCTTGGAGCAATGGGCTCGGAGGTTGAATGCGGCTACCTGGCTCGGTCAGCTCGAGGGCCTCGGGCTCTCTGGGCGACCGGGTAAGCGTTGGACCTTCCTGGTTTACGCGGCACCTTCTTGGTGCCGTCGACTCCAGCAACAGGTGTTCCCCCACATGGCTGCGGCGCGGGGTCACACCGATGCCCTTATCTCCTGCTCTTCTTCCTTCAAAACCTGTTTTCCGGGTCTGGGAGTGTTTTCGGCGCCCTCGGCATCGTGTAGCCTCGGCGCCGTCCTCGGTGTCAATGCTGCACTCGGGCGCCGTCCTCAGCGTCGCGCAGCTTCTCAAGCGCTGTCCTCGGCACCGTCACGGCTTCTCGGCGCTGTCCTCGGTGCCGTCGGCTTCTCGGCGCCCGCATGGCCGTGGCGTTGTTCTCGGTGCCGTGCACCTCCTCGGCGCCCGGCTGACTCTCGGAACTCCTCTTTTCACTTGTTTCCTTCTTCCTCCTCTTCTGAATTTCATTCCTTTCCTGTCCATACAGTCCCTCCTGGACTGTCAGGAGCTGACTGAGCCTGACCCAGACCTTGGGTTGGGTGATGAAGTGGACAAGCAGGATCTATTACTGCTACAGAGCCTGTGGTCAGGACCTATCCTTTATGTCTCTGTTCAAAATCTGAGTTCCACACTTTCTCTCCAGACTACAGACATCGATCCTGGGAAATTGTTGAGACTCCAATATCTTCATGCCTCGGAGATCCCTAGTTTGACTCCTCCGATTCAGCCTTCCTTCGAGATGCTGTCTCAAATGGTATGGAATAATCCTGCTCTTACCCTTCGGTGGCTAAATCCATTGATAGGAAATATTCAGCCCCAAGGATCATCCCATTTGGCATCTCAAGCCTTTGCGGATCCTATTGTAGTCCTGGCAGAGAATGATAAAGTCGTTCTTCCTCAAGCTACTACAGCTCGACCCATTAACAAAGGATCTCGTAAGATAGACACCTTAGGTAAAGTCTTTGCTGCTTCTACCTAAGTATGCGTTTGCCAGTTACCAAGGCTATTTTTCTCCAGTATGAGTATATCCTGTGGCATTCTATTAAACAGATGGTTGAAGCCCTACCAGTCGGATTCAAAGCCAGAACTTCTTCAAACCATTACCAGAGGTATTGAATCTAATAACCAGCAGGTTAAAGCAGCCATGGATGCTTCTGACACTACTTCCGTTCAGCGGCTGCTGGTATTTGCACCAGCGTCATTCCTGGCTGCGCGCCGGGCTTTATGAATGGCACGCAGCAGGTGATGGCATTGCCCTTGCGGTGCATATCTTTTGGTCCTCAGATAGAGCAAGCTCTAGAAGCTACACAAGACACTAGGTCAGCCATTAAGTTGGCTCAGCCGCCTGCTACCCCTCTCGAGGGCATGTCAGTAGCGACAGTTTCATAATCGCCAGTCCTTTGAGGCACAGGCAGAGGAAGTTTCCATAAGAACCAACCTGCCCAACCTCAAAAGAAGAGGCAACAGAAAAGCAAAGAGCCAGGCGCCCAGCGCTACCTTATGAATTGCTGGCTCAAGTTCCATCTCAGCTGCCGAGGTGGACTTTTCCTCTCCGGTGGGAGGTCGTCTGATGCACTTCTACAACCAGTGGAAGTCCATAACCTCAGACAAATGGGTCCTTCGGATAATATCGCGAGGGTATTCACTCAATCTTGTGGAGACCCCTCTGGATCGTCCCCACCGGCAGCCCAGGCTGTCAACCCTTCAGTCAGACCTTCTCCCTTCGAGATTCAGGGCCTTCTGAACAACAGGGCAGTAGAAGTGGTGCCACTGCACCATGAAACATGAGGTTCTACTCTCATTACTTTCTGGTTTCAAAGAAGTCCGGTGGAATGCACCCCATTCTAGATCTCAGAAAGCTAAACAAATTTCTCCCAAGGAGAAATTCAAAATATTCTCTGGGAACCCTCTTACCTCTGCTCCACCAACACGACTGGTTAGCCTCCTAAATATGCAGGCGCTTACCAGCACATTCCTGTTCACCGAGGCATCACAAATTCCTGAGGTTTGTGACTCTGGGACAGCACTATCAGCTCAGAGTCCAGCCCTTTGGGCTATCCTTGGCGCCCAAAGTTTTTACAACATGTTGTGCAGTTCTCATAGCGCACCTCAGAAAGGTCGAATTCAGGTGTTTCCTTATCTGGACGATTGGCTTCTAGCAAGCCCTTCAAGCAAGGGACTCTGGGCGCGTGGAGAGCGACCTGGCGCTTCCTTTACGATCCATGGGAGTTCTGCTCAACCTCAAGAAATCGCAACTGCAGCCCTCCCAGAGGCTCTTTTATAAGGGACTCTTCTGGACACCTCCTGTGCGAAGGCTTTTCTTCCAGAAGACAGGAGGCGATATCCTTCAGATGGCCCGTCACATCGGAAAACAGCTCAGTCACAGCTCTCTCGATGCAGCGGATGCTAGGCCTCATGGCATCCTCAGTGTTCACTGTACCCCAAGCACGTCTGCACATGAGAACCACCTAGTGGATGCTCAGTACTCGGTGGTCCCCAACCACTCACCCGCAGTCCTATCTCATCAAGGTGACAGAACCTTAAGGAGGTCACTCACCTGGTGGTCTCAAGAGAGCAATCTCCTGGAGGTATCCCTTTGCTCCTCTGGACCATCAGATCTCCATTACCACGGACGCATCCCTAATGGGTGGGAGTTCACTGTCAGGCTCTCCACACTCAAGGTGCGTGGACTCAAGTCGAGTCCCAGCTCCACATAAGCGTCCTAGAAATGAGAGCCATCCTTTATGCAGTCCGAGCTTTGAAGGACATTCTGTGTCACAAGAACATTCTCCTTCAAATGGACAACAAAGCAGTGATGTATTACATCAACAAGCAAGGCGGTGCTCACTCTTACCCTTATGCAGAGAAGCAATGAGGGTATGGGAATGGTGCTTGAGCACGAGGCTCTAATTCAAGCGGTCTACCTGCCAGGTGTTCAGAACGAACTGGCAGACCGTCTCAGCAGAACAGAGACAGATCCTCACGAGTGGTTCTCGACTCAACCATAGTTCAGTCACTATTCGAAGATGGGGAACTCCAGACCTGGACCTTTGCATCCCCACTCAGCATAAAACTGCCTCTCTTCTGCTCCAGAAATCCAGGGCCTGGCATTTTCTGTCAGGATGCGTTCAGGCTGCGGTGGACAAAGCGCTTTCTTTACACTTTCCGCCTCTTCCTCTAATTCAGAGGTGCTCCTCAAGTTGAATCCCAGGGGACAAAATGATTCTCATTGCTCCCTTTTGGCCTCGGCAGCTGTGGTTTCCACTGCTCAACAATATGTTGGCAGTTCCTCCGAGACCACTTCCTGCAGATAAACCTTTTGACTCAGGGACGGTGGTCCATCTCAACCTGAGATCACTTCACCTGCATGCTTGGCTCTTGAAGAGGTCAGTAAACCGGTTCAATGTCTCTCGAAGAGTTTCAGATATTCTTCTGGCTGCAGGAAGCCAGCCACTCGGAAACTTACACAGCCAAGTGGGCGTTTTTTGCTCTGGTGTGCAAAGTCCTCTTTGAATCCTTTTCCTGTCCACCAGATAAGGTTTTGGAGTACCTTTTGGACCTCTCAAATTCAGGTCTGCAGTACTCTACAGTCAAAGTTCATCTCAGTACCATTTCAGCGTATCATGAGCCCGTTATTTCCTTAACTCTGGCTCAGTTACCTATGGTTAAGAGATTTCTTGAGGATTCTGCATACCAGACCTCCTACAAGGCGTCCAGTCGCAGCCTGGGACATTAATCTTGTGCTAACATGCTCACTAGAAACCTTTCGAACCTCTGGCTACCTGTGAGCTAAAATCTCTCACTTGGAAGACTGCCTTCCTAGTGGCCATTACCTCAGCCCACAGGGTCTCTGAGATACATGCCCTGGTCACAGACCCTCCGTTATACTGTGTTCCATAAGGACAAAGTAGTTCTTGTACTCATCCTAAATTTCTTCCTAAGGTTGTGTCAGAATTTAATCTAAACCAACCTTTGGCCCTTCCCTGTTATTTTGCGGACTTCCAAAATGAAGGGAGCGTTCTCTTCATTCTTTGGATGTTATGAGGGCCTTGCGTTTCTATCTAGATAGAACCAAGCATTTCTATAAAGCTCAGCAACTGTTCGTTTCCTTCAGTGAGACCCAGCTGGGTCAACCTGTCGCTATCAGATGTATCTCATCATGGCTAGTGGCGTGCCTTTGTCCTGCTATTCCATGGCGCAGGTTAAGTTGGAGGGAGAGTTTACGCTCACTCTACCAGAGCAGTCGTGGCATCCCTAGAGTGAAATCTAACGTGCCCATTGCCGACATCTGCAATGCGGCCACCTGGAGCCTCAGTGCATACTGCTAAACATTATGCACTAGATGTCCATGCCTGACGACATTCTTCCTTTGGCAGAGCCATCCTCAATGGACTTCTGTCCTGGAAGCGTGAGCTCTTGGTCTCTCCTGCCGCCCTCTCGGGGATTATTAGCTCGGTACTCTCCCAATAGTGTGAATGAGTGGTGGAGACTTATGTCCAGGAAGATATGAAATTACGTACCTACGTAATTCTTGATCTTCTTGAATGAGTCTCCCACTCATTCCCTACTCCCTCCCTCCATCCCCGAGCTCACCTTTCTTGTTGGTCTTCATCCCTCAAATCTTTAGGCCGTGAAGACTTCTTTGACCCTTCTTACGGGTCGCCCGGACTATCTTATGTCCAGTTTTAGGTTAGGCTATGCTGCACCTCCTTGGTAAAAAGGTACTGAGGCGGTTGGAGGGTCGACACCGAGACAGTCGTTACCACCAGAGCTAGGGCTCACGGCGCCCGTTCCTCATAGCGCCATCTCTGGCGCCGACCCTCCAGCAAAAGTTTGCTCCCAATGGGTCCTAGTGCCTCGGCGCAGATCCCCAATAGTGTGAATGAGTGGTGGAGACGCGTCCAAGAAGATCAAGAATTACGTAGGTGCTGTAATTTCCATTTCCCTTATCTGGATGATTGGCTTCTAGCAAGCCCTTCCAGGCAAGGACCCTGGACGCTGTAGAGACGGCTTCTCGCTCCTTCACGTCCATGGGAGTTCTGCTGAACCTCAAGAAATCGCAACTGCAGCCCTCCCAGAGGCTCCTCTTTATAGGGACTCTTCTGGACACCTCCTGTCGAGAAGGCTTTTCTTCCAGAAGACAGAAGGAACAATATCCTTCAAATGACCCGTCACATCAGGAGAACACCTCAGTTACTGCTCTCTCGATGCAACGGATGCTAGGCCTCATGGCTTCCTCAGTGTTCACTGTTCCCCTAGCACGCCTGCACATGAGAACCACTCAATGGATGCTCAGTACTCAGTGGTCCCCAACCACTCACCCGCAGTCCTATCTCATCAAGGTGACAGAACCTTTAAAGAGGTCACTCACCTGGTGGTGTCAAGAGAGCAATCTCCTGAAGGATTTCCCTTTGCTCCTCTGGACCATCAGATCTCCATTACCACAGGCGCATCCCTAATGGGGTGGGGAGCTCACTGTCAGGCTCTCCACACTCAAGGTGCGTGGACTCAAGTCGAGTCCCAGCTCCACATAAGCGTCCCTAAAAATGAGAGCCGTCCTTTATGCTGTCCGGCGTTGAAGGACATTCTGTGTCACAAGAACATTCTCCTTCAAACGGACAACAAAGCAGTGATGTATTACATCAACAAGCAGGGCGTGTGCTCATTCTTACCCTTTATGCAGGGAAGCAATGAGGGTATGGGAATGGTGCTTGGAGCACGAGGCTCTAATTCAAGCGATCTACCTGCCAGGTATTCAGAACGAACTGGCGGACCATCTCAGCAGAACAGAGACAGATCCTCACAGTGGTCTCTCGACTCAACCACAGTTCAGTCACTATTCAAGAGGGAACTCAGACCTGGACCTTTGCATCCCCTCAGCATAAACTGCCTCTCTTCTGCTCCAGAAATCCAGGGCCTGGCATTTTCTGTCAGGCTCTGTGGACAAAACGCTTTCTTTACGCCTTTCCACCTCTTCCTCTAATTCAGAGGGTACTACTCAAGTTTGAATCCCAGGGGACAAATGATCCTCATTGCTCCTTCTGGCCTCGACAGCTGTGGTTTCCACTACTCAACAATATGTTGGCAGTTCCTCCGAGACCACTTCCCTACAGATGAACCTTTTGACTTAGGGGCCTGTGGTCCACCCAAACCTGAGATCGCTTTCACCTTCACACTTGGCTCCTGAAGAGGTAGAAGTAAACCAGTTCAATGTGTCTCAAGAGTTTCAGATATTCTTCTGGCTGCACGAAACCAGCCACTAGGAAAACTTACACAGCCAAATGGAAGTGTTTCTCGCCTGGTGTGCAAAGTCCTCTTTGAATCTTTTTCCTGCCCACCAGATAAAGTTATGGAGTACCTCTTAGACCTCTCAAATTCAGGCCTACAGTACTCTACAGTCAAAGTTCACCTTAGCGCCATTTCGGCATATCATGAGCCGTTTTTCCTTATCTCTGGCTCAGTTACCTGTGGTTAAGAGGTTTCTTAAAGGAATTCTGCATACCAGACCTCCTACAAGGCGTCCAGTTGCAGCCTGGGACATCAATCTTGTGCTAGATATGCTCACTGGAAACCTTTTGAATCTCTGGCTACCTGTGAGCTAAAATTTCTCACCT
Source organism: Neoceratodus forsteri (assembly GCA_016271365.2). Classification (NCBI taxonomy): domain Eukaryota; kingdom Metazoa; phylum Chordata; order Ceratodontiformes; family Ceratodontidae; genus Neoceratodus; species Neoceratodus forsteri. The sequence continues at coordinate 1,608,784,216 of CM028130.1, forward strand.
GGAAGACTGCCTTCCTAGTGGCCTACACTCAGCCCGTAGGGTCTCTGAGATACATGCCCTGGTCACAGACCCTCCGTATACTGTGTTCCATAGGGACAAAGTAGTTCTTAGTACTCATCCTAAATTTCTTCCTAAGGTTGTGTCAAATTTCATCTAAACCAACCTTTGGTCCTTCCCTCTTAACTGCGAACTTCCAAAAATGAAGTAGGCGTTCTCTTCATTCTTTGGGCGTTAAGGGCCTTGCGTTTCTATCTGGATAGAACCAGGACTTTCATAAAGCCCAGCAACTGTTAGTTTCCTTCAGCGAGACCGGCTGGGTCAACCTGTGCTATCAGATGCATCTCAGCATGGTTAGTGGCATGCCTTCACCACTGCTATTCCATGGCACAGGTTAAGTTGGAGGGCAGGGCTTACGCTCACTCTACTAGGCGGTCGCGCATCCCTAGCGGAAATCTGCAACGTGCCCATTGCAGATATTTGCAACGCGGCCACCTGGAGCTCAGTGCATACTTTGTTAAACATTATGCACTAGATGTCCATGCCAGAGCGACATTCTTCCTTTGGCAGAGCCATTCTTAATGGACTTCTGTCTTAGAAACGTGAGCTCTTGGTCTCTCCTGCCGCCCTCTCAGGGGATTATTAGCTTGGTACTCTCCCAATAGTGTGAGTGAGTGGTGGAGACTTATGTCCAGGAAGATATGAAATTACGTGCCTACCGCAATTTTGATCTTCTTGGACGAGTCTCACCACTCATTCACAAACCCACCCTCCATCCCCCGAGCTCACCTCTGTTGTTGGTCTTCACTCCCTCAAATCTTTAGGCTGAAGACTTCTTTGTTGACCCTTCTTATATGGGTCATCCGGACTATCTTATGTCCGGTTTTTAGGTTAGAGCTTCCCTTCTAGGTTGATACGCTGCACCTCCTTGGTAAAAGGTACTGAGGCGGTTGGAGGGTCGGCCTTGAGTAGTCATTACAGGCGCAAGTTGTGGCTCCGGTGCTGTGCCTCGAGCGCCATCTCCGCGCCGACCCTCCAGCAAAAAGTTTGCTCCTGATGGGTCCTAGTGCCTCGGTGCAGATCCCAATAGTGAATGAATGGTGGAGACTCGTCCAAGAAGATCAAGAATTACGGTAGGTATGTAATTTTCATATCTGGGAGCAGAGACGGTTAAATGACTTGCTCAGGTTCACAGAACTGCAAGTGGTGGTTGTGAGATTCAAACCCAGATCCACTGTGTCTCCAACTTCACAGCTTGGTACTCTAAACCAATAAACTATACTGCCTCATTTAGGCTGAACTTCTTCTGGTTTGACAAGACGGAATATAAGTCACAGTTCCATGCTTCAGTGCCTTCAGCAAGTAATCTTTCCTGTGCAGTGACCAGACACCAACCAACTCAAGTACCAGGCAGAAGGGATTCCTTTAGAGGAAAAATATGTCTCCCAATTCCATAGACTCCAAAGAATATCAATCTTAACAAACTACTAAAATATACACAACAGTAACATAGTACTGCACAACAGATAATGCATTTAGTACAATCAGTGTTATTCAATATCAAAAGCGTGCCTTATTACAATAAAATGTAAGAAATGGGCAAACACCTAAGAAACATTTGCTAACTTAACTAGAAGTGTGATCGTGCTATCTGAATCAGTTGTCCTAAGATTCCAGATATACCAGTGACTCTGCTGCACTGTTCTTTGTTAGATGTCACCATACATCTAGTTACTGCTCCACGGTTTCTACCCCCACATCACTTCGGTATGTTCCAGGCAACAGAGGAATAGAACAGGAAGGATGCTGAAGAGACCCTGTCTGGCCAGACCAGGGGTGAAACTAAAGACAAAATACAGAAAAAGGACTCCACTGCCCAAAACAAGAGAAATGGGGCATCCTTCTCCTTTCTGTATTTCTAATTGTTAAACAGTGATAGGAGATATCAGGCCTATCACACCCAAGTAACTGGAAGAAATCCTGGGCAGGGCGCGGGGCCAAACCTGAAATCATCAATAAAAGAAGTACAGGAAAGCGGGCAGGAGAAAGAGGTACAGGGAGTCTAGATCTTCCAATGAGCATGATGAAAAAATTACTCAACTTAGTAATTGTGTTTCTTCTAATGGAGTCTTGCTGTATTCTGACATTATGCAGTTAGCCCCAGCACTTTAACTGCTCCGGAGATGAAAGAGTTAACTCTATGCCAGAGCATAGGATGTTGAGCTAAGGCTCTGTTCAAATCTCTGTCTGCTGCACTTTGCAGTGTAACAGTCAGATTCTTACGAACTAATACTAACAAACCCCACTATGTGGAAATTGTAAAATTTTACCAGTCAAAAGGCAACCAAGTATTTTGGATCCCAAAAGACTCAAATCGAGAAATCCAAAACAAAAACTAGGTACTGTAGTGAACAAACTAATTATCAACTATAACAATAACCCACTCCCTAGGAAAAGAGAGTGCCAAGTATACCCCTGAGGTGTAACACTGCGTGCCATCCACTTCCCAAAAACAGGTTCTGAGAGGGAGGCAGGGAGGAGGTCAGAATACAGCAAGACTCCATTAGAAGAAACACAATTACTAAGGTGAGTAATTTTTTCTTCAAACATGAAGTCTTGTCTGTTTCTGATATTATGCCAACTACCAAGCAGTACCTCCATGGAAGAGGGAATTGAACCTATTTTGGGAATAGGCTCTGCAATACTGCTGTACCAAACCGAGCATCACTCCTAGCATGGATATCCAGGCAGTAATGCTTGGTGAATGTATGGACTGTTTTCCAGGTGGCTGCTTTGCATATCTCTAATAAAAGTACATCTCTGGCAGCAGTCAGAGAAGCAACTATACCTCTAGTCGAATGAGCCCTCAGGCCTGAGGGGTATTCTGCCTAGCTTTTCATAGCAGAATTGTATGCAAGAGACAATCCACCTGGCAATAGTTCTCTTAGTAGCAGGTTTGCCCTTTCCCACTTCACCATAAGTGAGGAACAACTGGAGGAGTCAAACCTGAGTGCCTTAGTATGCTCAATGTAGTAGCTAAGAGCCTTTTAACATCCAAACTGTGTAATCTTCTCTCTCCTGAAGAAGAATGATCAGTGAAGAATACAGGAACAGACATGGATTGGTTCAGATGAAAATCTGAAACCACCTTGGTAGGAACCTTCTTCTGTTGGTTCTGAGTATCACATTATCTCTATGGAATGAGATAAAATCAGACTCCACTGACAGAGCCTGCAATTCACTGATACACCTGGCAGAGTAATAGCTACCAGAAACACAGTTTTCCAAGTCAAGTACTTAAGCTCTGCTGAAGACAAAGGCTCAAAGGGGTTGCATAAGCTGAGCAATGCAAACATTAAGGTCCCATGCAGGAGCAGGATCCCTAAAGGGAGGACTGGTATGAAGCAACCCCTTGAAAAATTTACAGAAAACAGGATGAGATGCCAGTGAGGAGGGCTTTCTCACTGACAGAAAAGCAGATATAGCTGACAAGTGTACTTAAGGGTAGCTGGTCTGAGGCCTAGGCCATTAAAACAGACCATGTAATCCAGAACTGTAGACAAATCGGCAGTATCTGAGGGTATATGTTTCTTGGAACACCAAATGCTGAATCTTTCCATTTTGAGTTATAAGTTTTCCTGGTGGCAGGTTTTCAAGAAGCTTTGAGAATGTCCAGAACCCTTTTGGACAGATGCAAATTGCATACTCTAACTCTTCAAGGGCAATGCCTTGAGATTGAGAGACCAAAGGTTGGGATACCAGATCCTCCCAAGAGGAGGTTAACAGGTTGTGATTCCTGGGAAGAGATAGGGTAAGATGGACTGCTAGGGACAGCAACAGGGATACCAAGGTTACCTGGCCCAATCTGGAGCAATCAGGATCACTTTGCAAGATTGTGACCTGATCTTGACCAGGACCTTGAACAGTAGAGGAAAGGAGGGAAGGCATACAGAAATTTCCTTTTCAATCCAGAATCAGAGCATCCAGAGGGACTGAACCCAAGACTGGAGGTCTGCAACAGAAGAGAAAGTTGGTGATTGTCTGGGGCTGCAAAGAGATCTATCTCTGGAATGCCCCACCTTGAGAAAATAACCTTTAACACTAGGGGATCCAGGGACCATTAGTGATGGCCCTGGTAAATCCTGCTCAATGCATCTGCTAGCACATTGTGCTTCCCTGGGAGGTGGACTGCTACCAAGGAGAACTGTAGAGAATAAGTCAGAGACCATAATTTCATGGCTTTTCGTGCACAAGGCCGTGAGACCGAGTGCCTCCTGCTTGCTGATGTACCACATGGTGGTGGTGGTGTCTGTCCTGACCTGAACCACCTTGTTCTGCACCGATTCGAGAAGGCTTGCAGGGCCAGGTACATTGCCCTGAGCTCCAGAAGATTGACATGGAGAAGAGACTCCTGGGGGACCACACTCCCTGAGCTGTGAGAGCTCCCAGGTGAGCTCCGACCCCAGGAGAGAAGCATCCGTAGTAAGAAACACAGAGCGATATTGACTGATGAATGGTACTCCTTGCGGAGATGTCCTGATCCTACCACCACTGGAGAATCTGGATCAGGGACTGAGTCACTGGAATAAGCTTGGTTAGAGGATCTTTTTCTGAGACCAAAAGCCCTCAAGTGAAACTAGCTGTCCCTCATCTGAAATCTGGCCCCTTGTACCACTGCAGTGGAAGCTGCCATGTGGCCCAGAAGTTGAAGAAATGCCTTTCTGGTCGAGACACCAGAAAGCAGAAAGAGGAAGCCAGCTCTATAATAGCCCTTACAGCTTGCCAAGGGAGAAATGCACTTGCTTTGACAGTATCCAGTTCTACCTCTATGGAGGTCAAAAGTTGTACTAGCTCGAGAACTGTCTTGGGAAGACTGAGGAGGAATCCTAGAGAGTGAGCACTTGCTGGGTCACTTGCAAATCTGACTTGACTTGGTCTGGAGAATGACCCACTATGAGCCAGTTGTCCAGGTATGGAAATATGGAGATGTTTTCTCCTTAGAAGGCCATTACTACTGCTAGGCACTTTATGAATACCCTTGGAACTGATAATGACCTGAAGGCAGTTCGAATCTGAGGTACTTTCTGTGGGAGCACCTGATGGGAATGTGAAAGTAGGCATCCTTTAGGTCCAGGGATGCTAGCCAGTCCGTGGCCTTAGAGAGGAAGAATTATTCCCAGAGTCACCATTTTGAACTTTGGCTTTAGTAGATGTTTGTTTAAGTATCTTAAGTCTAGGATGGGCCATCACTCCGTTTTTTTTTTTTTTCCTTCGGTAAGGAAGTATCTGGAATACAGACCTTGCCCCTGTGAACTGTAGAACCTTCTCTATGGCTCTGAGAGCCAGCATAGATGAAACCTCTGCCTTTAGGGCAATGGTTTCAGAGATGTTTGCAGGTGGAAAGGACCTGACCCTTAGTTTGGAAATCTTTTCAACCTGAGGCCTAGTCCCTGGCTTACTACCTCCAGGACCCATTTGTCTGAGTAACAGACTTCCAGTCCTGGAAGTAGTAAGCCAGCCTGCCTCCTCAGGGATTGGGGAGTCGACCCAGGCTGACACATCAGGGTGTCTGCTTGGCAGGAGCTTTGGGCTGAGAGGAGGATGCAGCTCTGCTCATCCCTTTCTGCCTCTCCCTCTGAAGAACTCCCTCTGGGAAAAAGGAGGAGGCCTGTGCCTGGTAGAAAGGCCTGTGAAAAGGCCTGCCCTGCCCCAGCTTGCTGCCTCTGAGGAGTTGCCTGCCTTTCCTTGGCCTGTGCACTACATAAGTGGTCCTGTACTCATCCATCTTTTATATAAAACTCTCCGTCTGCTCCTCAAACAGAGAATTATTGACAACAGGGAAATCCATAGCCTTAGCCTGGATATCCTCGATAGGCTGTACATCTGAGCCAAGCTAGTCTCCGAAGAGCCACAGATGTAGCCATGACTTTTGATGACACAACACTGGAGTCCACAGCAGCATGAAATTGGATTTTGATGCCTCAATCCCATCAGCAGCCACCTCCTCCAGCTCCTTGGCAAGCTGTGGGGAAGCCTGTTTAGCCAGTTCCAGTACAGTGCCCCATCTGGACTTCTGGTACCTGGCTGTATAGGCCATGTAATTAGCCTGCCTGAGTCCCAAAGAAGATGTCATATATTGTTTCTTTGCCGTGGCAGCCAGCTTCCTTGAGTCTTTATCTGGTGGGTGTGAAGCAGAGTATGTTGGCCTTATCACAGGCTGCAGCCTGCACAACCCCAACATGGCTGCATTGCTGGTACAAGTACTCCATACCTGAGCCTGACAACATGTACCTCTTGTCCATTCTTCTGTCTACAGGAGGTAAGGAATTTGGAGTTTTAAGCAACTTTGTGTCCACTTCCTAAAAGATATGTGAAGGGGAACAGACAACCTCTTGGACTCTGGGATGTCCATCATCTCCACATAGTCAGGCTCCTCCTGCTCCTTAACAGCTTCTTCCAAAGGTAGCTGGAGGGTTTCTGCTGCCACTTTCCTGTAAAACATAAAGTGGGAGGGACTCAGAAAGCCTAGGAGGGGAACACAGAAGGCCTGTCTGGGGTGATGTCCAGTTCTATGAGCTCATGCAGACCACCACCACCACCACCACCCCCACCCCTTCCAAATCTGGTTCATAAAAGTCTTCAGGGAGTAATCTTGAACCGGAGGAACTGACCGAATGCCTGCCCACAGGCGTCGGATCAATCGAACCGGACAGAGCGATTCAACTATGCTAATCGCCGGGCAATTTCTTTAGCGGTCAGATGATGCGGTTCTGGATCCAAACTGGACAATTTATCTTTTCTTTTGTAGGAACCAACCCCTCAGGATCAGCGCTCCGCTTGCCAGAGGAGTCCTGCCCAGGTCAGTGGGCACTCCTCGGCTCGGTCGAACCAAACCGGGCTGACTATCCGGATAGCGGACTTCTCGGCCTCCTTCTCCCTAAGCCTGCCCAATCTTTTGTCCAGGGTAGCTTTAGGAAATTTTACAAATTTGGCAGTCTGACTCTAGGTGACTAAACCCAGACAGTAAACACAAGTGGTGTGGGGATCGGTCTTAGCAAAGCCTCCCACATTCGCTGCAGTGCTGAAACCCAGTGGGCCGGTTTCTCAGACAAAGCCATAACTAACATTTACCCTTTTATGGCAACTGCCAGGCAAGACCCCTTACTGGTTTCTAACCATGTTACAGGTATTTGAAAAAAAAAAAAAAAAGATAAACAAGTTTTTTTTTTTTTTTTCAACGACAAGGACCGTACCCTCACACTAAATCTCCTGAAAGAAAAACAAATACAAACACTCTATACAGGAACCGGTTCAACCAACCGTCAAAAATCTACTTTACAATTTCCACCACAATTTTCTAATCAACTCCACTACCTATTCACTTACTGTACTATAGACAGGGATCTGAACAGAAAAACGAATAGAAGTAGCGGTAAAACCGACTATTTTAAACCGACCGAACCGTGAGTGAAGGAGAAATCTCTGGAGCGACTGTTCTGTTAGGCGGAGTAAAGAATCTGACGGTTATACTTCAAGTGCAAGAGACAGAGGTTTGAACCTAGCTCAAACTCAACGCTCTATGCTCTGGCATAGAGTTAACTCCTTCATCTCCAGAGCAGTTCAAGTGCTGGGGCTAACTGATAATGTCAGAATACAGCAGGACTTCATGTTGTTTGAACACCTAGTTCGGTACCAGTTTGAACCTGGGGTTGACCAAAAGGCCCAAGTCTCGGCAGGTCTAGAGTGCCAGATCACTGGACCTCTCAATGGTCTCTTTGGATGGCGAGGCAAAGAGCCAGTTGTCCAGGTAGGATACATCCTGATGCCCTTATGCCACAGGAAGGCCGCCACCACTGTCATGCACTTTGTGAAGACCCTGGGCTTGAAAGAGAAACTGAAGAGCATGACCTGAAACTAGTACAGTACCCCTTCCACACAGAACTGGAGATACTGCAGTGGGCGTATGGACGGGATGTGGAAGAACACATCCTGGGGTACAGGGAACAGAATGACATGTCCTCAATATCTCCTGGCCCCACGACTGGTGCCTGTGGCACTTATGTTTCTTGCCTCAATGGGTACAGCTCTCCCCCAAGGTCTGGAGGCCATGTACACCTCACACAATCCGTGAATGACCATCCAATGCTGACCCCAATGAAAAGCAGTGCTGAGAATGAGGTGTGTACTGCTACAGCCGCCATACCTTCTCAAAAGGGGCACCTTAACCAGGATACAAACCCAGCAGCCGCCAATGTGTGCTGCGACTAAGTAGACTGGGTCTTTGGTTCCCATTCCAAAGGTCGGCCAAGGATAAGCCTGTGCTTCCTGTCTTTCAGAGATTCTGGAAGCATGAAAGGCAAAAGCCTCATGTGGTTGTGTCGTGCTGCTTGCCCAGGTAGTACATGCACATGCCATGCGGGTCAATGACTGAAATCTGCTGCAGACACCAGACACAAAATTTGAAACTGGGCGTCCATGGTACCATCTTTCACTGACGAGAGGAGTAAAGCAGAGAACCCAAGAAAGACTTTGAAAAAACTGAAAGGAATTCACCAATGACGCAATATCCAAAGCAGGAGCTTGTAAGGTGATGGCCTGTTCTTCCAGCAGATAGAAGGATCTGATATCACGGTAGTGGGGGATATACTGCCTGGGTGATGGGAGGTTATGCCCAATAGAAAGCCTGTTCCAGTAGAACTGGCAGAGTGGATATTGTCCTGTGTCCATGCCTGTAGAATTACTGCCTTCCAACAGTCTTTTCCTTCCCGCCTTTGGCTTTGGGCAATATAACCACAGTTAGGCAACAGTTCATCCTTCCGGTCAATATTCCACTGTTTCCGTACTCCATACTGTATATGTATATCATCATCACTCTCATGGTGTTTTCAAGGGGAGAGAAGGGTTATCTCCCAAAAAGTGCAACATTGTTATATCAGTAATATCTTCATGGCCTGCCAAGCACCCCAACAACCCTTGACCCAACTCCTTACCTGCACCTCGAAAGTGAAGTACTTCTTCAGGTTCTTGATAATCATCACCAGAAAAGGCAGTTTGATCCCCAGCGTTTTCTTTGGATCTGCCGGGCATGTGATGTAGGTGGTGCTGAGAGGAGGTAAAAGAGCAGAGATGGTAAGATGGCAGGTTTTGAAGTGCTGAACCGCCTTTGTCGCTGATTGATATAAACCGCTTTGAGTGCAATATAAAAACAAAAGCATTTCTCTAGTTGAGAGGGGCGACTTGGCTACTGGTGAGGGAGGTCTGTATGTTAATACCAACCCCAAGACCACTCTTGTTGGTTAAGAGAGTGATTCACACGCATTCTTATGGTATGAGAAACGCAAACCAAGGTGAACGGTTCCAATACCCTAAGAATGTCTGCAATCACTGATCAAGCTCAGTCAAAGGGGTTCAGACACTTGGTGGAGTGGTTATCAGACAGCTCTTTTTAAACACGAATGTTATATCTAGCCCCCGAAATACCATACCTTTGTGGTTAGAAGTGGAGCAACGGCTAATAGCACCACAGAAACTGTCAAGTTATCTGTTTATTTTATTTATTTAAAAGTTTCACCAGCTTGTTTCCAGACACGTCCTGGGGAAGGGATAGGGACAACACAATACATATAAAGGTACAATCAAGTCTGGTACATGACAGTGCAGGCGAAATAGAATTTTCAGGAATACAAGTGCTTTAACAATACAGATAGCTGTACAAATCAGTTCGATAGTGCAGGCAGAGATAGCAGTTACAGAAGACAAGTGCTTTTCAGTATCCGTATAACTTGAGTCTCTACAAGGTCTTATAAATTACTGTTGGTTTATCTGTTTAAGGAGTTACCTAGGGGTTTAAAGAAAATCCACGCATTGCAGCCTCTTGTAAGATTATTAAAAAATACAATAAGTACACAACAGAGAGAATACTGGATGGGTAACTATGAAGAACCAGTGTGTTCTGCCACAAGGGGGTTCGATTTCCCTCTGACCTCGGAGCGAAGCTCGAGAGGTTCATGGGAATCAGAACCCGAGGTGGTGAAACACTGGTTGTGCATAGAGTTGCTCATCCTGCATTTTGGAGTGTATAGTGCTGTGTGAAAAATGTGTTTTGTAAGTTGTTTTGCTTTCAAAATGAAACTGACTCATGCAGTCTCTAGAGGTTCTAGAGTGCTGTTCTACCACAGTAGGGTAGAACAGCATTCCATGACCTTGGAACTGTGGAAGAACAGCATTTTGAAAGGGATGGAATTCTATACAGAACAATACTTCACTATACACTATATGGATAAAATCCCATCACACCCGACAGGTCTTTGGAAGAATTCTGGTATTTTGTCAGGCAATATTCCACTGGAAGATACTGGTTGCAGTAAACATACTATTACCAATGTGAATTACTTATTATATCCAAATTCAGGATTACTACTTTCATTTGAGGAACTCAGAAGTAGGTATAACCTCATTAGGTTTCATTTTGTAGTATACCTTCAAGTCAGGGAGGCATCACAGGACTCCATTTTAGATTCCTCCATTAGATCAGAAATGGCAATAAACCATTAACACTGCCACAGTGAGAAATGTGCTGCCTGGATCTATAAAGCCCCAAGGACAAGCGATGATTTCCTGTGCTACCACTGCCTCTGCAAAGCTGAAATGGGAAGGGGAATTTAGGGTGTACCATACAGAAAGATGGCTGGCCTTCCTCTTGGTCTAATGCTCATCATGCCTGCAGGGAAGTTCAGGGCAGAACAATTCAATTTAAAATTCTGCATCAATACTATTACTCATCACAAAGATAGCAGAATATGAAATATAGGTATCTGCCTGGGGCAATTGCTGGAGATGTGAACAGCCTCACACAAATCTCCTACACATGCTATGGATTTGCCCTAATGTTACTAATATTTGGAGGACAGCTCATAATATTTGTGAAATAGTAACCAGGAGCAACCAGGAGTTTTTACACATCTGCAGCAACACTATATCAACTAGGTTATGACAGAATCTCTTTCAAATGGTTAATTTTGTCAATGTGGAAAACTCCTAGGTCCCCACAACTGAGGAATGGTAGAACAGCTTGTCCACAGTAGCAAATAATGAGTGAATGTGCTACTACACCCTCAGTATCGGGCCCCTTTTGGACCTTAATTTCCCAACAGAACACACAGCAGCTGACAAATGGCTGCCTCACTGATGCACACAGCTTTTTCTGGAAGATTTCTAACCCTCCAAGTGCACCCCAGTTAAAGTGTGCCTTGAGCTCTCCCAATGCCACGTGCCTGGAACATAACGTCACCATCTGCAACTAGCTTTGTTTTTTTCCGTGCCCTCCAACTGGCCCAATCAAACCCAAGACAGTTTTGATCAGTTCAGGAGTTGCTCCTCCAGGAGGTCAACACGTTGAGTTGACAAGAACAGGCAACCCACTTGCACAGTCTTTTGTTTCAAAGAAGTTTAATGATTCCCCATGAGACACTGAAGACATCATTTAGCATAAGTGATGCTATCTCCCCACCCACAGTAACTGGCCTTTTACCACGTAACCCTTTGCAACTACAGAAGTAGCTGGAGACAAAGAAGCAAATATTTAAGGATTCTATAAAGAAAGAAAGAGAATGTTGTAAACAGGAGGGAAGAATCTGCCACAGACTGCTAAAGCAAACCATGCCTTGTGTTACATGGCCAATTAGATAAGGCCATTTCACATCTACCCATTTTAGCTTCTCTTCACAGTACACCTCAGCAGTATTTTGCTATTGAATCTGCCACACACACCCTTCTGCCCACTTGAGGTTACCATATAGGGCAAAATAACCCGTTATTGCAATGTGACGGGGGTACAAATATGTCCCTGGCTGGCCCACCTCACCAGTAAAACCCCACTTCCCTAACACAACCGATGAGAGGATAGTTGCTCACCTGACATTTGTTCCTCAATCTCCAGGACCAGCGACTGGATATCGTTGTCTGTGATTCTCTTGATGTGGCCGTTCCGGACCTGCAGTTCAGCAAAACAGACCCACTCATTATGGATGTGCAGAGACTAAACTAACGGAAAGCAACTGAGCAGATTCTCTATTGTATACTCCATGTCTGGCACATCGCTCAAGAAGTGTGGAGTTGCATGCAATTATTTTTATAAACTCAGTTTTATTAAAACGAATCACAGAGAAAGACCATACAGCAACCTGAGCGTCTTTACTCTCAGTTGATTAACAGTTAAGTAAACTTAATAAGATGTTGCATGCAATTCTGTTCCAGTTATCTGGAAGGCAGGAGGAGATTCTGTATCCTTCAAGGCAAGCAGACTCCCCCTTCCATTCCGTGGTACTCAAAGAAATAAACTGTTATGTAACACATCAGCAGTTTCTAGGGCCATAACTAGCTTGTGACATAAACACCTGCCACAAGAAGCTACGGTGTGATTTCACTCAAAAGCGGTCACACAGATGCTTAAATGGTTGCACAGATCGTCCCACTAAATGGAAACTGCTACATCTATTTTTCGACTGCTATTCAAAAATCAATCATAATAGATTACAGTTTCCTAATGTAATCATATTTGTAACCTCAGGAATCGCTCATAGAGGATAATGCCTGATGTACAGGTGATAATCATGGTGTAATCATCTTGAGTGGTTGCTAGGGCATCAATGTAAACCTCGAGGCGCAGCTCTAGAGGTTTCTACAATTGCCTCATAAATCACGGTAGGATAATTATACCCACGGTTATCACCTGTACATCAAGCATTGTCATTTATAGTGTATGGGACTCGACATGAGAAGTCCCTCAAGCAGAAGTAATTTAACCTTACCTTATGAATGAATCTGCACTACAGCCATATTATTGTGTAGGAAAATTTATTAGGATACATGGACTGAATAGCAGTGGGCCAAAATAGCACCAGAGTTAAAATCTCCATCAGACATAGTTGCTAGACTCAGTAACAGTAAACTGAGACAACTGAAATGTTATTTGAATACTGTACTGGGGCTAACAATCACATTCTGGTGTGTAGAATACCGAATTACACTGGCATTCCATATTGTAAACCCACTGCTATGACACAGATGAGATAGGTTTATAAGGTTCTGACATCACAACAGTGGGATTACATTATGATTAAACTGATGCAGTCAGTCTCCTGTGTTGAGCTGCCGGAGAGATAGAATTATATGCAAATTATGGAACTCTGAATTGGCTCATGCCACTTTCAAACTGCTGCCCTAGCAACTGCTGCACTCAGGCTGCAGATTCTTTACTCCGCCTGCCTAGTAAGGACATTCGAAATCTCTCTTGAACTGTCTTCAGATTAAAGTTTATCTGTTGATAAGTACTCATTTTATTTTAATTTTAAATTGTTGCCTCAGAACATTGTTTAGTTTATTTAGTGTTACGTAGTTTTTTATTTCTATTGCGATTCCCTCATGGTTCCTTGGAACCGAGGGTTCAGCGTCTATTTGTGAGGTTTCACCTCAGTTTTCTTTATAAAATATATATTTAGCGGTCGGTTCCTTGAACGCTATAGTTTTGTTTAAATTTAGTGTAATTCTCGGTTCCCTTTTCTTTCGGAACCGAACAGCTCGTTCCAGGAACCATTAGCGGTAGTTATTTAAAAGAAACCTCCAGTTCAGAGGTATTTTGAATAACGGTTTTGGGAAAGTGATCTTTTGTCTAGCTTCACTGTCAGAAGGTCCATTTGGATAAACCTAAAAATACACAGGATCCATTGGTTTTAAATGTTCTGAGTCTTGTGGGCAACTTATAGCAAAAGCAGATAGCCATTCTCCGTATATTTCTTGTTTGGGTACAAGTCATATCTTTGCCAACTGTGATATCTGTAAGATCTTTTGTCCTAAAACATTAAAGAAAAGGTCTAAGATTTTAGAAGAGATGGCTTCTGCTTCTGGTGTGGATAATTCTGCTTCTTCCTCTTTCCATAAAAAGATGGAGGTAAAGCCAAGGATCCTGAAAGGAGTTCAGAAAAATCTGAACAAGGTAAAACAAAATAGCTGTGGAAACAGGCTCTGAACCTGTTCCATTAAATAAAAGTGTAAAGAAAAACATGTCGCTGCGCCTCCGGACGAAAGCTAAGGAGCTCCCAGCAGACAAGCATAGTATGCTGACGGCTGAGGGCATTGCTAAAGCCTTACAGGTTTTACAAGCTCTACAGGGTGCAATCTCGGTTTCTCCTCCAGCTCCTGCAAGGCAAGAATTGCTGGAAGTGTATGGTGAGGAGGATGAGTATGACTTCAAAGGGAACCTATAGATCCAGAAGTCTCCCAGAGCAAGAGTTTGGGTCTCTCTAGGGGTCCTGAGGAATATTCTTCCCACTATGCCTTTGTTAAGAGCATGGTGGAAACCTTAATCTTCCTCTTCAGGAAACAGAAGAGGATATGGAGGAGGCTGACTTTTGGATATGATGGGGTTAACCCCACGAAACGCCTGCTTCTGCCCATGCCTAAGTCCTTAAAAAGGCTACATTACACAGTTTTAAAACTCCAGCCTCTATCCTGGTGTGGATAAGAAAGCTGACAAGAAATATCAGCTGGATAGAACTACAGCTGACTTTCTGTTTACTCATCCTGATCCGGAAGGAGTAGTCCAAGCTGCTGCCTGTGACAAGGCCAGGATCCCTTTGGCTACCCATCCACCAGACAAAGACTCAAGGAAAATAGATGCCATGGAAAGAAAGGGTACATGGCTGCCTCTTTATTAGTTAGGCAAGCCAATTACATGGCATATGCAGTGCCGCACCAGAAGGCTCTCTGGAACACTGTTCTAGCTCTGGCTGATAAAGTGCCTGGTGAAGTGGCTGCAGATTTGCAGGATGAGCAAGGAAGGACACTTGATGTTACCAAGTACCTATTTCATATGGCAGTGGATGCCAATGATACTGCATCCAGATTAATGGCTTTGTCTGTTTACGCTTAGGAGGTTTGCGTGGCTTAGAGCCACTAACCTAGCTTTAGACACCCAGGCCAAAGCAATGGATTTTCCCTTGAGAACAACTCCTGTTTGGAGGTAAGACTGAAGCATACATAAAGAAAGTGGAGAAATATAAATCCACCTATCAGAGCAATTCAAAAGATAGGCCTTCCACCTATTATAGACTCCAGAGTAGGGGAGGCAGGAGGTTTTTACCCAAAACCTTTCTTTCAAGCACAGGCCTCTCAGCCTCAACAGCAGGCCAGAGGTTGCTTCAGAGGAAGGGTAGGAGAGCCATGAGAAAAGCGGCTCCTGCATCACAAGTTCAGGCACAATCCACACAGAAACCCTGGACGGGCTAGTGCAGGTCGCATCCCCTATTGCAGAAC
The DNA here is from genome assembly GCA_016271365.2 of Neoceratodus forsteri. Taxonomy (NCBI): domain Eukaryota; kingdom Metazoa; phylum Chordata; order Ceratodontiformes; family Ceratodontidae; genus Neoceratodus; species Neoceratodus forsteri. The sequence continues at coordinate 1,608,799,525 of CM028130.1, forward strand.
CACCAGTGGGTGGCAGACTGGCTCACTACCTTCACAGTTGGCATTCCATCACCACAGACAAGTGGGTGTCGGAGGTAGTGAGCCAGGGCCTGGTACTCAGCTTCACATCATTTCCAAAGCTGAGAACAAGAACCTTTGCTCCAGTAACATCTGTTGGAAGCAGAGGAGACAGTGCCTCTAATACACAGGGGCAAAGGTTTTATTCCAAGTACTTCCTCATAACGAAGAAAAATGGGGATTGGCAACCTATTTTGGATCTAAGACTTCTGAACAAGCACATTTTGAAACCAGGTTCAAAATGGTCACTCTTGCAATAATCATTCCTTCATTGCAAAGGGAGACTGGCTAGCCTCCTAGATCTAAGGGATGCTTATTTTCACATTCCCATCAGACGATCTCACAGAAAATTCTTGAGATTCAGGCTGGCTTCAGGCCATTATCAGTTTGCAGCACTCCTTCTGGACTAACTTTGGCACAAACGGTTTTGCAAAGTGCCTATCAGTGGTGGCAGAGTTTTTGAGAAAAACAAGTGCAACAGTCTTCCCTACCTGGACGACTGGTCAGTAGTGAGACAGTCTCTGCAGCATGCAGTGCAGTCACTGGCACTAACAAAAACTACACTGGAGTCCCTGGGATTTCTTAAAAGCGAAAAGAAATCTCAGCAGGTGCCACTTCAGGTGCTGGAGTTTATTGGAGCAGAACTAAACATCAGACAGGGCAGAGCCTTCCTGCCACAAGACAGCGTGACTAGCATTCTGCAGATTGCAAGATCCTCCGTGTCAGGGAGACAAACTGCCAAAGAATTTCTCAGGCTACTGGGCCACATGGCATCTGCCACTGCAGTGTTATGGGTTCCAGGTTTCAAAGAGAGATATTCAGTTCCACCTCAGACAGTACTGGTCTCAAACAACAGATGCTCTGTCCAAACTGATTCCAGTCACAAAAGCTTAGTCCAGGCATTGCAATGGTGGCTGGACGAGCACAATCTCAGAGTGGGTGTACCTTTTATAATGGAACAGCCCTCACTAACCCTCACAACAGATGCCTCTCTTCTAGGTTGGGGCACACATGTCGGAGTGCACAAGTGGCACATGGTCCCCCAAGAGTCTCTGTTGCATATAAATCTTTGGAGCTCAGGGTTATTTACCTGGCTCTTAAGACATGTGATCCTTACCTTCAAAACAAGGTGGTACAAGTCAGAACAGACAACACCACAACCATGTATTACATCAACACGCAGGGAGTACCAGGTCAATTCTACTGTGCACAGAAGCAATGAGACTGTGGTCCCTGGTATACTCCATGGGAGTATCCTTGTCAGCAAACACCTTCCAGGGAAGGACAATGTACTGGTAGACTCCCTCAGCAGGATAAGTCAGGACCACTGCAAGTGGTGCCTGAACACTCAGATACTCAGTACAATTTTCAGGGATGGGACATTCCAGAGGTGGATCTCTTTGCCTTGAAAAACCACCAGCTACCAATGTACTGCTGCAGGTCTCCTCTAAGGGCACAATTCCCCTGGATGCGATGGCCCTGGACTGGACAGGAAATTTCTGTATGCATGCCCTCCTTTCCTATGATATTCAGGACACTGCTGAAATCGAGGTCCCAACCAGCAACAATGATACTGGTGGCTCCGGATTGGGTGAGACAGAGACATAGACAGAGTGGAGGCTGTCAGAGGAGGGCAACCAAAAATAGTGCAGGGTCTGCACCAGAAGACATACAGTCATGGCTAAAAAATATTGGCGCCCTTGCAGTTTTTCTAATAATGCACCATTCCTTCCAGAAAATTGTTGAAATTAAAAATATTTTGGTATCCACATATGTATTTCTTTGGTTTGCAGTGGAATAAAACACAAAAGCACAAACATTTACTAAGTCTTAGCTTATTCCACACAGAAATCCTTAAATGGACTAGACAAAATTATTGGCACCTTTTAGAAGTAGTTAGAAATAATTAGATTTCAAGCAGGTGATTCTCCTTCACTTTGAATTGAACTCACCTGTGGTGAGCTGCAGGTGCCTGCAATACAAAAATCATTCATTCAACCAGTTTGAATAGAGAAAGGACTCATTCTCCTGTTTTGTGTCACTGTGTGTACCGCAAATGAGCATGGAGAAAAGAAAGTCAGCCAGAGAATTGTTTGAGGAGGTCAGACAGAAGATTGTAGCCAAGCATGGACAATCTCAAGGCTACAAATCAATCTCCAGAGACCTTGATGTTCCTGTTTCCACCGTACGTAATGTTATCAGGATGTTTAAGGCCCATGGTACTGTAGCCAACCTCCTGGACGTGGCGCAAGAGAAAACTTGACCAAGATTGCAGCGCAGGATTGTTCAAATGGTGAAGAAAGCACCTCGATCAACTGCCAAACAGATTCAAGCTGGACCTTCAGGACACAAAGGCACGATAGTTTCAACTCGCACCACATCCGTTGCCAACTCGATGAAAGGGGGTTATATGGTAGGAGGCCCAGGAGGACCCCACTGCTGAGAGACAGACATAAGAAAGCCCGACTGGGATTTGCCAAACACACCTGAACAAGCCAAAATCCTTCTGGGAGAATGTCCTGTGGACAGATGAGACCAAATTAGAGCTTTTGGTAAAGCACATCATCTCTATGTTTACAGAAAACAAAATGAAGCCTTCAAAGAAGAACACCTTCCTACAGTCAAACATGGAGGAGGTTCAGTGATGTTTTGGGGTTGCTGTGCTGCCTCTGGCACTGGGTGCCTTGAACGTGTGCATGGCATCATGAAATCTGGAGATTACCAGGCCATTTTGGAGTGCAATGTTGAATCCAGTGTCAGAAAGCTAGGTCTCCGTCAAGGTCATGGGTCTTCCAGCAAGACAATGACCCCAAACACACTTCAAATAGCACCCAGGAATGGTTCAAGACAAACCGCTGGACTGTTCTCAAGTGGACAGCAATGAGTCCAGATCTAAATCCCATTGAAAACCTGTCGAGATCTGAAAACAGCAGTTGGGAGAAGGCACCCTTCAAATCTGGGAGAACTGGAGCAGTTTGCACAAGAAGAGGGCCAAACTGCCAGTAGAGAGGTGCAGAAGCTCATCCATGGCTATAGAAGCGGTTGATTGCAGTTATTTTGACCAAAGGCTGTGCTACCAAATATTAAATCTAGGGTGTCAATAATTTTGTCAATGCCATTTCTTTTCATTTTCTGATTTAAAGGGATATATTAAATTCTGAATCAAAACAAAGGTTCTGTAATATTAACAGAAAAATAAAGAATTGTGGAGACCAAATACTGTTAATTTCAACTTATGTTTAGAGGAAATTGTGAGTTATTTGAAAAAGTGAAAGGGCACCAATATTTTTGGCCACGACTATATGAAGAAAGACTAAAGGAGCTTAAGACGATAGCCTCGAGGAAAGGAGGAGAGGGGAACATGACAGAAACTTTCAAATACCTCAAGGGAATCAACAAAGTCCAAGAGGGCATCATCTTTCAGAAAAGATTTGCAAGAAATGGAAATTACGTACCTGCCATAATCCAAGTCCAAGAAGATCAAGAATTACAGTAGGTATGTAATTTCCACATCTTCCTGGACATAAAGTCTCCACCACTCATTCACACTAATGGGAGTACCGAGTTAATAACCCCAGACAGGCGGCAGGAGAAACCAAGAGCTCACATACTTAGGACAGAAGTCCGTTAAGAATAGTCCTACCAAACGACAGATGTCATCTAGCGTGGACATCTAAAGCATAGTGTTAACGAAAGTATGCACTGAGCTCCACGTAGCCACATTGCAAATATCTGCAATGGGCACGCTTGCAGATTTCGCTAGAGATGCCGCGACTGCTCTAGTAGAGTGAGCGTACACACTGCCTTCTATCTTAACCTGTGCCATAGAATAGCAGTGGTGGAGGCATGCACCTAATAGTGACAGGTTGACCCAGCCAGGTCTCACTGAAGAAACAAACAGTTGTTGAGCACTGCAAATTTCTTTGTTCTATCCAGATAGAATCGCAGTGCTCTCTTAACATCAAAAGAATGAAAGATGCGTTCCCTTCATTCTGAAAGTTAGTAAAGTAGGTAGGCAGGAAGGACTAAAGGTTGATTTAGATGAAATTCTGAGACAACCTTAGGAAGAAACTTAGGGTGAGTCCTAAGAACTACTGTCCTTGTAAAATACAGTGTACAGTGGGTCTGTGACCAGAGCATGTATTTCAGAAACTCTATGGGCGAAGTGATGGCCACCAAAAGGCCGTTTTTCCAAGTGAGGAACTTCAACTTGCAGGTAGCTAGAGGCTTGAAAGGTTTCGAGTGAGCATGTCTAGCACAAGCTAATGTCCCAGGCTGGACTGGACGTCTGATAGGAGGTCTGGTATGTAGAATACCCTTAAGAAACCTCTTAACTACAAGTAACTGAGCCAGAGACAAGGAATGTACCGGCTCATGATAAGCTGAAATGGTACAGAGATGAACTTTGACAGTAGAGTACTGCAGACCTGAATTTGAGAAGCCTAAAAGGTACTCCTAGAAATAAGGTGGGCAGACAAGGGGTTGAAGAGGATTTGCACACCAGAGAGAAAGCGCTCCATTTGGCTGTGTAGATCTTTCTAGTGGCTGGTTGGCGCAGCCAAGAGAATATCTGAAACCCTATGGGAAACATTGAACCTATTCACCTTTATCTCTTCAGGAGCCAAGTGTGAAGGTGAGCGCCTTCAGATTGGGATGGACCACGGGCCCCGGGAAAGAAGGTTCGTCTGAAGGGAAGTGCATTCGGAAGAGTTGCCAACAGACTGTTGAGCAGCGAGAACCATATGTGTCGGGGCCAGAAGGAGCAATGAGAATCATTCTGTCTCCTGAGACTCAAATTTGAGAATACCCTCTGAATTAGAGGACGAGGAGGAAAGGCATATAGAAAGTGTTTTGTCCACTGCAGCCTGAACGCATCCTGACAGAAAATGCCAGGTCCTGGATTTCTGGAGCAGAAGAGAGGCAGTTTTGCATTGAATGGGGATGCAAAAGGTCCAGGTCTGGAGTTCCCACTCTATGAAGAGTGACTGAGCGACAGTTGATTCGAGAGACTACTGTGAGGATCTGTCTCCGTTCTGCTGAGACGGTCTGCCAGTTCGTTCTCTGCACGCCTGGTAGGTAAACCGTGGATTAGAACCTTGTGCTCCAGGCATCATTCCTACAATCTCATAGCTTCCCTGCATAATGGGTAAGAGTGAATACATCACTGCTCTGTTGTCCGTTTGAAGGAGAATGTTCTTGTGACAGAGTATGTCCTTCAAGGCCCGGACTACACAGAGGGCCGGCTCTCATTTCCTGGATGTTTATCGAAGCCGGGACTCGTCCAGTCCCGTACTCAGGTGTGGAGATTCTGGCAGTGAGCTCCCACCCATAAGGGACGTCCGGTGGTAATGGAGATCTGGTGATCCAGAGGAGCAAAGATATCATTCCAGAAGGTTTCTCCTGCAATCACCAGGTGAGTGACCTTTTAGAGGTTCTGTCACCTTGATGGGAAAGGACTGAGGGTGAGTGGTTGGAGACCACAGTACTGAGCATCCACTGAGAGGTTCTCATGTGGAGACATGCTAGGGGTACAATGAGCACCAAGAATGCCATGAACTCAGCATTCATTGCATTGAGATTGCTCGAACCGAGCTGTTTTCTCTGATGTATCAGGCCATCTGTAGGATATTGCTCCTTCTGTCCTCTTGGGAGAAAAGCTTTTGCACAGGAGGTATCCAGAAGAGTTCCTTTGTAAAGGAGTTTCTTGGAGGGCTGCAACTCGATTTGTTGCGATTTAGCAGGACTCCCATGGCATGAGGAAGTCTAAAGCCCTGGCTACAGATGGCGTCTAGAGTTCCTGCCTGGAAAAGGCTTGCTAGAAGCCAGTCGTCAGATATGGAAAACGTTTGAATTCGATTTTCCTGAGATGCTGCAAGAATTGCACAACACTTTGCAAAAACTCATGGCGCCGAGGATAGCCCAAAGGGCAGGACTCTGAACTGATAATGTTGACCCAACGCATAAACCTCAGGTATTTGTGGTGCTTTGGGTGTATAAGAATGTGTTGGTAGGCATCCTGCGTGTGTCCAGGAGGCTAGCCAATCAGGTTGATGAATCAAGGTAGAAAGAAACCTAGAGATATCATCTTGAACTTTTTCCTCGTGAAGGAATTTGTTTAACTTTCTGAGAACAAGAATGGAGCATGCCTCCAGTTTTCTTGAATTAGAAAGTAATGGGAGAAGAAACCTGTTTCTCGCTGGTCCGGAGGAACTACTTCTACTGCCCTGTTGTTCAGAAGGCCTTGCACCTCAGAAGCAAGAAGGTCTGACTGTACTGCCGACAGTCTGGGCTGCTATTTGGGGGATGATCCGGGGAAGGTTCTGAAAGAGTGAATGAATACCCTCGCAGGATTATCCAGAGGAACCATTTGTCTGATGTTATAGACTTTCACCGGTTGTAGAACTGAGGTGAGACGCCTCCCACTGCTGAGGAAGAGTCCCCTCGGGCAGTTGAGGTGGGACCTGGGCCAAGAACTCAGAAGGTGGCAATGGGTGCTTTGGGGCCTTGTGCCTTCTGCTGCATTTTCTTTTGTAGCTGCGAGATGTGGTTTTGTTAAAGCCCACCCTGCCTTTGTCCTGAAAGGACTGACGGTTGTGAAACTGACGCTTATTGGCACCCCGGAGAGGGTGCGGTGCACGAGCTGTCTTAATGGCTGACCTAGTCTTCTGTATGGCTTCCAGAGCTTGCTCCACCTGGGGTCGAACAGATACATACGCCGAAGGGGTAAGGCCATGACCTGCTGCTGTGCATCATTCATGAAGTCAAGCACGAGCAAGAGTGGCGAATGATACAAATACCCGCTGCCGCCACTGAGAAGCAGTATCGAAGCATCCATTGCAGCTATAACCGGTTGGTTACTGGACTCGATGCCCTGGTTATGGTGTGAAGTAGCTCTGAATTAGCTTCCCCTCAGGCAGAGCTTCTACCATTTGTTTGAGCCCTGGTAGCTGGCAATACACATACCCAGGGTGGAGGCAGCAAAGACTCTCTTACCTAAGGTGTCTATCTTACGAGATTCTTTATTGATAGGTGGGGCTGCAGATGCCGAGGAGGACAACCTTATCATTTTCTGCTAAGACCACAATGGTATCAGCAAAAGCTTGTGAGGCCAATATGGGTCTATCCTTGGGAGCAGCATACTTCATATCTATGGACTTAACCATGGAAGGGATGGGAGCAGGATTGTTCCATACCATCTGAGAAAGGGTCTCAAAGATGGTTGTACCAGAGGGTTAAATCCATAGGGATCTCTGGGACATGTAGGTATTGGAGTCTTAAAAGCTTCCCAGAATTGATTTCTGTAGTCTGAGAGAAAGAGTGGAATTTAACATTTTTCAGCAGAGACTTAAAGGAAAGGCCTTCGACCACGGGCTCTACAGCAGGATTAATCCCTGCTCCTTCAACATCATCACCCAAACAAAGATCTGGGTCAGGCTCAAATCATCTCCTGACAGTCCAGGGGGACTGTATAGACAGGAAAGGAGAAAATCAGAATGGAAATTAGAAGGGAAAGATCAGTCAAAAACCCTGGAGGCTGGACGGAACCGCACCAAGCATGGTAGCTGATGAAGAACATGGCGCAAACCCAAGGAAGTCAGGCGCCCATGAGCAACACAGCCTGCAGGCGCCGACAAGGCCATGGCACCGACAGAGCTCCCGGCGCCAACAGACAGAGCCTCCTGCACCGCAGATGGCACCGTCAGAGCCTGTAACGCCGTGGACGGTGCCAACAGAGCCCCCAGCACTGGGACGCGCTGACAGAGCCCTCAGCACGCAGTCAGCGCCAACAGAGCACTAGCGCCGTGGACAGCTCCGAGAGTGTCCCAAGTTTCCAAAACTGTGATTTGAAGGAAAATTACTAGGAGATGGAGGCATTGGTGTGGACCACTCGCCGCAGCCATGTGAGAGGGAAAACACCTGAGCACGGAGTAGACGGCACTAAAGAAGGCACCACGTGACTAGGAAGGCAGAACCGCCCTACTCGGTCCCTCAAGTGGCCTGAGTGACCAAGCCAGGCAGCTGGACCAACCTCGAGCCCACTGCTCCATAAGAGCAGCCCACTGGAATGAAACTGCTCGCCAGGCCGTCCAATAGGCAGGGGCCGGGCTCGATGTCGAAAAGGTGGGCACGGAGCCAGAAACCGATGACTCGAAAGAGCAGGAGACCAGTGCCTAGCCCCAATGACCGACCGTCGATGTGCAGACATACCACAAGGCGACCTCGGTGATGCCTTCTCTTTCTCGACTTGTGCACCGAAGAACAACTTCGAGGCGAGCAGTTGCGCGAATAGGACAGTTTCCTTTACACTTTGGGGTGACCACCCGTCTCCCTGAGCATTGAACGTTCGTTGTCAGACCCCACCCTCCGGGAGGGGCGGACCAGACCAGCTCGGCTGACTGAACAGCTTTCATATGAAGGCTCCCTTGCGTCACCTGACCTGCTCATGAGTCGACTCAGTCAATGGAGGACTGAAGACTTCTTTTATTAAATCAATAAATTTAAATTTAAACCTACTCAGTACTTTCGAAGATAAATTACAGAACAATAAACTGAAAACTATGCTGAGTCTGAAGTCTGACTCCCAGTGGGCGTGCGGCGTCGTCGCACTGAAGTGCACTCGATGGCGGGGAAAAAAGGAAGTGAGGCGGTTGGAGGTGACCTTGAGAGTCTTTACTACGCATGAGCCACGGCCTGCAGTGCCGCCTCCTCACGCTCCATCTCTGGTGCCGACCCTCCTGAAAGTTTGCTTCCACTGGGGTCGTAGCACTTCCAGCGAGATCCCATTAGTGTGAATGAGTGGTGGAGACTTTATGTCCAGGAAGATCAAGGGCACAATTTAAAGATAGAGGGTGGATGGCTCAGAGGTAATGTGAGGATTTCTTCACAGAGAGGGTTGTAGATGCATGGAACGGCCTCCTGAGGAGATCATAGAGTCAAAAACAGGGCAACTCCAGTGGGGGGTAGGAGGAAGTAGGCTGTTGGTTAACTAGGATCTGCAGCTTATCCGTTAGGTAGGAAATGGGCAGACTAGGTGGGCCAAGCAGTCCTTATCTGCCATCAAATTCTATATTTCTATGTTTATGTTTCTATATTAAGTGTCGGATCACTGCACGAGCAGAAAGATGTGTTGCACAAGAAGGTGCACGGTCAGCACTGATACAACATTCAAGAGAGTGTGCCACCTGTACAGGGTGTGACACAGTGAAGCCACCAGGAAGAAGCACAGCACTGCAGAATTCTGCAGTAGTGTTACTGCAGCAAACAATGCAGTTTTAAATGGAGTTAATTCCTTTTCTCATGCAGTAAACCTGTGGCACTGTGCTTCATCCTGGTGGGCTTCATAGTTCCTGTTGAAACTGTGATCCTGGATGGGAGTAAGCAGTGCAGGCAGCCACCAGGTCAGGTGCATCCAGGGTGACCCCAACTAAATACCTTCGGGGAATGTGTGGCACATACCAGCATGCACCGCAGCCCCCATGGACAATATTCAGCCAGAATGCAAATGAATTGAGCATGCAGGGTGCAAAGGGGCCTTATGCATGCTCATTACCAGCTCATTTGCATGCTGGCATGGGGGCAGTGCACCGAGCAGCTCTCACTCCCAAGCCCCGACCCGATTGCTCCCATGTGAGGCAGGCCCTTAAGTCTCTGGTGGTATAATGGCACCCCCACCCGCTCCACCAGCCCCGATCATACTGGAGTCCAGGCTCCATCGGTTCCATATTGTAGGGACCCCACTGTCATCCCTAATTGCACCTGAATACACCCACAGTCCGTGTCCATAGTGTAGGTGGCCCCGCTCTCCCTCTCAACGGTGCACAGATAGCTCCCTCCCTGCCCCAGCCCATCCCATTGCAGCGACTGGCTCTGTAATGGGATCATACCACTCCATCAGTGGGTGGCAGAGCACTTGCAGTAGGATGCTGGAATGTGTTATCGTGAGAGCGAGCTGTGTGTGGGTGATAACACCAGTGGCCATACTCCTCAGGCACTCGTATGGCCCGCGTCATCCCGTGCCATTGCACTGCTCAGTGTGGGTGACGGCCAATGCTGTACCCACTCACACAGGTCCCAAAACAGACATGTTACAACCAATCTCCCATTTGTTTGTACACTTGGGGAACTGCGGATGAACCATCTATAGCCTGAAGCATACGCTGCAAATGGCATTACAGGATACCATACCCCATGGAACCCAGGCTACTTCAGAAGTCCCGAGGGTGGCATGTTACAGGGGAACAGGAGGTGTGGACTTGCAGCTGTTTATGACAGGAGGAAGATACAGTTTAACAAGGCATGCATTGGAGGTATGTAAATTCCTCTTCAATTTGCCAGTGACGTACACACAGCTGCATACACTGGTGGATCCGCAGCTGGCATGGTGCCCAATGCACGGTACAGACAGTTGGGTCATTCCAGAGTGCAGGTCCCCAGCCTGGGTTCAGTGCGTCAATGGCTGGCCATGGCAGGGTGTGGAGGACAGTGCCAGTCTTGCAACAGGCTGGGTATGGGAGAGTGAGGGTGTCTGCGTATAGGGGCAACAGACGGCAGTCCTCTAGACTATGGATATGGATCATGGTTTCCTGTAGTGCAATCAGGTCGGGGGGGGGCCTTACACTATGCAGCTCTTCAGGGATGGAGCTGGCTAGACTGGGGATGGAAAGGGGGTACAACTCTAGTCTATCAGGGCTGCCAGGCTGCTGTGCACCTGGGTGCACATCTGCAGCCTGCCTGTGGGTGACTGGCTGGGTTAGGCCAGCTATTCACGCCTAAATGTGGGCTGTGGTGTTCGGACTGAGGCATTCCCACTGAATATGCTACAGCATGGCATATGCATGGGACTGCCCTATCGAACTGGACAGAATACCATTTGTGTGAGCCCTGGCCCATTCCCTTGTGGCTGGCGATCCTGCACATTTGAATATCGCGCTGTTAGCATTGTTGGAGTTGTGTGGCACATCTCTTTTCCACCGGATGCGCTGCACATCCCTTTGAATCAGGGGCCCTGAACTAGGTAGCCAAAATACAATAGAAAAACAGTATAATCATGCCCCACTGAAAAGAAGATATTGCATCTAATCTGGGACAGCCTGAGTAAATACAGTGCAAAAATGTGTAAATGAACATCCTTGTGACAATGAGATAGAGCATCTCCCTGCCCTATCCAGGATATAAAATATATGATAAGAAATATTCAGTGCTCCCAGATCCAAATAACCATGGTGCCGATTCAGAGACTGCCTAGTAACTTGCTCACAGTTTCAAGTTATGCCGGCCGCCTCTATGCTAGGGACCCATGCCACATTCCGAAGTGGCAGGATCACGGCACTTGCGACATCTGAGACACGCCATGCATGTGGTGGTAGCCCACGATGGTGTATTGCAGCCACATGTCGCAAATCGCAGCAAGTTACAGGCGGCCCCACTGACCACCCCGCAGACACCAGGGGACATAGGGGGCTGACATACAGCACAGTTATTGGGAGGGTGCACCAATATCGACCCACAGGGGTCCCTGACGATCAGGGGTTGGAGGCAGGGTGTGCTGCAGCAGGATAGGGGTCCCTATGCGCCATCGCTGGGGCTGGCGTGGTGGCTCCGATGGTGCCAGCTGTTGGATGCCACTTAGGACAGCTCCCAGCTGTCAGTTTTCCCTACACCGCACTGCGGCTACAGGAATTGCAACTGCGGTTACGACAGCACTCAACTGGAACCGGGCTATGTGCATGTCATAACCCGCGTAGTTGCACCAGGCGCTGCGGCTGCGCGAGATGGTGTCAGAAATTGCGATTGTCACAGCCCACAGACGGACTGGATACAGCACCTATTGTAATGGCACTGGCATATCATGGCGTGAAGTCGGAGGATACACCATGAAGAGTGGCGTATCCCGCCTTACGCTGGTGTAGTCAGACTTGGAATCGGGCCCCATTACTCTGTAAGAAGCCCTCATTTTCCCTGCGTTCCCCACAAAGGCAGAGTCAAATCCTGTATAAATCCCTGTAGATTTTTTCATAAGCCACTGGTTCCTTATTTATGACTTTGTTCTTTATCATATCAGCAGCCTTTTATTAGGAAAGAGCTCCGATTTGCTGCTCATTATTAATATTAAATGTCACAATGACCTTGAATGATTTGGATTTATATGCTATGCATAAGGCATAATGGGGGACTGTATGAAACAACAAATATCAAGCTCATTATTTCATTAACTACACTCAAAATTAGTAATCACAAGTCAGACAATCTTTTATATACAATATATACACACACACACACGCTTTTTGCATCTTATAGTTGTTAGTTTTCAGACCAATTCTCAAGACTTTTTCTGTCCACCTGATGGAATCTTGAATGAGTTAAGTAAATGTTATTTTATCAAGGCCCTGATCCAGCAACTCAGTAAATACACACTCAGTATATCACATTATAAAATAACAAAAACTGTCTTCTGTTTGCAGTTGTTTTATCAGGAATTTTATAAATGGTATAAGTTCTTATGTGGCAATACTGAATGATTACGACCAGTTGCGAAGAAACACCAGAAAGGAATACGGTAGAGGCTTGCATTTAAAGCGGCGCTTCTCAGTCACGCCTCATCCATCTATGGCTGATGCAAGTGTGGAATAGTGTTAGTAATATAACATAAGTTACATAAACAGTGCTCATAAGTTAAATTAAGACACAGGACCTGGGGGATGTGGGGGCGGCGCCCCACAGAAGTAATAAACACCATAAAACTACTACTCCTTCCCATAAAACAAACTACTCTCTATATGAAATACATTAATAATTAAGAAACTCCAAAGGACCCGGTGTGTGTTTAGGGGCGGAGCGCCACAGAAGAAACAAATATTATGGTATATTATGCCAATGCAGTACATAGGAAAGGGGAGGGCGTCCCACAGAACAATGCCTTAATCCGTGTTTGATGTCTTCAGTACAATAGCCGTAAAAATGTAGAGCAATACCTGCCTTAAACAGTGTCTTGAGTACTCTGGCCTCACCCCACACAGTAGGTGGAATATGCTGAACAATTTCCGCTAAAGCTGGCCGCTCGCTTGATGTTGTGATTACAGGTGGAAGTAAATGCAAAAAGTATGTGCCTTAAACTGTGGTTGATGCTTACGGTACTCGAGTCGGCCGCTCTCAAATCATGTGCTAATATGCCCCCATCTCCGGTCTGCTGCATCACAATGTAGGTGCATTTCCATCTATGTTCTCTTTCTTTGAGAGAGGTAATCCAATTGTAAATTGTAGTCTCTTTACATAGTTAATAATGGCAGGTCAAGTCAGAAAACACTATAAGTATGGTTCTTTGCAAGGTGGGGAACATCATACTGTTCTAAGACACCGACAGAACTTTATACCATGGAAGACATCACTTCATACACTGTTGGAGACATATGCAGTACACAGTCTACTGCTTTGGCATTTCTACAAGAAAAAGGGTGCTCCCTACCAAGAGGAAATGCCACAAATGAGGCACTGAAATGGCATTGGTTCCTTATTCATCAATGAGTCAGAATGCCATGAATTGAGTTGCAGGAAGGCAAGCTGTAGAGCGAAAAAGTATTTTGTCCGACACTATTTATCAAGACCAAAATTCTACTGAGGAAAATTGTGATGCTTGTTTTCACTGACGCAGAAGAATTCTGTTACCTTGGCCACCGAACTGGTAGCACTCAAGTGAAAAACTGTAATCGACTGGTTCAGAGGAGCTGACTTTGATAAGATGGCCAACAGAGTTAAGATAGCCCTGGCAAAAAGAAACACAGGTGAGGGGTACAGGCAAAGTGGGCAAGCATTAAGGATGCAATACTTGAAGCAACATCCCATTGTGTTAGACAGAAAAGGAAGTGCAAAAGAAGAAGGAAACCACTTTGGTTCTCAAATACAGTAACAGAAGAGGTCAGAGCCAAAAGGCTGGCCTTTCAGGAAATATAAGGGAACACAGCGGATGAAGATAGGGAGGCATACCAAACTGCCCTAAGGGAAGCAGGTAAGGCAGTAAGGCAGGCAAAGTCCCAAACTGAGGAAACACTAGCACGAACAGTAAAAGAAGGTGACAAGACTTTCTATAGATACATTAGTGAAAGGAGAAAGTCCAGAGGGGTATTAAGCTTAATGGAGAAAAGGGAGCATGTGAGGAGGAGGACCCTGTAAAGGCATCTATCCTAAATAGATACTTTGCTCAGTATTTACTGAAGAGAAGGTAGGGCAGGGCCCACAGCTCAGCATCATGGACACAGGGGGAGGAGGTGAGCACTACTCCTTCACAAAACAAAGGTCCTACAAGAGCTTGCTAAGCTCAAGTGGATAAGGCAATGGGACCTGGTGGCATACATCCCAGGGTACTTAAGGAGCTAAAGGAGGAACTAGCAGAGCCATTAGCAGAATTGTTTAGTGAGTCTCTGAGCACAGGAGAGGTCCCAGAAGACTGGAGAAGGCTCATGTGATCCCGCTCCACAAGAGTGGTAGCAGGGAGGAGGCGGGAACTACAGACCGGTCAGTCTTACCTCAGTAGTGGGCAAGATTATGGAGGCACTCCTTAAGGAAAGGATAGTGCAACACCTGGAATCCATAGGGCACAGGATCCAAGACAGCATGGGTTTACAAAGGAAGGTCCTGTCAAACTAATCTCATAGATTTCTTTGACTGGGTAACCAGTGGTGGACCAAGGGGAGCAGTTGATGTAGCCTACCTTGACTTCAGCAAAGCTTTTGACACTGTTCCACATAGAAGATTGATAAATAAGCTGGGTAGGCTCGGGTGGGTCAGAAGTTGGTCAACTGGGTGGCAAACTGGTTGATGGGCAGAAAACAGAGAGTGGTGGTAAATGGTATACAGTCAGAAGAGATGCAGTCACAAGTGGAGTACCTCAGGGATCAGTCCTGGGGCCAGTCCTATTCAACATCTTCATTAGTGACCTTGCAGATGGACTAGAGGGTAAGGCTTGTCTGTTTGCAGATGACACCAAGATCTGCAACAGAGTAGATGAGCCAGATGGGTGGGCAGAATGAGAAGAGATCTGGATAAACTAGCAGAATGGTCAGAAGAGTGGCAACTGGATTTAATGCAAGAAGTGCAAAATCATGCACATAGGGAAGAGAAACCTGAAGCCACTTATAGGCTGGGAGGAGTTGCTAGCAGTCACAAAGGAAGAAAGAGACTTGGGCATCATCATCACTGATGACCTAAAATCATCAAGCAGACCTCTAAAGCAGTAGGTAAGGCTAGGGGGTGTTAGGGTGTATTAGTAGGGGTATCACAAGTCATTAAAATGGAGGTAATAATCCCTCTGTACAAGACATTGGTTAGGCCCCATCTGGGTACTCGTGCAGTATTAGAGCCACACCTTCACAGGACATTAACAAATTGAGGCAGTCCAGAGAAGGGCAACCAAAATGGTGCAGGGACTGCATCAGAAGACATATGAGGACAGATTAACGGAGCTCAATATGTATACCCTTGAGCAAAGGAGGGAGAGGTGATATGATCGAGGCATTCAAACACCTTAAGGGCATAAACAAGGTGAAAGAGTCTAACATGTTTAAATATAAGAAAAAATAGCAGGACAAGAGGACACAGCATGAGATTAGAGGAGGCCGATTAAGGGGAATGTGAGGAATTCTTTTTCACAGAAAGGGTGGTGGATGCATGGAATGGCTTACCACAAGAAGTGGTGGCTATGAATACAGTGCAGGGCTTCAAACAGGCATGGGATAGGCATAAGGGAGCAATACAAATGACTATGAATAGATAGGTCACTGACAGAGCAAAGGCGATGGCACATTTATAAGGTAGAAAAGAAATGGGCAGACTGGATGGGCCTTCGGTCCTTATCTCCGTCAACTTCTATGTTTCTATGTTCTATGGTTCCAGTTCCTCAGGGATCTTTGCAGTTGGAAGCTTCTGCAAGACCCTTCAGCTGGGCAGTGAGGGCAAGATTGTACAGACCGATGAGCCTGTCATGGTACATGCCAAGTACAGTCAGGGCAGAAATCAGAGCAAGGGTGACACACGGGTGTTTGGAATATCTGATGAGGACAGCTCACTGGGGTACCTTACCTTTGTCGAGCACAGGGATGCTGCCACACTGCTCCCAATCATTACGAGACATGTGAAACCTGGTACAGAGATGCACTCAGACCAGTGGGCAGCGGACAACAGGATTGATGAGATCCCACAAATGATCTATATACACAAAACTGTGAATCATTCAGAACATTTTGTGGACCCCAGAACTGAGGCGCACACAGGCGGTTGAGGCCTACTGGTCTAGGGCCAAAAGCAATTTAAAGGGAAGTCTCCCATAGTTTCACACCAATATTTTCCCAATTCCTTATGTGTAACTGTTGTGTGCCTCCCCAGTTGCCAGCAGTCCTATTGTTGTCCAAATCTAGATTATAAATAAAAATATACAGCCCCAAAAGTTATCAATGTGTTTGTCCTCCATTTTACCATCAGTGTTGCTGGAGGATGATGTCATCAGAGCAACAGATAATGGTGCTGCACTAAATGCAGTTCCACCAGTAAACCAAATCCTCAATGTTTGGTTCCCCACTTGAGTAATGGAGGAACCCTTTAAGTGTTGTGCACATCCTGAAGTGCAGGTTTAATAAGGACTAGGACCATGTCAGTGTGATGCAGCACTGAATGGACATGTATATACAGTATTCATATAAGGAAGTGCCTGTATGTGTCGTGTTACTCTTTCTGTTAGCTAAAACAGTTTACCCAATAAATGACTCTGGGTACATCAAGAGTTTTAAGTGGTATTACACAGCTGTTGTATTATGTTGTGTGTGTGTTAACGTTCTCTGTTTTGATTGACACCAGCAGTGAGAAACAATCTTGCAAATATGCCCTTTCCTTTAACTAGGCAGTCAGTGATTGGATGGCTGCTGTAAGGCAATAAAGAATTCAGCTATAACAAGGAATACGTTATCAGGAAAGCATCAGCTGCAGCATATGAAAGAATGGTAATCTAGAGGTTAAAGCACAGGCACAAGCACTGGGGACTCTGGTTCAAATCCTTCTAGAGTCCCTTACTCTCTAATACTTAAGAAGTTCCCCTAACCTCCTTGGAATCTGTGATGGCCCTCAGGTCCATGACTTTAAAGTGCCCCAATTCCCATTATAAATCATTAGCAGCGATGTGAGGCTACAGCACTTCACTTTCAAGGTACTAAGGATAAGCTGTGGCAGCCCCCACTCACTTTGTAATGCCAGCATTTGAAGTAGGATGTCCTCACAAATCAGATGCTACACCTCAGCTGTTGTAGGTAAAGAAACTAATCAGTCTCAGTGTTTCTAGTGCTCTGTATTTACTTAGCTCACTCCTCCCATGTCATGTGCATTCTGTGTCTTGGTATTTCCAGTCAGAAACTCAGATTTAGGAGCATTTGAAATGTAAAACAATACACTTTATAAAGTAAATGATCTAGCTCTCCACGTTCAGGCTGCTGAAAGGGGATGTGTGTAAGTCAGTCTTGTGTGATCCTCTGGTAAACTGCCAGGCCCACCTTGTAATTAATCTTCTCAAGGGTGCTCACCTGGTTCACTACAGAGTGACTGACTGATTGCTCGATTGATTGACTGATTAACTGATTCAGTCTACTGCTTTCCACAACATGTTACTACTGTCTCACAGAGAGAATGAGCAGTACACAGAAACAGATTTTGTTTCCTGTGAATGAAATACTATTAGATGTATTATTTGCTCTACATACAGTATTAAGGCTAAAAGTACTACTCCTGTGTGAGTTGCATGACAGAACTGCCTTAAGCCATTGCAAACAAACAAAATCAGGCTAGACAGCATTGATACCCTTATGTTTTGTTCTGCACTGTTGCTGCAGTGACATCGAGAATGGGAGGGCTGTATTACAAGTGACTCATTTGCATGTAAATGGAGGCTTGCTTGACATTTACTACCTTGTGTCAGAGCCTCAAACTCTAGATGTGTTGCAACAGAAGCAATGGCTGATCTCTTATTGACATATGTACAGTAACTGATGTAATGTATAATAAATACATCAGACATACCCAAATCATAAATATACAGGAGTTTTCTCCTTTAAGAAGATGAATGGGACACAAATGCCAATGGTGGCCTCTTACCTGGGCATGTTTATGTGGTTTGAATGCGTTACAGCAGAACCGTATCATCAAACATTCCATAATATGTTCCAGCACATTTGTGCAGTATCAGGAGGTGAAACGAGCTGAGGCAGAGAAAGAATGCCGAGAATGTGCCGCCACTGCTGTGAGAAATACCGGCGTTAAGCTGCAGTTAAGATTCTGTGTTCATGCTTTTTTCTCTGTTGCATCATGCATGCAGTTTCGCTCTCTCTCCTGCTGTATCACTGCTCGTGCAGCTCCAAGGAATTCAGTAATGTGGGTTGTTCTGAGATGACACTAATTACACTGCTTTTTTCTGTATTCATTACTTTTTGTGAGATAATATGTGTTTTCTGAGATGACACGAATACACTGCTGCTAGTTTTTTTCTGTATTCCTTACCTTTTGTGAGATAAAAGAGTCCACTATTCTTTGTGTCATGCCTGCTTTGTTTATGCTGAAAATACTCTCTCTCTCAATCGCTAGCAGCTCCCCAGAGACATTATTCAATAATTTTTGTGAGGTATACAAATATTGCACTACAGTTTGTGTCATGCCTGCTTTATGGTGAAATTACTTGCTTTCTCTCTCTCTCTCGATCACAAGAGCTCCCAAAGACGCATTACCACGTTGTTCTGAAAGCTGCTGCGACGCGATCTGGCTGTAATCCTTCAGTATCGCCCTTTATGTCACATCTATGTTGGTCCAATAAAATTTATCAGATCATCTGCTTCTGTATCTTTCATGGTTTGTCAGCAGTTAATTAGATGAGGTCTTCCTTACCTAGAGTTTGACCGTTTCTTCACCCCTCCCCAAACACACACACACACACACACACACACACACACACACACACACACACACACACACACACACACACACACTCTCTCTCTCTCTCTCCCTCTCTCTCTCATCTCTCACTATCAGAGATCTTAGTAGCCTTTATCTGTTATGTTTGGGAAGCAGGCGCAGTCCTTTTCTGTCAAAAATAAATTTATGTATTTAGTATGGGTAGTAAGTACACTGAATACCTGGCATTTTATGAGATAGGTCTTGAAGGTTAAAAACAGTGTAAATCTTTACAGAATTTGCTGGGAAAGGGTAACATTTATGAGGTATGAATCTTTCTTGAAAGATATTCATCCCCAACTCAATTAGTAGCAAAAATGTTTAAATGCTAATCATTTAAATGTGCAAGCTGCTGCATTTCAAAGTGTGTAAACAAATCTCTAGTTTAATAGGCAACCAATATTTAACAAGCAGTTTCAGTTTCCTAATGGCCATCAGATAAGCAGCTTAGAGTTATGTCTCCAACATTCTAAACAGAAAGAAGGGATTATTTGTCTTAGCTGTCATAGTGATTTGCAGATGTGGAAGAACACATTGAAATGCCCAAAAACTGGTTCCATGAAACTCCATTTTCAAGCTACAGATAGTAAAATGGCTGTAGTCTGCCCACAGCCATAAAAAACTACTATTTTATGCAGATTTAGTCATCGAAATAGAAAGTTGCGACTCGAACGCGGCCTTCAACTTCAACAGAAATGTGCATGCCTGGAGTCACAGGTTTATTTCGGTGACTAAATTTAGCATAAATATTTTTGTTTTTAAAAGGGGAGTCACTTCTACTATGTTAGAAAACCGTCTTCGGTCATAAACACACATTTATCAGACATCGCAACCAGACCTAACCTCACCATTTCCACGCATGCTGTGGTCTGTGCAAGAAGATGGCAGCATTTGTGAGAGCAGTTACAGTAGCCTCAGCCCCCACACAGCCCCACCAGAATCTCCAGCAGCAGCTGTGCCAGCGAGAGGACATGAATCGAGAAGAGGAGGAAGGGCAGACCCTGCGGTACAGTGTTTTTCTCTGCCTCCTTGTATTTGTAGTGTGTGTGGGAGGTGCAGATGGTTAGTGCGGGGGGGTGCAGTGGATTGAATTCAGTCTCAAGGTAACAACCGACTGCTGCCACGCCAAGTTCAGGCGAACCGACTGCTGCCTGCTTGAGTTCAATCAAAACTCACTCCAACTCATATAATAGTAACAACATTCAGTGAGTTGAGTATACTTTCATAATAACCGGCTTCTGTGGGGATTAAACACCTCAGCTTAGCCTCAGCATTTAATCATCCACAGAAGCCGGTTATTACTCAGTATTCAACTCACTGAATGTTATCACTTAAGCATTTTTTGACAACAGTGCTGGTATATAGGAGTCCCCTGTGGCTTAGCCCATCAGTGGGCTGGCGTGGGGGACTCTAGCACAGTAATGGCGGTGGAGGGTTGCAGGATCAACCAGATATAATACAAACTGCAGCTCTGTTAGTGAATTAATAACATTATAGCTAGTGCATTTTACCTAATCAAGACCTATAGGTCCGTGTTTTTGCCAGAAATGCTGGCAGTTCCCCTTTAATGTACCAGAATTAACAACAGGTGTAGTAGGATATGTACTGCCTTTATAGCTCTTAAAACAAGTCTACAACTGCCTTCCACCAGGACTCTGTAAGACAGCACTCCCAAGCCAAGGGCATCATTTTAGTTAGCAGCTACTAGTAATGGCATGAATGAGTGCATTTAAAACTTCAGAGATTTTCTTGGGGGTGTCAAAGAGGGCCTATGACAATCTACCAAAGACACGTTCTTTAAATTTTCATATTACTTTTGGGCCTCAGGACTACAAATAGTAGTGAGAAGAAATCATGGAAAAAGCAAAAATGCAATTTAAAACAGACTAAATTTGTGGTGGAAACATGCCTAAATACTGCTGTCTGGGCAAAAGGGTAAAAATTAAACAAAGAAAATAAAACGGTTAAAAACACTTACCGCTGAGTCAGAGTGGCGGTTCTGTAGCCGTTCATGGTTGGTGAGAAGGAAGCAGACAGCAGTCGGGAAGCCAGGAACTCGGCTTTAGCATGCACAGACTGAGGAAAACCATGTGCACGTTTGCTGTAATAAACACTCCTTTATTATAGCAAATGGCCCTACAGTTTCCTTATGGGAAAAAGGGTAGCCCATTAATTACAATACAGTAATTCAGACCACCAAGCAACAACTGTAAATTAATTATAACAAAGTAATGCTCAAGCAATCAGAAAATAACTAATTCTTGGCTGATCCTTTTCCAGGTTCTGGAAGGGAGGTAGGGTTTAGGGATTGTTAAACTTAGTGAGGATCCCTTTGGAAGAAACAATCATACTAAGGCCAGTAATTTTTTTTTTTAATGTATGGTAGAGTTAGCTCACAAATCTCTCTTTACTAAGGTTGTTATACCACTGATGTGGCGTCACTTTGCTGTTAACCCATCGATGGCATGTCACATCAATGGTATAACAACAGGACGCTCTGGGTATGTGCGGTATGGAAGTGAGGGCCTCCCCAAAGCGGCCGGCGGTGAGAACCATACCGATGGTAACGTAAATTACTTTAATTAAAGGTATCTACCTTTTTTGCTCTTTATGGGACCATACAATATAAAAAAGTTAATGTATGGTTCGCGTTGGCAATAACTTGTTTAACCATCTTGAGGTTGCCATGGTGGCGTAAACCTCTTGTGCTTCGCTCGCGGAGGTATACACGATCACCATGGCAACCTCGACGTTAACAAGCTTGTTACTGATCGTGACCCACATTACCCTTTATCTTCAAACCACGGGAATCTCTCACTTATGTTTAACAGCAGTAGACTCTATAAGTACTTGGGAGTCTCGGTCCAGAATCTACTTAGGCAAAAGGTTTTGCAAGACAGCAGTGCCAAGATGACATCCTGTCTGGACTGTATGTCCAGACAGCAATGTTTAGTGAAAGTGTGCACCGTTTTCTAGGTAGCTGCTTTGCAAATTTCTTGCACCTCTTGATTCTGCCACAGGGGCAGATGTGCCTCTTGCAAAGTGTGCCCTGAAGCTTCCAGGTGGCAATTTACCAACTTAAATGTAACAGAACTGAATACAGGAGACTATCCAGCAAGAAACTGTTCTCCTGGATGCAGGTTTGCCCTTCCCACTTCATAATAAGTGACAAACAGTTAAGTGCTAGTGAACATGACATCCTTTGTGTGGTCCAAGGCTCAGAGGCCTTTTCACATCCAGACTGTGGACCTTTAGGCTTTTGTTCACCTGAGCTGGATTTTTCTGTAAAAGAAAACAGGAAGGGAAATGACACACCACTTTTAGAAGGAATTTACTGTTTGCTCCTGGGACTGCCTTGTCCCTGTGGAAGATTATGTAGTTAGGCTCACAGAGGGCTTTGTAGTTCACGCACCATTGTGGGTCACTGCCACGAGGAAAAGCGGTTTCCCAGGTGGCATATTTCAGTGCAGCCGTAGCCATGGGCTCAAAAGGGCTTCCATCAACTGTGCAATGCACACACTCAAGTCCCAGGAGGGACTGGGTCCCTCACTGGAGGTATAGGTGACTAAGGCCTTTGAAAACTTTTTGAAAATGGGTTGGAAGGCCACCAACCTGTGTTTGCCAGCAGGCGTGTAAGTGGACAGTGCTGTTAAGTGTACCCTCAGGGTTGAATGTCTTAGGCCCAAACACTGGAAGTGGACTATGTAATTCAGAACTGTAGGCTGTAGTCCAGGACTGCAGGCAGACCTGCCCAGAGGACAAATCTGTCTAGAACACCAGAAGGAAATTTTTTCCCATTTTGAAGCACATGTTTTGCTCGTTGCTGGTTTCTTAGAAACCTTCAGCTCTTCCATTACTTTTCAGAAATATTTAAGCCAACGGGACCGTCGACAGAAGCGGTAGCCCTACCACTTGCGATGCCAACAACAAGGGACTGGAAGTGATTTCGGGCTGTCGGGAGGACACCTAGGGGAGAGAACTGAATGTCCCAGAGGGCGCTCTCCTCCTCCTTTCTAATCGCAGCCTGGGTGACCACAAGTGGTGATGCAAGCAAAGCCCGAAAGGTGGGCGGGTGCCTCCTGGGTCGAAGTGAGTGCATCTGCATGCTGCGCATCACTGCGGTCTACACCCCTGAAGCATACAGGGGATGGAGGGAGCCTCAAGAGCACAGAAAAGACTACCAACCGAGGCAATACGATGCGTGAGTCGTCCTGCAGGCCTGCACTGCCCACTGGGCTTCTCCACCAATGCAGCCAGGCTAAACTCTCCCGAGGCTTGAGGAACCTTGAGGAAGACCAGTACAGAGGGCAATCTGTGGGGCTTTACTGGCAGCTAAG
This sequence comes from Neoceratodus forsteri, assembly GCA_016271365.2. Classification (NCBI taxonomy): domain Eukaryota; kingdom Metazoa; phylum Chordata; order Ceratodontiformes; family Ceratodontidae; genus Neoceratodus; species Neoceratodus forsteri. The sequence goes on from CM028130.1 coordinate 1,608,822,894, forward strand.
AGTAGGTCAAGAGGCGGCAGTTGACAGAGTCGAGGAGGATGCTGCAAATGGGGGCCAGCATAGAGCGGAGACAGAGAGAAAATGAAAGATTAAGCCCAGAGAACTTGAGTTTTTTTTTTTTTTTTCCATTGAATATACTTTATGGGAAGAACAAACAGAGATTTTCCTTTTGACATAGACATGCACAAAACCTAACTATTACACACCATCACAGATATCCCCTAAACCCCACCCGGCCCCTCCCTCCCAGAGGATGACAGCTGATGTATTATCCACAAACTGGGAACCAGGTGTCTACAGTTTAACAAAAAGCAAAGTACAATGCTAAAGCAAAAACACTGTTTACCATTAGGGTGCACCTGCAACTGATACACTGGACAACAAAGCATATAAAGATTCCCATCTGTTCTTACAGGAATGATATCTACTGCAAAGAGTCCCAATTTGCTTATCCACATGTAATGCTTGTAAAATTTCTTGATGCCACTCTCTATGTGTTGGAGTAGTGCCATCCAACCAGTGCCTTAAGATAATATATTGGCCATAATGGCTATCACTGCCATACAGCCCTTCTGGGGACCAAACACTTTGGGGGTAAAACCCACTAAGCATATCTCAGGGTGAAAAAAAAAGTCTTCTAGGCCCAGAGAGGGGTCCAAATTTCTCAACAGCTTCCCAAAGGGAATCACTTCATCACAATCCCAAAAATATGTTTGTGTGAATACTCTGTTAATAGCTAATTTATCCATTTCGTGAAGCCTCTGCAGTGTGAAATAAAGACCATGCAAAATCTTATACTGTATCAGCCTACATCGGTCTTGTTTTACATATTTATAAGATGCTTTCCATACTGACTGCCAATTTTAGAGCCCACTGCACTCCCAGGGTAGGGTCTCTTGCCAATAACAACAGAACTCTTGGGGTCCTCAGGTCAAGCGTCTGAAAAGCCTTATATACACCAGAGATGAAAAGGGGTCGTACCACCATCAACACTAAAATGTCCAGGCAATCCCAACCTTTCCTTGACCAGTGGCTGAGACCTAGATGCATGGCAAATATGCGACAGCAACAAAATGTCAAAAAAGGAGGCTCTAGGTAAGTTGTAGGTCTTTTGGAGAGCTGCAAACATTAAGAAGTCTGTCCTCTACTACAAGAGACCCTAAAGAGAAGGGTTAGTATTGAGGCCAAAAGGAGGAAGGAAGGAAAGGGCGATGATTAATCGGAAATTAGGGTTCCTGTATATTGGTTGAGAGGCATCATAAATTAGTGTATTCTAAATATGAGACAAGCTGGATGTGAGCTTAGATGGACCAGTGGACTGGAGTCTACTTCAGAACAGTGGGAATTACTGAAGATTTAATAAAGAGGAGACTCGAGGCTGCAGACCAACTGCCCAGCAAAGTTCTCTCTCAATTTGAAGCCAGGAGGGACATACACTTGTCTGTATTTTTGTCTCCTGCATTCCACCACTGTAAGTAGTCACTTCCATGTAAAACTCTATAATAAAGGAAAGCGTTGTGAAGCCTTAGCCTCCCAGCCGCTAGGAGCGGTTAGTTTACAATAAGACCGTCGCGCACCCTTTCCTGCCACAGGAAATCATTAAGTAAATGTTGTAGCCTTGTAACCCAGCGTTTAGGGAGGAAAAGCGTTCAGCATCCCTAGGGATAGAGTGTCCAGGGAGAATATTTATTTTAATTGTACTGATACGACCCCATAAGGTCATGGGAGAGCTGACCACCTCTGTAGGTCTAACTTAATAAATACAGGGAGGGTTCCAAGTTGTTTTGATTAGTTCTGATGAGTGCCTAGAAATCTTAACAACCATGGTAAGTGATCATGCAAAGCTCCCAAACCAAACCCATATCAGTGGTAGCCCTTTTGTATAACAAGTGATTCAGAGTCGAGCCTTTCGTTCTCTCAAATTCAGTTTATAGGCTTTATTTTATGTTTATTGTTTTCAATTGAACCAGCAGAAACAACGGTACATAGTCATAAGAGGCAGAAGGATATGTTACAGAGATAAATCTCTCACAAACAAACATTACAGGCAGTAAACTTTGCCCTTATCTTTATACCCAAGAGGTAGGGATGAACCAGATATCATTAAGAAATAATGTAATCATTGCCAGCTAGGACAAACAACAATGGTGATACAGGTAAAAGTTACAAAGAGAACCCGCAACTAACGAGTTGCTATTAAACCATAATTATCCCATTAATAAAGTAGGTATTATCGGTGCCCACTCAGGAACCCACTAACAAACTCAAGAAAATCGCTCAGAAAAGCAAGTCATCCCGTAGCAAAAGTTAATATTTCTCAGCATTAAAACAACTAAGCAATAAAAATAAGCAGCAAAATGATAAATCTGTCTCCAAAATGGAAGCGTGTCACAGAGGAAAAAAAAGAAAACAGACTTACATACAGTAGAACAAACAGAGTAACACCTATACTCTAAAGCACATCACAAGGCTACCACTGAATTAGTCCCCAAGAAGTGGCGACCTGAAATAGAAAAGAAAAACAAAACAACCCACCCACATTCGTAAAACATTACAGCAATAAATCTGTTTAAGGAGTGCTCACTACAGGAGTTCATAAAAAGGGTAGATGAGATCTCAGTCTTGCCCTGTGTGACTGGCTACAAGGCCATAACAAGTATGATGAAGGGAAAAAACCCTCAGTCCTCATTCTCTAAGTCAGCAGCAGAAAACTATGGATGAGATCGAAATTCTGCGAGCAGTCTTTCGGTCCAACGGCCGCATCCTGAGCATATGAAAACTGAAATGGTTTACATCCAAAAACAATATGGAGTCGGGTTGGAAATAGAAACGAACTGACAATCCCCAAGGAACACAGCTTTGCTCGAACTGCATCAAATTGTTTCCTTTTATTTCTAGTGGAAAAGATAAATCAGGATAAAGCTTTATATCCCACCCTTCTATGTTGAGCAGATAGGCACTTCTAACCACTGATAAAATCCTCTCCTTAACATCTTCACTGGCAGTTTTAAGCATGACTGTACAATGGGTTATTAGACCATTCTGCACTCCCCTGCATATTGATCTGGTAAGCCTAGGTAAAAGATGCAAGTCCAAGTCCCCAATGGTTGCACATTGCTCAGGCCATAATGTAGTGCAGGAGGTTATCACATTCTACCCTCAGGAACACCTACCAGCCAAATATACGATGCCGTGCTGCGTTTACCAAGGGATCCAACCTGATGCGTAGCCGCTTATTTTCAGTTGTTAACTTTGTTACTGCCGCTAAGGTCGTGACAGAACAGGAATCAGCCTCTGCCACAGTGGTAGTGAGAGTCTTAAGTTGGGCATCTTGGCTTTCCAATTGTTGAAGAGTTTTTCAGTCTTTACATCCATCGCCAGCACGGCTTGAAGAATGGGAGCCCATGATGGTGTCGCACCTCTGGCTTCAGGCCTTTCAACACTCCAGCTCGTTGAGGGCTTGACCTGTAGTAGTTGTTTCTGACTGCTTCCGGACGCTCATTTCTGTTGCCACCAATGCTGAATGCTTGTTTGTGGCAAATGCATGGCCTGCCCTCATGGGTTAAGTGGCAGAGAATTTCAGTGTGCAGAGTTAAAAATTAAGCGACTATCAATGAATCTGCAACATGTTCTACCAGTTTGTGGTTTATGTCATTATTTGCCTGTGTGCAAATATTTATATGGGCAGGACACTCAGGCCAGTCAAGGAACATATTCTTCGAACACCTCAGAAATACACGTTCAGGAACTGATATACTGCTGTTGGCAAACTTAAAAAAAAAAGCATCCTGGCGACCTCAAGCTAGCCAGTTCTATATTATCTAGACTGTCCCACCCAGATAGGGTGGGTGGCACACAGTACAAGTGTTGTTGCAGAAAGAGGCTAGATGGAACTTCTTCTCATGGTGCCATTTTAGCTCTGTATATCAAGGCCCATAGAAACATAGAAGTTGACTGCAGATAAGGACCATAAGGCCCATCCAGTCTGCCCATTTCTTTTCTACCTTATAAATGTGCCATCGGCCTTTGCTTTGTCAGTGGCCTATCTATTCATAGTCATTTGTATTGCTCCCTTATGCCTATCCCATGCCTGTTTGAAGCTCTGCACTGTATTCATAGCCACCACTTCTTGTGGTAAGCCATTCCATGCATCCACCACCCTTTCTGTGAAAAAGAATTTCCTCACATTCCCCTTAATCGGCCTCCCTCTAATCTCATGCTGTGTCCTCTTGTCCTGCTATTTTTCTTATATTTAAACATGTTAGACTCTTTTACCTTGTTTATGCCCTTAAGGTGCTTGAATGCCTCGATCATATCACCTCTCTCCCTCCTTTGCTCAAGGGTATACATATTGAGCTCGTTAATCTGTCCTCATATGTCTTCTGATGCAGTCCCTGCACCATTTTGGTTGCCCTTCTCTGGACTGCCTCAATTTGATTAATGTCCTTGTGAAGGTGTGGCCTCCAATACTGCCGCAGTACTCCAGATGGGGCCTAACCAGTGTCTTGTACAGAGGGATTATTACCTCCCTCTTCACGACTTGTGATACCCCTACTAATACACTCTAACACCCCCTAGCCTTACCTACTGCTTTAGAGGTCTGCTTGGATGATTTTAGTCATCAGTGATGATGATGCCCAAGTCTCTTTCTTCCTTTGTGACTGCTAGCAACTCCCTCCCAGCCTATAGGTGGCTTCAGGGTTTCTCTTCCCTATGTGCACGATTTTGCACTTCTTTGCATTAAATCCCAGTTGCCACTCTTCTGACCATTCTGCTAGTTTATCCAGATCTCTTCTCATTCTGCCCACCCATCTGGATCATCTACTCTGTTGCAGATCTTGGTGTCATCTGCAAACAGACAAGCCTTACCCTCTAGTCCATCTGCAAGGTCACCAATGAAGATGTTGAAGAGGACTGGCCCCAGGACTGATCCCTGAGGTACCCACTTGTGACTTGCATCTCTTCTGACTGTATACCATTTACCACCACACTCTGTTTTCTGCCCGTCAACCAGTTTGCCACCCAGTTGACCAACTTCTGACCCACCCCAAGCCTACCCAGCTTATTTATCAATCTTCTATGTGGAACAGTGTCAAAAGCTTTGCTGAAGTCAAGGTAGGCGACATCAACTGCTCCCCTGGTCCACCACTCTGGTTACCCAGTCAAAGAAATCTATGAGATTAGTTTGACAGGACCTTCCTTTTGTAAACCCATGTTGTCTTGGATCCTGTGCTCCTATGGATTCCAGGTGTTGCACTATCCTTTCCTTAAGGAGTGCCTCCATAATCTTGCCCACTACTGAGGTAAGACTGACCAGTCTGTAGTTCCCCCTCCTCCTGCTACCACTCTTGTGGGCGGGATCACATGAACCCTTCTCCAGTCTTCTGGGACCTCTCCTGTGCTCAGAGACTCACTAAACAATTCTGCTAATGGCTCTGCTAGTTCCTCCTTTAGCTCCTTAAGTACCCTGGGATGTATGCCATCAGGTCCCATTGCCTTATCCACCCTGAGCTTAGCAAGCTCTTGTAGGACCCTTTCTTTGTGAAGGGAGTAGTGCTCACCTCCCTCCCCTGTGTCCATGATGCTGAGCTATGGGCCCTGCCTACCTTCTCTTCAGTAAATACTGAGCAAAGTATCTATTTAGGATAGATGCCTTTACAGGGTCCTCCTCCTCACATGCTCCCTTTTCTCCATTAAGCAGCAATACCCCTCTGGACTTTCTCCTTTCACTAATGTATCTATAGAAAGTCTTGTCACCTTCTTTTACTGTTAGGTGCTAGTGTTTCCTCAGTTTGGGACTTTGCCTGCCTTACTGGCTTCCCTTAGGGCAGTTTGGTATGCCTCCCTACCTTCATCCCGCTGTGTTCCTTATATTTCCTGAAGGCCAGCCTTTTGGCTCTGACCTTTTCTGCTACTGTATTTGAGAACCAAAGTGGTTTCCTTCTTCTTTTGCACTTCCTTTTCTGTCTAACACAATGGGATGTTGCTTCAAGTATTGCATCCTTAATGCTTGCCCACTTGCCTGTACCCCTCACCTGTGTTTCTTTTTGCCAGGGCTAGCTTAACTCTGTTGGCCATCGTATCAAAGTCCAGCTCCTCTGAAGTCCCATATTTTGCCTTGGAATGGGATGATTTAGATGTAGTAGCCAAATTGAACCATACCATGTGATGGTCACTGGCCCCAGGTGACCTTCTACCTGGAGATCTGTGATCCCTTCTTTGTTAGTCAGTACTAGATCTAGGATAGCCCTGTCTCTTGTGGGTTGCTGTACCAGTTGTTTGAGGCCCTCACAGGGGAATCCACTATGAGTCTAGTTCTGGCAGATGTTCCTGCTGGTATTGACCAATCTGTATCCGGCATGTTGAAGTCTCCCATTATCAGAACCTCCTTTAGCTGTCATGTTTTGTATATCTTCTAACAGTAATGTGTCTATGTCCTCCCTCTGGTCTGGGGCCTGTAGACAACCTCAGTTCTTATGGCTGTCCCATTTCCTGTTTCAGGGTGACCCACAGTTCTTCTGGCTCCTTATGTGTATTCTGAATTTCTGTAGCTTTGATATTTTCATTAACATACAGGGCCACTCCTCGGTCTCTTCTGAACAATACATAGCCAGGTACTGAAGTCTCCCAAGTGTGGTTACTGGTAAACCACGTCTCACTAATTGCTACTATGTCCAGTTTAGCCTCTGACATTGTGCCTGCAGGTCTGGGATCTTATTTCCCAGGCTGAAGCATTTGTGTACATGATTTTCCATTGGCCAGATTTTGGTGTGTTGGTTGTTGGGTGAAGTTTGGCATTACCCTGTGCATCATTATGGGAGAAACCTTTTTCTTACCTGGTGATGCAAATGAATGGCAAACATGCTGAATTCCTGTTTGACCACTAGCTGAGGGGAGGGGTGTTCTTCCCATTCGACGTGTGGGGTGCTGCACCTCTCCCCATTTGCTAGTTTAAATATTCTGCAAAGACGTCAAACTTCTGCCCCAATGCACTGACTCCTCTTTAGTCAGATGCAGTCCATCAAATTTAAAGAACTTTCGCTCCCAGAACTGTTGCCAGTTCCCTACAAATCTGTGTCCTTTTTCCTGGCACCAGCCCTTGAGCCACGTGTTTAGCTCCCTATCTCCCCTTCTCTGACCTTCCGTCCATCTGCTCCCTCTCCCAGACTGACAGGATCTCGAGAAGGAGATGCCAGACGAAATAGATGATAGTTTGTCACCCAGCCTAGTCAGGTGTTCCTTGGTCTCCACAACTGACCGGCTGGCGAGATCTATGTTTCTATGAACAGTGGGAGAATTCAAGAATGCATGGGACAGACATAAGGCAAATCTAGTGAGGGGTAGGATGAAGTAAGCTGTTGATTAACTAGAATCTGCGGCTTATCCATTAAGTAGGAAATGGGCAGACTAGTGGGCCAAGCGGTCCTTATCTGCCGTCAGAGTCTATGTTTCTATGTTTCTATGAACAGTGGGAGAATTCAAGAATGCATGGGACAGACATAAAGGAATCTATGTTATGTGAAATGTGTTAACAGGAAGCAGCAGGCCTGAAAACAAAGACTGAAGGCTTTACTTGTGAGCCTAGGACCCTATATAGTCCAGGGCCCCTATAATCAATTATGCATAAAACAGAATTCTAAAACAGCCACAGAAATATCAGGGAAAAAGATGCTCTACTGCTTCCTCTGTGCATAAAGGCTAGGCTCATTTGATATAAGGACACTGTATTTGTCAGTCTGTGTCCCTGGAGACCCAAGAGATAGAAAGCAGTTCTGCAAGAATCATTCCTAATCCCATACCATCCTGACATTAGGACCTAAAGAAGAAAAAATACTCACCAGTAGTAATCTTGTTTCTTCTAAGGGATCCACTAATAATATTATTATTATTCTTCTTGCAGCACTCCTTTAAGCCAGCACTGCCCCAGAGTGAAATGGAATGCTATGCTAATGATGGAATCTTTAGCTTGTACATTCAGTTCAATAACTGCCCAGTGTAACTGCCTACATTCTAACCTCAGATTTCTTAGGAGCCTGCAAAGAGGCCATGGTAACACAGAATAGAAAAAAGGGGCCCAAACTGGGGCAATTAGTAAACTAAGTCACAGGAAAACAGACTCTGACGGCAGATAAGGACCGCTTGGTCCACCTAGTCTGCCCATTTCCTACCTAATGGATAAGCCGCAGATTCTAGTTAATCAACAGCTTACTTCTTCCTACCCTCACTAGATTTGCCTTATGTCTGTCCCATGCATTCTTGAATTCTCCCACTGTTCCCGACTCCACAAACTCCTCAGGAAGGCTGTTCAATGCATCCACAACCCTCTCTGTGAAAATACTTTCTAACATTGCCTCTGAGCCGTCCCCCTCTATCTTCAAATTGTGCCCCTTGTTCTTGCACATCTCTTTTCTGAAAGATGCTACCCTCTTGTACTTTGTCAATTCCTTAAGATACTTGAAAGTTTCTCATGTCCCCCCTCCTCCTTTCCTCAAGGGTATACATATTAAGCTGCTTTAGTCTGCCTCTTATGTCTTCTGGTGCAGACCCTGCACCATTTTGATTCCCTCCTCTGAACAGCCTCCACTCTATCTATGTCTTTAGGAGATGGGGTCTCACCAACTGTCTGTACAGAGGGATAACAACTTCCTGTTTTCTACTGTTGATGCCTCTCCATGCATCCCAGTATCCCCAGCCCTCCTTACTGCCTTCTCATATTGCTTGCCTACCTTTAGGTCATCTGATATAATTACTCCTAGGTCTCTTTCGATTTTTGTTATTGTTGTTATCTCACCCCCACTGTGTACTCTTCCCCTGGTTTTGTTTATAGAAACAAAAGAGAAAGAAAATGTTCCTTTTATTTCTTAATGTCAGATTAAGCTACGGAAAAAAGACCTACAAGTTATAAAACATTACTGAGAAGTGTCAGCAGATGGCACACCACTCCACATATACATACAAACAGCACTGGCAAGGATTTTAATGATTCTGCTAAGGGAGGCACGGTGGGAAGTAATAATATTAGTGGATCCCATTGGAAGAAACAAGATTACTACAGATGAATTAAGTGGAAGAGGAAATGCATGCAGAAAGCCTCCTCTGCCTTTACCATGAAAGGACTGACAGTTATGAAACTGACGCCTGTTCCCGCCCTTTGAGGGGCTGCGGAAGGGACTAGCCGCTTTGATGGCTGTCCTAGTTTTCTCCGGGAGGCCTCCAGTGCCTGCTCACCTGAGGGCCAAACAGATACATACCACTGAAAGGTAAGGCCATATCCCTCTGCTGGGCATCATTTGTGAAGCCCAAGGTGAAGCCTGGGAATAGTGGAGGCAACCAAAACTCTGCTGCAAAGCCCAGAGCAAGAAGGCTAGGGCTAAGAAACTGAGCTGGTTGAGCAAGGAGGTCATGGAAAAGGTAAGGAAGAAAAGAGCTGCCTTTAGGAAGTACAAGAAAACAGGGAGGGGAGGACAGGGAGAAGTACTTGACAGAATCAAGGAGGTGACAAGGGCAGTAGGGAGCCAAAGCATCTACGGAACTCAGGCTGGCACAAGGCATTAAAAAGGGAGAAGGACTTTAAGTACATCAGGAGAAAAGGAGCTGTAAGGACCACATAGTAAGGATTAGGAAGAGGGGGTTGGTGGAAGCAGGTGCACAAGGCAGAAGCACTAAATGAGTACTTCTGCTCAGTATTTACTAAAGAGAAGAGGGGTGACACCCAAGGTGGGAGAAATGGCAGAAGCAGGGGAAGGTGACAGATGGGAAATCATGGAGGCAGAGTTGAGAGGGTTTGAAGGCACTGAGGGTGGACAAGGCGCCAGGCCCAGATGGCATCCACCCCAGGGTACTGAAGGAGCTAGCAGAGGTCCTTGCAGAACCTTTGGCAGACCTATTTAATGCCTCACTACATCGGGTGTGTACCTCAGGACTGGAGGATGGCTCATGTGGTGCCCTCCACAAGAGTGGCCCCAAGGATGAACTGGGAAACTACAGACCAGTGAGCCTCACATCCATCATGGGTAAGCTAATGGAGACTATCCTGAAGGAGAGCTGGTGGCCTCCTAGAGGCCAAAGGACTACAGGACAGCAGACAGCATGGCTTCATGCGTGGCAGATCCTGCCAAACCAACCTGGTGGAGTTCTATGACTGGGTAACTAGGCAACTGGACAGGGGCCATGCAGTGGATGTCCTGTATCTGGACTTCAGTAAGGCATTGACTCGGTGCCGCATGGAAGGCTGGGAAGGAAGTTAGCAGGCACAGGGTGGGTGCAAAGCTGGCGAGATGGGTAGGAAACTGGTTTCAGGGAAGGCAACAGAGGGTGGTGGTGGGTGGGGAGCTCTCACACCCAAGGGCAGTGACGAGCAGTGTTCCACAGGGCTCGGTGTTGGGACCAGTGTTGTTTGGGATATTCATTGCAGACATATCATGGGACATCAAGAGCAAGATCAGTCTGTTTGCTGATGATACCAAGGTAGGCGCGGTGGTGGATGACCTAGGGGATGGCAGGTGTTGCAGGATGATCTGGCAAAGCTTGAAACCTGGTCAGACACCTGGCAACTGGGGTTTAATGCCAAAAAGTGCAAGGTGCTGCATTTTGGGATGAAGAACCCAAGGAGGACTTACCAGCTGGGGAGTGCAGCTAGCCCAGACAGAGGAGGAGAAGGATCTTGTTGTGCTCATTACAGGGTCAATGAACAACTCAGCACAATGTGGGAAGGCAGCTGCAAAGGCCAACAAAATGCTGGGTTGTATGCAAGGGGTATATCCTCGAGGAGGGAGGAGGTGATTCTGCCACTGTATAGGTCATTAGTTAGACCACACCTGAGTACTGTGTGCAGTACTGGCGCCCATTTGAAGAGGGACATTAAGTTACTGGAGGGTGCAGCGCTGGGACGACAAAGATGATCAAGGGGCTAGGGACTTATCATACGAGAGGAGGTTGAAGGAGTTGAACATGTACTCACTGGAGGAGAGGAGGGACGGGGTGACATGATTGAAACCTTTAAATACATGAAAGGAATAAACAAGACGGGTACAGAGGGGCTGTTCAAAGTAAGGAGGGAGGCCACCAGGGCCATGATATGAGACTGGAGGAGGAAGGTTAAGGAGGAGATGAGGAGACACTTTTTACAGAGGGGTGGTGGCTGGGTGGAATCGTTACCTGCAGAAGTGGTATCAGTAGAGACAGTGGACTGCTTCAAGGGGATGGGACAGGACAAGGGGAGGGTTAATGGCGGGAAGGAGGGGCAGCTGCAGGATAAGGGGTGCTAGCTGCACATTGAGCAGACAGATAGACCTCTAGGCATTTATCTGATGGCAAATTTCATATGTTCATGAGTGTGCAACCAAGAGTGGCGGCAGGTGCAAATACCAGCCGCCGCTGCTCTGGAGGCAGTGTCAAGGCATCCATGCAGCTTTAAGTTGTTGATTATTGGATTCAGTACCTCTAGTAATGGTTTGAAGGAGCTCTGATCCAACAGCTACCTCTCTGGCAGAACACAGTGCGTCAAAATCAACAGCACCCAATCTGACATGCACACTGTCCTCTGGGTGTTCCCCAGAGCTCCATCTTAGGCCCCTTCTCTTAGCCTGTATCTTAACTCACTCCCTTCCGTGTGCTCTAGTAAAATCCTCCTCTATGCAGATGATGCAGTGCTTTTCCCCAACCCCAGCACACTCCATGCTACCCTCCAACACGCATTTCAGAAGGCAGAGCACTAGTTCACTGCCCAAAGACTGGTACTGAACCTAAAAAGGACCAAGGCTATGCTCTTCACATACCGCCAAAGTAAAGCCAGTGGGACCCCCTCACGATCCTTCCTAACACTCTACACCCCACAGAGCAGATTTCCTTCTACAAGTACCTGGGTATCACCTTTGATTCAGCCCTCACCTTTCATTCCCACATCAGCTCCCTCTCCACAGCTACCAAAGTTCGGACTGGGTTGTTATACCAGCACAGGGACTGCCTTCCTCAAGATGCTCTCAGGCTAGCAATTACCTTCTCAGTCCTATCGCTAGTTGACTATGGTCTGCCTATCTATGCTGCTGCCGACAATACTGCCATTATAAAATCCAGCTCTCCATAAATGAGGCCTACTAGCTCCTTACAGGTGCCCCAAGGTGCACCCACACCTGCCTGTTATACTCCTCCACCGACCTGCTCAACCTAGAAGAAGAGCTTAGCTACCAAGCCTGCCTACTTGTAAAAAAAAAAGACACTGATAGGACTCTTCCCCGAGGTGTCTGCCTCCCTCCAACGGCCATCCCACTCAGTGTCCACCCACAGCACCAAGACCTCGCTCACTGTCCCAAGGGCCAGGACAACTTTGGCCCAGAGACCATTCAGTTACAGAGCCCCTCCTGGTTCAATGCACTCCCAACCAATATAGCGGACTCATAAGCTAGGCCCATTCAAGACTGCCGTCAGAGCCACCTGACCAACTCCGCTGCTGCAAATGCATGTATCCCCATCCTCTCAGGACCAATGACCCTTGCATGACAAGATCTCCCAAGCTACCTTTAGCCATGGGAATTATGTGTGAGTTTCACTCTGAATCCTGTGAAACAACTTTTGCCATTGACTACTGTAATAAAATATGTCTTACTTCACCCAACGTGGTGCCTATGTACCTATGATATGCCAGCTTGTTTGCACTATTGAAACCTTTGTACCACCAGTGAATGTTTGTAATGCTGGCTGCTCTTTAAACTCTAATGTGTTACTGTGTACTGTTGTTGTTTGTCTCTTAAATGAAGTGCCTTTGTAAGCGAGTCCTAGCGCAAAGATCTGTAAATCCGATCTCAAAATAAATAAATAAAATAAACATCCGAATTGGGAAGAGCTTCAACCATAGCTTTGGCGAATGCCAGAGTGTATATTCGTACTGAGAGAAGTAACTCTGATAGCTAGCAGCGCATGCCCAAGGTTGAAGCAGCAAAGACTTGCTTATCTATTTCATCAGCGGTCGGACCATGGGAACGGGATCGAACTGGCTGACTGCGCTTTCTCTTTGTAGGAACCGATTCCATGAATTGGCTCTCCTCTTGCCGAGGGTTCGCCCAGGTAAGTGGGCACCCCCTCCAGTTCAGTCGGAAGCGAACCGGGCTGGTCATCCGGTCAGTGGATTTTTGCCTCCCTTTCCTTCAGCCTATTCAAGCGTTTATCCACAGTGGCTTTAGGAAAGTTTCTGCAGATTTGGCAGTCTTCTTTGAGGTGATCAAACCCCAGACAATAAACACAGATGAGGTGGGGAACAGCCTTGGCAAAGCTTCCCACACTCAGTGCAGTGTTGAAACCCAGTGGACCCGGTTTTCTTTTGGGTTTCTCAGACATGCCTCAATAAACAGTCACCCTTACTATCAAAACCTAACAGTTCCAACCATGTCACAGGTCGGATGAAAAAAACAGAAAAATCAACGGTCTTTTCAGGAACCAATAGATACTGGAAACCACACTAAACTTAAAGATAAAATACAAAAAACAAATAGCCTCGGTTCCCAACGGACCGACAGAAAGAAACCGAAAAGAAAAACAATTTCTTTATAAACCACACTACTACCTACTAATACACTTACTGTGCGGAACAGAGATGTAAAGACCGAAAAATAAAGCGGTTTACTAAACTGACCGATTTTACTACAACCGAACGAAGTGAAGGAGAGGATCTCGAAGCAACTTCACAGTTAAGTGGAGTAAAGAATCAGACGGTTACACTGAGGAGTACCTGGGACACAGGTTTGAAAACCGAGCTCGAGCTCAACGTTCTATGCCTTGGCATAGAGTTAACTCTTTCCTCTCTGGAGCAGTTCAAGTGCTGAGGCTAACTGCATACAGTCAGAATACAGCAACATTCCATTAGAAAAACACAATTACTAAGGTGAGTAATTTTTCCTTATTGGACGTGCTGCAGATTCCTGCGGAAGAACAGCCTTGTCATTCACTGCCAGAATAGCGATGGCATCAACAAAGGCTTGTGAGGGCATATTTCCTATCTATGAACTTAGCCACAGAGGAATAAGTGCGGATTATCCCACCATCTGAGAGAGAGTCTCGAAAGAGCCAGTGAGGTTAATTCCACAGGAATATCCGAACATGCAGCTACTGCAGGCGCAGCAGCTTCCCAGGATCAATATCCGAAGTCTGGAGAGAGAGAGAGAGAGAGAAAAAAAATTACCTTCTTTCTTCCAATGGGTCCTTTAGCATCAGTAACTTTTTGCGCTTAGCTGGCTAGGTGCAACTGCCCCGGAGGTGTGCCTTTAAGAGATATTTAAATGAGCACAGGTCCAAGCCAATCAAAAGACAGGAGGGGTGTGAGCTGAGTGAGAGCTGTTGAATGTTCAGAATTTTTCAAGGAAAACAAGGGCAAATTCCAGAAAAATAATCAACAAGATTCAAAAACATGCAAATGTCCACAAAAGTGGAAACAGAAACACCACCACCACAAGCTAAAACTCATCAATAAGAAACTCCAAATTTGGTAAAGGTGACATAAGAGCCCTCCTCTAACAGGTGAAATCGGGAGGAAGGGTTAGAAGCTTACTGATGCTAAACGACCCTTGGTAGAAAGAAGATTACTGCAGTGAGTAATTTTTCTTCTTACCCCAGGAGTCCTTTAGCATCTGTAACTTTTGCAGACTACCCAGCAGTACCAAGTGGGAGACGGGCAGAGAACCTACTTAGGAAAGAGGCTCTGCAGAATCGCCCTGCCAAATCTGGCATCAGATCTGGTCTGCACATCCAAACTGCAGTATTTCACAAAGGTGTGCAGATATCCAGTAGGGGAATGTCCTTGCTGCTGCAGTGCCCTGGTGGAATGGGCCCTGAGCCCCACTGGAGGTTGCTGACCAGCTATCTCACAGCAGAATCTAATACAAGAGACTAACCAACAAGAAATAGTTCTCTTGGTAGCTGGTCTTCCTCTGCCTACATCCCGTAAGTGAGGAACAACTGAGTGGAAGAGCCTCTGGACTGTCTAGTATGCTCTAAGTAGTGAAAGATGGCTCTTTGACATCCAAGCTGTGGAGCTTTTGCTCACCAGAAATGGATGGTTCAGCAAAGAAGACAGGCAGAGTAATGGACTGGTTCAAGTGAAACTCAAACTACCTTTGGCGAAATTTCCTATTTGTACCAAGCTCAACTTTATCGCTGTGAGGGATGATGTAATTCGGCTCAGTGGACAGGTCCTGTAGCTCTGAAGTCCTCCTGGCAGACATAATGGCTACCAGGAAGGCGGTCTTCAAGTTGAAACTTGATGTGGGCCGTGGACATAGGCTCGAAAGATGGATTCATGAGCTCATCTATGCAAGGTTCAAGCTCCAAGGGTAAAAGGCTCCCTGGTTGGAGGCTGGAGGTGCAAGAGGCCTTTGAAAAACTGTTTAAAAATGTCATGGGAAAAAATTATTTCTTCTTTCCCACCAAAGGTAGGGTGAAATTGCCACCCGATGCAGCTTAAATGAAGATGGCTTCAAGCCAGGCGCCAGTAAGTGTACCAGGTAGTCCAGCAGCTGAGGGTTTGAAGCTGATAGTGATTCGACCTTTTCGCTCTTGCACCAGAGGAAAACCTTTTCCATTGGTTGCATAAGTCTTCTTAGTGTTCGTTTTTTAAGCCATCCTCAGTATCTTAAGGACCTGTTCAGAGTACTGTGAGGATGGAAACTCTAACTCCTCAAGAACCAGGCCCTGAAGTGAAGAGAATGCATGTCTGGGTACTGCACTCCGTCTGAGGAAGGGTCAGCAGGGAGGCGAGTCGGAGGCAGGCAAATGGGCCTACTGCAGGACAGTGAGAGAAGGAGAGGGTAGTCCGGAGCCACTAGGATCATCGATGCAGGCTGCTGTCTGAGTTTCAGCAAAACCCTGAATATCCTGAATAACCCTAAAAGGGAGGAAATGCGTATAGGAACCTCCTGACCAGTCCAGGATCAGGGCATCCAGAGAAGTGTTCCTGGAACTGGGGCCTGAAACTGTACTGAGGAAGCTGAAAATTGAGAGGAGGCAAACAGATCCACGTCTGATGTGCCCCACCGCCTGAACACTGTGGCTAGTACTTGCTTGTTCAGTGTCCATTCAGCTCTGACCTTGACTGATGCGGCTTAGAGCGCCTGCTAGAGTACTGAGTTTGCCTGGGAGGTGAATAGCTGAGAGGCTGACTCCCAGGAAGAATGCTAGAGACCAGAGCTTCAGAGCTTCCAAACAGAGTATTCCTGATCTGGTACCACCCTGCTTGTTTATGTAGAACACTGCAGTGGTGTTGTCCATTGAAATTGACAACCTGCCCTTCTATGCTGGGAGCAAAACTTCTGCGAGCTAGTAAGACTGCTCAGAGTTCCAAAGATTTATGTGCAACTGTGACTCTTCAGGAGTCCAGTTGCCGCTAATGAGGCACTGTCTAAATGAGCTCCCCAGCCCAAAAGCGAGGCATCTATGGTGATCACCCCTGTGGGTAGAGGAGCTTGAAAGGGAATCCCTACCTGCAAATATGCAGGGTTCTTCCACCACAGCAAGTTTTGGAGGAACTGCTCAGACACTTTGAAAATCTGTTGCTTCTCTGAGACCAGCGAGCTCTGAGGTAGGCTTGCAGGAGTCTCATCCTGTACCTGACCCCTGGGACTACTGCAGTCATAGAGGCCATATGTCCCAAAAGTTTGAGAAATGTCTGGCTGGTCTTGGCTGTCCCTGGCGAAAAATCTGCCACTGAAAGGATACTCTGAATTCTTTCCTCGTGGAGGAAACCATATCCCTTCTGAGTGTCCAGCTGGGCCCCTTGAAGGTGAGCAGCTGGGTGGGTTCTGGGTGAGATTTCTTTAGATTTACCAGGAAACCCAGAGACTCCAGAGTGCGTTCTGTGAGGAAAGAGATTCCTTGACCTGGCAAGAAGACTTTGCTACTATGAGCAGTCGTCCAGATGAGGGTGAGAGCAACACCTAGTCTCCGAGATGTGCTGCTACCACTCCGAGACACTTGGTAAAGCTCTTGGGGCCGGGGAATGACCAAGGGCACTGCAGTGAACTGATAGTGACCCGAAGGAAGTTTGAACCCGAGAAACGCTCTGACAGATCTCCTTATGGGTATATGGAAGACAGCGTCCTTTAAGTTGAGGGAGGCTAGTCAGTCTCCCAGCTGTATGGACTGTATGACCAGTGACAGAGTGACCATTTTGAACTTTTTTTTTTTTTTTTTTTTTTTTTCAGATGTTTGTTTAAATATCTGAGAACTAAGATGGTCACCACTCTCCAGTTTTCTTTTGTGTCAAAAATACCTGTAGTAGAGAGCCCTCAGCCCTTCTCATGGGTGGGGACCCTTTCCACTGCTAATAAGCCAGAAGGTTTTGTACCTCCATTTCCAACAATGGTATCTGTGTTGGGGACAGAGATCTTGACACCTGGGAATGCTTGAGGTCAGGCAGCTGCTTGAACTGTAATAACAGACCCTTCTCCACTATCTCCAGCACCCACGTGTCCGGCGTGATGAGGGACCAGTGCTGAAGATAGTGAGAAAGTCTGCCTCAACCAGAAACAGGGAGGCGACCTGGATAATCACATCACGACTTAGACTGAGAGGCAGATGGCTGGGTAGAGATGGCTCTTTTTGGCCCCTTCTACCCCTGCCTCTGAAAGACCCCTGTACTGGCTAAAGTCAGATTAGGGATAGGGATTGTGAGGCCTAGGAACAAAACTTCTGCCCCTACCGCCCTGGGACGGATCTCTGAGGGGTAGTGGGTTTGGGCTTGGATGAGTGGCTCTGCCGGAGGCCTTGTACTCATCGACTTTTTCACACAGGCAGTGGTTCTGTAATCAAACAACATATTTTTAGCACAGGAAAATCCATGGCCTTGTTCTGAGTGTCTGTGGTCAGACTGGTTGTTCTAAGCCAGTGAAGCATCTCAAGAGAGATGGCATGGGCCATCGTCCTAGAGGCTGCATCACTGGTGTCATCTGCCATGTGTAATTGGTTCATAGTAGCTTCCAGGGCAGTTTTGGCGTATCCACCAGCTCCTGCACCATAGAATCTGATCTGTTGCGGCGATAGCCTGGACAGATTTCAAAACTTTCTAATATTTGGCTGTGAATGCCATGTAAGAGAAAGCCTGAGAAGCAGGGAAGCTGTGGCATACATTTTCTTTGCTATAAAGTCAATTTTCTTGGACTCCTTGTCAGGGGAGATGGCGACAAGGAGACTCCAGCTATCTCATAAGCTGCCTGCTGCACTATACTTTCGTGGCTAGGGTGTGCAGACAGGAACTCAGTACCATTTTAGACAATTTACATTTTCTCTCAAGCGCTCATCAGCCCCTATTACTGAAGTGTGGTGCTGAAACATTTTCATGGTATTTTTCTTAATGCATTATAGATGGGGATGACCAGGGTCCTTAAGGACCAGGGTCTTTAAGGCGAAAGACCTTTCATCTCCCTATAATCTTCGTCTTCATCAACATCCTGGTTGGGCTCTTGTGTAGGGAGGTCCAGGGTATCCAGCATATTTTGTATAAATGCAAACAGAGGAAGCATCTCGTGGTCACCTGGGGATCCCCAAGGTGAGGTTCCGGGACTCCTGGGGCTCAAGGCCCTCAAAATCCATGTCAGGGGCATCATAAAATTGATCATCATCTGTGTCACCCTCACAGTCTACAGAAGAAAGAACTGTGGAAGAGTGCTTGCCAGCCCAGTAAATCGAGGACCCATCTTTTGAAGGGTCTGAAACAGTTGCCATGCTTTTTCCATATCTCGCATCGACAGAAGAACCTGCACAATTTGTAAGTGTTTTGTTTTTCTGTATGCTTTGAGCTGCCTGTTGTCTCACTATTGGCTTTCCGGAGCATATCTGTCTTGACAGAGCTTCTTTTAGCCACTTCATCAGAGCTTGATTAAGCTTCCTTTTTTCGTCATTCTTATTATTTTTCAATTTGTGAGGAACTTCATCTTTGGAAGCTTTATTTTTGGCTGGGATCTGGAGGGTTCCTCCAGCACCTCTGCTTTTAGTATTAGTACTTTTGACTACCTCTCATTTGAAGCCTTTGATTTATCCTCAGCCATAATAGTCAAAGATTTGGCTGCTATGTTCGTAATTTAAGCAAAGCAAACCAGTTCTGGACCTCTTGAACTGAATGCAGGTTTCTGTGAAACGCCAACGTCAGTCCTGCCCAGTTAATAAACTGTTTATTACCAGTGCCTTTTTTTTTGGTTGTAGAACAGGGATCTACACCAGTGCCAATCTTAATAGAAACCCAGTAATACTCAACTGCGCTGGGTGACTGCTGGACCCACTAGACAGTCCTGACACAGATGATACCAAGGTTCAGTAATATAACAAAAAAGGTTTCCTCACTACTGTCAATCTAGAGAGGAAAACCCCAGGCACTGTTTAAATTTGAAATCTATTGCAGGTGCCTCCGGTAAACCCCGCGAGGTCCACGATAAAAATAAGGTGACTGTCCCTAATTAAACGGTTCCCACAAGAATCTGCCCCAAAATGAAGGAAACCATCGAAAATAAGCACCAGCGATAAAATGAAGCTTTAAACTAAATAGTTAGGTAAAAATAAAGTCAAAATAGTGTTGTTGCGCTAAAATAAAAAATGTGCACAGCGCTAATAAAGTAAAACACTTTCACCAGCACACTAAAGGAAATAATTTATGAGGAAAACTTTAGCCAGATAAGCACTAGGAGGCTGTCAACAAGGAAATTGGAAGACACCTCAGAAGCAATATTGCTCAGTCAGTGGAGAAAAAATTCTGAAGCATTCAACAGCTCTCACTCAGCTCACACCCGCCTATCTTTTGACTGGCTTGACCCTATGCTCATTTAAATATCTCTTAAAGGCACACCTCTGGGGCAGTTGCACCTAGCCAGCTAAGTGCAAAAATGTTACTGATGCTAAAGGACTCCTGGGGTAAAAATGTAAATTTCTGAGCAGAGACTTGCTGTAAAGATCCTCGACCAAAGGCTCTGTAAAGGAGGTTATTCCCTACCCCAAGGGCAGAATCATCATCAAAGTAGTCTCCTAATCGAAGATCAGGATCGGGTCAACGTCATCCCCTGCCAGTCCAGGAGGGACTGTATACATAAGCGGTGAAAAGAAAGAAGAGGAAAAGGCCAAGAGATCAGCGTCAAAAGCCTCCGAAACCCATGCAGCACCCTAGCACCCAGGCGCCGTCACACAAGGCGCCGAGAAATCTCTCGGCGCCGCCTGGGAAGCGCACGGCACCGCAGACTGCGCAGCACCCACGCAGTGCCAGAGAAGCCGCACCGAGTGCGGGTGCTGGCGCTGGCAAGGCCAGCGCCGCGAGCAGCAGAAGCTTCCAAGCTCCAAATTAACAGAAACAATAAGAAATTCAGCAGACCTCGCGCTGCAGCCATGTGGAGAAGGACAGACAACAGGAAGGGGGTTGAAGGCACAGGAGGGCGCCGCACAACTAGGAAGTGCCAACCGCCCACCTGCAGGTCCAAACTGACTGGAGCCAAAGGAACCAGCAATAAACTAGCTGGTCAGGCAGCGGGACAACCACCGCACCCCTGCTCCGTAACAGCGGCCCACTGGTGAAACTGCTCACTGAGGACCCCTCCCCAGCAGGCGGGGAGGAGACTCCGCAGTCGAATTCGGTCACCAGCGACAGAAACCGGCGGAGATTCCGGAAGCGGAGACCAGCCCTGCCCCCAGCAACCGACTACTCCGCGGCAGCATACCAGAAGCGACCAGCGGTGCTGCTTCTTTTGACTGGGATGCCATAGAAGAGCTCGACGGTGCCTAGAATGAGACCGCTTCTTCTTGTGCTTGGGAGACCGTCCATCCCCCAAGCAGGACCATCTGTAATGGAACCCCCTCCATAGAGGGCAGCAGACCAGACCAGCCCAGCTGACTGAACAGCTTTCATGAAGTCTCCACCATCACCTACCCACTTATGTGGCTCTCGGTCAATGGAGGCTGAAGACTTCTGACAAAAAGTATTAATTGTTTACTTTACTTTCTAGACAACAATAAAACTGTAACAAACTAAACTGAAGACTATAGCTGCTGTCGTATGGATGAGAAGTTTTGACTCTCGCCGGGCAAGCAGCATTGTCACTGAAGTGCACTCGCCAGCTGGAGAAAAAAAAAAAAAAAAGAACTGAGGAGGTTGGAGGGCGACGCGAGGTAGTCTATATGGCGCGAGCCTGGCTTATGGTGCCGCATCCTCGCGGCCCTGGCCTCGGCGCTAGCCCTGAAAAATGTTGGCCCCACTGGGTCCTAGCACTCCGGCATAGTCCCTCAGTGTGAATGAGTGGTGAGACTATATCCAGGAAGATTTTATTGTAGTTGTCAGCCAAGGAATAAACTTGATAATCCAGATCTCCAGAGTACTGGGGCCCACTTAAACCATCGCTTTCTCGGGGCACTGTGGAGCACACCTGCCGACAAGATGCACTCTAAGAGAGCTCTGCACATTTTCAACATTTACTGCCAAATTATAAATTCCTGTTTACTCGAATTGAGATCTGGAGGACAGAATTGTAGTCTCCTCAGAAAGCAGAATCTATGCATATATTTTTCTACCATGGGTCATACAAATAAAGCATCTGGGAGCAGTGCAAAAGCCCCGCGACAACAGACCCACAACATGCGGTCACAGCACAACCATTGCAGGGGACGGAGCTGCAATGGAAGGCACTTCAATTGTCCATGCAAGCGATCGATCAAAGGTTGAATCAATCCTGTTAAGGATGTCCGAGCAAGAGAGTTAAAATAGAGGCTGCCAATAAAACAGCTACCTAGCGGAATCAACTGCAACGAAGGCACTGTCTGCTACTAACAAAATGGCCCAGGAAAATTCTCAGTTGCGATATCGCCTGGAGGCCCTGGAAAATACACAAAGGGCCTCTAACATCGGATTAGTGGGCTTGCAAAGAGAATTGTGAAGGAAAAACCTGTTAACCTTTCTTCAAGATTGGCTCCCAGGAGAGTTGAAGCTCAACTCTGAGGACTTAACACATAGTTTCGTTAAGGCCTATCGAGTTTCCCACAGACCTCGGCATCAACAATGGCAGGCCCGCACGTTTCTCCTGGTAACTGCAAGTTCGTTGGTTGGGACAGGATCCTTCAAGCTGCCTGAGAATCTGAAGCGCTAAACTGCCAAGGCATTAAGATCCATATTTTACAGACTTATCCTATGCTACCGTGCAAGGAGAAAGAGGTTCGATGCAGTCTGAGCTAAAGTGAGAAGCCTTGGGGTGGCCCACTCACTGAGTATGCCCGCCCGTTTGCAGCTCCATTACAGGGGCATACCTTCAAATACACAGATCCAGAAGAAGCTGGGAGAAAAGCTGAAGTTATAGCCAAAGAATTTGAGGTGAGCGGTGATCAGGAGTCATCGGACGAGGAGGAAACCTGAAGGGAACCAGTAGGCAAGTACTTTCTAATTACGGCAAGGTTCTCAGGCGACTGTGAAACCGCAAGCCTTACAAATATAAAGTCACCGATTTATTGAACAGAGCACATTGCTTAATGAGGGGCATTTTATCAGTTATTAGCAATACGGTGGACTTTGAACATTATTTTAGTTAACTGCTCTTATGACCTGCATAGCTCTGTGCTAATTTTTTTTCTTTATTACTCTAAGTCCTACATTGATGAGCTACCTGATCGTATCCTGTGGGTAGTTCCTTAAATCTCACCTCGATATTGTTCTCCAAAACTCTATATTTTATACGGGGTTAAGTGTTGGGATTCAAAACTGTTGGCTTTTTCGGCAGAGTCTCACTTAGTAATGCTTTATATGTTATGGGTTTCATGAAGGATGGGGGTCATATCAACTTCAAGGTTGAATTAAGTATGTTTGGAATAATATGTTCTTTTCTTTAGGTGACCACCCAAAGTCCTGCGGTGCAGCTATCCTCAGACTGCTATAAATGTACAATTATATAACGTGTGGAATACCCCTTATCCGAACAAAAGAATGTATAGACTGATATAATTCTGCTACACTGGATGTCTTCTTATTCACTGCGATTTCTTACACGGTATCTTATGCTGTTGTTTTTAAGAAAAACAATAAAATACAAGTTAAAAAAAAAAAAAAACATCACTTTCTCCTCCAGAGTGGATGCCAGACCCATCGGAGTAACCAGCCACACAGCATCCTCCGCCAAGACTCTATTCAGTCACCAGTCAAGAATAAACTTTACATGAGTAGCTGCTTCCAGTCGCTCCAGACCAATCGAGAGTGCGAGTGCTTGGGACAGGGCAGTTCTTAGGCCCTTACATTCAACTTCATACTAGCAGTGTGTGGCCAGAGTGAGATCTCCGTCCATACCCACACCATCCACACCAAAAAAAAAAAACACCCCTACCCCCTAGCTCAAGTACCGGGTACAAGAATAAGTGCTGCCTACCCCCATCTGGTCCACAACAGAATCATCCATAGAATGAGCTTGCTGACTAATGGATCTCATCTACAGGCAGCCCACAAGTTTACCTTTTGCCCAGGCTAGATCCTTTCCTGTTTTGCTACTGATGCACCCTCCCTACAAAACAGACACACACATTCTCTACTGCTTCTTCTACCAACCTCCCCCATGAATCTCACAACTTCTCTCACAGCCTCACTCGCTCGTTCATCTCAAAATACTAGTTCATTCCCAGTCAACCACTCCTCCCCTGTCCCTCCTCCAGTGTACTCCAATCCTTGATTCCCCTTTCAGAATTCAGCATGGATTTGTGGCAAGCAAATCCCAAGAAATATCTGACCAACTTTTCGACTGGGTTACAAAGGCAGAGGATGAACCGGAGACTAGATGCAGATGCGCTGCATCTGGATATCACAAAACCCTTGTTTCTGTACCACAGGGCTGGTTAAAAAGTGTAAAGATCTGGGAGTGTGAAACTCACCAGGCATAGAACTGCTTGCAAAGCGTAATTGCCACTTTAGTTCATAGAGAACAAACAGGATTCATCTCAGGCAGATACTGCTAGACAACATCCGATGATTTCGAATGTAATCTCAGCCCAAAAGAAATAGAAATAATTTCAACTGGCAATCAGTATGGATGCCAAAAGGCATTGATAGAATAGATTGGACTTTTAACCTTAGTGCTGGAAACATTGGCCTAGGAGACAAATTTTCCAAAATTATCCAGACCCTCTACTCCACCCCAGAAGCAAGAATAAAGGTAAATGTTTTTTGTCTCACAGAATTCCCTTACAAAGAGCACAAAGGCAGGGCTGCCTTTATCCCCCACGCTTTTGCCCAAACATTGAGCCTCTGGCCATAACAATTAGAGCACATAAAGACATCAGAGGAGTAGCAATGGGGAGGCCTAGAGCAGAAAATAGCCCTATACACAGATGACTCCTTTCTTTTTGTTGTGGACCCAGAGATATCAGTACCCCCACCATTGCAGACCCTCGTAGAATCTGGCTCCTTAGCAGGGTACAAGATAAACCTTCAAAAGAAAAAAAAATCAGACGATCCTGAGTGGCACTCCTCGACTGTCTTTAGAAGAGAAGTTATCCTCGGCATGGGCAGCAAAAATAACCTTTAGATATCTGGGCATTAAAATATCAGCAGATATATCCCAACTTTTAAAATAACTACTTAAGGCTCCTCCAAGACTTACAGGCTGATATGGCAAGATGGCACTTGTTACCACGGACCCTATATGGTAGAATTCAAACCTTAAAAAGAATCGTTGCCTCGACTTCTGTTCTTATTCCAAACACTTCCACTTACAATTCCAAGATACTTCTGGAACCATCTCCAGAAGGTATCTCGAAGATTCAGAGGGACAGGAAACGCCCAGAATAAAAAAATTCAGTTACAGGCATCAAGGGATAAAGGGGGCTGGTTCTGCTGAACTTTTACCAATATTACCTAGCAGCAAGAGGTGCACTGCTGTGTACATGGGTGAAACGCTGAGAAGACTTGGGTTGGTACCAATTAGAAGAGGCTATCCTAGAGGGTTGGGACCTTACCCACAAATAGCACCACCACCCCGCATTTGGGCAACAGCAGATAATCCATGGATAAGACACTCCCCTCAGGATATTAGTCAAACTGAGGAAAGCCACACACACACACCACAGAGGGCCGGGACCCCTATCTCTGATTAGGCATGAGACAACCTTTGAAACCCCAGGTCTGATCGGGGATATAGGTACTGGGCATCTTATAAATTAGCAAGCGTTCCTGCAGTGTCTTGACACCCAGGGCTGTATATCGTTTGCTCAACTTAGAGCCAAATACGCACTCCACAAACAGGACCATTTCGATTCCTGCAAGTGCGACATTTTCTGATGTCCCAAAGTCGAGCCCAAATTCACAGAGATCGCACAGATTTTGGAATCTTTTTTTTTTTTACTATGCTATACTAATGAGAGATAACACTCATTACCTAGCTCAACTTTACTTGGTGCTAAATCAGCAGGAACCCCAAATATTGAATAAGGTGAGAGACAACTGGGAAATGGAATTTAGATCACCCACACCACTGATACAATGGACCAGAAGACTGGCAGATTACAGCCTCTCCTACGTGAAGAGAATTTAATTGGAAAACACTGCTCAGATTTTTCTCACCCGACAATTACTAAACACTTGGGGCCAGTCAATCAGATCTCTGCTGGGAGGATGTGGGGACAGAGGAATACATGGTCATATATTATGGAATCACCCAGTACTGCAAGGGTTCTGAAAGCGATTCTCTCTCACACACACACACACACTGACTGGTCTTCAGATCCCATTCACAGGCCCCAACCTAGTTTAGGCTTCTCAACCTTACTAACGGGAACAAGGAAGCAAGGACATTGGCTCAGATACTTCAAGAGTGGTAGCAATAAAATGTATAACAGCTAAATGGCGGTCCCCTCACCCCTCACTGTATAGGACTGGCAGGCCAGGGTGACAGAAGTAGAAAGAATGGAATATATCATGATCCGGTAAGGTTACAACAGAAAGGCTCCTGGAGATATGGCGCCTCTGGCATCAGAAACAGACACTCCACAGTATACAAACCAAGAATGAAGTAGGAAGAATTTGGAGATTTAGGCACAAATAGGCTGCACTTAAGTTTATGGTTATGATATGTATTAAAGTTAATAGGAACTTTATGTTTAAGATAATGGAAGTTACTGTATCTGAATAAAACCATTTTAGTTTAATTTAAAGTAATCCAAGAACATGAGACATTTACTGTATAAAGAAAAAGTGAAATGTTACATTATATAAAAATTAATTACTATCATGGATGTAAACTTACTGGAAGTATGTAAATCATGCTCAAAAGACTGAAGTTAAAAATAAACAAACAGGCGGAACTGGTTGGGGGCAAGATTCAGAGGGTGGCAGTTAACAGTAAATTCTCTGCTATCAGGAAAGTCACGAGTCAGGTGCCTAAGGATCAGTCCTAGGACCCGTGTACAGGAAGTCAATACTTTCATCTGTGACAGAGGAGGGTATCCAGAGCAAGAGCTGTCTGTTTCAGACAACACCAAGATCTGTATCTGAGAGAAACAACACAGAAGAAGGGACATGAGAGATGATCTATAAAAGCTAGAGAAGCGATGCAAAATACAGCAGCTAAAATTTAACACTAAGAAGTGTAAAGTTATGCACACTGGCAAAAGAACCTAGAACAGACTACGGGGTTGGGCAGGGGTGATTCAAACCTCTGAGGAAAGGGACCTGGGAGTCATTATCAGTGCCAATCTCAAGTATATGGCTAAATGCAATAAGGAAACATGTGGGAAGGCAAGTAGGTTGGTGAGGTGTACAGGTAGGGCATTCATCCAGCAGAAGGACAGCAGTGATACTGCTCCTGTACACTCCCAGTGTGGCCACCCTTGGAGTACTGTGTGCAGTTCTTGAGCCCCCACATAAAAAAGACAGGGACCACTTGGAAACAGCCCAAAGAAGGGCTACAAAAATTATCAAAGGAAGCTGTACAAGGAGAATCTGAAGTGTCTGAACATGCACACTCTTGATGCTGGGGGCACAACAGAAACAAGTTCTTGAGGGAATAAACAGGGTGAGCTGCAACGATCTACTAGCGATACAAAGCACCATAACCAGAGTGCGGATGGAAGTTGCTCTAGATTCAAGGGGATTGAGGAAGTTATTTTCATGGACAATAGGTAGGAGGGTTGTAGATGCTTGGAACAGACTGCCAGCAGAAGTGGTGGTGGCTAAACCAGTGGGGAGCTTCAAGCATGTGTGAGAGAGACATAGGGAGTATTTACTATTATACCATGCTCCTCTGAAACAACCAATCACAACAGCAGACTGGCACCTTACCACCATTGTAAAATTTAACATTACCAATGGAAAAGGTGCCAGTGTCTATCTCTCTTGTAACTCGACCCTCAAAACAAAAAAAACCCATAGTGCTCTCTGCTCAAGAACCTCCAACAGCGCAAGTTCTAAAATCATCACCAGTCTCCAAACAGTCTTTTCCAACCACAGAACCCTTTCTTTCCTTTTTAAACTCTTTGATCATCGACAACTCCCTTGCGAACCTGCCGTTCCCGAATCAGCTGTTTTCCAATTTCTCATGCCATAATTAACCTCACAGTTCAGTCCATAAGCGCTCTGCTTAACTTCAGCACAAATACCAGATGTCACACACACACACACACAAAAAAAAAAAAAAAATTGCAGTATACCAGCCTGCCGTAAATCACGGCTCCACAGTTCAAATGTGCGACAACTGCTGCTGTTAATCCTCTGACCTCGACCCTCAGTCTTCAGTGCTCCAAACAAGACCACAGCCCACAACAGCACCGGCTAAAACTGTAAGCTTTGCCATCACTTCCACCCTAATCGGAAAACCCGAAAGCAGACTCTGTAAACTTCTATTCCCGCCCCATGCACTTCACTCAAGTTCTGAAAGTAAATAGCAGCTCTCATAGTTACACGAGACCACAACCTGCACTAAACATATGACTCAGTTGCGGGGACAAAGTGATCTTCTCAATATTTTACCTAGCAACAGGGCACTTCTTTTCTGGCAAATAAATTAATTCACACAAACAAGTTCAACAAACAAAAAATTATTTTCCTTTAATTTTTTATACAAAAATAAAAGTAACATGGTATAATCTCAATACACCACTCCAGGGTGTGGGTGATGCTGGGATTTACGCCTGGATGGTTTGCTCACTCGGCCTGCGGCCTCGCAGCCATCACACCAGGCGTGAGTAAACAACATCACCCACCTGTTAATGTTACTGTAAATGGGCAGGGTTGGGGTGTCACCGGAGATCAGGTACGGTCTTCAGGAGACAGATTAGGCATGGACATCAGTGCAGACTGGATGGGCCAAGCCGTTTCTGCCAACAAATTCTAAAATTTCTTTGTAATCTGGAGCACTGGATAAGGCAGACACATGGGGACAGTGAGGTCTATGGGAAGGGGGGTGGATGGATAGACAGCACTGGGGTACCAAGATGCCTTTAGGCCAACTGGCTCATTAAATCTGGTCTGGCATTAGGTCAGACATACAGTCAGGCAGGTAACAGTCAGACTGGCTGGACCACTGGGTCTTTATCTGTCGACCAATTCTATTATCTAACTGCATGAAGCCTTGATCTGGCTACCTTGCAGATTTCTGAATAGTCACCAGTTCTCGAAATGCAGCCTTTAGTAATAATTGATTCAAATTATTTACAAATCAGTTGTGAACGTTGATTAGCACTGCACTCAGGAA
This sequence comes from Neoceratodus forsteri, assembly GCA_016271365.2. Classification (NCBI taxonomy): domain Eukaryota; kingdom Metazoa; phylum Chordata; order Ceratodontiformes; family Ceratodontidae; genus Neoceratodus; species Neoceratodus forsteri. Next base: position 1,608,851,564 of record CM028130.1, read on the forward strand.
AAAAAAAAAACTGGAAAGAAATATATAAAGGTCTATTATCATCAAACTAGTAGGTACATACTGTCAAGCGTTGGTCACCCAAATGCTGGGACTGTCCCACAGTGGTAGTAAACAAAAAGAAATGTGTGGGCATCATAATATAGAACTCAGAAGTCCAGCTTCAAAACACTGTGAAAATTAAGGTTTTCACTTTCACAAAGTGTTCTGCTGATTAAACAACACATATTAATAAGAATTTCTGCTTTAAAATTCAGGAAGTTAATTACATGTAACCAGGGGTTGGTAGTGGAGACCTTTAAGATCTCTTTGTAACCTCTGTTTCTTGCAATTCCTGTGACCCCCAAAGACGAGAGTTATCTAGGATTATGTGCTATCAGATGTCGCATGGGGGGCTTATAAATAAACCCTATGATGTTGCAAAACTGAGGCACTGACCCTCTAGGATTCTTGAGAAATGCTACCAGTTACTAAAATACCAAGGTACTACATTGGGAAGACAGCACCTTATTAGCTGAAAGCAGGGTGCTTCCAGATGATAGAAAAGAGGGACACGGAGAGATATAACTTGGCTTGGAAAACTGTAGCTCAAAAGTACATAGTGCCCCTAGTAGCAGGCAACCAACTTGGAAAAAAAAAAAAGGCCAATACTTTTGCCCCTCCCCACATTCTTACAAACCTATGACGCTGTACCGACATATACACCTGTCAATCTCGAACCCCATGTAGAGGCATGGGAATAGTAAATGAAACCACTCACAGTTGCTCCTCCTCCTCCTCCTCGGCGGTGTTTTATGCTTGGTCTCTGCCACTGCCTCCTCGGCCCTGCTTGGCTCTTGTTCTTCAGGATCCTTTTGATGGGTGCAGGGCTGCCATTTCACTCGTGCTGGCAGCTCAGCAAAGCAGCGAATGTGGCTATTATAGCTCAAAGTCAATATACTGACGGGTATTTGCAATTGATGGGGCTCTGTTTACAGCACACACTCGTCCCATTCACACTGCGAACTTGTATCAACTACAGCATCCTCTGGAGGCCAGACTACGCACGCCCGGCAGAATCACGAGACTTCGGAGGCACGCACACAAAACTGGGAAAACTCTTCCAGGCTGACCATGACAGATTAGCCTGGCTTGCTGGCGGCACAGATCAAAGGGACAGCAATTTCTTCTGAAGTTGGTGCAGTCCGCCAAACAAGCCAGAAACTCTGTCACAGTTAGCCTAGGTGCTGACAGGTGTGGCACTGTTGGGCCCCTGCAACACTGCTCTGCATTGGGCAGACAATATCACACCCTCAAAGGCTCACTCTCATACCAACATGTTGCTGCGCATGCGCATGGCGAACACAAAAGGGACCTATTTAACTCCTAACACCTCCCCCAAATACCTAGAAAACCACGTTTATTAGCCATTAGGGCACCAGAGGAAGCATGTACAGAATTCATGAAAGTTACAACTACCATCCCATGGCAGCTAGATTATCAGGGAGACTTCTAAAGTGCCATAACTTGTTTTAGTGGGGTCACTAGTTTCTATTCACTATCATAACTGGGTGAACTGGAAGATGGGATGGGTAAGTGTCTTGGGTCACACAGTGAGTATCTGACTCCAGTGGGGTTTGAACCTGTAATCTCTCTTCCAAAGCCAGTGCTCGACCCATGAAACCAGTACCTCCTAGTAGCCACACTGCCTCCTAGGACCACTCTATGTCATTTTTTTTTTATACTCTTTTCTCTCTCTTTTGCCCGGGTGGCAGTTCTTGTGCCGAGCCCCCAGCCCGTCCCGCTGCCGCGGCTTACCCTGCTCCAGCGACCCATAGCTTGCCCCGTGGTGGGCGCGATCCCTCAACCCGCCTCACACGAATCCAAAGCTGAGAGGGGTTACTGCCCATCGCGAGGCAGTGCCTGCGAGCTCGGCAGTCACGTGAGGCACACTCGGACCACATTTTTTTTCATCCTGGTTTTTGTCCCGAGCTAAGGCGTGCAATGGCGCCACTAAGGAGGGCGCCGCATCGCCGCAGCGCTCCTCAGGCATCTGCCTTTAGCTCTGCCCCTTGTTGCGTCCAGTGCGTCAACCCGAGCCTACACTAGTGGCCAGGCGTGCACTGACCACAGAGTCCCTCCCGGAGAGTGCAGTCCAGTGGACGCTGATCCTTCTCCTCCTGCCTACCCCAGCGGCATGCTGGTTCCGAACATGGGTGAGCGGCGTGGTGCGGTGAGCATCTAGCGCCTCCGGGCGGCACGTTGTCATGTTTTAATATATTTTACCTTCAACTCCTGATTTTGCCAGAGCAGCTCCTGGTCTGCAGAAATGCTGATACCCAGGAGCTAGTCATGGCTCTTGGCTGCCAAATCCTTATTTCAGCCCCTGCATTAGCCAAAATGGACTTCCCAGAGCCCATTTCCATTTACCCATGCCATGTCATTCAGACTATCCAATTAAGTGGTTTTCTTTTAATGTTTGCCTAATATTTTCAACCTGTGACATCACTTGCTCACCAGAGTAAGTCACAGTGTTGGGAAGCCAAAACAAAAAATGTTTTAATACTAAGCCACACCAGTGGGGATTGCTCTGGCACGTAGGTGAACTGTGCTGGCCCTCAAACCCAGCCATCAGGAGCAGAGGCTGGTAGGGAGGGTTGAAAGCACCACTGGCAGCTCTCCTTTGGGGCGAGGTAGACAATCACCACACCACTATTATCTCGGCTCCTTGTGGAGGTGCCTTGAAAGCACAGGCGACCATGAGACATCTGCACCCCAGGCCAGCCGTGTGCATGTGTGAGAAGAGGGATGTAGAAGTATCGCCCTGGTCCATCAGATGACAGACTGCTCAGTTCTCCCATGCCAACAGACCCCCTACAGAGCACCACCAAGGACCCCTTCAGCCCATGTCACCAGGTTAGACAGCAGTTCATCCATCTAGGGAGGTAGGCCTCCCAGCTGGGACAAGCGGCACTGGAGGAGAACAGGAGGAAGCACTCATCCTCCACTAGGCCAGAAGGTAGGGACCAACTGGCCCCAGGGTGAAGAAGCATCTGAAAGTCGGGGGGACCCTGGTGACAGCGAGTGGACAGTCAGGCGGGCAGATGGGGCCTTCACTGAGACCTGAAGGAGTGGGCTGCCGGTGGGCAAGGAAAAGCTAGACAAAAAAAATGAGCATACTTTTTTCTCTCTTTCTCAAGAGCAATGTACTGTAGTCCCGACTTCCTTACAGTCTTCAATAGGGCATTTTGATTCATTCAAACATTCCTAAACTTTTTTTTATTATATTTTATTGTGTTATATGTAACGATCAACATTACAATCCATCGTTTATAGGCAAGCATACATTGATTTGATATAAATCCACATTTTACAGTAACTAGAAAGTTAATGCAACTATACATCATTACTACATGTGGGGTTACCAAATACTGTCACCTTGAGTAACATCCAAGAAATTAGCATCTATACTAAATGGACAGAATTGTGCCAAAAGCATCTTATTAAATGAAAGAATAACATTCATTTTGTAAGAAAGGCATAAACAGCCATGAGCAGGGCACCAAATCCAGGTTAACTATATCGTGCTCCCTAAAAATAAGGGTAAACTGCCCCATCTAACATCGCTTTTATAGAAATAATGATACCGATTTCTCCCCACCAACACCCATCCAGCTTATATCCCTTATATCACCATCATACAACAACAACTTCTAGCAGGTACAGAACTTTTAAGAGCAGAATCAAATTATATTCGGTCTGAAGGGATAGCGCATTCTTATTTCTGTGATCCAGAACAGATTATCACATACCATATTTCCTTCCCTTCACTTAAAATCATGATGACCTGCAATGCTTTCCTAAAATATTATGAGGAAAGGTTAATACTCATACATACAACTTGCTCTAAAAGACATTTTTTCTAAAATATTCTCCCAAACAGCCGTCCCAAAGCCATTACTATTTAAACTTTACAAAAATAGTCCCCTTCTAGTGTCTCGTTCCTCATCAGGGTCGAAAGCTTCTTCTCTTGCTGAAAACTGCATCTCTATTTTTTCCAATAACTTGGGGGCCTCTGTAGACTGTGAAAACTGGTACATCTTACCCATACACAATCCGGAGGCTTGTAGGAATCAAAAGTACGTGGTGGACTCCTAAGGCCCTCAATCTGTCCCTATACCATCAAAGCTTCTTGAGTGTCCTGGTCGCAAAACTAAAATCTGAAACAAATTAATTCTGTGTTCGCTCCAGGTAAGAGGGCTAAAATGTTTAGCTCGTTGCAGGATCATGTCTCTTTCAGCAGTAGTCTGTAGCTCAATCATAAAGTACATGGATCAGGCATACCAGTTACTGCCCTCCGTTGGTTGCCACGTGGTGCAATTGGTAGGGCTTGAGCACCTAAATGGCTGTTCGGTCTGTAGCAATTCTTTTAGCCATGTTTGTAAAATGCCAAAGGAGATTCTCCTTCCAACTGCTCAAGGAGTCCCAGGAGGCGTACGTGAGAGGCTCGTGCTGCATTTTCTATATTTTCTAGCCTCTTCGAAGCAATCCATTCTCTTTCGTGAGCCCGCCCGAGAGAACTAAGGCCCTGTCAGCTTTGTGGGATGCATCCTTCCTTCTCCTTCCACGCATTCGACTTTTAAGCTCAACTGTTTGAGGTCAGTCCTAAATTTTCAACTTTGCAGTCTAATCCTGGATCGCCCTCAGAAGGGTGGCATTAGAGGCTGAGGCCCTTCTTGGTCTGCCTCCTCAGGCTGGTTGTTGCTCTAGTCTCGGGCAGGTTCCGTCTCCGGGGGCCCCAGGTTTATTTGTTAGCCCATGTTCTGGCAATCAAAGGTCTCTCACGGAAGTTTATACAGTAAAATGTAGCTCACGTGCCTCTCTCGCCTCAACACCCAAATAATATCAAGATTTTGAGGAAAATACAATGTTTTTATTTTATTTGCTGATACAGGTCTGGATATGGAGCCGAGGAAAAGCTGCTCACAGGTCGGCTGCTGGCCACGCCTCCTCTCTAAACTTTTTAATTGGTTTAGTAATTCAGTGGTCAAAATTGGCACTACAGCCACTAGGCAAAAGGAAGGAAATTTTATTTCTGGAGCCCATTCCTGGAGGCCAAATGCTGGTAGATTTTGCATCAAGCTAGTGAAACGTTCCTGCTGGCTTGTACTGGGGAAAATACTGTACCTAGCTCCGTGAAAGGAGTGGCCTTTAGATTTTCCCAGTCACTAGCCAGACTGGCTAGTGGCTTCAAACTCAATTTTAGCCCTGTGGTTGGTGTGCCACAACAATAAAGATGGCACCCTCTGCACCCTCCCTTCAGCAGTATCTACCACTGGCTTCCCTGGCATCATTCATCAGTATATGCTGTGTCCATAATGTGGAAACTTCACGCTATAATGGTTGTTATACATTACCAATGACCTGCATCCCAGCGACCCCCACCTGCCTAGCTCCAGTACAGTGAGCATGACAAGGCGGCAGCAGCAGTGTTTCAAAGGTAATTAACACTTATGTCACCATAATAATTTACATAAAACTGAAGAGAAAAATGGGTTGGCTGAAGTTTTTGCTTGCTGTAAAACATTAATTTTGTGTTTGTGTGTTACACCGATGTTTAAACAGCGCCTACAAGCTTCAACCTGTCTGCAATGCTACAGTCAATGCGGATGACACAGGTACTAGATAAGCTTAGAACAGATTCTAGATTCACATAACAGAGCCTTTTATACACACTGTATTCCAAAATGCTTGAAGCAATGAGTTAAGATTCTGGTAGATCAGCAACTGTACGCAGACTATGATGCATAAGCTAACTACTGATACGTATGCTGATATGTACATACAGTGGCAATATCTTACATTTAAAGCAGTGCCCATGGGTTTCAATTAAAGAATTGGAGTGGAGTCGGCTCGATGAAATCGCCACATGAGTGTCATTTTATGAGCCGTGCGGTGTGGCTCGTCCGGAGCTGCTCGAAGGGGTTGTTTACATTTCGAGGAAATATTTCTAGAGTTCCGACAGCTGGATAAACCGGAAAATGAAGCAAAGATTATCACAAGGTAACTGAGCACCCTGACTATCACTGGCAGGAGCGTCTGTAATTCTTTACTCGAATTTGCTTGTTTAAATATCCTTTAACACAGCAGCTTTTATGCACCCAACATCCATAAACAGTCATGAGCAACAGCACAGACCCTGTTTTACTAAGAAAATTATTACTCTGGCATCCAGTACCAACTAATTTATTTATTTATTTTTTAAGAATTTTTTTCCTTTCACCAGTAAGATTTTCTACTTAGAGAGTACAGAAAAACCCTCTACTTGGAATCTAAGATTGTGACCATTAAAAATTATTTATTTAAAGTAGTGATAGAAGCTTACTACGCGAAGATCCATTCCAGGAGACACATGGTGAGATACATGCAAATGCACTATAAAGATAAAATATACAATAATGGATGGAAATTGTTGTGAGCAGTTTAGATCGCCGGGTTGCGGGATGCAACATAAACCCCAAAGGACAAGCCAGAGGGGTTTATTATAGCATCCACGACGGGCGATCATTAAATCCAACTTTATTCCCCATCTTTTATTATTTATAATTGCTGGTTAGCAATTTTCCATTTACATTATTTATGGTTGTGATCTTACCGCAGTTAAGGATGTGAAAGCCCTCCCGCTGCCACTTCATGTTCTGTGTGCGCCGAATGGCAGGATTAACCAGATAGCAAGTGAGAGTATGAGATGTTCCATCTGCAGTTTCGAATGGTAGGATCAACCAGATAGTTTTTTTGTGTTTTGTTTTTTTCGCATAGTTAAAACAAAAAAAAAAAAGCGACAAAAATTCGGTCTGGCAGCTCCTCACTATGCAAGTGAGGAACCGCCATGTTTTAGAAACTGTTTAGCCGCCCAGAGGGCGTGAACAGCCAATGACAGAGTGGCTGTGTCTGAGTGACAGCTCGTGTTTGCCGTTATAACGGACAATTATAACTAGGTCAGTCTATGGGAAAAATTGCTGATCAGTAGTTATATATACACACAATAATGCATGGGGTGAGTCCATAATGAGAAATTATATGCATCCTAAGTGTGGGATGCCACATAAACCCGAGGGGTTTATCTGAGCATCCACACCAGGATGCACATCATTCTGATTTATGCACTCACCGCATGCACTGTTTTATGTAACTGCTGACACATTTTTTTGCTACATAATAAAGGAAGATTTGTAGCTATGGTTGAAAGGAAATATTTTTATTGAGCGAACACTTCAAAACACTGCTGCATCTGCTGCAAGACATTACAGTTGCAGAAAAATAGTTATGTTAGTTAAAACTTTGTTTTTACCTTGTGCAATGGCTGCAACTGAAAGGTGAACTCAGGAGTGCAATCCGTGGGTTAAAATGAAAGGAAACTCGGTAGTCAGAACTGCAGTTAAACAGTAAACTTTTTTAAAGCGTACTGCTGTTTTACTACTTTAACAAAGAGCCTGGAAAAGTCCATGAAGCTGCTCATTTTTCTGTTGTTCCTGAAATAAAACTGTGGTAAGGTTTGTAGGGTGCCAGTCGTTTGCCCGCCATGACTGTCAAACATGTTTTTCCTTTGCGAGTGTCGCCTATGTGCAGCGTGAGTTAGGGGAGCAGGGAGATGCAGCGTGCTTCGCCGTTATGACTCGTAGGTTATAAGTAAGTAATAATACCTGACAGGGTGGGCGTTATTGGGATATAACGGACCGCCCAAGGCGTGATGAGGCCCGGCGCTACAGGGAGGGCCTTACAGCCCTGGAAGGTCCGATATAACCCTATAACGCCCAGCCTGGAGGGTATTATTACACTTAGATAATGGGCTATAGGTGTAATGTTTTGGAAAAATATATAGCCAAATATCTGTATATAGAAATTATATAAAAAACAAAAACAAAAAAGTAACTCTTTTAGTAAAGTAATCCCTGCAGTAGTGGAATGACCACAGGAGGGCACTGCCGTGTTTGTATGTGTGCCATGAGCTTGTGCTTGTTGCTTTCTTTTTACACACAGTGAGATAGGAGAGCTGCTTCTTGAGCTTGTCGCCTCAATTTGTGTGTGCCCTGTTCGTTAGTCAGACACGGAAAGAGATGCAACGTCTTTATTTAATTTTATTTCATATTGCCTGGTTATAGGTATTTTAAAACAGGCACCTGTTTATTTTCATTTTGCCGAGGTCTGAAATGTGGCACTGTGCAACTCTGGAACTCACTGTAGAAGTAAGCGGGCCGTTGTTACAAAATAACGGCCGGGTGGCAGGCTGTTTCAGCCAATCAGGAAGCGAGTTTGACTTTACCCATTATCTAATGGCAAATTATGACTTGCTCTTCCTACAGATAAAGCGGTACGTCCAGTTATTACAACAAAGTAATAGTATAAAGACAGTGCAAACAAACACAGGTCAGTGCAACTGGAAACAGTATGCACCTGAAGATGAACAACAATGAAAGACCTAGTCCCCTGCAGACCTCCAATAGTTTAACCTCATTCACTGCGACATCACGGTGGCGAATTTGGATGTTGATGAGGTGTGATTATAAACAGAACTAGAAAGATTAACCTCCAGGAAGACTACTTTTTACTCACATTTCACCTGTAGCCAGCACTTGGATGGAGTGCTGGCTACAAACAAGACTCTTTATTTCTCAAGACTCTTACACGAGGGCCGGGATGCTTCACAATGAACACTGAATAAATCCCATTACACAGAGGTAACTGCTCTACACTTTTGAAAGTACAAAGAGATTTTTTCTCTTTTGTTAATGCTCCTTGTTCCCTTGGCCCCATCACACCCCAGCCCGTCAACTCACCTTCTCCCAGGGCTTACCCTGCTCCCATATTACCCCGTGGTTTGCCCCCAATGGCAGAGCCCTCAGGATGGGCCTAGGTCCTCTGGGTGCACATTATCCAGCCATCAAGAGAGTGCTCAGGTTGGCGAGTGCAGGACCTGTGGATGTGGTGTAGATAATGCAGCGCGGGGCGGCCTGTTCCGTCCCCTCAAGATGCAGGTGGCTGGGGTGCACACGCACGCAAACATGCACTGCCCAGCACCAGCCTGTGTCCTTCCTCCCTCGACCTGCAATACTGCACTGTCACCTGTGGTGACCCAGGTGCAGGACAGCAGTGGAGCTGGCTGCCCTCCCTCCCTGGAGGACAGCGTCCTCTGGGACGCTCAATCCTCAACGACATGCTGGTTCCCAAGCACAGGTCCCTACATCGTGACTGGTAGCGCTACTTCTGTGTTAATGGGCCAGTTGTGCAGAGAGATTTTTAACTTTACTCTGGACAGCCAACAGAGGTGGCCAGACGAGACCTTGCATTTCACATCTCATCAGAAGGACAAATCACAGGTGGCACTGGTTCTTGTAGTGCTGATCCTATGGCACTCTGGGAGTTTCAATCCTCACTCACTCACTTTATTTAACCAGGCATAAACACCATTGATAGGGATGTAAGTCTGTCATGGATGAGGTTTTAATGACTCATTGTTTATTCATGAAATCATTAGTAAACAGTAGTAAATGTTGTGGCACTGTCATCATTGCCACATTCTGATAACACTAGTGAAAGTCATGGAAGTCCTGAATAAAGATCAAGCGTCATGGAATCAATGACATGTATGACTGCATGACAAACTACATCCCTAACCATTGAGCAAGCTCATTTTCAAAGGTGGTCATAGGCATTAATACAATACAGTACACTTCATAAGTTTACAATTACGGTGGACAGCGGTGCAGAAAAAAAAACACACACATTGTGAAGGTGCCGTCAATATGGGCCTATACCACAACATAATTAATATGCAAAGGTACATACTGATAAGCTTTACTGGAATGAGAAGAGACAGCAATCCCATATAGTCTCCGCTAAGTAGAGCTCATACCTAAACGATAAGAAAATAAGGAGGTATTAAGGAATAGGGTAGAAATTGGGGTGAAAGTGTAAGCAGCCAAGAGGAGGCCAGAACAGGTAAAGGTAGAGAATAGCCAGGGCCATATCAGATTAAGGCAACTAGGCTTGTAGGTCCTAGGTTTCTGTTGTTAGGAATGTGGGGTGGATGAGATACTTAGGCATAGGATTTGAGAGTGGCACCGGGCTTAGCGGTCATAGGCGTCTGAAAAAGTTGCACGATTCTTTCAGATAATCCGTTAATAGAGCTTTGAATGTGAAAATGCTTGGAAGTGAGGATAATTTTAATGAGTCTTGCATAGTGTTCCAAAGTGATGGAAGAGAGAGTTGATTACTGCTGAGCCAAGGGTAGTTTTCACTCTAGGAATCTGGAAGCAGATTATAGAGAAGCGTCTCAGGCCATAAGAACCTTTAGCCCATTTGAAGGCGTTAGAGTTGTATGCAGGAGGTTATCAGATAATGCTCTAAAAAAAAAAAAAAAAACAGAGGAGAGCATTCCTTTTCTCCTAGTTGAGAGTGAGGTCCATCCCGAAACCTGGTATAGATGACAGTGATGTGTACCACGAGGTAGATTTAGGATAAATCTTAAAACCCGGTGGTAAAGGGTGTCAGTTGTTTAGCATCGTTGATGAGCAATGACTGTAAAGGAAGTCAGCGTAGTCCAGGATAGGTAGCAATGTAGTTTATACTAGTCTCATTCTGGCTTCTAACATAAGTAAGTGTTTAATGCGATAGAATAAACCTAATCGCTGTCTTAGTTTCTTGAGGTTTCATTTAAGTGGCACAGAAAGTTAAGCTCATTATCCAGCCAGAACCCTAGGTATTTAAAGGTATTAACTACTTCAAGGGGTTCATCTAAGAGTGTTCGGATCTGTGTGATATGTGGACATCCGGAAGCAGACTTTGGTGAGAGAATCATTGCTTTAGTCTTTTTGGCGTTGAGGAGGAGCTTATGAGTGATAAGGTTGTATTGGAGGTGACAAAGTCTTTCTGTAAGTACTCATGGGACAAATCAAGGATGAATTTGTGGTATAGAATACAGTATCATATGCGAATAAGTGCACATTGGCTGTGTCCAGCTGTGAGTCCAGATTATTGATATCTATTGCAAAGAGGATAGGGCCCAGGATGGAGCCTAGTAGGACTCCTCGTAACAAGGATTTTGTGGGGACAGATCTCCTATGGCTTTTTGACTTGTAACCTATTGGTTAGGTAGCTGGTGAACCATATAATGGCAGAACTATCAAGTCCGATGTTACTCAGTGCAGTATATGCATGATCGTATGATCCACAGTATCCAAGGCCTTACTTAGATCAAGAAAGAGGGCAAATACATGCTTCTTGGAGTCAAGGCCATTTGCCAGCCTGTAGTTACTTTGGCAAGAGCCGATAATGTACTGTGTTTGGCTCTGAAGCAGGACTGAGCTGGGTTTAGCAACTTTTGTGAATACAAATGTTCTCTAAGTTGGATGTTGACATTTTTCAAGTAATTTAGAGAGGACGGATAGTATAGAAATAGGAGGTAATTGTTCAGATCACTCAGATCCCCAGACCTGAATAATGGTAGGATGTGGGCAGTTTTCCACGAGACAGGTAGCTCACCTTGAATCAGAGAGGCGTTGAGTAAGTGTGCAATAGAGGCGGTCAGAAAGTGCACCAAGTTTAGGAAATAAGGTTCAATATTATCTGCACCCACACTCTTTTATATCCAGCGAAGGAGGAGGTCCTCCACTTGCTTGAACATAATTGTGAGGAAGCTGAAGGGGTGGGATGCGGCTGGTTATGGCTGTGGTTATCAGTGAAGCCAACAGTGTAGTCTCTTGCCGGGCTAAGTTTGTTGATAGGTGAGGTGTCAAATGGCAAGCCCTGCAGTGGCAAAGTGACCATGAAATTTATCTAGTATATCAGCTTTGTCCATATAGGTGGTACCATCAGACACAATTTTGTTTGGAAGGGGTGTTGCAGTAACTGACCTTGACTTCTTTGAGGATGTTCCAAATTTGGCAGAGTTGTTTTATTGTCTTCTAGTTCTTTTGGAAGTTCTAGCTTTTCTGACCTAATCAGCTTGGTACAAGCATTCCTAGTGGTACAGAATGCTAACCAATCAGCCTCAGGTGGGATTTCCTCGCTTTTTCCACCAGTAGTCCCTATCCCTTCACTATGTCGATCTTGCCACACTCAAATACAGGGTCTTTGAACTCCAGTACCGAGTTCACTCCTGGACTGATGCCACTATACTCAGTAGGCCGAGTTTAAACTCCACCCACTGGTTTTGGCAAGCCTACTGCACTTGACTGCAAGGCTGGCAGTTAAAGAGTAGTGCCCTAGTGCACAGTGGTGATTCTGCTCTGCAAGAGGAATCCCGAAACTTAAAAGCTGTTCTGTACAACTGAAGCTATAGCTAGCATCACAGGGCATGACTGTTCTGGGCCAGCTTGCCGCAGTACCATAGGCCCAGCTCCTGACTGGATCATGGGTTGGTACCAGGGTAAGGAACCTTTTGTGTCTAGGTCACTGGTTAAAATCCAGCCCGGGTCGGTAGTGGGCAAAAGTCACACCACCGGAGGGCTGTTGGTGACCTATATGAAATGAGTTGTGGTGATCTCAGCCCTGTTTCCAGTGGGCAGGGTTGTCCATATCATAAAACCACTAATGCAGCTGGCACTCTTGTTGGCAGTCTCACATGAGAGGCGAGAACTGAATATGTATGGTGCTTGAACTACCCTCTCCCCTAAGCGGTCCTTCCACAACAGAGTTGTAAGGCAGTTTGCACTGTGATCACCCATACTTTCCAGTTTGTCAATCCAACACTTTTCACAAGAGCGAAATTCATAAAACAAAATTTTCACTGGTAAAGTGATATTCCAGTTCCTGCGAACTGCAATAAACATAGCTGGAGGTCTCAAATCTATCAACATCCAATATATTTCAATTTCAGGGCATTCCATTCTATCACTTAAAGGTATCTGCATGGAAGCAGGCTCTTTGCCCCTAGACTTTGTCTGTTCCTGATTCGTTTCCTGCCCTTAAGTCCTAATCCTCTGCAGGGTTTTATTTAACTCTAAAACTGATTAGCGTTTTGCTCATAAAAGTTCTAAAACATTGTGAAAATGTGTGTTTAACAAAGATAACACTTCTAGAAAACCTATATAAATGGTTTCTGTACAGTTAGTATTGTCCCAAGAAAAAAACTGCTAATCAGTTATTTAAAACCCTGCTCTGCCTGTGACATCAGAATCATTGGCAGGGCAGTAGAGTTCTGATGTCATAAGCAGAGAATTTTTTTTTTTTTTAAATTCTTTGGTAATCGGGTAAGGCCCACTAGGCACAAATGCCTGTTTTTCAGGGGTGACCCAGAAGCAACAGGGTGGTTAAGTGACTTGCTCAGAATCACATGGTAGGTAAGTGGAGGTTGTGGGAATCAAACAGATCTGTTGAATGCCTAAACTCATTCACAGCTCATCGCCAACCTCTAGGCTACACTGCTAGTCAGTTATGACTTCTTCACGTGGATAAGCAGCGTGAACATATGAAGTCTAAGGACAACAAAAGCCTTCAATATTTAAAAAAAAAAAAAAAAAAAAAAAAGGGAAGATCAAAGCAAACATTTGGGACACTGTTGAGTATGGAGTTCTGCAGAAGCAGACTGTAACTGTTTGCTGAAAATCAAAAATCTCTTTGGCCCTGCTGGTTTATACTGGAGAGAGTAAGTACAGCAATTGGACAGGTCAGAACAAAAAATTAAATAAAAATAAACATTAAAAAAAAATGGCTGTGAAGCCAGTGAATTTTCAGTCAGTGCTGTAGGTTAGTAGCTGCAACACCTACCTTCAACCCGACTCTTGTACTGAGCTTCTAAAACTTTCCTGCAATCAGCATTTCTGGCCTGTGTTGCAGGAGTTAACATTCAACAAGTACACCAGTCAACACAGTCAGCGCATCATCAGTCAAAGAGCCCTAGGTGGCAGTGACCATCGCACAGTGTGGTTCAAGTTGGAAATGGGCAGGGAAAGCAATAAGCATCCCACTAGGAACAAAATCCTGGATTTCAGGAGGGCAGACTTCAGGAAGATGGGCGAGGTGCTAAAGAGGCACCTGGCAGGCATCAGGGTGGATACAGGGTGGGCCAACATCAAAGAAGGAATACTGGCTGCCACATGTGAGTGTGTCTTAGGCTCATGGGGAAGAACTTGGGAGGCCAAGCACCCAGCTGGTTTAGCTCTCAGGGTACTGGGTCAGCCTATAAGAGATACGAAAGACCATGAGGAAGGTAGATGGGGTAAATTACCTAAAGTTGGCCAATGTGACAAGCAAGGTAATGCGACAGGCTAAGGCACAAAAGGAAATGCAGATAGAGGAGAGAATCAAAAAGGGAGGGAGGCCTTCTTTCGCTACATAAGTGAAAAAAGGACAAGAAGGATGCGACTGTAAGGGTTCAGAAAAGGGATGAATGGGTACAGGAGAATGGGGGAAAAGGCTGAGGTACTGAATGAATACTTCTGCTCTATCTTCAGGGAAAAAGATGGACCGGTGGCTGAAGGGAAAGGAGGACAGATGTGGTGATAGAGGACAGAGTGAGGGAGGGCTACTAGCACTAAAGAGGACAAATCACTGGGCCCAGATGGCATACACCCCAAATGTACTAAGAAAGCTGGCAGGGGGCTTGCAGGGCTGATGGCAGGCCTGTTCAATAGTTCCCTGGCTCGAGGTGGTACAACAGGATTGGAGGAATGGCACCATATGGCACCCTCCATAAGCATGGTCCCAAGGATGACCCAGGGAATTACAGAGCAGACAGTCTTACTTCAATCATCTGCAACCTCATGGAGACCATACTTAGGAAAGGTTGGTATAGTATTTGGAGGACAATGGTCTCCAGAATGAGAAACAACACAGATTTCTGGGAGGAGATTTTGTCAAAGCGAATCTGATCAACTTCTTTGACTGGGTCACTAAGTTAGTGGACTGGGGCCAGGCAGTGGACATCCTTTATCTGGACTTAAGAAAACCTTTGACTCTGTACCCAAGAGGTTGATCAGGAAGTTGGTGGATCACAGGGTAGGGGTGAAGATGATCAGGTGAGTAGAAAGCTGGCTGAGGGACAGGACCAGAGGTTGGGTTGGGGAGAAGAGTTATCAGGTACCAGGAAGTTACCAGTGTGGTCCCACAGGGTCTGTGCAGGGGCCAGTGTTGTTCAATGTCTACTGGGCATGGCATTAAGAGTAAAATGTGCCTTTCGGGGACACCAAACTCTGTGGGAGGTGGAGATGCAGCAGAGGGATACAAGATCTACAGGAAGACCTGAGAGAACTTGAGAGCAAGTCCGACATTTGGCAGCTAGGCTTCAACGCCAAGAAATGTAAAGTCATGCACACTGGAGCCAGAAATCCAAGGACGGAGTACTACCGAGGGGGGGTGCTGGACAGCAGCAACAGCGGGAGAAGGATCTGGCAGTGATGATCACTAGCAACCTGAAGCACTCCATGCAGCACAAAAAGCAGCTGCAAGGCAAACAAGATGCTGGGGTGTACAGCCAGAGGAATCAGCAGCAGGTGGAAGGCGCTTATACTGCCCCTGCACATGTTGCTGGTGAGACCATATTTAGAGTATGGAGTACCTGCTGGAGACAGTTCAAAGGAAAGCAACTAAGATGACTGTGGGTTAGCAAGGTAAAACATATCAAGAGAAGTTCGGGGGTGCTAGACAGCCACGTTGAAACTGGCAACATTTCCCTAAACTCTGCACCTCATGCTCCTAAACATCATCAAAAAACATATTTTAAAGTATTTTTTGAAATAAACTCTTCTGGATACCGACTGCTTACAGCCCAAGGAACAAGCAGATACTAAACTCGATATGGGCAGACCTAAAGGAGCAGCTACAGGATTGTCTCAAAAGTTGGCATCACTACCAGCTTCTAATCAACCAGGAGGGCGGGACAAGCAGCGGGCCTGAGTGGAGGGAAGAATACTCCCCACGAAACAGTATTGAATGCAGTACAAGATATGGATCAAAAGCTGGAACAGGTCCTGGGCGCTTGGGTGCACAAGATACAAAAACTGAAATGACGCTATAACAGCTCAAGAGGCAGATAATCTATCTCAACGTACCCAGGCAGCTCTGGTAAAATCAACCTCGGAGATTAATCATCTGCATACCCATGGAAAGACTAGAAAATTCAGAACGGGCCATGAACTTAAGGTTGGTGGGGTCCCTAAACAAACTGAAGGAGCTGACTTGTTGTCCTACCTGAAGAACTGGGTGATGACTTCTGTACTCCCAGACCTGCAAATTGGGAGTTCCTTCAAGCAAGCATTTCTAATTAATTTTAGGAGAGCCCAACTAGACCATGAGACTCCATGCAAGATCCTGTTAATAACAGATGGTCCAGCAACTAGGGACAAAGTACTTCAATGGGCAAGGTCGAGCTACCCATCGAGATGGAAGGACAAGAGATCAAGATATTCCCAGACTGGTCCTATGCTACAAGGACCAGGAGAAAAATATTCGATCCACTCTGAAGCAGCTAAGGAGCCTGGGAGTAGCTCATTCCTTGTTGCTCAGCTCATCTTCTTCTGACATACGGAGGAAGACCTATCAATCCAAACAATCCAGATGAAGCTAAAAAAAAAAAGGTAGAAGCTATTGCCCAAGAATTTCAAGCAAGACCTTCAGAGAACCCAGGACTACCTTTGAATCTGATGAAGATGAGGACTAAGCATAACTGGTAACCGCAGTAATTTACTGTGCATATCGCTTACTTTAAGACATCCACGAGGCCGACTGGTGCTTCAGAAATCAGTTCAGGACTTTAGTTCAAGACTTTAGTTTTTTATCCTTCCGATATGAATCTTCCTCTTTCAGGAGGATTATACTTAAAATGAGAGCTAAATCCTGTATTTTGAAAAGGTTTATAAATTTACGTAAGGCAAGTTAGGATGGGTGATGCTTCTATTTAACTTGGGAGATCTTAGTTTGGGTTGTGAGCAATAAATGCTTAATGTAAAATCTCTACATATTTCGGTACAAGAATGTTGATGTTTGGAGAGGAATGTCAGAGTAGTAGGAAATACTATTCCTTAATTAGATGGGTAATTAAGTGGGGATTAGCCTAGGGCTATTATATGTATCATTTAAACGACAATGGTCTTTGATTTTACCCACTAGTTTAATGTGACTAGCCTTCCTAAATGTTTAAAATGTACTCAACAGGAGAGTTATTGGAAGTACCCTCATGAGGTAATACATGGCAATTGATTACAAATCCTGGCGCTAATATGATTATGTTTAAATGTATGTAATCTAATTCAGTTGTATGAACTACTTTATCTGGAAACATTGAAAATGAATAAGGAAAAAGTTACAAATAAAAAAAAAGATAGAAGGTTGGGGACCTGAACATGTACACCCTGGAGGACAGGAGGGAGAGGGGGTCATGATAGAAACCTTTAAGTACTTGAAATGGATAAATAGGGTTGACAAGGAGGGTCTCTTTAAGCTAAGTGGCAGCCAAACCACAAGGGACAAAGTCTAAAGCTAGAGGGCACAGGTCTATTAGGGTGGTTGAAGCACCTCCTCGTGTAGAGGGTGGTGGCCAGCTGGAGTCGTTGCCAGAAGGCGTGGTCTTGATGAAGCTGGTAGACAACTTCAGAGAGGCTGAGACAGGCACAATGGGAACAGGGCACGAAGGTCAGATGGAAAGGGAGGATTGGGGGACAACAAGCGCAAGTTAGGGACCCTGCACTACAAGCAAACTAGATAGTCCGAACAGCTTCATTCTGCTGGCTTCTTCATATGTCATTATGTCAAGCTAGTGGAATATCTGTGAGGCTACTGGATTTTCCCAGTTGCTGGAACTGAACATGAATAGGGCCCTTTTTTTTTTTTTTTTTAAAGTTGTTTAACCAGAGTAGCACACTAAGCTGAAAGCTTTTTAACAGGCACCTGAAGCACAAGGAAGTTAAGGACTTGCTCAGGGTCACACAGCATGCAAGTGGAAGCTGTAGATTCAAACCCAGGTCTGGTCTGCTGGATGTCACCAGATTTGCAGCTCAGAGCCTTAAACCACTTCCTTATACTGCCTCAATTATTGCTGTACCCTTTATTAAAACTCCTAGGATTACAAGTACCTTTGAGCAGGATCTGCTCATTTACAAGGTTCCACGTCAAAGGATGGAAACATACATACAGAGGTTGGAAATGGTATACAATCAAAACACAGACATAGCTGACATAGTTTTACAGTTGTACCACACTTTAAAATAAAATATATATTACTAGAGGCAACTTAAAATTGGCAGCTAGTTGAGGTAACAGAGAAAGGGAACTAAGAAGCAGATGGACTATGAGCGTGTGTGTAGAAGGGGACAGAAAAAGTAGGCGGCTGAGAGGCCGTTGTCATAAGGCGGGAGGCAATCAGGACAGGGGAATATGGGCAGTAGTCATGGGAAGGGAAAGAGAGAGAGGGGGTCAAGGAGAGAATGTGGTAAAGTTTGTGGAGAGACGAGGGGTGTTGGGGAGAGGGATGGAGAAGGAATAGGGTCATAAAGAAAAGCAGGAGTCAGAGAGAGTATTGCTCAGGTCAGAGGAGGGTTACAAGTTTTTGAGCAACTAGGCGGTGGTTGGAGCAGGCCTGTAGGAGAAGCAATCACATTGAAGGTAGAGGTGAGGTAAAGTAGAATTCCATTTAAAGGGTCCTAGCATTGCAGAGGAAAGTGCTTCTTTATTGAGGGAATTAAACTACTGTGGAGCCCTATGGGTGAGAGGACCGCTGACCCATGGAGTGCGACATCTAGGAACCAGGAAGGTTTGGTAATGGGCACTACGTGTATGCTGTCTACCACTGAAGGCAGTGAGAAGCTTATTAACACCTGGAGCATGGGTCAAGGAGAACCTTTTTGGTTTAGCAGGCAGGTCTGGTATTGTATTCTGTTGAGGTGGTAGCCAGCCAGCATGTGCGTAGAGGTCACATGTATGTGTAAGTCAGGCAGCACCATTAAAAGCCTACAGGCTTTGTTGAGTGAGACTGAGATCCTGCAGAGGCTGTTGTAGAAATGGAGCCGTGAGATGGCCAGACCGTGAGTCAATGATAGAGGTGACAGAACTGTGGACAGCCAGCCTAAGGGCATTTGCAGACATACAGTGCTTGTGCAACAGACCAATCCAGATGTTGGTGGCCTTGGCAACAGAGTCAATATGCCGAGTGAAAGAGGATACTATCCAGTGTGATACCAAGGTACTTGAACTCCGGGACATGTTCAAGCGAGTACCCAGCATTGTTCTTGATAGTGAGAGACAGAAATTTGTGCCTACTCCGTGGATTACAGGTCTTAACTTTGGAATTAACTATAGTTCAGAATGAGTTTATGCGTGCTGAACCAGTCTTCAACACGCTGGAAGTCAAGCTGCAGTTGGGTTTCGAGATTTTGGAATCATGGTGGCTAGAGAATAGGACAGCATCATCCGCATAGAGTAGTATTTTTTGCTGGCAGACACTAGGGAAACTGTTGAGGACTTTTAGTGTACTTTACAAAATTGGCTTCAGAATCCTAGCAACTTAATTTGTTTAAACACATCACCTGACCATTCATTGATTTCAGGTATACAGTTCTTAACTCACCTGTCCTAATCTACCTAGCAACAACCTAAAGAAAATATTTTCCAGTAAAAATAAAAATGTTTCCACTTTTATTTATTTTCTTTTTAAAAACACAAAAATCTGCAACAGGACATTAGTTTCTTCAACATAAATGCACTTCCTGGGTTCATTCCAAGGCACTCGGGGCCCTATATATTCAAAAGGTAGCACCTTACAAACTGTAAATAATGCTAGCACTCCAGACAGGGCCATATTCAGAGCCCCAGAGCACCATGCTAACCAGGCAGTAAAACACGCGAAAATACACTGCTGTGCCTATGCAAATGAGGATCTCTCATCCGTAAAGGGTGAAGAGGTATATTCATAGGTTTTCGGCAGCATTAAACAGCCACCAACACAGTGCTGTTTACTGGCACCAAAATCTTGCACTGTGGCATCGCAAACCCCCGTCACGAGGCAGCTGATAAAGGCCAAGCCACTGACATGTTGTACGGACTTTCTGAGAGTACATAACTCAGTCCACATGAGCAGTAACAAAAAATAAATTGAGTGACCAGGGGTTTGAAAAAAGAGTTACGGGTGGATCAGAAACTGGCCAAGTGGAAGACTACAAGAGTCATCTTGAACAGGAAATTCTTGAAGGTTACAGAGACCAAACCGGGATCACCAAGGATCTGACCCACGCCCGGTTCTTGTAATGTCTCCACTGGGAAGGAGATTCATGAAAAGATATGCCTCTTTGCAGGCGATATCAAACTCTGTGGCAGAGTATTACGCTGCATACATTTCTACACTTATGAGTTCCTTATATCTTAATAAAAAATCTTTCTGCTATCCAAGCATAGCTTAGAGAATTTTGAAAATTGAATTCAATATTTATTTCTGTATGTGCTTGAGATTACTGTGTTTCTATATTTCAATGACATTTGACAGAGAGGAAAAATGAGGTGTAAGGGCACTGAAGGGGATCAGGGAAGCTACTGAAATGGTCATGGTTCTCACAGTGGACACTGAAAACAAAAAGTGCAAGGTCAAGCATAGAGAAACCAGGAATCTAACAATGGTGCAACCTTTAAGAGGACACTGTCGACCCTCTTAGGCCTCAAAGTGTGTTTAGTTAAAAAAAAAAAAAAAAAAATTAGACCTTGGAAACACAGGTTTGTTTAGAACTGTACTAGCGTTTCTTGGACCAAACTATAGTACAGAAGTGCTACAGTACTAAATACCAGTTTCACACAGAGGTCCCTTTCTCAGGTATTTTAGATGTCTGCCCAGACTGCTAAAGTACTGTCTGATACAGGTGGAAAACACAGTGCTACACACCCTAAATTGACACACACCATGAAGATAGATGGATAATAAACAGGTTGGATGTATATCTGGACATGGAAACTACTACACAATTAAAATAGCCTTATACAAACCTTTCTCAACACTAATCATATTCATTTATTTGTAATTTGTGAACTGGAAGCAGGGACTTAGTAAAATTCAGACTGCCAGAATTGGACCCAAATGGAAAAAAAAGCAGGCAGGCTGGTCAGCTGGACCAGATGTATTTTGTAAAGTCAAGGTTTCTACCATTTTGGTCTATACCTGGGTTCAGCTATGCTCATAAATGGTATGATTACAAAAAAAGTAACCACTGGTCCAGTGTATCAATGCTGCCAGGCGTGGACCAGGCAACCGCTTCCATTTTGTAGCTTTATCGTTAGACAGCACTGCTGGACCAGACAACTGCTTTTTGTTTGTTTGTTGCAGATTTACCACTAGAGAACACAGACGGAACTGGACTGGACAACACTGCACCTGGTTATTGTTTTGGTCTAGGTCCGGGCGGTCTGGACTTCACCCATATAACTGGAAAGGCACACAAAGCAGTGACCACTCATTTCAAGGTGACCCTGTGGGTGAGTTATTAATTTTAACAGTTTTACCTGCAAAATCAAACTTGACTTTTAACAGCTCATTTCCAGATGCATGGGGGGTGGGAGAAAAGGAACAGAAAACAAATCCAAGGTACAGTGTACAAAATGTACAGTAATATAGAAGTGAAAATAAAGCGTTACAATAAAATGCTTCAGGAGTAACATTGGCACACAGTTATGATTACCATACAATAAAATTTAAGAACAGACAAAAGAACATTGAACAGCAAGCAATGAAACAATAAGAAGCAAGGAGTAGAGACTGATGAACCGGGAAAGAGGGCTAAGTTAGTGTCAGTGTAGTGTGGAAGGTAGGTGACAGAAATCCTCCCAATATCAGCAACAACTGCAGGAGTGACTTGAGAAACCACGGAGGAGGATTTCAGAATGAGAAGGAAGGAGCACAGCAAATGGGTGGGGGTGGGGAGAGACTGACTCATATTTTAGGAAGCAGAAAGAGAAGGCAGCTTGGCCAACAACAGATTTCATTTGTGGGAGCAAAAGCAAGCATTGTGAAGGGAGTTAAGAGGTAGAAGGGGATAGACAGGAGACAAGCAAGATAGGAAGGAAGACAACCAAACCAAAATTTGGAGATAAAGAAGGCACAGTGGGAAAGATGCTTGGCATCAAGTGGGGGTATGCAAAGAACAGTGGGAGTCCGCAGGGTTTGTCAGGGCAGATCGACAGAAGGAATTGAAAAGGGAGTCCAGTCTCGCTAAAGTGAACTTTGAAGCAGCGCTGTAAACAAGATCTCCCTAGTTGAAATGAGGAGAATCATCTCTGGGAGGATTTCACTCCCAGAAGGAAGAGAGATGTTTCTCTTACTTCCAGTAAAGTGCTCCAAGCCTGCAGTGGAGCTTCTTGGGGACAACAGTCACATGCACAGGAAAATTAAGGTGGCAATCAAGCCAAACCCCAAGGTACTTTATTATATGTATATTGGGCTGTCAGCGTACATACATTGGGAAACATAAACAGCACCAACAAGAAGTAATGACTTTCCTTATTATACACATAGTAGTGAACTGCAAATAAAATTAAAAGTGATTTTATTTTATTCATTGGAAAAAACAGTCCCTCCTCCATTCCTCTGTCTTATACATAAACTGACCTTTTATCAGATCTGTTTGTAAAAAAATATATATATATATATATATATAAAATCCTCATCATTTAAGGTGTCACAAAAAAATTCCATTCATTTTTGAGAATTTCCTACTAGTATTGTTTCTTCAATATTTTATAATAAGCTGTTTTGTGGCCATTAAAGCTATGGCCTAAAGAAACACCAGGGTACTTGAAGAGGAGACATCTTCAATTAATGCACCATCAATAGCATGAAAGGAAGCGTGGTGGTGGGGAGGGAACTCTAGCAAGCCTCTGCCTGGTGCCAAAAGTCATAGAGACAGTTTCTCAGCACTGAAGGATAACTGAGCTTCATGGAACCAGTAATGGATGTTGTTAACGTCCAGCAGGAACAGGTTTGTCAGGTCAGAGGCAAAGAGCCAGAGGAAAAGAGCCGTATCATCTGCGTATATGTGAATGGACACACAAACAAAATAAAATCAGGCAGTGGGAGGGTTTAGAAAAATCGGTGAAAGACTCGGGTCAAGGACAGACCCTGGGGAATGCCAGAGCTGAAAGGGGTGGGTGAGAAGGAGTCTCCAATACTGACAGCTTGCAATCTGCCATCATGGTAGGAGCAGAACCACTTAACTGAGGAAGCAGAGTCCAGCTACTCTAAGCTTGTCCAGAAGAATGGGGTGGGCAAGTGTGTCAAAGCTTTGGCTAAATCATGACAAAGATGGCGGAGGTGACAAGGCCTGGTCCACACCAAGAGGATAGTATCAGTGAGCTGGAGGAGAAGCGTGGAGGTGGAGTGGGCCTTTCTAAAGCCAGACTGGACAGGAGGCGAAAATGGAGGTGCAGTCAAGAAGAGTGGGCGCTGAGAGACAGAACAAGGTGCTCCTGAAGTTTAGCCAGAGCAGTGAGGAGA